>CM050510.1:47647000-48984000 GCA_027563665.1 Antrozous pallidus
TAATGGCAGATTTGGGGGCAAGTCTCATCTCTCCCAATGAGGTTCTGATAACCTTTACACAACAGTTCACCATCTATAAACTGAAATATTACCTTTTACAGAATGGATGAGGGATAGAAATAATTTACTTCAGATTCGTTCACAATGCAAACAAGAATGTAATGCTTTAAAAATGGTAGCAATTATAACTTTAACTCCAACATTCAAGTACTTATTAACCCCAGTTTATATTTCTAGAAGTTATCTCCAACTACTCCACTACAAAAAATCTATACTCTCACTTTACAAAATCCTGCCAGATAAAATCTCCACCATTTCTACTTACCTAAATTTTACTCATCCAAGAATGGTCCTATTACCACTTCTGGGAAGTCTTCCCTAATCACACGTGGTGGCCCACAGTATTTTTTTCCCCACTTCTGAACTTACAGAGCTCTTAACTAACTATAGAGGTAATGTCAATTATGTGGGGAGGTGAGGAAATTTCATATCAAAGTGATACCAATGTAATAACCTGATTACTAATTAACAGGAAAGGAGTAAAGGGAAGGCCAGATAATATAGGCATGCCATTTGTACAGCTTTGCCAGAAAGTTGCAATTTAACACTCTCCAGGTATGATTTTCTCCTCAGATTGCTGGAGGAAAAGCCGGGACAATAGATGCATGCCCAGTGAGGTCTAGGTGATACAGAAAGGGTGATTTACCTGTCAGTCACACCTGGGAACAGGACATTGGCCAGAACAGACATGGGCACTGCAAGGGTGGAAAATCTGATACATAAGCTCCTGAACAAATGAAGTTTGCTCTCTTGGCCCTCTTGCACTCTTGGCTCTCCTGTTGCAGGGGGCACGCTCCCACAGCCATGTGGAACCTGACTCAAATTCACCATGGAATGAAAACTGGACAGCGGCTTTGCTTCCCAGCTGCACATTTCCCAGGACTGATTTAAGGGATATGGCACTTTGGAAACTGAAGGATATAATTTCGTACAAATACACCTTTCTATCACATCTCATTCTCCCAGGCAAGTCTTAGAAAATTCTTTCTCAAGATATCACAGAACCAGACCTCCAGCTCCTAGAAGGCAAGGGACAACCTACTCCACTAACAATGGAGAAATCCCACCTATGAAATTTTCCAATAACAAAAGGAAATTTGTTCCTCAAGGATCCTTCTGGGATACTGTCAGCTAAAAATGGGAGGAGGGGAATGTATATTTTAAAATACTAACTCCAATGCATTGATTCCCAAATATACAGGGGTTACAACTGGACATAAGGAAAAGAACAAGAAAGCATCTCTTATGCTCATTAAAAAAAAGGCCAACCTGGAGAATAATTTACAATTTCCTCTTTGAAAGATTACCACCATAATGATTAGGTAGGTCATTGGAGCTTACTGTGAGATAATCTAACATACTCAAATTTTAGAATTAGCTTCTTTATATGGGGAGAACAAAGGGAAAAATTCCCAGAAACGTTTCTGATGCCACAAACTAAACACATTGTCCTTTTTACATATTTTTATTGATTTCAGAGAGGAAGAGAGAGGGAGAGAGAGAAGCATAATGATGAGAATCATTGACTGGCTACCTCCTGCACATCCCCTACTGGGGATGGAGCCTGCAACCTGTATTGGCTGGCTAATACAGTCAGTCTTAGGTAGAGTATTCCCCCAGAGAACCTTTCCATAGAGGTTCAGAGCCTAATCAATGAATGTCTTGGTAAACGAATATCTTGCCTACAACTAAACAAATCCTATCTAATAAAAGAGCAATATGCAAATTGACCATACCTCTGATCAAACCACGCCCACCAGCCAATCAGGAGCTGGGGCGGAGCCAGCCAGTGAGTGCAAGGCCCGGGCCAGGGGGGCGGGGCAGAGGTGGTTAGTGCCGGTTGGGGGGGCAGGGGCTGAGGCAGCCAGTGCTGGGGGGGCAGGGCCAAGGTGGCACAGACGGGGGCCACGGCCGAGGCAGCCAGGGCTGGGGGTGCGAGGCTGAGGTGGCCAGAGGGCGGGGTCAAAGTAGCGGGGCGGGGCGGCGCCAAGGCGGCCTGGGGCAGGGTGGGCTGAGGTGGCTAGCACATGCTGGCTGGGGAGAAGGTCTGGGCCTGGGGGGCAGGGCCAAGGTGGCCAGGGCTGGGGTGGGCGGGACTGAGGTGGCCAGAATGCATGTGGCCTCCAGGGCCAGGTGTGCTCTTACCGAGGCCGAGGCCAAGGCCAGAGCTGGAGAAGTGGGGGGAGCGGGGCCGAGGAGGCCAGCGTGTGTTGGCCAGGGTGAAGGCCCAGGCCGGGGGAACGGGGCTGGGGTGGAGCCAGCCATCGGCCCTATTGCAGGGATGGCTGGGTGTCCAAGGTCTAAAGCCTCAGCCAGAGGCTTTAGGCCGTGGGCAGGCTGGGGGTGAGTAGGGTCAGTAGGACATCCCCTGAGGGCTCCCAGTATGTGTGAGGGGGCAGGTTGGGCTGAGGGATCACCCACCCCTAGTGCAAATTTTGTGCACCGGACCCCTAGTATCTTCATATAAGAACAGCACGGGGGGGGGGGGGGGGCGGGGGGGCGGGGGGAGGCTGTTAAGAGATCAACCAAAGGATTTGTACACATGTATATAAGCATAACCAATGGATACAAGACATTGGGGGGGGGGGGCAAGGTGAGGGCATGTTCTGGTGGGGTAGGGGAGGCCAGGGGGGGACCAAGGGGGGGAGGGTAAAAGAGACATATGTACTACTATTTGCAGTACTTCAAACAATAAAAAACTTAGTTATAAAATAAAAGAGCAGCACCAAAAGAATGGCAATAACAGGAATACCTTTTAATAGTTTAAAGTATGTCCTTCAGAGTTTTTTCCTATGTATATAGAAAATGCTTGTGCATACAGACAATTTGGTTTTATAAAAGTGAAATATCATACATACCACTATACAACTTATTTGAACTGATGTCTGACATTCATAAAGTTATGTATAATGCTCAACAAAGATCATTTAAATTTGGAAATGTTAGTAAGTAAGCAGTTTGAAAAAAAGTTATCCCAATTAAGAATATCATCAGACTTTGTCATTTTGAATTAGTATTATTGTTTTTTTTTTCATGTATAGCATATCATTTGACACTTTCTGCTTAACAAAGACTCAAAAGAACCATTAAAATGAATTTAAATCAAGTCTGCTACAAAATCTCTCTCCTACCTTCAAGTGTATTAAGTAAGGAACTCACTATTTTCCTATATTACTATAACCAATTGGGGTATGACCCCCCAGAGTTGTGTATGGTATAATTATTAAAGGATAGCAATATCAAATTGTGATACTTCCTTTAAATATGAATTCTGGTTTTTTTAATTCCTCAAGTTTGCCTAACTCATATATTATATATTATATAATGTAATTATATAATATATATGAGTTAGGCAGAGTTAAGGAATTAAATATATATATATTTTATACATATATGTATAATTTCAACAGACAGTCTGAATAATTACTAACCAAATGGGTGGAGGAGGGCAATGGAAGAGGGAGGGACATGATAATATTCTCAACAATAAAGATAAAAATATAAAAAGAAACAGTGACTTATCTATGTCCTATCATTCTTTTTCTTCTCCTAGAAATACCCTACTCCATAAAAGCCCAAATGCCTTTAGTATATTTTCTTCTATTTCCAAGAATGCTCAATTATAATTATTTTTATACAAAGCTCCAATTTTTTTATAAGGCAAGAATAGTTTCTTACACATTTTTATATTTCTCACAGTAACTGGTTCAATGGTTCAAAGTAAATAACTGTAGGAATGAATGTGTATGGAAAGGAACTACTAGATTTTTCACAAGTTTTTTGAACCAGTATTTTCCGTAGTACACAAGAAAAGCTTAATTGGGGCTAGAGAATAGAACTATCAAAATGAGAAAATTTTACCAGCCATTCCTTTTAAAAAAAAATTAGTAAGTTATACACATTTGCAATGTAAAACATCTAACAGGTGTTTCAACACTGGCGGAATGCGCAAAATTCTCAAACTCAGAAGCCAAATAAAGCTCTTCTCAATATTACATAATAACCATTCAGGTTCAAGTGTGGCTTTTCAAGAACAAAGGTCTTCTGTCCTCTGCCCTTTCGGACTTTATGAATTTGATTTACTAAAAAGTCCATCTGCCAAGCATTCCAAGTTTGTGCTTGTTAGCAAGTGTCAAAAGTTTTTTCAAAAGACAAGAATACTACTTCCATTGTCTTCCCTGTTATCCAATAACAGCATATAAGAATTAGGCTAATAGAGAGATGCAAATTAAAATGACAATGAGGTATCACCTCACACCCATCAGAATGGCTACCATCAACAAACCAACATCTGACAAATGCTGGCAAGGATATTGAAAAAAGGGAACGCTAGTACACTGCTGGTGGGAATGCAGACTGATGCAGCCATTATGAAAACAGCATAGTTTCCTCAAAAAATTAAATATGGAATTGCCATTTGACCCACTGATCCCATTTCTAGGAATATATCCCGAGAATCCCGAAACACCAATCAGAAAGAATATATGCAGCCTATGTTCTTAGGAGCACAATTTGCAATAGCTAAGATCTGGAAACAGCCCCAAGTGTCCATCAGTAGATGAGTGGATAAAAGAGCTGTGGTACATTTACACCATGAATACCATGCAGCAGTAAAAAAGAAGAATCTCTTAACCTTTGAGACAACATTGAGGGAACTAGAGCATCATGCTAAGTGAAAAGACAAGTATCACATGATCTCTCTTGTATGTGGAATCTAATTAACAAAATAAACTGATGAATGAGTGGATCCAGAGACATGGAAGCATGGAACAGAGTGAGGAATCTCAGAAGGAAAGCAGGGGAAGGTGGATGGGTGGGAGGTAATCAACTAAAGACCTTGTATACATATAGGCATACCCCATGGGCACAGACAATAGGGTGGTGAAGGCCTGGGGCAGAGGGTGGGGGTGAACTTGCAACAATAAAGACTTTTAAAAATTAAATTTTAAAAAAATTAGGCCAATAACTAATCCTAATGTAAACTAACATAAAAGATTCAAAACAGACTAAATAAAATTACTTTTAAAAAGTGGTCTGAGTCCATATCCATTTTCCATCAACAGATATTTATTAACAAACATTTATCAACATGTAGGTGTTAAAACACTATGTAGCCCTAGCCGGTTTGGCCCAGTGGATAGAGAGTGGACCCACAGTCCCCGCTCCATTCCTGTTAAGGGTACTTGCCTGTTGGGGGGGGGGGGGGGGGGCGGGGAGGTGAGGTTGCAGGCTCAATCCCCAGCCCTGGCCAGCCTTGCAGGAGGCAACCAATCATTGTTTCTCTCACATCCAGGTTTATCTCTCTCCATCTCTCCTCCTCCCTTCCACTCTCCTAAAACAATCAATGGAAAAATATCCTCAGGTGAGTACAAAAAAAAAAAAAACTAAAATAAAATCATAACATAAATATTTCTGAGAAGATATGTTCATTCAGGCCATATTCTGTCACATTAAATAACAGAAAGCAAAGTATCTTCACATCCTTACAGATCAAATAACCTCTCAAAAATTACATCAATCACCTTACTCGGTGGTCCTTTTGCTTCTCATTGGAAGGAGGATCCTTTTTGTATCAAATAGTGAAATACAGTAAGGAGATTCTCCATTAAACCCAGAGTTGTCTTGTTAAACATAGTTGCCTTAATTGCTAACCTTCCAATCCTTGGGATAAACCACTGAAACACCATGCACACACACACTGGAAACTATGCAGTAAAGTGGTTAGTAATACCGACACATTTTCATATGGCCCAAATCACAGCTCCAAGTCTAGTAGACTGAAGGCGAACATTCCTATCTAGCTTACTGTCTTGTTGTAACGTGACTCTATCAAGAGTAAGCATATCAGTCAGTCTTCCTTGGCACTCAGGCCCACATCACCTTGTGGTGTGACCACACTTTAAAGAGTCATGATGGAGAAGACGAGATTATGAATCTATAAACAAACAAAGCGCATCCACCAGGCAGTGGAAGAAACTATAATGATATTCCGAGAAGCTGCCTTTTCTCCTGTCTTTCTGTTTCTACCAAGGAAGTTGTGAAATCCGCATACATACTCCATCCCAAATCTATTAGTGGGGCGGGCAGGGGCTGAGTCATTCCTAGGAGTAACTTTATACCGATCCTCGAACTCCGGGGTCGGGACAAAGACGTCTCTCTCTCCGTTTCTCCCACTGTACGCTTAGTTCGACCTCGGCCCAATTCCACTCTCGGGTTTCTCAAGTCAAAGGCATCATTAGGGCTGAGCCCAGCAGGGGTGACAACGAGTGAGGATGCGTCCCGGTAGGTTCGGGCGTCTCTCCCCATCCGCCACTCCCGCAAGGCTGCCAGAGGCGTGTCCAGACAGGCAGGCATCCCGGGGCCCTGTCGGAGGAAGCCTAGGCAAGCCCGGCCGGGCGAGCCCACCTCACACCTCCGGCAGCCCAGGGGGCTTCAGAGGAGCTCTGTTGGCACAGGTGCTGTGGTGTTGGGAGGAGACCGCCAGGCAACACCTGCAGGGACCGGCGGCGGGGAGCCCGCGGGCTCACACCTGTGCGCGGGCGGCGCTCCAGCCCTGCCGGACACCGGGTGCCCGGGCCCAGCGCTGCCGCGGGGCCAGATGAAGAGAACACGAGCGGCGACGGCACCCACCTGACAGCACCTCCTCCGTCGGCGGCAGCAGCAGAGTCGGCAGTTCCCGGCACCATCTTCCGCCGCCGCCTCGTCCTCGGCGGCGGCTACCAACCGCCCATCCGGCTCTGCCAACCGACACAATCGCCGGCGTCCCGGTGCCGGCCGCGGCCCCAAACTCCGGGCAGGAGGGAGGGGTCCGGGCGGAGAAGGGACGCGGTCAGGCCCCTCGGCTCTGCGTCGGGGGCCAGGGGAAAGGGGACCGCGGCCCGTCAGAGCCGAGGGGCCGTGGCGACAGGAGGACTCTGAGGCAGCGCCGAGAGCTCGGCAGGGCCGCGGACACGGCCGCGGCAGGGTTTGTTATTGTCGACTCCGTTCCTTCCTCCGCGGAGCATGCCGGGAGTCGGCGGGCGGGGGAGGGGCGGCCCGGCGGCGCAGAGGGGCGGTGCGCAGGTCCGGAAGTCGGAGGCCTGCCGGGGAAAGGGGAGGAGTCCGCTGGCAGACGCCGTCCTCTCCTGACCTGGGAGATTGGCCTGGGCGGCCTGGGTGCTGTAGCAGCGGTCCGACGCGTATTCCCGCAAGGTGAACCTGACCTTCCCTGCCACAGGGAGCTGGCCGGAGCTCGGTGGATTCTGCGGAGGTCTGGATCAGCTCCAGGTGAAAGGGCTCGTCTCTCAGTCTGTCGCGGAGGAGCGGGGCCAGCCCTGGGTCGGGTCTTGTCTCCTGCCCAGGTCTCCTGCCCTTGGGCTGCCCGCGTGTTAGAGGATGAGGGGCCTGAAGGGCTGTGGGCCGGCGGGGCTGGGGCTAGGCTGCCATCCCCACCCCCACCATATCCCAGAGGGCCTGGACTGCCAGCGGCTGACCAGTGTCTGCGGCTGGGGACGGCACAGTGTTTTCAGACCCGGTAAGGCTAAGAAAACTTCCGACAGGGAAGAGTCAAGGCGCGGACGATTGGGATGGAGATGAAAGCGCGACGCCGCGGCCACCACTCTTCGGTTTTATCAATACTGATTTCTCTAGTTATAGCGTGAGTACTGAACTCGATCAGAAAGAGGAATCCTGATTGAGAAAATGAGCATTCACAGGCAATGACTTGAAGCTACAGGCTGGAGTATTAAAAACCTGAGAAGTTACACATAGAAAAATTATGATATTTTAAATCCCTTTTATATCCAGGAATGTCTGGTACGAGTAAGCTTAGCAGTGTTACCACTAAGTCATCAGAGGGCTTTTGAGTTGTATTTCATAAAAATAGTCACCCTTTTCAAGGGCATCAAAACACAACAAATACTATTAGAAGGTAGTGTGCAATCCTTCATTTCTCATGGTGGAAAATGATTTTTAACAAACACAAAAAGCACATTGAACCAACTGGTAAGCATTAGGCATTTTACGTTTTCATCACCCTGACCTGGTACCTGAATGTTAGGTTTGAAAAGAACTATTATTTTTACCACTTTGTTTTTAATTTTCCATTCCTATGTATTGCAGAGAGATCTTGTGTTGGCAAGTCATTTTACTTTAGGTATTTTGTTGTTCCTTGTTTGTTTCAAGCTGCAATTTTATTACACCAACCCAGCAAGATATAGCAGAGAAGTGAAAAGTAAGACTAAAAGGTTGTTATGCCTTGGAGGAAAATATGAACTGATTTTCTTAGGGAGAGCATAGTAATCCACACAAAGAAAAGGGATTTAACCAGAAAAGTGGTAAGCAAAATACAGCACTATTTAAGCCTCTAAAGGGTATATTGGTGCTTGACTGTCCCCTTAGTTATTAGTGATTACAAATACAACTTGAAATGTAAAAGCATCACAGGAATGTGCTGGTGACAGTGTGTTAAATAATAAAATGTTTTAAATGTTACTTGTCTCTCTGAACTCTTTCTTTGGGGAAAAAAAGAAATATTGTATTCCTCATCTCCTCTGTTAGTTAGGCTGGAAGAAATGACTAGAAGTGATTGGGTCATACCTTACGGATTTTACACCTTCTCCAAAGCATAAATGTAAGAGTGTTTATGCACCTCATGTTCTTTCCTAGTGATAAGTGAAAATGTATTAACATTCTTTTATATATATGCAGGAATCTAGGAGGTACCAGCACAAATTGATAAAACCATATGTGCATAATAATGTTTCATAAAGAGGCATTTTCCTTCAAACAAAGATATTGAAAACCCTCTGCACTCTTCCTTAATAAAAACAAGAACAACAAAAAAACCTTCATGAGCATTACTTCTCAACCAAACTTCTTCATAGGAAGTCTCATTTTCACTTACTGTGCTTTTCTCACTGAAATTACATGTTAAGAGGGACCTCCAAATTACTGTTAAATGGACAGTTCCAAGCCTTTGAACATTCTAAGGCATTTGCCATTTTTTATTAATGTTTTTATCTCCCCCTTTTCTTTTGTAGTATCTCTTTCTGGCGCTGAAATCTGACTTTTTGCCTGGCCATTATGGCTCAGTGGTTGAGCATCGACCTAAAACCAGGAGGTCATGGTTCTATCCACAGAAAGGGATGTGCAGGAGACAGCCAATCAATGATTCTCATCGTTGATGTTTCTATCTCCCTCTCTGAAATCAATTTTTAAAAATACGTATTTTTTAATCTGGACTTTCATTTGATCCTCTTTTGAATTCTCAACACAGTGTAAATTATACAAATACTAGAGGCCCAGTGCATGAAATTTGTGCACAGAGAAGGGGAGGCGGAGTTCCTCAGCTCTTATAGCCCAGGACCACTTGGGGGATGTCCACCTACCAGTTTAGGCCCCCTAGGCCAGCAGGTGAACATCCTTCTCACAGTCCAGAACCCCTTGCTCCTTACCGCCCGCCTGCTCACTGCTCCTTAGCACTGCCGCAGAGGCACAAGAGGCTCCCACCACTACCACTGTGCCAGCCAGCCATGAGCCCAACTTTTAGCTGAGCAGCAGTCCCCTGTGGGAGCTCACTGACCACCAGGGGACAGCTCCTGCATTGAGCATCTGCCCCCTGGTGGTCAGTGCACATCAACCAGTCATTCTGCTGTAATGGTCACTTAGGCTTTTATTATATGGACTAGGGGCCCAGTGCACGAAATTCATGCACTGGGGGAGGGGGGGGAGGTGGTCCCTCAACCCAACCTGCCCCCTCACATACTGGGAGCCCTCGGATGTCCAATTGGTGGCTCACCCCCAGCCTGCCCTGCTCAGTTCAGCCCCAGCTGCCTGCAACCACCCGGCCCCGGGGGCTGTGCGCTCGCTGCCACTTCTACTCACAGCACCTGGGGGCCGGGCGCTCCCTGCCCCCGCCACCACCACCACTGCTGCTGCTGCCACCGCTTCCCCACAGCACCCCGGGGCTGGGAGCTCGCTTCCACTGCCTTTCATCTCCACCCCCAGGGCCCGGTGCTCATGCCACTTGGCCCCACCCCCGCTCCTGATTGGCTGGTAGCATAGCCAACCAGGAGCGAAGGTACAGTCAAATTTTCAATTTTCTTTTATTATATAGGATTATATAGACTAGAGAGGCCCAATGCATGAAATTCATGCAAGGGTAGGTCTTCCTTCCCTCGGCTGCTGGCTCCAGCTTCCCTCTGGCATCTGGGGCCCAGGCTTCCCTCACAGCCCCAGCTTTGTCCCAAAGGATGTCTGGTCTAATTAGCAAATTACACTTTTATTATTATAGACTAGTGGCCCAGTGCATGAAATTCATGCACATTAAAAGGGAATTAATTAGATGAAGTATTGTAATATTGCTACTTACCCTTTATAATAGAAGTGTCAGAGATGAAAGAAAATTAGTAAAATGTCTATGAAAATCTCCCTCCTGTCAGAGTCTGGGACACGCCACAGGACCTAGAGAGTCAAGTCCCTGCCCATCAACCTACATGTGCTTTGAAAACACAGAACCACATCCAGCCGGCCCCACCCCTATCAAGCCCCTCCAGGTGGGGGGTGCAGCTTCAGATCCCTCAGCCCAGTAACAGGGTGTAGGCCATGGCCTGAAGGCCCCCCCTATCAAACCCCACTGAGCAGGGGCTGTGGCCTGAAGACCCCTGTCAAGCACCACCAGGCAAAGGGCACAACCTGAGGTCCCCATCAAGCCCCGTCGAGCATGGGACATGGCCTGAGGTCCCCTGTCAAGCACCATGGGGTGAGGGGGCATGGTCTGAGGTCCCTGTTGTTCAGTCATGACATTAGGGCATCATGGCCAATTTGCATACTCCTCTATTATATAGATAGATTACACAGATAAGATACTATGGGAGAATAGACAAAAAAAGTTAATCTTGTCCTCATAGCATTGATTTTTTAATAAACTTTTAGGTTCTTAGACTTACAGTGTGGGCAAAAGAAATTGGTTCTCTTTCAGGAGTATGTAGGAATAAATACTTCAAATTAGTTTCAATCTTTAAAATCATATTTTTCCCTTCAGATCTCAACTTTAGTGTCACTTTTTCAGGGAATCCTTTCCTAACACATCCATAGTTCTCCTAGATTCTTATATAAGAGTCTAAGCTCCTGAAATATAAGTCCTTTTTTTAAATAAACTATTTTCCCAATACTTGTGTATAGTAGTGTATACTCAAGCATTTTTTGACAGTGCCCTCCACCTTTTTTTTTTTTATTGATTTTTTACAGAGAGGAAGGGAGACGGATAGAAAGTCAGAAACATCAATGAGAGAGAAACATCGATCAGCTGACTCTTGCACACTCCCTACCGGGATTGTGCCCACAGCCAAGGTACATGCCCTTGACCGGAATCGAACCTGGGACCTCCCAGTCCGCAGGCTGACGCTTTTTCCACTGAGCCAAACCAGTTTCGGCAGCCCTCCACCTTTTTAAGGCCTTCAATTTATAACTCAACTCACTTTCCAATTAGTCTCTTACTGGATTCTCATCATTGATGTTTCTATCTCCCAAAACTAATCTGATCATGTCTTTTCTCTGCTTACAACTGGTCTTGTTTTGTATATTAGATAAAATATAAACTTCTTAACATAGCATAAGAATCTTAGATACCAACCCATCTCTCCAGGGGAGGACAAAAGTAGGTTTATATAAAACAGGAGTTTATTCTTATATTATTGTATTATTGTCCACACAATTATAAACCTACTTTGCCCACCCCCTGTATCTTCCCGGAGTTTTTCCCTTCCCATGTACCTTATATGAGTTTCCTCATCCAGAAATATTCTTCCCCTCTTGCTCACCTTTCAAAGTCATCCCTAAAACAGATCTTGGACATTAGCTAGCTTTTAACTGCTAGACAATATAGTGCTGCTCTATATCACACTACTATAAATGTTTGTTTCCCCTCTTAAGTGTGAAACCAGTACAATTAGGAACTCTATCCATTTCTAAGTTCCTAGAACTTCATAGAGCTTAGACACATAGCAATTAATCTATTTGAATATAATAAATTCAGCAAATATAGAAGGCCCAGTAGATAAGTTACTGTGGGAAATTCATGCCCTCAAAAATGTCATACAGGGATCATTAAAAAAAAAATCATTGTAGCCCAGCTGGCATGGTTCAGTGGTTGAGCATCGACCTATGGACCTATGAACCCTGACATCACGGTTTGATTCTGGTCAGGGCACATGCCCGTGTTAACGAGATTCTCATCATTGATGTTTCTATCTCTCCCTCTCCCATCCTCTGAAATCAATAAAAATATATACATTTTAAAAATCATTGTACTGACAAGTTTATATGATAGTCTTCTCTGTATCCTTGAGGGAATTGGTTCCCGGATACCTTCCCCCTACTCCATAGACACCAAAGTCTGTAATGCTCAAATCCCTAATATAATAGCATATTTGCACGTAACATGCATATCCATGCATACTTTAAATCATCTGTAGAGTACTTATGATACCTAAAACAATGTAAATAACTATGCAGAGTTGTTATACTGTGTTATTTAGGGAATAATGACAAGAAGTGTACATGTCCGGTAGAGACTCAGCCATTGTAGCCCTAACTACATAGTACACATTAGCCACAACCTAACTTTTTAATATTACAGTATGTGATTGGTTGAATATACAGATGAGAAACTCAAAGATATGGAGGGCCAACTGTACATCAGGATATTGGAAAGATCATGGTATACATGCTATTTTAATGGCCTGATTTGAGATTTCATTCTGCATATGTAGTAGATATTTCTCAACCCAGTGTCACTACCCTGATTTTCTTTTAGGTTGTGTTTAAACAGTCAGCAACCATGATTGACATAATTTGACTTTGCAAAGTATGAATTACAATTTTTCATTTTTGAAGGTTAACACCCTTTTTTAAGTTTTGTACTTTGTTTTTAAGATCATAGCTAATTTGGTTGTAAAATATGGTCCTATGCACTAAGGCTTCTGCCACTGTAAGTTAATATTTTAGTAGTATTTACAGACCTTAAAACTGCCCTACTCAATTGGTGTGTTGATACTCACACGTATTATTAATGATAATGGTAGTTAACTTATGAGTGACTACCTTCAAAGCTGATGAGCTTCTGAGTAATGATGTTTCTAATGCGGCAACACATACAAGAACATATTTTCAGCATGCTTCATTTTCCAAAAGATTAAACCAACAGATTGAGACAAAGCATTTTTTATGTTCTATTTTTCATTATTTTGAAGAAAAGCTTCCAAGCAAAATGTCCAAAACTATAGCTGGAATGTCTTAAATTAGAAACTTACAGTCCTACAGATACATCTGTGGATTGGATTCAAACAGCAAGTGGTAGTTGGACTTCAGGTGCTTCCTTGAGTGTGATCCACATTAAGAAATACATTTTGGCACTTCTTGGAGGAGAACCAAGATGGCGGCATAGAAACGATGCAGGCCAGACGGGAGTGGCAAGAAATATTCAAAGTGATGAATAGCAAGAATCTACAACCAAGATTACTCTATCCAGCAAAGCTATCATTCAGAATTGAAGGTCAGGTAAAGTGCTTCACAGATAAGAAAAAGCTACAGGAGTTCATCACCGCCAAACCAATACTATATGAAATGCTGAAAGGTATTGTTTAAGAAGAGGAAGAAGAAAAAGGTAAAAATATACACTATGAACAACAAATACACATCTATCAACAAATGAATCTAAAAATCAAGTGAATTAACAGTCTGATGAACAGGATAAACTGGGGAATAGAACAGAACCATGGACATAGAGAATGGACTGACAATTCTTGGGGATAAAAGGGGTGTGGGAAGTGCAGCAAGAGACTGGACAAAAATCATGCAACTATGGGAGAGGACAGTGGGTGGGGAGGTGAGGGCGGAGAGTGGGATGGGTACTGGGTGGAGGGGAGCCATAGTGGGGAAAATGTAATCAATAAACTGAACAATAAAGATTTTAAAAAAAGAAATACATTTTGCACTCTAGCTGGTTTTGTTCAGTAAATAGAACATCAGCCTGCGAACTGAAGGGTCCCCAGGTTCAATTCTGGTCAAGGGCACGTGTCCTGGTTGTGCGCTCATTCCCAGTAGGGGCCTGCAGGAGACAGCCAATCAATAATTCTCTCACCGATAATGTTTCTATCTCTCCCTTTTCCTTCCTCACTTAAATCAATAAAAAATATTTTTCTTAAAAAGGAAAAGAAATACGTTTTGCCCTAGCTGGTTTTGCTCAGCGTCGGCCTGCCGATTGAAGAGTCCTGGTTCACTTCCTCTCAAGGGCACATGCCCCGGTTGCAGGTTCAATCTGCAGTGGGAGGCATATAGGAGGCAGCTAATCGCTGATTCTTCTCATTGTTTCTCTCTCTCTTCCTATACCTTCTTCTCTGAAATCAATAAAATATCCGTGTGTGTGTGTGTGTGTGTGTGTGTGTGTGTGTGTGTGTATATATATATATATATATATATATATATATGAAATACATATTAACACTGTGACCTAGGTCATGCCTCTAACAATAAAACCATATTTCATAAAAAAGCACTTACTGCTTGTGATGTACTCTGATGCTTTCTATTCTATTTTTCCCAATACTAGTAAATTTTCCAACCCCTAAATTGATTTTACTACCCTCTAATGGCTTGAAAGACATTACATTCAATAAAAGGTCCCAAACCTTGAGAATCTTTGCTCCTAGTAATTATTTCCATTAGTGGCTTCCACCACCACCGCCACCCCTTTTTTAGTGGCATCCCTCAATGGTAAAGTTTTTGATATATTTATTTTTAAGAAGGATAACCTAACTGAATTCCATGAAACATTAGAGGCCAAATATGGGCTTTACATTTATAAACCTATGTAGTTGCCTTAATAGCCCTATCAGGTTTCAGCTAATTTTCAAAAATGATAACAAAGATATGGAGAAGTTGGAACTCTTTTTTTTTTTTTTTTTAAAGCGTACAGCACCCGGTATTCCCAGGCAGTCTCCCATCCAAGTACTTGGAACTCTTAATATATTGATGGTGAGATTGTAAAGTGGAGCAGCCACTTTGGAAAACAGATTGGCAGTTTCTCGAAAGTTTCAACAGTTATCACATAGCCCACAATTACAGTCTTAGAGAAATAAAAACATATCTGCAAAAACTAGTACACAAATGTTCATACTGAGTTATTCATACAGCTAAAGTAAAAATCCTAATGTCAACTGATCAATGGATAACTAATGTGGCTGGGTCTCAGAATATTATGTGAAACAAGAATCAATTCCTTAATAAACAGTATTACTACTAGAATATGGCCGAGCAATTCTATTCCTAGGTTGTACTCCAAGAGAATTCTACTTCAAGAGGATTAAAAAATGTATGTCTAAACAAAAGTATATGTCCAATCAAAAATGTTCATGGCAACCAAAACCGGTTTGGCTCAGTGGATAGAACGTCGGCCTGTGGACTGAAGGGTCCTAGATTAGATTCCGGTCAAGGGCATGTACCTTGGTTGCGGGCACATCCTCAGTAGGGGGTGTGCAAACGGCAGCTGGTCAATATTTCTCTCTCATTGATGTTTCTGACTTTCCCTCTCCCTTCCTCTCTGTGAAGAATCAATAAAATATGTTAAAAAAAATGTTCATGGCAGCATTCTTAGTAAAAGAAGAAGGAGAAGAAGGAGAAGAAGGAGGAGGAGGAGGAGGGGGAGGAAAGAAGAAGGAAAAGGAGAAGAAAATATGGTCATCAAACCCTCATACTGTCACAATCCATCACCAGGAAGCATGTGGGGGTGGGCAGGGACTTGACACTGTGTGTGTGACATAGAGGCAGGTCCCAGTGGCTCTGTGCGGCAAGGCCTGGGGGTCCTCCAGCTTCATGCAGCATGGAGGTGGGACCCCCAGCTCCAGCCTACTTCATTGGGGCAATCCATCTGAGGAGCCCTGGATGGATGGGCAGGGCCTACCCCTTTGGGGATATCAATCATGGGACTCCTGCATCGTGAGAGGGCACAGGCCAGGATGGGGAATCCCCCCTAAGTGCACAAATTTCATGCACCAGGACTCTAGTCATAATATAATTAATATATAACTTTTAACCTTGTGCACATTTGTTAAGTATTAATTTAATAAGAATTCCTAGTCCCGAAGGGAACCAAAATGGCAGCATAGGTAAATACCTACCTTGCTGCCATACACAGCAATTTCAAAACAACGTAACGAAAGAACAAACACCGTCCAGAATCACTGGAAAGCTGGCCGAGTAAAAATTCCACAAATAAAAGTGAAGATAGGACACTGTGACTCAGAGGAGCGGCGGCGGACAGCATTGAAGATACGCACTGAGAGAGGTTTGGAGCAGTGCGCGCGCCAGCGGATAGGGTGGGCGGCTGAAAACCTGGCCAGTTTTCTCGAGCCGGGGAGAAAGACGTCCCACTGCACTGATCCCCTAGCTCTAAGCGAAGTCCAGGGAACCCACAATCATACGGGGTAAAAACTGGACAGTGGGAGGACATGCCGAAGCTCGGGTGCTGCAGAGGTCTGCCGGCTTGTGGAGAGGGCGAGCTTGTGTGGAGTGCGCATGAACTTGGGAACAGCGCAGCTGCGTGACCACGCAGAGAGCACTTGTGACTTGCTCTCTCATTCAGGAAACTATCAGACTGCATTGTTTTGCGACCCTGGGTGAGACGTTAGGTGTGCAGACTCATTTGGGGAGAGGCAGAATTCTCCAGCAGCTGGTGGAGCTCAGCAGCAGTTCTCTATGAGGTGCTGGTGGCCGTTGCCCCTGGCACAGAGTCCCTGGGGCCACATTGGGTGGAGCTGATGCTGCCGGCTTGGTCCAGAGACTCCGCCCATCCAACCTGAGCACAGCTGAATGTCACAGACAATTGGCCTGGAAGTCAAATCCTCCTAGTGGTGGCAACAATAAGCTAGGCTTAACTTCAACAAGACTGTGCAACCCATATCCACCTCAGGTAACTGGGGAGGCTGAGCCACTGTCCCTTAGAGGACATCTACCACACAAAGCTAATCGACTAACTCAGGAAAGCAGCCACCATGCAGAGACATGGAAAGAAATCAGATGTGAAAGAAATGGAGGGGAAAAAATGACTGGACATAGAATTCAAAACCACGGTTATAAGGCTTTTCAAGAGGCTCCTAGAAAAGGCCGATACCTACAAGGAAATAAATAAGACCTATGAGGAAATGAATGAGACCTACAAGGAAATGAACAAGACCCTCAAGGATATAAAGGAGACTCTCAAGGATATGAAAAAGGACCAACCAGAAATTAAGCATACACTAACTGAAATAAAAAATATTATACAAAGACCTAAAAGTTCTCTGGAGCACCCCAAGAACCAAGTTAAAGATTTGAAATACAAAGAGGTAAAATCCACTCAGCTGAAAAAGCAAGAAACCAAAAGAATCCAAAAAATTGAAGATAGTGTAAGGGGCCTCTGGGACAACCTCAAGCATACCAACATCCGAATTATAGGGGTGCCAGAAAAAGAGAGAGAGCAAGACAATGAAAACCTATTTGAAGAAATAGTGACCGAAAACTTCCCACACCTGGTGAAAGAAATTGACTTAGGAGTCCAAGAAGCGCACCGAACCCCAATATATAGGAACCCTAAGAGGACCACACCAAGGCACATCATAATTAAAATGCCAAGAGCAAAAGACAAAGAGAGAATATTAAAAGCAGCAAGAGAGAAACAGTTGGTTACCTATAAGGGAGCACCCATATGATTGTCAGCAGATTTCTCAACAGAAACGATGCAGGCCAGACGGGAGTGGCAAGAAATATTCAAAGTGATGAACAGCAAGAATCTACAACCAAGATTACTCTATCCAGCAAAGCTATCATTCAGAATTGAAGGCCAGATAAAGTGCTTCGCAGATAAGAAAAAGCTAAAGGAGTTCA
The DNA here is from genome assembly GCA_027563665.1 of Antrozous pallidus. NCBI lineage: Eukaryota > Metazoa > Chordata > Mammalia > Chiroptera > Vespertilionidae > Antrozous > Antrozous pallidus. The sequence goes on from CM050510.1 coordinate 47,664,962, forward strand.
TCACCACCAAACCAATATTATATGAAATGCTGAAAGATATTCTTTAAGAAGAGGAAGAAGAAAAAGATAAAAGTGTAAATTAGGAACAACAAATACACATCTATCAACAAATGAATTTAAAAATCAAGTGAATTAATAAGCTGATGAACAGGATATACTGGTGAATGTAACAGAATCATGGACATAGAGAGGGAATGGACTGACAACTCTTGGGGAGAAAGGGGGTGTGGGAAGTGCAGCAAGAGACTGGACAAAAATCATGCAACTATGGGAGAGGACAGTGGAGCGGGGTGAGGGCGGAGGGTGGGATGGGTACCAGGTGGACGGGAAATATAGGGTGAAAAGAAAGGGAACCATGTAATTAATAAACTGAACAATAAAGATAAAAAATAAAATTAAATTAAAAAAAATAAAATTAAATTAACAATAAACTCAGGACAATTTTCAATCTCAAAGGTTTTTGTTTAAAAATAATATACTGCATATTTTCAAAATAACACCAGGGGTCACTATAAGCTAGAAAACTTCAAACATGTTTGAAAATGTTGTTAATGCTAATCACATGATTTTTATTTGAATACTTGTTTGTTGGTGACATTTTTAAAAATCTCTGCTTTCCTTCCTAATGGCCCATATTAGTTTTAATCATCTTATTGTTACAGAAAACCGGAGAAGAACCAAGCAATGCTTAAAGAGATGGAGTTACACTTTATTATTATTTTGCACAGGCCGAGAGAAAACTGTATTTCAAATTCTGGGCCCGAACATGGAGGAACTTTCCCTAATTATATGTTTTACCTTCTTTGTCCCCCAAATATGGGGTGTTTCTGGTCCCCTGTGCAAGTTCTTCAAGAGCCCTCTGTACTGGGGCTTTGTGACCTTGACCAAAGGCTTGGCCTGGCACCAGCACTGATAACTTTATTCGGGGGAATGATTACGGCCTCTCTGGAGTAGTCTTATTTTCCTTACTATTTAAGTAAGCAAACACTTACAGAAGCCAAAATATCAAGGTTACAATTTCAAATAGCAGTTTTTATATAACATGGATGCTTCCTTCTAACTGTCCAAATTTAATTCAACTGAAAATAAAACTATTTTTCATAAGCACTGTCACAATCAGATCAACATGACAAAGTGTTATACTTCTAAGAGTGTTGGAAATACTTTTTTCTCCAGAAAAAAAGAAAAAGTATGATATAAAGCTTCATTTTTTTTTACTTTGATGCATGTAATATCTTTCTGCCTAAATATCCATGTGTTAGGAAGAGACTAGGTTAAATGACTCCTAAGATCCTATCCAGCTCATAATTTTGTAATGACACACTTAAACTTGAACTACCTATTGATTTAAGTATTTTATTCTATACAGAAGGCCACAGAACTTTACTCATGCTCCTGTATTTGTTTAAGTACAGGCCTGGGAGAAGACAGAATGAGATGTAGGGCTATTTTAGAGATTTAAATATCTAAATAAGACATGGTTCTAGGATTCTCTACCATACAAGACAAACCTAAGTTCTCTCCTTGAAAACAACCAAATCTCCAGCCAGCCTTTTGGTTTCCTTCATATCATGTTCACACATATCTCAGTCTCAACTTAATTCAATCCTGTGTAACTCCTTCCCCCGCCAACATGAGGTTAGCCTCACCTCTCCAACACTTCTTCAGGCACACACAAGCCAATCAGTGAAGTGTTTTTCTTTCTTTCTTTCTTTTTTTATATATTTTATTGATTTTTTACAGAGCAGAAGGGAGAGGGATAGAAAGTCAGAAACATCGATGTGAGAGAGACATCGATCAGCTGCCTCTTGCACGCCCCCTACTGGGGATGTGCCCGCAGCCACAGTACATGCCCTTGCCGGAATCGAACCCGGGACCCTTCAGTCCGCAGTCCAACGCTCTATCCACTGAGCCAAACCGGTCTCGGCAGTGAAGTGTTTTTCTATGTCAATGTCTTGAGCCAGGGGCTTTAAGAGACTTCTTTGAGTTTCTTTCAGCCATATCCTCAAATTTTTCAACCTTTGCTTAAACCAGTCCTACTTGCCAAAACCCTTGCTTTCCACATACCTAAAAGTAACACAAGCCTGTCGGGACTGGTCAGGTGGGGGATGGGAGGGCTGAGTTATGAAGAGACAACTTGATTGAGATGTAACTAGTCCAAAAGCTGATTTTCAGGAAAATCTGCAGCTCGAGACCTGGGATGAGGCGCTGTCGGCAGTTTTAGTTGAGAGCACAGTGTTTCCAGACATAGGTGCTATTTGGTTTGCTGACAAAGGGAGAATAAGGCACTGACCTTCTGGGTCTAGGTTAATTATAAAATCAATCAAATAAAACCAAAATTCCACGTGAGATCAAGCCAACCTGTATTCCTCAAATGTAGAAACAGTCAGGGAACTTCTCAACACTGAAGTCTGCCTCTTTTTCAACCCCTGAGAATTGTGTTTACAAGGCGAATAGCCACCTTCCTAACGCCCCACCCTCAGCCATTACTGGCTTTGTCACAGGCAACAAGGAGATGCCTACCTAAGGAGAGTCACAGGGGGTCCTCATGGGAGACGTTAAATCATGCCTTTGATTAGCCCAGGAGGGCTTGGTTGATGCACCACAGGAATCTCATCCCCTTGTAGGCTCAAACTCACACGGGATTATTATACAATTCACTGTAATACTGGTAACCATGTAATTTCTGGTAAACAGAAAACCATCTCCTCATAGCCAGTTAAGATTCTTAAGTTTACTGTGTAAGAGTCCATTACATATGCCCATTTGCGACTTTAAGGTTATTAGTCAGGAATGAGAATATAGTAGCTGTGACTTAACTTGGGCTGCAGCCATTAATCCCTCACTCCAGGTGGGAGTGGAGGGTGACTTTGAAGAGATTCTGATTTTCTTGTGACTGGGTAAAGCTGTGAACTGGAATTCCTCAAACTGCTTTGGGTAATAAAGTCTGCTTGTAGTGCCAAAAAAAAAAAAAAAAAAGGAACACAAGCCTGGCTGCGGTGGCTCAGTGTTTGAGTGTCGGCCTATGAACCAGAAGATCACGGTTCAATTCCCAGTCAGGGCACATGCTTGGGTTGAGGGCTTGATCCCCAGTGTGGAGTATGAAGGAAGCAGCCGATCAATGATTCTTATCATTGATGTTTCTATCTCTCTCCCTGTTCTTCCTCTGAAATCAATAAAAATATATATTTTTAAATTAAAAGTAATGCAGTGTTATGTGTCAATTAAATCTCAATCAAATGGTCAGGGTAATAAATAAGAAAAAGTATGAAAGGATACATACTGAACTGCTAACAGTGTTTAATGCCAAGGAGTAGAACAGGATATTTGGGGTTGGATAGAGAGAGCTTTTTTTCACTTTTTAATACTTTCCTGTAGTTTGAAATATGTGCCTGACACAGTGACTCTGCTAGGAATCCTATCCTATCTAATAAAAGAGTAATATGCAAATTGACTGTACCTTTGATCAAGCCAGGCCCACAAGCCATGCCCACAAGCCAATCAGGAGCTGCTGTGGAGCCAGCCAGCGAGCACACAGCCCAGGCCCAGGGGGCAAGGTCAAGGTGGGGGGATGGGGCCGAGGTGGCCAGGGCAGAGAGTGGCAGGGCTGAGGTGGCTAGGGCAGGGGGTGGGGCTAAGGCAGGCAGGGCGGGGGGTTGGGGGGGGGGGGCAAGGTGGCCAGGGCCATGGGGGGTGGGGCCGAGATGGCCAGGACTGGGGGTGGAGCCAAAGCAACCAAGAACCAGGAGACTGGTGCAAAGTTCATGGCTGGGGATGGGGGTGGGTGGCACAGAGGTGGCCAGGGCTGGAGGAGGTGGGCCAAGGCAGCCAGGGCTGGGGACAGGGCCGAGGAGGCCAGCAGGCCGGAGGCCCAGGCTAGCTGGGAGCGAGCTGGTTGGGGTGAAGGCTCTGGCCGGGGCAGGGGGAGGCTGGGGCGGAGCCAGCCATTGTCTCCATTGCAGGGTGATGGCTGGGTGCCCAGGGCCTAAAGCCTCGGCCAAAAGCTTTAGGCCTTGGCCAGTGAGTGGTCAGTAGGACATCCTCTGAGGGCTCCCAGTATGTGTGAGGGGGCAGGTTGGGCTGAGGGATCACCCACCCCCAGTGCATGAATATCGTGCACTGGGCCCCTAGTATAATAAAAGCCTAATATGCTAAGTGTCCAGTCATCCAGTCAGCTATTCAACAAATCAAAGCATAATATGCTAATGATATGCTCAGGCTGATCAACTGCTCACTATGATGTGCACTGGCCACCAGGGGACAGACACTCTGACCGGTAGGTTAGCTTGCTGCTAGGGTCCAGCCAATCAGGACTGAGTGAGATGGAGAGGATAAGGATATGCCCTGGAGCCCTCTCATGATCCCTCCCCAGCTGGCCAACCTCCCTCAGTCCCTCCCCAGGCCTGGTCATGCACCAGTGGGGTCCCTCAGCCTGGCCTGTGCTCTCTCCCAACCTGGGACCTCTCAGAGGATGTCAGAGAGCCAGTTTCAGCCCAATCCCACAGGCCAGGCCGAGGAACCCCACTGGTGCACGAATTCATGCACTGGGCCTCTAGTAAAATATAAACAAGACTATCTTTCTCCTATAGATTTCAGCCAGCCTGCAGCTCAGGGAAAACAGCTGGTAAATGTAATACAGTGTCATGAGTACCAAGATTGTGTGATGTAAATTATACATTTGAGTCCAAACTTCAAAAACTCTTATTATACTTATTTTTAAACATTGGTCAAAAATTGACCACTAAATTGACTACAGTGATTTAGATTAAGGTCTTAAGAAGTTTATACTCTATTAAAGAGGACAATGATGTTAATTAACAAAAAGGAAAAAAATTTTAAATAGAAAAGATATTTAAAATGTTCCAAACACCCCAGGAAATAATTTGTGTGCAAAATTTGTGGGACTTAGTGAGTGACTACATAAGGGTAAAGAAGGGGGATATAGATAAAGTCAAGATAAACTGTTTAAACTTTATCTTGAAGGACTTATTTAGGGATTTTAAGCATGCTGGCAGAATCAAATTTGGCTTTTTGGAAAATTGTTCTGGCGTTTGAGGAACAGATTAACAGATACAGGAGTTAACCATGGAAACTAAGGAGGTGGGAGTGGGAATGAAGAGGGGAAATACTTGAGTTTGTCTAACAGGATGTTGTTGGGTATTTTTCACCACGTGAAAATATATATACCTACTATCAGTGTAGGCATTAAAAATACCAGTATACTTATATTTACAATTAAACCAAGTCTGAATCATTTTAGAAACCCATTCAGTACTATTTGTTTTACGATTGGTTTTGTGGCAAAATGATCTGGCTTGTTAAAGAATGGTGTGATAAGCTGTAATGTTTTTGTTCAGAGAAGGCCTGAGAGAGCTGCTATCAACAAGGATTCTGGATGGATTTCCACCTCAGGCCCACCCTAAGAAAACTAAAGTATATCTCCAAAGTATCAAATGGATTTCAAATAATTTACTTGCATTTTAGAACTAAAACCTAAAAATATTGAAAACACAAAAAGTCCAACATTCAATAACATAAAATTGGCATTGGCATCTAATCATAAATTACCAGGAATACAAATAAACAGCGAAACATATTTCAACACCAAGAGAGAGAAAAACAAGACACAGAAGTCAATACAATCACCAGATGGAACATTAAAATGACCTTATATGCATACATGCATAACCCATGGGCTCAGATAATGGAGTGGTTAGGGCCTGTGGCGGAGGGGTGCAGGACTGGAGGGGGTCAATGGGGGAATAAAAGGGAAATATGTAATACTTTCAACAATAAAGATTTCAAATAAATTAATTACTTTAAAAAAATACACTTTAGCAGCGTGGCTGAGTGGTTGAGTCAACCTATGAAGCATTGACCTATGAACCAGGAGGTCATGGTTCAATTCCTGGTCAGGGCACATATCCAGGTTGCAGGCTGGAACCCCAGTTTGGAGTGTGCAGGAGGCAGTTAATCAATGATTCTCTCATTATTGATGTTTCTCTATCTCCTTTTCCCTTCCTCTCTTAAATCAATATATATATATATATATATATATATATATATATATATATATATATTTTTTTTTTTTAATCCAACTCAGAGGGACAGATTTTCTTTTTAAATAAATCAACCAACATAATATGGCCTAAAATACATAATATAATTAGAATCTCAGGAAGGAGGAGTTGGAAGTTCCATTCAGACAAAAATATTTGAGTAAACAATGGCTGAATATTTGCCATGTTTGAAAATTATAAACCAACAGATCAATGCTCAACACACCCTAGGTTAAAAAACAACAACAACAAAAAAAAAAAAAACAGGAAAATAAACACAACCAAGCATATCTCACTAAGACTTAAATGGCAAATTAGCAAATGCAAATGCTCATAATTATTTGTTACAAGGGAAATTAAATTTAAAATCATACTAAACCACCACTTTCTACCCAATAATGATAAAATTAAAGACTTCCGATATAAAATGTTGGCAAAGATATAAAGCAAGTCTCACACATTTGGGGTAGGAATGTAATATGGTACAATTTAGAAAGTGTAAAGTCATATAAAATTAAATGTTTACATACCTCTCAGTAATCCACTCATTTGTAGACATAAGAAATACATTGCTATGTTCACACAAAGACTAATACAGCCAATCTTTAAAGCAGCTTTACTGATAACAAACAAAAACTAGAAAGAACTCTATGCCTATCAATAGGTGAGTGAATGAATTATGGTATAACCATTTAATGGATTTGGTAATAGCAAGGATCAAACTACAGTTTCAGGCAACAAGGCAGAAGAACGTCCAAAGCATTAAGTGAAAGTCAGTAAAGCACTCCCCTCATACTACTCCTCACTATTCCTGACAAAAGGTTACTATGCCATGCCCTAGCCCAGTGGTCGTCAAGCCGCTGCTCACGAGCCACATGCAGCTCTTTGGCCCCTTGAGTGTGGCTCTTCCACGAAATACCACGTGTGGGCACGCATGTACAGTGCCATTGAAACTTTGCGGCCCATGCACAGAAGTCAGTTTTCGGCTCTCAAAAGAAATTTCAATTATTGCACTGTTGATATTTGTCTCTCTTGACTAATGAATTTGTCGACCACTGCCTTAGCTGGTTTGGCTTGGTAGATAGAGCCTAGGACTTTAGGGTCCCAGGTTTGATTCCAGTCAAGGGCAATGGTAGGGTTGTGGGTTCGATCCCCAGTAGGAGGGGTGCCAGAGGCAGCTGATCAATGATTCTCTCATCATTGATGTTTCATCTCCCTCACTATCTCTTCCTCTCTGAAATCAATAATAAATAAATAAATAAATAAATAAATAGCACTAAAGAAAAACAAGTTTTTTAAAAAGATTTCATGGAAGGTTCCACTTCTATAAAATTCTAAAAATGGATAAATCACAGTGACAGAAAGCAGATCGGTGGGTTCCAGGGGTTGGGGGAGAAAACTCATTTGAAAAGGACACAAAGAAACTTTCTGAAATGATGAAGTTATTTTTTAAAATATATTTTATTGATTTTTTTTTTACAGAGAGGAACAAGAGGGATAGTTAGAAACATCTATGAAAGAGAAACATTGATCAGCTGCCTCCTGCACACTCCCTACTGGGGATGTGCCCACAACCAAGGTTCATGCCCTTGACCGGAATTGAACCTGGGACCTTTCAGTCCGCAATCCAGCGCTTTATCCACTGAGCCAAACCAGTTAGGGCTGATGGAATTATTTTAGATCATATTTTGGGTGGCACTTACAAGACCATATATATTTGTTGATATCAAACTATTCATATGAAACTGGTATGTTTTATGTCTTATGAATCATAGCTAATCAAGGCAAGAGTGAAAGAATATCCTTGAAGCTATGATAACAAACCTAATGGGGAAAAACAAAGTGGGATCTGAAATCTATGAGAACTGCTTGCTCTGAAGCACTAGTAGATACTGAGGTTGAGGTGGAAAACCACTGCTCTGTTGCAAGTGTGGACGAAAAAGGGCCACATGCTAACCTGACTAACTCAGGGAAGGCCTGCGTAATGGTCTTGCAAACTCAAGGGATCTACAGTAACCACAAAGGGTGGTCTGAAATTAAAACCTTTTAATTAAAATGCAGTTTACAGCCGAGACCGGTTTGGCTCAGTGGATAGAGTGTCGGACTGCGGACTGAAGGGTCCCGGGTTCTATTCCGGCAAGGGCATGTACCTTGGCTGCGGGCACATCCCCAGTAGGGGGCATGCAAGAGGCAGCTGGTTGACGTCTCTCTCTCATCAATGTTTCTGACTTTCTATCCCGCTCCCTTCTGCCCTGTAAAAAATCAATAAAATATATTTTTTTAAAAATAAAAAATAAAAAAATAAAAATAAAATAAAATAAAATGCAGTTTACAGTGGGTAGTCATGTCCTAGGCCAGTATCTTCCCCGACAACGATTAACTTTGATCTTTGCTGTTTGCATGTAACATAGCACACCTGTGGAATGTCAGAATAACATGTAACTTCCCTTTTTCCAGACCTCTCAGGGTCCGTCAAATGGTGCCAAGGGCAGACCACAAATTCCCTCATTGTTAGTTATCTTGTTTGTTGTCGACTGTTAACTATCCTGTACCCACCTGTGTAAGAGATGTGTTTATCATTTTATTTTTCCTCTCCCTAATCAACCACCAAGGGATGTAACCCACTTAAGTCTCCTCCTTTTATTGTAATGTATAAAACACGGTGGGAAAAAAATCAGTTCTCTGAAGCACCATCTCAATATGTTGAAATCCTTTTTCCCAGCAATTGTCAACAGTTTGGCTTAAATAAATAAACACAAAAATTCTCTTCAGGTTTGAATGTTTTTTGCATGAACAGAAGGGTGATAACACAGGGTGAAGATGAGTTTGCTAACTCCTACTTACCTATGGTCCGCAGTTAGACTTAAGCAGAGCAGGGAGGATGGGCCAGGTACAGAAGGTCACCAGGGAGGAAAGTTCTGGGTGCCCAGCAAATGACAATTGTAGGGTGGGGGAAAAATAGTAGGGTGGGACCTTGCCTCTGGGTGATCTTTCCTCTCCTAGCACATCACTGATCTCTAGGGAGCATAGCCTCCCTATAGATAACATTTAGGCCTTGTTGTATTTCAGCTCCAGGTCCAGAAAGGCAACAAAACCAGACCCCTGGTTGCCCTCAGAATCAGCTGCATTGAATAATGACCCCTTGCCCTGGCACCAACCCATTCATCAGTGGAGACCACAACCCTGAAAGAATACACTTGGAAAACTGCTGAAGAGTCTACCAATAGAATATTAATAGACCTCCCCTAAAATCCCCACCCTTAGAACTCTTAGGAAGGAGGACCCAGTGCACTCCTTTCTTTCCTTCCCCTTCTCCTTCGTCCACATCCTCCTCCCTGCCCCAACGTCACCATTAGCTTACTCACTCCCAAGCTCCTAGGGCCCTCCCTTTAGCTCCATAACTTGTTTGCTAAGCCCATTCTAGGAATTATTGCTTCTACCTCTGTAATTTACCCAATAAATGTTCTCATGAGTTTGGGTCTTGGCTTTGAATTCTTTCCTAGCCAGAACCCAAGTACCGAGGTTGCTGAATCCAGGTTTGGTCTGATCTCACAGGTCAGATACCAGGTGCCTTTCCACCACCTACAAGGTAAGGATGGTACATGGGGGTAAATGTGTTCTGTGAGGCATGGGGCAGAGAAGGGGGAAAGAGATCCTGTGAGTTCCTGGGAGCACTGCTAGGTAGATCATGACAATTTAGCAAATTTTGGGGAAAGAAGTATAGTAATTGGAAATACAAAGAACTGAAATGCCATGGCACATTTCCTTTAAACACACTCTCAGAGTATTCATAAAATTTGAATTAAAACATCTATAATAAGTTTAAAATAATGTTCCAGAAAAGCATGCTGCCTTTCTTCAGAGTCAATGATTTAAGGATAACTTAGCATTGCACTTCTCAGAGAACCAGACAGCATTGCTTTTGGGAACAGTTAATAGGCTAAGAACAAGCCTAAGAGTGACTGCTTTTGACAGTTAAGGAAGTCTAACTCACAACAGCTTATTTTACCGGAATAAACTCATTCCATAGACTCTCTTATTTGTGCTTGAAAGAAGTTTACAAATAAGACACGTCTGTGTATGTTTGTCTACCCATACAGACACATGGAAGGACTGAGAAATCACACAGCACAGGATAACCAAAGCAACTTGGAAATACATATTGCAGCCTGGCTGGTATGGCTCAGTTGAGCATTGACCTGTAAATCATGTCTTGTCTGACCAGGGGGGTCACGGTTTGAATCCAGAGCACATGCCAGGGTTGTGGGTTCCATTACCAGTGTAGGGCATGAAGGAGGCCGCCGATCAATGATTCTCTCTCACCATTGATGTTTCTATCTCACTCCCCCCTCCCTTCCTCTCTGAAATCAATAAAATAAATATCGCCATCACAGAAAATGTATTTCAATTGTCAAAATTCTGCCCTAGGCAGTTTGCTCAGTGGATTGAGCATAGCTTATAGACTGAAGGGTACCGGGTTTGATTCTGGTCAAGGGCACGTACCTTGGTTGCAGGCTGGATCCCAGTCCTGGTTGGGGTGTTCGTGAGGCAATCAATCGATGTGTCTTACTCACATCGGTGTTCCTCACTGTCTCTCCCTCTCCCTTCCACTCTCTCTGAAAACCACTGGAAAAAATATCCTCAGGTGAGGATAAAGTAAAAAATAAATTGTCAAAATTCTTCCAATTTCTCAGTGCAAAACACATTCCCACTGAAAGCTATTCTTCTCCCCTGGCCGGTTTGGTTCAGTGGATAGACCCTACTGACTGAAGGGACCTGGGTTCTATTCTGATCAAGGGCAGATGCCCAGGTTGTGGGCTCAATCCTCAGTTGGGCATGTGCAGAAGGCAGCCAATCCATGATTCTATTTTTCTTTCTCTGTCCCTTCCTCTCTGAAATCAATAAAAATATAATTTTTAAAAAAGCTATTCTTCCATAAGAAAAATTTATCTTTGTTTAATCTTCAGTTTTGTACAAAGACCACGCATATGCTAATTTTATTTTGAAAGTGTTTTTAACTAAAAGCTCAGTTTTCACATTCAACAAAAAAATATTTTTATTTGAAAATTATTTAGGGAATAAACGGTGATTAAAAAAATAAATAAATAAAATACATAAAAGGAAAACATTTTTTAATATCTTTTTATTGATTTTTTTGCAGTATAACTTATAATTAATAGTAGTACATGTTTTCCTTTCCCCTTCCCCCTTATCCTCCCCCCAGCCTCCCCTACCCCCCAGAAAACATTTTTTTTTAATATATTTTATTGATTTTTTACAGAGAGGAAGGGAGAGGGATAGAAAGTCAGAAACATCGATGAGAGAGAGACATCGATCAGCTGCCTCCTGCACGCTTCCCACTGGGGATGTGCCCGCAGCCAAGGTACATGCCCTTGCCGGAATCGAACCTGGGACCCTTCAGTCCGCAGTCCGACGCTCTATCCACTGAGCCAAACCGGTCTTGGCCGGAAAACATTTTTTAATTAGCATTTAAGTAGAACAAATCATATGAAAAATGTTTTTTAAATAGTTACCTTTTCTTCCAGTTCATTTGGTTTAAATGACAAAGTAAGTGCTAAAAAATGACTGGCTATTTCACTTTGTTGCTGGTAAGAAATAAATCCAGTACTTTTTGTTTGAAATTAAAAGCAATTGGAAAAAGTGTCCCAGTTACATTTTAAAAATCCAACCCTACTCACCTTCTCCTGGCAGAGGTGAACCACAGAACAACAACTACTGCACAAACGTCCCGAGTAAATTCATAGATCTTCTTTAAATTCTCCTGGGCGTATTTATGCATTGTCTTACCTGGCCATCTGACTTAAATTTAAAAGAAGAAAAAAGATCCTTTGATCTTCAGGAGCAGTTACTTAAGTCTCTGTGGAGATAAGATAGAGATTTATTGCAGGAGACAAACTTCCCTTGTGGAACTTTGTGAGACTGTCATCAAGTTCTATGCTATAATAAATGAGATGAATTCATTATTTCAGTTCCTAGTTTTTGGGTCTCTCCTTAGGCAGTACTAGGCACTAGAAATGCTTTTGTTTTTGTTTTTTGCTTGTTCTTTGGTTAATCCTCACCCTATGATATTTTTCCATTGATTTTTAGAGAGATTGGAAAGGGACAGGGAGAGACAGACAGGAGCATCAATGTAAGAGAGACACATCGATTGGTTGCTCTTGCATGCACCCCAACCAGGGCCAGGGAACCTGCAACCAAGGTACTTGACCTTGACCAGAATCGAACCTGAGTCCCTTCAGTCCACAGACCTACGCTTTATCCACTGAGCCAAACCAGCTAGGGCAGTGGTCGGCAAACTGCGGATCTTGAGCCACATGCAGCTCTTTGGCCCCTTGAGTGTGGCTCTTCCACAAAATACCATGGCCTGGGTGAGTCTATTTAGAAGAAGTGGTATTAGAAGAAGTCTAAGTTTGAAAATTTTGGCTCTCAAAAGAAATTTCAATCATTGTTCTGTTTATATTTGCCTCTGTTGACTAATGAGTTTGCCAAATACTGGGTTAGGGCTAGAAATGGCTTTTTTAAAACCTATCAGACCAGGTTTTGTCCTCAAAGAATTTATAGCCTTGGGAAAAAGAGTGTGAAGTCAACTTCCATTACCATTCAGTATGGCAAGTGCTGCATGTGCACCAACAGTGCTGGATAGCTGTGCAATCTCAGGAGAGGCATTGCCCTGGACAATGCCTTGGGGGTGAACAAAATGCCAGGAGAGGGCAGTTAGCCAAGAGATTTTGGAAGCTATTTCTCTAAATAACAGAAAGATAAGCCAGATAATCTGCCCTCTCTCTCTCTTTCCCACATCCCCAGGCTAAGAGTCAGTGTTGGCAAAAGCCCAAGGCTACCAAGGGAAAGAGGATATGGATACTGTTATGGCAGCTGAGAATTTGCAGTTTAGAGAGTGTCGCAAACAAAGACATGAGTTTAAGGAAAAAGTAAACTGAATCAAGACTGAAATTATTTTATGACAAGTTAGAGACACTGGCTTATTAGGGGAAGCCATTGAAGGTTTTAAAGAAATTTTTATTTGTTGGTCAATTTTAGTAAGAGTGAGGAAGGGAGAGAAGCATTGATTTGTTGTTATACTTACTAGTATTTATGCATTCATTGGTTAGCTGCCTCCTACAAGCCCCCCACTGGGAATTGAGCTCAAAACCCAGGCATGAGCCCTGACCAGAAATTGTACCGGTAACCTCTTGGTTCATGGGTTGACATAGTTGACACTCAACCTCTGAACCACTCCAACCAGGCCCCAGAACCTTCTTAATAAACTCCTTGCATTTGAATCCTTGTCTCAGTCAGCACAGGGGAAATGCAAACTAATTAACAAATATTTTGTCATTTGACCATCAGTATAACTCTAAGACAATGGCAGAAATATTATTTCTCTCTTGAGAAATGAAACAGATTGTGTATTTTTCAAAGCCACCCACATAGTAAGAAGCTGAGTCAAGAGATGAGCTAGTCTTCTGATTTCAGATTCAGTGTTCTTTTCCTCTTGTCCACAGGATTAGCAGATCACAACAATGAGGAAAGAGACAGGAAGGTGTGAATAACTATGTGAATACCAATAGGTAAAGTGATGGAAATATGTCAGGGAAACAGGGTCTAAGGTAAAAAAAAAAAAAGGCATTATTATTATAAGGAAGGAAGGTACAATGTAAAGAATGAGTCAAGCCCTAACTGATTTGGCTCAGTGGACAGAGTGTCAGCCTGTGGACTGAAGGGTCCCAGGTTCATTTCGGGCCAAGGGCACATGCCCAGGTTTTGGGCTCAACCCCCAGTAGGAGCATACAAGAAATAGCCGATAGGTGATTCTCTCTCATCATTGATGTTTCTGTCTCTTTCTCCCTCTCTCTTCCTCTCTGAAATCAAAGAAAATATATTTTTTTAAAAAAGAATTAGTCAAAATAAGGGATGGTCCAGGAGAACAGGACTATTGAAAATCATGTTTAGTTCACTCTCCCTCCCAGGAACATGCTTGTGACTTTCCCTCCTCCCATTTCTTCCTCCACAGGCATGCATCTCCTGAACTCTAAGAGACTCCATGAGACTTGCAACTAGGGGAGCAACGGGCAGTGGCAGCTCATCCCGGGTTAATTTCCTGAATCTGTCTCCAAAGCCCCCTTTTTCTCTGACTCTCCAGCTAGCCTTCAGCAGCCCCTCCTGGCTCACTTTTTTTCCATAGTTTCTAGAGAGCCAAAGCAGCTTGGCCCAATCTCCCCATTGTTGCTTCTTTTGTCCTAAACCCTTCAGAAAAAAAATAAAATAAAATAAAATAAAAATTTAAAAAACCTTTACACTAATGTGATAAGAGGAGAGAGACCAAGATAGAGATAAGACTGTTCACTGTAGAAAGTAGATTTGGTAGAAATCAATGGAACGGATTGACAGATGGCGCATGTGTTCTAAAGGAAAGACAGGAGCCGCGTGAGAATGCTAGTATTATTATTTCAATTGCTGTGGCCCGAGTGGAGGCGTGGGTAATGGTGGTGGGCCTTTCTGCCAGAGAGGACTCTCTCCAGAATCTCTCACAGAATGTCTGAATTCACATTCAAAATTATCTTTGAAATACTAGAGTAGGGAGAGGTGAGGAATCTTCTGAGACAGGGCTCGTGGTCATTAATAAGATAGCATTTCAACATTATAGAATTATAGAAAAAAATATTCCAGTACAAGTCTAATCTTCATTTTCATTATTCTACTCCCTCCTCCTCCTCCTCCTCCTCCTCCTCCTCCTCCTCCTCCTCCTCCTCCTCACCTATCTCACTCTTTCCACCCCACCCATGGCTATTCATCTAAGAAACCTAATGGCTCCTGTCTATTGGCATTCAGACTATTTGATTTCTTCTAATAACTTTTGTGGGTGAGCAGACACCCAGCCTTCTAACCACACAAAAATCCTATTGTGCCTTATAAGATAATAAAGTTGTTCCCATAAAACATTATTTCCACAAATAACCATTGAAATAATATGTATACTGTCTAAATTAGTCACATTCAGACACCTTTAAAAAATAAGACTAAATAAGATAACTGAGATGCCCGGGCATTAACTAGAAGGGCCTTTGTGAAATCAGGCCTATTTCTCTCTTCATTTTACTTCTGACTAATTGTGATACCATAAGCAAGCCGTATAATGGTCTCATTAAAAGATCCTGTTGAAAAAAGCAGGAGCAGTGAGCCATCTGGTATGTAAGATATCTGCTGGTTGAAAAAGTTATGGGTCTAAAAATAATCATGATATGATGTGTATTAAAATTAGGCAAAGAAGCCAGCTACTGACCAATCAAAAGACTGTTATTTCCCACCCTCAGTGCAGAAATCAGACATGGTAAATAGCCATGGAAAGCCCACAGCTCTGGTTTGGGGGTAAGAGTAGAAGATTGAAAGAACATTGAAGATGGAGGTATGATCAATAATAATCCATGATGCCTCTTTTTTTTTTTTTAATGTGTAAAATTCCTTCATAGTTAGATCTATTTCTGGATTTTTAAAAATATTTTATTGATTTTTTTACAGAGAGGAAGGGAGAGGGATAGAAAGTTAGAAACATAGATCAGCTGTCTCTTGCACACCCCCTACTGCGGATGTGCCCGCATGCCAAGGTACATGCCCTTGACTGGAATCGAACCCGGGACCCTTCAGTCCACCGAGCCAAACCGGTTTCGGCCCTGGTGCCTCTTAACAGATTTGAATACAGTATAGAGCACGTGTATGTGAAGAAAATGAACTACGTAATATAACAAGGAGTGCCTGGCCCTGGCTGGTTTGGCTCAGTGGATAAAGCATTTGCCTATGGACTGAAGGATCCTGGGTTTGATTCCAGCCAAGGCTACATGCCCAGGTTGTGGGCTTACTCTCCAGTAGGGGTGTGCAAGAGGCAATCAATGATTCTCATTATTGCTGTTTCTATCTCTCTCCCTCTCCCTTCCTCTCTGAAATCAATAAGAATATATATATTTTTTTTAAAAATTCATCCTCCTGTATGAGTCTTAGAAAATTCTTTTTCCTAAGATACATAAGCACTCAGTGGGGAAAGGGATAACTCACTTCCACAAATAGCAATGCCATATATAGTTATTACAATATTACTGACTATATTCCCTGTGACTTCCCAGTACTTCACCTCCCTGTGACTATTCTGTAACTACCAATTGTACTTCTAAATTTCTCCGCCCTTTTCTTGCATTTCCTCCCCTCATCGCTCTCTGGCAACCATCAACATGTTCTCTCTGTGTTTGTTGCAGTTCTCTAACCAAGGACACTTAGGAGTAAACTGTTTATACTTTTCCCTAGTCAGAAGGTAAATAGCTTAATTCATCCTACTTAGGGAGATAGATAGCAGAAATCCTATTAGCACCAATTGGGTGGCTGTAAACTATGTGGCTATTTAGTTATCTGTCTCCGTTTCCCTATTCTATTTGTCCTGGCTCACCAGCCTGTCTCAAGGTGAGTTTGACTAAGTCTAGGCATGGGCCTCTAAGAGGATTGCCTGGGACTCCAGCAGCCCTCCATCTTACTGGCTTTATTTAAAAATATGTTTTTATTGATTTCAGAGAGAAAGAGAGAGATAGAAACATCAGTGATAAGAGAGGATCATTGATTGGCTGACTCCTGCACGCCCCCTACTGGGTATCGAGCCTGCAACCCAAGCATGTGCCTGTGGGAACCCCTTTTCACGTCCCACGTGGTGCAGGGGTTCAGGTTCTGGAGAAGGCCACACACGAATAGAGACTTAAAAAACATTAATTTGGGGGGAACTAAGATGGCGGCAAAGGCAAAACACCTATCTTGCCGTCATAATCAGCAATTTTAATACTACAACTTAACGAAAGAACAAACACCTTCCAGAATCACCAGAAAGCTCGCCGAGTGAAAATTCCACAAATAAAAGTGAAGATAAGACACTGTGACCCGGAGGAGCGGCGGCGGACGACGTTGAAAGATTCGCCCGGAGAGAGGTTTGGAGCGCACGCCGCGGAGAGGGCGGGCGGCTGAAAACCGGCCAGTTTTCTCAAACGGGGAGACAAAGGCGTCCCACTGACTGATTCTCCAGCTCTGGGCGAAGTCCAGAGAACCCACTATCACACGGGGTGAAAACTGGACAGTGGGAGGGCACGCCGAAGCTCGGGTGCTGCCGGGTCTCCCGGCTTGTGGAGAAGGCAGCTCACGCGAACAGCTCGGCTGCGTGACTGCGCAGAGAGCGCACCGCGACTTGCCTCTCATTCGGAAAACCGTCAGTCTGCTTTGTTTTACGATCCTGGGTGAGACATTGCGCATGCAGACTCATTTTGGGAAAGTCTGAATTCCCCGGCAACTGGCAGCCGGTGGAGCTCCGTAGCGGCTCTCTCTCAGAGGTGCTGGCGGCCATTGCCCCCGGCACAGAGTCCCTGGGGCCGCATAGGGCGGAGCTAACGCTGTCTGCTTGGCCCAGAGACTCCGCCCACCCAACCTGAGCACAGCTGAGCTTCACAGACAATTGGCCTGGAGGTCAACCCTCCAAGTGCTAACAACGATTAACTGAGCTTAACTTCAGCAAGACTGTGCAGCCCATATCCATCTCAGGTAACCGGGGAGGCTGAGCCACTGTCCCTTGTAGCACGTCTACCACACAAAGCTAATTGACCAACTCAGGGAAGCAGCCACCATGCAGCAACATGGAAAGAAATCAGATGTAAAAGAACTGGAGGAAAAAAAACGACTGGACATGGAATTCAGAACCACGGTTATAGGGTTTTTTAAGAGGTTCCAACAAAAGATCGAGGCCTATAAGGAAATAAGCAAGACCACAAAGGAAATGAGTGAGTCCTACAAGAAAATGAACAACACCCTCCAGGATATAAACGAGAGCTGCAAAGAAATTATTAAGACCAATGTGGAAATGAATGAGTCCTACAAGGAAATGAAAGAAACCCTCAAGGATATAAAGCAGACTCTCAAGGATATGAAAAAGGACCAACCAGAAATTAAGCATACACTGACTGAAACAAAAAATATTATACAAAGACCTGAAAGTGCCCTGGAGCACCCCAAGAACCAACTTAAAGATTTGAAATACAAAGAGGTAAAATCCACTCAGCTGAAAAAGCAAGAAACCAAAAGAATCCAAAAAACTGAAGATAGTGTAAGGGGCCTCTGGGACAACCTCAAGCATACCAACATCCGAATTATAGGGGTGCCAGAAAAAGCGAGAGGCCAAGACAATGAAACCCTATTTGAAGAAATAGTGACTGAAAACTTCCCACACCTGGTGAAAGAAATTGACTTAGGATTACAAGAAGTGCACCGAACCCCAATATATAGGAACCCTAAGAGGACCACACCAAGGCACATCATAATTAAAATGCCAAGAGCAAAAGACAAAGAGAGAATATTAAAAGCAGCAAGAAAGAAACAGTTGGTTACCTATAAGGGAGCACCCATACGACTGTCAGCGGATTTCTCAACAGAAACGATGCAGGCCAGACGGGAGTGGCAAGAAATATTCAAAGTGATGAACAGCAAGAATCTACAACCAAGATTACTCTATCCAGCA
Source organism: Antrozous pallidus (assembly GCA_027563665.1). Classification (NCBI taxonomy): domain Eukaryota; kingdom Metazoa; phylum Chordata; class Mammalia; order Chiroptera; family Vespertilionidae; genus Antrozous; species Antrozous pallidus. The sequence goes on from CM050510.1 coordinate 47,683,574, forward strand.
AAGCTATCATTCAGAATTGAAGGTCAGATGAAGTGCTTCACAGATAAGAAAAAGCTAAAGGAGTTCATCACCACCAAACCAACATTATATGAAATGCTGAAAGATATTCTTTAAGAAGAGGAAGAAGAAAAAGGTAAAAGTGTAAACTAGCAACAACAAATACACATCTATCAACAAATGAACATAAAAATCAAGTGAATTGATAGGCTGTTGAACAGGATAGACTGGTGAATATAACAGAGACATGGACATAGAGAGGGAATGGACTGACAATTCTTGGGGAAAAAAGGGTTGTGGGAAGTGCAGCAAGAGACTGGACAAAAATCTAGCAACAATGGGATTGGACAGTGGGGTGGGGGTGGTGTGGGTGTTGGGTGGGATAGGTACAGGGTGGAGGGAAGCTATAGGGGGATAAAAAGGGGAAACAATGTAATTAATAAACTGAACAATAAAGATTTAAAAAAAAAAAAAAAAAAAAAAAAAACATTAATTTGGGAAATGGGGGCCAGGCGGTATCCCAACGCTAGTGGGAGGACTATTACCCTCTCTGGCTTTACCATCCCTTTTATTAAGATTAAGATTATAAAATACATCCATATCTCCCAAGCAGGAAACACCAATAAAAGCTAGTCATTGAATCTACTTAGGACTAACAGGCGGGGGCTATTTCAACCACCAATATCCAGTAATTAGCTCGGACCCTTCAGAGCAATTGAGGTTGACCAGCCCTCCAAATTCCCAGTCCACATCTCTCTATCATTAAAACATGTGCCTTTGATCAGAATCGAACCTGGCACCCTTCATTCTGCAGGCTGACGCTCTATCCACTGAGCCAAACCAGCTAGGGCTTGGCTCTTTCAGACGAAAGTTATGGGGACTTCTCTTCCCCGCCCTGAGCAATGAGGATACTGACAGTGGACCAGACCCATTGTTCCTTAGTGGGGCCTCTGCAGGTGAGATATCCTTCCCAATTTTGTTTTAATTGTAGTGATTTTATTTTATTTATTATTTTTCATTAATCTTCACCCAAGGATATTTTTCCATTGATTTTTAGAGAGTGGGAGAAGGAGAGACAGAGAAACATCAATGTGAGAGAGACACATTGATTAGTTGCCTCCTATACACAGGCCAACCAGGGCCCAGGAACCTGTAACTGAGATATATGCCCTTGACTAGAATCAAATCTGAACCTTTCAGTCCACAGGCAGACATTCTATCCACTGAACAAACCAGTGAGGGCCCTCCCAGTATTTCACCACCACAGATAGGTGTGGGGCCAGTCTGTCGAGTGTTTCTGCTACCAACACTCCTGATGTGGCTTCTTCATATTCTTAGTTATGAGACTTCTGTTTAACTAGATTTCAGGTGTTTTGAATGATGGTTATTTTTTATTTTAGTTGTAATTTTTATGTGGTGATGGGAGGTTTTGAATACTATTTTTTTGAGTATTTTTTTTCTCCTAGTAGTTCCTTTTTTTTAATCTTTATTGTTCAGTTTATTAATTACATTGTTCCCTTTTTTCCCCCTATAGCTCCCCTCCACCTGGTACCCATCCCACCCTCCGCCCTCAACCCCCTCCGCTGTCCTCCCCCATAGTTGAAAGAATTTGTCCAGTGTCTTGCTGCACTTCCCACACCCCCTTTCTCGCCAAGAGTTGTCAGTCCATTCCCTCTCTATGTCCGTGATTCTGTTACATTCACCAGTTTATCCTGTTCATCAGCTTATTAATTCACTTGATTTTTACATTCATTTGTTGATAGATGTGTATTTGTTGTTCCTAATTTACACTTTTATCTTTTTCTTCTTCCTCTTCTTAAAGAATATCTTTCAGCATTTCATATAATATTGGTTTGGTGGTGATGAACTCCTTTAGCTTTTTCTTATCTGCGAAGCACTTTATCTGGCCTTCAATTCTGAATGTTAGCTTTGCTGGATAGAGTAATCTTGGTTGTAGATTCTTGCTATTCATCACTTTGAGTATTTCTTGCCACTCCCATCTGGCCTGCATCATTTCTGTTGAGAAATCCGCTGACAATCATATGGGTGCTCCCTTATAGGTAACTAACTGTTTTTCTTTTGCTGCTTTTAATATTCTCTCTTTGTCTTTTGCTCTTGGCATTTTAATTATGATGTGCCTTGGTGTGGTCCTCTTTGGGTTCCTATAGTTTGGGGTTCGGTGCGCTTCTTGGACTCCTAAGTCAATTTCTTTCACCAGGTGTGGGAAGTTTTGGTCACTATTTCTTCAAATAGGTTTTCATTGTCTTGCTTTCTCTCTTTTTCTGGCACCCCTATAATTCGGATGTTGGTATGCTTGAGGTTGTCCCAGAGGCCCCTTACACTATCTTCAATTTTTTGGATTCTTTTGATTTCTTGCTTTTTCAGCTGAGTGGATTTTACCTCTTTGTATTTCAAATCTTTAACTTGGTTCTTGGGGTGCTCTAGAGTACTTTTAGGTCTTTGTATAATATTTTTTATTTCAGTCAGTGTATACTTGATTTCTGGTTGGTCCTTTTTCATATCCTTGAGAGTCTTGTTCATTTCCTTGTAGGACTCATTCATTTCCACGTTGGTCTTGTTCGTTTCCTTGCAGGTCTCGTTCATATCCTTGAGGGTCTCGTTCATTTCCTTGTAGGTCTTGCTTATTTCCTTATAGGTCTCAACCTTTTCTAGGAGCCTCTTGAGAAGCCCTATAACTGTGGTTTTGAATTCCATGTCCAGTCGTTTTTTTCCCTCCATTTCTTTCACATCTGATTTCTTTCCATGTCTCTGCATGGTGGCTACTTCCCTGAGTTGGTCAATTAGCTTTGTGTGGTAGACATCCTACAAGGGACAGTAGCTCAGCCTCCCCAGTTACCTGAGGTGGATATGGGTTGCACAGTCTTGCTGAAGTTAAGCTCAGGTTAATCGTTGTTAGCACTTGCAGGGGTTGACCTCCAGGCCAATTGTCTGTGATGTTCAGCTGTGCTCAGGTTGGATGGGCGGAGTCTCCAGGCCAAGCAGACAGCATCAGCTCCGCACTATGCAGCCCAGGGACTCTGTGCCGGGGGCAATGGCCGCCAGCACCTCTTAGAGAGAGCCGCTGCCAAGCTCCACTGGCTGCAGGAGAATTCAGACTCTTCCCAAATGAGTTGCACACCCAATGTCTCACCCAGGGTCGCAAAACAATGCAGTCTGACAGTTTCCAAAATGAAAGAGCAAGTCACGAGTGCTCTCTGCGCGGTTAGGCAGCTGCACTGTTCCCAAGTTCACACACACTCCACACAAGCTCGCCTTCTCCACAAGCCGGCAGACCAGGGTTCCCTGGACTTCCCCCAGAGCTGGAGAATCATTCCAGTGGGACGTCTTTGTCTCCCCGGTTCGAGAAAACTGGCCGGTTTTCAGCCGCCTACCCTATCCCTGGCGCACGCTCCAAACCTCTCTCCACGTGTATCTTCAACGCTGTCCGCCGCCACTCCTCCGAGTCACAGTGTCTTATCTTCCCTTTTATTTGTGGAATTTTCACTCAGCCAGCTTTCCGGTGATTCTGGATGGTGTTTGTTCTTTCGTTTAGCTGTACTTTTAAGCTTGCTGTGTATGGCGGCAAGATAGGTGTTTTACCTATGCCGCCATCTTGACCAAACTCCAATTTTTATAGTTCTTTCAAATTTTCTATATATTTGAAACTTCTTATAATAAAATAATGAAAAAATGAACACAAAAGATTTTGTTTATTTCTTTTACCAATTCTACTATAGTTCTTACCCTAGGAATAATAGTAGAATAAAAAGCTATCTGGCCGAAACTGGTTTGGCTCAGTGGATAGAGCATCGGCCTACAGACTGAAGGGTCCCGGGTTCGATTCCGGTCAAGGGCATGTACCTTGGCTGCGAGCACATCCGCAGTAGGGGGTGTGCAAGAGGCAGCTGATCTATGTGTCTCTCTCATCGATGTTTCTGGCTTTCTATCCCTCGCCCTTCCTCTCTGTAAAAAATCAATAAAAAAAAATTTTTAAACTATCTGACTCAAATATAAATGAAATCTTCTGAGCCAGGGTGGGTTTTAACTTCAAGATGCCTACCCTATCCCAGTTTGCCAACTTCCCTTAGTAAATCTGAGATTATCTTAATATTATTTTCTCTTTTGATTCTTACCTCTTTGACATCAAGAATGCATGACATCTGTCTGAATAGCTAAAACTTAGAATGAAAATGGAAATAAATTATAAACCAGAGGGAGAACTAATTGATTTCAATTACATTCAATAACATTTCAATCCCACTTTTTCAAAAAATAAGATTTGCCTCTAAATCAGGCATAATTTATATTCATATTACACAAATTACAGGAATACACATAAAACAAGAGTTTGTTTAGCCTAGGCTAATAGGCTAATTAACTATACACCTAAAGATACTAGTTTTTTATTTCCCTGAAAACATCTCCCTAGTGTGTCCAAATATACATATGAAGTATGTTTGGAATTTGATACCATCTCTTCTACTTATCTGCTTTGTTTGTTAGGGGCAACAGTTTGCAACCAGCTTAGAGTCTCAGTCTTTAAATGCTTATAGTATTCCTATAACAGAGGTCATTACTGGTCTTTCTCTATTCTGGGACAAAGGGGTCTGAGACAATTTGACCAAGAATTATTTTTAATTTAATATATCTTTATTGTTCAGATTATTACAATTGTTCCTCTTTTTCCCCCCATAGCTCCCCTCCACCTGGTATCCACCCCACCCTCTGCCCTTACCTCACCCCCACTGTGCTCATGCATAGGTGTGCAATTTTTGTCCAGTCTCTTCCTGAACCTCCCACACCCTTTTACCCCAAGAAATGTCACAATTCTATTATACTCACCAATTTACTCTGTTCATCAGATTTTTTATCTTTATTGTTCAGTTTATTAGTTACATTGTTCCCCCTATGGCTCCCCTCCACCAAGTACCCATCCCACTCTCCGCCCTCACCTCCCCCCTCCACTGTCCTCTCCCATAGGTGCATGATTTTTGTCCAGTCTCTTGCTGCACTTCCCACACCCCTTTTCTCCCCAAGAATTGTCTGTCCATTCCCTCTCTATGTCCATGATTCTGTTCTATTCCCCAATTTATCCTGTTCATCAGATTGTTAATTCACTTGATTTTTAGATTCATTTGTTGATAGATGTGTATTTGTTGTTCATAATATATTTTTTTACCTTTTTCTTCTTCCTCTTCCTAAAGAATATCTTTCAGCATTTCATATAATATTGGTTTGGCGGTGATGAACTCCTTTAGCTTTTTCTCATATGCGAAGCACTTTATCTGACCTTCTATTCTGAATGATAGCTTTGCTGGATAGAGTAATCTTGGTTGTAGATTCTTGCTATTCATCACTTTGAATATTTCTTGCTGCTCCCGTCTGGCCTGCATCGTTTCAGTTGAGAAATCCGCTGACAATCATATGGTAGCTCCCTTATAGGTAACTGTTTTTCTCTTGCTGCTTTTAATATTCTCCCTTTATCTTTTGCTCTTGGCATTTTAATTATGATATGTCTTGGTGTGGTCCTCTTTAGATTCCTATATTTTGGGGTTCTGTGCACTTCTTGAGTTTTTAAGTCAATTTCTTTCACCAGGTGTGGGAAGTTTTTGGTCACTATTTCTTCTAGTAGGTTTTTATTATCTTGCTCTCTCTCTTTTTCTGGCACCCCAATAATCCTGATGTTGGTATGCTTGAGGTTGTCCCAGAGGCCCCTTATACTATCTTCAATTTTTTGGACCCTTTTGGCTTCTTGCTTTTCTGGCTGAGTGGATTTTGCTTCTTTGCATTTCAAATCTTTGACTTGGTTCTTGCAATCGTCTGGACTGCTTTTAGGTCTCTGTATAATATTTTTTATTTCAGTCAGTGTATGCTTAATTTCTAGTTGGTCCTTTTTCATATCATCGTAGGTGTTGTTCATTTCCTCATAGGTCTTGTTTATTTCCCTGCAGTTCTCATTAAGTTCATCGGCCTTTTCTAGTAGCCTCTTGAAAAACCTAATTACTGTGGTTTTGAACTCTTTGTCTAGTCGTCTTTATCCCTCCATTTCTTTCACAGCTGATTTATTTCCATTTCTCTGCATTGTGGCTGCTTTCCTGAGTTGGTCCCTTAGCTGTGTGTGGTAGGTGTCCTCTAAGGACAGTGGCTCAGCTTCCCTATGCGGCGTGCGGTGTCAGTGTCAGCTCTGTCCTATGCAGTGCACGGGTCTCTGTGCTGGGTGGTAATGGCTGCAGGCACCTCCAAGAGAAATCCACCACTGGTCTCCACCCATTGCCAGACAACTCTCCCTCTCCCCAAATGAGTCTGCAAACCCAAAGTCTCACCCAGGGTTGTAAAACAAAGCAGTCCACTGGTCTCCCGAGCGAGTGAGCAAGCCATGCATCCTCTGCCCGGTTGCGCACTTTACGAACTGCTGTTCCAAGTTACGCTCACTCTCCTCAAACTCGCAGACCTCAGGCACGCCGGGAGTTTTCTTTCCCCGGACCTGGGACCTCGCCTGGAACTGGGGGGTCAGTGCTGTGGGAGGCCTCCGCCCTCCTCGTTGGAGAAAACCAGCCGGGTTTGCTGCCGCCCGTCCCTCCCTGCTCCTGCGAACAAGGCTCCAAACCTCACTCCTCGTGTATCTTCAAGGCTGCGCACCGCTGCTCCTCTTGAGTCACAGTGTCCTATCTTTACTTTTATCTGTGGAATTTTCACTCAGCCAGCTTTCCGGTGATTCTGGATGATGTTTGTTTTGTTGTTAAGTTGTAGTTTTGGAATTGTTGCGTGGGCAGCAAAATAGGTGTTTACCTATGCCGCCATCTTGGTTCTCCTCCTGTTCATCAGATTTTTAATTCTCTTGATTTTTAGATTCACTTGATAGACATGTATTTGTTGTTTATAATTTTTATCTTTACCTTTTTCTTCATCTTCCTCTTCTTAAAGAAGAGGTTTCAGTATTTTATATAATGCTTGTTTGGCGGTGCTGAACTCCTTTAACTTTTACTTATTTGTGAAGCTCTTTATCTGACCTTCAATTCTGAATGATAGCCTTGCTGGGTAGAGTAATCTTGGTTGTAGATTCTTGCCATTCATCACTTTGAATATTTCTTGCCGCTCCCGTCTAGCCTGCATCATTTCTGTTGAGAAATCCGCTGACAATCATATGGGAGCTCCCTTATAGGTAACTAACTGTTTTTCTCTTGTTGCTTTTAATATTCTCTTTGTCTTTTGCTCTTGGCATTTTAATTATGATGTGTCTTGGTGTGGTCCTCTTTGGATTCCTTTTGTTTGGGGTTCTGTGCACTTCCTGAACTTGTAAGTTTATTTCTTTCACCAGGTGGGGGAAGTTTTCTGTCACTATTTCTTCAAATAGGTTTTCAGTATCTTGCTCTCTCTCTTTTTCTGGCACCCCCATAATTTGGATGTTGGTATGCTTGAGGTTGTCCCAGAAGCTCCTTACACTATCTTCAATTTTTTTGGATTCTTTTTGCTTTTCTGGCTGAGTGGGTTTTGCTTCTTTGTATTTCAAATATTTGACTTGATTCTTGCAGTCCTCTAGTCCACTGTTAGGTCTCTGTATAATGTTTTTTATTTCAGTCAGTGTCTGCTTAATTTCTAGTTGGTCCTTTTTCATATCCTCGAGGGCCTTTTCTAGGAAATTCTTCAAAAACCTTATAACCGTGGTTTTGAACTCTATGTCCAGTCATTTCTTTTCCTCCATTTCTTTCCATTGTGATCTCTGTTTCCTTGTCTCCCCATTTTTGCTGCTTCCCTGAGTTAGTAGAGTAGCTTTTTGTGGTAGGTGTCCTCTAGGGGACAGTGGCTCAGCCTCCCCAGTTACCTGAGGTGGAAACTCTTGGTGCACCGCTTTATGGACTGTGTGCTCAGCCTTGCTGTAGTTAAGTCTTGATTGTTGTTGGCATCACTGGGAGGGGTTGACCTCTAGACCAATTGGCTGTGAAGATTAGCTGTGTCTACGCTGGGAGAGCCTCTGTGCTCAGCTTGGATGGGGCAGAGTCTCAGGGCTGAGCAGTCAGCCTTGGTTTCTCATCATGCCCACCCTAAGCAGCACCTGGGTCTCCATGTCTCGTGGCAATGGCTGCATGCACCTGTAAGAGAAAGCTGCCCTCGAGTTTTGCCTGTTACCAGACAGTCCAGTTTCTCCCCAAAATGAGTCTGGATACCCAAAGTCTCACCCAGAATTGGGGTATAGTGCAATCTGGAGATTTTTTTTCCATCCGAACGAGAGCTCACGCTCCCTGCAGCTCCCAAGTCTCAGTGTGCTTCCTCCTGACAGTCCAGTTTCACCCCTTATGAGTCTGGGCTCCCCGAGACTTGCCTGAAAGTGGGGTTCAGCGCAGTGGGGAGACTTTGTCTCCCTCCTCGTTTGAGAAAACTAGCCTGGTATTCAGCCACCCACCCTTTCCACTCGCGCGAGCGTCTCCACATCTCCTCACCTTTGTCTCCCCATCTCAGCACCTCTCTCCTCCCCATCTCCTCTGAGTCTCAGTATCCTTTTATCTTTCCTTCTAGTTGTAGAATTTCCACTCATCCAGCTTTCTGGTGGTTCTGGATGATGTCCATTTTGTCTTTTAGTTGTATTTTTTTTAAGAGGAAATGAATTTTTATTTTTCATTTTTAATATATTTTATTGATTTTTCATAGAGAGGAAGGGAGAGGGATAGAAAGTCAGAAACATCGATGAGATAGAAGCATCGATCAGCTCCTCCTGCACACTCCACTACTGGGGATGTGCTCGCAACCAAGATATTTGCCTTTGACTGGAATCGAACCTGGGAACTTTCAGTCCACAGGCTGACACTCTATCCACTGAGCCAAACTGGTTAGGGCTGTATTTTTGAAATTGTTGTGCGAGGCAGCAGTACAGGTGTTTACCTATGTTGCCATCTTGGTTCCTCCTCTTGACCAAGAATTATTAAGTGAAAAAGTAGTCCATTATTGGACATTTATAAACTTTTCTCTTTTTTATACACTCATCTGTGTAATCTTGCTGCCTAGCTTGGTATCTAGAATATAGTATGTATGTTAATAACTAGTTAAGTTGGATATCATTGATCTGGTGGGGGGAGCCTTTCCTATCTATATACTAAAAGGATAATATGCAAATCGACCGAACAGCAGAATGACCAGTCACTAGGATGCACACTGACCACCAGGGGGCAGATGCTCAACACAGGAGCTGCCCCCTGGTGGTCAGTGTGCTCCCACAGGGGTAGTGCCACTCAGCCAGAAGCTGGGTTCATGACTGGCAAGTGCAGCAGCAGTGGCGGGAGCCTCTTCTGCCTCCGCAGCAGCGCTAAGGATAATTGACTGCTGTCAGTCGGACATCCCCCGAAGGCTTCGGACTGCAAGAGAGTGTAGTTGGGGCTAAGGGACATTTTGAGTGCACTAATTTTGTGCACCAGGCTTCTAGTTTTGTATAAAAGACAAAGAAATTACCAGGATGACCATCCAAGATTAATTTCTAACTTGCCACTCTAATTTTCACATTCAACACGATTTAGATTCATTTCATCTTTCAAACAGTTTGAATGTTTTCATGAGCCTGCCTGTAGGACCCTGTTCCCCCATTCAGTTCACAGAACATCTGCACCCAAGTGTGCTGTGCATATGGGATCAACTACTAGTGCTGCAGGGGCCGGGGCAGGGTTGGATGTGACAGCCATCACTATAATAAACTGCTGCATATCCTGCCATAAAACAGTGAGAGAAGAGGCATATTGATTGGATCTTCTTCCTGCTCCTCCAGAACTGCTCAAAGTTGGATGTTTCTGTTGAGTTTCTGATTAAAAAAAAAAATTCTGGCACCTGATAACCATATTTTAATACTGAAGAAATTTTGGTATGATAATCTGGGCCTGTCATGCATTCCATTCCAGGGAAAGAGGAGAAGAAGAGGAATAGAGGAGGGAGAAAGATGATAAATCTAACTGACCACTTATTCGGTGGCAGGAATTTTCATATGTTACATATTTCAGGCATTAAACATTTATTTAATACTCATTATATGTCATGGATTTTCATACATATTTGCCTCAAATTAATCTTCAGAAGGATAGGTGGGGTTAGTATGATCATAATACCCACTTTTTGGGGTAAGAGATTATCAATTTCTTAGGTCACCTGGAGACCAGATGGGCTGAGCTCCAAAATGATGCCAGCTCATAACACCCATTTTTGATACAAATAGGAGGTTGAGGTTCAAAGAAATGAAATGATTTATCCATGGAATTTGAATCTGAGCCTGACTAATTTCATTCCATCACCCAACCCACACAGGTTCCAATAACAAGAGATCCTGTCTGAATTCCTTTAGGTTTACGGAACTCCACATTTACTTCCTGGACCTCAAACTTCAGGGAAAGATTCAACTTCCTCCAGAGATTTTGGAAACACAGTTAAGTAATAATTTCACTTGTCTCTTATTATTGCATCAACTTTATTTCTTGACTACCTCCTATTTCTGTTTAGTAAAGGAGACCTGGCTTAGCAATAATAGATACAAAATGAAAAAGGCAATGACAGGCGGTAACCTTCAGGGCAGCAAGTGCCATTTTTGGTAGGAAGTATGTATGTCTCCAGTGCAATGATGGTGTTGGCCATGATCACCCAGCTGGGACAGGAAATTGGCTGTGTATTTCTGCCTCCTGCCTGAAGGTGACTATTGTCTTCGTGCTGACTCTTGGCCCCTATAGCATTTCCCTCCCTGCACCTTGGGGGTCCAGTTAGTCTAACTCAATGTGGCTGGCACCCATCATCCAAACTGATTCCTCTCTCCTCTGCTACAGAATTATCATTTCCATTTCCATTTCCAACTGCCTGCAATTTGTCATCCTTCCCAGATACATTTCCATCTTAATAAAGTTCTTACTGTGCCAGCCCTTTGCATAAAAATGTTCAATATTTTCCCATTGTAATTAGAATACAAGGTCTTATGTGATCTGGCCCAGCTCTCCCATTTCATGTCTCATTACTCCTTTCCTCACTCTTGGGAGCCAGCCCCTTGCTCATTCTCAAACACTCCAAACTCATTTTCATTGGCTGTAACCTGGTTTCTTCTCACCATCAGGGCTCAGCTCATTTGAAATCTCAAAGGAGCCCTTGCTCACCTTCAGCCTTAGAGGGTATTTTCCCCACCCACATCAGCTTCAGTTTTATCACATCACTCTTTTTTTTGGAAAGGTCAGAAGTCATGCTTTAGATTTGTTAATTGTGTTTTTTTACTCTCTCTATTGGACTGTAAGCTCCATTTGGCAATGGCCATTTCTCCCTATTTCCCACTATATTCCTTGCTCATCCTATCTAATAAAAGAGTAATATGCAAATTAACTATACCTCTGCTATACCCACAAACCATGCCCACCAGCCAATCAGGAACAAGTATGCAAGTTAACCCAACCAAAATGGCTGCAGAGCAAGCAGGAGGCTTGGGTTTCTCCGGCAATGGAGGAAGCCAAGCTTTCTGCCCAACCTGGCCTGCCCTGGCTTCAACTCAAGGCTAATAAGTTTCAATTATAGAAGATAAATAACTCCCAGATACCAGGGCCTCCGCTTGGGTCACTGAGGGGCATGAAAACCACCACAGGCCCCTCCCCCAGGCCACCCCACACTCCAAGGAAATCCCCACCCTAATCTTGGACACCCTTCAGGGCAAACTAGCTCCAACACACAAGTTCTTATCGTGCCAGCTCTTTGCATCTTGTGTCCATGTGCACACAAGCTAGCCACCACAAGATTACCAGCAGGGGAGGGTCATTGGAAGAGACCAGGTCTTCAAGGGAGGGTAGTTGTGGGCAACCAGGCCAGCAGGGGAGGGCAGTTAGGAAGATCCAGGCCAGCAAGGGAGGGCAGTTGGGGGTGATCAAGCCTGCAGGGAAGGGCAGTTAGTGGTGATCAGGCCTACAGGGGAGGGCAGTTAGGGGGACCCAGGCCTGCAGGAGAGAGCAGTTAGGGGTGACCAGGCCTGCAGGGGAGGGTAGTTAGAGGCTCATAGGCTGGCAGGGGAGCAGTCAGGCATCAATCAGGCTGGCAGGGAAGTGGTTAGGGGTGATCAGGCTGGCAGGCAGATGCTATTAGGGGCAATCAGGAAGGCAGACAGGCGAGCAGCAGTCCTTGATTGTGAGATGGATAACAGGAGGATCAAGCCTAAATGGGCAGTCAGACATTCCTTGAGTAGTTGCAGAAAGCCAGACATTGCCTCTCCAATAGAGATGTAAATAGAACAAACAGGAAACCTGGTCAAAGCTTAATGGATCTGTTTACCCACTGTTTAGGTGAGACATTGGTAGCTAAAGCAGTTGCCCCACTTTAGTCTTATGTTAAGTATGAACTGTTTACTCACCATTTAGGTGAGACTTTAGTTGCCCCTCTTTTAGTCTTATGTTAAGTATGAACTATTCACATATTGTTTATGTGACACATTGGTAATTGAAAAAGCTTCCACACCTTTTGTCTTATGTTAATTCTTGCTGGTTGATTTCATTGTTGGAATTTCCTGACCTAAAGGACATGGATGTATCACTTAGCCCTAATAAAAGGGGATAGGAAAACCAGAGCGGGTGGCGTCCTCCCCTAGAGGTGGACTCCCGCCTGGCCCCCATTATTCCCAAAAATGGATGCTTTTCGAGTCTCTCTTCATTTGCGTGCGGCCTTCTCCAGACACTGAACCCTGACATGGGAACCCTGGACACGCAGGACGTGAAAAGGATTTCCACAAGTGGTCCCAGATCGGAGAGGGTGCAGGCTAGGCTGAGGGACACACACCCTTGTGCATGAATTTCATGCACTAGGCCTCTAGTAGAACAATAAAAATTCAAATGTGCCAGTGTACTAACACCAAGGGATGGCTAACCGCCAGTGCAATTCTAGCTACTATGGCAAGCTGGTGAAGACTTTGCTCAGAAATGGGAAACAGAAGGTGGGGATTAGATACTATTATCTCCCCAAGAGTTCTCCAAGTTACCAGCATACGCAAGTCAGAAATAAATACAGGCAGTCCTTGTTTTGCTTGGTTCAATGCGCATGAATTTTTAGTTACCACAGCTTAGTTTACTACACCAGTCCCCCAACAACACTGTTAAAACTTCAGTTATCACAGTACATTACCTGTGAGTAACTGGATAAAGTACAAATTTAACTGCTAGTTCTTCAATGCACACATTACACCAATAACAAATATTATCACATCACATCTTTCAAAATCCATCAGTGATGGGTTACTGAGCCCTGTTACTTAATTCACATGCACACAGGAAAGTTGTGTTGCCTCCTTGTCTCTCAGCAATAAACCCTTGTGACATTTTGTTATCAGAGAATTGTGTGGATTGCCTTTCTCTGTTGCTAATGGGAGTGGGATTCTTGGGGTACCATTGGACTAAGCTTTTCTGGAGGAGGAGATGTGGTAGAAAGTATCAGGGTACTTTTTCCCAGACTTACAAAGGATTCAGCATTCTGGAGAAAGGGCTGTGCATAGATGATTAATGAGTCCAAGGATGAAAGATATTTTTGAAAAGCATTGGGGATCAGAGGAGCTTCCAGCTGAAGAAGCTAGAATGCTCTCCTCCTTGACCAAGACCCTTGCTATATATATATTTGATTTTTTACAAAGAGGAAGGGAGAGGGCTAGAAAGCCAGAAACACCGATGAGAGAGAAACATAGATCAGTTGCCTCCTGCACATCCCCCACTGGGGATGTGCCCGCAACCAAGGCACATGTCCCTGACCAGAATCCAACTGGGACCCTTCAGTCTGCAGGCCAGCCCTCTATCCACTGAGCCAAACCGGCTTCGCCAGAACCTGTGCTTTTATTAAATACAATTTGCCCCAAGGCAAGGTGGAAATATACACTTCAAAGGGTACAGAATCAAAGGGTATACAGAAACAATGTCAGTTTGGGGAATAGCCTTCAGCTGTTCAGGTGTTTGGCCAACAGTAGGCAATAAAATGCCCTGAGATGTCTGGCAGTTAACAATCCTATTCAGGTTTGGGGGAGATGCCTTTTAGCTGTTTCCAACAGGTAAAATAAACTACATGTGACTCAACCCTGTTGTGCTCCCCAAGCTTCACCAACCTTTTGGTAAAACTCTTATAATTATTACATGCTGGAATTAGTTCTTGAAAGGGCAGAGTGGGACTGACTCCACTTTGTACTGTGTCCTCCATCTTGTGTAACTATGTCCCCTTTTTCAAGAAAAACCACAGGATGTGTCAGTTACTCAGCCCGCCCTTAATTCAGCCAATGGGAATACAAGGGGAACTAACCTAAGGCACTGGCAGTTTTAGTGATGAGTGAGCTGGGGCCTAGGATTGAGGTCCTTTCTCTGATGCACTAGAGCAATGGTGTCCTCTTCATCCCTTTGAGTAGGAGCTACGTGATGAGATGTTACATTATCCCATGTATTATCCAAGGGTTAATTGAAACCGCATTGACCAAACAGCAAATTAATCTCCTCCTAGACACTGCAAAGCATGAAAGTCAATGAATGTCAGCCGAGTTTGAAGAAAAGAGTTTACATAAAGAAAAGGGGGGAATTGTGAGAATAAATAAGCCATCTTTTCTATCAAAGAACAATTTAGACAGCTGTCATTTTGGACTGTGTGACTTGGCAGCCACCATGTTGGCCGCATGATGTATAAACTTACCTGGGGACTGCCATCTTGAAATTGCAAAGACCAACCCCTCCCTTTGAATTAGCCAGTCACGAAAGACTGTGCGCACCTGAGCTCCAATCAAGAGCAAAGAACAGGTCACGTGTGTCAGGGATTATTTGCATCACTAGCCCCAGCCCTCACCCAACCAATCAAAATTGGCCAACTCAGCAGTCCGAGTATGCCCCCATCTACCAACCCCTAGCCCTATAAAATCATTGTGCTTTTGAAACTGGCTCTCATTTTGCATCCTGCCACTGTGTTGGTGGAGGCAGAGAGCCAAGCTCGAACTTGAATAAAGGCTCTTTGCTTTTGCATTGGACTTGGCTCCCTGGTGGTCTTTGGGGATCTTGAAATCTGGACATAATATTCTCAGCAAGAAAGCTTTATTCCCATGGAATTACATTCTTTGGTTTAAGTAGTACCATTTCCCTTAATCCAGTCCTGGAAGATGTGCCGCTCACTGGGGCTTTAGCAGAACTAGAAGCAAAGCCAGTGCCCAGATTCCCCATTCCAAGGTGGAGCTGGGTCCAGTATAGCATCAGACTAGTTACAGTCCATTAATCCACAAGGTGTGGGTCCACGTGGCTCTGGGATATGTGGGTGAATGCAGGAGTGTGAAAGCCCCAAGAAACCAGGAGCAGAAGAGTTCAAGAGCACAAAACAGCAAACTTCTTCGTTTCTCAAATCTTCCGGTGCTTGCAGTGGCCACGCCTACTATGGCCAATGACCTGTTTCCAGGGGTGATTATCAGGCAAGTACCTTCCCTTTGTCACCTAGACTTTACTGGGCATGTGTCTGAACTGCATCTTCCTGGCATGGCTCTATGATTTGACCTCCTCCGAGCTTGTCAGGGTTAGCGTGTGGCCCCTTTTCGGCCACACTACTGAGAGCCTCACTAGACTCAACCCTTACTGTACATGAGGCATAATCATCAAAGTCACACTGCAAACTTTGTTGTGTAAACCTGTTTCTTGATTCCCGCTGGTGTTGTTTTGACACCTGGTCTGCCTTTCATATCTATTGTAAGTTGTTCTGGCCTTGGAATCAGAAGGCCTGAATTTAAGTCTTAACTCTGGCCTACTAATTTCTTTCTCTGTAAATTGTGGATAAGAATGCTCACTCTGCTAAACTGGTCTGAATACTTGTCCTGTCAACTCTCCAAGGATAATGGTCTTGCTCATCTAATTAATCACTGCTTCCCTAGTCTACACACACACACACACACACACACACACACACACACACTAGTGGCCCAGTGCACAAAATTCGTGCACGGGGGAGCGGGGGATGTCCCTCAGTGCAGCCTGCACCCTCTCCAATCTGGGACCCCTTGAGGGATGTCCAACTACCCGTTAGGCCCAAGCCCGATAGGATTGGGCCTAAACAGGCAGTCAGACATCCTTCTCACAATCCAGTACTGCTGACTCCAAACTGCTCACCTGCCTGCCTCTCTGATTGACCCTGACCGCTTCTGCCTGCCAACCTGATCATCCCTTAACCATTCCCCTGCCAGTCTGATAAATGCCTAACTGCTCCCCTGCCAGCTGGTTTGCCTCCAACTGCCCTCCCCTGAAACCTGGTCACCCCCAAATGCCCTCCCCTGCATATTCCTTCTTTATTAGACAGGGTTTTTTCTTTAGCATATTGGACAGCCCTAACTGTTCAACTCAGTGGATGGAGTGTCAGCCTGCAGATTCAAGGGTCCCAGGTTCAATTCCAGTCAAGGGCATGTATCTTGGTTGGGGGCACATACCCAGTGGGGAGTGTGCAGGAGGCAGCTGATCGATGTTTCTCTCTCATAGATGTTTCTAGCTCTCTATCCCTTTCCCTCTGCTCTGCAAAAAATCAATAAAATATATATTTAATAAAAAGGAACATTTAAGATTCCTCTATATCTGCCTGGCTGGTGTGACTCAGTGGTTGAGACCCCAGGCTGCCACCACTGGAAAGATATCACACCTCAGGCTGAGACCCCAACCCAGGCTGCCATCTCAGCCTGGTCAGAGATCACTCTGCAGAGGTGTGCACCCCAGCCAGGCTGACACCTGAGCCCGGGCTGACATCCCTGGCCGGGGAGGGTGCTAAGGAGGGTGCCCTCCCAGGCCAGGCTGAGACCCCAGCCGGGGCGCCATCTTAGCGTGCCATGGAGTGCAGGCCCCAGCCAGGATGAGATCCCACCCCAGCTGCCTTCTCAGTGTGGCCAGAGATCGCTCGGCACTCTGGGAGGAAGGGGGAGGGCACCGCACCCCAGCCAGGCTGAGAGAGCAGCCAGGGCTGGGGTCTCGTCCTGGCCAGAGATACTGCCGCCATGGGGTGGGGGGGGTGCGCACTCCACACTGGCCAGGCTGAGACAGCAGCCCCAATGCTGTGCTGGGCTTGGCCCTGCCCCCCGCCTCACGCTGCTTGGCCTCGCCTCTGCTCCTGATTGGCTAGTAGCATAGCAAAGGTACAGTCTAATTTACAAATTACTCTTTTATTAGATAAGATATATTTATATATATATATATATATATATATATATATATATATATATATATCGCTAATATGATAAGTATCCCTCTGCTTGTCTGACCAGTAGCTATGACATTCACTGACCACCAGGGGGTAGACACTTAACCCAGAAATTGCTGAGCTGCAGTGACTTGGCAGCAGTGGTTCTTTGGTGACGCAGCCAGAAACCAGAGAGGAGGGAGCCTAATTCCTCTTGGGGCCATGTGATTCTACCTTTGGCCATGGGTTATGTTCTTGCTAGGGAACTGTCAGCCCGAATCTGGTTTGCTGCACACTTGCTGTACAACAGCAACTTTGCAGAGTGCCCTCTCACAATCCGGGACCCCTCGGGGAATGTCGCAGAGCCGGTTTCAGCCCAATCACCACAGGCCAGGCAGAGGGACCCCACTCACTCCTGGAGCTCTAACAGCACACCAGGTGCAGTGAGCAGGAAGGGACAGCATGTGTGGCACATCTCGCCAAGCCCTACCCTGATGGCTACCTTCTAATTAATTGCTTTTCAATGTGCACAAATCCATGCACTGGGTCACTAGTGTTTTATATCGCAAGCACTCAATAAATGTGGTTGTATTGAATGAATGATTAAATATCTATCAAGTTCATTATAATTTTTAAAATGGCATAGATATGTTAGGAGCTTTAACTACTCATCTATAAACAGATAATATGTTTGTTGCTGATGTGAGTCATGTTCTACCCCACAAGTGAAGACTACCCAGCACTTTCTGTTTTGCTCATGATGGAGTCTGAATCCTTTCTTAGTGCCTAGCAGAGTGTGGGCATAGTGAAACTGCCTTTTAACCTTGTTAAGCTATTTCTTAAAAATGCTAGGCAAAATAGTGGTTTGCTATTTTTGGTAGTAAATACTTTCTGACAGCTAATGACAACTTGAAAGCCAACACTGACCTTTCTTCAGATTTCTGTTGTGCATTTTTATGTGCTGTGTTTTTTATCTTATTTCATGAGAAAAGGAAAAGCTTATAAACAATGCATCTGCCTTTTATTGCGTTTTTCTGAAGGACAAAAATACCTTCATCTAATACTTTTCACCTGTAATGAATTTCTGTTTCATTTTTATTTGATTTTCTTTCAGCTCTGCTACATCAATAGTCAGAGCTTGAAATATTTTATTTAGGATCCCTTTACTGGAAGAGCAAACTAAGCATTTCATTTCGTGCTCTAGCCCCTGGGGACAATGTCACTATTTCCCTGCTCATGACTGTTAGCAATAGTCCTTTGCTACTGGTAAATCTTCTGGGGATTTGAGTATTCCCTCATGTAACAATCCAATCATGTCACATCAGTTCACTACCTCTATGCATCAACCATTTGAATAAGGGTACTGGGAAGTAAAACTGCCAAAAGTGTCCAGTCTGAATATAAGAATGATATTCTGAGTTTAAAAATATATATGCAAAAATGGAATTTACTCACATAGAACCTCAAAGATTGCTCTGAATGCCACTAATGTTGTTATGCTGAGACAGAGTTATGGAGCTTTATAATTGGAGGCTCTATTTTTACTCTCATGAAGAAATTGAGGCGCAGACAGGCTAGTAGCCTGTCAAAGGTCAGGCAGCTAGTGAGTGGAAAAGGCAATGAGGAAACTAAGATGCCTTTTAAGGATTGTTGATTATTCACTTTGGAGATTACCCAGGGCCACTGCCTTTCCTCTTAGGTTTCACCTCTATTTTAAAACATTTACTAACTGTACCTGATAGGGCTGGCAGGTAAATTCTCAGCCAGTCAATTTTGTACTCTTTAGAGGATTTGGTAAAGTAAATTAATGGGAAGGAAGATAAAAATAAACTTTTTAATCTATGTCTTCATGGTTTCTCCTTAATTAAAATATTTCAAGGCATAGATATCTCTTCTTTATCATATCAGCATGGCCTCATATCAATGTGTTATGAGAAATCTGGTAATAATCTGATTCTGGATAGCATTATTAATTGTGCTATATTCTGTGACATAACCAAAAGAAATAGAAAGTGGTACTTTGCAATCTGGTTAAGTAGTCATACCTGGGTTGTAAAAAACAATGCATGTCCATAAAAGTCATATCACATTCTTTGGAATAAAATTAGAACAAAGTTGAAATAAGAGATGGGTTAGAGATATTGTGACTTATGGCAGAGGTAAGATTAATGAAGAGAGACGTTTTAAAAATATAATGTGAAAATGTTTCTGTTGGTTGAATAAAATTGTTTAAATGTTATTACATATGTTGTAGAATAGAGGCAACTACAAGAATTTCTCCAGATATTTGCATAAGACATTTTCTTTCTTTTCTTTTTCTCAAGGCAGCCCAAGAAAAGCAGAAAATAATGTTTAAAGGAAAACCCACTAGGTTATCAGCAGAGTTCTCAGCATAAACTCTACCAGCTAGACTATAGTGGAACCAAATATTCAAACTACTGGAAGAGAGAAATTACCAACCAAGAAAAATATATCCATCAATGTTATCCTTTAAACGTGAAGGGAAATAAAGACTTTCCCAGACATATGGAAGCTGATGAAATTTATCACCAGAAGACCTTCATTACTGGAAACACTCAAGAGGGTTATTCTACCTGAAACAAAGAACAGAAGATGACAAAACTGTGAGTAAGATCACCAACAAACTTACAGCATAAACAGGGACAACAAAAACATAAAAGGGAAGAGGGAAATGTCTGTTTGCAAAGGAAGATGGAAATCAGATGCATTCAAAAGAAAAAGGACTACGAAACTATGAAACTTTCTTTTTCCTAGCCTAATGGTAACCACAGACAAAAACAAAACAAACTGAGACATAAAGAAAGAGAAAATACCATCAAATGAAAACAACAGACAGGCTCTGTGCCTCTATTGAAAAAAATCCAATAGAGGCACAGAGCTACCAGAAAACAAAATACAAAACAGCTATAGAAAATCCTCGTACATCAACAATTACTTAAATGGACTGAATTAACTAATAAAGTGGCACAGAGTAGCAGATTGGATAAAAAATAAATAAACCAAACCATATGTTGTCTTTAGAAGAAGACACATTTAAGCTGCAAAGGCAAAGCTAGACTCAAAGTGAAAGGGTGAAAATTCACATAGCATTCACAGAAAAGCAGATGTAGACATATGTATACCTGACAAAATAGATTTCAAGATAACGAAGGTAACAAGAGATAATGATGGACATTTTGCAATGATAAAGAAGACACTGCATCTCGATATTAGCTAATTGTGGGTTCTTTTCTTGATAAACCTTATTAAAATGTTGTCAATGTTATTGTTTCAACATAAATTTTTTGGCTTGTTGATTTTCATTGTTGTTTTTCTTTCTTCTTCTAATCTATAGGTCATTAATAGGTTATGCAACTTCTTCATTGAGGTCAGCTTTTATCTTTATCATTTTATGTCTTATACTTATATTTGTTTATGCCTAGAATATTCTTCCTTTCCTCACTGTCTTTTGTGAAAATTCTCCCCATGTCAAATGCTTCCTTCCCAGGGAAGTTTCTGACCCCCATGTTATTCAATGATTTTCTCAACTGTGTGGGCCATTGTTTCCTCCTGTCATCTCCAAGCACAGTTCTCACCAGGTACTCAGGGAATATTTCTTGAAGAAATTTCTCCCTTTTGTAATACAGAGATACTTGTTTCCCCAATTGCTCTCTGCATTTGTATGGGGGACATGTACATATTTCTTATATTCTCCCACCGATTATAAGGTCTTTGAGAGCAGAGCTATCATTCAGGGGAAGAAATAGGTATGAAGTAGTTAGGGGCCCGAGAGCCTAGTTGGTGAGGAGAAGTTTCTTCCAGAGGGTTGCTGCCTAAGAAATGAGTAAAATTCATTTGGATCTGGAGTGAGAAGATGGGATTTTGTTTTTCTGAGTCTTGCTGGATTTTTAATAAGACCCTGTAATGTATCTCTATGTAACAATTAGAAAATTTCTCATATCTTAAATTCTTAGTATTATTTAAATATGTATTTTTTATTTTTTTATTATAAATATTTGCAGCAAAACCTTCCTGGTACCTTCTTGTTCTTAAGATATTTTTATGGTGTCCCATTTTTTACTTCTTCATTTTAGTCAACAAATATTTATAGCATACTCATTGAGTGCCAGACACTGTGCCAGGCTTTTACAGAATCTGAACAATGGCAGTCTTTGTTTGTTTGAACACCATTGCTCTGGAGAGCCTTGTATACAGTAGACTATTAAAGAACAAATCTTTAATAGTAACCCAATTTAACAGACATCAGAACTTCAACTACTTTTTTTGTGTGTTTAATGTCGCTAATGTCTATTTTCAAATCTGTGTTTTGCTTTTGTCTATGATCTTGCTTCCTACTTCACAGTGAAAATAGAGGCTCTACGATGTGAACTCTAGTGCTTCCAGCTCGCCCAAGTACAAATTTCTGCGTGTTTTTATTCATGCTGTGGACTAAAAGGAGCCACATGCTAACCTGACAAGCTCAGGGGAGGCCTGCATAGCAGTCTTGCAAACTCAGAGACCTAAAATACCAACAAAAGATGGTCTGAAAATGAAATATAACTACAAACAGGTTATGGTGGGTAGTCATGTCCTAGGCCTGTATTTTCCCTGACAGAGATCAACTTAGATCTTTACTGAGCCATTTGCCTTTTTGCCTCTAAGATAACATATCTGTGAGATGTCTGGGTAACTTGTAACTTCCCTTTTTCTGGAGCCCCTGGGGCACAACCAAATGTGGTGGGCACCAGGACAGATACCACAAATTCCTTCATTATCATGTTAATTGTTCCTGCATTCACCTAAGTATGTGTTCATCATCTTACTTTTTATCCAGTCCCAAGTGGGATTGCTTTATCCTACCTCCTTAATCCATCACCAATAAATTTCTTGTAACCCACCTATGCCCCTTCTTTGATTTCGATGTATAAATACAAATGTAACCCGCCATTCTCCGGAGCATTATCTCAATTCATTGAGGTTCTGCTTCCCAGCATATGTCGACAGGGTGGCTCAAATAAACTCACTAAAATTCTTTACAGGTTTCAATGGGTTTTTTTGTTAACAATGTTTATTCTCCTTCTCTACCTGGCAGTATGAAGTGTCACCCCTTTTTTTTGCATTTGATGCTATTGGCTATTTCCTTTTTCTCAAAAATCTCTGCTACCTTAGATTTCATAACTCCCCACACTAATTTTTCTCACAAAAGGTCAATTCTTTCCTGCTTTCTGTTTTGGGGTCAGTTGTCACCATTTGCAATTTAACTATTGATATAACCCCAGGTTCAATTCTTTGCCCATTTATTTTCTCACAGAATTTCTACCCTCTTACCCATTCCTTTGGTTTTATTTACAAGGAGGACTTCTAAATCTGGGTCACATCTAGATATCGCCCTTCACCTAGCCTATACCTTCAGTTTCCAACTACCTACTGGATGTCTGCACCTGGGTATGTCATGACACTGCAAATTCCACAAGTCCCAAACTGATCTCTTCAGTCACACAGTGTGTGTATTTAGTTCTGTGAGCTTTTATTACCTGAGTAGGCTTGTGTAACTACCACTAGAGTCAAGATACAGAACAGTTCCAGCACTATAGGATCCCTTTTTCTGGTCTTTTAAAAAAATTTAATAAATCTTTATTGTTCAGAATATTACAATTGTTCCTCTTTTTTCCCTCCATAGCTTCCCTCCACCTAGTCCCACCGCCATTTTTTCCCTTTACCTCCTCTGCACAGAAGATGAGATTTTAAAAGAGTCCACTAGACTGTTAGTTCACCATTACATTTTCAGCCTTGTGCAAAGTATATAGCTTAATAAATAGTTCTGAATGAATGAATGAAGTGAAAAACAGCATTATTTGTAAAGAAAACTACCAGTCTTTAGTGTGAAGCTTGAAGTGAGCCTGGAAGCAGTAAAATAACAAGTTCCTTTCAAAGAGGCATTGCCTGCAGCTAAGCTGTCCTGACAGAGTAGCTGATACCACACCCTGGAAGGGTGGCTGAAGGACAGTGGCAATTATGCTGATGACTCTGGGACTTGTGTGAAGGCCAGAGTTAAGCAGGACAAGTCTGATGGCCAAAAGAAGGATAATAAAACCTTTGTAGTAGATCAGGCCTGAGTGTGGGTAGTTTGGTTGGAGAGAAGATAAGGAATTTGAAAAAATCAGCATGCCCTGGTAATTGATCAGATGTAATTGCTGGGGGAGTAAACAAGGATCATTTCCATTGTAGTTTTACTGAGTTGAAAATAAGAAGAAGAGTCCCTTTATGAGGGCAGATGATGAGATTGCCTGTTGGGATATGTTAATTATCCTATCTAATAAAAGAGTAATATGCAAATTGACCATACCTCCAATCAAGCCATGCCCACAGCCATGCCCATTAGCCAATCAAAATCAAATTATGCAAATAAACCCCAACCAAGATGGCTGCGGCCACTGAGAGCAGGAGGGAAGCTTGGGTTTCCCCAGCAATAGAGGAAGCCAAGCTTTCTGCGTGCCCTTGCCAGCCTAGGCCTCCACTCAATGCTACAAAGTTTCAATTACAGAAGATATATCCCAACAGAAATGGCGGCAGCCATGAAGCTGGAGAGCACAGAGGCTAGGGTTGCCTGGGCAATGGAAGAAGCCAAGCTTCTGCAGCCCTAGCGCCTAGGCCTCCACTCTAGGCTACAAAGTTTCAATTATAGAATTCAAATAAACCCAAACAGAAATGGCTGTCGCCATGGAAGGAGCAGAAGGCTCGGCCCACTCCAGGATACAAAGTTTCAATTGTAGAATATAAATTAATCCCAGATCCCAGGGCCTCCACTTGGGTTGCTGGGGAGCATGGCCAGCCTACAAACCACCACAGGCCCCTCACCCAGGCTGCCCCATGCCCCAAGGGAACACCCACCCTGATCCGGGACACTCTTCAGGGCAAACCAGCTGGCCCCCTCCCATGCACCAGGCCTCTATCCTATCTAATAAAAGAGTAATATGCAGATTGATCATCACTCTAACACACAAGAGAGCTGCCCCCGTGTGGTCAAAGATCCTGCCCCCATGTGGACACAAGATGGCCACCACAAGATCGCCAGCAGGGGAGGGCCATTGGGAGGTTCCAGACCTGCAAGGGAGGGCAGTTGTGGGCCATCAGGCCAGCAGGGGTGGAGCAGGTAGGGGTGACCAGGGTGGCAGAGGAGGGAAGTTGGGGGCAAACAGGCTGGCCTGGGAGTAGTTAGACATCAATCAGGCTGGCAGGGTAGTGGTTAGGGAGTGATCAGGCTGGCAGGCAGAAGCAGTTAGCGCCAATCAGGGAGGCATGCAAGTGAGCAGTTTGGAGCTAGCAGTCCTGGATTGTGAGAAGGATTTCCGACTGCCCATTTAGGCCCGATCCTACTGGGATCGGGCCTAAGCAGACAGTCGGACATCCCTCAAGGGGTCCCAGATTGGAGAGGGTACAGGCTGGGCTGAGAGACATCCCCCGCCCCCCCATGCACGAATTTTGTGCACCATACTTCTAATACTATCTAATAAAAGAGTAATATATAAATTGACCACACCTCCGCTACAGCCACAAACCATGCCCACCAGCCAGTCAGAACCAGTATGCAAATTAACCAAACCAAGATGGCAGTTAATTTGCATATCCTGGGGCAGAAGATGGTGTAGAGGGAAGCCAAGCACTGCAGAAGGGACCAAACACTGCAGAGAAGCAAGCAAGTGGGGTGGGGGAGAAAGGAGGGAAGCTGGCAGGGCAGGGGAGAAGGGAGTGAGGCAGCGGAAAAGGGAGCGAGGTAGCAGAGAAGGGAGGGAGCTTTGTTCAGGCTGCAGGAAGCCCTATTCTTGCAGGAATCTTCCTTCAATGGGTCTCTAGTATCTAAATAAAATAAAAAGGGGGGAGTTAGAGAAAGAGCCCTACCTACTCCAGTAACCACAGTATAGTGAGTGCTCCATAAGTGATGGTGACTTCAATTAAGTTACAATGAATAAGCCAGTTTTCCTCTACCTTTTTTCATCTGTGACTCACTTGAAAACATTTATGTGATGGAGATGTTAAGGCCAAAATGTGCCCATTAAAATAAGAACTTTATTTTGATCAAATTAATGACAGGATGTTGTAGGTAACACCTTTAAAGTAAATGTCAAGATATGGGCTTACATGTAGTGACCTAAAGGATAAGAGATGAAAATACTGTTGGAGAGACCTCTCCCTGATTGTTTGAAAGCTGCTCAGAAGGTCAGTAACTAACCAGTCAAAAGCCTGCGTGATGAGCAGGGCACGTTACCTTTAACTGCCTCTTTACAAGGCAGGTCGGTTGTCATTAAAACGGGCAAACAGTCTCCCTTTCCTTTTGAGGGCTCATTAATTTTATTTTTAAGAACGTTTCCCTCTGTAACCTTCAGAAAAATGCCAGCAATTATAGAAAAGGTGAACCCACAGACCAACGCTCTGAAAACTATTCAACACTTCACCCTCAACATCCTTTGGTGGCATAGAATTTATTGCAACTTAATATAATAATGTAAACGTATTTCCATGTAAATTGTAATGTATTTTGCTAAAAACTTTCAAAATCAAGGTGTCAATGTCACTTGCCTTCCTGCAAAAGTAAAATTTTTAAATATAAAATCGCTTTCCAAGACTGCAACTATATGATCATAACTAAATACACAGAAACAAAAATATTGCTGATTATTTCAACAACTATAAAGTGAATGCTGCCTGCTGGTGTGGCTCTGTGGTTGAGCACTGACCGATGAACCAGGCAGTCATGGTTCACTTCCAGTCAGGCACATGATTGGGTTGCAAGCTAGATCCATAATAGGGTGTGTGCAGGAGGTAGCCAATCAATCTCATCAATGTTTCTATCTCTCCATCCTCTTCCCTTCCTATCTCTCTAAAAATCAATAAAAACAAATTATAAACAAATAAATAAATAAATTGGTTAAAGCAGTACAAACTGCAATTGGAAATATCTGTTTGGTAATGTTGTGGATAGACTTCAAAGTATATAAGGTATATTTTCTCTATAAATATACTGTATATTTTATATATCTAAGTATTCACTATTTTTTGTGATTATAGTAATTTCACAAGTGCTGAAAGAAATAACATCTTTATCTATAGTTAATTTCTTTTCAGTAGTATTTCATGACCCTAGTTTTTATAAAAATGTTTTTTACTATTACAAAAGTAATATATCTTCATTATACAAAAGTTTTGAAAAGACAGAAAAGTGCAAAGAAAATGAAATGGCCAAACCCATATCCTATTGAAATATATCTTGATGTATATCCTTCTATTTTTATACACATTTGCATATAATTATGTCTATGGAAACATACATACACACATATACTTTTTAATATGTTTTTATTGGTTTTAGAGAGAGAGAGATAGACAGTAAGAGACATTGATGAGAGAGAAATGTCAATCAAGCTGCCTTCTGCATGCCCCCTTCTGAGGATCAAGTCCACAACTTGGGCATGTGCCCAACCAGGAATTGAACCTGTAATCTCTTGGTTCATGAGTTGACACTCAATCACTGAGCTATACCAGCCAGGATATATATATATATATATATACACATATATACATATATATACATATATATACATATATATGTGTGTGTGTATGTATATATATATATACATACACATATATATGTGTATGTATATATATATATATATAATTTATATATCCTATCTAATAAAAGAGTAACATGCAAATGTGACTGTACCTTGGCTCCTGATTGGCTATGCTACCAGCCAATCAAGAGCAGGGGGCATGGCCAGCAGGATGGGAGGCAAGACCGACGGGGGCATAGCCGTAGTGCAGCCTGCGCTCTGTGGGCCATGAGGTGACAGTGGCAGCAGCAGCACAGCATGCCTGCGTGCATTCCCCAGGCGAGGGCCCCGTGGAGGGGCAGGAGGGAGCAGGCACTGCAGGCCGGGCGGCGGTGCAACGCGAGCTCCCCAGGTGGGGGCCCCAAGGAGGGGTGGGACGGCTGCGGGACACACTGTCTGCGAGGTGTGCTGTCGGAGAGGTGCCCGCCTGCTGGGTTGGCGCGGGACCCCCCAGTTCTGGATGCATTTCTCTGCTCCTTCAGTCTCCATGACTTCATGCCATTGTCAGTGGCAGTGTGTGCGAGTCCAGTAAGATCACCCTTTCCCCAAGCACCACGCACACTTCACGGCTCCCCTCCTCAGGCCAGGATCGAAGCTGGGAGCCTTCCAACCAGGTGCTCCGGCTTCTGGAGATGCTGAGGAAGGCGCGCCCTTAGTGGGGCTGCAGCATCTCCAGTTCCTCAGCTTACACCTTTCCCCAGGAGGCTGGGGAAAACATATATGGCAAAGTTCTTCAAGCCACAGCAGTCAGAGTGGTGGGACTCAGCCAGGCAGGCACATAGAGGGGCTTGGGGCCCTTTCCAGTCCTGGGGTTAGGCAGCATGCCCTGTGGTCCTGGGTGCCTGTGGCTGCCTGTAGCTGCGGCCGGCCTGAGTGAAGTTGGCCCAGGTCCTGGGTGCCTATAGCTGGCCAGAGGGAGGGAAGCCTGGGTCCCAGGTGTGGGGCAAGGCAGAGGCAGTTAGGAGCAATCAGGCCAGCAGGGGAGCACTTAGGGGCGATCAGGCAGATAGTTAGAGGTAGTTAGGGGTCACACATGCCCAAAGGGGTCCCTGATTGGAGTGGGTACAGGCTGCGTTAAGGAAACCCCCCTCCGTGCACAAATTTCGTGCACTGGGCCACTAGTACATATATTATTGATTTTTTACAGAGAGGAAGGGAGAGGAATAGAAAGTCAGAAACATCAATGAGAAAGAAACATGGATCAGCTGCCTCTTGCACACCCCCTACTGGGGATGTGCCTGCAGCCAAGGTACATGCCCTTGACCAGAATTGAACTTGGGACCTTTCAGTCCACAGGCCAATGCTCTATCCACTGAGCCAAACCACTTTCAGCTACAAATATATTTTTAAAAATTTATTTTTTGTTGACTTCAGAGAGGAAGGGACAGAAAAATAAAAACATCAATGATGCCGAAACCGGTTTGGCTCAGTGGATAGAGCGTCGGACTGCGGACTGAAGGGTCCCGGGTTCGATTCCGGTCAAGGGCATGTACCTTGGCTGCGGGCACATCCCCAGTAGGGGGCGTGCAAGAGGCAGCTGATCGATGTTTCTCTCTCATCGATGTTTCTGACTTTCTATCCCTCTCCCTTCTGCTCTGTAAAAAATCAATAAAATATATTTTTAAAAAAACAAAACATCAATGATGAGGGAGAACCAAGATGGCGGCATAGGTAAACACCTATTGTTCTGCCCCGCGCAACGATTCAAAAACTACAACATAACAACAAAACAAACATCACCCAGAATCACCAGAAAGCTGGCTGAGTGAAAACTCCACAAATAAAAATAAAGGTGGGACACTGAGACTCAGAAGAGCGACGGGAGCGCAGCCTTGAAGACTGAAGACGGAAACAGGTTAGGAGCCGTCCTGGTCGCACGCGTGGGCTTCAGGGCTGGAGCAGCAACCCCGGCTGGATTTCGCCAACGGGGAGGGCGGAGACGCCCCACTACACGGATTCCCCAGCGCCAGGCAAGGTCCGAGATCCGGGGTACGTGGAGACGTCCCACTGCACAGATTCCCCAGTGCCAGGCGAGGTCTGAGGTCCGAGAGACACACCCTGGAAGCCGGGCGCAGCAGAGGTCTCCTAGTCTATGGAGAAACCGGGTAGCTGGGAAAAGAAGTTTGCGCAAACGCGCGACTTGTCCCCTGGAAACTTGTCTCCTGGTCCCAGAAACCACCTATTTTACAACCCTCGGCAAGACTCTGGGTGTGCAGACTCATTTGGGGAGAGGCAGAGTTGTCTGGCAAGGGGAAGAGACTAGCGGCTTTCTCTTGGAGGAGTCTGCAGCCATCCCCATCCAACAGAGACCTGCACGCGCAAGCACCGCATAGGACAGGACGTAGCTGACACTGAGGCTGCCTGCGCAGCTCAGAGACTCCGCCCATCCAACCTGAACACAGTCTCCCTTCACAGCCAATTGGCCTGGAGGTCAAACCCTCCTAGGGCTAACAACAACAAGATGGGTTTAAATTAAAAAATACTGTAGAACACATAAAGGATTGCAGTAAGAGTACCCACCTCAGGTAACTGGGGAGGCTGTGCCACTGACCCTTAGAGGACATCTACCACATAAAGCAGCCACCATGCAGATATATGGAAAGAAATCAAGTGTGAAAGAAATGGAGGAGAAAAGACGACTAGACATAGAGTTCAAAACCACGGTTATAAGGCTTTTCAAGAGGCTCCTAGAAAAGGCCGATGAGCTTAATTAGAACTACAAGGAAATAAACAAGACCAACCAGGAAATGAATGAGAATTACAAGGAAATGAATGAGACCCTCAAGGAAATGAACAAGACCTCTGAGGATATGAACTAGACCCTCACGGATATGAAAAAGGACCAACTAGAAATCAAGCATACACAGACTGAAATAAAAAATATTACACAAAGTCCTAAAAGCAGTCCAGAGGGCCAAAGAACCAAGTCAAAGATTTGAAATACAAAGAAGCAAAATCCACTCGGCTGGAAAAGCAAGAAACAAAAAGAATTCAGATAACTGAAGATAGTGTAAGGGGCCTCTGGGACAACCTCAAGCATGCCAACATTGGAATTATTGGGGTGCCAGAAAAAGAGAGAAAGCAAGTTAATGAAAACCTACTTGAAGAAATAGTGACTGAAAACTTCCCCCACCTGGTGAAAGAAACTGACTTAAAAGCCCAAGAAGTACACAGAACCCCAAAATATAGGAATCTAAAAGGACCACACCAAGACATATCATAATTAAAATGCCAAGAGCAAAAGATAAAGAGAGAATATTAAAAGCAGCAAGAGAACCCATACGATTGTCAGCAGGTTTCTCAACAGAAACAATGCAGGCCAGATGAGAGTGGCAAGAAATATTCAAAATAATGAATAGCAAGAATCTACAACCAAGATTACTCTACCCAGCAATGCTATCATTCAGAATTGAAGATCAGATAAAGTGCTTCGCAGATAAGAAAAAGCTAAAGGAGTTCATCACCACCAAACCAATATTATATGAAATGCTGAAAGATATTCTTTAAGAAGAGGAAGAAGAAAACGGTAAAAATACAAATTATGAACAACAAATACACATCTATCAACAAATGAACATAAAAATCAAGTGAATTGATAGGCTGATGAACAGGATAAACTGGTGAATATAACAGAAACATGGACATAGAGAGGAAATGGACTGACAATTCTTGGGGAGAAAAGGGTTGTGGGAAGTACAGCAAGAGACTGGACAAAAATCTTGCAACAGTGGGAGAGGACAGTGGGGAGGGTGAGGTGAGGGTGGAGGGAGGGATATAGGGGGATAGAAAAGGGGAAAGAATGTAATTAATAAACTGAACAATAAAGATTAAAATTTTAAAAAAATAAAAAATAAAAACAAACAAAAAAAAATCAATGCTGAGAAAGAATCATTGAACAGCCACCTCCTGCATGCCCCACACTTGGGATTGAGTCCTGACCAGGAATCCAACCATGACATCCTGGTTCATATATCAAAGCTCAACCACTGAGACAGGCTGGCTGGGCTATCCATTTTTTTAAATCCTCACCGGAGGATATTTTTCCATTAACATTAATTTAATTTTTTCATTGATTTTTAGAGAGAGGGAAAGACAGAGAAATATCGATGTGAGAAAAAAATATATTGATGTGAGAGAAACACATTGATTGGTTGTGTCCTGCACAAACCTTGACCAGAACCCTGGCAGTGTATGTGCCCTTCACTGAATCAAATCCGGGACCCTTTGATACGTAGGCCAACACTCTATTCGCTGAGCCAAACCGACTAGGACACTTTTTTTAAAAATTTAATCTTTATTGTTCAGTTTATTAATTATATTGTTCTCCTTTTTCCCCCCTATAGCTCCCCTCCACCCGGTACCCATCTCACCCTCTACCCTCACCTCCCCCCCATTGTCCTCTCCATAGGTGCATGATTTTTGTCCAGTCTCTTGCTGCACCTCCTACACCCCTTTTCTCCCCAAGAATTGTCAGTCCATTCCCTCTCTATGTCCGTGATTCTGTTATATTCACCAGTTTATCTTGTTCATCAGATTTTTAATTCACTTGATTTTTATATTCATAAAATATGAATATATTGTTGATAGATGTGTATTTGTTGTTCATAATTTTTATTTTTACCTTTTTCTTCTTCCTCTTCTTAAAGAATACCTTTCAACATTTCATATAATATTGGTTTGGTGGTGATGAATTCCTTTAGCTTTTTCTTAGTTGTGAAGCACTTTATCTGACCTTAATTCTGAATGATAGGTAGAGTAATCTTGGTTGTAGAGTCTTGCTATTCATCACTTTGAATATTTCTTGCCACTCCTGTCTAGTTTCTGTTGAGAAATCTGCTAACAATCGTATGGATGCTCCCTTATAGGTAGCTAACTGTTTTTCTCTTGCTGCTTTTAATATTCTCTCTTTGTCTTTTGCTCTTGGAATTTTAATTATGATGTGTCTTGGTGTGGTCCTCTTTGGATTCCTATAGTTTGGGGTTCAGTGGGCTTCTTGGACTCCTAAGTCAATTTCTTTCACCAGGTGGGGTAAGTTTTCGGTCACTATCTCTTCAAACAGGTTTTCATTATCTTGCTCTCTCTCTCTCTTTTTCTGGCACCCCTATAATTCGGATGTTGGTATGCTTGAGGTGGTCCCAAGGGCCTCTTACACTATCTTCAATTTTTTGGATTCTTTTGGCTTCTTGCTTTTTCAGCTGAGTGGATTTTGCCTCTTTGTATTTCAAATCTTTGACTTGGTTCTTGCAGTCCTCTAGATTGCTTTTAGGTCTTTGTATAATATTTTTTATTTCAGTCAGTGTATGCTTAATTTCTAGTTGGTCCTTTTTCATATCTTCATAGGTCTCGTTCATTTCCTCATAGGTCTTGTTTATTTCCTTGTAGGTCTCATTAAGTTCATCGGCCTTTTCTAGGAGCCTCTTAAAAAACCTTATAACCAGGGTTTTGAACTCTATGTCCAGTCGTTTTTATTCTTCCATTTCTTTCACATCTGATTTCTTTCCATGTATCTGCACAGTGGCTGCTTTCCTGAGTTGGTCGATTAGCTTTGTGTGGTAGATGTCCTCTAAGGGACAGTGGCTCAGCCTCCCCAGTTACCTGAGGTGGATACTCTTGCTGCAGCCCTTTATGGGTTGCACATTCTTGTTGAAGTTAAGCCTAGATTATTGTTGTTAGCACTAGGAGGGTTTGACCTCCAGACCAATTGGCTGTGAGGGTCAGCTGTGCTCAGGTTGGATGGGTAGAGTCTCCGGGCTGAGCAGGCAGTGTCAGCTCTGCCCTATGCAGCACCTGGGTCTCTGGGCCAGGTGGTAATGGCTGCAAGCACCTCTGAGAGAAAGCTGCCGCCAAGCTCTACCCACTGCCAGACAATTCAGCCTCTCCCCAAATGAGTCTGCACACCGAAAGTCTCACCCAGGGTTGTAAAACAATGCAGTCTGTTGGTTTCCCTTATGAGAGAGCAAGTCACGAGTCCTCTCTGTGCGCTCGCCCAACTCTGCTCTTTCCAATTTTACGCACACTCTCCACAAGCTCGCCCTCTCCACACGCTTGCAGACCTTTGCAGCACCCAAGTTTCAGCATGCTTCCCTACTATCCAGTTTCACCTCCTATGAGTGTGGGTTCCCGGACTTTGCCGGGAACTGGGGAATCAGTGCAGTGGGATGCCTTTGTCTTTGCAGCCACCCGCCCTCTCAGCTCGCTCACCCACATGCAGGGCTCCAAACCTCTGACTCTGCGTGTGTTTTCAATGCTGCCCTCCACCGCTCCTCTGAGTCACAGTGTCCTATCTTTACTTTTATTTGTGGAATTTTCACTCAGCCAGCTTTCCAGTGTTTCTGGATGATGTTTGTTCTGTCGATAAGTTGTAGTTTTGAAATTGCTGTGTGAGACAGCAAGATAGGCGTTTACCTATGCCGCCATCTTAGTTCCTCCCTCTAGGGCACTTTTTAATTTGATATTGTACTGTACAGTAAGTCC
Organism: Antrozous pallidus; assembly: GCA_027563665.1. Lineage (NCBI taxonomy): Eukaryota > Metazoa > Chordata > Mammalia > Chiroptera > Vespertilionidae > Antrozous > Antrozous pallidus. The sequence continues at coordinate 47,716,795 of CM050510.1, forward strand.
TCAAGGTCATCAATAGTTATGCAACTTAAAGTGAAACAATGTATACCAATTTTATCATAGGTTAATTGATATAAATGGCATCTCATCAATATTGAATGAAACTGTTATTCAAGAACCCACTGGATAGAAAACTTTATATACTAACTTCTGCTCCTAATTATGAGCTATGATTAAAACTTTGAGAAAAAGAGTAAAACAACTATTTGAAGCTGCTGGAGAGCAATAAAAAAAAAAGCCAGGCTTTATGGGATCAGATTAAAGTACAGAGAGAAAAAGGATGGGAAACACACAGAAAAGATAATGAAGGTCTAACACACATGTAATAGGACTCCATGTAATAGAAAGAGAATTGGACAGAATCAAAACTTGATGAGAGAATGCTGAAATTTTCCCCAAATTAAAATAAAATATCAAGTCATAAATTTTAGAAGCTCTAAAATTCAAACCTGGATAAGCCAAAAGAAAATCTCCCTCTAGGCTGTCATAGTATAGCTTCTAAAAGACACTGTCAAAAACATAATTAAAGAATAATTATAGCCCTGGTGTGGCTCAGTTGGTTATAGCATCCTCCCATACATAGTAGGTAGCTAGTTCAATTCCTGTCACCACACATAGTTGCAGGTTTGGTCCCCAGTTGGGATGAATGGGCGGGGGAGAGAGGAGCAGCCAATTGATGTTTCTTTCTCACTCAATGTTTCTTTCTGTCTAAAATAAACTCTTTTAAAAAGAACAATTACAGAAAAAAGGCAAATTGCTTTCAAAACAGCTGCAGTAAGACAGAAAACCACATCTCCAATAAACAGCAATGGAAGCAAAAAAGCAGAAAAATATTAGAAGTGTTGCAATAAAACATGGAAAGTTTTGAATTTCATATTCAGTGAAACATCTTCAAAAAAAAAAAATGAAGGGGAGCCCTGACCAGGTGGCTTAGTTGGTTAGAGCATAGTCCTATACATCAAAAGATTGCCAGTTCTATTCCTAGTGGGGGCATATATCTAGGTTGCAGGTTCAATCCCTGGTGGGGGCACATAAGTGGGTAAAAGAAAGTTTGTATTTCCATCCCTAGAGGCTTCTTCTGCTGGTTACTTCCAGTCTGTCCGAAGTCCATACCCTCTCCTCTGAAAATGCATCATAGCCCTAGCTGGTTTGGCTCAGTGGATAGAGCCTTGGCCTGCAGACTGAAGGGTACCAGGTTCTATTGCAATAGGGGTACTAGTTCAATCCCCAGTAGGGGGCGTGCAGGAGGCAGCCAATCAATGATTCTCTCTCATCATTGATGTTTCTATCTCTCCCTCTTCCTTCCTATCTGAAATCAATAAAAATAAATAAATAAAAATGCATCATAAATGACTAAAAATGCACTTCATTGGAGCATTTGCCTGATCTTGTGAAAGGAAAATAAAAGGAAACTAGATGAAATTCTGTGGTTTTAATTGCTGACTCTCCCAAAGGGAAGGCAGAGGAAGAAAATAGGAATTGGAAAGAACTAATATTTAGTTGATTTCATTTGGTCCTCAGAGGGGGGGAGGTGCCCAGGTGAGTTCCACTTTAGAGAGTAAGAAGTCAGAGGTTGGAGCCCAGGTAGGCTCCTGCACTGTGTCACCTCCCAACGCCCCTGAGACTGCAGGGTGGTTCTCTTCTGGAAAGGTTCGGGCAGAGTGCTAACAACTTGCAGTGCTCTATGAACATACTCTCAAAGGCTATCAGAAGCAGTCTGCCTTTGTTAATAAAGTCCTTGCTTACATGTATTTTTAGAAAGCCTGAAATATCTCAAATTGGGGACCATTCTTTGATACAATCTAATTTTTGAGAAGAGCAGAGTATTAGAAAAACGGGTAATTTGCATTTTACAATTTCGGTATGATGTTTAAAAAACAGAATGGAAGCATCAACGGCATTATTCCCCTTTTACAATACACTCTAACTATGGTTTTCTTAAAATCTTAACAGGAGAGCTTTTTACCGATTCAAATGGGATGAGGTTACTGGAAGAAAGAAAAGAATTCTGTGATTTTTGAGTAATGTTCTTCTCTATTCCACGGCTGTTTCATTTGAGGTTGGGGTGGTAGGGGAAGGTGGGGGTGATGGAGGAGGTGGGGGTGATGGGTGAAGGTCGGGCCAGCAGAGTGCATTTAGGTTGCGCCAATTCTAAGCTTCCAGGCGGACAGGGCGGGACAGCGGAGGCACAGGTTGCCGCCTCCCAGCTGCGCCAGGAGACTGACGCTCAGCCGCTGGCACCGCAGCCTCCGCAGCGGCCCGGCCTCCTCTCCCAACCTCTCCAGAAAAAAGCAGACCCTCGCCCAGGCAGGTGAGGCTGAGATCCTGGTTGAGCTTGCTGCTTCCCCAGCTGCACAGAAACCGGGGGACCAAAGCTTGCTTGCCATTGCAGAGTTCGCTGGAGTGACCCGGGTCTGCCAGGGTGTCCTAAAACAGGGGAGACAGGTCTCTGTTTTTCCTGTGAAAAGATTGTTTCACTTTCCTGTATTCGGCTGACTAGAATATTATTTCAACAGGTGGCAGAGAGTGGTCACGTGGAGCAGGTTTGGGGAGCCGTCCCTGGCCCTCAGCCCCACACTCCTTCGTAAAGCCGCGCTCCCAGGAGCCTCACCTGTGCTTTCCTTTGGCTTTGCAGCCCCTGGAGGCCGCGGCGACCGTGGGCTAAGAAGGTGCCTCCCCGCAAGGACCAGAAGAGGGAGCCCCGGAGGGCGGCGGTGGAGAAAACGGAATCCGAGATGCACAACGCGTCGTCCTGGAAGCTGGGGCCCTTCAACGCGTCGGACCCCGGCTTCGCGCTGAGCTGCCCCAACGCATCGAGCCCGCCGCCGCCGCCGCCGCCGCTGGCCATGGCCGTGGCCGTGGTCTACGCGGTGATCTGCGCCGTGGGGCTGGTGGGCAACTCGGCGGTGCTGTTCGTGCTGCTGCGGACGCCCCGCAAGAATGTCACCAACCTGTTTATCCTCAACCTGGCCGTCGCCGACGAGCTCTTCACGCTGGTTCTGCCCATCAATATCGCCGACCTGCTGCTGCGGCAGTGGCCCTTCGGGGAGCTCATGTGCAAGCTCATCGTGGCTGTCGACCAGTACAACACCTTCTCCAGCCTCTACTTCCTCACCGTCATGAGCGCCGACCGCTACCTGGTGGTGCTGGCCACTGCCGAGTCGCGCCGGGTGGCGGGGCGCACGTACGGCGCGGCGCGCGCGGTGAGCCTGGCGGTGTGGGCGCTGGTGACGCTGGTGGTGCTGCCCTTCGCGATCTTCGCCCGGCTCGACCAGGAGCAGGGCCGGCGCCAGTGCGTGCTGGTCTTCCCACAGCCCGAGGCCTTCTGGTGGCAGGCGAGCCGCCTCTACACGCTCGTGCTGGGCTTTGCCATCCCAGTGACCGCCATCTGCGTCCTCTACATCGCCCTGCTGTGCCGGCTGCGAGCCATGCGCCTCGACGGGCAGGCCAAGGCCCTGGACCGCGCTAAGAAGCGGGTCACTCTCCTGGTGGCAGCGATCCTGGCCGCGTGCCTCCTCTGCTGGACGCCCTACCACCTGAGCACCGTGGTGGCGCTCACCACCGACCTCCCGCAGACGCCGCTGGTCGTCGCGGTCTCCTACGGCATCACCAGCCTGAGCTACGCCAACAGCTGCCTCAACCCCTTCCTCTACGCCTTCCTGGACGACGGCTTCCGCAGGAGCCTCCGCCAGCTGCTGGCCTGCCGCCCGGCTGCCTGACTCCCCGCGCGCTCCCCGCGGCCCGCGCCGCCTCAGCACCGCCAGCCCTGGACTGCAATCTTCCAACCTCCGCCTCTTCAAACCTGCTAGAGATGCAGGTTCTCGGGCCCAGACCAAGTGCCCGTGGGCTGAACTTGCCTAGTCCTTTGAGTGTGCTGGAGCAAGCACACCCAGTGTGAGGACAGTGGCGCTGAGAACGCACACGATGGCCTCCTAATGCCGAAGGGCACCTCGCTGAACTTGTTAGGGGAGGAGAGTAATGGGAAGGAAGAAGTGCTGGGAACTTCTTTCTCGTTCCCGGTTCGCTTTCCGGGCCCCCAAGTCGTGCGCAACCTGGCTCTGGGTGGAACCCACGGCGCTGCCTTGGGCGGAGCAGATCCGAGGACGCAGCGGCCCGTGGGCTCCGCACTTGCCTCTGCATTTCGCTGCTTTAGTTTCCGGCAGTCACTGACTGTGCTTTTGCTCGAGCTGCGAACAGCTCCCCCCGCCCCTCCCCCTCATCCGAGCGGTCGAAATGCCGGAGTAAAGGGTCAAGGCGAGTGCGCTCCGCGCCCACCTCTCCAGTTGCGCGGTGATGGCGGGCGAGGCCTCACTGTCCTTTTCGGAGTAGCCTCGGGGGCAGAGAGAGGGAGAGCGGGAAACAGAAGAGAGAGAGAAAGAGGAGGAGTGTGGGGAAGGAGGCTGGAGCTTAACCGTGACTCTTCACCACAGCGCTAAGACTAGTAATAAATAATCCCTCTTCCTGATCCAGCGCCTTCTTTCTTTACCAGTCCCCTCCCGCCTCTACCCCTACTCTCACCTGAAAATGCTCCAGGACTCTAGCTCTGGGGGACTCCGCGGGCTCGGCTCAGGACAGGACAGGAGCCTGAGTTGCCCAGGCGCGAGGCTGTGGCGCTCCCTGGCGGAACCAGCGGCCCAGCGCGCTGCGTCCTAAAGTGGATAATTTTGTAATCTTTCTACAGACAGAGACTTCGTTACCCTCACGCTGCTTTCTCCCCGTGGACCTCTCCTAAAACTCGGACCAGTTCATTGCAATTGCTTTTCAGGATTGAGAACTTTATGAATATACTAGCGATGCAGAAAAATTCATGCAAGAGTAGGTCTTCCCCCTCCCTTCCCGGCTATTGGCACTGGCTTCCCTCCTGCCACCTGAAGGCACCCATACAGAGCTGGCTTCTCAAGGACTTCTGGTCTAATTAGCATATTATCTTTTTATTATCTGTACTAATAAAAGGGTGATATGCTAATTAGACTGGAGATCTTCTGGACAAAGCCATGGTGGTGGGGCCAAGGCAGAGGCGGGCAGTTGGGAGTGATGGGGGGTTGGGAACAGTTGGGGGCAAGCAGGCTGGCAGGCAGAGTGGTTAGGGGTCATCAGGCAGGCAGGCAGGCAGATGAGTGGTTAGGCGCCAGTGGTCCCAGATTGCAAGAGGGATGTCCCAGGTTGGATAGGGTGCAGGCCAGGCTGAGGGACACCCCCTCACACACACTCCCATGCACAAATTTTGTGCACCGGGCCACTGGTTATAGATAATGTCCCAACCTCAAAAATGTCTGTGAGGAGCAAATGAGGTAAAAAGAAATGCAAAATTATTCTTTTGTTTTCTTTTCCTCGAGACAGCCAGGAAACAAATGAATCTGCCCTTGTATTTCTCTCTACTGGATTTGTTTCCACTGGGAGCTATGGATCCCCTGGGCTTTATTCCTGAGTCTCAGATAGCTCCTGGTAGTTAGGTGAACCTGGTCAATACCTGGTTCTGGAATCACAAGGGAGTCAGCCAGCAACCTTTATTTATTTTTTTTAAATGTATTTTATTGATTTCAGAGAGGAAGGGAGAGGAACAGTGATAGAAACATCAATGAGGAGAGAGAATCATTGATTGGCTACCTCCTGCACACCCCCTACTGGGGATCAAGCCCACAACCTGGGCATGTGCCCTTGACCGGAATCAAACCTGGGGACCTTTAGTCCACAGGCCTATGGTCTATCCACTAAGCCAAATCAGCTAGGGCTCTCAATAATTTTTAAAAATTCAAGTTTTAAGCTTAGAATAGTTGCTAGACTATCTAAGGTGATGAAGACAGAGTAAAATGGTCACAAACAGAGCCAAGTACAATCACCTGGATTTGAAACCCCATCTGCCTTCATAAATTCAGTGACTGTACTTTGACATCCTCTAGACCCATGGGGAGAGCTGAGGGATCCATCTAGCCACAGTGTCATCCCACACAGGCCGATCTGGAGCTGCCTTGGATCGCTGGATAGGACTGCTGGACAAATATACAAACTGGCCCGTTCTGTTGTCCACATCACTGTGTTGTGCTGCATCCTGTTATAGCCCGTGATTGATTAAACAAGATTCAGTAGTTCAGTTTCACCCTGGCTTTCTAAATCAGTGGCTAAACTGTTATATTGTTATTTCTAGGTTGTAGCCTTCAGATTAACATGTATAAGTCCAAAATGTATGTCTCAAACTTCCTTTTTATACTGTGTCTTCAGTAGAGTAAATATGCAAGTAGCCACATTAAAAGTAGAGTTTATATTACCTCGTTGTATTATAAAGGTTCTAATTCTGTTGAATTCTTGCAATATTGGTGTACCAGTAAACTGTTACTTGGTTATGCCAATTCTTATATTTAAAAATGTCGTTTGGTCTTAGTTAACTTAGTCGTTATGTAAGGCACATGTTTAGGTTCTCTCTTGAGCAATGCAAGCTTTGTTAGTTCACTCTGAAAGAAGCTCAATTTAAAATAAAAGCTGAAACATTCTGTGTCATAAGTGAATATTCTATTGCCTGAGAACATCGGAATTCATATTCAATCACTTTAGTGTATATGCATTCTTAATTTTTAAAATACTGCCTTCATGCCCTAGCTGGTTTGGCTCAGTGGATAGAGTGTTGACCTGCAGACTGAAAGATTCCAGGTTCAATTCCAGTCAAGGGCCCATATCTTGGTTGCAGGCTCAATCCCTGGGCCCTGGTCAGGGTACATGCAGGAGGCAACCAATAGATGTGTCTCTCTCACCTCTCTCTCTCTCTCTCTCTCTCTCTCTCTCTCTCTCTCTCTTCCACCCTTCCAGTCTCTCTAAAAATTAATGGAAAAATGTCCTCGGGTGAGGATTAACAAAACAAAAATAAAATAAAATACAGCCTTCATGAAGAAGTTATTCAATGGCCCTAGCTGGTTTGACTCAGTGACTCAGTAGATAGAAAGTAGGCCTGCAGACTGAAGGATCCCAGGTTCAATTACAGTCAAGGGCACATGCCTGAGTTGCAGGCTTGATCTCCAGTACGGGTTGTGCAGGAGGCCACCAATCAGTGATTCTCTCTCATCATTGATGTTTCCATCTCTCTCTCTCTTATTTCCTTTCTAAAATCAATAAGAAATACTTTTAAAAAAGTTATTCAGTGGATAAGCAGTAAATAAATAGGAGTGATTTGACAGGACAAGATTATGAGTTAAATACTCCCTCTTGATTTTGGTTGATTGTGAAAATGATATATAACTGCTGACTAGCACAACAATTCTAGAACATAAGCTGGGGCAGTAAAAGGATATTGTGTTGTTACCATGTAATCACAAACCCTGTTTCTTGAATATTTAAGCAGCCTGTGTGGTGGGTGATAGCTTATTAGCACACCCATAACTGTTTTCGCTAACAGTGAGCTCAGATGCATACAAGGCAGAGGCTCTAACTGATACCATAGCAATATGACCTAGTGAGGAGTAACCGGGAAGGAGCAAGGGGAAGACCAAATATTTGAGTCATTTGTGCTGCTTTGCCACCAGTCTGTCTGCTGCTGGGGAAAGGGACTGGACAGGAGGAAGAATAGACCTGTGCTGAGTAAAGTCTCAGTGACATAGGGAAGGTACTTGCCTGTCAGTCACCCCTGGGAATAGTCATTGGCCAGGATAGATGTGGCCACCACAATCATGGGAAGATTTGAGATACTGAAGCTCCCAAATGAAGGTGTTTGCTCTCTTGAGTTCTGGCTTGCAGAGTTCTCATGCTCCTACATTAATGGGCTAATGGACTACAACTAGCCTGGAATGGAATCTTGGTGATGGCTTAGCTGCTAGCTTTATCACTCCCCAGCTGCACATCTCCCAGGATTGGATTAAGGGAAATGGGACTTTGAAAACCCAGAGATGTCAATCCATGCAAATAAAAATCCTCATCTTTCTTTGATGTAGTGCAGATCTGACCCCCAGCACCCAGTGGGGAGAGGGATACCAATAACATAACCAGAAAACCCCTCCCAGTTACTGAAAACTCTCCTTTCCTCAGCAACACACTGGGGGAGGCGGGGGGAACAGCAAACAATATCCTACAAACATGCAATCAGCTATGCTTATCTACATTAAGGAAGAGATCAGGGAACATGTCACATAATTATCTTATATTGAGCAGATTTGGGTCTGACACTTGGGTCCCCACTGTATATACAGAGAAAGTGAGATACAAGGAAGTGAATCGACTTGACCAGACCCACAAAGACCAACCAGGACCAACCAGAGCCACCTGTTTTCTAGAAATTGCTTCAATCTATTCCAGTGGAGAGGAAGTTGGATGCCAGGTATAATTTGAAATTACTAGATCATAGAAAACATTGATGTCTTTGAAATACTTAATGGATCAGGCAATATATATTCAATATTACATCATGTGGTACAAAGGGAGGAAAATGTTTGCTAGTAACAAATTTTCAGTCCTAACTCAGAGAAAGTGTATGGCATTGTTAAAGATCTTTTAAGAATAAAAATTCCTTGGCCAGGGCTGGCTGCACTCAGAGCTTAACTACAAAAGTTCCACATTCATTATAATCTGCATGTTCTATGTACATGGGGTTGTGCTCCAGGGAGCACCATTGATGTATAACAGTGTTAAGGGCCCCTCTGTTTCCATAGAATGGAGTTTTGTCTTGGATAACACTGTCCTTGAGTTTAGGGCAAGATACACTTATTTATACCATAAATCATAGGAACATGAAGATATATCAAATCAGTTAAAATTTAAAAAGGGAAGAAAAGTTAAAATGACATCTCTGAGAAGCTCTTAAAATCGATGAACTGCATGTTCCCCCACAAGTCAGAACTGGATTAAGGGATTTCTTCAAACACCTACTGGCAGTGAGAGTACATTGCATTCCCCACAGAGGCCTCCAGTGAGTCCTGCACACACAGATGCCCAGGGAGGCAGCTCTGGTCTTTTCAGGAAACTGGATCATCTGAAGAAGACTGCTCAACCAGAAGTGGTGCCTGAAGGCAACTCGATGACTGCGCTAACCAGGCCGCTGCACACCACAGAAAGAGTGGGTAGGACTTCACCATTAAATTGCATATGGTCAGCAATGTAGGAGAGATGGTGTGTTCCCCAAAACAGAAACTTTCCAAATAGGAACAACAAATAGATGTTGTAAGTGGCTCATCCATTTGACAAGTTATTTTGCTTTAAACAGCAGTGAATTATAAGAGACTATTGAGCTAAAACCAGTTTGGCTCAGGGAATAGAGCTTCGTTCTGAAGACTGACAGGTGCTGGGTTCAATTCCAGTCAAGGGCATGTATCTCGGTTGTGGGCACATCCCCAGTAGGGGGTGTGCAAGAGGCAGCTTGTCGATATTTCTCTCTCATCGATGTTTCTGACTTTGTATCCTTCTCCCTTCCTCTCTGTAAAAAATCAATAAAATATACTTAAAAAAAAAAGACTATTGAGTATAGGTGATATGAATTAAGCAAATATTTTAGAAAAGACACATTTACACCTGTAAAAGTACCAGTGTGTTATCCATATTCTCCTATAGGATGTTGTTTTTAAACCTGTAATTCCTGGGAGAGAACCAAGATGGCGGCATAGGTAAAGACCTATCTTGCTGCCATACACAACAATTTCAAAACTACAACTTAACGAAAGAACAAACACCATCCAGAATCACCGAAAAGCTGGCTGAGTGAAAATTCCACAAATAAAAGTGAAGATAAGACACTGTGACTCGGAGGAGTGGCGGCGGACAGCGTTGAAGATACACGAGGAGTCAGAGGTTTGGAGGAGTGCGCACGCGAGCGGATAGGGTGGGCGGCTGAAAACCAGCCAGTTTTCTTGAACGGGAGAGACAAAGACATCTCACTGGGCTGATTCCCCAGCTCTGGGCAAAGTCCAGGGAACCCAATATCATACAGGGTAAAAACTGGACAGTGGGAGGGCACACCGAAGCTCAGGTGCTGCAGGGGTCTGCGGGCTTGTGGAGAAGGTGAGCTTGTTTGGACTGTACATGAGCTTGGGAACAGCACAGCTGCGTGACTGCGCAGAGAGTACTCGTGACTTGCTCTTTCATTCGGGAAACCGTCAGACTGCTTTGTTTTACGACCCTGGGTGAGTCGTTGGGTGTGCAGACTCATTTGGGGAGAGGCTGAATTCTCTAGCAGCTGGTGGAGCTCGGCAGCGCCTCTCTCTCAGAGACCCTGGGGCCGCGTAGGGCGGAGCTAACACTGTCTGCTTGGCCCAGAGACTCCGCCCATCCAACCTGAGTACAGCTGAACATCACAGACAATTGGCCTGGAAGTCAACCCCTCCAAGTGCGAACAACTATTAACCTGAGCTTAACTTCAGCAAGACTGTGCAACCCATATCCACCTCAGGTAACTGGGGAGGCTGAGCCACTGTCCCTTGTAGGATGTCTACCACACAAAGCTAATTGACCAACTCAGGGAAGCAACCACCATGCAGAGACATGGAAAGAAATCAGATGTGGAAGAAATGGAGGGAAAAAAAACGACTGGACATGGAATTCAAAACCACGGTTATAGGGCTATTCAAGAGGCTCCTAGAAAAGGCCAAGACCTATAAGGAAATAAACAAGACCTATGAGGAAATGAACAAGACCTACGAGGAAATGAACAAGACCAACGAGGAAATGAACAAGACCTGCAAGGAAATGAACAAGACCAACGTGGAAATGAATGAGTCCTATAAGGAAATGAACGAGACCTACGAGGATATGAATGAGACTCTCAAGGATATCAAAAAGGACCAACCAGAAATTAAGCATACACTGACTGAAATAAAAAATATTATACAAAGACCTAAAAGTACTCTAGAGCACCCCAAGAACCAAGTTAAATATTTGAAATACAAAGAGGTAAAATCCACTCAGCTGAAAAAGCAAGAAACCAAAAGAATCCAAAAAATTGAAGATAGTGTAAGGGGCCTCTGGGACAACTTCAAGCATACCAACATCCGAATTATAAGGGTGCCAGAAAAAGAGAGAGAGCAAGACAATGAAAACCTATTTGAAGAAATAGTGACCAAAACTTCCCACACCTGGTGAAAGAAATTGACTTAGGAGTCCAAGAAGCGCACCGAACCCAAACTATAGGAACCCAAAGAGGACCACATCAAGGCACATCATAATTAAAATGCCAAGAACAAAAGACAAAGAGAGAATATTAAAAGCAGCAAGAGAAAAACCGTTAGTTACCTATAAGGGAGCACCCATACGATTGTCAATGGATTTCTCAACAGAAATGATGCAGGCCAGATGGGAGTGGCAAGAAATACTCAAAGTGATGAATAGCAAGAATCTACAACCAAGATTACTCTACCCAGCAAAGCTGATTCTTCATTCAGAATTGAAGGTCAGATAAAGTGCTTCACAGATAAGAAAAAGCTAAAGGAGTTCATTACCGCCTAACCAATATTATATGAAATGCTGTAAGATATTCTTTAAGAAGAGGAAGAAGACAAAGATAAAAGTGTAAATTATGAACAACAAATACACATCTATCAACAAATGAATCTAAAAATCTGATGAACAGGATAAACTGATGAATATAACAGAATCATGGACATAGAGAGGGAATGGACTAACAATTCTTGGGGAGAAAAGGGGTGTGGGAAGTGCAGCAAGAGACTGGAAAAAAATCATGCACCTATGGGAGAGGACAGTGGGCAGGGGTGAGGGCGGAGGGTGGGATGGGTACCAGTTGGAGGAGAGCTATAGGGGAAAAAAAGGAACAATGTAATTAATAAACTGAACAATAAAGATAAAAAATAAAAATAAAAAACTTGTGAAGAGTAAAAAAAATAAAAATAAAAATAAAATAAATAAATAAACCTGTAATTCCTGCCTCTCATACAACTAGTGTTCTTTAAAAATATACACTGAGTGGTCAGATTATTATGATCTTCTGAATGCAATACAAACACTCAGTGTGTTTATATCTCAAATGGGTACCAAAAGTATTCTAGACTTTTGCTGGAGATCAACCACCTGTTTGCCCTGAGCTTTCTATCAGCCAGTGCAAAGGGGAAAACTGATCAGGTGCACGATTTATAGTATCTTTGATATCAAATAAATGAGGTACTCAAGAAAGTACACTTAGTGGCCAGATTATTATCTATTCAGAGATCATAATAATCTGGACACTCAGTGTATATATGCATACACTAGGGGCCCAGTGTAACAATTCATGCACAGGTGGGGTCCCCTGGCCTGGCCAGGGAGAAAGACTGAGGGAGGTAGGCTAGCCATGGGATGTTGGCTGTGGGAGCTTACTGATCATCAGGGAGCAGTACCTGCATTGAGCATATGCTCCTGGTGGTCAGTGCACATCAGAGTAACCGGTTGACTGGTTATTCAGTCAACTGGTTGTAATGGTTATATATATATATATATATATACACACACACACACACACACACACACACACACACACACACACATATATTTTAGAGGCCCAGTGCACAAAGTTTGTGCATGGGAGGCGGGGGATGTCCCTCAGCCCAGCCTGCACCCTCTCCAATCTGGGATCCTTTGAGGGATGTCCGACTTACCATTTAGGCCATGATCCCGGCAGTCAGACATCCTTCTCACAATCCAGGACTGCTGGCTCCAAACTGCTCACCTGCTTGCCTCCCTGATTGCCCCTAACTGCTCCTGCCTGCCAGCCTGATCACCCCCTAACCACTACCCTGCCAGCCTAATTGATGTGCAACTGCTCTCCTTCCAGCCTGTTTGCCTCCAACTCCTTCCTCTGCTGACCTGGTCACCTCTAACTGCCCGCCCCTGCTGGCCTGATTGCCCACAACTGCCCTCCCTTACAGGACTGGAACCTCCCAACTACCCTCCCCTGCTGGCCATCTTGTGGTGGCCATCTTGTGTCCACATGGGGGCAGGATCTTTGACCACATGGGGGCAGCCCTCTTGTGTGTTGGAGTGATGGTCAATCTGCAAATTACTCTTTTATTAGATAGAATAGAGGCCTGGTGCATGGGTGGGGGCCAGCTGGTTTGCCCTGAAGAGTGTTCCGGATCAGGGTGGGGGTTCCCTTGGGGCATAGGGCGGCATAGGTGAGGAGCCTGTGGGGGTTTGCAGGCTGGCCACACACCCCAGCTACCCAAGTGGAGGCCCTATGATCTGGGGATAATTTATGTTCTACAATTGAAACTTTGTAGCCTGGAGTGGAGCCAGCCATTTGTGTTTGAGTTTATTTAAATTCTATAATTGAAACTTTGTAGCCCAGTGTGGAGGCCTAAGTGCTAGGGCTGTAGAAGCTTGGCTTCCTCCATCGCCCAGGCAACCCTAGCCTCTGAGCTCTTCATCTCCATGGCTGCCCCCATTTCTGTGGGGATATAGCTTCTATAATTGAAACTTTGTAGCATTGAGTGGAGGCCTAGGCCGGCAAGGGCAGGCAGAAAGCTTGGCTTCCTCTATTGCTGGGGAAACCCAAGCCTCCCTCTGCTTTCAGTGGCCACAGCCATCTTGGTTGGGGTTCACTTGCTCCTGATTGGCTGGTGGGTGTGGCTGTGTGTGGCTTGATCAGAGGTATGGTCAATTTGCATATTACTCTTTTATTAGATAGGGTGTGTGTGTGTGTGTGTGTAATATATTTCAGAGAGAGGAAGGGAAAGGGAGAGTTAGCATCATCAATGATGAGAGAGAATCATTGATTAGCTGCCTTCTGCACATGTCCTACTGAGAATCAAGCCCACAACCTGGGCACATGCCCAGACCAGGAATCAAACTGTGATCTCCTGGTTCCTAGTCAACACTCAACCACTGAGCAACACCAGCTGGGTGCAAGTGACATTCTTATTTTTGCATTTTTATCTGTTCTCATTATTGGAGAATCCCACGGACCCTATTTTAAAGAGAATTTCTTTCATACTTCTGAAAGAAATTATATCTAAGCTTTATTATTACCATTTGTTATTATAGTTAAAATTTATAGTAAACCTTTAAATGTATGTATGTATTTATTTATTGATTGATTGATTGATTGATTTCAGAGCGGAAGGGAAAGGAAGAGATAGAAACATCAATGATGAGAGAGAACCATTGATCGGCTGCCTCCTCCACCCACCTGCCCCCCCACTGGGGATCAAACCGCAACCTGGCATGTGCCCTTGACTGGGATCGAACCTGAGACCTTTCAGTTCACAGGCCAACTCTCTATTGACTTAGCCAAACTAGCTAGGGCTAAACATATTTGTTTAAAATGAAATGTATTTAAATGTACAAAGTATGTTAAATAATGAGATTTCTTGTGATTTTTGTTTATACTACCAGTTGAAAGCAGGAATGCACTTGCTTCACCTTCAATTGAATGTTTCTGGAATTGTTATCAAATATCACCTTATCTTACTTGGTTTTGGAATCTAATAAATGAAATGAATTGACCAACAAAATATGGCCCAAAGTACAGAGGCATGGGACAGATTGACATATCTTGCTGTGGGGGTAGAGGGATGAGGAGAGATAAACCAAAGAACTAATATACTTATATGCCTAGCCCATGGACACGGGATAGGGTGGTGAAAACCTGGGGATGGGAAGCAGTGGGAGCTATGTGGAGGCAGGTAAAGGGAAAATTGGAGACATCTGTATACTGTTAACAATAAAAAAATATATATGTATATATATATATTTTTTTTTAATTTCTTAGCCAGAATTTGGGTGAGAGACTTTTAAGACTAATTAAAATGATAATTTTGGTCAAAAAATAAATGAAGTATAAATTCAATGGTTTTGGTATATTATGGTATTGTTACTTTTTAATTGTGATAAAATATATATAACAAAATTTACCATTTTAAGTGCCATTTTAAACACCATTTTAAGTACATCTGTGGTGTTGTGCAACTATGGTAACTATTCCCAAGACTTTTCATCTTCCAATCAGAAACTCTGAACAATGAAATAATCCCCCAAGCTTCTGGGGGCCTCTAATAGACTGAGTATGAAATTGCTTATCCTAGATAGTTCACAGAAATGGAAGCATGCAATATTTGTCCTTTTGTGTCTGGCTCATATCACTCAGCATAGTGTTTTCAAGGTAAGCATGCATTTTTCTTGCTCAGGGGTATGTGGGTCACTGAGCTAGCTCTAGGCTGAGGTTGGGTTCAGCTCTGCCCATCATGGCTTCACATTTCCCTGCAACCAGCTATTTCCCAGGGTATATTCTTCTCACTGAAGGTCACAACAGCCTAAGAGACCAAGCTATGCCAAAGAAGCACATTTAAGGCTTCTTCTCTGTTACCTCTATCTAAATTCCATTGGCCAGACCAAGTCACCTGGCCAACTTCAATATCTATGGGGCAGAGAAATATACTTGGCCCACACTGGGAAAGGCTGCAAAGCCAGGGCAAAGCAGAGGGAAGGACTGAGAATAATCTAATCTGCCACACATAGAGACATACACAAGTAAATAAAGTCCTCCTCATCCCACCCTTGCCCCTTGTTCTTGGTAACCACAGCAGAGATTGGGCACAGACTCACAGAGGAACACGGGAAGAAGATGGCCATCTACAAGCCAAGGAGAGAGGCCATGGAAGAACCCAACCCTTCCAACATCTGGATCTTGGACATACAGCCTCCAGAATGGTGAGAGAATGCATTTCTGTTATTTTTTTTTAGGATTTTTGAGGATTTTTATTAGAAATGAAAGACACAGCCTAATTTACAAAAAGCTCACAAGGCTGGAAGAGAAAATTAAAAAATTATGATATGCTATATCTGCAATAATAGGAATAACCAAGCATAGTCATCTAACCTCAATCAGGAAGGATGGGGTTAAAAGTAAAGATGTGATTTAGTTTTCAGAAAATAGACATGCTTGTTTAACTCTTTACAGTATTAATATATGTTTAGTATAATAAATTTATAAGATGCTGCATTTCTGTTATTGAAGTCCTTGGTACAGTCCTTTGTTATCGCTACCCAAGCTGCTTCAGGTCTTCTTTCTCTAGGACATCCTTCTCCCCAATTAGGAATACATGCTGTAGTGAACATTTTTGGGCATCTGTTTGATGGTGGAAGTCTGAGGACCTGTGGGAAACCAGAAAACATGTTGTGTCCCAGATTCTGGCAGATTTGCAGTTACACCCCCAAAGGGCGTACATAGGGAACTTTCTATGTGCCTGTGTGGAGACCAGAAGCTGCGGGATTTGTCTGGGCTCGGGCATTCACAGTTGGCGGAGACAACTTTTCTTTTAACACCTAACCTCTCCCTTCACTCCCATCCCACCCACGGGTCATTGTCTCCATCTGCTTGGCAGGGATCACACCCAGATAGTGGACAACCTGGGCCCTAACCACAGCCCACAGCCTCTCTTCCCTCAAAGGTTCTCAGCAATCACTGCTCCATTTGGAGGAAGTCAGGATGAGTGGGTTCCAGACCCGGAGTTCAGGAGCATGCAACCTGACAGTGGAGACCCAGGGGAAGGCCAGGGCTGGGCTGGTAAAGGGCCATTCTCCTCACCTTGTTATACCATGCTCACCATGGATGGTGACCCAGGCTGTGCAATGGGGGTAGGCCCTGACCAGGGGCCACTGAGGACCTGTTCTTTTTTATGGTTTCCATGTCTTCTTTTATGGTTTCCATGTCTTCTTTCATGGTTTTATTGTCCTTTTTTATGGTTTTCATGTCTCCTTTTATGGTGTCCATGTCTTCTTTCATGGTTTTATTGTCCTTTTTTATGGTTTTCATGTCTCCTTTTATGGTGTCCATGTCTTCTTTTATGGTTTCCATGTCTTCTTTCATGGTTTCCATGTCCTTTTTTATGGTTCCCAAGTACATTTTTAAGGTTTCCATATCTTTTTTAAATCCTCACCGGAGGATATATTTTTTATGATTCTAGGCTAAAAGGAAGGGAGAGGCAGATAAAGATAGAGGTAGAGATAGAGATAGAGATACAAATAGAGATAGAGATAAAGATAGAGGTAGAGATAGAGATAGAGATAGAGATAGAGATAGAGATAGAGATAGAGATAGAAACACCAATGTGAGAGAGAAACATTTGTTCCCTCCCATACTCTCCCAACCAGGGTTCCATCCAACAACCTGGGTATGTGCCCTAACTGGGAATTGAACCAGTGACCCTTTGTAGATGGGACAATGCTCCAAACAACTGAGCCCCTTCAGCTGGGCTCCAAGTCCTTTTTTACGCTGTTAAAGTTCTCTAATTTCAGCTACTGTTCCCTAAATTCACTGAGTACCATCATTATAAACTAGTGTTCGGAACTATGCATCTATTAGATTGCTTGTCTCCATTTTATTTAGTTCTTTTTCTGGATTTTTGTTCTGTTCCTTCCTTTGGGACATGGTTATTTGTCCTCCTCTTCCCCCTCACTTTGGCATCTTCCCTGTGTCTGCTTCTGTGTACTAGGTAGAGTTGCTATGTGTTCTGGGCTTGGTAGAGTGGCCTAATACAGTAGGTGTCCTATAGGGTCTAGTGGCACAGCCTCCCTGATCATCTAAGCTGGGCATTCCAGTTGTGCCCCCAACCTACACCATCTTGTGCTCTGTATACCTTCCTATTGTTATTGAGCCTCGATTGCTGTAGGCACCTCAATGGGAGGTATTTACCCCAGGTCAATCAGCTGCAGTACCAACCACTGTGGAAGATAAACTGTGCAGGGGCGGACCCCACAGAGCAGGACTTACCTCAGTGGGCAGTGGTGCCTGCTGAGTCCACCCCTTGAGTGTGTCCCTTTGGAGGAAGTTTGTGGTGCTTTGACATGGTCTGAAGCTGTCCACCGGGCATGCTGGCTCTGGGGCCTCCTAGGAGGCGCTGGCCCAGGTCAACTACTACCTGTGTTCTGCCCAAGGCTACTGGGCTTGAGCTACAAAGCAATCTGCAAAGGCTGCTACTTGTGCTGGGCTTGGAGATGCCCAGGAGATGCAAGCTGTGAACCAAGGCCAGATGGTGCTAGTGCTAGGCCTGGGGCCACTTTGTGAGAGGGACTGGCATGCTGAGGCCAGATGCTGCTTATTTGAACGATTTTAGAAAAGTCTGAAGCATGAGCCAAGAAAGGCCATTCATATTAAAGCAGTTGAGTGTGACAGGGACTCAGATATGGCCCTTGCATGTAGGGTCTTTGGAGAAGGGCTCATAAAAAAACCCACAAAAAACAAACAAACAAACAAAAAAACCAATGGCCTCGCCCTCGCCCGCATTGCTCAGGGTAAGAGCTCCAGCCCATGCACTGAAGGGTTCCGGTTCCTGCCCCTGGAAGGGTTTCACTTCCTCTCCCTCCCTCCCTCTTTTCCATTCTCTCTGAAAAGCAGTGGAAAAAATATCCTCAGGAGATGATTAACAAAACAACAAAAACAATTCCATTTCTGGTTTCTTTCAAGCGGCTGCCTCAGCAATGGACTCAGAGGCAGTGGATCTGAATAAGTGCCCGGTCCCTGCCTGGAACTCCAGAAGCCCTCCCTCCCTTTGGCCTCAAATCCCTGCTCATTTCTACAGCTGGGAGTTATGGGGAGTTCTCTTCCAGCCCTGGAACCCTGGGCTTGGAGGCCTGCTGTGAGGCTGGGACGGCTGAGATATCCCTCACAATTTTCATCCGCCACACGTTTGTGTGGTACCAGCCTGTTCCATGTCTGGGCCCCACATACCAGGCTCAGTGCGGCTTCTTCTTTAAGCCTCCAGTTGTAGGACTTCTCTTCAGCTAGATTCCAGGCAGTTCTGGATGATGGTTGTTCTGTAATTTAGTTGTAATTTTGATATGATTGTAAGAGCCAGGCTCTGTTTTCATGACCGGGTCCCCCCTTGCCTTTCTTCAGCAAAATGGAAAGTCCCCTTCTGTGCCAACCCTGATCACTACTTCCTACTTCCTTCTCAATTGCTACTGCCTCTTCCTCCAGCTCAGTCACTCCCAGAACAACCAAAAGGGGTCAGTAGTACAATTGCCCTTCATTTACAGACATGCAAATGCAAAGATATGCAGTACTGCCCAAGTTCAAAGCTCTGGTAGCAGGAGAGGCATGATTCCATCCACGTCAGAGGACTCTGCTGTCATCTCACCCCCAGCAGCAGCTCCTCGCAGTGTTCCCTCACTTCTGTGTCTTCAAATAACTTGGAGAAATAGCTAAGCATGTCCTTGCATGATGTCCAGTGGATATCTCAACTTTCTCATAAATGCAGTTACAAAGGATATAATTTCAATACATATATGCTGATTTAAAAAATAAATAAAACTGCATATATGATTTTTAACATGCCTCCAATGAAATCTAAATAGCCCATGGAGACTGGCTGGCGTGGCTCAGTGCTTGAGCGTCAGCCTATGAACCAGGAGGTCATGGTTCAATTCCCAGTCAGGGCACGTGCCCGGGTTGCAGGCTCAATCCCCAGTGCAGGGTATGCAGGAGGCAGCTAATCAATGATTCCCTCTCATCATTGATGTTTCTCTCTCCCTCTCCCTCTCCCTCTCCCTCTCCCTCTCCCTCTCCCTCTCCCTCTCCCTCTCCCTTCCTCTCTGAAATCCAGAAAAATATATTTAAAACATAAAATAAAATAAATAAATAAAAGTGTAGAGTGGGTCAAGAGGCTGGGTGAGTGACACAGTTCCCAGGGAAGCAGGCCAGGAAGCAAGCCCTGTGTGGGGAGGGAAGTCACCTGTGGTGCTTGGGAGGTGGCACAGGTTCCCAGGCCTGGCCCCTTTCCCACCCCGACTCGGTGATGTGGAAGGACTTGGCTGCGGGCCATGTGTCTCATCTCATTATTCTGGCTGTGACAAGCCAGAAGCCAGGGTGCAGCCAGCTGGGCAAGTCCAGGGAGACTCAGAGAGGCAGACTGTAGTTAGGAGACTTCCCTCAGACACGCCCCATGGGAAGCAGCCAGTGGTTCCTTGTCACCCATCCAGGGCAGTGGAAGGCTAGCCGCCGCCCACTCCATTTGGACAGGCTGTGTGGACTGGTGAATCTGCCTGTTGTTGCTGGAAGCTTCTGAGGGTCGTTGCTCAGAATAGTGCCGGCAGAGCTCTGAGAAGAAAGGGCTCACCCTGACAGCTGGGATGCTCCTCCAGGGGCTCTGCTCTTCCCCAGACTGCGGCCAGAGGGAGCCATCACAGACGCTCATCTGGCCGGTCTGGGTTGAGTAACAGCTTCAGTAGTTCCCACCATCACTGAGATGAAAGCCAAAGTCCTCCTGTGCCCTCTGACATCTGACTTCTTGAGGTCATCTCTTCCCACCCCTCACCCCCACACAACCTCTACACTCCTGGAGCACCCATTCCCTCGGGCCTCCCCCAGCGAATTCCTGCTGCACCTACCTGTCATGACCTCAGAGAGGCCTCCTGACCCCTGGGCTAGGTCAGCATCCCTGCTATGTATTCTCATGGCTCTGCTCCCCTGACCTTAACGCTCACCCAAGTTCAATGTCATGACTTCTCATTTGCTGCCTTTCCCACTGGACTGTAGGCACCACCACAGCACAGGCCATGCTGTCTGCCGTGCATGGTCCACGGTGGGCCCTGAGCATTTGATGATGGAGGAAATGCTTTCAGCTCTACCGTAATTGTTTGTCTTTCTTGGAGGGTGGGGACTGCAGTTGGCTCATCTCTATATCCCCAACTTTTAGTCTGATCCAAGTCCCATGTCCTAGTTCCAAATATATACAGGCTTTAATTTCAGGAACCAAGTGGGTCTTTCCATGAACTGGTCAGGAATGGACTTCAAGGTCCACACCAGATGAGATAAAAGAGTTACGGTGCTCACCTTGCAGGCCTTCCTATTCTGTCCCCTCTGACAGGTGACACGGGTAGTGGAGGGTGTGGTCCCAGCAGCCCTGGGGCCCCAGGAGCTGGGCCTGCCCATTCCAGGCTTAGCCCTGGAATAGGACAGTGGTCTTGCCTGCAGTCCCAACAGGGGTCATGTCAGTGGCAGGTAGATTCAGTGTGTGTCCTGGCCCCCCAGGCTGTGTGAGACACAGCCATGAGACCCTCTTCTTCACAGGGCTAATGGGCATCATGGTTCTTACCCGCGGAAGTCAGGCATCGGGGGCTGGGCTGCTGAGACATGCATCCTTTCCAATTTCATCACTAAAATCTACTGCTGCACCTGTCCTTCAAACATAGCATTTGTGCCTGAAACTGCACAACCACATTGTAGCAAAGTTGTATCATCTGGCTCATAATCAAGGTTTTGAGGCTTCAGCTAGTTTAGGTGACAGTCTGGTGGCTACAGGGAAAAGTCTGGTTACAAAGTGACATCTACTGGGAGGTCAGGGCCCCTCCAACACCTCGTACATACAGCTACAGGAAGCACTCTGTAAGTGTTTGTGGAATAAATGGATGCTATAAAGTTTGCTATCTCACGTCCGTGGACCTTTTTCTACTCAGAAATTTGGCCCTGATTAGAGAGAGAAAGAGGTGAGGGCAGAAAGAGAGAGAGAAGGGAGGTGAGAGAAAAACATCATTGGTTGCCTCCCACAGGCGCCTCAACTGGGGATTAAGCCCACAACCTCGGTATGTGCCCTGAACGAGAATTGAACCTGCAGATTTTTTGGTGTAAAGGATGACACTCCAACCACTGAGCCATTCTGGCCTAGGTCAGAGCAGGTCCTGGCTCATTGAAGGGAAGCAGGAAGTTGGCCGTACTGAACTGATTCACCCCCACAACCTTTCAGTCCCTAGAGCAAGAGGAGTGCTCATCAGTAAGCCACAGGTAAACAGTGTCGGTAGAGCGTGCGTATGTCCAGAAGTGGAATAAAGCCATTGAGTTAGTTTTGGGGCATTCCCACTTTCTGGTAAGAACGCAGCACGAATGCATGTATCAACAAAGTACGTATACATTGAGTCATTTCAGCGATTCTGCCTACAAGTTCAACGCTCTCATATCTGCATTTAAAATGTCATTGCACAATAAAAAGATGACTGATGAAATTCATGCTCATAATTTTGAACTTTACTTTTTTTTAAAACTTTAAATAGCAAATTTAAAAAGCACTACAAGAAATCAACGGAAGAATGCAGCAGAAAAGAAAAAGCTTTGTATCTTAATACCATTATTGCCACTTTTTTCCTTCTGTTTTGAACAAGGGACCCCAACGTTTTCATGTTGCATTGGGCCCCACAAATTATGCAAGCAATGCATATTATATTTTTTTTAATATATGCACTGACAAGGATGTGGAGCTGCTGGAAGTCTCATACACCGCTGGTGGGATGCAAGATGGTACAGGACTTCAGCAATAAGTTTGGCAATTTCTTGTAAAATTATCTGTACATCTAGTCCTAACCTGTTTGGCTCAGTAGAGAGAGTGTCAGTCTGCAGACTGAAGGGTCCCAGGTTTGATTCTGGTCAGGGACACATGGTTCCCAATAGGGGAGGCATGCAGGAGGCAGCTGATCAGTGATTCACATCATTTTTAAAATATATATATTTTATTGATTTTTTACAGGGAGGAAGGGAGAGGGATAAAGAGTTAGAAACATCGATCAGAGAAAAACATTGATCAGATGCCTCCTGCACAACCCCCACTGGGGCTGTGCCCAGAACCAAGGTACATGCCCTTGACTGGAATCGAACCCGGGACCCTTCAGTCTGCAGGCCAATGCTCTACCCACTGAGCCAAACCAGTTAGGGCTCATCACTGATGTTTCCATCTCTCCCTCTTCCTTCCTCTAGGAAATCAATTTTAAATATATATATATATATATAAAGTTATCAATACACCTATCATAAAATCCAGCAGTCTCACTCTTTGGTATTTATCTGAGTGAAATGAAAACTTACATTCAAACAAAAACCTATACATTAGTATCTACAGTGGCTTTATTCATAAACTAGAGGCCCAATGCATAAAATTTGTGCAAGAGTAGGCCTTCTTTCCCCAGGCTGCTGGCACCGGCTTCTCTCTGGCACCAGACCCAGGCTGGAAGCCTCAGCTTCATCTGGAAGGTCATCCGGAAGAATGTCTGGGCTAATTAGCATATTACACTTTTATTATTTTAGACTAGTGGCCCAGTGCACAAAATTCGTGCATGCGGGAGGTGGAGGGTTGTCTTTCAGTCCGGCCTGCATCCTCTCCAAATTGAGACCCCTGTGGGATTGGGCCTAAACTGGCACTTGGTCAACCCCCTCACAATCCACTCCTAATTGCTCACCTGCCTGACTGCTTGATCACTCCTAACCACTCTGCTTGCTTTCCTGATTGCCCCAATTGGTCCCCTCTGCTGGCCTACTCGGCCCCAACTGCCCCCCACCACCAGCCTGATTACCTCCAACTGCCTTTCCCTCCTGGCCTGATCACCCCTAACGGCCTCTGCCTTAGCCCTGCCACCATGGCTTTGTCCTTTGGGGCTGGGCTGCGATCTGGGACCCCTGGTGCCAGTGGCTAAGCGCCCACATGGCCAGCCTTCACTGTGGGCCACAGGGGGTCCAGATCACCTGCTGGAGGGATGGAACAGGTGCCATGTGCAGGCCTGGACCACCAGTGCAGCGTCCGCTCCCCAGGCCAGCCCTTCAGAGCAGCACGAGGGATGGGGCCGTGCCCTGCTCGGCCCCACCCCCTGCTCCTGACTGGCTGGTAGTGTAGCCAAGGTATGGTCAAATTTGCATATTAGTCTTTTATTAGATAGGATACCCCAAACTAGAAACAACTCAGTGTCCTTCCACTGAGAAATAAACAAACTGTGGTACATCCCTGCAACAAAATACTACTTGGCAATGAAAAGCAGCTGCCCATTGACACACAGCCACCACATGGATGAACCCCAGGCTCGTATGCTGAGTGAGAGAAGCCAGGCTCAAAAGGCTCACGGTTATGTGATTCCATTCTAGGACACTCAGGAATGGCAAACTTTAAGGAGAAATAACAGATCAGTGGTTTCCAGGGGGTGGAGTGTAGGGGAAGCTCTAGAAGAGGCCAGAAATTTTTGCAATTCTGGAAATACTCTATCTTGAAAATGACTGCACTCATTTCACCAAAACTCATAGAGCTATACACTAACATGGGTAAACTTTACTGCATCTAAGTTATACCTTAATTTTCATTGTAATTTTTTAAAGCTTCTGCAAATTTGCTGGCCAAAAATGGAGCTGCCACGATTTTCATGCATCAGAAATCGAGAACAATTGACTAGGAACTCAAAAGTAGATAACATGGGGAAACAAAGATGGCAGCATAGGTAAACACCTATACTGCTGCTCCCCACAACAATTTCAAAACTACAACTAAAAGATAAAACGGACATCATCCAGAACCACCAGAAAGCTGGCTGCGTGGAAATCCTACAACTAGAAGGGGGGAAAAAGGACGCTGAGACTCAGGAGCTATGGAGGGCAGAGGTGCAGAGACACGGAGACATGTGTGTGAGAGGAAAGGCCGGGTGGTTGAATATGCAGCTGGCTTCCTCAAACAGGAGGGAAACAAAGGCTCGCCACTGCACTGAAATCCAGCTCCAGGAAAGACTTGGGGAAGCCAGACTCATACAGGGAGAAACTGGACTGTCTGGCAGCAGGCAAAACCCAAGAGCAGCTTTCTCTCAGATGTGTGTGCAGCCAATGCCACGGGCCACTGAGACCCAAGGGAACTGCAGAAGACAGAGGTGAGAAGGCATGCGTGCACATGGAGAGGGCTCAGGCAGCTGAGCGCATAACTGGTTTTCTCGTTTGGATGGAAACAAAACCTCCCATCTGCACTGTACTCCAGTTCTGAGTGAGACTTTAGGTACCCACGCTCATTTGGGGAGAAACCGGACTGACTGGCAGCAGTCAAAACTCGAGAACAGCTTTCTCTCAGAGGTGTGTGCAGCCATTGCCACAAGACACTGTGACCCATAGACCTCTTAGGGCAGGGCTGACAGGAACCCAAGG
Source organism: Antrozous pallidus (assembly GCA_027563665.1). Lineage (NCBI taxonomy): Eukaryota > Metazoa > Chordata > Mammalia > Chiroptera > Vespertilionidae > Antrozous > Antrozous pallidus. Next base: position 47,741,618 of record CM050510.1, read on the forward strand.
CTGTCTGCTCCACCCTGAGACTCCACCCCATCCAAGCTGAGCACAGAAGCTCTCCCAGCATAGACATAGCTGATCCTCAAGCCAATTGGCCTGGAGGTCAAACCCTCCCCGTGACACCAAAAACAATCTAGGCTTAACTACAACAAGACTGTGCAGCCCATAAAGGGGTGCACCAAGAGTGTCCACCTCAGATAACTGAGAAGGCAGAGCCAATGTCTCCTAGAGGACATCTACCACAGAAAGCTACTCGACCAACTCAGGGAAGTAGTGAAAATGCGGAGACAAGGAAACAGGTCACAAATGAAAGTAATGGAGGAAAACAAACTACTGGATATAGAGTTCAAAACCACGGTTATAAGATTTTTCAAAAATTACTTAGAAAAGGTGAATAAATTTAATGAGACCCTTGAGGATGGAAAAAGGACCAATTAGAAATTAAGCATATGCTAATTGAAATTAAAAAATATTATACAGAGACCTAACAGCAGACTAGAGTACCATAAGAATCAAGTCAAAGATTTAAAATTCAAAGAAGCAAATAACACCCAACTGAAAAAACAAAAACAAAAAAAGGAATCCAAAAAATTGAAAATAATGTAAGGACCTTCTTGGACAACCTCAAGCATACCAACATCCAAATTATGAGGGTGCCAGAAGAAGAGAGAGAGCAAGATAATGAAAACCTATTTGAAGAGATAGTGACTGAAAACTTCCCCCATCTGGTGAAATAAATTAACTTAAAAGTCCAAAAAGCACACTGAACCCCAAACTATAGGAATCCAAAGAGGACCATACCAAGACACATCATAATTAAAATGCCAGGAGCAAAAGACAAAGAGAGAATATTAAAAGCAGTAAGAGAAAAACAGTTAGTTACCTATAAGGGAGCACCCATATGATTGTCAGCGGATTTCTCAACAGAAACTATGCAGGCCAGATGCGAGTGGCAAGAAATATTCAAAGTGATGAATAGCAAGAATCTACAACCAAGATTACTCTATCCAGCAAAGCTATCATTCAGAATTGAAGGTCAGATAAAGTGCTTCGCAGATAAGAAAATGCTAAAGGAGTTCATCAACACCAAACCAGTATTATATGAAATGCTGAAAAATATTCTATAAGAAGAGGATGAAGAAAAAAGTAAAAATATAAATTATGAACAACAAATACACATCTATCAACAAATGAATATAAAAATCAAGTGAATTAACAATCTGATGAACAGGATAAACTGGTGAATATAACAGAATCATGGACATAGAGAGGGAATGGACTGACAATTCTTAGGGAGAAAAAGGGTGTGGGAGGTGCAGCAAGAGACTGGACAAAAATCATGCACCTATGGGAGAGGACAGTGTGGGGGAGGTGAGGGCGGAGGGTGGGATGGGTACTGGGTGGAGGGGAGCTATAGGGGAAAAAAGGGAACCATGTAATTAATAAACTGAACAATAAAGATTAAATTTTAAAAAAGAAGTAATGACTGAATAAGTAACTAGAACAACAAATCAATGTTTTTTTTCTCCCATATTTTCTCTCTCTCTCAATAAATAAAAACTAAAAATAAGAAAGTAGGGAGCGTGAGAGAGCAAAGGAGCTTTGCAGCTGTGGACCCTGTGAAGTAAGCTGTGGTTTTACTGGGTGCCAAGGATGAACCCGCTGAAGACCGTTGTGGGAACACTGCCGGGGCTCCTGGCCTGCCTGTGCTGAGCTGATTATATGCAGAATGGACTGATCAGTGTTGACAGTGAGCTATTTACCCATCGAGTAAATTATGCCAACTAACTTCCAACCTAATTGCATGTCTCAGGTCACTGGGTAATGAGTATATACCATTTTCTTGCAGCTGCAGACCTTGATGGGGCAGTGGTCAGGAGAGGGTGGCAGCTGCCCTATAAGGCCAAACAGGCACCATGTTCCTCCAGGCTTTTGGGCCCACAGCCCAGGCTCTCAATGTGGCTGCCCCAGACAAGCCCCATGTGTGTATATTTTACCTGGGTTAGCTGGCCTCTGCCCCATCTATTCACCCAACAAGCATTGATTGACTGCCCACTACTTGTCAGCTCCAAACTGGGGTAGGCACTGGGATGGTGGCGCCAAAAAGCTAAGGCATGGCTGCCTGGCCTCCTACCTTATACACCAAATTGTTCACAATCCAAAAGAGGAGATTCTCACTTAAACTAGCAATTACAGAATCTGGTTGCAGATGGGAGTGAAGGCTTTGGAGGCAAACCCAATGCAGGCTCTGCTGCTGGGTCCCAGAAGAATGTACTTCACCTCCCTCTGTCTTAGTTTCCTCATCTACAAACATGTCGCAGGGCTGATAAGGTGCAGTATGTATGTAAGGAGATCACCCACTCCCGCCCACTCCCCAATGCTGCCATCTTCCCTGGAACGTCTCATAGTCTGGATTTGCCTGATTGGCTCTTCCCTCTGGGATCACATTATGAAGACACAGCTAAGGCCCGGCTGGCATGGCTCAGTGGTTGAGCATTAGCCTATAAACCCGAAGACCGCTAGTTCAATTCCCTGTCAGGGCATATACTCAGGTTGTGGGCTTGACCCCCAGTGGGCAGCATTCGAGGCAGCCAATGAATAATTTTCTCTCATCATTGATGTGTCTATCTCTCTTTCCTTCTCCCTTCCTCTCTGAAATCAATTAAAAATATTTTAAAAAGTAAAACAGTAAAAATCCACGTTGTGCACCTTTGGCAGGAATACCCCGGAAGTGCTGGCGTGCTCTTCTCACCGCATCCTATCAGGTGGCACATTATTGATAAGGGCCTCTTTACTTGCTTGATTAGGGTGGGGTCTGACAGGCTTCTCAGTTGTCAAGTTTCAACTATATCAACTATGTAAAAGGCTCAGAAGAAACATTGTGCTCTCTTAGGTTAAAGAGTGGAGCAGTGGATAGAGTGTCAGCCTGAGGACTGAAGGGTCCCAGGTTCAATTCCAGTTGAGGGCACATGCCTGGGTTGTGGGCTCGATCCCCAGTAGGGGGCGAGCAGGAGGCACCCAATCAATTATCCTCTCTCATCATTGATGATTCTATTTCTCTTCCCTCTCCCTTACTCTTTGAAATCAATAAAGATATATTAAACATAAAAAAGAGTGGGGCAGAAATGGGGCAAGGCCTTCTCCCATAGGTCTCATGCCCTTTGAGGTTCATCCCGTGAAAGATGCGGGGGGTCCGGTGGTTAGCAGGTGGATTCTGGGACCAGACCACCCACATGTGGCCCCGGCACTGCCACTTCTAATCCAGGTGACCTTGAGCAAATTAGGTAGGTAACCTCTGTGTTTCAGTTTCCTTCATCCACAAGAGATGGGAACAGCACTGACTCCTAGGGCTGCTGTGAGGATCGAGTAAGTTAGCACACGCAAGGCGCTTAGAAGAGCACCTGGTACACCGGACGTGTTCCATAAATGTTAGCTGTGGCCATATGGAGAGAGAAAAGTGAAGCTCCATGAGGTTAGCTACCCATGGTCACATTCTAGTAGTAGCAGAGGAATCTGGTTGTGCCTATTCCAAAGGCATGGACGCCTTTTTGTTGCTGTACATCCCTGGAATGAAATGCAGGGAAAGAAGGCCGTGCACCCATAACTAGTGTGAGACTGACTGAGATGAGTGTTACCAGCCCCTTTAGGCGCAAAGGAGGAGCAAGTCCAGCTGCTTGGGGATTGTCCAGAAAGGCTCCCTTGCATAGGTGGGAATCAAGAGAAACCTTGAACACCAAGAAAGAGTCGAATAAGTTGTCCGGGTGGAGGCAAGGCTTTCCTGATGAGGGGAGGGGCTGATAAAGGCAGGGACTGGATGGAACTCTCACGTGGGAGAGGGGCAGTTATCCCCTACGCCAGGGCTCCTCTACCTCAACACTATTGACCTTGGGGCCAGAGAGTTCTTTATTGTCAGCCGTCAGTAACATCCCCCACCCTCAAGTTGTGACAACCAAAGATATCTCCAGACCTTGCCAGATGTCCCCTGGGTAGGAGGAGCCAAATGCCCCCCATTGAGAACCATTGTCCTAATAAAGGAAGCCCAGACACCACTCATTTGCTAATAGAAGCCCGGCTTCTCAATGGCTTCTCATTCTTTCCCTCGTTGTCAGATGTCCTCATGAACAGAAAAGACTACACTTCAGGGCACAGGACAGAGAAGTAGGCCCTTCGAAATCCTCAGTTACGGTAACAGATGGCTCTTTGATAAGGATGTCTCAGTGTAGGAAGGTGTGGCTCCATAGTTGGCCAGCCTTCCTGGTCCAGAAATGCAACCCCAGTTGGGGGGATTTATTCCAGCCAGCGGACCCAGCAAGGAGGATGACACTTCACAGGGCTGGGGCTGTAGAGGGGAAGAGATGGGGACAAGGATGATGACAATCACTGGCCAGCTGTGTGACTTTGAGGACAGTCACTTTCCCTTTTTGGGCTGCAGTTTACCCATCAGTAAACTGGAGCACTTGAAAAACATACATTCAAGCCCTAGCTGGTTTGGCTTAATGGAGAGAGTGTCAGCCTGCAGACCAAAGGGTCCAGAGTTCCATTCTGGTCAAGGGCACACACCTTGGTTGGGTTGCAGGTTCCTCCTGGCCCAGACCCTGGTCAAGGCACATGCAGGAGACAACCAATACTAGTAGATGTGTTTTTCTCACATCAATATTTCTGTCTTTCCCTCTCTCTTGCACACTCTCTAAAAATCAAGTGAAAAAAGATCCTCAGGTAAGTATTGAAGAAGAAAAAGAAGAAGGAGGAGGAGGAGGAGGAGGAGAAAAAGAAGAAGGAGGAGGAGAGAGGACAAGGAAGGGGAGGAGTCGGAAGGGGAGGGGAGAGGGAGAGGGGAGAGAGGAAAGAGGGGGGAGGGGAGGGGGACGGGGAGGAGGAGGAAGAGAAGAAATGAAGAACATCAAGATTCCTGCCAGGTAAGGACTCCAGTTTGAGTTCTCTATCAAGCAGTGGAGGGTGGGGGGGTACTTCCCAGCTCCCAAGGAAAGAGTTCTGTGATCAACTAGTAATGTCTGCTAGGAGCGCAGGAATGGGGGGATTGAATGTGACAGCACACAAAGAACGTATTTGCTGTCTATTCTAAAGGATTCAACCAGAGTCTTGGTATGACACTGGGGGGGGGGGGGGGGGCGGGGGGGCGGGGAGGAGTGTGTAGGGGGATGGCAGGAGCAACAGAGGGGGAGAGCTTATTAGGTCTGTCCTCTTCAAGGTTCCAGGGATTGTGATGCGGAGATAAAATGGAATAAAGGAAGAATTACTCAGGATGGTGAGTTGAATTCCTTCAATATACCTCAAAAAAGGAGAAAAACTTCTTTTAAAATTCATTTTCTCTTCTTTGGGCCGTGATTTTAAAAATGCTACTCTGCTACTGGACTGAGCCACTTGGACCACAGCTCTGGGGAGGTTACAGATGCTTCTAGCAAGTTTCCTCCAAAGAGTAGCCATGCCACCGAGGGACCTCGGCTCCTGCTGTACTAGCTGATTGAAGGCCACAAAATCCCAGGCTTCTGGCATAGTTCTCTTAGCAGATATTGGCCATGCCCTGCTGGCATCCCATTGGTGCTCCCTGCTCCCCGTCTCCTACTGTGCGCACTCGTGCCTGCCTAAAGGCCTTCTCTGGTTCACAGTTATGCTGGCGAGCACTCAGGGCAGCTGGTGGGATGGGAAACTAATGTCGCTCTGGGAGCAGCCCTTGGCCAATCACAAATGGAGGTTGGGAGGAAATTCTGCAGTTTTCTCACCCTTTGGGTAGGAGTAATCTGAGATGTGTTCTACGACCATGACAATCACAATAGGGAGAGAGATGGGGAGAAGAGCAAAGGGAAGAACGGGAGCTGGGGTGTCACCAGGAGAGAGGAGGACCACTGGCGTGCACCCAGCTTCCCTGCCCACCCGGGTCAGAAGGCGGTCTCGGGGGCAGCATGTGCCCTGCAGGGAGACCCTGGTCTTTGAATGCTGGGTGTTGAACTGAGGAGCACAGTAGGGGCCCACAGAGGTGATGGGCTGGGGGAGGCTCCCTGCTTTGTAACAAGGACTCTGGGAGATTGTGCAACAAGCGAGTGGGAAACCTTGTGCAACAAGCAAGCTGGAGGAGGGAGTCTCCCAGGCTGAGTGTCAGGGCGTGATTGAGCAGCCCCTGGCCAGCGGGCAGGGCAGGTGTCCCTGGGAGATAAGCCCCGCCCGCAGCTGGGGATCTCTTCCAGGGGAACATTGCTCAGAACAGCGGGAAATGACTCCTGGGAGCGGGAGTGAGGTGGCAGGCGGCCCCGGAAGCTGGCGCACAGCGGTCCCTGGAGCTGGGTGCTTCTAGGAGCTGCACTCCCCGCGGTGGGGGGGCTGCCAGCCCCTGAAGTCAGCAACAGCTGGAGTGCCGCCTCCCCGCCACCACCAGGGACAGGGCAGCATGAGCCGGGCAAGACAGGCGGGCAAGATCCGGAGACGCCTGGAGGATGTCAAGAGCCGGTGGGTCCGGCCGGCCAGGGCCGACTTCAGCGACCACGAGAGCGCCCGGCTGGCCACAGACGCCCTCCTGGACGGCGGGCCCGAGGCCTACTGGCAGGCGCTCCGCCAGGAAGGGGAGGTGGACTTCTTGTCCTCCGCGGAGACCCAATACATCCAGGCCCAGGCCAAGGAGCCCCCCTGTACTCCGGACACCCCGGGAGGGGCCGAGGCCGGAACCAAGGGACTGGACTCGTGCTCCCTGCAGTCAGGGACCTACTACCCTGTGGCCTCGGAGGGCAGCGAGCCCGCCCTGCTGCACACCTGGACCTCGGCCGAGAAGCCCTACCTGAAGGAGAGGTCCAGCGCCACCGTGTACTTCCAGACTGACAAGCACAGCAACATCAGGGACCTCATCCGCCGCTGCATCACCCGGACCAGCCAGGTAACCATGCCGAGCTGGCTCCTTGGCCGGGGCTGGTGGAGGAGGCAATGGGGTAGTCCTGCCCTAAGGGATGGAGTCAGGGATGCCCCCCTCTGCCTTACCCGGGATCACTGACTTCCTGAACCCCTCTGTCACAGCCTGGGCCCCAGCGCTACCCCATCACTGAGCTCCTGCTGTAGTCCTGCCTGAGCTTCCTCTTCCCTCCCCATCCCCACCAACCAGGCTCCATGCTGCTGCAGACGCTTTTCTGCACATCAACTCTAACTTGGCCCCCTTCCTGCCAATGGAGGCAGATGATGCACGTGCACTTTGTGCAGACAGGGCTAGGCAAGTCAGAGAGGACGAGGGACCAGTATGTGCCCCATGGAGTGGCCTCTTCTTTCTCTGGAAGCATGGAGGCGAGGCGCCCAGCCCAGCCTGGGAATCAGGAGAGGCTTCAGCCTGGGAATCAGGAGAGGCTTCCAGAAAGAGAGGCTTCGGGCTGGTCCTGAGGAGGTGCAGGCGCTAGTCAGGCACAAAGCAGGGAAGGTGAGGGGGCCCAGGCAGAGGGATCAGCACAGGTGAAGGCCTGAACACAGAGCTTGGTGGGTTTGCCAGTCTGCAGGCCACTCAGAATTGAATGGCAGGAGGTGGGACAGGATCTGGAGAGGTTGTGAGCCGCACTAAGGAGTTTGCTCTTCCCACAGTGGGCAGTGGGAGCCACTGAAGGCTCTGAGAGGGGACCACAGCCCACTTCAATGACAGCCTGGAGCTGGGAGTCCAGCCCCTCTCGAATCTCTGTGGGAGCAGCCCATCCTGAAGCCCTCATGTGTGTGTGTTGTGTGGGTGTGGGTGCATGTGTGTGTGTGTGTGTACGTGTGTGGGGTGCATGTGTGTATGTGTGTGTGTGTGTGTGTATGTATGTGTGTGTATCACAAACTCTGCCTGCTAAGGCCTAATGGGCAACTAAATGGGTGAAGTTCGTGGAGGCCTGAGACAAGAAGGAGTGGTGGAGTTTGTGGCAAAGAAGATGGCACCAACTCAGCACCAACAGAGCCAATTCTCCTACCTGCTAAGAGGAGCTGAAAAGTCTTACTATTAAGTTAAATCTTCTGGTTTGTGTTGTTTTAAATTCCTAACCGGCTGTGCAGGTGAAAGAAAGGATGTTAGCAGGCTTCAGGCACAGAGGCAGGAGGAGAAGTCTTCTGGGTGGGGAAGGGGGAAGCAGAGGGACTCTGCCAGGGGATTATGCTTCACAAGCCCTAACCGGCTTCTTTCCGGGGGTGTCGCTCACCCTGTGAGCGGCAGCTTCAGTTAAGAATTCCCCCACCAGTGGTCCACCCCCGGGAGAGCCTGAACTTCATGCACAGGGAGACCAGAGCCAGCACTGAGAAACAGGCCCTGGGTGCTGGAAGGAACCCTAGTCCAGCTGGAATCTGAGGCCTGGGGAGGCTGAGGGAATTGCCTAGGTCATGCAGCCAGTCCCATGATGGGCCCACACTCCTGGTTGCCTGCTTGGGACCATCTGCCAAACCCTATTGCCGCCTGTCACCGAACATGAGATACTGCTCAGAAGCAGCCCTGTGACATGAAAAGCTGGTGCTCCACCCATTGTTCCCTCCAATATAAATTTTCCAGAACTTCACTCCCTCCCTCCCATCCCCATCCCCATCCCCATCCCCTTTCTTTCACCCACACAGCCTCCCCACCCCCCCACCCCCACACACACAGCCTGCCTACCCCTGGGGGCTTTTTCTAGAGCCTTTGGATTTCACACAGCATTAAACTTGGAATCTCAACAAAAACATGAGCTTAAATATCAGCTCATTCTTTTTTTGAGTTTTTTTTCAATGTAACCAAAATTTGAACTTTTAAGTGATCAGAGACAGAGGGAGAATGTTTGCAGGTGACACATTTCTTCCCTTGGTCCATTCTCGCCCCTCCGGACTTTGTGGGGGCGAAGTAGGCATCTATAGCCTGTGCTGGAGAGTCATCTTGTGCACCTGGGGCAGGAGAAGCTACAGCTGACAGTGGCTGCCACTATGGCCCTGATCTAGGACACAGAACTGACCATGTGCCAGCAGGGTGCCTGCAATTCTGTCAGCCAAGCCAGGATGGCAGGGCACACAGGAGCCTCCTTCCCTTTGGGGAGCTCAGCTGCCTGGGGAAGAAGAAGAGGAGAGGGGAGGGGAGAAGAGGAGAGGAGAGGGAAAGAAAGGAGAGGATAGAGGAGGGGAGGGGAAGGGAGGGGAGGGAAAGAGAATGGGGTGGGGGTGGGGGGTAAGGAATCCATAGCTGGTGGCAACCTGAGCTTGAGCAACCTCTGCCTGGAAGTAGACAGGAAGGTGACTAAGGCAGGTTTCACCAAGAGGTGGCCTCTGAGTTGAGTCTCAAAGGCTGAGTAAGAGTTTGCCAGGCAGAGAGGGGAGGGAAAGGCATTCCAGGCCTAGGGAGTGTCACACCAAGGTCAGGTCTGAGAGAGCTGAGGGTCCGGGAGGTGGGGAGACATGCCATCCCTCTGGTGGGACAGGTGGTTGGCAGGGAACCTCGGGGAGTGATGAGGGTGGGAACAAGGATCAGAAGCTAGCGGGCCACAGCAGCTCTGCCTTACACTTTGGGCCAAAGAGTGAGCAACAGTCCTTTGTAGGATGCCAGGTATTAGATGGGGAAGACATAAGAAGTCATAGGCACATGCGGGAGAGATTTCATTGTAGACCAAGTAGCCATTGCTACACAGGAGCCATCAGGCAAAGTAGTTCTTCCAAGTAGCCCCACAAAAGCATCCCCACAAAGCGCCCGAGCTCACCAGGCTGGTCAGTAGTGACTTATATGCATACTTAGACAAAAGAGGCCTCGTGCCAATGAGGGATACACACTCATGCTATAGTAACATGAACAGGTTATATCCTCGCCTGCATGCAAGCGTATGGCAAATTGGCCTGGACCATCCGGCATACTCTGATTAGGGTCCCCACGTGAGGTTTGTTCGAACCAGGCAGTAAGCCACACAGGCCTGGAGGAAGAAGTTTGTGGCACCGCTCCCCGTGCCATGCAGGGCCACACGGAAACACCAGGGTGGTCAGGAGGCAGGGCAGCAAGGGGACGGCAGGGACATGAGCCTGTATGGTTTTGCAGGAGGGACAAGGAGGGCACAGTTTGAGGTTGGCCTGTCTGAGTCAGCTTGGCAGGCTCTGGGCTACAGAGGATCCCTGGTGGTCCAGCCCCTGGCCTGGGTGGTGAAGGGCAGGAGCTATTTATGGGGTTGTTATGTGCGAGTTAAAGAAGAGGGTGGTTGGGTGTTGGCTCTGGATAGCTATGTTGTTTGCACATCAAAGACATGCGCACAGGCCAGGTGCTGCTATCTCTAGGAATCAGCAGCTCTGGGATGTCAAAAGATCATAACATACAAAACCACAAGCCGTGATCAATATGTCCTCCAAGAGTGGCCAAGGAGCCTTTCAAGCAGGTCTGTAAGGTCCTTCCCTTTTTAACCACGTATCTGTGTGAGGCCAGTTTCTTTCCACATACTTCCACACAGACAACACACCACAACAGATTGCTGCGGAAGCAGACACACAGGCCAGCTGTCTCCTGTGAAGCCAGACACCACAGAGATTGACAACACCCCACTCACTACATTCTGTTGTTATTTTGGAAGTTGCAGTTATTTTTTTATTAAAAAGGGTTATTTATATTAACATGTAATGGGTTTAATATTGTTTTCAGTATCTAATATTAGTTATTTTAAAATAAACACTTCAAAATGTCCTCACATTTAGTTTCTAATATGATAAATATCAATAGCTATAATTCACATAAAAATAAAAGCTTTTTAGAATCCTTGGCGGGGCCAGCTGGCATCAGTCGAGCAGTCCCTGAAAGGGGGGTGAGGCTTACAGAAAGATAGAGATAGAAAGATGGGTAGAAATAAAGAAGAAACAAAAGATATGGGATCAGGAGGTCCACAAAGCCCTCTTTAGGACTGCAGCCCCGAGTTTATTTCACTCCACTCTTTTAAACAGTTCTGGTTTATATATCACACAATTTCTTGTTCCCCAAACAACAAAGCTACATTCTATTGTAAACATGTTCCCCCATTAAACCCCTTATCTTAATTTCCTTAGGCTATATCTCTATCCAAGACACCACCTAAATCTTTTCCCATTTTCCCATAGACAGTTTGGCTATTTACAATGTTATGTGCTAGAGGGCAGTATTGTTTGTAAGGTAACCATTGAAGGTAACCATTGGGGGGGGGTGGGGGGAGCAGAAACCATAACTAACCTTTAGAGCAGATGGGCCTTGCAAGGCCCGCCCTCTCGAAGAATCTTTGTTCCCCGAGGGCGCTCTCCACAAATCCTCAATTACTTTTTAAAATCTTCACCGAGGATATTTTTCCATTGATTTTTTTTTTTTTTTTTTTACTTTTTTCCACCAAGCAATCTACATGGCTGCTTTTTTTCTCCATTGATTTTTTAAAAAATATATTTTATTGATTTTTTACAGAGCGGAAGGGAGAAGGATAGAAAGTCAGAAACATCGGAGAGAGAGACATCGATCAGCTGCCTCTTGCACGCCCCCTACTGGGGATGTGCCCGCAGCCAAGGCACATGCCCTCGACCGGAATCGAACCCGGGACCCTTCAGTCCACAGTCCAATGCTCTATCCACTGAGCCAAACCGGTCTCGGCTCCATTGATTTTTAGAGAGTGGAAGGGAGAGGGGGAGACAAAAAGAGAGAAACATTGATGTGAGAGAGACACATCGACTGGTTGCCTCCCACACAAGCCCTGACCAGGGTGGGGGATTGAGCCTGCAACCAAGGTATGTAGCCTTGACTGGAATCGAACCCCAGAACTTTCAGGCCACAGGCCAATGGTCTATCCACTGAGCCAAACAGGCTAGGGCCTCAATAATTTTTAAGAGTGTAAAGGGGTCCTGAGACCAGAAAGTTGGAAAAGTTTAGCAGACAAGCCCCCTCTCCTTGCTCAGCTCCCTCTCCCTCTGCCTCTCCCCTGTCTGAACAAGACATGGATTGACTGTAGAAAGAAGAAATCTAATCAGCTCTCTGGGAGGTTGGAAGGGTGGAGAGGAGCTTGGAGAGGAGCCTGGAGAAAGCAGCTCCCCACCTCCATGTCACGCCCACCCCCAGGGGGAAAGCACTGTCTTTTCTGGCTGAGATGCTGTCTGGAATGGGCTATTTCCCTCACCTCACCCCCACCCCCCACAGGTCACTGGGTCATTGCCAGCAGGTCTGAGGGAGGTGGTCAGGGGGGAGAGAGGAGGGTCTCAGGTCAAGACAGGGTCTGAGCGAAGCCACCAGAGCAGAGGCTGCACCATCTCCTAAAGGAGCTTGCCAGCCCTGTCTCCGGAGAACAAGGGACTGGCTGGGACACACCTGGGGATTCGCTGCCATCCTGGGAGAGATAATTGCCTCTTCTGTTGATAACTTGGATGAAGAGCATTTATCCTTCAGCAGAGAGGGCCCATAAACTTCAACGTGGACAGGCACTTGATTTTGCCGTAACAGGCACAGAGCTCAAGGATCATGGTCTCCCAGCTAGAACATCCTTCCTGACCTCCAGCCCAGGGTGAGCAACTTGTTAGCCGTTCCCTTTCCTGCCCAGACACTCGCAAGAAGTTCTGGAGGCTGGAAGTCCAAGACCAAGGTCGGGCAGTGTCAGTGAGAGCCACATCCTGGTCCACAGACAGCATCTCCCTGTGTCCTCCCACGGACCAAAAGCTTGCTCAGGAAATCCCAAGGGCTTCTGAGCTTGGTGCCAGCACCTCCCTTCCCTCTGCCCATGCAGTTGGACCAGTGCTCCCAGGCCCACGGGACTAAGTTCCGCTGAAACCAGTTAGCACTGGACCCGACCCTTCTGATATTTGTCCCCCTTGCCCTGGCCCAGGTCCTGGCCATCCTGATGGACGTGTTCACGGACGTGGAGATCTTCTGTGACATCCTGGAGGCGGCCAACAAGCGCGGGGTGCTGGTGTGCGTGCTCCTGGACCAGGCAGGCGTGCCGCTCTTCCAGGAGATGTGTGACAAAGCGCAGGTGTCTGACCGGCACCTCAAGGTATGGCCGAGGGGAGTCTAAAAGGTGCGCTGGATTAGAACAAGGCAGGCGAGGGCACAGTGATGGGTACCCACTGCGCCCATATGTGCCCATAAACTTCACACAATAAAGTTTAATTCTTGATCAAAGTGAAGGTCAGACAGCCCCCCCACCCCATCTTGTAGCTCCATAGGAAGATGGGGCCTCCAGGATTGCAGTGGCCGGAGAAAGGGGGCAAGAGGGGCCCACAGGATGAACACTTGACTTGGAAGAGATTTCATTTCCACTCAGAGCCTCTCTTTAAAAATATACATGTTTATTGACTTCAGAGAGGAAGGGAGAGGGAGAGGGAGATAGAAATATCAATGCTGAGAGAGAATTGTTTATCAGCTACCTCCTGCATGCCCCCTACTGGGGATGGAGCCCACAACCCGGGCATGTGCCCTAAATGGGAATCGAGCCATGGCCTCCTGGTTCATATGTAGATGCTCAACCACTGAGCCACGCCAGCCAGACCCACTCATAGCTCTTTGACCTCCCCAAGCTGCCCTGGGCAGGAAGGGCAGGGCAGCCTCTGGCACTTCCACCTTCCCTGCATTCAGCGGAGGGAGCTTCACCGCGCAGGGCAACCTCAGCACCTGTGATTGCCAGTAAGGAGGGAGGACAGCCCTCTGTAGCCCAACAGGATGCTCATCCCCTGCCTGAAACTTAACCAACCTCCCACCTCCTTCTTCTGGCAATGTGAAAAGAAACCCCGAGATAAGGGTTCCCTCAGTGGCGTCTTTGGGGCAGCTAATGCAAGGTCAAATGTCCACACACCCATAGCTTTGCAGCAGGCCCAGCTGAACAGCTGATGGTGCTCCCCTGGTGAGTCCCTGAAGCTCAGGCAGGTCCGCCTCCTGGAGGCCTGTCCTCCTCCCATCCCCCTGTCTGTCCCCTCCACGCTGACCAGTAGGCAGCTGAGTTCAGGCACCCCTGGTGTCACAGGCCCCAGGCCTCTGAATACTGGGTCTGCTTAATCTTTCCTGTATCCCACCTGCTCAGCATGAAGCCATAGACACAGGAGAGTCAGTGCCGGCCTTGTCTTCATGGCTCACACAGGCCACACTCGACAGCTCGCTGCCCACCAAGGGCCCTCCTCCCACAACCTGAGAGCTTAGAGGAGGCTGGAGGAGCAGGAGAGGCATTGGGTGTCCCCTCCCAGAGCCCGCCCAGCACAGCAGGCCTGTGCCCAGGCTCAGCAGTGCTCCACCTTCCTCTGAGATGCCCCCCTGCCTTCATCTCTCCAGCCTTCCCAGGCTTCCATGCGACTGGCAGCAGGCACTGCTGGAGAGGAAGGGAATAAACACGACCAGGATTTAAATGTGGACACACCTTTTTAAACTTATTTTTATTTATTTAAAAATTTTAAAAATATATATTTGTATTGATTTCAGAGAGGGAGGGAGAGATAGAAACATCAACGAAGAAGGAGAATTATTGATCAGCTGCTTCCTGCACAGCCCCCACTGGGGATTGAGCCCACAACCTGAGCATGTGACCGGGATCAAACCCGGGACCCTTCAGTCCGCAGGGCGATGCTCTATCCGTTGAGCCAAACCAGCTAGAGCAACATACCTTTTTTCAGACAAAACAATGGCGGGTCCAGTGAGGTCTCCACACAGCTGTCTCCTCTGGCTGCACCGAGCCTTCCAGCTTGGGGTCAGGCACTCATGTCATTAAGGTCACTCACAAGGCAAGGCTGGCCCTGCCAGTACTCCATGGTCCATGGGAGCCAAGACTGACGGCTCCAGGGGCACCGACCCTCAGCTTCTATTTTCTGCTTTCTACCATCCCCCCTCCCTTTTTTTCCTTCGGTTACTTTGAGTATTGTCAGGACGATGAAGGCCATTTACGGAATCCAGCCAAGGATAAAGTAAAAATGGCCTATAATCCCACCAGCTAGATAACCCTGTTTCCATGTTGGTGAGCATCCTTCCAGACTTTGTCCTGGGCAGATGTGTATCTATAAATACAGATTGGCAAGCAACACCTCAACCTCCCTTCCAACAGAACATTTCCATCCGGAGTGTGGAAGCAGAGGTGTACTGCGCCAAATCCGGCAGGAAGTTCGCCGGCCAAGTCCAGGAGAAGTTCATCATCTCAGACTGGAGATACGTCCTTTCTGGATCATACAGGTGAGCGCTGGTCTCACCTGTTGTGGCTTCGGGAAGCCAAGGCTGTGTGGTGCCCATCAGCCTCAGGCGCTCAGGCACACCCCTGCCCCCCACCAGCAGTTCCCAGGAGGGAAGACAGGCCTGAACAAATGGGGAGGAGGGGAGGAAAGGAAATGGGCTCTTCCTGGGAGGACTTCAGGGTAGAGAGTCACTTTCTGGTGCCTCAGTTTCCCTTGATATTACAACAGGACATAGAATCCTTTTATTTCCTCCTTAGCTGTCTCAGGTATGATTATAAACCCATACAATTTGTTTTAACATGTGTGTGTTCCTATTTTCAAATTTTTTTTTTTTATAAAAAATTTATTGAGGCCCTAACCAGTTACTCAGTGGATAGAGCGCTGGCCTGCAGACTGAAAGGTCTCAGGTTCGATTTCCATCAAGGGCACATGCCCGCCTGTGGGCCGGTCTCCAGTGGGGGATGTGTAGGAGGCAGCCAATCAATGATTCTCTCTCACCATTGATGTTTGGAGCTCTCTCTCTCCCTCTCCCTTCCTCTCTGAAATCAATCAATCAATATATATATTAAACACTTTATTGATATATAATTAATATGCTATATAATTCACCCATTTAGAGTATGCAATTCGATTCTTTTTACTACTTTCCTCACCTGTAAAATGAGGGATAACAGTATCTTCCCTTGCAGATAAAGTGTGCAAAACATGTGGCATAGCTCCTAGCACATAGTAGGTGCTCAATAAATGATTCCTATTAGCCCGCCAGTACCCTGACAAGGCCCTGGGGGAGGGGGTCATGGAATAGGCAAGATCTGAAAGGGTGGGGACTGAGAGGAGACTGGTCCTGAGGGCTGCCAGGCCCCTGGAGGATATCACATTGGCTGGCAAGAGGATGTGCTCCGGAAAAGAGGGGCACCAAGACAGCTCCCCTCTCACTTCAGAATTGCCAGGGCTTGCTGAATGCCAGTGTCCTCAATAAACGACAAGCACCCACCCTCTGTGGCCCCCACCCACCAGCTTCCAGCCCTTTCTCCCCTCCGTGCGGGAGCATCTCCAAATCCCCTGGGCCGATAGCTGGCTCCAGGGACTGGAAGTGGCACCGGCCCAGCCGGGAGTCAGACCGGGAGTCAGACGGTTTGTTCGGTTCCCTGCTCTATTTCTCAGATTCCCTCAGTGTAAGCTGTTTCTTATGTCAGAGCAACGTACATTTTGAGATGGCATGTCCACACCCCTTCACTTAGGCAGTCGCTCCCATGCCTCCCTCGCAGCCCCTAGCAACCAGCTATGAGACTGGCCAGAGGCTTGTTTAGCCATGAAAAGGATTTCCAGACAGTTACAAAGGACAGAGAAGGGAATCCGGGGAGAGAAAACAAGAGCGAACCTTACTTTCATCAGGGAGAATTAGCTCTTAGTTCTCATTTCATTGTCCTTACAGAGCTCATCACTGGGGCAGCCCCTGCCCTTGGGCCAGTAGGAAGCAGTTAGTCCTGGTGAACTTTGTGCCAGGCCCCAGGCCAGGTGCAGTCAGACCTGTAAGGATTCAGAAAGGATTTAATCCTCTTCTCATTGATAGATGGGGCCCTAAGGAGCAGAGGGGCAGGTGATTGGCCCCCAGTCCCCAGTGTCCTTGGCTAGCATCTCCAGCTGCCCTGTGCCCACCGAGGCCCAGCTGGGCATGCCATCCTGACCCAGGAGGTGCCAGGAGGAGGGGGCAGTGGGCTTCAAGATGCAGGGCCATCCCTGAAAACTGGAGAGAGAACAGGACAATGTTTTTGCCTGTTTTTGCCCTCGGCATTCAGGGTCATCTGTTAGCCTATCAGGATCCTTTCACCTGAGACCCTTAAGCTGTAGCCAATGAAAACAAAGCAACAAACAGGAAAGCCCTCACCCCATGTTTTCAATCTGGCTCTCCCTGAGCTTCTGGTAGTCTGGCCCTTCTCTCTGGTTGTCTCTAGTTCTACCAAGTTGAAGAGCCGTCTGACTCTTTGGCCGAGGGGTGGGAGACCAGCACAAAGGCTCTGGAGGCAGCCCAGGGGCCTCTGGGGGCAGGGGGATCTCATCAGTTGCCAGGGCACCTTCGGATCTGTTTTACTGAGCAAAGCATGTAGCTGTTGACCTCATCCAGCCTGGTTCCAAACACAGGGCTTAGATTTCTTAGTGCAGCCAGGAGCCCCACTGTGCCTGTCTTTGCACCTCCCCTGTCACCTGGCTGGCCCTAGGCTCAGCCTCACTGTTCATCCATCTGGGGCTGAGTGGGCGGGTCCTGGGCAATCTCAGGATTGCCCCAGCCTCTGTGGACCCACCCTGCCTCCTGTTGGCAAGGCTGGAGGCTGAGGCCCTCGGTGGGTGACACCTCTCAGGATGCCCTGCCCTCCGACCACCCAGCCTCCATCACGCCCACACCAGGTTCACATTTCTGACCTGATGCTCTTGGTGGGTCTTCTGTGCCATCAACAGACATTTTCAAGGGTTTGTTTTTGGGGGGGGAGGGGGGTGATGAAGGGGGAAGGACATGATGCGGGGAGTTTTCATCAAAAATAGAAAGAAATTGTGCCTGGCCTGTATGGCTCAGTGGTTGAACCAGGAAGTCAGGGTTCGATTCCCAGTCAGGGCTCAAGCGCAGGTCGTGGGCTCAGTCCCCAGTGTGGGGCATGCAGGAGGCAGCCAATCAATGTTTCTCTCTCTTCATTGATGTTTCTATCTCTCCCTCTCTCTTCCTCTCTGAAATCAATAAAAAAGATATTTTAAAAAATAGAAAGGAATCCGGTTAAATCAGGGAATCATAGAAAGTCATACCTAAACGCCTTGAGCACTGTTTTCTTTAAAACCTGTGATGGACAGAGGGCCGAGGGTGTCCTGTCCTGGGTGTCCCAGCCAACCCCGGATGCCCGGTTCCTGCGGGCTCGCCCTGTGTTCCCCTTTCCATCTGCCAAGGGGCCAGGATTCTCCCTCCCTTCCCGCCCCTCTGGGTCCACGTGCCTAAAAATGGACCTACACCCTCTAGATTTTCAAGATCATATGGCCCCTGCCTTCCAAGGAGCTGCCTTCTCAGCCCCACACCCCTCCTCGGGGATCGGCTAAGGGATCCTAATCTGAGCTGCAGGAGGAGCCTGGCACGAGGCCAGAAAGTCACTCCCAACTTCCTCACGAGCAGCCGACTGGCCGGACTGGGAGCTCCTGGGAGCCACACTGTCCCCCCAGGGCTTCCGCAGGACGCGGCAGCACAAGGGCAGAGCGCAGTCCCCTCCTTCCGGTCCTGCTATTGCCCCATCCCCCTGAGGAAGGTCCCGGTGGCCCTGCAGTGGCCCCATTCCCACCCTCCCCCCTCTCCTCCCCACAGCTTCACCTGGCTCAGCGGACACGTCCACCGGAACATCCTCTCCAAGTTCACCGGCCAGGCCATGGCACTGTTTGACCAGGAGTTCCGCCACCTCTACGCCGCCTCCCAGCCCGTGATGGGCCTGAAGTGCCCCAGGCTGGTCGCACCCCTTCCATCCAGAGCAGGACACAGCCCCCCAACCAGCGGCCTCAGCAGCAGCAGCTGCTCAGCCAGTGGCCGCCTGTCCTCCAACCCCTTCAGCAGCCCCTCCACAGGGAGCAACCCCAAGAACCAGAGTCTGTCCGTGTCCTCAGGGCTAAGCACCCCGCCAGCCCCAAACCCACCTCCGCCCCCCAGGTTTCAGCCCTACCATGCCCTTTGGGGGGCCCTGGCCCCCCAGGCCCACTTCCCCCTGAGACCCCAAGACAGCCCGCTCGCTCTCTACAGCAAACTCGGTGCCTGCAGGTCCCCGCGGCTGCAGCTGGAGCAGCTGGGCCTGCTGCCCAGGGCGGCCCATGTCTGGAGGCCGTTCCTACTGGCCTCCCCTCGTTTCTGAAGCCCCCCCCCCCCCCCGGCTGCTCTCCCAGGACCCCTGGGAACCCCTAGAACTAAAGGCAGCTGGACAACAGTTGCCTGTTGGAATGTTCCCAGGCCTGAGAGCATTCACTTGCCAACCCCACCAGTCCCTGGGTTCCCCTCTAGTTTGGGCTACGCAGCACATTCCAGAAGGTTCCAGGGTGCAGGGGGGTGGGGAACTAGAGGACAAAATGGTGAAAGTAAGGCCCTTTCTTCCAAAGAGCCCAGTGCTTCTACATGACCATTCTTTACCGCTGGGACGTAAGACAGGAAGACGTAGCCCACATTTCATACGTGGGTAAAAGCAGCAGAGGGTGCGTGTGACTGAGGTACTCTGCTTCCCAGTTCGCAGGAACAGTCTTCTCTCCAGAGACTCGAGAGATCCAGGAGGCGGCCTGGGAACATTCTGGGTGTTTCTGGGAGGGGGACAACTCCTGCTCCCTGGAAGGCAGAAGACTGGGTACTTCTTGGCCCGAGGACTTCGGGATGAGGCCCCACAACTGCTACTATAAGCCATGTGGGGCCGGTGGAGACTGTAGCCAGCAGAGACGGGCAGACCGGGGGGCGTCCCAGGGATCGAGGTGACCAAGGCAGTTCTGAGCTGAGTCACTGCCAGGCTGATGCTCCCAGAGCGTCCAGAGCAGGTGCAGTTGGCCCCAAGGTGGAGGCCCCTCCACCAGCCGGGTTCCTAGGAGAGTGTGGTGAGCAGCCCCCAATTTTCCTCACCCACTCACAGTGGATAAGCAATATGAGCAAGAAATAAACCTTTGTAGTTCAAGCACTGAGACTGGGGTTGCTTGTTACTGCACCATGACCCAGCTTCGCCTGACAGATACGGCCTTGGGTGCGGAGGCTGGGCATTCCTTAGTGGGACTGGATTCCCAAGGGTCCTCTGCCTTGAGCCCTCGTCCCGACAGTATGTCCACCAGGAGACCAGGAGGGTTTTACTCACCAGGCACGGAGGTGGCTGAAGGCCACAGCACGACCTTTTCCAAGTTCCCAGTCTTCCCAAACCCACCTGTAGTTCCGCTTGGGCTAGAGTGACCGCTGCACAGGCCCTGGCAGCCTGCTCACTGGGGGCCATCCTGAGACACACACGGTCTCTACTGCAAGTGAGAGTAAACAACTGCAATGGGCTGCCCAGCGTGTTCCAGGTACAGCAACAGGCAGAGACCCAGACTCATGTCCTGGAGAATTCCAAAGTCAGCTGCAGGTGACACCCACGCGAACCAGCACCATGCAACATGAGGAAAGAAATCTGCGATCACCTAAATCAATAAAAATATACTTTAAAAAATTAAAAGCCTATAAAATATAAAAGCCTCTTTTACATACTCTCCCAACAGATGACTTCTAAAGGGGTAGAGAGATGAATGGCAAAAATCCAAGAAATGGAATACAATAGAACCAACCTGGGAGATAAGCCATTTTTATAAAACAAAGCATCATGTTGGATTCACTCTATTTCATGGTTTGCAGTGGATTTTCTCTGAAGTAAAAGACAGTTAACATGGGGCCAGATGTCTTTTTTAAAAATACTTTTATTGATTTCAGAGAGGGAGAGATAGAAACATCAATGATGAAAGAGAATCACTGATCAGCTGCCTCCTGCACACCCCACATGGGGATCAAGCCTGCACCCCAGGCACGTGCCCCTGAGTGGAATCAAACCCGGGACCCTTCAGTCTGCAGACTGATGTTCCACCCACTGAGCCAGACCAGCTAGGGCCAGATGTTTTGTTTTTAAGCAGAGATTTGCATCTGTGTATGGAACTGGTTTTCAAAGGAGCAGAAGTGGTCTTTGATCTTTCTGAACCACTTGTCTTCAAATTCTTCCGAAGATGCAATCACCAAGGCGGCCAGGGCTGCAGGGCCCACACACTTCACCTCGCTGTGAATCTCGTCTTTTATTTTTTCTGGAATGATATCTTCTCCCATAACCTGCAGGAGGGGAAAAAAAACAAAACAGTAAAAGCGGCACTCGCCGTGGTATGTAGGACCACGCCAGTCTGTGGCGAAAAGGATTTCATACAAGCAGGACTCCTTCAGCAGCGCGGGGACTATTCCAACCGTTCCAACATATCAAAAAGATGTCTGATCAGAAGCAGCGATCTGAGGGCCCATGGGTAAAATATCACCCCGTGTCTCCCTGAGGGTACAGTCGCAGAAGTGCTCATGTGGCAGCAGAACTGGTCAAGATACAGGAAGCCCAATCACCTCCTCATAGCTGAGAGCATCTTCTCTTGGCACGAACGCAATTGCGAGAAACCCCCCTCCTTGTAAAATGACTGAAGAGCAGGGCTTGGGCAGGATATAAGTCAATACTTCCAGAAATGGTACCACAGCAACCTCCGAGATTTAAGAAGCAGGCTGGCCTCTGAAGGCACAATACTGGTCAGAATCAGGTTCAGATTCTGCATTAGTTTCTCTGATAAAACACCAGGAAGATTAATACATGTTCTTGCTTAAGGGGGTGGAGCAGGGGGACAGGACGGGTCGAGGGGGAATAAAGAGCTATCTATTCAAGACATCATTCTATCTGAGCTCAGATGAAGGAGAAGCTGCCACAGAACAGGACACACTGCGAAAGGTGCCTAGAGGATATGGATTTCAGCTGGGTCTCTGAGGATAGGAACAGCAAGAAGGTGGAGATGGGAAACCCACGGCAGGTTTATTAAATACAGGTAGATCAGTCTTGTAGAGGCAAAGACTTATATAAAGAATTATTAGGTCAGAAATTTGGGGTTACTCTCTGGAAGGCCTTCGACATCATTATCAAGGCTGTAAACTAAACCTGATACATTTTCATTTTAAGCAAGCAAGTAATACGGTCAAAGCAATATTTGTTTTTTTCTATTTTATTTTTCAATTATACTTGACATTCAATACTATTTTATACTCGTGTCGGGTGTACAGCATAGTGGTTAGACAATTACATAACGAATGAAGTGACCCCCCGATAAGTCTAGTACCCACCTGGCACCATACATAGTTCTTGCAATATTATTGACTATATTTCCTGAGCTGCACTTCACAAACCAGTGACTATTCTGTAACTACCATTCTGTACTCTTCAATCCCTCCCCATTTCACCCAGTCCTCCAAGCACTGTTTTAAGATGAACTCAGCAGCAACATTCAAGACAGATCTGAGGGTTCGAGAAGGAAGCAAGGAGAGATGACCCCAGAGGTGGTTGTGAGAGTCAACCGTGAGGTGGTAAGGACTGCGACTAGTGGTGAAGAGAAATGAAAGGTGGATGCTGAAGAAAGGGTGGGCTTGGTACCTGACTACAGGTGAGAACAGAGGATGAGGCTGTGAGGTTCCAGGTCTGGATAAACAAAGAATGACAGACAGGGTCAATGGAAAAAATTAAGTCTAAGGATGAGATGGTTCTCTCCAACTCCCCTGTGCTTCCTCTCCATATGCTTGGCACTGGTGAAAGGTGGGAAGTGTTTTGGTGAGCAGTTCCATATTAGACATTCTGTAGCTGAAGTGACAACAGAATAATCAATAATCATCTCCGATTAACCGCTCCGGAGGTAATTACTCTGCGACGTGACACAAGCGTTCCAGAGCAGGGAGCAGAGACCCAGACTGGAAGGTCAGCAGCCCGGAGGTGACCATTGAGCCATGGTGTGGTTATGAGGTTCTGACTGCCGGGGGAGGAAGGCAGAGGGAACGAAGAACCTTGGAGAATACATTACTTAGGCCTTGGAGGAAGCTAGTTGTGTCTCAAGAGGCAGAGGGATAGTAAGAAATACAGAAGAAAAGCGGACTAGTGTAGCCTCTCAGAGCAAAGGGAAGAGGAAACAAAAAGTGACTGGTCCACTGCTACGTACATATCTATGGAAGTCAGATGAAGGAAAGGCTCCGGTCGGCTCAGAGAGACAGGGTGTCTGGGCATGACTGTGGGCTCAAGGGAAAGAGCCCAGGGAAGGGGGAAGGTTGAAAAAGGCTCAGAGACAAGACAGGAGGGTGTGATCCCAGAAGAGGGAAAAGGAGTGAGACAAGTGAGAGCTTAGTTTGGGGAAGGGAGAGAGGAACCAGGCAATCGTAGATTTGCAGTAAGCATTTTTTTTTAAAAATATTTTTTTTATTGATTTCAGAGAGAAAGGGAGAGGGAGAGACAGATAGAAACATCAATGATGAGAGAGAATCATTGATTGGCTGCCTCTTGCATGCCTCCACTGGGGATTAAGCCCACAACCCAGGCATGTGCCCTTGATGGGAATCAAACCCAGGACCCTTCAGTCCACAGGGCGATCGATGCTTTACCCACTGAGCCAAACCAGCCAGGGCATGCAGTAAACATTTCTTGAAAGCATGACATTAGGATGTATATGGACAAGGTTATTCTCATGGGAAAAGTCCCTGGGCTGTCAAGTTTCAATTATATACAAAGAGGAGTCACTTAAGTACATGGATAATCTCCAAATGCATCTGAAGACATTTCAACAGCATATAATTTTGTTTATTTGTTAATCCTCACCCAAGAATATTTTTCCATTGATTTTTAGAGAGAATAGAGGGAGGGGGAGAGAGAGAGAGAGAGAAACATCGATGTGAAAGAGACACATTGATTGGTTGCGAACCTGCAACCAAAGTAAGTGCCCTTGACTGGAATTGAACTCGGGACCCTTCAGTCCACACCCAACATTCCATCCACTGAGCCAAACAATCTAGGGCCAGCATATTTTTAAAAAGCTAATAAAGGTTTAAAAAGATTGTCATCTGAACGTCTCCATAACATCAAAGCAGAAACGGGTGGGGCAGACAGACAATGGACTTGCCACTGGATGGGTTCCAGCTCGGCTCTGCCCCTTAAATCCTGACCTTGGCAAGTCACGGCGTCTCTGCGCCTCACTCAGCCCCACCTGCCCCGTAGGCTGTTCTGAGGCTGAACGAAGAAGAAAACACAGAGTCTAGCACAAATGTCAACATTCATTCCTCCCCCTCAGCACTCGGGAGCCGGCTGCTGGGCATGCTGGTGCCCAGGCAGCAGGCACACCCAAGCAGCCACCTGGAATGAACAGAGCCCCTCCTCCAGCTGCTGCGGCAGGAAGACCAGGAAGACCAGGAAGACAAGGAAGCGGGGCTTTCGGGATGAAGTGACCCAAGGCATGTAAAGGCAGGACACGGAAGTCCTTTGGAGGATGAGATCGGACCTCGTTTTTTAAAAAAGGGCGTGGGTGCCAGAAAAAACATCCATGGCGCCTCGCTTCACATAAACCCCAGGGGGTCACTCACCTCGGTAATCAGCTGCAGAGTGTCTTCTTTGAAGCCAAAGCCTTTCATTTTATCTTCAATTTCTTGCTGGGTCCTGAGGTTCCTCTCCAAAGCAAACGATGTCTGCTGAGACTGGGTGAGCTGAAGCAAAAGCCTGAAAAACACAAACGTCCGGACATGCAGACTCCCAGAAAGAAAGCAATGAGGTGTCCACATAGCACCGGGTTCGGCTGGATGAGAGTCCCACTGGGCTCCACCTCATCCAAATCCCCAAAGCTTCGTATCCTGGACAAAGGGCCCAGCTCTACTGGAGAGTCGTCTTCTGGAAAATGCATTGGCCAAGCTTCTCAAAGAAACTCTTAGCAAGCTCTCAGAGGGCTCCTGCAGAAGTCATGTGATCAAAAGCACACGTGCCATGGAGTAGAAAGGACAGGCCTCCAGTCAAAGATTCCACCCCCAGAATCCTGGGATGTGTTCCTCTGCGGTCAGTACTCCTCCAAGTCCCTGAGCCCAGGCAGCCTGACCTCAAGGACTAATTAATTAGACTCTCCAGTTCACTTCCATTTCCTGAAGCAGGCCAAATCGTTAAGGACTCCCTGATGACCACTTTGCAACTGCCTCCCCATGAACTCCTGTGTCATGATCAAAGCCTGATCTCCTTGCTCCCCTCCCTCATGTCCCCCTCATGTGGCCCCTTCGTTGTTTATGAAATACTGGCTGTGCAGGTACCACACACTACTGCGGGCCCTGGGAGACAGGCTCCGGCTTCATGGGATGGAAGAGAGATCACAAACGACAAGACAATCTCAGGTAGTGATGAGTGCTATGAAAAGGAATCCAAGAGAGGGCAGATGCAGTATCTACTTTGATGGGACAGCAGAGGCTTGCTGAGACACCCCAAGCCAAGACCTACAGGATGAGGAACCAGCCACACAACCATCTGGGGAAAGAGATTTGCCGAGGGGAAGGAGCTCTGACACAAGAACTAACTTGATGTGTGTGCAAATCGTGAAGATCCCTGTAGACAGAACACAGCCAGGAAGAGAGACTGTAGTAAACGAGAAAAGGAGAGGGAGGCAGCTCACCTCAACCATTGCAGGTGGTGGAAAGAAATGTGGAGTTTGTGTAAGTGTGACGGGAAGTCCCTGGGGAGTTCCTGACAGCACCTGACCTGTTTTCATTCTGACCTGTCCGCATGCCCTACCTGGCCTCTGGAAGCACTTACGTCTAGACCACAGGAAATATCTCAAAAACATGTACCAGGTCTAGCCTGGAACATTTTGAAACTTAAAATTAGAAAAAGGACACCTTTACTCTGAGCTTAGCATCCTGCTCATTGCTTAATGCACTCACTGTCCGTTTACCTGGTCCGTATAAAGGAGGCACATGCTTTTATCCGAGCCTCCAGCCACAAAGAGTCCCAAAAGTTCTTCAAAGCTATCTCCTTCTTCCAGCTGTTACTGCTGCTCGTTTCCACAGAAAACACGGAGCTCTCAGACAATGTCTCAGGGAAATACACACAGCAGTCTTTTCCTGAGTGTAGACAGGCAGAGGTGACAGTTTTGTCACCTCGGGTGGAATGGTTCTGTCTATGAGATGACGCGGATGATGCGAACAGAGCTGGCCCCACGGCCAGGTAGGCCTCAGCCAGCCTGCCCCAGCTCCAAGGACTGAAAGGATGCAGAGAGACCAGTTTCTGAAGGCAGAAGGTGGTGCGCTGCACGTCCTGCAAGCTTGAACAAATGGCAAGCTGGAGGCAGAGCACAGTGGTTAAATGGTCTGTGTTTGTTGCTTTCATTTCCTAAGGAGAAAAGAAAGGTCATAAACATTACACTGCAGATCATTTTCTATGTGCAAATGGAGGTTCCTAACCACCCAGCTGTATCCTATCTAATCCTATCTAATAAAAGAGTAATATGCAAATTTGACTGTACCTTGGCTACACCCACCAGCCACGCCCACCAGCCAATCAGGAGCTTGGGGGTATGACTGGGTCGCAGGGGGACATGGCTGCGGGGAGGCTTGGCCGAGGCAGTCCAGGCTTGGGAGGGGCTGGGGGGCTGTGTCTGAGGCGGCCTAGGCTGAGGCCCATGCTAGCCGGGGGTGAGCTGGCTGGGGCTAAGGCCCTGGCCAGAGGAGTGGGGGCGGGGCTGGGATGGAGCCAGCCATCTGCCCCATTGCAGGGCGAAGGCTGGGTTCCCAAGGCCTAAAGCCTTGGCCAGAGGGCTCCCAGTATGTGTGAGGGGGCAGGTCACCCACCCCCAGTGCACAAATTTCGTGCACCTGGCTCCTAGTATGTTATAAACCAGAAGTATCTTTCAGCAGCTACACAAATAGAGTGAACAAAGTATTTTTCAATAATTTGTTTGAAACCCTAACCCTATAGAAATATATGCTACCCAGTAAAGTAAGCACCGATCACTCCCAGGATCCTAATGTCATAATAACACAAAGTTCAGCACCAAAGACATCACTGCCAGTTTATCTTCAAGTTTATTATAATCTTTTAAAAAATATATTTTATTGATTTTTTATAGAGAGGAAGGGAGAGGGATAGAGAGTTAGAAACATCGATGAGGGAAAAACATCGATCAACTGCCTCCTGCACACCTTCTTCGGGGAATGTGCCCACAACCAAGGTACATGCCCTTGACCAGAATCGAACCTGGGACCCTTCAGTCCGCAGGCCGACACTCTATCCACTGAGCCAAACCGGTTAGAGCTGTTATAATATTTATTGTCTTCAGCCACACAGCTAAGAGACCCAAGCCAACTTTTTGATACCGTAGGCCAGTGGTCGGCAAACCGGTGTGTCTCGCAAGCCGCGGTTTGCCGCTCTGATGGCTAATGAGTTTGCCGACCACTGTCATATAGTATCCTTTACCTCTTTGCACACAATATGCCACAATTGCCTAATCCTCACAGCTTCCAACTACACGGTAACATTTAATCTAGTCCAGTGATCGGCAAACATTTAATCTAGTCCAGTGGTTGGCAAACTCATTAGTCAACAAAGTGGTAAACTGCCGACCACTCCCCTAGGCTAACGGTTCCATTTTACTAGTAAGATTCCAGGCTTTCTAAAAACCCAAATGGTCATTTCCTTGAGGATTCAAATAAAATCTTATGTCCAATGTTCCTTGGCTTAGACCTTAAGCAGGACAGCCCTGAAGCTCAAGCTGCATCATAATTGGGTCCAAATGCACTCCCTGCTCTGACTAAGGCCAGTGTTTCTGGCTCCGGGGGGGTTGCTTGGTTTCCTTCTGATCAGAAAATCCTTTGCGGTCTCCTTAGCAGAGCCACCACCTCTTGCCTAACTTGCCATATGGCAAAAACCCTGTGGGTTACAGAAAACAAACCTTTTTTTCTAAGTTCAAGCCTGGAGAGCAGACAGCAGACTAAATGGCCTTTCAGTCACAGGAAAACCTGGCTGTCTGGTATGCAAATCGAGCGGCCACAGAAAACTGCACAGAATAAAACTACCCAGGCTGCTGCCCAAAGACCTGGCGCTCCAGTGAGCGGAAGCTTGGGAGGCCTCTCAGCAGTCACGTACTGAGCGAAAAGATGGAAAGAAAGCCCACGCAACTGACTTGGTCATACTATATCTTCCAAGTGACAGAACCTGCCTGGTGTTACTATTATTCTTGTAGAGTATTCTGTCCTTGCCGACAGTCCAGGAAGTCCTAGAGGGTTTCCATTCAAGGCTGAACGCCAAGCACAGAGCACAGCACTTCAGACACAACAGATGCTTAATAACTGCCGAGTCATACCTCCTCGTGCCCTTATGTATAATGAGGAAAGTACTGTGACTGGACCACCTAAACCAAATACTACCGTTCTACAACCACTCTGTGGGCCTTTACTCTGTGTAAAAACATTTCATATTGAGAAAGCCAGTGTATGTTGGGGTAGAAGTTGTTACATACAAACTACAATTTTGATGGGGGGGGCGGGGTTCTGATAGCATCACTAGTATATAACTCTATGGATGTTAAATTCCATGTAGATGATTTGGTGTGATTTTTCCAAAATTCTGCACCTTCTCTGTGATGTGATAATGACCAGTTAATATTTACTGAGTGCTTACCATGTGCTAGGCGTAGCTCATTTAAGTGCTTGACTCACTTAATCCTCATGACAATCCCTTAGAACAGATTCTATTTTCATCCCCATTTTATAGATGAGGCCAATGACTCACAACAAAGAAGCTAGATAGCCTGCATGACCTCACACAGCGAGGAAGTAGCAGAGCCAGGCAGTCGCACTAGGAATAAAGAATCAAGTCACAGAAGAGCTGACGCGTTAGCGGGCTTAGAGTTCTCCCACCGGACTCCCAGTGAGCAGTGTGTGCAGGAGATGGATCCTTATCTGTCTCCTCAGCACTAACCCCAGAACTGGGCACACGTGGAACTGACATGTCGGTGGAGAACATAAACAAAAGAGAGTCCTTTACTGTCAGAAAGCAATTTCTTTATACAGTTCATCACACACACTATGAGATGCTTAAATTGCTTAAGAAATAGGTTCTTGCAACAATATGCATCCAATTAACCCACAATCACTAGAAGGGAGAAAAAGAAAGGAAAAAATGCAGCTATTTTCCATGTTCTGAAGACAATTACCCCAAGGTTTCCTCTGACTGTCAGAGGCAGAGATCATATGTGATGAAGCCCTCAGCAAGAAAATTTAGGGATTCCCCTTAGTTAACCAGAAAGAGGACAGTTCAGATGCACGCACACTCAAGGCTGACCTTGGTCAACTAGGTCCACGGGGGTCAAGATGAGCGACATGCGCCTCATTAGTTCCCTTTGAGGAAGAACACTGACCATCCATAAACTAGGACTGTTTACTTGAGATCAACCACCTATAAAATTTTCACAAATAACCAGAAGTAAACCATAGATGCCTTAATCTGAAAACAAAACAAGCAGAATGTAGAATTGCAAAGAGTTGCTTTTATCCCTTAAAAAAATTCTGTAAATCCCATTTAAGAAAGAAAGGATTTTTTTTCCCAATTATCAATAATCGAGCCTCAGATAAACCTCATTGGCTATGATGTTGGCACTGTGCAAAGCTAAAAAAAGGGATTATTAAAGGTTGGCATAGTATGATCTTTAGTCATTTTTTGGTAAACCCTTTTGGTAAACCATGTATTACCCTTTACAAAAGTAATACATGTCCATTGTAAAATTTTGAAAAATAAAACCTAAAGGAAACAGATCACTGATAATCCTTCCATCAGTATTTACTCCCAACAAGCGTAAAACCTTTGCAAATGAGATTTTCAGGCAATGACGAATTTTTATCATAATCAAGAAAAAAACATGACAAGAAAATGATTATATCCAGAACTCCAAAATGTTCATCATCATAAAGTTCTCATATCATTGGCAATTTTCTTCTGCTCCTCCAAATCCACAGATCTTGCTGTGTGAGCAAGAAGCTGGTTTTTGTTTTGTTTCAGAAAATATTCAACCATCTTAGGAAAACAAGTGAAGATAAGCAATGAAACCACTCACCAAGTTCGTAGCAATCACCAGTGCTTCTGCATGCTTTCCGAGGTGAGCAAGACACCGAGCCTGGCCTTCCTGGACATCCCTTTTCATGGCAACATTTGTAGGTGGTAACTTTTCAGAGATACTGGAATATTCCTGCAGTGCTTTCTGGCAATTATTTGTTCAGTTGAGGAAATGAAGAGAAGGGATGAAAAGAAAGGCAGAAAACACAGAAGAAGAAAGAACTCAGCTATAGGGATAATTTTATTTCCTAGGCAGAAGGTAATGTCATAACTGACCCCAACAATGAACTCAGGAAGATTTGAGGATTTCAGTCAGTAGTATTCTTCTAAAAGCCAGAAAATAAATGGCTGGATAATAAAATCACTACTACCATGAAAAACATCATAGTACAGTAGGAAGAACATTCTAGAGCCAAATAGACCAGGGTTTGAATGTTGATTCTGCCACTAATATAACCTTTTCATCAGCAAAATAAAACAGGACTTTTATGAAGATAAAATGAGATCTCTTATGAAGATAAAATGAGAAGCTGGTGCCTAGCTGTTAGTTTCTTCCTTTTCTTACACACTTTGGGGTGCTTTGCTTCTGTGGCACTGACATAATGCCACAGACATAAAGAGGCTCCGGCATAATGAGCAGATACAGAGCATGGGGAATCCAAATTACAAGGATCCCCAAAAGATTCCTATACTGAAGTTACAAGACACAAAACAAATTATATAGAACCTCATAGAAAAGGACAGACCAGCGCTAGCTGGTTTTGCTCAGTGGCCTACGGAATGAAGGTTCTCGGGTTCAATTCCGGTCAAGGGCACATGCCCAGTTGAAGGCTCAATCCCCAGTGTGGGGTGTGCAGGAGGCAGCCAATCAATGATTCTCTCTCATCATTGATGTTTCTATCTCTCTCTCCCTCTTCTTTTCTGTGAAATCAATAAAAATATTTTTAAAAAAAGAAAAGGACAGACCATGAACACAGACAATAGGGTGCTGAAGGCCTGGGGTGGGGAGTGGCAGGTTGGGGGGGGGAGTCAGTGAGTGGGGGGCAAGGTACATATATAATACTTTCAACAACAAAGAATTATTAAAAAAAAGAAAAGGACAGAGACTTGGGATTCTAAGATTACAAACACATATCACAAAAGATTAAATTCATCTTCACAAACAACACTCCTAATTTAGCCTGTTATTGAACTATTAGAGGTCTGGTGCATGAAATTTGTGCACAGGGGTGGGGGGTGTTCCTCAGCCCAGCCTGTACCGTCTTCAATCTGGGACCCCTCAAGGGATATCTGACTGCCCGTTTAGGCCCAATCCCTGGGCAGTCGGACATCCTTCTCACAATCCAAGACTGCTGGCTCCAAACTGCTCACCTGCCTGCTTTCATGATTGCCACTAACCACTTCTGCCTGCCCGCCTGATCACCCCCTCACGACTCACTTGCCAGCCTGATTGATGTCTAACTGCTCCCCTGCCAGCCTGTTTGCCCCTAACTTCCTTCCTCTGCCAACCTGGTCACCCTTAACTGCCCTCCCCTACAGGCTTGATCGCCCCAACTGCCCTCCCTTGCAGGCCTGGTTCCTACCAACTGCCCTCCCCTGCTGGCCTGATCGCCCATAACTGCCCTCCCTTGCAGGCCTGGCCATCTTGTGGTGGCCATCTTGTGTCCACATGAGGGCAGGATCTTTGACCACATGAGGGCAGTCCTCTTGTGTGTTGGAGTGATGGTCAATCTGCATATTACTCTTTTATTAGATGCACCAAGCCTGGTGCATGGGTGAGGGCCAGCTGGTTTCCCCTGAAGGGTGTTCCTGGATCAGGGTGGCCATGGGGTGGCCTGGGCGAGGGGCCTGTGGTGGTTTGCAGGCCAGCTACGTCCCTCGGCAACCTAAGCAGAGGCCCTGGTATCTGGGATTTATTTATCTTCTACAATTGAAACTTTGTAGCCTGGAGCAGAGCCAAGCCTTCTGCTCCCTCTGTGGTAGTAGCCATTTCCATTGGGATTTATGTATCTTCTATCATTGAAACTTTATAACCTTAAGCAGAGGCCTGGGCTGGCCAGGTTGTGTAGAAAGCTTGGCTTCCTCCATCACCGGGGAAACCCAAGCCTCCCTCCTGTTCTCTCTATGGGTGCAGCCATCTTGGTTGGAATTAATTTGCATACTCAATCCTGATTGGGTAGTGGGCGTGGCTTGTGGGTATAGCAGAGTGGTGGTTAATTTGCATATTACTCTTTTATTACATAGTATGCCCTAACTTGATGGCTGGCAAACTCATTAGTCAACAGAACCAAATATCAATAGTATAACGATTGAAATATCTTTTGAGAGTCAAATTTTTTTTAAACTTAAACTTCTTCTATCGCCACTTCTTCAAAATAGACTCGGCCAGGTCGTGGTATTTTGTAGAAGAGCCACACTCAAGGGGCCAAAGAGCCGCATGTGGCTCAAGAGCCACAGTTTCCCGACCATGGCAACTTATGGAACAAAAGCCCACTTCAAGTAGCCCAACCTTACACACGTAGAATTCTACCTGATACTCCTGCCGCCGGTAGGCCAGATCCCCTCTGAATTTCTTGACTGTTAGAGCTTCCACATCATCACTGCTCTCCGTTTCCCCATAAAACCACT
The DNA here is from genome assembly GCA_027563665.1 of Antrozous pallidus. Lineage (NCBI taxonomy): Eukaryota > Metazoa > Chordata > Mammalia > Chiroptera > Vespertilionidae > Antrozous > Antrozous pallidus. Next base: position 47,773,972 of record CM050510.1, read on the forward strand.
AGAAATTGTGAAAAGAGCATATTACAGAGAACGAACCTGTGCTTTTCCAACTCATAATCAGAAGCAATTTTCCATAAATAAACAAGTGTCTCAAAAAAGATGTACTTCAGGATGGGACTCAGAGGAAGACATCCTAGCATAGAAGAGTGACGATTTTAATGATGTCCTCTTTTCTCCCTCACAGACGCCCCCCCCCCGGCCCAGTTTTTTTGAAATTGATCATAATTAATAAACATACCAATAATATGCCTCTCAAATTTGAAAGCACTCACACTGCCAGGTGATCATTTAGCATTCAGTCGGGGGTCTAAAAGATCTTTATGGGAAACTGGCTGGTGTTTTGTGTTTTAATAGAAGCTAAAAGGGGTGGGGTGGTGATGGAAGGAGTCAAAGACAAAAATTTGGGGTTGGAAAGGGCAATCAGAAAGCACTTCTTGGCCCGTAGCTCAGGGGTTGGGCGTTGACCTATGAACCCGTGCTGGCTGTGGGCTGATCCCCAGTGTGGGGCGTGCAGGAGGAGGCAGCTGACCAATGATTCTCCCGCATTATTGATGTTTCCCTCCCTAAAATAATTTTTAAAAACATGAGAAAACACTTCTTTAAGGAGACAGCATTTAAGATGTGACTTGAGAAATGGATACAGTTGAGGAATTCTGACCATCAGAGCGAGCTAACGCGGGGTGGGAGGGAGAAATCACCGAACGAGGACAGGCTCGTTGGAGGTGAAGGACGTCGCCGTCTGGGGGGCGGACGACAGTAAGGTTTGGGAAGTGGCGGCGCCTGGATTTCTGGGGGCGCGGCCGGCCGGCTGCGGGTCAGTGAAGGCCTGGCCCCGGGGGTCCCGCAGACTTTAGAGCTGGGTGGGGAAGACCAGGCCGTCACAGCGAGACCCGCCAAGCGCCTGCTGCCAGTTCATCGCGACAGCTCCCTCCGTTCCTCGCGGTGGTTAGAGATAACGGGAGGCCAGGTAGGCGCAGGGGCAACCGGGGAGGCGGTGGGCACTGGTGCCGGGGCCCGCGGAAGCCAGGGCCCGGGGCCCCAGGCGAGGACTGGCGGCCGGGAGGTGGTGAAGAGGCCCCGCCCTCTTACTTGCGGCTCGCAGAGCTTGGCGCGGTAGGACGCGGGCGGTCCCGGGCGCCGCTCCCGCCTCTCTTCGAACACCGAGTCCTCGAACTCGCCGCCCAGCAACCAGCCCCTGGTCTCCATCGCGCGCCCAAGGTGAGGGCATCGAGAGGAGGCGGTGCCTAGAGCGGCGCCCAAGTGCGGGCTAACCCGAAGGGGCGGTGCCGCCAAGACCCAGAGCGCAGCATCCTGGGATTTGTAGTTTCTGGAAGCCCACTGCAGGTTGGGCGTCGTCGTTGAGCTGAGATTTTTATCTGACTCACAAACTGACTGAACCGGGGGACAGCGTTTGACTTCTTGGTTTCAGGAGATGAGCAGAGCGTTCCTTATATGTTCGCAACCAAAAGCACCAGCCCCAGGCTAGCTGTGTAAAATCGGTAGGTACCATTTTTTTTTACCACTGACGATATTCTTGACACTGTGTTAAGCACTTTTTTTTTTTTTGGACTTTATATCTTTTCCTTATCAAAGACACAGTGATTCCTATTTTGCAAATGAAGATATTGGGCTTATAGAGGTTAAGTAACTTGCTCAGGATCAGTTATCAAGTGGCTAAGAACTGGAAAATAACAGTATTCCCCAAGTCTCCAGAGAAGAGACACCACCAATAACAAAGACCAGAATAAAAACCAGAGGATATAGAGATTTACTCTGGGGCTCCATTCGGGAGCACTCATTCTGCCTGGAGAAAATACTAAATCCCAGAATTATAAGACTAATATTTACTAGCATTTTTATACTATCAAGGTGTTCCTTGGGACTAGGAAGCCGATGCTGCACAACACAGTATTACTGTGCCATATTACACAGCAGGTAACAGGCATGGAGCTTTTCTCTAGTTTTCTCCTGTTGGTCCTTATCTTGCCAGTTCCTCTTTCACCATTTGTCTTCCAGGGTTCTTTTTTCAACACAGTTTTTTATTCCACACATTCACCCTACGGCCGTGGTTGGCAAACTGTGGCTCGCGAGCCACATGGGGCTCTTTGGCTCCTTGAGTGTGGCTCTTCTACAAAATACCACGACCTGGCCAAGTCTATTTTAAAGAAATGGCGTTAGAAGACGTTTAAGTTAAAAAAAAAATTTGGCTCTCAAAAGAAAATTTCCATCGTTGTACTGTTGATATTTGGCTCTGTTGAGTAATGAGTTTGCCCTGGCAGTGGTCGGCACACTCATTAGTCAACAGAGCCAAATATCAACAGTACAACGATTGAAATTTCTTTTGAGAGAGAAATTTTTTAAATGTAAACTTAAACTTCTGAGACTTCTTCAAAATAGACTCACCCAGGCCGTGGTATTTTGTGGAAGAGCCACACTCAAGGGGCCAAAGAGCCACATGTGGCTCGCAAGCCAGTTTGCCAACCACAGCCCTAGAGGAACCTAATCCACTACCCACCCCCTAACTGAATTAGTGCTCTCCAGCCAAGCTGGTTCTCTCTGGAATTGACCTCCCTGAGTTTTCCCCTCATCCTGCAACTTCCTTTTCCTTACAGGTGCCACCTCACCATTTCTTTTGTCTAGAAGACTCCTCCCAATGTGCTCCACCTTGCTGCCTCCCATCAACCTTTCTGATTCCCAAGTCTGGTTACATGTTCCTTGTCTGAGTTCACATAACACCATGTGATTCTCTCAGACAGGGCATTTCTCATTTCATACAGCTCTTGTCTATGTTTTCTTATCCTTCACTCCCAGGAGACTATGACCTCATTCTAGGCAGGGCCACCTCTCTGTCTAGCACCAAGCATAGTGTCTGGCACCCAGTAGGCCTTCACTCTTTGTTGAATGGGTTGTTGCACTGTCTGCATATGCATCCTCTCCGCTCTGCACCCTATGCTCCTCTAGGGCAGCACTTGGTATACAATACTCATTAAGCATTCTATCCATATCCCAGTGTGTTCTTGATGAGGATATACCTATCACTCATGGTCCTTGCTCTCAAGGAGCCTAAATTAAGGTGAAGACATATGATATACATGTGAGCAAGCAAATTACTTAATTATAGATTGTGGCAAAGTGGTAGGTTAGAGAATAATGGGATTGGCAACTGGTAGAACACCTTCCAGAATGAAATCACATCTCTTCCCCTCCTTTTCTTACCCTGGCTGTTTTTCTCTGAGGCCCCTTTCTCTGCTTGCTCAGATATTTGTAAATATTACTTTTTCTCTTTTTCTATCTTTTTCTGTTTTTGTTTTTTGTTTTAGCAAAGCATACCCTTCAATTATTGGCATGCATATCCACTAATTCTCCTGGGTATTTATTAACTTACTATAGGCTTGCTGCATGGATTTGTGCACTGGTGGCATCCCTCAGCCTACCTAGCCTGCACCCTCTTGAAATCCAGAATGTCAGCCTGCGGGGATCCGGCTGAAACTGGCAGTCCGACACCCCCCAAAGGATGTAGTAGTGCACAAAGCAGCAGGTGGCCAGGGAGGAGCCCGAGCCCAGGTCGGGCGCCACTCCCACTCATCCCAGCCCGCTGCACCTGCTGCTGCCTCCCGCCGCTCAGTAGCACTGCAGTGGAGGCAGAGAAGCTGGTGCTGCTGCAGCTGTGCTTTCCAGCCATGAGCCCGACTGTGGGAGTGCACTGACCACCAGGGGGCAGCTCCTGCATTGAGTGTCCGCCCCTTGGTGGTCAGTGTACATCATAGTGACCAGTTGTTTGGTCGTTCGGTCGTTCAGCCACTTAGGCTTTTATATATATAGATCTTAGCATACTGAGCTCTCTCATTTATTTCCCATAGTCTGTACATTTTTATAATAGGTACATTCATTGATTCACCTAAAATTTCTTGAGACTTTCTCTAAGCCAAGGACTGTATCCTCAGAGTGGAGGATAGTGATAAATAAGACAGACAAGATCCTTGCTCCATGGAACTTAAGTTCTTGTGGGCAAATAACAAATAAATGAACAAAGTAGCTTGAGACTGTGGTAAATGCTGTGCGTAAAAGTGGAAGTGATGTGAGAATGAGACTGCTTCAGGGAGGGTGGCCAGAGAAGGCACCTCTGAAGAGGTGATTGTTGAGTTGAGCCCGCAGTGAAGAGGAGCTGGACAAGAGCACATCTGGAGGTAGTCTTGCAGGTAGAAGCAAGAACTTCTGAAAAGCTACAAGAACGAGGGGCAGAAAGCAAGCTGTGGTGCTGAGGCTGAGCAAGCAAAAAGGAGAGCTAGCTGCATGGCCTAAGACAGGAGAGCGAGGTAGAGTATATTGTGTGCTCAGTATGCATTTATTGAATGAATGAATGATCTAATGATACAAAACTCCACATGTATCTTACCACCATCTGGGCTGTATTTTTTTGCATTAACTGTGCATAGTGCCCATGGTATCAGGTTATTTTCCTGTCACTCCCTTGGCTGTCATATAATGTATGTAGCTGAGTTTTAGCCTCTCTACGTCTCCCCTATCCCACTCCCACTACAAATATCAATTTAATGCTCTTTTATTCAGGCTGGCAAATCTTGAGCCAAACGAAATTTTCTCAGGGATAGCTCAGTTCATTTCACTCCAGTATCACAGGCTGCTGTCCAAAGACAAACACTGTCTGCCAACACCAGATATGTGCACAACCAGCCTGGCATTGCTTTTCTTCTCTCCTGACTCCCAAACCCACAATCTCTAGTTCAGTTTGATGAACATTTATTGCATAGCAATATTATGAAGACAATGGCTAGGCAATGGTTAAGGTTAAGAGCTCTGGAGATGGTTCAGGTTTGACACTCTGTGTGTGAATCTGATCCTTTGTGACCCTCAGTTTCACCAACAATACAATGGGGATAATAATAGCATCTACCTAATGGACTGTGAATTGGGATTGAGATTAATCAAGTAACCCTCTCAACCTAGTGCTTGGCGCATAGTAAGTATTCAGTTAATGCTAACTTAAAAAAAGATTTAAAAAATGTAGTTTCTGCCTTGAAAGTGCTCTAAGCTAGTGAAATACAAAGCCAATTTGACAGGTACTGAATAAAGTATAAACCAAGACCTATTAGGTAGAGATAGGGGAAGCAGTTAGTACTGACCAGATCAGGAAGAGATGCTGGAGGCCTCTAGGGGAGGCAACTACTGTGATGGTGACATCAGAATAAGGACAAGCCAGACTGAAGGAATAAAATTCATTGTTACTACAATCAAAGCAACTGTCTACCTACTGTGTAAAAAACAGTTAATGATCAAGGGATTGAAAATCCTATATAATAAAAGCCTAATATGCAAATAGATTGAATAGCGGAATGACTGATTGCTATGATGCGCACTGACCACAAGAGGGCAGGTGCTCAATACAGCCTGCAGGCCCCAGGCCAGCCAAGGTGGGTGCCAGTGGGGGCCCCCCAGATCACCCCACTAGTCGCCCTGCAAAGGGAGGTGACCAGCTATGGAGGTGGGGGGTAGGAGAACAGGGCCAGCCAATGAGTGGACAGCAGCAGGGGGCAGTGCCAGCAAGCAGGTGGTGCCAGGCCTGCCAAGGCAAGCCCCCCTCCCCCTCTCCCAATCATCCTGCCAGTCACACTGCACATTGGCCCTGATCTACGGCCAGGCCTAGGGATCCTACCCATGCATTAATTTTGTGCATTGGACCTCTAGTGGTAATATAAAATAGAAAGTAATAAACACCTTAAGAGGTATATAAAGCACAAAGAAAGTCTAGAAAAAAGAAAGCTTAATTCAACAAAGTAATTTGAATTTAAGGAAAGTGATACTTAACAACTGGCCATCCACATGCAAAAAAAATGAACTTACAACATTAACAAAAATTAATTCAAAAGAGATCATATATATAAATGTAAATGGAAAACTATAAAGCCCTCTAGAAAATAACATAGGCAAAAATCTAGATAACCTCAGGTAAGGCAATTACATTTTAGATATAATACCAAAGGCATGATCCATGAAAGAAATAATTGACAAGCTGAACTTCCTAAAAATAAAATACTGTTTCACAAAATTTGTTTGTGAAAGACAATTTCAAAAGGGTGAGAAGACAAGCCATAGCCCAGGTGAAAATATTTGCAAAAGTCACATTTGGTAAAGGACTATTATCTAAAATATACAAAGAACTCTTAAAACTCAACAATAAGAAAAAAAACCTGATTTGAAAAATGGGCCAAATACCTTAACAGACACCTCACCAAAAGAAGATATACAGATGGTAAATAAGCACAAGAAAAGATGCTCAACATCATATGTCATCAAGGAAATGAAAATTAAAACAATGAGATTAAAACAATAGTGTTCGTCAAAACTGGTTTGGCTCAGTGGATAGAGTGTCAGCCTGCGGACTGAAAGATCCCGGGTTCGATTCTGGTCAAGAGCATGTACCTTGGTTGTGGGCACATCTCAGTAGGGGGTGTGCAGGAGGCAGCTGATCGATGTTTCTCTCTCATTGATGTTTCTATCTTTCTATCCTTCTCCCTTCCTCTCTGTAAAAAATCAATGAAATATATTTTTTAAAAAACAACAATAATGTTCAACTCCAGAAAAATGAAACCACCAAATGCTGGCCAAGAATGTGGAACAATAGGAACTCTCATTTACTGCTGGTGGGAATGAAAAATGTTATAACACACTATACATACTTTTATCATATGGTCCAACAATCATGTTCCTTGGTATTTACCCAAAGGATTTAAACTTATGCCTACATAAAAATCCAAACATGAAGGAAAAAAATGGCGGCGGAACGGAGGGATTTGATCTGAATCTGCTCACAGGGTAGAGGGAGGGAGCAGCTGAGAGTCGCGCAGGGAGCATTTGTCGGCGACTAGGGGGACAGCTGTGCTCCAGGAGAAGATAGAGGACTGCTGGGCTGGCCTCCCTAGCCTGAGCAGCCCCAGTACTGCTGGGTTCTCTCCCTGAGCCAACTGCGCGAGGAGGCGCGCGGAGGCGGACCACGACATCTTGAACGAGAGGAGCCGGAAAACATACCGCTGCCGTTCGCGGTACCGGCGGGACCTCTGGGGCTCCCGGAGCACCGGCGACCAGGTGGCGCGCAGAGCCCAGGGAGCTCTAAACTCCAGCAAGGAAAGGTCAGATTTCCCTGGGGGTACTTTGGGCGCGAAACTGAGGGGGCTGGCAGTCTGGGAGATCTGCACCTTGGAACTCAAAACCTGGAGATCTGCACCTGAAATAGAATCTGTGGCTGTTGAAGCTGGTGAATGTGGGAGAGGGCCCTTGGAGCTAGTGGCAGAGTTGATCCCTGGAGCGCAATCAGTTTGGACCTGACAGAGGGGGGAAGCCCGAAAGTTTTTGGGAGGGTTCTGGCTGCTAAAACAGCAGTCACCATTAGAGAGGCAGTATTGTTTAGTTCAGGATAAAGAGGACCAATAGACCCAGAAGTCAATCTAGAAACACTGCCACCCAGAGGCCAAATCACAAATTGACTCTTATGTGACAGGGAATTGATTATATCTTCTCTTCGACCTTGGGAATACAGTCTATTTTCATCTACACTTTAGTATCTTTTACTCTACCTCAACTTCACCTTTATACCACCACTCTCTGGCTAACCTTTCCCTATTTAGTGCCTTGTTTCCCTTACACTTTTCCCGCTTTAGATTTACCTAATTCTTTCCCCTTACCCCCTGTTAAAATTTCACCCCACTGATATATCTAATCTCTAACCACCTAATCCAAGTGCATATATACCTCTAGCTTCTCTGACTTCACTATCTTAAAGTGTTTTTAGCCCTGTCCTGTTGTTGTTGTTTACTTGACTGTTGATTATATTGATTTTTTAAGCAGGTTTATGAGATTGATTTGCTTATTCTGTTATTTTGGTTTGTCTTGTAGGGGGGGGTTATTTTTATTTTTGGTGTTGTTTCTTGTTTTGTTGTCCTCATCTGCATTGTTTTTGAGATAGATTTTTCCTTCTGTGTTCCCTCACCTCTCTTGATATTAGTAGTTGTATGTAATTTGTATCAATCTCCAAGTACTTGTTGCAGGTTTTGGTTCGGATTAGGGGCTATCCTATAGGAGTTTTCACCCCACATTTATAATTTACTCCTTTTATTTCTTTTTTTCTTCTCCCCCTTTTCCCATTATCATTTTGGCATTCCTGTCTTTCTTTTTTGTGAGTGTATGTGTTTGGGGGGGTCTCTTTCTTTTTTGTGTGAGTGTGGGTGTGTGAGTGTCTGTGTGGGTCTGGGGGAGGTTCTCTTTCTTTTTTCCCACCTATCACCAAATTTGCCTTTCTCTGGCGGTCACCTTTATTTGGAATTACAATTAGTTTGACTACATTCCGGTTCAGTGCCTGGTGCGTTGCACCTGGTTGTGTTGTATTTTGTGCCTTTACATCAACACAGGAGAGTGAGAACTACATAACCACATACACAGAGAAGAGAGACCATGGGAAGACAAAGAAATAGCCCACATATGAAAGAAAAGCAAGGCTCGCCAGAAAAGGAGGTAAACGAAATGGAAGTTAACAATCTGTCAGAGAAAGAATTCAGAGAAATGGTCATAAGGTGGCTGAAAAGAATGGAAGATAAATTTGATAATATGAGTAAGACCCAAGAGGAAATGAGGAAGACCCAGGAAGAAATGATGAAGAGCCATGAAGAAATAAAGAGAAGCCACGAAGAAATGAAGAGGAGCCAAGAAGAAATGAAAAATGACATTGCTGAAGTAAAGAACTCAATAGAAAGTATTAAGAGCAGACTAGAAGAAGCAGAGGATCGCATCAGTGAGCTAGAAGACCAGGTAGGAAAAAATAACCAACTAGAGCACCTTCTAGAAAAAAAAATTAAAAAGCAGGAGGAGAGCCTAAGAGAACTATGGGACAACATGAAACAAAACAACATCCGTATAATTGGGCTTCCAGCAGGACAGGAAACTGAGCAAGGAATAGAAAACCTGTTGGAAGAAATAATGACAGAAAACTTTCCTGGTATAGGAAAGGAAAAACCCACACAAATCCAAGAAGCTCACAGAGTCCCAAGCAAAATAAACCCCAAAAGACCTACGCCAAGGCACATTATAATTAAATGGGCAAACACCAATGACAAAGTAAGAATCTTAAAAGCTGCCAGAGAGAGACAGAAAGTCACCTACAAAGGAACACCCATCAGACTAACAAGTGATCTCTCAACAGAAACCTATCAGGCCAGAAGGCAGTGGAATGAAATCTACAGAGTCATGCAAAGGAAGGGTCTGAATCCTAGAATACTGTACCCAGCAAGGCTCTCAATCAAAATTGAAGGTCAAATCAGGAGCTTCACAGATAAAAAAGGACTAAGGGAATTCGTCACCACCAAACCAGCAATGCAAGAAATGCTAAAGGATCTGCTGTAAAAAGAAATAGGAAGCGAAGAAGGAACACAGGGGCAAAGAACAAAAATGGCAACATATAAGCACCTATCAATAATAACTTTAAATGTAAACGGGTTAAATGCTCCAATCAAAAGACATAGGGTAATAGACTGGATAAGAAAACACAACCCATGTATCTGCTGTCTACAAGAAACCCACCTCCGAAAAAAAGACGCACACAGACTGAGGATGAAAGGTTGGAAAAAAGTTATTCAGGCGAATGGAAATGAAAAAAAAGCTGGGGTAGCCATACTTATATCTGACAAATTAGATCTCAAAGTGAAGGACATAACAAGAGATAAAGAAGGCCACTTCATAATACTAAAGGGAGCAATTCAACAAGAAGAAATAACTCTTGTAAACATATACGCACCCAATACAGGAGCACCCAAATATATACAAAAACTCCTAGAGGACATCAAGGGAGAGATAGACAGCAATACAATCATAGTAGGAGACTTTAATACTCCATTATCACCATTGGACAGATCCTCTAAACAAAAAATCAGTAAAGAAACATCAATTCTCAATGACTCACTGGACCAGATGGAATTAATTGACATCTTCAGATCATTTCACCCCAAAGCCACAGAATATACATTCTTTTCAAGTGCCCATGGGTCATTCTCAAAGATAGACCATGTGTTGGGTCATAGGCAAAGTCTCTCCAAATTCAAGAAGATAGAAATCATATCAAGTATATTCTCAGATCACAGTGGCATAAAGCTGGAAATCGACTACAATAGAAACAATCCAAAGAAATCGAACACATGGAGACTAAACAGCATGCTATTAAACTATGACTGGGTTACTAGAGAGATTAAGGAAGAGATAGAAAACATCATGGAAACAAATGACAATGATAGCACAACAATCCAAAATCTATGGGACACAGTGAAAGCAGTTCTGAGAGGGAAGTTCATAGCTCTACAATCCTACTGCAAAAAACTAGGAACAGCGGCAATAAATTATCTAACCCAACAACTCAAAGAGTTAGAAAGAAAGCAACAAGAAAAGCCCAGTGTAAGCAGAAGGAAGGAAATAGTAAAGATCAGAGCAGAAATAAATGACATAGAGACCAAAGAAACAATACAGAAAATCAATGAAACCAAGAGCTGGTTCTTTGAAAGGATAAACAAGATTGATGGACCTCTAGCTAGACTCACCAAGAAGCAAAGAGAGAGGACCCTAATAAATAAAATCAGAAATGAAAGAGGTGAAATAACAACAGACCCCATTGAAATACAAAGGATTGTTAAAAAATACTATGAACAACTCTACTCCAACAAACTGGACAACCTGGAGGAAATGGATATGTTTCTAGAAAAATATAACCTCCCAAAACTCAGTCAAGAAGAATCTAAACAACTCAATAGACCAATAACTGTGGAAGAAATTGAAGCAGTCATCATAAAGCTTCCAGCAAACAAAAGTCCAGGGCCAGACGGCTTCACAGGGGAGTTTTACCGAACATTCAAGGAAGAAATAAAACCTATACTCCTCAGACTATTCCAGAAAATTCAAGAGGATGGAAAACTTCCAAACTCCTTCTATGAAGCTAGCATCACCCTAATACCAAAACCAGATAAAGACGACACAATGAAAGAGAATTACAGGCCAATATCCCTCATGAATATAGATGCCAAAATCCTCAATAAAATTCTAGCAAATCGGATCCAGCAGTACATCAGAAAGATCATACACCATGACCAAGTAGGATTTATCCCAGGAATGCAAGGATGGTACAATATCCGCAAATCAATAAATGTGATACATCACATAAACAAATTGAGAGATAAAAATCACATAGTCATATCAATTGATGCAGAAAAAGCATTTGACAAAATCCAACATCCTTTCTTAATAAAAACTCTCAATAAGGTAGGAATAGAAGGATCATACCTCAACATAATAAAAGCCATATACGATAAACCCACAGCATACATCATACTCAATGGGCAAAAACTACAAACATTTCCCCTAAGAACAGGAACAAGACAGGGTTGCCCACTTTCACCACTCCTGTTCAACATAGTACTGGAAGTATTAGCCATTGCAATTAGACAAGAAGAAGAAATAAAAGGCATCCAAATTGGAAAAGAAGAAGTTAAGCTATCCTTATTTGCAGATGACATGATATTGTACATAAAAAACCCGAAAGACTCCATAAAAAAGTTAGTAGACTTAATAAATGAGTTCAGCAATGTAGCAGGCTACAAAATTAATGCCAAGAAATCTATGGCATTTCTATACACTAATAGTGAACTTACAGAAAGAGAGACTAAAAAAGCAATCCCATTTACCATCACACCAAAAAAATTAAGATACCTAGGAATAAACTTAACTAAGGAGGTAAAAGATCTATTTGTGGAAAACTACAGGACACTGAAAAAAGAGATAGAGGAAGATGTAAACAGGTGGAAGAACATTCCATGTTCATGGATTGGGAGAATCAACATAATTAAAATGTCCATACTACCCAAAGCAATCTATAAATTTAATGCACTCCCCATTAAAATACCAATGGCATATTTCACAGACCTAGAAAGAACTCTCCAAAAATTCATCTGGAACAAAAAAAGGCCCCGAATAGCCACAGCAATCCTAAGAAAGAAGCACAAAGTCGGTGGGATTTCCATACCAGATTTCAAGCTGTATTACAAGGCTACTGTTCTTAAAACAGCCTGGTACTGGCACAAGAACAGACATATAGATCAATGGAATAGAATAGAGAATCCGGATATCAACCCAATCCACTATGCTCAATTAATATTTGACAAAGGAGGCAGGAACATAAAATGGAGTCAAGACAGTCTCTTCAACAAATGGTGTTGGGAAAATTGGACAGATACATGCAAAAAAATGAAACTGGAGCACCAACTTACACCATACACAAAAATAAACTCAAAATGGATACAGGACTTAAACGTAAGACAGGAAACCATAAAAATATTAGAGGAATCTACAGGAAGAAAAATCTCAGACATATGCCAAAAGAACTTCTTTGATGATACCGCTCCGAGGGCAATGGAAGCTAAAGAGAAAATAAACAAATGGGACTACATCAAAATCAAAAGCTTTTGCACAGCTAAAGAAACCATCAACAAAACAACAAGAAAACCCACTGTATGGGAGAACATATTTGCAAATGTTATCAGTGATAAAGGTTTAATCTCAAGCATCTACAGGCAACTCACCCAACTCAATAAAAGGAGGACAAATGATCCAATAAAAAAATGGGCAACAGACCTAAATAGAATCTTCACGAAAGAAGACAAAAGGAAGGCCCAGAGACACATGAAAACTTGCTCAAAGTCACTAATTATCCGAGAGATGCAAATCAAAACGACTATGCGGTACCATCTCACACCTATCAGAATGGCTTACATCAACAAATCAACAAACGACAAGTGCTGGCGAGGATGCGGAGAAAAAGGAACTCTTGTGCACTGCTGGTGGGATTGTAGACTAGTACAGCCACTGTGGAGAACAGTATGGAGATTCCTCAAAAAACTAAAAATGGAGCTCCCATTCGACCCAGTGATCCCACTTCTAGGAATATACCCCAAGAAATTAGAAAGGCGAATTAGAAAGGATATATGTACCCCTATGTTCATAGCAGCACAATTTACCATAGCTAAGATTTGGAAACAGCCGAAGTGCCCATCAGCAGATGAGTGGATCAAAAAACTATGGTACATTTACACAATGGAATACTACGCCGCGGAAAAAAAGAAGGAGCTCCTACCATTTGTAACAACATGGATGGATTTGGAGAGCATTATGCTAAGTGAAATTAGCCAGGCAGAGAAAGACAAATATCACATGATCTCACTCATTTGAGGAATACAATCAATGACATAGACTGATGAACAAGAATAGATCCAGAGACTGAGAAAAGTCCATCAGAATGTCAAACCTCAGGGTAAGTGGCAGGTGGTGAGAGTAAGTGGAAAAGTCAATATACTTGAACTCTTGAACTGAGGTAAGTGATTTGTGTTTTTACATCCCTGACAAAGTTTATATAAAATCATAAAAAAAATGGCAGCTAGTCTGACATTGAATTGACATGGCCTAGAGCTTGTCATATCCTATGGAGACCAGTCCTTAGGCTAGGCCCTGCTTAACCTCCCATGACACCATAATACCCTTACATGATATTATTCTACAATGTCATTATAATATTGGATATTTGACAACAGCATATTATACAATTATCCCAAATAAACTTACAAACTAATTCTTTGAATGTTGGGCAGCAACTTAAAAAAGAATAGGAAAGAAATTAATCCCTTTCAGAAGGAATTAAGGCACTGGGAAGGCATCCGAGCATTCTATATTGGCCCTTCTTGCCCTTTCTGCCAAGAGGGACCTTCTTGTTACTATCCAAATACACACAGCTGATGCCAGAGTTTTCAGTTCGAGCTGTGGCTGAAGCCTTTGGGCAGCTGGCACCATGGATCTGTATCTCGACCAATGGTGTGAGCTGGGCCCTCTCTGGAGAAGAAACCTGGGTCCCCCGAGATATGTGATCAGTACCGGGACCCCGCCAGCAGGCGAGGGGACCCCAAGGCAGGTACTGGACGTGGAGGCCACAGGGGGGCATAGACTACAAAGGAGACAGAACTGAACCTCACATCACCCTGTTTGGCCCCGGAGGATGGCTGGTTAGCCAGAGACGGGTAAGATTCCTCAGGGAAGGAACAACCTAAGACAGGCACAGTCGCAGAGGGGCCAACAGGAGAGAACTAAAAGGTCAACAGAGGTGGGGCACAGACCCTCATCCACAAACCTTGCAGGGGTTTGAATTCTCAACCCTCCTAAGGGAGGTCTCCTACCCCCACAGCTGCTTCGCCTCCCACACACAACTCATACGGGGACCCAGGCGGCAGACAGAGACTCGGCCAGCAATAGCTGCTCTATATCTAAATTCAGTCTATTACCAGGAATGCTCGGGACCTACTCAAAATTGCAAATATTCCTTTCCACTGGTATTCACAGGGTAAACTAAGATTTCTGCTTGAGTATTAAAATTGACAGGAAAATAGTAATCAAGTTTTCAGATTAATTTAAATTGGCCAAGTGAAATATGAGAATACTCAAGAAAATTATAGTGTACTGGACAAAAAGCTTTTCCTAAAACATTAACTGAAAAATCTATTAGTAGTTCATCTCTCTGTAAAATTGCCTAACATCCAAAGAACCTAAAGCAGTCACTTTGTGTGCAAAAATTAAAATTTAAAATTATCAAGACTGCAATAGAAAATTTCCAAAAGTCCCCATTAATCAAAAAAGGGGAGGGGACAGCGGGGTAATATCATGAAAGGGACAAAAAAAAATATCGAGTAAGTAAAATACATCTAGAAAATTCTTACTCCAGTAAAGTAAATTCCATTTGTAAAAACAATAGCAGGACACCCATGAAAAAACACACATGGTGTCAAAATAAGCCAAAGGAAAATCATTTAGGCAAAAATTAAAAAGAATCCCAAGTCTATTTTGCATAGAGGATCCCTTTTTTAACTTTTGGTCGAGAATGTGTTTGTGTGTTTTCAGAGAACAACTCCAAGACCATGTGGGTTCCTGCGACGGTGAGGAACTGATGGATCTGTTCCAGTCATGAGGACGGTCCAGAGATGGGGGACACTGACGACACCTTGCCATACTAGCAGTCAGCAGCTGTGCATGTCTGCAGGCAGCCCAGGACCAAACCAGAGAGGATGGATCATGCATTGACACGATATGTCCACCATCTGGATACCATTGCTGACTTATACACAAAATGAATAATTTGACACTGAAACTGGGACTCAGAAAAGTTGGACATTGAAACCGAGACTGAAACACTTTTTGTTCTTATACATTTATTTCTAGTATGCAGAGGCAAGATATTTTTGAAGAAAAGAAACAGGGGAGAGTGATTGATATAGAGGCAGGATGGCCTTGAACAGGCTGTCAAGCTACAGGGGGAGGCTTGGGTGGATGGGAGGCAGATGCGGGGGGAGATCAACGGAAGGACTTGTATGCATGCATATGAACATAACCAATGAATGAAAGACACTGGGGCGGGGAGGGGGGAAGCTGGGGATATGTGCTGGGGGGTGGGGGAGGCTGGGGGGAGGATAAGGGGGAGGGGGAAAGGAAAACATGTACTACTATTATACTGCAAAAAAAAAAATTAAAAAAAAATGTAAAAAAAAAATAAATAAATAAAATAAAATAAAATAAAAAAAAATCCAAACATGAATTTTTATAGCAGCTTTATTCATAATTGCCCAAACCTAGAAGCAACAAAGATGCCCTTCCACAGTGGATGAGTGGATAAACTGGTACATTCAGACAATGAAATATTATTTAGCACTAAAATGAAATGAGCTGGGAAAGGAGGTAGAGGGATTGAGAGGGGGAAAAAAAAGAGCTATTAAGCCATGAAGATATGAACCTTAAATATTAACAAGTGAAAGAGGCCAATTTAAAAAGGCTAAACTCTATATGTGTCCAACTATATGACATTCTAGAAAAGGCAAAACTATGAAGATAGTAAAAGATTGGTGGTTACCAAGGATTCGGGGAAGATAATGATGAATAGGAGAAGTACAGAGGATTTTTCAGGCAGTGAAACTACTTTGTATTATATATATGTATGTGTGTATATATATATATATATATATATATATATATATATATACACACACACACACATATACATACACACACATACACACACACACACACACACACACACACACACACACACACACACACACTAGAGGCCCGGTGCATGAAATTCACGCACGGGGGATGGGGGTGTCCCTCAGCCCAGTCTGCAACCTCTCCAATCTGGGACTCCAACTACTTGCCTGCCTGCCTTCCTGATTGCCCCTAACCACTTATGCCTGCCAGCCTGATCACCCCCTAACCACTCCCCTGCCAGCCTGATTGATGTCTACCTGACCCCCTGCCAGCCTATTTGCCCCTTAACTGCCCTCCCCTGCAGGCCTTGTCACCCCTAACTGCCCTCCCCTACAGGCCTGGTACCCCCCCAACCCCAACTGCTCTCCCATGCAGGCCTGGGTCCTCCCCCAACTCCCTTTCCCTGCAGGCCCAGTCACCCCCAACTTCCCTCCTCTGCCGGCCTAGTCACCCTTAACTGCACTCCCCTGCAGGCTTGACCATCCCCAACTGCCCTCCCTTGCAGGCCTGGAACCTCCCAATTGCTCTCCCCTGCTGGCCATCTTTGACCACATGGGGGCAGCCATCTTATGTGTTGGAATGATGGTCAATCTGCATATTACTCTTTAATTAGATAGGATAGAGGCCTGGTGCATGGGTGGGGGCCAGCTGGTTTGCCCTGAAGGGTATTCTGGATCAGGGTGGGGGTTCCTTTGGAGTGTGGAGCAGCCTGGATGAGGGGCCTGTGGTGATGTGCAGGCAGGCCATGCCCCTTGAAGACCCAAGCAGAGGCCCTGGTATCTGGGATTTATTTATGTTCTACAATTACTCTGTGGCTTACCTTCAATAATTGAAACTTTGTAGCCTCAAGTGGAGGCCTAGGCAGGCCAGAGTTGAAGAAGCTTGGCTTCCTCCATCGCCTGGGCAACCCTAGCCTCTGTTCTCTCCAGCTCCATGGCTGTCACCATATCTGTTAGGATTATGTATCTTCTATAATTGAAACTTTGTAGCATTGAGTGGAGGCGTAAGCCGGCAATGGCAGGCAGAAAGATTAGCTTCCTCCATTGCCAGGGAAACCCAAGCCTCCTTCCTGCTCTCAGTAGCCACAGCCATCTTGGTTGGGGTATATTTGCATATTTGCTCCTGATTGGCTGATGGGCATTGCTTGTGGGTGTAGCAGAGGTGTGGTCAATTTGCATATTACGTTTTTATTAGATAGGACGAGAGGCCCAGTGCACAAAATTTGTGCACGGAGGGGGGATGTCCTCAGCCCAGCCTGCACCCTCTCCAATCTGGGACTCCTCAAGGTGTGTCTACCTGCCCGTTTAGGCCAGATCCTACTGGGATCGGGCCTAAATGGGCAGTTGGACATCCTTCTCACAATCCAGGACTGCTGGCTCCAAACTGCTTGCCTGCCTGCCTCCCTGATTACCCCTAACCACTTCTGCCTGCCAGCATGATCACCCCCTAACCACTACCCTGCCAGCTTAATTGATGTCCAACTGCTCCCTTGCCAGCCTGTTTGCCCCCAACTTTCCTCCTCTGCCGGCCTAGTCACCCTTAACTCCCCTCCCCTGCAGGCTTGACCACCCCCAACTGCCCTCCCTTGCAGGCGTGGAACCTCCCACTGTCCTCCCCTGTTGGCCATCTTGTGGTGGCCATCTTGTGTCCACATGGGGACAGGATCTTTGACCACATGGTGGCAGCCCTCTTGTGTTGGAGGGATGGTCAATCTGTGTATTACTCTTTTATTAGATAGGATAGAGGCCTGGTGCATGGGTGGGGACTGGCTGGTTTGCCCTGAAGAGTGTCCTGGATAAGGGTGGGGGTTTCCTTGGGGGTGTCAGGCGGCCTGGACGAGGGGCATATGGTGGTTTGTAGGGCAGCCATGCTCCCCAGTGACCCAATCAGAGGCCCTGGGATCTGGGATTAATCTATGTCTACAATTGAAACTTTGTAGCCTAGAGTGGAGCAAAGACTTCAGCTTGCTCCGTGGCAACAGCCATTTCTGTTTGAAATTTTGTAGCCTAGAGTGGAGGCCTAGGCTAGGGCTGCAGAAGTTGACTTCTTCCATCGCCCCGGCAACCCTAGCCTCTTCTCTCTCTAGCTCCATGGCTGCTGCCATTTCTGTTGGGATTATGTATCTTCTGTAATTGAAACTTTGTAGCATTGAGTGGAGGCCTTGGCTGGCAATGGCAGGCGGAAAGCTTGGCTTCCTCTCTTGCTGGGGAAACCCAAGCCTCCTTCCTGCTCTCAGTGACCACAGCCATCTTGGTTGGGGTTTATTTGCATAATTTGCTCCTGATTGGCTGGTGGGCGTGGCTTGATAGGAGGTATAGTCAATTTGCATATTACTCTTTTATTTGATAGGATAGCAAAGGTGGAGATTTATTGAAGAACAGGTGCAGACTCCCACGTGGGGAGATAGAAAGGGTTCCACTGAGTGCCTTTTCCCTATGGCTTATAAAGGCTGCAGATCCTGGTGTCTTGATAACCCCTTTTGCTTGGTCACTATTCCCTTAGACTGGTTACTATAGTAACTTCTAGGCTCAAAGGAGACATGTGAAGTTCTCCCCCCTCCTTCCTTATTGCTTTCCTATTCCTTTTGGGCTTTCTTCTTCTCCTTTTGGATGGCTTCCTTCTTTTTATTTTGTAAATATAGACCTTTTGCTGTTCCCAGCTCCCTTATTCTATGGAAATGTACCTCTTGCAGATGTTCAGCTTCCCTATTCTATGGAAATATACCTTCTGCTGCTCTGTTTGCATTTGTATGATATTGTTATTGCAGACACATATCATTATACATTTGTCCAAACCCAGAGAATGTACAACACCAAGAGTGAACCCTTAAATATGGACTTCGGGTGATATGTGTCATATAGGTTCATCAATTACATTCTGGTGGGGGCCATTAATAATGGAGTAGGCTATGCATGAGTTTGATGGTTCTTTGAAATTTAAACATCGAGCCGAGACCGGTTTGGCTCAGTGGATAGAGCGTCGGACTGCGGACTGAAGAGTCCCGGGTTCGATTCCGGCAAGGGCATGTACCTTGGCTGCGGGCACATCCCCAATAGGGGGCGTGCAAGAGGCAGCTGATCGATGTCTCTCTCATCGATGTTTCTGACTTTCTATCCCTCTCCCTTCTGCTCTGTAAAAAATCAATAAAATATATTAAAAAAAAAAAAAAGAAAAGAAAGAAATTTAAACATCGAATTATGCTGTACCCCGCAATTCCACTTTAAGTATATACACAAAATAACTGAAAATAGTGACTCAATCAGATAATTGTATGCCATGTTCAACGCAGCATTTTTCTAGCCAAAATGTAGAAATAACCCAAGGTCCATTCATCACAGATGAATAAACAAAGTGTGGTATACACACAGAAGATTATTTATTCAGCCATAAAAAGGAATGAGATTCTGATATATGCTACATGAATAAACCTTAAAAACATTATGCTAAATGAAATAAGCCAAAAACAAAAGGACAAGTATTGTTATGATTCCACTTATTTGAAATATCAAGAACAAGCAAATTCATAGAAACAGAAAGTAGAGTAAAAGTTATCAGGCTTGGGGGAGGGGAATCGAGAGTTATTGCTTAACTGTTACAGAGTTTCTGTTTGGAACGATGAATAAGTTTTGGAAATTGTGGTGATGATTGTCCAACATTGTGAATATAATTAATGCAGTTGAATTTTACACTTAAAAACAGATATAGCCCCGACTGGTTTCACTCAATGTATAGAGCATCGGCCTGCGGACTGAGAGGTCCCAAGTTTGATTTCGGTCAAGGGCATGTACCTTGGTTGCAGTAATATCCCACCGTAGGAGGTGTCCAGGAGGCAGCTGATCGATGTTTCTCTCTCATCGATGTTTCTAACTCTCTATCCCCTTCCTCTCTGTAAAAAAATCAATAAAATATATTAAGAAAACACACAGATAAAATGGTAAATTTTGTTATGTGTATTTTACCATATTAAAAATAAACACTCAGTTAATAAAATAAGGAGGGGAAATCACTGAAACCTTAATCACAGCTAACATTTATTTTGGATACAACCAGGAGGGGGTTCTTTTGCTCTGTCAAATAAATAAATTTAAAATCTAGCAAACATCAGAGCAGAATTAAGGGCTAAGTCTACAAAAGATACAGGATGGAACATTTCAATAGTTTTAACAGCTATACAAAGTTATATATTGTAAGGGAAATATAAGTATATTCAATGGCTTTATACTTGTCTAATACTTGACATTTCAAATTTTGAAAATATGAAAATTATTACCAAGCAAAACTCAGACCACATTAGCAAGGTTTAAAAAATGGAGCAATTTAATTATAATAAAGAGAGTTTTAAGAATTTTTTAAATGTGTAAAAGAAAGAACAGTTTAGTGCATTAAATCATTACAGTCTTTACATTTCTTCTTTTAGAAAAGTTAACAGTAGTATGAAAAAGCCACCCACAAAGCCAGCTGTCTGAGCAAAGAAATCAGCTAAATGGCAGCATTTTAGAATTACTAATAAAGCTATAGTTAAAAAATGAAAAGTTTATAAAAATGAAAGCAGCATGCATATTCAAGGCTTTTTCATAACATTTTCATTAGCTGACATTTAGGTAAAAACATGAGATTAATATTTATTACCCATTAAATTAAACTGGCCAAGCCCACTATATCTGATGATTCAGAAACAAACAAACAAACAAAAAAACCCAACATTTTAAAACACAAACCTAACTGAGCCCTGCCAGAGTGGCTTGGTTGGTTGAGCATTGTCCTGTGCACCGAAGGTTGCTGGTTCCAATCTTGGTCAGGGCACATGCCCTACAAAAGGCAACCAATCTCTCTCTCTTTCTCTCCCTCTCCCTCTCTCTCTCTTTCTCTCCCTCTCCCTCTCCCTCTCTTTCTCTCCCTCTTCCTCTCCCTCTCCCTCTCCCTCTCCCTCTCTCTCAGCATGTCCTCAGGTGAGGAATAAAAGTAAATGAAAATAAATAAAATAAAATACAAAGCTAATTGAACTGAACATTTCTTCCATGAAGAAAACACATTTTGAAAAAATGGTCCCCTAGTCACAAAAGGGTCCTTCTCAACAAGAATGAACAGCACCAGTTTTTATAAGGTTTATAAGTTAGTAAGAACTTTCAGTCTCCTGAAAAGCTGACTTTTAATTCAGTATGATCAGTTAAGAATTTTTTCTCTATTCACTGAAGTTATTACACAAAGTTGAATTTCACTGAAAGATAATTCTTGAAAATTCTGATCTGACACCTGTACAAACATTTGATTTCCATACGATTGGCACAGCATTTATTGCAGAGGTTCACCCCATCCAAATTCTTATGCCAGTTTCTTTTCCTTTTTCAGTGTTGATTATCTTCAGTCCAACATAAAAATCCAACTCAGCTTCGAATGAAAACAAGTAACAGAAGCATTACAAGTAGTAATAGTGGTATCCATGAAAGATTTAATCATAAAGGGCCAATAATACCACAAATCTTATTGTGCCAACATATGTCAAAAGGCTGTATCTTCACTTACATTGAAAATGTATAAGCCCATGCATAACTTTTAATCTTCATGCAGGGCCTGATGAATGACAGAAACAAATCAGGTTTTTCTTTTTCCTGTTTCCCACAATTTTTACTCTGGGCACTGTTTGGTCACTCAAAGTATAAGCTTAATAACATATCAGAGAACACAGACAATAAGGCCCATCTCACCAGATATACAGTATTACACTAGACAAAATATGAGGACAAGCTCTAGTGGTCATTAAACCCCCTCTGAAAGTCCAAGAATCAGAATGTCTCCATCTTAGCAGAATAAAAATGTATTAAAATTTGAATTTTTACAAGTTTTTTTTTTTTAATGTGTTCTATTTACATCGCAGAACTTCCACCAGCTGCAGTAGTTTAACTTTGGCACAACATTAAGTTCCATTTCTTTTGGATACTGGATCCTATTTTTTGAGAATGTGTATGGTCCCAAAGGGTTTCAGTGTCATTAAAGATTGGGCCCATTCACAGTAAATCAGACAGCTTGAGTTGAAGAATTGATTCTCCTCCGTTTTAGGCAGCTATAAAGAAAAAAAAACAACACACACACAATAAAAAACTAAAAATTTAAAGGAAACCATACTTTAATGTTTACCTCTTTTAGAAACAAAAATGATAAAAATTAGCCATTAAAACACATCTTCTGTAATCACTCAGTAATACTAAGATCACTTCCAAATATATAATGCACTAGATTTTGTGTGCAATTCCTATGTATGTGTTCTGCATATATTAGACTTGCTTTAAAGACATTTTCACCTATATGTAATAATTTTTACCTATAATGCATATACCTGTATAAAGTAATTTATTTAAAATTATTAGTAAGAAGTATATATTTCATTGTCTGTGTCTGTAATAAAGTATGAAGTCTAAACTCTTGTATTTTTTTCTTTTTTCTTAACTCTTGTATTTTTTTTTCTATTTATATACATCAAGTCCTCAAATAAGTTCGATTGGTTCAGCACCATTTTTGTTATAACATGATGAGATGCTGCAGGAACTTAATTTTTGCTTATATCTATCAGCATGTGGTAAAACTGGTTTCCTTATACATCACTTCGCTTAAAGTCACAGACCTATTGACAACATTGAGGACTTACTGTACAAGGCCGGACTGTGCAAAAGACACACATATACAGTAATCCTCATCAATGGTTTCACTTTCTGTGGCTTTAGTTACTTGTGGTCCACCACAGTCCAGAAATATTAAATGGAAAATTTCAGAAATAAATAATTCATAAGTTTTAAATTGCATGCTGTTCTGAGCAGCATGATGAAATCTCACATCATCTCCCTCCATCCTTCCCAGGACGTGAATTATCCCTCTGTTCAGCAGATCTATACTATATATACTACCTGCTCATTTGCTACTTAGTAGTCCTCTGGGTAATCTGATGAGTAATCAGAGAGAGAGAGGGAGGGAGAGAGAAAGATGGTGGGGGGGGGGAGATAGACAGACAACACATTCACATAACTTTTATTACAGTACTAGAGGCCCAGTGCACAATTTCGTGCACCAGTGAGGTCCCTCGGCCTGGCTTGCAGGAGAACTGGGCTGAAACCAGTTCTCTGACATCCTCTTAGGGGTTCCAGATTTCGAGAGGATGCAGGCCAGGCGGAGGGACCCCACCAGTGCACGATCGGGATTGGGGAGGGACAATGGGAGGGTTCCAGGGCATGTCCAGCCCATCTAGCTCAGTCCTGATCAGCTGGACATGATCAGCAAGCTAACTTACCAGAGCGTCTGCTCCCTGGTGGTCAGTGCATGTCATAGCAAGCGGTTGAGCAGCCTTAGCATATTACACTTTGATTGGTTGAACGGCCAACCAGATGACTGGACACTTAGCATATTAGGCTTTTATTATATACTAGAGGCTCGGTGCACGAAATTCGTGCACAGAGGTGTGGAGGGGTGTCCCTCAGCCCAACCTGCACCCTATCCAATATGGAACCCCTCGAGGGATGTCCGACTGCCCGTTTAGGCCCGATCCTACCGGGATCGGGCCTAAACGGGCAGTCGGACATCCGTTTCACAATCCAGGACTGCTGGTTCCAAACTGCTCACGTGCCTGCCTCCCTGACTGCCCCTAACCACTTCTGCCTGCCAGCCTGATCACCCCCTAACCACTACCCTGCCAGCCTAATTGATGTCTAACAGCTCCCCTGCCAGCCTGTTTGCCCCCAAATTCCCTCCTCTGTCGGCCTGGTTACCCACAACTGCCCTCCCTTGCAGGCCTGGTCCCTCAACTGCCCTCCCGAGCTAGACTGATTGCCCACAACTGCCCTCCCTTGCAGGGCCTGGAACCTCCCAACAGCCCTTCCCTGCTGGCAATCCTGTGGTGGCCATCTTGTGTCCACATGGGGGCAGGATCTTTGACCACATGGGGGCAGCCCTCTTGTGTGTTGGACTGATGGTTAATCTGCAAATTACTCTTTTATTAGATAGGATAGAGGCCTGGTGCATGGGTGGGGGCCAGCTGGTTTGCCCTGAAAAGTGTCCCAGATCAGAGTGGTGGTTCCCTTGGGGTGAGGGGAAGCCTGGGCGAGGAGCCTGTGAAGGTTTGCAGGCCAGCCATGCTCCCCAGTGACCCAAGTGGAGACCCTGGAATCTGGGATTAATTTATGTCTACAATTGAAACTTTGTAGCCAAGAGCGGAGCCAAGCCTTCTGCTCACTCTGTGGCAGCCATTTCTGTTTGAAACTTGGTAGCCTAGAGTGGAGGCCTAGGCCGGCAATGGCAGGCAGAAAGCTTGGCTTCCTCCATTGGCAGGGAAACCCAAGCCTTTGTTCTCTCCAGCTCAGTGGCTGCAGCCATTTCTGTATCTTTTATAATTGAAACTTTGTAGCATTGAGTGGAGGCCTTGGCAGGTGGAAAGCTTGGCTTCCTCTGTTGCCGGGGAAACCCAAGCCTTCCTCCTGCTCTCAGTGGTGGCAGCCATCTTGGTTGGGGTTTATTTGCATAATCTGCTCCTGATTGGCTGGTGGGCATGGCTGGTGGGTATAGCAAAAGTAAGGTCAAATTTGCATATTAGTCTTTTATTAGATAGGACTAGAGGCCGGTGCATGAAATTCATGCATGGGGGCGGGGTATGTCCCTCAGCCCAGCCTGCACCCTCTCCAATCTGGGATCCCTTGAGAGATGTCTGACTGCCCGTTTAGGCCCGATCCTGGCCATCAGACATCCTTTTCACAATCCAGGACTGCTGGCTCCAAACTGCTCACCTGCCTGCCTCCCTGATGGCCCCAACCGCTTCTGCCTGCCAGCCTGATCACCCCCTAACCACTACCCTGCCAGCCTAATTGATGTGCAACTGCTTCCCTGCCAGCCTGTTTGTCCCCAACTTCCCTCCTCTGCCGGCCTGGTCACCCCTAACTGCCCTCCCCTGCAGGCTTGATCACCCCCAACTGCCCTCACTTGCAGGCCTGGTCCTTCCCAACTGCCCTCCCCTGCTGACCATCTTGTGGTGGCCATCTTTTGTCCACATGGTAGCAGGATCTTTGACCACATGGGGACAAGCCCTCTTGTGTGTTGGAGTGATGGTCAATCTGCAAATTACTCTTTTACTAGATAGTATAGAGGCCTGTTGCATGGGTGGGGGCAGCTGGTTTGCCCTGAAGAGTGTCCCAGATCAGGGTGGGGGTTCCCTTGGGGAGTGGGGTGGCCTGGGCAAGGGGCCTGTGGGGGTTTGCAGGCTGTCCATGCCCCCCAGTGACCCAACCGGAGGCTCTGGGATCTGGGATTAATTTATGTTCTACAATTGAAACTTTGTAGCTTGGAGCAGAGCCAAGCCTTCTGCTCACTCTGTGGTGACAGCTGTTTCTGTTTGGGTTTATTTAAATTCTATAATTGAAACTTTGTAGCCTAAAGTGGAAGCCTAGGCACTAGGGTTGCAGAAGCTTGGCTTCCTCCATTGTCCAGGCAATCCTAGTCTCTGCTCTCTCCAGCTCCGTGGCTGCCATTATTTCTGTTGGGATATATCTTCTGTAATTGAAACTTTATAGTATTGAGTGAAGGCCTAGGCTGGCAAGGGCAGGCAGAAAGCTTGGCTTCCTCCATTGCTGGAAGGGTTTGGGTTTGGGTTTATTTGCTCCTGATTGGCTTGTGGGCGTGGCTTGATCAGAGTTATGGTCAATTTGCATATTATTCTTATTAGATAGGAGGATATTATAATTATTTTATTAGTTATTGTTAATCTCTTACTGTACCTGATTTATAAATTGGACTTTATTATAGGTACATACATACAGGAAAAAGCATAGTTTATAAGGGGCTTGGTACTATTTGTGAGGGTCTTGGAACATATCCAGAAAGGAAAAGAGGGTACTACTGTATCTCACTTTTTGCAATAAATATTTTGGAAAGGTTTGGTTCCTTTTTTTGTTAAGTTGCACTATATTTAAATGAAAAAGTAACTATTGAGAGGAAAACTTACAATGAATCCTTTTGTAGAATAAAAACTTGATTTGTTAAGCCAATAATTTGTTAATTAATGTCTTTATAATTTCAGACTTTTGAGTATATATTTTTAAAAATATATTTTTATTACTATCAGAGGAGAGGAAGAGGGAGAGATAGATAGAAACATCAAGGATGAAAGAGAATCGTTGACTGGCTGCCTCCTGCACGCTTCCCACCGGATACTGGTCCCGCAACACGGGCATGTGCCCAAGACGGGAACTGAACCTAGTACCCATCAGTGCACAGGTCGACGCTCTTTCCACTAAACCAGTGATCAGCAAACTGTGGCTCTGTTGACTAATGAGTTTGCTGACCACTGACCTAGACTCTCGATTCCAATAATTACAGGCTGTTGTTATTCCTTGTGATTAAGCCCCTATCCAGTGGTCGGCAAACTCATTAGTCAACAGAGCAGCAAACCGCGGCTCGCGAACTGCATGTGACTCGCAAGCCGCAGTTTGCCAACCACTGCACTAAGCCAAACTAGCCAGGGCTAGACTTTTGCATATTTTAAGAGCAAGGCAAGTTTGCATATGTACCACAAAAGTACATGTATAACAAATATGACACAATTTTTTGAAAACTGTGGCTTTGTGTGAAATATTTTATCATATTACCTATTAAAGAATTAATATAATAGTACCACACAAACTTAAAGTAAGGTGAAACTAAATTATATAAAAAGTTCACATTAGTTTTAAAAGGCTGCAATTCCCCCAAAAATCACTGCAGAGGTTACTACAACAACAATTCATTGCGGCAAAAATTTTGTTGTTTTAATCTTGGCTGAGTGCACATTCTTGTGTCTAGCAATGAAAAAAGAAAAAGCCTGTTAAAAGTATTTTATGCATCTGGATCAGAAGAAAGCTGTCCTGAAGAGTTCTGACATTAGGAAATGGAGGACTGCCTCTGGATAAAGCTATTTAACCTATAACCTTCAATACAGTTTGTTCTATAACCTGGATGAGATTTATTCAAAAGTAGGTGCATTTTTAGTTTCATCTTTTTCTCTGCCTGAAAAAAAAATGTTAATGAAAACTTGGAAAAGGATTGCTAAACAGTAAGAATAGTGTCTGGGACATATTAAGCTCCATATAAGCAACTGTTATAATAAAATAAATAAAACCATGAAGGAAGACGTGGGGAATGAAGGAGATACTGTGCAGGAAAAGAGAGGGTAAAAGTAGAGGCTGGGCTAGGGATGCAAAAAGCTAGGAAAATACATAAATATGCTCATATGATTATAAGAGTCTGTGCCTCGTTTCCTCCCTTACAGTCTGACAACACTGCAGTAATTTCGAATAAGATGCTTTTGTACTACTGAAAGACATATACAAACATTTCATGAAAACTGCATTGTTTTTTGAAAAGTATAATTTTATCCTGAAACACTAAAAAACTGAGAGTAAAGAACAGAACAGTGCTATTGAATTCCAAAAGTATTAACAATTGAAGTCCTAACTCCAAGCCAGATATCTGATTTGCAACTATAGTGACGTTTTCATTAATCCAACCTATAAAAGAATGAAGATTTAAGGAATATGCCAAACCTTTACATTTAAAGCATATTTACTTGCACTTTTATGACTACAGGGAGATATTTTTAACTAAATACAGCATTTCTGCTGGTAGCAGGTTTGTTTTATAGCAAAGAATGAAGAGACATTTTAGGCAATTGAGTTAATTTAATATCAAATTTGTTGTTTATCTTTTGAGCTCTAAAACAAATAATTTATATTACAGTTTTTAAAAACAAATGCCACCCAAGTGGAACTTATATATGGCCTAAAACAGACCTTTGGCTTTTAATAGAAAAAAATATTGAATTATTTTTAATACATAAAAAGCATTTTAAACTTTAGTTAGAAATGTAATAGTTTGGGGGTAATACAATGAAAGAAAAAAGATACAATTTTCACCTAGTTTCCTGAAACTGAGCAATCCTCACCTCTGTGGCAAGTTTTTCCTGCAGTATACTTTCCCCCTTCTTTTTTGGTTTTCCTTTTTTAATTTCCTTAAATAGGCAAAAAATGAAGCTTTAGTGAAGGAGGGTTACAAAAACTACATTTTAGTTATCTTTAATATTTGTGTATTCCCTAATACCCACCAGTTTCTCTTCTTAGAAAATGGGTGACTTTCCCTTTAAAACAAAGTAAAAAACACTAAGCTCTACATATTAAACAGAACAATCATAATAATCAGACTATACATGCTAATAATTATTTCTTGGATGTACTCCTAGTACCTAATTCTCTTATTAGGTAAAAGAAAAACTATTTAAGAAAACTATCAGAAGTGGAGATGACAGATACCAGGTGGCTGTTCTAAATGTGTGTGGTTGATGAATATATGCTTGGATTAAAAACTTACATTTCAGTCATCTGATTTAGAAAGCTTCCGCTTCACATGTTGTGGGGGTTCCCAGGTGTCACTATCATCTGTTTCTTCTTCTTCTTCTTCCTGATCATCAATAACTTCATCTTCCTCCTCATT
The DNA here is from genome assembly GCA_027563665.1 of Antrozous pallidus. Taxonomy (NCBI): domain Eukaryota; kingdom Metazoa; phylum Chordata; class Mammalia; order Chiroptera; family Vespertilionidae; genus Antrozous; species Antrozous pallidus. Next base: position 47,802,586 of record CM050510.1, read on the forward strand.
TTCCTCAAATAACTCTACACCTAACTCTGATCTTCTCTGTCTTTCCGCAAACCACTCTCTGACCTGCTCATAGCCCATGTGTGATTTGTTAACAAGTTCATCAAGGTCTTGCTCATTAAGAAATTTGTGCTTCAGGTAATAATCCTTAAGTATTGCAGTTCCAGTTTTAAATTTTATGAGTGACACCCTGTCCCAGTTCATTCTCTTGCCTCCTCTAGGTCGCCCGCGCGGCCTTCCTCTTCCCCTTCCTTTGGGTCTTCCTCTCCCGCCTCTCCTAAGTGAAGACAGACCATTCATACCACTCGAATTGGAGCTTTGATAGCAGTAGTACCATTTTAAGTTTCTATTTTTCCAAGCATAACGGGTGTCCCCAAACCAACTAATCACGTCTTGTCTAGCAAGCCCGCTTTCTTTGGCCAACTTGTCATACTCTTCTGGTGATGGCCACTGGGATCGGACAAATGCGCTTTTGAGCATGTATAATTGCTCAGGTGTTTTTTTACTTATCTTGCCTGCACTCCCTGCCTTAGGTGCACCAGATTCATCTGCAGGAGAAGTTTCTCCTGCTTCTTCTTTGGAACTACCTGCATTAGTTTCATCTATTTCCATTTTCTCTTCCTTTAAAGCTTCTGATTTCTTCTTCTCTGTAAACCAAGCATCAATTTCTCTCCTGGTCAGTTTGGTTTGCGCTCGTAACCTATTTAATTCTTCATCTGTCAGTACGGAGTTGTTGAGAAAACTGGCCTGAAGGGCCTGGAGCTGCTCTGCTGTCTTTTCTTTAAACTTTTGGGGAGTAAAGTCGGGGAAAGGATTCCAGGATTGTTTATGCTGTGAAGTAACAGCAGTTGGGGATTCCGTGGTTTCATCGCTGGAGTCTATAATAATGGGAGTGGAGGAATCATTGTTGAGATGTAAGCACTGATTACTCTTTGAATTTCTCTGATTGTACCTCGTGTCACTAAACCATTTTTTAATCTCTCCTTTTGTCAAGCCTGTGATTTTCATAAGTCTGCTAATTTCTAAGTCATGAGGAAACTGATTTTTAAGGTAGCTGACTTTTAATTCTGCCAGTTGCTCTTTAGTCTTTTTCGCCCGAATGCCAAATGAATCAGGGTTTGCCAGTGTGGTTTCTTGTTTGACAGGCTGAGTAGTTGGGACTGCTGCTGCGGCTGCTGCTGGTGGTGCTGCTGCTGCTGCGGCTGCTGCTGCTGTGGCTGCTGCTGCTGTGGCTGCTGCTGCTGTGGCTGCTGCTGCTGTGGCTGCTGCTGGTGGTTTTGTTTCTGCAGGGGGCTGAGCAGCAGGGGCCTGACTTTTCTGTACGCTGCTTTGATTTGGCACCCCTGCCACTGTCAAGGCTATCGGTGCTGTTACCGGCAAGGTGTTTGTTCCAGCTACTTGTGTAAGAACCAGGCCTGGCTGACCAACTATTTGGCATGTTTGTAAAATGGATGGTAAGCCATTACTCCCTGTGGAAATGTGTGTCGGAATAACAGTTATGGTCTGAGGTACGGTGTGTACTGTTCCATTGAATTGCTTTCTTCTTGCCTCCTCTACTTCCTCAGGAGTCCAGCTCACACCATGTTTTAGACGTTGGGCTGAAAACCATATCTTGATCTGTTCCTCTGTATATTTTGCTTGAGCTGAAAGAACAGTAATTTCTGACATGGTTGGATAAGGGAATTTTTTGTAGGTGCTAAGCAAAAGGGGGTTGTTATCCAATGCAACATTGTAGGCAGGAATGCTACTAACAGGAATTAAGACTTTGGGAATCAAACTGGAATTCTGCTGAGCTGATACAGCAGTTATCACCTGTGCTAGTCCAGGAAGAACTGCTGCTGGAGTCACTACTGTGCTGGCATTTGGGTGTATTCTGTTGACAGTGGAAGTACTGGTATTAGAGTCAGAAGTTGAAGAACTAGGATTTTCCACACTTTCTTCATGGTCCGGTTTGATCTCCTTCTCTTTCTCTTCAGGAACATCCTCAACTGTGTTATGATGAACTGTAATACGCTTGTTCTCCACTTTATTTTTCATCATTTTCATGATGGGAGTTTTACTGATAGGAATTCCTGAAGAAGAAACTTCTGTAGATTCAGCTGGCTCTGAGTTCTCTTTAACAAAACTACCATCAAAAGTCAGATCGTTTATAGTTTGTTCAAAGATTGTCTGGTTATTTCGTTTTACCATAGTCAACCTAAAATTCTCTTCTCCTGGGTGGTACTTCAGATTATGCTCCGAAAGTGCATCATACCTTTTGGTGAGAAAATTACATTCAACACAAACATATGAGGAATTTAGCACTATGTTGGGATGTTCTGAATCCACATGAAAAGTAAACATATTTAGGTCTGGAGTTTGAAAAGTACAATATTTACATTCATAACCACCTTCAACTTTTTTATTTTGCTGATTGTCAGAATCCACAGATTCATTAACTTCTTCCTCACTTGAAATGCTCTCTGCTCTGCTGTTTTCTACAGGCGTGAGTACAGGAGGCCCTTCATCCAAATCTGATATCAACTCGAGGTCTGGATCCTGGTCACTGGCAAGGACCATGCAAGGTGTTGTTGATTTTCGCCTGCTTGCCATTCTGATGTTGTGGGAGAAATCTCAGTGGTGATTAAAAAGCATTGAGGCTTAAAACTATTCAGTATTTTTCATTTGAAAACAATGGCTTTTGGTTCTTCAGGTCCATTTTTATGCTCAACAAGTCTCATTAGCAGCTTTTTCATGGTTCAATCAAGAATTTATTGTTGGTAGATAAAATACTGTTGAACTGCTGGAATTTTCGAAGCACAACTCCAATCACCTACATTAAAATAAATTTTAAAAAGTTTTTAAATGAGTGATTATGATCTTTTAAACAAATAACAGTTATATTTCACTTATATGAAGTTGTTGGATGGCTTAGTTATAAAGATCTGAAATAAGATCAAAACCAGATTAAAAAAAAGCCCTCTAAGGATTAAAATAGATGTCTCCAAACCAAGTCACTGAAGGTCATGCACTATATTCATGGGTCAGCGCACAAGCTCATTTGGATTTTTCAGCTAGCTATATATTTGGAGGGATGTTGGGGAACAAGTTTGCTTTGCCAAGAGTATTACCAATATGAAATGGTAATCAGTTAACAAGGGAGAAACTTTAAAACTATAAAAAGCAGATACTTAGAGACTACGGCCATTAAGTATATAAGAAATTCAATCCATCAGTTGTAACTGCTCCTACTGGTCTATCTCATCATCCCAAAAGCATGCCCAAGTATGGAAAAGAAGCAAAGATACAATATGTACGATCAAAGTTTTAGAAACACTTCTTAATCATTTTCCATGGTCCTATCAGAATTTATAAAAATCATCTAATCATTATCAGTCTTCTGACTTAAAATTTATGAAAGAATAAAGTCCAAACTCCTGAAGCCACACAGAGTTCCCTTCACAACCTGGCCCGACGTCAATCTCCTGACTCTTATTTCCATATGCTTTAAGCCCAGCAGAAATGATTGCTGTGCCAGGGACCCTCTATGCAGGCGGACTCTTATACCAGAGCACATGTGTGTGCACTTGATGGGATGATCTCTCTGTTTGCCTTACAGTTCACCCTCCTCCCCAGTTTATTTTCTAGTCTAGTAATGACCATGTTGTAGTAGAGAAATATTACATTTCTGTCCCACAACATAGTCCTCATTATAAATGTGTTTCATTATTTCTTCTTTTTTAAAAAAATATATTTTATTGATTTTTTTACAGAGCAGAAGGGAGAGGGATAGAAAGTCAGAAACATCGATGAGAGAGAGACATCGATCAGCTGCCTCTTGCACACCCCCCACTGGGGATGTGCCCGCAGCCAAGGTACATGTCCTTGCCGGAATCGAACCCGGGACCCTTCAGTCCGCAGTCCAACGCTCTATCCACTGAGCCAAACCGGTCTCGACTATTTCTTCTTTTTTTATTTGATAGCTTTATCCTATATAATAAAAGGGTAATATGCAAATCAACCAAAAGGCAAAATGACCAGTAGCTATGATGTGCACTGATCACCGGGGGCCAGATGTTCAATGCAGGAACTGCCCCCTGGTGGTCAGTGCACTCCCATAGGGGGAGCACCGCTCAGCCAGAAGCCCTGAGCCAGGCTCACATCCCCCAGAATTCCCTGACTACAAGAGGGTGCAGGCCAGGCTGAGGGACCTCCCCACCCCTACCCCCCAAGTGCACGAATGCCATTCACCAGGCCTCTAGTTGAGATATAACAAAGCCCATGAAACTCTAAATCAAACCAATGAACTTTATATCTTTAACCTAAAGTTCTCCCAGCTGAGCTGTCTTGGCAATCTCATTCATTTTTATATTTTCTTTGCATGTAAGAAGCCAGAAAGTGGGGACTCACTAAATGTTTTTTAACTGAATAAAAATGAATAGGAAAACAGTCCTATAAAACTCCACATTCCAAGAAGGCATCACCAGAGAAACAGTACCTGAAATTCATAAGAATGATCTTAAATCATCAAGAAAAAGTACATTATATTCATACAAATACATTTAAATATTTCAAAATTTTGATGCTAAATTACTTAGTTGATGGGCTTCTGTAGTCTACAAGAAATAAAAAATGAATAAAATGAGTAAGTGGTCGCCGAAACCGGTTTGGCTCAGTGGATAGAGCGTTGGACTGTGGACTGAAGGGTCCCGGGTTCTATTCCGGTCAAGGGCATGTACCTTGGCTGCGGGCACATCCCCAGTAGGGGGCGTGCAAGAGGCAGCTGATCAATGTTTCTCTCTCATGGATGTTTCTGACTTTCTATCCCTCTCCCTTCTGCTCTGTAAAAAATCAATAAAATATTTTTTTTAAAAAATGAGTAAGTGGTCTTACTCTCTACCACAAATTGGAACTATTCATTTACTAGCATGATCCATGTCCTAGCTGAACTGAGGAGAAAAAGTTTACTTCAAAGATTATAAAGCAAAACCAGTTCTCTATGCAGAGATACACTGACTCAGGAAAGGGAAAATGTTTTTTAGGAAACAGAGCTGTCCAAAGAGAGAATGCCCTGCCTCTGAAGGTGGTAAGAACCTCCTCACTGAGATTCAAATATATACTACAAAGCCTTTGTTAGGTCTAAACAACAGATGGAAAGTTAGACTAAATGCCCATTGTCCCCTGAGCTCCAATTATTAGAATTAGTAATAACTGTAGTCACAATAATCTAATTCTCTACTCGCAAAGGTGTCATTATTTTTTTTATCAATAAAATTTCTTTGATTTCTAAGGGAATATAAAGAAATATGAAATTGCAAACTATTTCTTTTTTCTTTTTTTTTTTTTTTCGTTTCAGGAACAAATTTACTGAGTGACAAATAACCATTCACACAGGAAGAAGAAAGTTGGGGAGGCTGAAACTAAATATCAGACAGATCACCAAATGGTTCAGAGAGGGGCCTAGTTTTCCTAAGAGCCTGGTTCCAAAGTCAGAAACGGGACATTGGAGTGTAAAAAGATGGCACATGAGACTCCTCCATTAGAATTCCAAAACGATGGTAACTTAGGCTCAGGTCCAGTCAATTCAAGAGTCATAGCAATGTCTGATGATGAAGGGAACAAATTCACCTTAGAGGCACCCTAGGACCCTCCAGCTTCAGATAAAATTAATCTACTTCTTCAATGGTGGGGCCTGTGGCAGCCCTCCCAGGTGTGTACCCTGTTCCACAGGTAGGCCCAGTGCATCCCTCCTGGTAGAGTTTTGTGATGACTGGGTTACACACTTGTTCCAGTTCCTTTCTCTTATGATCAAACTCATCTTTCTCAGCCAGTTGATTGGCCTCCAGCCATGAAAGGACCTCATTGCATTTATCCAGAATTTTCTTTTTATCAGACTCACTAATCTTACCCTTCAAGCCTTCATCACTCACAGCACTCTTCATGTTAAAAGCATAGGATTCTAAGGCATTTTTTGCACCAATTTTCTCTCTCTGGATCTCATCTTCAGCTTTATATTTCCCAGCATCCAGAACCATGCGCTCGATGTCCTCCTTGCTCAGGCGGCCTTTGTCATTGGTGATGGTGATCTTGTTGGCCTTGCCGGTGCTCTTGTCCATGGCTGTGACGTTCAGGATGCCATTGGCGTCGATGTCAAAAGTCACTTCGATCTGAGGAACCCCCCTGGGTGCAGGAGGGATTCCAGTCAGGTCAAAACGCCCCAGCAGGTTGTTGTCCCTCGTCATGGCCCTCTCGCCCTCGAACACCTGGATCAGCACCCCCGGCTGGTTGTCGGAGTAGGTGGTGAAGATCTGAGTCTGCTTGGTGGGGATGGTGGAGCTGCGCTTGATCAGGTCATCACGCCCCCGGCTGTCTCCAGCCCCAGCGACAGGGGCGCCACATCCAGCAGCAGCAGTTCCTGCACGTTCTCAGACTTGTCCCCCATCAGGATGGCTGCCTGCACCGCCGCCCCGTAGGCCACCGCCTCGTCGGGGTTGATGCTCTTGTTGAGGTCGCGCCCATTGAAGTAGTCCTGCAGCAGCTTCTGCACCTTGGGGATGCGGGTGGAGCCCCCCACTAAAACAATGTCATGGATTTTCGCCTTATCTATCCTGGCATCCCGAAGAGCCTTCTCCACAGGCTCCAGCGTGCCCCTAAAGAGGTCTGCACACAGCTCCTCAAAGCGGGCTCTGGTGATGGACGTGTAGAAGTCGATGCCCTCAAAAAGTGAATCAATTTCTAAGTTGGCCTGCGTGCTGGACGACAGGGTCCTCTTGGCCCTCTCGCAGGCGGTGCGCAGCCGCCTCACGGCTCGCTTGTTCTCGCTGATGTCCTTCTTGTGCTTCCGCTTGAACTCCTCCACAAAGTGGTTCACCAGCCTGTTGTCAAAGTCCTCCCCTCCCAGGTGGGTGTCCCCGGCCGTGGCCTTCACCTCAAAAATCCCATCATCTATGGTCAGGATGGACACATCAAATGTGCCTCCACCCAGATCAAAGATCAGAACCGGTCGCTCTCCCTGACCTGCTTTATCTAGGCCATAGGCGATGGCAGCAGCTGTTGGCTCATTGATTATTCTTAGCACATTGAGACCTGCAATCACGCCTGCATCCTTGGTGGCCTGGCGTTGAGAGTCATTGAAGTAGGCCGGCACGGTGATCACAGCATTGGTGATGGGATGGCCCAAAAAAGCCTCAGCAGTCTCCTTCATCTTAGTCAGCACCATTGAAGAGATTTCTTCCGGGTAGAAAGCCTTTTGTTCCCCTTTGTAGGATACCAGTACTTTGGGCTTGCTTCCTTCATTGATTACTTGAAAAGGCCATAGTTTCATATCTGATTGTACTACAGGATCATTAAATTTTCTGCCAATCAGGCGTTTGGCATCAAAGACAGTATTCTGAGGATTCACGGCCACCTGGTTCTTGGCCGCGTCCCCGATGAGCCGCTCGGTGTCGGTGAAGGCCACGTAGCTGGGGGTGGTGCGGTTGCCCTGGTCGTTGGCGATGATCTCCACCTTGCGGTGCTGGAAGACCCCCACGCACGAGTACGTGGTGCCCAGGTCGATGCCGATGGCTAGTCCCTTAGCAGCAGCCATGGTTTTCCGAGACCTATTCTCCGGTCGCCTTCGCTCCAGTTTGGTAACGTTCGGACTGCGAAGCCCCAGTCGGTGGGAACTCCCTCAACAACTATGCTGCGCAGCCGGTGTCCCCCCACCCCCCACCCGCCCGCCCTCCCTAAAGCTTTGAGCGGCTTCAGGCTTCTCATCCTGCTTCCAAACTACCCATGAGGTCAGAGCAGCCTGTCCATTGTAACGCGACTGCGGGGAGCGACGTCAACCCCTCCAACCAGCGGCCGCCTCGTTCCCAGGATCACCGCGGTCACCGCAAACTATTTCTTAACTAAATGATATAAACTAAGCTAAAGCCATCTTCCCTATTTAATTCAATAGGGACAGCACTATTTCATTCGTGTTAACAAAGCAGTTTGATTTTTTTTTTTTTTTGTCATTGAAAACAGGGAATTCCTTCCTGCTCTGGCTGATTTGGTTCAGTGGATAGCGCGTCAGCTTGCAGACTGAAGGGTCCCAGGTTCGATTCTGTTCAAGGGCACATCCCCAGTGGACGGTGAGCAGGAGGCAGCCAATCAGTGATTCTCTCTCATCATTGTTTCTCTCTCTCTCTCCCTCTCCCTGCCTCTCTGAAATCAATAAAAATATATTAAAGAAATAAATAAAAACAGGGAATTCCTCAAATAGCTTCAAGTAAATGGAGGAGTACAAATAAGTAGTACCTATATGTTTGCCAGTGAAGGAGACAGATTAAGGACAGGGGAGTAAGCAATTTTGTGACTGCTATTCTCATAGAATCATAGGTTATATTAATTAGGATCTACTAATACCAAAAATGTCAAAGATGTACATAGGACAAGGGGTTAATATCCAATATTTATAAAGAATACATACAATTCAACCCAATTCAACAAATTTACTCAACAACTATTTGTTGAGTGTCAATCATGTGCCATGCACTGTATTAGGCACTAGAGATACTGCAGTGACCAATACAGTCAGTCTTTGGTCTGCCAAGTACTAGCAGTTGAGCAAAGAAGAGTCAGTAAATAATTAGAGGCCCTATCCCTCCATGGAGCACACCCATGACATTCCCTTCCACCTCTCCAACTCCTCCCCTACTCCCAGCAGGTATCCCCTAAACTCTAAGGGACCCCCATGAGACCTGCAACCAGGGGAGCAATGGGCAGTGGCAGCTCATCTTGGGTTAACCCCCTAAACCTGTCTCCAAGGCCCATTTTTCCCCTTTTCTCTGACTTCCCAGGAGCCAAAACAGCCCAGCTCAGGCTCTCCTATTGCTCCTTCTTATGTCCTTCCTTGTTTCACTGCCCCAAGTATGTTTTTGCTGTGGTTAATAAGTTCTTGCTGGTTTTTCTGCCATAAAACACAATAATAGTAACTAGAATAACTATTTTCAATGCAACAAGAGGAAATATCAGGGACTATATGAGCAATTTGTAGGTTTCTAGAAAAGACACAGAGAAAGCTGCCCTGCAGAAAATAAGAATAGAAATACCTACTTCAGAGGCTGATCAAAATAAAATGCTTTATACACTTTGATTCACAGTAGGTAACTAATTAATGCTATTTTCCAGTTCCTGAAAAATTCTTTTTGGAGATGAAGAAATACTTATTTAGTACTATTCTCTTTCTCAAGGAACTTAATCAGCTGACAATCCACACAAATGGAATGAAAAAGCAGAAAAGGGGTAAAAATACAGAATAAGAAATTCTATGATGTGGTTCCAGTTTATCTCCTTTGTCATTAAAGTGCAGTAGAGCTGGGACAGGGAAATTGCCATACAGAAATCACTGTTAGCTGACAGACATCCTCTATTTGAAAGTTAACTGGAAACAGAATGAAAAATCAATTTGGGGAACCTTGCACTATTTACCTATTAAGGAGGGGGAGGAGGTTAGAGTTCAGTTGCACACCTGAGTAGTGAAGTAGCTTTGCAATTAAAACATAATTAAAATGAAGTCTGCCAATAAAGGAAAAATTATATGCTAAATGCATCCAGCATTGTAAATATAATTATGTTTGAAAACTATTTTCAGTTAACCTTTCAGAAGAGAAATATGTGAAAAAATAACTCATCAATCAAGCCCTACCTGGTTTGGCTCAGTGTATCGAGTATGGGCCTGGGTACTGCAGGGTCCCGGGTTCTAGTCCAGCCAAGGGCACATGCCTGGGTTGTGGGCTCGATCCCCAGTAGGGGGCGTGCAGGAGGCAGCCAATCAAGGATTCTCTCTCATCATGTTTCTATCTCTCCATCTCCCTTTCTCTCTAAAATCAATAAAAATATATTTTAAAAAATAATAATCAGCCGAACCAGTATGGCTCAGTGGATAGAGCGTCGGCTTGGGGACTGAAAGGTCCCAGGTTCGATTCCGGTCAAGGGCATGTACCTTGGCTGCGGGCACATCCCCAGTTGGAAGTGTGCAAGAGGCAGCTGATCGATGTTTCTCTCCCATCGATGTTTCTGACTTTCTATCCCTCTCCCTTCCTTCTCTGTGAAAAATCAATAAAATATATATTTTTTAAAAAATAATAATAATCAAAAGAATAGTTGAGAAATATAAAAAATTATCCATTTACATGTGGACAAAGACTAGCGAATAGAAAAAAATAAAATTTTCACAAAAATAGGTAAAATTTATGTGTGGTATTTATAAGTTTTCTTTAATATTGTTATAACATTGATTTATTATAAAATATAACAAACAATGGTTTTAAGGACTTAAAATTGCCAATAAATTAAAATACTTCTACGGTCATTTCTGTATAGCATTCAGGTGTATTCCAGATATTTTTTGGAGCTCCTGCCCCAGGTCTGATAAGTCAGACTACCCTGATTCCCCGAAAGTAAGACATCCCCCAAAATAAGACCTACTCTCTGTAATATAAGGCAGTCCCCTGAAAATAAGATCTAGCGCATCTTTGGGAGCAAAAATTAATATAAGACACTGTCTTATTTTCGGGGAAACAGAGTAGTTCTAAGAACCCTCAAGAGCGCCCATAATCTCTAGGGTGCAGATCTAGGCCAAGCCAATTTCCATGGTCCTACCTGCATCCTGGCTCTTTTCCTGAAGGTAGGCTGCTCCTTAATCAATTCATGATCCTAAACTCGTCAAAATTATCACAACCAAGTTTCTCTCCAGAAAAGCATTTAATTAAAGCAAAATTTATTTCATCACAGTATAATAATTTTGGGCAATACTAATAGCAATTCTTCTTACATGGTCAGAAAGAATGTCTGTTTAGCTCTTCCCAGGACCCTACACAGTGCCTATCAAGGCCCCAATAATATTTGCTGAAAAAACCCACCTTTAAAATATATCTGTATTGTATATTATAACATACATTTTACTTCACTAAACACTCATTTACAGAGGAGCTATAAAAAAAACAACAACTGTGCTTGCTTTAATGGTAGATTACTTTCAATGGTAAAATCCTTACTAATAAAATTACCTCAGTCATTAGAATATTAAAACATCCTTGATTATCAAACATTCTACCTAATAAAATGGCACAATGAATATACAACAAATATTTACCAACATCCATAATTCTGTTGTAACAAATCAGTTTTATGCATGAACAGTGTATATCTAAATTTGTAGTCTATGTAAGACTAAAACAAGGGAGATAAATCCATTCAAAGCATTAGTCTTTCCAAGAAGGCAAATGCAAATTTGAACTTGGAATCATTATTTCTATTCCAAGAGAAAACTATACTAAAATGGTGTTACATTTTTAAAGAGTTTAAAATATAAATTCTCAATGGTATGCACTATAAAAAGTGAGTGGATTGCTTCAAATTTTATGCTTAGTACTAAAAAAAAAAAGTCCAACACTGTTTATAATTAAGCAGAGTCATAGCTACACTGAATTTTCTAAGCCTCTATTTTTTTGGCTGTCTTACACTTCAGATTAAATGATTAACAGATAGCAGCTTATTTGCCAACTTAGCCACAAAAGCATGTTATTTTGGTTAAGTTTTATGTGAATAAAAACAAACTATTTTTATACCAATTCTGGGTCAAATAAAAACATTTAGAAGATAACTATAATTTTTAAAAATATATTTTATTGATTTTTTTACAGGAAGGAAGGGAGAGGGACAGAAAGTCAGAAACATCGATGAGAGAGAGACATCGATCAGCCGCCTCCTGCACACTCCCTACTGGGGATGTGTCACAACCAAGGTACATGCCCTTGACCGGAATTGAACCTGGGACCTTTCAGTCACAGGCTGATGCTCTATCCACTGAGCCAAACTGGTTTCGGCAGATTAACTATAATTTTTAAGGCTCATGTTACTTTTGACCTAGTACCAATTAAATAAAACTGCTCTTAGGGTGGCTAAAATATACAAACTGAGAATCCTTTGGACTAAATATTCATTACACTGAAAAATTTTAGAACTCTTTATTTTACTTAGTTTCGCTTCTCTATCTTTGAGTCAGAGTTCTGTTTAGCCAGCTGCAAATACTTATTTGTACATGTTTGTATTCAAACCAGAGGTCAAAAATCCATCAAAATCACCGAATGCCTGAAATAATACTAGGAACAAAGAATAACGGGATCAAATTAAAACAAAGGATATCTACCATGTCAAAAAAAAAGAAGTCTAAGAGGATATTTTTTAATAAAAAACAAATTTTAGCCTTTATACACTTGAGGCATTTTTTAAAGCTAAAATGTAAAAATATTCAGGAACAGCTGTTATTTTAAAAAATTAAATGAGAAATCTGACAACCCAAAATTTGTACCTATAACCAATGTTTTTTAAATTTTCTGTAACTTAAAATTATTAAGTAAATTTCCAAAGTGGTCTCAAGACAATCAAAATTCAAGTATTAAGATGAATATAGACAGAAATGAATATGACAAAAAATGAAAGCATCTAAGAAATTATGGCCAAAGATAATTTAATTTCAGAAGATCCCTTTGTTAACGCTAATTAAGGCTTAAAGGTTTAGTAACTCTATCCTCTTTCCTGTTTTTTCTACCTGAGAAAGCTGACCTAATACTGCTAACGATTAAAGGAAGAATCGAAGCTGGACAGATTTCTCCCCAGATTTGAGGAGTGAAATGTTTTTTTGAAAGGTCTCCAGGACACTAACATCCTGGTTTGCTGTCTTCTCCTGGGAAGTCAGAAGGTATGTAACATATTGAGAGTGATATATAAACTAGAACTATAATGAAATCCCCTATCTTTGTTACTTAAGTTTGTATGATTAAAAAGTAATTTTCTGCTGAAAAGCTTTCCCCTTCTTTTCTCAAGGAGGTGTGTTAAGTCTTTCACAGACAGTCTAACACCTGGTCTAACACAAGAGTGCTATTCTTGATTCCCAGTGAGATTATCATCAAGAGGCTGGAAAACCATTCATCTGTCTGTTATTCCCCTTCCCCCCACCACTTGATAAAAATATAGTAGCTGTTACCTATTTCCCTCAGGAAATAATCATTCAATTTTTAAAAATATTTTGAAATATAATAGAAATTAGATTGGTAATGTCAACTTGTAAGAACTCAATTTTTAAAATTAAAAGCAAACCACCATATTAATGGTTATTTAAGCTTTCTTGGTACTTTTGAGAATCATCTAAAAAACAATTGAACTAAAGTATAAATATGTCAAACAATAAACTATGTAATCTAATGCTTCTTATAAAAGCAATATATATCAGGTAAATAAAATATATATGTAATTATGTAAAAATCTATTTGAATATTTAAATAAGGGTATGTTTAACCTATGTTATTTAATTTTTAATATCCTAATTTTATAATTGTAAGTAATTATTATTACGAGACTATATATTGAAAATATATTTTCAGGAGTTGTTCTTGAAGCATTTTTTTTTGGATATAGGCAAAAAACAGTAAAATTTCTGGAACTATTTCCCCATATGAAATGTCTCTGTCCTCATGACCTTCATTTGTCTTGTTACTACCGTTACTATAGCACCTGATATAGTGCCTGAAACAAAGAATTTCAGCAAATATCAACTGAAAATCAATTATAAATATAGCACATAGATGTATTATGACGTATGATGCTGTTTCCGTTTAAATTGAAGCAGCCAACCTTCCTATATTTTTAAAATATGAATGTACATTTCTTACAAAAGTGTGAGGAATATATCTGTGTTCATTTAAAAAAAGTTTTTAAAACTTGGGCCAAAGAGAGTGTCATGGGATATAAAGTGAGCACATTCAGTACCTGAGTTTTACCTTACCAAAACATCAGAACACATACTTGCCATAGCTTCCTCAGCATTCTCTGCTTTGACACAGAAGGGTGCCCCTTCAAATTAGGTGTTTAGCTCAGGCCATCATTACCAACAGGTCCAAAGTACCTATCTGCCATCCCCTACAAAAAAAGTAATATCACTTTATTATTCTAGAGATGATGATGCAGTCTTACGAAATTTTAAAGTTTATGCCTTGGCTTTTTAAAAAAATTAATGTAACTTTGAAAAAAATTAATTTCCTCATAGAAACCTTAAAAGAATTATCTAAATGCCACACCCAATATTAGTAAGAAACACAAAAAATGAAAACTACACTTAAAAAAATTCTATATTATGTAAAACAACCAAGTTACTATGATACTATTTTCAATAAAAATGTTCAAAATGTGAATATATGCAGAATATAATACGAAAGCTAAGATTAAGAAATTGGGAATTGTAAAAATTTACCACACAAAAGTTAGGAAAGACAACTTAAAGAGTTGAAAAGAGGTATATGTTTCTATGTTTACACATAAACCTACTGATATCTGCATCCTAATTTACTGTGTATTAAGTGGAATGTAGTGGGTTATTAATGCTGGCAATAAGCCAGTACTACTTAAACCACTAGTACTCCTAAACATGTAGTATCTAACAGAATGACTGGTCTTTAACTATTTCATTTTTGCAAGAAAGCTACAGACCAAATGGCTTTTTAATCAGTGCATTGTGAAATATTAAACTGTAAAACCAAACTGGAAATTATTCTCTCTCCCTCCTTTTTTTTTTTTTTTTTTGTCAATCCTCACTAGAGAATATTTTCCCATTCATTTTTAGAGAGAGTGGAAGCAAGGGGGAGAAACACACAGAGAGAAACATGGATATGAAAAAGACACATTGATAGGTGGCCTCCCCATTGGTCTGGACCAGTGCCAGGTATCCAGCCTGCAACTGAGGTATGGACCATTCAGTCCACAGGCCCATGCTCTGTCCACTGAGCCAAACCAGCCAGGGCGAAACCATCCTCTGAAAACGCAGACTGTGTCTAAATGTGGCATACTACTCAGAGTTAAACCAATCACAAAATTTAATAAAAGCTGTAATTGATTCTGTTATTAAATAACAGGAAATAATGCTTTTGAAGGTTTGAATCATTTTTATTGTTCTTTAAGCACTAAAGCTCTGTAACCATAGTGAATAAATATTCAGGAAGATGATTTCCCCCAAACACCTTATCCTTTGATTCTTGCTGTTATTATATACAAGTTTACAAAGAGCCCTCTTAAGAAATAACATAGCCTGGCAAGTGTGGCTCAGTGGTTGAGAATCTATGAACTAAGAGGTCACGGTTCAATTCCTGTTCAGGGCACATGTCTGGGTAGCAGGCTCAATCCCCACTGGGGGGTATGCAGGAGGCAGATCAATGATTCTCTTTCATCATTGATGTTTCCTATTTCTCCTTCTCCCTTCCTCTCTGAAATCAATAAAAATATACATTTTTAAAAAGCAATAATGTAATACTTCCAGGTGAAGTTAAAGCTTAGACTAAATAGTTACACTATTTTCATGAAAAGCAAAATAGCATTTTCCTGGTAAGTGCAGTGGAGCATCCTGTTATCTCTGCAGCCTGGGATTCCACAGTCTCATTTCCTGGCATCTCCTTGTTCCCCCTGTCCTTAGCCATCCACCTATAGGATGTCAACTAGAGAAGAAGATAGGAAACAGCTGCCAAAGAGGGGAGGTTATTTCCCAAAATGAATTATTAATGTTATAGGAAATTGGTGACCTATTTGAACCCACTCTTAAATCACACAGTAATTGCAAGATGTTTTACAGAATGGGAGTCTCTTGAGAATAATTGCCAAGACATGTGAAGGCACCAGGCAATTAGAAGAGCAACAAATGAGCTGCTCAATATTTCTGGATGAAAAGCGTATTTGCCAAATGCTATTTCAGTTCCTAAAACTGGGATTACTTTAGAACAATTCTAATACCCAGCATCTTATAATAGTACCTATTTAGTAGGGTTGCTATGAGGACTGAAAGAAATAACATATGTTATCACTTTTACTTAGGTATTAACTTTAATTTATAGCACAAAGGAAGTCTTTGTTTAAAATTTGTTAAATGTTTAAATAGTATAAAATATTTTCAAAGCCCAGGCATAATCAACTTTCCATTTCAGACCTATCAGCATATCAAACAATGCTAGAATAAGCTGACTTTAATAGGTAGATATGAATCAATCAAAATTTATACCCTCCACCCCAACCTATACATACTTTCTCTGACCTTCAATAAGAATAATTTGTCTAAACACATTTTAAGGGGTATTTCATAGCACTAACAAGCCTCTGATATAAAAATATTATCATAGTAATGAATATAAATTGTTTTTTCACCAGCCCTCACTCCCAGGTAAGACCCATGCCCAGAAAAGTCTTTAAAAACTTCTTTTTGACAATATTAAAGGTAAAGGAAACACTTATATATAAGAAAAACATAGTTATGAATAAAATACTTAGAAAGATCAGAATCTTTCTATCTCCTTTCATTCCTCTCAATAACCCAAAAAGAGAACATCTTTAGGAAGGGGAAAAAAGAGAATCAGAAATCCTGTGGGAAATATGAACCACTAAAATTGACTCACAAATTATTTTATTTAAAATTGTGAATATGGCCGAAACTGGTTTGGCTCAGTGGATAGAGAGTCGTCCTGCAGACTTAAAGGTCCCATGTTCGATTCTGGTCAAGGACACGTACCTTGGTTGTGGGCACATTCCCAGTAGGGAGTGTACAGGAGACAGCTCATTGATGTTTCTCTCATCGATGTTTCTAACTCTCTATCTCTCTCCCCTCTTCTCTGTAAAAAAAAATCAATAAAAAAGAATATCATTGAGGAACCAAGATGGCGGCATAGGTAAAACACCTATCTTGCCGCCATACACAGCAAGTTTAAAACTACAACTTAACGAAAGAACAAACACCATCCAGAATCACCGGAAAGCTGGCTCAGTGAAAATTCCAGAAATAAAAGTGAAGATAAGACACTGTGACTTGGAGGAGTGGCTGAGGACAGCGTTGAAGATTCGTGTGGAGAGAGGTTTGGAGTGGGCGCACCAGCGGATAGGGTGGGCGGCTGAAAACCGGCCAGTTTTCTCAAATGGGGGAGACAAAGACGTCCCACTGGACTGATTCTCCAGCTCTGGGCGAAGTCTAGGGAACCCACTATCATACGGGGTAAAAACTGGACAGTGGGAGGGCACGCCAAAGCTCGGGTGCTGCAGGGGTCTGCCGGCTTGTGGAGAGGGCGAGCTTGTGCGGAGTGCGCGTGAACTTGGGAACAGCGCAGCTGCCTGACCGCGTAGAGAGCGCTCGCGACTTACTCTTTCATTTGGGAAACCGTCAGACTGCATTGTTTTGCGACCCTGGGTGAGACGTTGGGTATGCAGACTCATTTGGGGAGAGTCTGAATTCTCCAGCAGCCGGTGGAGCTCGGCAGCGGCTCTCTCTCAGAGGTGCTGGCGGCCATTGCCCCTGGCACAGAGTCCCTGGGGCTGCATAGGGTGGAGCTGACGCTGTCTGCTTGGCCCAGAGACTCCGCCCATCCAACCTGAGCACAGCTGAACATCACAGACAATTAGCCTGGAGGTCAACACCTCCAAGTGCTAACAACGATTAACCTGAGCTTAACTTCAGCAAGACTGAGCAACCCATATCCACCTCAGGTAAATGGGGAGGCTGAGCCACTGTCCCTTGTAGGACGTCTACCACACAAAGCTAATTGACCAACTCAGGGAAGCAGCCACCATGCAGAGACATGGAAAGAAATCACATGTGGAAGAAATGGAGGAAAAAAAATGATTGGACATGGAATTCAAAACCACGGTTATAGGGCTTTTCAAGAGGCTCCTAGAAAAGGCCGAGACCTCTAAGGAAATAAACAAGACCCATGAGGAATTGAACAAGAACTTCCAGGAAATGAACAAGACCTGCAAGGAAATGATCAAGACCAACTTGGAAATGAATGAGTCCTACGAGGATATGAATGAGACTCTCAAGAATATGAAAAAGGACCGACCAGAAATTAAGCATACACTGACTGAAATAAAAAATATTATGCAAAGACCTAAAAGTACTCTAGAGCACCCCAAGAACCAAGTTAAAGATTTGAAATACAAAGAGGTAAAATCCACTCAGCTGAAAAAAGCAAGAAATCAAAAGAATCCAAAAAATTGAAGATAGTGTAAGGGGCCTCTGGGACAACCTCAAGCATACCAACATCCGAATTATAGGGGTGCCAGAAAAAGAGAGAGAGCAAGACAATGAAAACCTATTTGAAGAAATAGTGACCAAAAACTTCCCACACCTGGTGAAAGAAATTTTGACTTAGGAGTCCAAGAAGTGCACCGAACCCCAATATATAGGAACCCTAAGAGGACCACACCAAGGCACATCATAATTAAAATGCCAAGAGCAAAAGATAAAGAGAGAATATTAAAAGCAGCAAGAGAAAAACAGTTACCTATAAGGGAGCATCCATATGATTGTCAGCGGAATTCTCAACAGAAACGATGCAGGCCAGACGGGAGTGGCAAGAAATATTCAAAGTGATGAATAGCAAGAATCTACAACCAAGATTACTCTATCCAGCAAAGCTATCACGCAGAATTGAAGGTCAGATAAAGTGCTTCGCAGATAAGAAAAAGCTAAAGGAGTTCATCACCACCAAACCAATATTATATGAAATGCTGAAAGATATTCTTTAAGAAGAGGAAGAAGGAAAAGATAAAAGTGTAAATTATGAACAACAAATACACATCTATCAACAAATGAATCTAAAAATCAAGTGAATTAATAAGCTGATGAACAGGATAAACTGGTGAATGTAACAGAATCACGGACATAGAGAGGGAATGGACTGACAATTCTTGGGGAGAAAAGGGGTGTGGGAAGTGCAGCAAGAGACTGGACAAAAATCATGCACCTATGGGAGAGGACAGTGGGGGGGGGTGAGGGAGGTAGGTGGGATGGGTACCAGGTGGAGGGGAGCTACAGGGGAAAAAAAAGGAACAATGTAATTAATAAACTGAACAATAAAGATTAAAAAATCAATAAAATATGTAAAAAATAATAAAATAATAAAATAAAATTCTGAATATGTATATATGTCTACCACATCAGTGTTTCAATTTTCTTACATAAGCTTTGATGTTTTTTAAAAAAATCTAAGCCTAGCCCTAGGTGGCTTGGCTCAGTGGATAGAGCATCAGCCTGCAGACCAAAGGGTCCCGGGTTCAATTCTGATCAAGGGCACCTACTTTGGTTGCAGGTTCCTTCCTGGCTCATGCAGGAGGCAACCAATCGATGTTTCTCTCACATCAATGTTCTGTCTTTCCCTCTCTTTTCCACTCTCTCTAAAAGTCAATGGAAAAATGGATATTCCATTGACTTTCAGAATGAGTGGAAAAGAGAGGGAAATTTTATTTACAAAAGTAAATAAAAATTTAAATCTAGCCTTGGCCAGTGTGGTTTAGTGGGTGGACATCATCCCATGAATGGAAAGGTTGCTAGTCGATTCCCCGTCAGAGCATATCCCTAGGTTGTGAGCTCCACCCAATCTTGCAGAGGAGACAGCGACTGATGTTTCACTCTTACATTGATGTTTCTCTCTCTCTCTCTCTCCCCCTTTCTTTCTCACTAAAAATCAATTTTAAAAATCTAAATCTAAAAACTGAAAACAAAAATCTTGCAAAACTATGAGTTGCTTAATTTTAACTCCTTTGAATAAATGTAATTCTTAAACTGCTCACATATAATTTTTTTCAAAGTATATCATTATATTTGTTTAGACCAAAGATGTATAAGACCATCCATATACCCTTAAATACATTATGGAATACTAATGACATAAACTACAATGATTAAGTATTCTTTAAGGTCAAAACATGGCAACTACCTAAAAATATTACATATTTATTTTTTAAATTAGCTATATAAAATACAAACCTCCAAATGTAAACTCAAATATATATTCTGATTAGTAATCAGTAGCTTCAGTCATGCAAGTCAGGCTTACTCATGACTACACTGTCAATATTCAAATACAGTCTCTTTTTTTAAAGTGTATTTTATTGATTTTACAGAAAGGAAGGGAGATGAATAAAGAGTTAGAAACATCAATGAGAAACACTGATCAGCTGCCTCCTGTATGTCCCCTACTGGGGATCAAGCCTGCAACCAAAGTACATGCCCTTGACCAGATTCGATCTTGGGACCCTTCAGTCTAAAGGCCGATGTTCTATCCACTGAGCCAAAAAGGTCAGAACTCAAATAGTCTTTTGAGCCCAAATTCACAATGCTACCATATACATTAAAAGGTTATTTCCTCAGCTCTAACCAGTTTGGCTCAGTGGATAGAGCATCGGCCTGAGGACTGAAGGGCCCCAGGTTTGATTTCGGTCAAGGGCACATTCCCAGTAGGTGGTGTGCAGGAGGCAGCTAAAGGATGTCACTCTCTCATTGATGTTTCTTTTTTCTTTTTTAATATATTTTATTGAGAAAGGGAGAGGGATAGAAAGTCAGAAACATCGATGACAGAGAGACATCGACCAGCTGCCTCTTGCACACCCCCTACTGGGGATGTGCCCGCAACCAAGGTACATGCCCTTGACTGGAATCAAACCAGGGACCCTTTAGTCCGCAAGTTAAGGCTCTATCCACTGAGCCAAACCGGTTTCGGCTCTCACCGATGTTTCTAACTCTCTCTCTCTCTCCCTGCCTCTCTGAAGAAATCAATGAAATATATATATTTTTAAAAGGTTATTTCCTCAGCTACATTTGCTATAATTTTAATAGTTTAAAGGTACTTCTACTTAAGAATAAAGCTATAATTTAAAGCAAGCATGTCAAATTCAAAGGCTAACACATGCTAAATAAACAAGGTTTAAATGTATGTGGGCTGCAAAAAAACAAAATCTTCACAATTTTCATAGAAACATAGTTTTATTTCAATATACATGCTGAGTACAAAGGGCTGAAGTAAATCAGTAATCGTTAACATAAGTAGAACATTTTAATAAAAATTAATATTTTTCTTGAACACTAATTTATCATACACTGAATAGCTGCACAAATTAATAAGTGTAACTCAAATAAACCTATTTTTCTTGTTCTCTTAAAGTGAAATATTTCCTGTTGTGCACACCAAACAAGTCAGTCCAAGACTAATGACATGGCATTCAGCTGCTAAAATATTTGCTGCTGGTATTAATGGAGAGAAATGGTGCGCTTGCGCATAGGCGCATAAGGGAAATGAATGCAACATGATTATAATAATCAGTCATTAGTGAACACTGTAGTTCATTATTAATAATATGTGTAACAGGATATTGTAAAAATTAGGTTACAAAATTTTTTATTAAAATGTATCTTACATACCATTCATTATATTGGATGGGCTGCAAAAATACTTGTGGGTTGCATATGGCCCACGGACCATAAGTTTGACATGCTTGATTTAAAAGCAAAGTAGTCCCAAATATCACTCTACACGAAAAAAAAAAGTATAATACATTATAACATCATCTTTCAGTCTTAATGTGAAATCTGAAACAAAAGGAAGAAAGTCTCCAAAATGAACCCAACCCGACCTATGCTATTAAATTCATTAATAAAATAGCTGCTGCCCGGCCAGCATGGCTCTGTAGCTGAGCATCAGCCTATGAACCAGGAGGCCACAGTCTGATTTCCAGTCAGGGCACATGCCCGGGTTGCAGGCTTGATCTCCAGGGTGGGATGTGCAGGAGGCAGCTGATTGATCCATGATTCTCTCTCATCATTGATGTTTCTCTTTCTCCCTCTCCCTTCTTCTCTGACATCAATAAACATATATTTTTTTAAAAACTGCAAAACTTTATTCACATTTATCTTTAAAAGAACTTGTAAGTATCATGAAAGATGAAATAATTGGTGCATCATTTATGGACTGTCCTCCAAATTCACTGAAGTAATTGCTATAAGGAAAATACATCTACTAATTAGCATTCACAGTGCAGGCACATTTATACTTACTGCCTTAGCATATTTTCAAACCATCTGGCATTAGTGCCACTCTGGTTCACCAGCCTAATCTATTCAGAATAGAATATAAAACTAGAGGTACATGCACTTTGAGGAAACCAAAGAAGAGCACACATGTATAAAAATTTTCCAAATGTGCAGCTCTAAACGAGTTTATACTTGAAATGGGTTTCTAAAAACATTTCCATTGAATACATTCAAGCTATTTTAAAAATAGAATGGCTCAAGAAATCTGTATGGATCATAGCTGTCATCAGTTATTCAGGTTTTTCTTTTTTTTTCTCATTTTCATCCTGTTCACTAAATAAAACATTTGAAGAGATTCTTTTACAAGACTTATTAATACATGAAATGTTATTATCTCTATATGGAAAGGATCCAAAATCTTACATTTTATTTTGCATAAAATTAGTCTGCTTAGCCCTCAAATGCTTAGAGTAACAAGAGAAAAAGAGAGGAAAAAAATTCATGAAAGCCCTTTTTCTTTTACATCCTGTACTACTTTATTGTCCTTGGCAACACTCAATTTCTTTTGCTTAAAATCGAGTCCAAAATTGCTACTTTAAGAAATAAAATCTGAAAACCAAGATGGTGGCATAGGTAAACCCTAAACTGCTACCTCACACAACAATTTCAAAACTACAACTAAAAGATAAAATGGACTTCATACAGAGCCACAGGAAGACTGGCTGAGTGGAAATTCTACAACTAGAAGGAAAGAGAAAAGCACACTGAGACTCAGAGGAGCTGCAGGAGGCAGAGGTACTGAGACCCACGTGCACAGAGAACTGGCAACTGAGTGGACGGCTGGCTTTCTCAAATGGGAGGGAGAGAAAAGCTCCTGACTGCGCTGAACTCCAGTTCCAGATGAGACTCTGGGGATCCAGACTCATACGGGGTGAAACAGGACTGTCAGGAAAGAGAAAAGCACACTGAGACTCAGAGAAACTGCAGAAGGCAGCGGCACCAAGGTGCACGTGCGGAGAAGGCAGGCAACTGAATATGCGGCTGGCTTTCTCAAGCTGGAGGGAGACAAAAGCTCCTGACTGCACTGAACTCCAGTTCCGGGCGAGACTCTGGGGACCCAGACTCATTCAGGGGGAAAATGGACTGTCTGGCAGCGGGCGGAACTCGAGGGCAGCTTTCTCTCAGAGGTGTTTGTAGTGATTACTTAATAGACACGGGGGCCTATTAGGGCAGGGCTGGCAGAAAACCAATGCTGTCTGCTCTGCCCTGAGACCCCACCCCATCCAAGCTGAGCACAGAGGCTTATGCAAGTATTGTGTCTCTAGCACAGAGGTTCTCCCATCGTAGACACAGCTGATCCTCACAGCAAATTGGCCTGGAGGTCAATTCCTCCCAGTGATACCAACAACAATCAAGGCTTAACTACAATAAGACTGTGCACACAACCCACAAAGGGGTGCACCAAGAGTGTCCACCTCAGGTAACTGGAGAGGCTGAGATACTGAGCCATATAGAACACCTAGCACACAAAGCTACCCTACCAACTCAGGGAAGCAGCGAAAATGCAGAGACAAAGAGACAAGATCACAAATGAAAGAAATGGAGGAAAGCAAACAACTGGATATAGAGTTCAAAACCATGGTTATAAGGTTTTTCAAGAATTTTCTAGAAACCATCGATAAATTTAGCGAGACCCCTGAAGATATGAAAAAGGATCAACTAGAAATTAAGCATACACTGACTGAAATAAAAAATAATATACAGAGATCCAACAGCAAACTAGAGGGAAAATCAAATCAAAGAGTTGAAATACAAAGAAGCAAAAAACACTCAACCAGAAAAGAAAAAAGAATCCAAAAATATGAAGATAGTGTTAGGAGCCTCTGGAACAACTTCAAATGTACCAACATCAGAATTATGGGGGTGCCAGAAAAGAGTGAGCAAGATACTGAAAACCTATTTGAAGAAATAGTGACAGAAAACTTCCCCCACCTGGCGAAAGAAATAAGACTTACAAGTCCAGGAAGCGCACAGAACCCCAAACAAGAGAAATCCAAAGAGGACCACACCAAGACACATCATAATTAAAATGCCAAGAGCAGCCGAGACCAGTTTGGCTCAGTGGATAGAGCGTCGGACTGCAGACTGAAGGGTCCCAGGTTCGATTCCGGCAAGGGCATGTACCTTGGCTGCAGGCACATCCCCAGTAGGGGGCGTGCAAGAGGCAGCTGATCGATGTTTCTCTCTCATCGATGTTTCTGGCTTTCTATCCCTCTCCCTTCCGCCCTGTAAAAAATCAATAAAAATATATTTTTAAAAAATGCCAAGAGCAAAAGACAAAGAGAGAATATTAAAAGCAGCAAGAGAGAAACAGTTACCTATAAGGGCGCACCCATACGATTGTCAGCGGATTTCTCAACAGAAACTATGCAGGCCAGAAGGGAGTGGCAAGAAATATTCAAAGTGATGAATAGCAAGAACCTACAACCAACATTACTCTCCCCAGCAAAGCTGTCATTCAGAATTGAAGGTCAGATAAAGAGCTTCACAGGCAAGAAAAAGCTAAAGGAGTTCATCACCACCAAACCAATATTATATGAAATACTGAAAGGTATTCTTTAAGAAGAGGAAGAAGAAAAAGGTAAAGATAAAAATTATGAACAACAAATACATATCTTATCAACAAGTGAATCTAAAAATCAAGTGAATAAAAAATATGATGAACAGAATAAACTGGTAAATATAATAGAATCAGGGGCATAGAAAAGGGGTGGACTGACAATTCTCAGGGAAAAGGGGTGTGGGGGTGCAGAAAGAGACTGGACAAAAATTGTACAGCTATGGATGAGGATAATGGGGGCAGGTAAGGGCAGAGGGTGGGAACCGAGTGGAGGGGAGCTATGGGGAAAAAGAGAAACAATTTTAATAATCTAAACAATAAAGATTTATGAAATTAGCCAAAACCAGTTTGGCTCAGTGGATAGAGCATCAGCCTGCGGACTGAAGGGTCCCTGGTTCGATTCCGGTCAAGGGCGTGTACCTTGGCTGTGGGCACATCCCCAGAAGGGAGTGTGCAAGAGGCAGCTGATCGATGTTTCTCTCTCATCGATGTTTCTGACTTTCTATCCCTCTCCCTTTCTCTCTGTGAAAAATCAATAAAATATATTTTTAAAGATTTATGAAATTAAAAAAATTAAATCCACCCCCCAAATATCTATGTACACACGAATCAATGTCTCTGTTAGAACCAACTCTCATTCATTTTTACTGTTGTCATAAAAACGAACGACTTTTTCAGGATAATTTCTCAGAAGCAAAGATAATTCATGTTGCTCCACATAACACAAGTTAAAGCTTTTAGACAAAGACTGAGAAACAAAGACCAATACCAATCCATCTAAAGGCGCATTTATATGGGTCCCTACACATGCACCCTCCACACCAACCACCACTATTCCTGGGGGTAAGCTGCTCCGACCTCGCTCACCATGAACGGCTCCATTTCTCAAACCTGATTTTTTTTCTCTTTCCTGCTACCTTCTCCACCTCCAAGACAACTGCTGCTTCTTTTCAAGTTACATGAAATCCCAACCTCGTCACATTCTGATTTCTGTACCAATTATAGCCTTTCTTTACACACACACACACACACACACACACACGCACGCGCGCAAGCAAAGATTAGCCTCTTCTCATGGTTTTGTCTTTTGTGTGCTTTTTTAATGTTATTGGTTATTTATTTTGTTTTTGTTTGTTTGCTTTTCTTCCTTCTGGCTCATGGTTTCCTTTGGGGCTGGTGTGAGATGTCAGGACAGTGTTGTGGAATTCCCGCCATGCAGCCCTCCTCCCTATATGTTAGTCCTCCACCCACCCCCTTTGCTCCCTAACTCCCTACCCCGCCTCTCCTGCAGCCTTGCCGGAGCCTGATCCTCCACTAACCTAAGGATACCCAAGGGTACCCGGTTCAC
Organism: Antrozous pallidus; assembly: GCA_027563665.1. Taxonomy (NCBI): domain Eukaryota; kingdom Metazoa; phylum Chordata; class Mammalia; order Chiroptera; family Vespertilionidae; genus Antrozous; species Antrozous pallidus. The sequence goes on from CM050510.1 coordinate 47,828,389, forward strand.
CGGGCTGGGCGCTTTCTTCGCTGTCCCCACAGGGAAGAGAGGTGGGAAAGGGGCAGTTGAAACAAATAATTTCAAATCTCTTGACCAAGAACTTTGGTGGGTATTCAGAGGGACAGCAATCCCTCGTCTTTCCTGCCTTCAGCCCCGCTTCCTCTCCCTGCTCCTTTCCAGCCCTTCATTCCCCGCCAAGATCGGGAGGTTGCCCCTTTAGGCCTGGGCTTGGAGGAGTCCCAGTCAGCCTCCCAGGTTCCCTCCGAGAGGGGCAGATACCATCTCCATTCTCTGTAATTAACTTCGCCCTAAGACCCAGGGTTTCTTCAAAATGTAACATAGTCCTTAAGGACTAAACTCCGAGTCTGGCCCCGAAGGGGGACACGGCCTGGCCCGAAATGGGTGCCCAGCTTCCCCGGGAGTGGGGTACCGCTTTCCCCTACTTGTTTCCTGGGGCCCCGACTCCAATGGCAGTGAGCTCGGCTCCAGCAAGAGGCTCTCTCCTTACTTCGAGGGAGGCTGAGTCCCCACGAGGCCACACGCCCTTCCAGGGGCAGGGCTCCCCAGGGACTCTCCGTTTTACTGGGTCCCCCATCCCTGCGGCAACCTGCCCCCCCCCCTCCCACCGCGGAAGACCCAGTCTTCGCTTTCCCTCAGCAGCTCCAGTTGCTTAGCCCTCCCGTAGGCATAGGGCTGATGTTTACCTCAGGGAGCCCCCGCCCCCGAAACCCCGAAGGCGCAAAGGAGGCGCAGGATCAGTCTCCCGCGGCGATGCCCGGCCCTGGCAGGCCCGGTCCCTCCCCCTGGATGCCCAGTGCCTGGTCCGCCCGCCACCCGCCGCCGCGCGCGCCCGTCCCCGGGGTCTCTGCCTTGGGGCCGCCGCCTTCCTATCCGCTCGCCGTTCGCCTTTCCGGCCCGCGCGCGCGGGGCATGGGTTCCGCGCTGCCCCACCCCGCCCTCAGTCCCAGGGACCCGGCCCGCCCTAGAACCGGCAGCGCCGCTACCTGCGGGGCCGCCGCGCCTCTCAGCGCCCCGCCGCCGCCATCTTGCATTTCCAAGCGGCTGCACTTTTCAGGGAGTCAACTCTGACCTGTGAACCCTACCCCCGGAACCGCTCGGCGGGGCCCGAGGTTTGGGGCGGAAGGCAGAACGGCGAGGCGCACGCCTCAGCGGCCGGCTGAGGGAGGGCGGGGAGGGGCGGGAGGAGGAGGGGAGCCGGCCGAGGCGGGGCTCGCCCCCACGCACGCCCTCTGCGCCCTGACCCCGCTCCGTTGCCGGCTCCCGGCTCCAGGACCCTGCTGCACCCCTGGAGTTCCACCCGGCCTCTACGCCTATTCCAACCCAAGACGGACTTGTAGGAGCCGCCCCGCCCCTCTGTCAAACAAGCCCCGCCCCGCCTACAGAAGCTTCGCTTTCTCCAGGTCTCGAAGTGGCCTCGACCCTGGCCCTCTACTGGCCTCCACTCGGTTCCGTCCAGTTTGTCAGTTTCGGCCATACCCCCTGAGCGCTCCGCCTTCCTATTTTTACCAACGGATCGTGAGAAATACTCATTATAAGCCCCTTTCCCGAAGGCAGTTCAGTCCAAACCCCGCCCCCGCAAGAGGAAGCCCCGCCCTCCACCAATGGAAGCCCCGCCTCCCAGATGCCTGTCTCTATTCCAGCAGAAGCCTCACTACTCGTCCCCCAGTGCCCGCCTCTTCCCTGCTTTCACTGGCCACAGCGCTTCCCTCAAACACCAGAAGTTTAGTTTAACCTAAAACACCAGAAGTTTAGTTTAACCTCACTTCGAACCGCCCTGCAAGACGGAGGCATCCTTTGCTCCCCGAAAGCCCTTCCTTCCCCCTTCATGAGTCACTCTCCTGGAGGGCTTTCTTTGCAGACTGTGGTCCTCAAATCCGGACAGCTCCAATGTGAACCAGTCCCGCACAGGGAGGCCCAGCTGGGGGCCCAGGCTTCTGGGAAAACCAGAAGGCGTCACCGTCCTCCCCTTTGCCCCCGCATTTTTTAAATGAAGAAAAGTTCAAACCAACGCAAAGAGAAACGACTCACTCTCCAAGCTACTCTACACAGGTTCACGGGCCTGGACAGGCGAGAACTCTGGCGCCCCCACCCCCAGCCCACTCACCGACCCTCTGTGCTTTGACAGCAGTGCTCCGCTGAGCTCCATTAATCCTAAAATATGCAGTAGCTTCAAGGGAAGGCCTGATGGTTGAAATCAATGTACCCCAGCTTCTTTTTATTTTGTAAGTTTCGTCTTAGAATCCAGAACTTGTGGGAATATAAGCAAGCGATGCTTAATGGTTTTATAAACAGTCTTAAAAACATAGATACTAGTACTCAGTCTGCCATATTCAACACCCTGTATTTACATCAACAATTTAACATCATTTTACTCTCCTGGAATTAAATTCATAGATAATGCCAGCTATTTACACAAATAATTTTAAGAAGTCAGTGTTCTACAAGTGAAAAATAAAGAGAAAGTCATTAATTCTAAAATGCCATACTAATACCAGTAAAATTAATAAAACAATGTTTTTCACTATGTAAATAAATACACCAATATGAGAACTAAACAGGCCAAAAACTGCCTCTCCCCCCAATAGAATTTCCACATATTTCCGAGGGAGCAATACTGTGCGCACTGAGAACCTCTCTGAGGAAAGGAAATGCTTCAAATACAAAAACTCATTCTTTTGTTCATGCATTTAACAATCATTTTTGAGCAGCAGCTTATGCAGGCACTGTGGAGGATGCAAAGCTGCGTCAGGCAAAAGTTCTAAGCACTGGTATTACTGTCTTCAAGGAGATTACAGTCTAGCAAACAAGCAAAACAACATGAATATAAAAACATCAAACCAGCCTTAGGCAGTTTGGCTCAGTGGATAGAGTGCCCCCACTCCCTGGACTCAAGGGTCCTGGTTCCATTCTGATCAAGGACACATGCTCAGGTTGCAGGCTAGATCCCCAGTAGGGGGCGTGCAGGAAGCAGCCAGTCAATAATTCTTATCATTTATGTTTCTCTTCCTCTCCCTTTCTCTCTAAAATTAATAAAAAATATTTTCAAAAAATCAAACCAGAGATCAAGGAGAGATACATAAAGAGACCCCTTTAAGGGTATGGACTGATGCATATAAATAATTTCTCTCTCTCTCTTGCCCTCCTTCATCTCTCTCTTTTTTTCTTCCTTTTCTCCTGTCCATCCTCCTCCTCACCTGCCTCCCAGTTTTTTAACTTTAGCACCAGCTTATAGTGTCACCTCCTTCTCTCTATAAGCTATCTGGTTCACTGCCATGCCCACAGGGCACTTCTGTCCAGGAAAACAATTTTAATAGCACAGTGCTGAGAACAGTGTCCTCAACTGGATTGCAGCCAATTATTTGGTATCCTTGTACAAAGCAAGACTCACCCTAGGGGGGAAAAAAAAAACTGCTTGCAGACCTAAGCAATATAAATATATATTTCGTATAGCAGATGGTGCCAGCCCACATAAATCTGTTTAGAGATCATGCTCAAGAGCAACTTGTTTTTATTAAAATAAACTCATTTGTAAAAATTGTAAATATGACTGATTCCAACAACTGCGCGGCTCCAGAAGTAAGTTTTTAGCCACGGATTGGCACAGTCAGAAGAGTCTAGATTTTTTATGCATATGTTTTGTGGTTTGTCATACACAGTCGGGGATGGCAAAATTTCAGCACTGTTAGAGAGGAGAAATTGTCCAGCAGGTTTTAAAAAACACAACACTTTGGCTATTTAGAGCCTCTTCTACCTTTGGAACGGTAGAAAGAAATATTTGTAGGAAATGAAGAACTTTGAATTCAAAATTCTAAGCACTAATATCTCTGAAGAGGAACAGGCTTTTTGTTGTAGTTTCCTTCCGTTAGTATTTTTCCTTTTTTTCCTCGGTGAAAAAGTCTTCTATAAAACATGATAGCATGATACAAAGCAGCCAAAAAGACATCAAACTAAGACACTTTAAACTTTTAACTAGAGTTTGGTGAACTTAAGAATGTAGCACTAGTGAAATTCTAATTCCCACAATTCTAGGTGAACACATGTTACTGCTAAAGTTAGGGTCAGGTCATTTCCTATTTCTCTTAGTCTTTGCTTTGGGAAAAATAAGAATGTTATTGAAAATAACAGTAAAGGCAAGTTAATATTGTTGGTAAATGTCCTGTCTACTCTATTCCTCCCCTATTTCTGTATCTAGCATAAGACCGTATATATAGGACTACAGAATCAGGAAAAACTGATTTGTCAGTATTTATTCAAGGAGCCATGTCGATACACATAAAAGAAATTATGTTGTCATCTGGTTTGGTTCATTCATTTGTATATACTCTATTTCCATGAAAAGCGGCTATGTCAACACTACATCTGAAAAAAAAAGTGTCAATGTATCTTTTTTTACCTGAAATCTCACCATATAAATAAGCCTATAGGACCACCCAAGGAGAAAGAGATACCAGAGTAAAATAATGCAATGCTTTGTTGTGTTTCACAGTCTTAGCTGAGGATTCTAGAGCAACAGTTCTAAAATAATTGTTTAAAATGTAGATTCTCAGACCCTGCTCCCAGGGGAGTCGAATTCAGTAGGTCTGCGATAAGGGGGTGAATCTGCATTTGTCAAAAAGCTGGTGACACTTTTGTTAGTGACCTATAGACTTCACTTTTATGCTGATTCTCTGCATTTTTATGTAGCATTAGCCAGGCTGCAGTGTGCACAGGATTTGAAAACATTCACTGGTTGTGAAGTCCCAGATCCTCTGCATCTGCAGCTGTTTCCGCCTAACAAACCTATCAAAACTCGGTGGCTTAAAAGCGTAAGTTATTATGTGGCTCATAGGTCTGTGGCTCAGCTGGTGGTTCTGTTTGGCTGATCTCGGCTGGACTCACTCATGCATCTGTGTTTAGCAAGTGGGTTGTCTGGGGGCTGCCTTGTCCAGGAGATTCATTCATGTATCTGGCAGTTGGCTGTCTCAGGGCTAGTTCATCTAGGATGGCCTCTAGTGGTCACACCTCTAGTGGTTGGCTATTGATCACAGGGTAACTGAGCCATATGTGTCTCATGTGCATGGACTTTTCACATGCACAGCGTTCTAAGAAATCAAGAAGCAGGATTTAAACCTCTTTGGGCTTGGCTCATGACTGACACAGTAGTTTCTGTCACATTCTCCTGGCCAAAGCAAGTCACAGGGCCAGCTCAGACACCTCTTCTTGATGGGATCAGCTACAAAGATTGAGGGTTCAGGAAGGGCAAACAGTTATGACCAGTTTTGTAACTGACTTATCACAATCACTATATGACTAAAAGCATTTTTCTTATTTAATCTGTTTTTACTCATCTGTAAAATGAAAATAATATTATAATTGTGCTTTATCTCAAGGGGTTGATAGTTCATGCAAAGGGCCTGGGTGATCTTTTAAAAATTTATTGATTGATTGATTTCAGAGAGAGAGAGAAAGAGAGACATACACACACACACATAGAGATTTGTTGTTCCACTTATTGGTTGATTCTTCTGTGTGTCCTGACTGAAGATCAAAACCGAAACCTTGGCATATTAGGATGATGACCTAACCAACTAAGCTACCCAGCTAGGGCTATGGCTTATCCTAATTTCCCAGCAAATATTAGCCATGATGATGGCTAGGGTCTTTCCAGCCTGAAAATCTTACACATCTTTATCCGTGTGGCAGAGATTAGGCTGCTTTTTTGGTGGCCCCTCAGGCAGGACTTTGGCCCTGATTTTTCTTTCTTGATTTTGAAACTTTGTAGCCTGGAGTGGAGCCAAGCCTTCTTCTCGCTCCATGGAGACAGCCATTTCTGTTTGGGTTTATTTAAATTCTATAATTGAAACTTTGTAGCCTAGACTGGAGGCCTACGCACTAGGGCTGAAGAAGCTTGGCTTTCTCCATCGCCTGGGCAACCCTGGCCTCTGCTCTCTCCAGCTCCATGGCTGCCGCCATTTCTGCTAGGATATATCTTCTATAATTGAAACTTTGTAGCTTTGAGTGGAGGCCTAAGCCTGTAAGGGCATGTGGAAAGGTTGGCTTCTTCCATTGCCAGGGAAATCCAAGCCTCCCTCCTGCTCTCAGTGGCCACAGCCATCTTGGTTGGGCTTTATTTGCTCCTGATTGGCTGGTGGGTGTGACTTATGGGCGTGGCTTGTGGGTATAGCAGAGGTATGGTCAATTTGCATATTACTCTTTTATTAGATAGGACTAGAAGCCCAGTGCATGGAAATCATGTATGGGGGTAGCGGGGGAGTGTTCCTCAGCCCAGCCTGCATCCTCTCCAATCTCAGATCACTCATGGGATGTCTGACAGTTGGTAGGATCGGGTCTAAATGGGCAGTAGAACATTCCTCTCACAATCCAGAACTGCTGGCTCCCAACTGCTCACCTGCCTGCCTCCCTGATTGCCCCTAATCGCTTCTGCCTGCTAGCCTGATCACCCCATAACCACTCCCCTACCAGCCTGATTGATGCCTAATTGCTCCCCTGCCACCCTGTTTGCCCCTAACTGCCCTCCCCTGCAAGCCTGGGTCCCCCTCAAATGCCCTTCCCTGTAGGCCTGGTAACCCTCAACTTTTCTTCTCTGCTGGCCTGGTCACCCCTAACTGCTCTCCCCTGCAGGTTTCATAACCCCCAACTGCCCTCCCTTGCAGGCCTGATCCCTCCCAATGGCCCTCCCCTGCTGGCCATCTTGTGGTGGCCATCTTGTGTCCACATGGAAGCAGTATCTTTGACCACATGGGGACAGCCATCTTGTGTGTTGGAGTGATGGTTAATCTGTGTATTACTCTTTTATTAGATAGAATAGAGGCCTGGTGCATGGGTAGGGACTAGCTGGTTTGCCCTGAAGCATGTCCCAGATCTGGGTGGAGGTTCCCTTGGGGTGTGGGGCGGCCTGGGCTAGGGCCCTGTGGTGGTTTTCAGGCTGGCCATGTCCCCCGGTGACCCAAGTCAGAGGTCTTGATATCTCGAATTTATTTATCTTCTAAAATTGAAACGTTGTAGCCATGAAGGAGGCCTAGGCTTGGCTTCCTCCATTGCTGGGGGCAACTCAAGCAACCTGCTCTCTCCAGCTCTGTGGCTGCTGCCATTTTTGTTGGGATTTAATCTTTGATCATTGAAACTTTGTAGCCTTGAGTGGAGGCTTAGGCCAGCCACTGTGTGCAGAAAGCTTGGCTTTCTCCATTACTGGGGAAACTCAAGCCTCCTGCTTGCTCCATGGCCGCAGCCATCTTGGTTGGTTAATTTGCATACTCACTCCTGATTGGCTGGTGGGCATGGCATGTGGGTGTAATGTAGTGGTTAATTTTCACATTACTCTTTTATTATTTTTTAATATACTTTATTGATTTTTTACAGAGAGGCAGGGAAAGGAATAGAAAATCGGAAACATTGATGAGAGAGAAACATTGATCAGCTGCCTCTTGCACACCTCCTATTGGGGATGTGCCCACAGCCAAGGTATATGTTCTTGACCGGAATCGAACCTGGGACTTTTCAGTCCGCAGGCCGACGCTCTATCCACTGAGCCAAACTGGTTTTGGGCATATTACTCTTTTATTAGATAGGATTAGCACCCTCCTTTTCATTTAATTACCTCTGTGCAGACCCTGTCTCTAAATAAGTCACATTCTAAGATACTGGAGTTACGACATCAACATATGAATTCTTAGGGACACAATCGTCCTATAACAATACAAAAACAGTCATCACTATAAACAGTGTAAATGATATCTGAGCCTGTTCTTTGCATTGGGACATCACTGGGCTCATCTATAATTCCGCTTGTCGGAATGCCCCTCTGTTCCTGAGAGCTTCTAGTAATTGTTTGCTGACTTTATAAATAAGCCTTTTTTAAAACTTGTGAAAAAAGTGGCCATACTATGTGCTTTTTGAAGGCTTGTAAAAATTATGAAGACATTATTTTAAAATTATGTGTAATCAAATATTTTGTTTATACATTATCTAAGGCATTGGTTCTCAACCCTCACTGGACAATAAAATTACCTGGTGCTTCGTTTTTAATTTTTTAAAAATATTTACTTTTTGTTGCTGTTAATCTTCACCTGAGGGTATATTTTACATTAATTTTCAGACAGAGTGGAAGGAAGGGAGGGAGGATGAGAGAAACACTGATGTGAGAGTGACACATTGATTGGCTGCCTCCCACGCTCACTTGACCAGGGCATAGAATTCCAGGTACATGTCCTTGACCAGGAATCAAATCCATGACCCTCAGTGCACAGGCCAACACTCTATCTACTGAGCCACACTTGCCAGGGTACCTGGTGAAGCCCACTTCCAAAGTCTCATGATTTGGTTTCAGATGGGTAGAGGCACTTATTTATTTTATTTTATTATTATTATTTTTTATATTTTATTGATTTTTCATAGAGCGGAAGGGAGATAGAAAGTCAGAAACATCGATGAGAGAGAAACATCGATCAGCTGCCTCCCACATGCCCCCCACTGGGGATGTGCCCGCAGCCAAGGCACATGCCCCTGACTGGAATCAAACCCGGGACCCTTCAGTCTGCAGTCGGATGCTCTATCCACTGAGCCAAACCAGTCTCGACGGCACTTATTTTTTAAAATCTTCCCAAATGATTCTAAAATGCAGTTCGTTTTGAGAAATACTGGCCTCACATAAAGGTTAGGGGAGACAAACAACGCTAAGGAAGCACCTCAACCTGCCAAGCCATGAGCTAAGTATTTTGCTGTATAGTATCATTTTTAAAGCAATCCAAGTATTAGTACTACACATCCATTTCACAGGCAAGGAAACTGAGGCTCAAGAAGATTGCCTTGCTCAGGATCACAGAATTGGTGCTTGCCCTCATAGCTAAAATTGAAATACCGCAGTAATAACGTATTAGTGTTGTGTCTTGTCATTTTTAATGTAATTGAACTCCCACTACCTCATTTTAATTGTGAATGCTATAAATGAAAAATACAGGCCAATTCGCTTGGACTGATAGGGTTGGAGGTTGGTCAGGCCTTCTCCATTGATTGTCGAAGGAATCGGCACAGAAAGACATCCATTTTTGGTCACTTAAAAAAAAAAAAGACCTCACAGTCTTGCCTTTCCAGTAATTCTATCTTCACAGACTCAACAACCATAGAGTATAATATCTCTGATGGTCAAAACAGACTAAGCTGGGCTGCTGTGAACAAATACTCGGCTTAACATACAATGATTTCTCATTCATCAAGGTTTCTTTAGATCTCCGTCTCTGTGGGACAACTCCCCACCAAATGGTGACTCAGGGAATCTAGGCTGCTTTCTCCCTTAGGCTATCCCATTTGGAATATATGTCTCCTAAGTTGCTGAGGCAGAGGGGAGAGAGATTTCCATCAGCTAGTAAATGCTTGTTTATAAATGACACATACCATATATGCTTAGAGCCCTTTAATCAGAACTAGTCACAGGAAATGTGGGGGAGCACTAAAACATTTTGGTGAGCAATAAATGCCTCCACCCTGTTACCTCAACAAAGGCATTATCCTATCTAATAAAAGAATAATATGCAAATTCACCATACCTTTCATAAAGCACACCCACAAGCCTCGCCCACCAAGCAATCAGGAGCAAATAAATCCCAACCAAGATGGCTGCGGCACTGAGAGCAGGAGGGAGGCTTGGGTTTCCCCGGCAATGGAGGAAGCCAAGCTTTTCGCCTGCCCTTGCAGGCCTAGGCCTCCACTAAATGCTACAAAGTTTCAATTATAGAAGGTATATCCCAACAGAAATGGCGGCAGCCATGGAGCTGGAAAGAGCAGAGGCTAGGGTTGCCCAGGTAATGGAGGAAGCCAAGCTTCTGCAGTCCTAGCACCTAGGCCTCCACTCTAGGCTACAAAGTTTTAATTATAACATTTAAATAAACCCAAACAGAAATGGCTGTCTCCATGGAGTGAGAAGACTTGGCTCTGCTCTAGGCTACAAAGTTTCAATTGTAGAACATAAATTAATCCCAGCCAAGGGCTTCCACTTGGGTCGCTGGGTGGCGTGGCCAGCCTGCAAACCACCACAGGCCCCTCGCCCAGGCCGCCCCATGCCCAAGGGAACCCCCACCCTGATCCGGGACACTCTTCAGGGCAAACCAGCTGGCCCCCACCCATGCACCAGGCCTCTATCCTATCTAATAAAAGAGTAATTTGCAGATTGACCATCACTCCAACATATAAGATGGCTGCCCCCATGTGGTCAAAGATTCCACCCCCATGTGGACACAAGATGACCACTACAAGATGGCCAGCAGGGGATGGCAGTTGGGAGGAACCAGGCCTGCAAGGGAGGGCAGTTGGCGGCAATCAAGCCTGCAGGGGAGGGCAGTTAGGGGTGACCAGGCTGGCAGAGAAGGGAAGTTGGGGGCAAACAGGCTGGCAGGGGAGCAGTTAGACATAAATTAAGATGGCAGGGTAGTGGTTAGGGGGTGATCAGGCTGGCAGGCAGAAGCAGTTAGGGGCAATCATGGAGGCAGGCAAGTGAGCAGTTTGGAGCCAGCAGTTCTGGATTGTGAGAGAAATGTCCTACTGCCCATATACACCCGATCCTACTGGGATCAGGTGTAAATGGGCACTTGGACATCCCTCAAGGGGTCCCAGATTGGAGACGATGCAGGCTGGGCTGAGGGACATTCCCCGCCTCAACTGCACGAATTTCGTGCACTGGGCCTCTAGTATATATATGATCTCAGAGAGGGAGAAAGAGAAACATCAATGATGAGAGAGGATCATTGATTAGCTGCCTCCTGCATGTCCCACACTGGGAATTGAGCCCACAATCCAGGCATGTGCCCTGACCAGGAATAGAACTATGACCTCCTGTTTCATAGGTAGGTGGTCAACTACTGAGCCATGCTGGCTGGGCAAAAGGCATCTTTTGTAGAGAACATATTCAACAAGATTGAAACCTAGGTTGACCACACAGGCCCTCTTTTTCCAGCACACAGTGAAGCCTCCAGTCCATCCTTCTGAGCCTTCAATGATAAAGATAAAACTAAATTCTTTACTGAGATATGAGAGAATTTAGGTGCATTGACATGTAATTCTACTGTACTATACATTTCTTGGGGGACAGGGACTATACCTCATTCTTATTTTTATCTCTCCTAATGCCTTGCATACAGTAGAACCTCAGTAATAATATCTATGTACACATATACAGAAATTTAGCAAGTATAAATTGGACAATGCAGCTAGTTCTTGTCCTCAGAACTACAATTAAAATACCCACAAATAACATATTAGTGCTGTGTCTTATCATTTTTAATTGAACTCCTGTTATCTCATTTTAAATGTGAATGTCATAAATGGGAAAATAGAACAATTTGCTTAGATTTCTCATTAATTTGTAATTTGTAAGCTACCTCCACTTTCACGTTTTTCTCCTGTCATTGCTTAGAGCCATCAAGGTGATAGAATACTAAGTTTGTAATGCATGTACCAAAAGTTAGATACCTTTTTGATCAGATAGATCTTCAGACCTTTTAACAACTTTTTGAAAAAAGTTCTTTAGTGTTTAAAGTATTCTGCATGTCTCCTTTCCCCCCAGTTGACATTTCCCCAGATGTTCCCATCCCCCAGCACATGCCCTTACCCCCCTATCATATCCAGGAGTTAGGCTTATATGCATGTATACAAGTCCTTAGGTTGATCTCTTACCCTCTCCCCCCATCCCCAACTCTCCTTGCCTTCCCTCTGCGGTTGCATGGTCTGTTTGATGCTTCTGTCTCTGGATCTATTTTTGTTCATCAGTTTATGTTGTTCATTATATTCCACAAATGAGTGGAATCATGTGATATTTATCTTTCTCCAACTGTCTTATTTCACTTAGCATAAGGCTCTCCAGGTCCATCCATGCTGTTGCAAATGGTATGAGTTCCTTCTTTTCTACTGCAGTGTAGTATTGCATTGTGTACTAGTAGATGTACCACAGTTTTTTATTTTTTAAAAATATTTCTTTATTGTTCAGTTTATTAATTACATTGTTCCCTCTTTTTCCCTATAGTTCCCCACCACCCGGTACCCATCCCACCCTCCGCCCTCACCTCCCCCTTATTGTCCTCCCCCATAGTTACATGATTTTTGTCCAGTCTCTTGCTGCACCTCCCACACCCCTTTTTCCCCTAAGAATTTTAGTCCATTCCCTCTCTATGCCCATGATTCTGTTATATTAACCAGTTTATCTTGTTCATCAGATTTTTAATTCACTTGGTTTTATATTCATTGGTTGATAGATGTGTATTTGTTGTTCATAATTTTTAATTTTACCTTTTTCTTCTTTCTCTTCTTAAAGAATACCTTTCAGCATTTCATATAATATTGGTTTGGTGGTGATTAATTCCTTTAGCTTTTTCTTAGTTGCGAAGCACTTTATCTGTCCTTCAATTCTGAATGATAGTTTTGCTGGGTAGAGTAACCTTGGTTATAGATTCTTGCTATTCATCACTTTGAATATTTCTTGCCACTCCCGACTGGCCTGCATAATTTTTGTTGAGAAATCCGCTGACAATCGTATGGATGCTCCCTTATAGGTAACTAACTGTTTTTCTCTTGCTGCTTTCAATATTCTCTCTTTGTCTTTTGCTCTTGGCATTTTAATTATGATGTGCCTTGGTGTGGTCCTCTTTGGATTCCTATATTTCGGGGTTCGGTGCACTTCTTGGACTCCTAAGTCAATTTCTTTCACCAGGTGTGGGAAGTTTTCGGTCACTATTTCTTCAAATAGGTTTTCATTGTCTTGCTCTTTCTCTTTTTCTTGCACCCCTATAATTCGGATGTTGGTATGCTTAAGGTTGTCCCAAAGGCCTCTTACACTATTTTCAATTTTCTGGATTCTTTTGGCTTCTTGCTTTTCCAGCTGAGTGGATTTTGCCTCTTCATATTTCAAATCTTTGACTTGGTTCTTGTGGTCCTCTAGACTACTTTTAGGAGCCTCTTGAAAAGCTTTATAACTGTGGTTTTGAACTCTATTTCGTCGTTTTTTTCTTCCATTTCTTTTACACCAGATTTCTTTCCATGTCTCTGCATGGTGGCTGCTTCCCTGAGTTGGTCGATTAGCTTTGTGTGGTAGATGTCCTCTAAGGGACAATGGCTCAGCCTCCCCAGTTACCTGAGGTGGATATGGGTTGCACAGTCTTGTTGAAGTTAAGCCTACCTTATTGTTGCCAGCACTAGGAGGGATTGACCTCCAGGCCAATTGGCTGTGAGGTTCAGCTATGCTCAGGTTGCATGGGTGGAGTCTCTGGGCCAAGTAGGCAGTGTCAGCTCCACCCTATGTAGCACCTGGGATTCCGTGCCAGGTGGTAATGGCTTCAAGCACCTCTGAGAGAGCAGCCGCCAAGCTCCCCCCGCTGCCAGATAATTCAGCCTTTATTTATTTATTTATTAATTAGTTAATTCATTTAGCCTCTCCCCAAATGAGTCTGCACACCCAACGTCTCACCCAGGGTCGTAAAACAATGCAGTCTGGTGGTTTCCCGAACGAGAGAGTAAGTTATGAGTCCTCTCTGTGCGGTCACGCAGCTCTGCTGTTCCCAAGTTTACGTGCACTCCCCACAAGCTCACCCTCTCCACAAGCTTGCAGACCCTTGCAGCACCCGAGTTTCAGCGTGCCTCCCCACTGTGCAGTTTTACCCTGCATGATTGTGGGTTCCCTGGACTTCGCCCGGTGCTGGGAAATCAGTGCGGTGGGACATCTTTGTCTCCCCCATTTGAGAAAACTGGCCGGGTTTGCAGCCACCCGCCCTTTCTGCTCGTGTGCACATGGCTCCAAACCTCTGACACCGTGCGTATCTTCAACGCTGTCCTCCGCCGCTCCTCTGAGTCACAGTGTCCTATCTTCACTTTTATTTGTGGAATTTTCACTCAGCCAGCTTTCTGGTGATTCTGGATGTTTGTTCTTTTGTTAAGTTGTAGTTTTGAAATTACTGTGTATGGCAGCAAGATAGGTGTTTACCTATGCCGCCATCTTGGTTCCTCTCTCTTATTATCATTATTTTACTAGAGGCCCAGTGCACGAATTCATGCACAAGGTTCAGCGGCTCTCCCTGATCAGGGAGGGGGTGGGGACTGATTGGGGCGGGATCAGCAGGGTCAGGGGGAATGTGGGTGGCTGGCTCTAACCCCTGGTCAAACTCACAGTTAAGGGGAACATTTGATTATTAGCCTTTTATTATATAGGATTTTAGAGACAGAAAGAGATGTGAAATATCTACTGGTTGCCTCCCATACATTCCCTGACCAAAGTTCAAATCTACAACCTAGGTATGTACCATGACTGGGAATCAAACCCACAACATTTTGGTGTATGGGATGATGATCCAACCAAATAGCCCTTAATGATAATATCTCTAAAAAAGGCACAAATGTTTTACATTTTGATTAAATCCTATTTATCTAATTTTTGTCTTGTTGCCAGTTTTTTGTGCTATAGTTAAGAAATAATTGTCCAATTTAAAGTTATAAAGATATGTCCTTGTGTTGTAAGAATTTTCATTTTAATTCTCAAATTTAGATCTTAGTTCCATTTTATTAAATTACTTTGTATGCAGTGTGAAATAAAGGTTCAGCCTCATTCTTTTACATGTAGATATCCAATTTTCACAGTACCATTTGTTGAAGGGATTATTCTTTCCTCATGGAATAGTTTTGGGTAGCATGGTCAAAAATCAATTGCCCATAGATATATGGATTTATTTCTGGACCCTCATGTCTATTCCATGGATCTATTACACCTGTCCTTTATGGTAATACCACATGTTTTATTAGTGTAGCTTTTTTATTAATGTAAGTTTTAAAATAGGGAAGGAAGTGTGAGTCCAATTTTCTCTTTCTTATTTATTTATTTATTTTTGCACATAAAATTAGTTTATTAATGACTACATTTTCAAGACAGCCATTTTGATCCAATATTTAAAAAACAAGCTATTTAATAGGAAAGCAGAATGTACTGCCACAATGTGCCAGAAGTACAGCTTTATCCATAAACCCTTCACATAATTATACATTAAATGCTATTTTTATTTAAGCAAGGCACTCCTACTTGTTCTAAACATGGGATGTGCTACCCCACTGAAAAAGCAAATGAAGGGACTTAGGTTCTTTCCTATCTAGAGCTGGTTTAAATTCAAGAAAAGCCATTAGGTCCTTAGGGGCTGTTTTGAGATAGCACTTCACAGTTTTGAGACTAACACCCCTAATGCTTACCCAAAACCAAAAAAGGGGGTCAGGGAATGGAGATGTGTTCAGACAACATTGAGACTAGAATGCACACAGGCACTATATTAAATGCCAGTAGCAGCACAAGCTTAGAAAGGCCAGACATTTCTAAAGATGTGACACTGCCAAATAGTTGTCCATTATACTAACCAATGGTATTTATTTTTTCATCTCAAATTTTATTTTATTTTACATTCCTACCCCTTAAGTCATCAATACATCTAGAATTATAACTACTCTACCAAACCATAATGATTCAAAGGTCTGAAACCTTTCTTTGCTTTGGTGAGTACTTGGTTAAAATAAATCAGTATTTTATTCCATAGGAGGTTTATATCAGAACTCTCAAAAAAATCATTTTTAAAATGGGAGGAAGATTTTAAAGGACAGTGCTGAATAAAAATATGCAGTTTTATATTGGATAACATAATCTCTATAAAAACAAATTATTTAATCATAAAATAAAGACCAGATTTGTAAGTCAGATCCTATCATGGACAGTTTAAACAAAATTTAAAATTGTGTTTTATTTAATTCCAAACTGAATCTTTCCTTTTTCTTTCTAAATAGTCCACTATGAGATTTTTCTTAAGCAATTAATCCAAAACCCCCATATCTTTTCTCTAACAATTGCTGCTAAAACACTGGAACTGTATATACCATATCCAAGAAAGATGTGCAAATGAAATGCTTCTTCCTTCATCCTTATTATCTGGAGTCCGTGGAAGTCTTATTTTCCCTTTGGACATGAATTTAGGAGCAATTCAATATACCTATGCTGAACATGGGACCAATCCTTGAGCATAGCTGCAACAGCATCCTCATGAGTATCGAAGCGCACATCAGCTTCTCCAGTGGCTTCCCACTGGAACTGTATTCCATGGTGATTCTAACAGGCTTCAGTGGAGCAAAAAAGTTTATAATGTCTTGGGCATTGGCTTGGAAAGGCAATCCTCTCATATGAACAAAATGAAGATGTAGTTCCAAAATTACCAGGCTCTGGAAGCTTTTCTGACATCTCTTTAGGCAATTCAATTTCTTTCTCACTTTCATAAGCTGTCATAGGTCGAATATCCTCATTTACTTCCTGTTCTTCAAAGACCACATCTGGCTCAGTTATATACTTTCCCTTATGAGAACCAACATGTGTTTGAAGTTCATTCCTTCTGCTTGGAAATATCTCTATATTCTTCCCTGTGTTTCAGTAGGGCTTGGTTGGTCATTTCTGGTTCTTCAAACTGCACATTGGCTTCTCCTGTCTTTCTTCTCCCTCTATAGTCCATCACAAAAGTAATGTCTACTATATTCAGTCCTGCAAAGAAGTCTATAATGTCTTTCTCATTGCAACTATAAGGAAGTCCTCTCAAGCGAACCACACCATCATTTACAACAGGGGGAGATTTAACCTGCAAGCTCTTCATTAAGGCATCTTCATTGTTTATCTCATATACTTCCACATACCGCTGCCCCATGTACAAGCGGTGCTTTTCTAAGGCTTTCTGCACATCCTGCTCTTACTCCATTTCAATTAAGGCATTACCTCTTCGTTTGCCATCTCTATTTAACATGAAGTGTATTCCATTCTCACCATTATGGATTCTGCAGTCTGAAAAAAAGCTAAGCACATCTTCGACAGTGCAGGACCTTGGCAATCCTCGAGCTCTAATCAGATAAACATCATCCA
Source organism: Antrozous pallidus (assembly GCA_027563665.1). Taxonomy (NCBI): domain Eukaryota; kingdom Metazoa; phylum Chordata; class Mammalia; order Chiroptera; family Vespertilionidae; genus Antrozous; species Antrozous pallidus. Next base: position 47,845,307 of record CM050510.1, read on the forward strand.
CTTCCTCTCCTAACTTGGATGGAAGCAATTCATACTCAGGGGGAGGTGGAAGGTCTTCTAGGTAGGTAGCTTTAGATTCCTGGCTGTAGCCCTGGCCACGTAGTAGTGGGGACTCACAGGGACAGGTAGGAGGCCGCATGTCTGAGAGGCGGCGGCCGAGTAGAAGGGCAGGCAGGCGGCGCCGGTGCACGGCACCTGCTGCAGTTGCAGCCGCAGCCCTGGAGCCGCGCCCCGAGCACCCAGCGCATCCCGGCCATGGACTCCCGAGGTGGCGCAGGGCCTGGAGGCCTCTCTTCTCTTTATTATTATTATTATTTTTTAATATATTTTATTGATTTTTCACAGAGAGTAAGGGAGAGGGATAGAAAGTCAGAAACACCGATGGGAGAGAAATATCGACCAGCTGCCTCTTGCACACCCCCTACTGGGGATATGCCTGCAATCAAGGTACATGCCCTGGACAGGAATCGAACCCGGGACCTCTCAGTCCGCAGGCTGACACTCTATCCACTGAGCCAAACCGGTTTGGCTCTCTTCTCTTTTTTAAAAAAATATTTTTTAATTGATTTTTTTACAGAGAAAAAGGGAGAGGGAAAGTCAGAAACACTGATGAGAGAAAAACATCGATCAGCTGCCTCTTGTACACCCCCTACTGGGGATATGCCCAAAACCAAGGTACATGCCCTTGACCGGAATCAAACCTGGGACCTCTCAGTCCGCAGGCCAACGCTCTATTCATTGAGCCAATCCGGTTTCGGCCCAATTTTCTCTTCTTTTTAAAGATCGTTTCAGCTATTCAAAATCTCTTGAAATTCCATTATTAACTGAGCATTGACTTCCCTATTTCTGCAAAAAAAAGTGCATTGAGATTTTAATAGGCGTTGCACTAAATTTGTAGACATCTTTGGGGAATATAGCTATTTTAATAACATTGTCTTCCAATCCATGAATACAGGATGTCTTTCCATTTGTTTAGGTCTTATTTCTTTCAGCAACAGTCCTGCACCTCCTTGGTTAAATTTATTTGTAGGTGTTTTATTGTCTTAGATGCTACTGTAAATAGCACTGCTTTCTTAACATCCTTTTCTGTATTTTGCTAAGGTTTAAAAATAAAACTGACTTATCTATTGATCTTCCATCCAGTCACTTTGCTGAATTCATTTATGAGCTTTAACATTTTTGTGGACTCTATAAGATCATGTCATCTGTGAGTAGTTTTACTTCTTTTCCAATTTGGATGTCTCTTATTTCTTTTTCTTGCCTAATTACTATAGACCGACTGTACTTTTAAGCAACAAATGAGAAAGAAGCATTCCAGACTTGCTATTTCAGTATGGTTTTGAAATTCTAGAAATGTTGACCTATTACTTCCCATGTCTGTAGACAGTCTGTCTGAAAAGGACAGGAAGCACATCAGTCTTTGTAGCCTAAAAACCTATACCATGTAAATATTCCAATGTCAACATTATAAATTATAAACAATAATAAAACAAAATTTTATACCTGTTTTGCACTGAATTATCTTTAGGACAATTTAAAATGATGAAGAAATAGAAACAAATTTGAGAAACAATTTTTACATTTAACATTTATTACAGAAATTATATATACAAAATGAAATCCTAGCTATAAAAGATGCATCTGAAATAAATTATAATAAATTTCAATAAAAATATGTGTGTATATGTGCATGAATCCAGAAATATGCACATACTCAGATGTTTATAGTGAATGACATTGCTTTATGCATTAATTAAGGTATCTGAATTACTGGGTTTTAAAATGCTTTAAATACAATATCCAGGTAAATCAACAAAAGGCAGCTCAAGTTTGAAACTATTAGAATCCAGAATCTCTCATTTGAGATCATTATCCCTTAACTCCTTTTGAAAGGTTCCAACAGAAGCTATTTTACAAATATTAGAATAACTCCTAAAAAAAAAAAAAAAAAAAAAGAATATACATGGTAGAGAATGGTTTTATTCCTTGAAAAGAAAGAAATATATTTTTGGTATCATTATTACAAAATTCATTATATTTATATAATTGCATATAAAAGATATCTACAGAATATAATCTAAAGACAAATTTAGAAGGTTATAAACATTTTTCAAATATAAAAACTTTGTGCTATTAAAAAGCTGTTCAACAAAGTAGTTATTAATATGTTTGTTGTATATAATAAGACTAACTAAAAATATTTAAAATTTATTAACTCACATAAGAATTATAAAAATGTTATCTAAAAAGCATTTATTTTGACATTCAGGTACAGAATTGTGGTGCAGCCAAAAATTGTCAAGGGTACTCATGAATTGAACACTGGCTTTTATGTGAATAAGCAGGGCAAGCTAAAGGTAGATGAGAGATGGATACTGAAGACAACAAAAGGATGGCAAAGATACAATGGTTAAGTTTCTAGTCTGATTTAATAAACTATTGCAGGATGGGTAAAATTAAAAGTGCTTAAAACAAAAAAAAAATCAATGTCACTAATTACCCTTCAGTGCCATAAAACATTAGCTATCTTTATCTTTATATTAAGAGTTGCACACATTTCAACTACTGATATGCCATAGCAATACAATTACTACAGTGCCTTGTTCCATCAAATACCCAGTATTTTCTCTGTAATTTATCTTACACATGTACACAGATACTAAAAGTTTAAATATTTTTATTTACTATTTTAATATTTTTCTTAAAGATGCAGAATTTCAACTTGCATCAGTTACGTGAACATGACAGAGGTGAACGAAGTAAAAATAGAATATAAAGAATATGTGATACCATGACATCAGGATCTGGAACAAATGAAGTTTTCTACCTCTTGCTCCATTTTCTAGATAAAGGTTAGAAGGGAAAAGTAGTAAGTTTCAATGTGGAAACACTAAAGAAACATTATTCTATTGTGGGGTTTTTTTTCAGTAAATACCCTTAAGAATTTATTACCCATGTATATATATCTGATATTGAAAACAAAAATTGAGTTCAGTATTTAAGATTATAACATAAACTGAGATCACTGATAGGACTTCATTATTTAAATCCCTTTCAAATGAGTCTGAGATGCGATCATCTTTTTTTTGGTAATATATTTTATTGATTTTTTACAGAGAGGAAGGGAGAGGGATAGAAAGTCAGAACATCGATGATAGAGAAACATTGATCAGCCACCTCTTGCACACACACCCGCATTGGGTATGTGCCCGCAACCAAGGTACACGCCCCTGACTGGAATCGAACCTGGGACCTTTCAGTCCACAGGCCGATGCTCTATCTACTGAGCCAAACCAGTTTTGGCAAGAGATGCGAACATCTTATGTTAAATTCAAACAGTTATAATCAAGACACTGATGTACCTATTTATAGGTATTAGTATCCCATATATAATACCATGTAGGTACCACAGTATATTTTAGTAGGTATACTAAATACTACATATACTAGTAGGTATATATTTGGTACCAGTAATATTTATATTATACTATATAGGTATCATCCAATATTTTTTTTATTTTCTTTTTTCCAGTATCTATTTTTAAAAGTTGGAACTCTAATGCCCACTGTAAAGCAAGATTAATAAAGAAAAATAGATATGTCTTAAAAAAAAGCTACATATCTTCATTAATACATACAGAAAATAAGAATTTTCCCATAATTTGCTGATATTATAGTTCCATTGTTTGCATATATTAAACAATGGTCTTTAAAATTTTTTATAAAATAAGTTAATTTCACCGAGACCGGTTTGGCTCAGTGGATAGAGCATCGGACTGCGGACTGAAGGTCCCGGGTTCGATTCCGGCAGGGGCATGTACCTTGGCTGCGGGCGCATCCCCAGTGGGGGGCGTGCAGGAGGCAGCTGATCGATGTCTCTCTCTCATCGATGTTTCTGACTTTCTATCCCTCTCCCTTCTGCTCTGTAAAAAATCAATAAAATATGTTTAAAAAAAATAAAAATAAGTTAATTTCTTATATAGATTACTTTACCTGAATAAGTGTTGTTTTGTCATAGTCCCTGCGATGCTGATAAATACACTGGCTGATTACTGCATACAAATTTTCCAACTGAAAAAGATTGTATTTCTGACTCTTTTTAACAACAGTCTTCAAAAGATTCTAAAAAAAAATATAAGTGTTTACATGTGAGAGATAAGTTCTCTGAGATGTTTAACTGAGAAGATTGTAGGAATTTTTAACATATAAACCAGAGAGAGGACAGACCATGTCATCTGATACGACATGGCAGCCTCTGATGATGGATCTGTAATTTGGCTGTAGTTAACTTTTATCATCATTCTCTGATCCTAATCTGTTCCCTGGGTAACTTATATCCTAAAAACTATAGCTGAGGAGGTTGCCAATTTCAATTCCTGTCATAAATCTCTACAAATTAACTAGATTAATAGAAAAAAAAGCACCATTTTTGCAAGGTATTTTATTACGCTATCAGTATATAGGAACTAATTTCATTATGTGAAATAAAAAGAGAAAGAACTTCATAAATGATGAATTACCTCACCACTTTAAAATTATTTTTCTTATAAAAAAGATTTTCCATTTGCTTAGTGCTTTTTTCTCATGACTGAAATGGTCATTGGTTCCTGTGATTCTTCAAGTCTGGCCCTAGCAGGATATGTCATTATCTCATAAAACATGCGATTATGGCTAAGTAAAAACTAACTAAAATAGACATAGGTAACAGTCATAAAAACAATTTATGGGATAAATAATGTAGTCAAGTCTGTTAAAACTAAATATCAATATACTAACCATCTCCAACCACCAAATTTATGAAAGTTATTCTATGCCAAACTTACTCTTTCATAAAAGAACATTATTACATGCTGAATTGATACAAAATACTATTACAGTTCTCTTTTGGTGTGTTATGTAACTAATCTGCACAATGACAGCATTACAATTTCAATTTACATACTTTTAATCGCTCGTGGTCCACAACAAGTGAGGGTATAGGCTGTGAAAGAATTGCCAAAGCCTTTTCAGCACTGATGAGTTGCTGTTGCTCTATTTGGGAATGTCTAGCTCGAGTCATTTGCAGAATCCACCTTTCTAGAATGAGAGATTAAATAACATTACTATTTGGTAAACACACATTATAATGCCTAAAGAAAATAAATACTAGGCAGATTAAATTGCAGGACATATTTATTAAGACACAAATACCAATTCTGGTATACTGATTCTGCTGTAAGATTAAAATGCTGCCACTTACACACTCAAAAAATTAAGAACATTTGAGTATTTCTCAAATTGAGTATTTCAGGGGATCCTCAACTGTTTTCTGCTTAGGCATTAGCCTCACAAAATTTAAGAGCTGGAAGGAGCCCTGACTGGTTTGGCTCAGTAGATAGAGCAGCGGTCTGCAGACTGCGAGGTCCCAGGTTCAATTCTGGTCAAGGGCGTATGCCTTGGTTGTGGGCATATCCCCAAAGGAGGCGTGTAGGAGGCAGCTGGTTGATGTTTCTCTCTCATCGATGTTTCTAATTCTCTATCCCTCTCCCTTCTTGTGAAAAATCCATAAAATATTTGTTTAGAAAAAGAGCTGGAAGGAACCTCAGTAATCGAGAATAGGAGTTGCAAACGACCACCCACAGACCAAATCTGGCCTACCATTATAAATAAAGTTTTATCAGAACACAACCACTCCCATTTTACCTATGCTTGTTAGTGTTGCTTTTCCGGCAGGTTTGAGTAGTTGCAACAGATACTGTGCAGCTAAATATCTCGTATATGGCACTATATAAAAAAGTTTTGCATGTCCCTAATCTAGGACAATCTACTCACTGATAGATTAAAAAAAATGAGGCCAAGAAAGGTGAAGAAACTTTTCTAAGGTTAACATACCTGTTATAAGACCCCAGACAAGAATCCAAATCTCTTAATATGTAAACAAGTATATGTCCCACTAAATAGTGTCCTTTTATTTTCTTTACAGAGAGGAAGGGAGAGGGACAGAAAGTCAGAAACATCGATGAGAGAAACATTGATCAGCCGCTCCTGCACAACCCCTACTGGGGATGTGCCCACAATCAAGGCCCTTGACCAGAATTGAACCTGGGACCCTTCAGTCCCCAAGCAGACACTCTATCCACTGAGCCAAACCGGTTTCAGCAAGTAGTGTCCTTTTAAAGATGATAATAATAAAAGAAAAATAAAACAATTCTGAACCCAAACAAAACATACTAAATCATATAGTCAGAAGATTAACATTTAATTTATCTATACTGGAAAGGCTGCATCCTAGCCCCTTCTGCTATGATTACTCAAACACACTGGAACTCATTTCAAGGAAGTATCTGAAAAAGATTTACCTACAGTATATAAGCCACTGGGGGGAAAAAGTCTCATTAACTCACTTAATACTTGTCATTGACCAAAAGAAAATGTTGACCCTATTCCTGCTCTTTTTACTTTTAGACCAAATAATATTTGCCTTTTCCAAAGATCAAACAAATCTACCACCATCAGAAGATCCAGATGAAGACAACTCTCAATGAAAAACTTTGAAAGCAGAATTAGAATATAAGTAATCTTGGACGTAACCTACAATATAAATAGAGGAATGATGGAATAGAGGAATCTTAGACTTAACCTGCAATATAAATAGAGGAACAGTTGTTCTACACCACTCAGCAAGAACCACAGAAAACTGCTTATCTTGCTTAAAAAATGAGGGTATCCTGCCAGCTTTTAAAAAATGGCAGAGCCAAATCCCTTCACTTCTTGCTTTAGATTATTTTACTCCATCTTCAAAATACCTCATTACATGCAGCTATCTACCCTAATTCTGCAGAAGAGAAAACTGAGACTGATAGGTCAAGTATCTTGCCCAAAGCTACCAAGTAGTGGATGGACTAGGGGCTCAAATCCAGGTCTATTAGATACACAGTATTCTTTTAGCAACAGTGAATTTATTAGCTCTATAGTTAATAAAAGATATTAAAGATAATGCTATCTTTCCTAATGAAATAACACCTGCACTACAAAAGACAAGGACAGAGGACTAAATTGAGATGGTAATTAGTTGCTTAAGAACTCGGAGTAAGACATCTTTTAAAACTAGTAAGTTGTTTAACTGAGACTTACCTTTTGCTTCACTTGCATTAGAAACATTTATTATTTGAGAGCTTAAAGAATCTCCACTGCAAGTGATCTTATCTTTCTTCAGTTCTGTACTTGCTGTAGCCTTCCCAGATTCAAGTTCATTCTCAATACTACAGGTACTTGAGTTATTTCCCAAATCTATTTTGCTTTCAGAGCCATTTTGCATCTCATTTTCTTCCATTGAAGACTCTCCTGTGTTTCCAATCTCGATGTGGCCTACACTTATATCGTGATTTTCCTCTGTATCACTCTCAATTTTGTCATCTGTGACATTTTGGCTGCCATCTTTTGTCTGTGAAATCTTCCTTCGTTTTGTGATGGTGCCTAAGTACCACTTCGACTTTTTGCGGATTTTTCTCTTCAACGGAGCTTCAGAGAATTAAAAGAAAAGGGATAAAAGAACATTCAACAATGTTCTAAAGTTTATGTAATTGGGGGAAAAAATACCTTGAGATATAATAGGATAAGCAAGTTTGAGAAACCACCACAGTTTTGAATGGTTTGTATGGAAACAGAAATACATGGTACTACAAGAAGGCAGAGAAGCGGGCAATGACTTCATTCTGAGGAATTTGAGTTTTACCTTGAATAATTTTTTGAAAAATCTTGAATAGCCCTAACTGGTTTGGCTCAGTGGATAGAGCGTCGGCCTGCGACAGAAGGGTCCCAGGTTCGATTCCGGTCAAGGGCATGTACCTTGGTTGCAGGCAGCTGATCGATGTTGCAGAAGGCAGCTGATCGATGTTTCTCTCTCATTGATGTTTCTAACTCTCTATCCCTCTCTCTTCCTCTCTGTAAAAAAAAAAAAAAAATCAATAAAATATGTTTTAAAATAAATAAATAAAAAATCTTGAATAATGCCTAGCTGGTATGGCTCAGTGGTTGAGCATTTACCTATAAACCAGGAGGTCACAGTTCGATTCCTGGTTAAGGGCACATGTCCAGGTTTTGGGCTCTATCCCCATTGCAGGGCATGCAAAAGGCAGCCGTTCAATGATTCTTTCTCATCATTGATATTTCTATCTCTCTTCTTCTTCTCCCTTCCTCTCTGAAATCAATAAAAATATATAATAAAGTAAAACCTTGAATAACTTTAAAGAGGGCAATGGATGATATGTCTGCAAATGACACAGTAGATAATTTTAAGGAGGACAATGGATGATCTGTATTACAAAGAACATTTTGGCAGTAGTCTGAGGAATAAACTAGAGAAAAGGCAAGATTAAAAATGGCTTACACTTAAATGCCTACTAGTAGAAAGTCTTCTAAATCCTTAATGTATGCTAAAAGTTACTGAAATTACACTTTAACTTGATCAGTTTGTTACCATTATCAACATCATTTTACAGATGATGAAACTAAAGTTTCTGCCTAGATCAGACATAATATATAACTATACTGTAACATCATGCTTGGGAGATTCATTTATACTGTTAAATGTAGTTGAAGTTTAATCATTCTCACTGTTGTACAATAGTCCACATTTTTAATTCTATTGTTGATGGACATTTGGGTTGGTCCAAGTGTTGGGCTATTTTGAATATTTGTTCTATGAACATTTTTGTATGTCTTTGGTAAACATAATGCATGCAATCCTATTGGGCATATTGTTAGGAATGGATTGTTTTAAGGAAGTCATTTTTCATGTCTTCAATTTCTACATATATACTTGCTTAGAGTTTATTTGACTGAGAACCCTCTGGTAGAGGTTGTTTGCCTTTCTCATTCTTCCTTTCCTTCCTGCCTCTTCCCATTTTTACAAAAGTAGGGCTTACCTATCTCAAATCAAGTATCCCAGAATGGAAAAAACATGCAATACAATAAGGAAAAATTCCAACCCCAGTAAAATACACACACACACACACACACACTTTTAAAATTTCTGTTTAAAAGCATTGATGTCTAATAAGGCATTATGGAATTAAGATAACTAAATCTGGGAAAACAAATGAAGAGCTGAGAGTTTCACATTCATGGGGCTTAAAGAACAAAAATGGAATTAAGAGCCTGCAAGGAAGGGAGGTCTTGGAAAATTCACAGGCTTTGGGTTGGTACCCTACTAAAGGTATATCCTAAAAATAAGAAGGAATAGGAAACGACCAGGATTTTAAGAAAATAAAAATTAGTTTAAAATCAAATCAATCCACAATTAGATGAAGATGAATTGGGAGTGCAAGTGGATTTTACAATCTAGATTTTAAGAATGGATAGCTGCCTCAATATTAGCCAAACCAATATAATTCATTAAATCAATATAAATAAAGGAAACTGAGGGAGAAAATAAATGGCATTGGAAGAGCATAAAGGTTACAATTTCATAAGTAAAAAATTACCAAGTGTACTTACCAGGAGTGCTGCAAGCCACAGGAATATTGAGCATCTTGAGCTTTTCATTCTGCTCTGGATCCAATCTTTTATCACCAGCAGAAGTGGAATTTTGCTTTGGCATCACATGGTAATAAGATGGGGCATATTTGGAGGAGCTACAACCTTATAAATAGATACATAAAAAGTCAAATTAAATTTCTAGATTTCAAAATTACCTGAAGTTTTAATTAAAAGCACTCACACTACATCAAAAGCATCTTTTCCTAATGCCAAATAATTTTTTTACCTCTCTTCTTTCTGGATTCCTGAATTTCTTCACAAAGCTGCTCAAAGTCTTCATCAAGTTCTTCTTTAATTATTGCATAGGCAGTATCTCTTAAAGCACAGGCTCTGTGCCTAATAAGACGATCTGAAAAATGAATAAAGAATTTAAAAATTTCTCCTTTTAATAACTTACCAAAAATAAAAACTTAATATTTTAGGTTAAGATTGTAGCCATTACAATTCTTTTTTAGTTTTATCATGAATAGTAACAGTTACAAAAATTGTGTAATTATTTTCTTTGTGCTAATCTAGTGTCCTAGACATCTAATTCAATATGGCAGACTAAATCCAAAAAATTTTATTGCTGTGTCCTATCCAGACCTTTCTGAAATATCAGGAAAAAAAAAATCTAAGAATCAATCAATTACCAAGATTAAATATGACAAAACAAACAAAAACAGAAAGGAAGTCTATCAGTGTCAAAATAATTCTGGAAGAGATAGAGAATGTTACCTCATTGACAGAGAAATTAAGCAAAGATATGCCCTAACCGGTTTGGCTCAGTGGATAGAGCGTCGGCCTATAGACTGAAAGGTCCTAGGTTCATTTCTGGTCCAGGGCATGTATCTTGCTTGCGGGCATATGCCCAAATAGGAGGTGTGTAGGCGGCAGCTGATTGATGTTTCTCATCAATGTTTCTAACTCTCTATCCCTCTCTTCCTCTCTGTCAAAAATCAATAACATATATTAAAAAGAAAAAAACACAAAAACTGCCAAAACTGGTTTGGCTCAGTGGATAGAGTGTTGGCCTGCGGACTGAAGGGTCCCGGGTTCCATCCCAGTCAAGGGCATGTACTTTTGTTGCAGGCACATCCCCAGTAGGGAGTGTGCAGAAGGCAGCTGATCGATGTTTCTCTCTCATCGATGTTTCTAGCTTTCTGTCCCTCTCCCTTCCTCTCTGTGAAAAATCAATAAAATATATATATATATATATAAAAAGATAAGCAAAGATAATGAAAGAGCAACCCTACACAAGAAACACTGGAAGAAATCCTAAACTGAGTCTACTGTAAACTAGAATATGCTGAGGCAGAAAGCAGACAATAAGTGAATACAAAGTTGAATGAAAGGGTTTTATCAGTCCTTTTCACAGGGCAATAGGCTGCAATATTCACACCCAAGATGTAGATGACAGCAATAGCTACAATATCAGAAGGGATGTTGGAGAGGGCTTCTAACATGGCATCTGGGACTGCAGAAAAGCAAAGCAAAGTTGGAGTATTTGTTTGAGAAGTGTGGGGGCACGAGAATCACTATGGAACTTGCCAGGAATGCAGATTCTCAGGCCCTTACTCTATCTAGATTCAGAAAATCTGAATCTCAACAAGTCCTTCAGGAGATTGATACTTCATAAAGTTTGAACACCACTGATCTAAAGTAATTTTAGGCTGTCACATGGACAGAAAGATAAGAAGCCAAAGAGAAAAAAACCTGCTTCCGCAATAAATGCTCCTTCCTTCTAGTTAAGGGGCTTTCCCAGTTTGGTAGCCTGTTTCCACTGCTTACCACCAGAAGTCTGGGAAAGCCCAGGGAAAGTGAAGTAGAAGACTAGTGAGCTTTTCAATTGCTGAAGAAACTTAGTAGGCCCCTATGCTAATTAATCGAATTTACAAGCACAAACAACTGTAGCAGCCACTGTACTAGAGCAGTGGTCGGCAAACTCATTAGTCAACAGAGCCAAATATCAATGGTACAACGGTTGAATTTCTTTTGAGAGCCAAATTTTTTAAACTTAAACTTCTTCTCATGCCACTTCTTCAAAATAGACTCGCCCAGGTCGTGGTATTTTGTGGAAGAGCCACACTCAAAGGGCCAAAGAGCCGAATGTGGCTTGCAGGCCAGTCTGCCGACCATGGTACTAGAGGATAGTTAATGTAGGAAACAGACTATTAAGACCATACTATCCACTGAAAGTATTAAAGACACTGCATCTATAAAACAAGAACAGGATGCTAAAAAAGAAAAAGAAGCACCGGAGGAAAAATATTTTTAGAAATAGGCTTATCTCAAATATGTAGATATTTGAATGCATCATTATGTGTATCAAGGATGGGGAATGTCTGGCCTTCAAAATTCTTTGGTCTGGTCCTGCCAAGGCAACCCCAGATGGGACTCAAAATTCAATAAATCTAAGAGCTTTTTTCAAAGGAACATAAATTTATACTAAATAAATTATATTAAGCGAATGATGTTGTAAATATCCAAATGGCCCTTGGCAGAGAAAAGGTTCCTCACTTCTGATGTGTATGAACAAATATATAATTTTTAAAAATCCTATTCTTTTTTTTTTTTTTTAATTGATTTTTTACAGAGAGGAAGGGAGAGGGATAGAGAGTTAGAAACATCGATGAGAGAGAAACATCGACCAGCCGCCTCCTGCATACCCCAGACTGGGGATGTGCCCGCAACCAAGGTACATGCCCTTGACCGGAATCGAACCCTGGACCTTTCAGTCTGCTGGCTGATGCTCTATCCACAGAGCCACACCGGTTTCGGCTAAAAATCCTATTCTTTATAAAATTTTTAATAGATTCGGTAAGGGCAGAATGGGTGTATGCACTGAAAAGATATCCTCAAACTTACATGTCCACCTTTGAAGAAAGGAAATGGAAGACTTAGTTTTTAAAATATTGTTATTACTTTTGTAATAAAAATTATAATGGTCATAACCAATAAAATTATTTCAAACCTATTTGATTACAAAGAGTGTTTATTTTTCCAATGTGAGAAAGAATATTAACATACAAAGGAAACAAGCTAAGTTGTTATGCAATGTTGAGTCTTACTAGAGAATATATATTATGTAATAAACACAAGGATTTTGGAGTTAAAGAAAACTGGATTCAAATTCTACCTCTGCCACTGCCTGGCAGTATAAACTTGAATAAGTTCTTTAACCCTGCAAAACTTCATTTTCTTCCCTTGAAATTTAAGGGGTAAGGCTGGCATAAGGACTAAATGGTACTGTGAATGTAAAATGTATATAATATAGCACCTGGCATAAAATCAACCCTTGAAGTTAGTTAGCAGTCCCCATCCCACTAATGCTCACCTCCAGGATCTCTATCTGGATTGTATTCTAAAGCATTACTACAGATCAGATCAATATCACTCAAATAGTCTTTCACAGTCAGATACTTGTGGAGATCAATTTTACTGATTACAGATGAAAGGTCCATTGGTTGCTTTATTACAGTAACATAATCAGGAACCTAAAATTCAAGCAAATGACCAAGTCACTTAAATTAACTCTTAACAAAAATACATTTGAGTAAAGTTTCTTTGTCAAGCAATACAGGAGAGAGGGAGTATAAATACATAAGAGATAATGATAATATATTAATATGAAATCTCTGACTCTCTTTAAGGTTGGTTTTACTTTGTATTTATTCTTAGTCTTAGGCAAGTATCTCTCCAGTAATAGCTTATATCTCTTTCCTCAACCAAACGCCACCCATCCTTCAATGAAAATGTAAAAGCTTGCTCTCCAGCTCACTCTGTGTATGTAAGAATAAGATCATGTAGCATTAAGACAGCCAGATTGCTTCTAGAATGTTTGGGTTGAGCAGACAAATTTAGTTGTCTATTCTCTGTAGGAAAGAAAAATGTGGTCAATAGCTCTTGAAGTTTCCATGTGCTTAGGACATTCTTCGTAGGTTTTCATATAGAGAAAACAAGTTCAGAATGAAGGCAGAGAACCACATAAACTATTCAAATAATCTCTACTTTAGAAGCATTATAGTTTAGAAAGCATTTGATTCTAAGATTAAATTAATACCTCATCAGGGTCAACAGGTTTAGTAAATATTCTGAATCGCTTATCAATAGCAAGCCTATGTGTAACATTTCTTAAGAAAATCCTCAGTTCTCTAAATGTATTTTCTTCTTGTTCTTCTAGTTGTTTCACTTCTTCTGCTGTCAATGGTCTTGGCTCAGGTGGTGGTGCTACTGGGAGTACCTCCAAGGCCTGCAAAACTTCACATAAATGGCAGATTTTAGTTATTACTCTCTCATCATATCAAGTTTGATAAATCATTCAGAGCACACAGTAGTCAAGCTTTCAGGGCTATCCTCCATTTTTTTTTGCCAGGAATCAGAAGATTTGGAATACTAACATGGAATACATTCCCTCAATAATAACTGGTAACATGTAATTTGGAATGCTAATTTCCAATCCACTGCCTCTGTTTCATTTTTAGATAATTTAACAGGTGATTACAACTTTGAAAATGCATTATTTCTAGGACAAAAATATTCTATTAAAATGTATTTTTTTACTAATTTTTGAACTAATGAAAAACTGCAGTATATTTCAAATATAACAGAAGTTTTAATTTTGTTTAAAGAATACTGAGTACTCAGGACAAAAAAAGGAATATTAGAGTATCGTCACAATAAGTTAGCAATCTATTATTAAGGGAGATACATAATTACAACATCAATGTAATATCATAATAGTAATATGAAAGAATAAAAATTAATTTTGCCTTGATATGTTAAGGAAGAAAAAATGAGTTATACTAGAAGAACAAAGAGTTCCTTAGGCAGAAATGGGGGTGAGGATAGAAGCATTATTGACATACAGCAAGCATGAATGAACTTACGAAAAGGCAGAAATACGTTGTGCATGGTTTAAAGACAGAATGCTTTGTAAGGAAAGAGGTGGAGGGAGGGAGGAAACAAAAGTGCCAAAAATGGGCTCAGAAAGACAGATTTGGGCTATACTATGAATTCAGGCCCAAAGTACACACAGATAGAAGCTATATTTGAAAGATTCTGTGGGCTTTAGGAACTTTAGTCTATTTTAATGGAAAACAGATTTTTAAGCAATAGAGGTAGCAACCTCATGCCTGAGGTTTTAAGCTTGTAATAATACAAGATGGCAAAAATGTTAACTAATGTTTTATTCTCACTTCCTCAAAATCATTACATTGTAACTTTGATACAGGAACTAACCTGCTTTCTTTTTTGATATAGGAGGCTTAGCAGCTTGTTTTAGAATTAAATCCTCAAAAAATTTTGTCCGTTCTTCTTTACCAGGTAACTGAACATTGAAAATTTCTCCATAATCACGGATAAATAATTCTTGGACCTTAAAAAAACAAAAATAAATGCAACAATAGGTTATTATACACAAATTTAATGATAATCTAAGTTGTTTAATAAAGAAATAATTTTTTAAAACAAATATTTTATATATGGCAAATTTATGAATAAACCAGGCACATAACAGATTAAGAATTTAAAAATAGGATCTTTAAAACTTGGCTCTGGTAACTGACGTGGTAATATTTTACTTAAAGGGTTTTGTTTAATCAATTAATTCACTTTCAGTCAAAGTGAGATATGAGAGAGGTTCTTTAATAAGAATAAAACAATCCTGGCCTGTGTTCTCAATGGTTAGAGCATATGCCCCCACACTGAAGGCTTATGGGTTCAATTCTCAGTAAAGGGCATGTAACTAGGTTGTAGGTTCCATCCCCAACTCCAGTTGGAAGCAACCAATCGATGTGTATCTCTTTCTCTCTCCCTCTCTCTCCCTCCCCCCCCCCTCTCTCTCCTTCCCTCCCTCCCTCCCTCCCTCCCATTTTTTCTCTCTTTCTCTTCCTCCTTCCCTCCCACTTTCTCTGCGCCTCCTCCCTCTGGAAAAAAAAATATCCTCAAGTAAGGATTAAAATATAGGCATAAGCTTGGATGGTAATTTGGCACTATAAAAAATGCTCAATGGCCCTGGCTAGTGTGGTTCATTTGATTGGAGCATTGTACCATGCACCAAAGGGTCACAGATTCAATTCCCACCTGGGGCACGAACAGGAGGTAGCTGATCAATGTTTTTCTGTCTCTCCCTTCCTCTCTCTCTAAAATCAATAGAAACATATACTCAGGGAAGGATTTTAAAAAAGTGTTCAATGTGCATATTCTTTAGTTAAGCTAGTTATTTCACTGTTAGAAACGAATGCTAAAAACCACATAGTAATGCTGTGCAAATTAAAACCCAAGAATGCAAAATTAATATATAAACAATAATGTTCACTGTAGCAGTTCAAAAGAAAAGAACCCTAGAAAACAAATACATATGCACAAGGATTTAGATAAATAAATTATGGTTCAACAAGACAATGGGAAAAGCCATGTTACTCTAAAAAGGAATAAGGCATATAATGAAGATTACATAAAATATATAAAACAAATTGCAGAACTGTATGCATCATAAATATATAATTCCCTTTATGGAAGAGAAAAATAAAAATCTATAATGTAACCTTACTCTACATATACATACATCAACCTACCTAACAAGCACATATACTAAATAGTTAACAATGTTATCTTTGATAAGAAAGCTTTTATCATTTTATTCATTCAAAAGCATTTGGAATTTTTATATCTTAATAAAAATAACTTTTTTTAAAAGTACATTTTCCCACACAAATTACCTCTTCTGGTAAAGCAGAATGGGGTTTGTCAGAAGTTGCAAGTAGTAAAACTGGAGCAAATGAAGGAATATTCTGTAATAATGTGGTAAATGTGGCTTTGAGTGTTGGTCCAACTATTTCCCACCACAAGTGGATATGAGGAATATACACTATACTAGGTGCTGTTCTCTTAGCTTCACGAATCACCTAGTAGAGAGAAAAAGATTTACATTCAGTTAGAGAATCAGCACATCAGTAATGCTAACTTTATTAGTCTGGAACAATGTTTAACTTCCCAGGATTATCATATAAATCCATCAAATATTTTAAATTAGAGGATGGGTGGAGGTGGAAGGGGGATAGAGGAGATAAAGGTTGATAAGGAAAAAATAAAACAAAAAAACCCTCACTAATAACTAAAATGCTTCGCCTTCAATCCTGTTTATAAATGTTTTGTCTCATTGTTAGAAAACATTACTGTTTCAAGCAGTTAGACAACAACTCAAGAAATATAGAAGACTTTTTTGCTGTAACCAAGGTTAAATATAAAAATAAGTATAAAACAACTTTTCATTAAATTTCTTTATATAAGTAACAAAAACAGAAGCAGCAGAATATCTGAGTACTTACAATATAGCAGTAACTCTTTCAAGTACAATTCTCACAACAGCCATACAAGGTAAATACTATTATCTCCATTTTGTAAATGAGGAAAATGAGACAGAGAGATCTAACAACTCTCTTAAAGGTCACTTAGATATTAAGTGATGAAAATGGGATTTGAACCCATACTCTTTAATGACCAAGAAATTTATGCCTTAGTTTTATTTATTTTTTAAACCTACAGTTACAAATCAGTAAACAAAGAAAAGTACCAAAAAGAAAACAATGAGGCAATTGTACATTTTGTCTCTGGAAGTTTCCTTTGTCTAACAGCTTATCTAGGCAACAATGAATTACCTGGGCACATGTTTCTTCAGGAGATGTAGCACTGATTCCAAAAAGAACAGGAATGTCTAATGTATACACTGCAAATTTTTCCAAAGCATGGATGACAGCTGGTGCCAAATGAGAACCTTGCCCAAATCCTGGTTCTCCCACTATCAATATTCTTGGTCGAAAAGATATAGGTTGATAACAAGCATTTCTGAAAGAAATGAGTAATAAGCTATATTTTAGAAAAATATAAAGTTTAAGTTTTTCTCGCACACTACCAACTATGGACTTATATAGTAAAAAATTCTTAATGTTTCATTGGGCAATTATATCAGCATGACTCACACGGCTTTGGAAATAACTTGCACAGATTTTTATGCATGTATGTCTTCATGGCTGAGGGTCTACCTATGAACCAGGAGGTCACGATTCAACTCCTGGTCAGGGCACATGCCCAGGTTGTGGATTCAATCCCCAGTGGGGTGAGGAAGGTGGGGGGAGGTGCAGGTGGAAGCTCATCAATGATCTTTCTCATTGATGTTTCTCTCTCTCTCTCCCTCTCCCTTCTTCTCTGAAATCAATATAAATATGCTAATAGTAATATGCAAATTTTGCCATACCTTTGCCACACTCACAAGCCACGCCCACCATATTATGGAAATATACCCCAACCAAGATGGCTGCCGCCACTGAGAGCAGGAGGAAGGCTTGGGTTTCCCTGGCAACAGAGGAAGCCAAGCTTTCCGCCTGCCATTGCCTGCCTAGGCCTCCACTAAATGTTACAAAGTTTCAATTATAAAACATACAGAAATGGCAGCAGCCACTGAGCTGGAGAGAACAGAGGCTTGGGTTTCCCTCAAGCTGGAGAGAACAGAGGCTTGACTTCCTCCTGCCATTGCGGGCCTAGGCCTCCACTCTAGGCTACAAAGTTTCAAACAGAAATGGCTGCCGCCCCAGAGCGAGCAGAAGGCTTGGCTCCGCTCCAGGCTACAAAGTTTCAATTGTAGACACAGATTAATGCCAGATACCAGGGCCTCTGCTTGGGTCGCTGGGGGGCATGGCCAGCCTGCAAACCTCCACAGGCCCCTCGCCCAGGCCGCCCCTCACCCCAAGGGAACCCTGACCCTGATCTGGGACACTCTTCAGGGCAAACCAGCTGGCCCGCACCCATGCACCAGGCCTCTATCCTAAAAAAAGAGTATCACACAGATTGACCATCTCTCCAACGCTCTAGATGGCTGCCCCCATGTGGTCAAAGATCCTGCCCCCATGTGGACACAAGATGGCCACCACAAGATGGCCAGCAGGGGAGGGCAGTTGAGAGGGACCAGGCCTACAGGAGAGGGCCGTTGGGGGCGATCAAGCCTGCAGGGGAGGGCAGTTAGGGATGACCAGGCTAGCAGAGGAGGGAAGGTGGGGGCAAACAGGCTGGCAGGGGAGGAGTTAGACATCAATTAGGCTGGCAGGGTAGTGGTTAGGGGATGATCAGGCTGGCAGGCAGAAGCGGTTAGGGGCAATCAGGGAGACAGGCAGATGAGCAGTTTAGAGCCAGCAGTCCTGGATTGTGAGAAGGATGTCCAATTGCCTGTTTAGGCCCGATCCTACCAGGAATGGGCCTAAAAGGGCAGTCGGACATCCCTCGTGGGGTCCCAGATTGGAGAGGGTGCAGGGTGGGCTAAGGGACATCCCCTGCCCTCCCCCCCATGCACGAATTTCGTGCACCGGGACTCTAATGTGTTTGTATATATTATATATATTATATATATATATATAGATATATGTATCTATATATCTATATATCTATGTATATGTGTGTGTGTGTTTAAAAAGAATACATATGCAGTGGCATTTCTACTATAGTGACAATAGCAAGAACAATTTTTTTTATATCAAAAAAATTTAATTTAAGAAAGCAGATTAGTTGGCATTTTTTTATCTTTCAACAACTATCTCATTTAGTTTTAGGGAATTCACACACACACACACACACACACACACACACACACACTTCATTTGCAAGGGAAATGTACCTATTCAAATGAAGAAAATTAAAATTTTCTTTTGCTTTATTAAAAGAATTTTGAGGAAGCCCATTTTCACATACTGATGGATCATCATCATCACTGTACGCCAAGTCACTTTCTAGCAGAGGACAAGAAATATCTATAAACAAACAAAAAATTGTACATTAGTAACTTTCCTGGATTGCAAAGCAAATTTTAATGTAGTGCTTCAGTTAGCAAATCAGTGTACATCAATAACATATTTTAGAGAATCAAAGATATTGTGTAGCTATGAATAACAAGTACAGTTAAGTCCTCATTTAACAGACAATAGGTTCTGTGACTTTAAGCAAAATTACGTATAAAAAACAATTTTACCATAAGCTGATATAAACAAGAGTTAAGTTCCTACAGCATCTCATCATTGTTATAATGAAACGATGTTAAATGAATCAATGTTATTTGAAGACCTGCTGTAAATATAAAAATGCATTCCAAACTTAAAATATCCAAGCAAAGCATGACCAAGTTCCTTTCAAGATGTTGTGTATAAAGAAACATTTGTGAGATGTATAAAACATTTAGCTTTATGATTATGAAAATTAACTTTAAATAACCAATCAAATTTCATTACCGGAGTCTAGTGCTTTATTTGTTCTGTTTTCCGCATGTGGAAATACTCTCTGAAGGGCTTCTAAGATCCTGTGCACAGTACTTTGCAGGAGTGGTTTCACAATGGTGGACAGTGCCTGTCCAGGTGACGCCACCGCTCTTTGGGAGGCTGGTATCATCTTTTGCATAGCTACCTCAAAATCTTTAGCTGAGATAGTAATTGAAGAGAGATCCAACTGTAGTTTCTCACTAGTGTTATAGATCTGTGGGTAGCGTCGACGCAGAGCACATAAAGCAGCCTCAGAGCATATTGACTTAATATCTGCACCACAGTATCCTACCCAAAGCAAAAAAAAAAAAAGAGGGAAAAAAGGAATAGTAAACTACCATCCTATTAGCATGACGATGGTTAAAATTAAAAATCACCCCAACAACACAGTAGCAAAATACTTAGGAGTAAGAAGGCTAATACGGTGGTGATAACTATCAACAAATCAACTTTTGTGAGTGAAATAGGCAAATACTAATATAGCATAGAGGTCAACAGCAACAGTTTTAAAATCACAAGTTTCAAATTCCAGTTTGTCATTTTCTAGATGTGTGCTCTTTGGAGAATCATGTATGCTCTGTCAGCCATTTCTACATTTGTAAAATGGGGATAATATTACCTACTTTATAGGACTGATGTGAGAATCACTTGAAATATATGTAGAATGCTCAACAGGATGACTAGAAAACTGTAAACAGCAAAAGATACCTACTATTATCTACTTTGCTCTCAAAATCCCCAACAGCTAATTTGTCAAATATCTCTATTTCATATCTGGAACTTTATAAGAAGAGAACAGTAGAGATGAGAAACAAATATAAGCTTGTATTTCTTTAATTATAACACTGTAAGACTATATATCTTTGAAATGCATATATTTCTTTTAATGCTTAAAAGCAATGTTTACCAACACAGTTTTCTGCTAGTTCTTCTAGAAATATGTCCAGTGGTTTAGGATTCCAATCCCTGGTGTGTATCTTTAGAATTTCTTTTCGAGCCTACAAATAAAAACAATTTTTTTTACATCTATAATAAAGGGATATTTAGATTAGAATGATTCCATTTAAAATACTTTTAATTATCTAAAATGTTAAAGATATCACTCTATACTAATAAAAGAGTAATATGCTAATTAGACCAGAGAGACCGGACATCCTTCTAGATAAAGCCATGGTGTGGAGACCGAGGCAGAGGCAGTTAGGGGCGATGAGGCAGGCAGGCAGAGGTGGTTTGGGGTGATCAGGCAGGCAGGCAGGCAGAGGTGATAGGGGTGACCAGGCAGGCACAGTGGTTAGGGGCGATTAGGCAGGTAGGCAAGCGGTTAGGAGCCAATGGTCCTCGATTGCAAGGGGAATGTCTGATTGCAGTCGGACATCCCCCGAGGGGTCCCGGATTGGAGAGGGTGCAGCCCGGGCTGAGGTACTCTGCCCCCACGCACAAATTTTGTGCATTGGGCATCTGGTACCTAACCAAAAATATGAAATAGTAAAAAATATATATATATTTGTACAAGTTTAAGAAATTTATATTAAACACATTTACATTTAGATCACTCAAGTTCCATTCATATAAATGTGAATGAGACAAAGTAAATAACTAATGAACTTTTGTTCATTCTGGTTCATATTAAGAACTGTTAGCCCAGCCAACATGGCTCAGTGGTTGAGCACTGACCTAGGAACCAGGTCACAGTTTGATTCCCGGTCAGAGCACATGCCCAGGTTGCAGGCTCAATCCCCAGAAAGGGGGGGCATGCAGAAAGGGCTGATCCATGATTCTCTTTCTTTTCTTTTTTTTAAAAATATATTTTATTGACTTTTTACAGAGAGGAAGGGAGAGGGATAGAAAGCTAGAAACATTGATGAGAGAAACATCCATCAGCTGCCTCCTGCACACCCCTCACTGGGGATGTGCCCACAACCAAGGTACATGCCCTTGACCAGAATCGAACCTTGAGTCCGCAGGCCGACGCTCTGATTCTCTTTCATCATTGATGTGTCCCTCTCTCTCCCTTCCTCTCTGAAATATATATATATCCTATCTAAGAAAAGAGTAATATGCAAATTTGACCATACCTCTGCTACGCTACCAGCCAATCAGGAGCGGGGACGGAGCCCAGAGGCACAAGTTGGGCAGGGGGTGGGGCTGCGGTGTGCGTGGTGGGAGGCCTTAAGACAGGAGGAGTGCAAGGTGCCCCTAGGGCTGGGCAGTGGCCACCAGGGCTAAGGCCTGGGCTGGGGGGTGGGGCCGAGACATCCAGTGAGCATGGGGCTCCTGGGGCTGGGTGGTCGCTGGGTGATGGCCGGGTG
This sequence comes from Antrozous pallidus, assembly GCA_027563665.1. Lineage (NCBI taxonomy): Eukaryota > Metazoa > Chordata > Mammalia > Chiroptera > Vespertilionidae > Antrozous > Antrozous pallidus. The sequence continues at coordinate 47,867,415 of CM050510.1, forward strand.
GTTGCCAGTGGCTGGGGCTAAGGCCAGGGCCAGGTGGGCGGGGCTGAAGCAGCACAGGCAGAGCTAGCCATCAGCCCCATTGCAGGGTGATGGCTGGGTGTCCAAGGCCTAAAGCTTTGACCAGGGGTGAGGGGTCAGTAGGACATCCCCTGAGGGCTCCCAGTATGTGTGAGGAGGCCGGTTGGGCTGAGGGATCACCCACCCCCAGTGCACAAATTTCATGCACCGGGATCCTAGAGTGTGTGTGTGTGTGTATGTGTGTATATATATGTAAAGAACTGTTTTTAAGAGTGCTGACAGCTCTGCCATATTTTCTGATTGGTTTTCAAAAGATTAAGTGATTTTTAAAAATATATATATTTTAATGATTTTTTTACAGAGAGGAAGGGAGAGGGATAGCCAGCCAGAAACATCAATGAGACAGAAACATCGATCAGCTGCCTCCTGCACTGCACACCTTCCACTGGGGATATGTCCACAACCAAGGTACATGCCCTTGACTATAATCAAACCTGGGACCTTTCAGTCCGCAGGTCAACGCTCTATCCACTGAGTCAAATCGGTTGAGATTAAGTGGCTTTAAAATAACATGGAGGTACCCATGAAAAAGCCAAGGCTAATACATTGGCTAAGGATTGACTGTCCATTTGGCCATATGTTCTGAAGCAAAACAAAGTTGTATGATTAAATTCAAAATGAAAGAATTTTAAGAGTATTTTTAAGGAGGCATTATTTTTAAAAAGAAATAATTATCTGACTTATTTTATTTAAATAGAGCAATACTCCCTAAAAATACATACGTACATATTTGGGTGTTAATCATAGAACTTTGCTTCAGAACATACAAAACTCAACCTTCAGATTTTCACTGTACCAAACTTGTTTATGATAAGAGTGACATATTTTGTCAAAATTTGAGAGATGTTACTTAATTCTTACATCTTTATCAGGTAAACTGAAAAGAAATTCTCTGTCAAAGCGACCAGGCCTTCGTAAGGCAGGATCAATAGAATCCAATCTGTTGGTAGCACCAATGACCACAATTTCTCCTCTGCTATCCAATCCATCCATAAGAGCTAGCAGGGTGGAAACAATTGAACTAAATTTAAAAATAAGAGAGAAAAGATTAATCAATTGGATGTGAAATATATCACTTCTTTTGGTAAGAGGTCAATACATTAAACATGAATGAATTTTCTTAAGAGTATCCCACTACTTTCAATAGATTTTTTAAATGTCTGTAAAACAGCATACTAAATAATATGTATAGATTAAAATAAATAGAAGACATAGATGGTTTTTAAAATGGATCCTGAAAGCCATTTCATAAAACATCATTTTTCAAAGGAACTTGAATTCACAAATAAAACACAAAAAAATACTAGTAAGTACCACAGATAAACAGTGTCTAAAATTGCAAAATGTTCCATTGCATACAGATCATCAAAGAACCCCAAAATAAAATAGAATATATATAAAGCATAAAATAGAATATAAAGCACAGAATTTTAATTACTTTAAATATTTTATTGTAGAGAGATCAGTAAAATAATTTCCACATCTTCATCACCTAGTTTCAACCAACAATATTCTTTTTCTGTCTTTACCTGATAGCTTTAAAAATCAAAACCTCAGGCAGATAATTTAATATAAATATATCATGTATGCATTTCTAAGATAAGGACTTTAAACACTCCCATGATACTATGACATAAATGTAAATTATAGTAATTCCTTAATATGACCTAATACTAGTACCAAATCACCCCCAATTTATTAATTTGTTCAATCAAGATCCATACTCTGCATTTGGCCATACAATCCTCAAATCCATACCAATTCCCATCATAATCCACCACCACCCCGCCCCCTTTATTCCCCCTTCCTCCAGGCCATTTATTTGTTGAAGAAATTGGGTCATTTGTCTTAAAGAATATTCTTCCCACATTGTGAACTGGGTTGGTAACTTCTTGATGGGGTCAACATAACTCGTCTTTTATCATTTATGTAACCTATAAACTTGTATTTAGATTTATAAGCTTAATAGATGCAGATTAAATTACTTGGAATAGCACATTTCATAGAAATTTACCATGTATTTCCAACTGTATACTTCAAGGAATACATAATACTAGTTTCTCACTTAAGATCAGTGGGTTGGTTTTTTAAGTGAGGTGTTGTCAGCTTACTCTACGCTTCATAAATTTCACTATGAAGCTTTATACCTTACTGGTTAGCAGCCATTGGTAATTACTTACTGCTTAGATCAATATTTCTCAACCTTGGCACAACTGACATTTTGGGTAAGAGAATTCTTTGTGGTGGAGAGCCATTTGTGCATTCTAGGATACAACAGCATTCCTGGTCTTCACCTACTAGATACCACATGCTCCCCTCCCCACACCACAAGTGTGAAAATCAAAACTGTCTGCAGACATTTGTCCTCTGGGGGACAAAGTCACCTCTAGTTGAAAACTACAGGTAGAGATTTACTTTTACATAAAGGGCTGCAAAATGCTGATTTTTCTAACTCAGTAATTTCCTTTGCTTTTATTAACTGTGATTTTCCTATAAAGAAGAACATTAATTCATCTACTATGAAATTATCCTGATTCATGGCCTGAATCATAGTTATAGAACGGGAAAAAGAAATGCTTGATTCATTCTCTTTATTCAGTTTTTCAAAGTAATGAGTCACTGTCTTAGCAACCTCAGAAAATCAAATTAGATTTTTTTAAAAAGATCATTATAAACTGACTTTTTAATGTACTTAATGCATTTCAATCTATTGTAGTCATTATTATTTTTGATGTTCAAATTGTCCCATCTTTGTCCAATGAAAACTCCTTCAAAATTGACTCCTATTTCATTCGGATATGAAGCTAATAGTCTTCGATTGTTTTCTTGCTTCCAAGCATGATGAGATGTTGCAGGCCTGTCTTATTTCCTGCCTCAGTTCTGAAATCTATCATCACTCCTAATAGTGCTAGTATTTAGAGCCCATAATCTGTGTGCTAAGGGTACAATTGGTACTGGACTATGATTGCTTCTAGACCTTTTTAGTGTCCAGAACTAGTAATTATTTTTTTCTTTAAAAAATTTCATCATGAAATCATAATGATATATATTTTTAAAACATAACCAAGGAGGTAAAAGACATACTCAGAAAACTATAGAACACTGAAAAAAGAGAAGATATAAGCAAGAGGAAGAATATACTGTGTTCACGGGTTGTTAAAATTAACATAATTAACATGTCCATACTACCCAAAACAATGTACAGATTCAGTATAGTCCCTAGTAAAATACCAATGGCATATTTCACAAATCTAGAAAAAATACTCCAAAAATTTACATGGAACCAAAAGAGACCCTGAATAGCTGCAGCAATCTTGAGAGAGAAAAACAAAGTTGGAGGGATCACAATACCAGATATCAAACTATATTACAAAGCCACTATAATCAAAACAGCCTGGTACTTACACAAGACCAGACATATAGATCAATGAAACAGAACAGAAAACCCAGAAAGTGACCCAAGACATTACGCTCAATTAATATTTGACAAAGGAGGCAAGAACATACAATGGAGTAAAGATAGTCTCCTCAATAAATGGTGTTGAGATAATTGGACAGGTACATGTAAAAAATGAACTAGACCACCAACTTACACCAGATACAAGAATAAACTGGATAAAATATTTAAATATTAGTTTGTGAAACTATAAAAATCCTAGAAGAAAATAGAGGCAGCAAAATATCAGATATCAGCTTGGCTGGTGTGGCTCCATGGTTAAGCATCGACCTATGAACTAGGTCACGGTTCAATTCCCAGTCAGGGTACGTGCCGTGGGTTGCAGGCTCAATCCCTAGTAGGGAGCATGCAGGAAGTAGCCTGTCAGTGATTTTCTCTCATCATTGATGTTTCTATCTCTCTCTCTCCCTTCCTCTCTGAAATCAAGAAAAATATAATTTAAAAAAAAATTGGGCTTTCTCCCTTCAGGGGGTGTGTTTGTGCCATTCCCTCCCCCTTCTCCTTCCCGGACAGGCACATTTTCCCTAACCTCTAAGGGATCTCATGATATGTTTGCTATGGTCAATAATTCTTGTTTTCTTTTCTAAAAAAAAAAAAAAAAAAATTAAAAAAATATATATATCCGTTATCTCACATAGCAGACTTTTCACTGATACAACACCTAGGGCAAGAGAAACAAAGGAAAAAGTAAACAAATGAGACTACATCAAACTGAAAGCTTTTGCACAGCAAAAGAAACCAGCACCAAAATGAAAAGGCAACCCACTGTATGGTAGAACATGTATGCCAATGATACATCTGATAAGGGGTTAATTTACAAAATATATAAAGTACTCATACTGCTCACCAAAAGGAAGACAAATAATCCAACTAAAAAGTGGGCAGAGGACCTAAATAGACACTTTTCCAAAGAGGACATACAAATGGCCAAGAGACATGAAAAAATGCTCCAAGACACTAATCATCAGAGAGATGCAACTTAAAACCACCACCATGGAAAACAGTGTGGGTTTCCTCAGAAAACTAAAAATGGAACTGCCATTTGACTCATTGAATCCACTTCTAGGAATATATCCTAAGCCTGAAATACCAGTTATAAATATGTTCACAGCAGTGTTATTTACAACTAGAAGCGTGATGCACGAAATTCATGCAAGTACTAGAGGCCTGGTTGACAAAATTCGTGCATGGGAGGCGGGGGATGTCCCTTAGCCCAGCACCCTCTCCAATCTGGAACCCCTCGAGGGATGTCCGACTGCCCATTTAGGCCTGATCCCAGGCAGTCGGACATCCTTCTCACAATCCAGGACTGCTGGCTCCAAACTGCTCACCTGCCTGCCTCCATGATTGCCCCTAACTGCTTATGCCTGCCAGCCTGATCACCTGCTAACCACTACCCTGCCAGCCTAACTGATGTCTAAATGCTTCCCTGCCAGCCTGTTTGCCCCCAACTTCCCTCCTCTGGCAGCCTGGTCACCTCTAACTGCCCTCCCCTGCAGGCTTGATCGCCCCCAACTGCCCTCCCTTGCAGGCCTGGTCCCACCCAACTGCCCTCCCCTGCTGGCCCGATCGCCCACAACTGCCCTCCCTTGCAGGGCCTGGAACCTCCCAACAGCCCTTGCCTACTGGCCCTCTTTTGGTGGCCATCTTGTGTCTACATGGGGGCAGGATCTTTGAATACATGGGGGCAGCCCTCTTGTGTGTTGGAGTGGTCAATCTGCAAATTACTCTTTTATTAGATATTATAGAGGCCTGGTGTATAAGTGGGGGCCAGCTGGTTTGCCCTGAAGAGTGTCCCAGATCAGGGTGGGGGTTCCCTTGGGGCAAGAGGCGACTTAGGCGAGGGGCCTGTGGTGGTTTGCAGGCCAGCCACGCCCCCCAGCGACCCAAGCAGAGGCCCTGGTATCTGGGATTAATCTATGACTACAATTGAAACTTTGTAGCCTAGAGCGGAGCCAAGCCTTCTGCTCGCTCTGGGGCGGCAGTCATTTCTGTTTGAAACTTTGTAGCCTAGAGTGGAGGCCTAGGCCTGCAATGGCAGGCAAAAAGCTTGGCTTCCTCTGTTGCGAGGGAAACCCAAGCCTCTGTTCTCTCCAGCTCAGTGGCTGCCGCCATTTCTGTATCTTTTATAATTGAAACTTTGTAGCATTGAGTGGAGGCCTAGGCCTGATACAGCAGGCAGAAAGCTTGGCTTCCTCTGTTGCCAGGGAAACCCAAGCTTTCCTCCTGCTCTCACTGGTGGCAGCCATCTTGGTTGGGGTTTATTTGCATAATCTGCTACTGATTGGCTGGTAGGTGTGGCTGTTGATGTGGCTTGTGGGTGTAGCAAAGGTACTGTCAAATTTGCATATTATTCTTTTATTAGATAGACTAGGCCCTCCCAGCCCCGAATGCCTTGAGGGCCCGGCCCCTGCCCATTGGTCATTCTGGAAGGTTGTTCCACCTTCCAGTCTAATTAGCATATTAGCTCTTTATTAAATAGGATAGCTAAAATCTGGAAACAGCCCACAATTTCGTAATATTTTTAATTCACAGTAAAGATTTTAATTGAACTTACTTTATATTTGTATCCTCGTTTTCTTAGGCTAAAATCTTATTTTCTAATGCACTGATATAATTACTTGTATATCAAATTTGTTAAATTTATCCTACTTAATAAAAGAGTAATATGCAAATTGACTGTGCCTCCGATCAAGCCACGCCCACAAGCCAATCAGGAGCATATAAACTCCAATCAAGATGGCTTCGGCCACTGAGAGCAGGAGGGGGGCTTGGGGTTCCCTGGCAATGGAGGAAGCCAAGCTTTCCTTCTGTCATTGCCGGCCTAGGCCTCCACTCAATGCTACAAAGTTTCAATTATAGAAGATATATTCCAGTGGAAATGGTAGCAGCCATGGAGCTGGAGAGCAGAGGCTAGGGTTGTCCAGGAGATAGAGGAAGCCAAGCTTCTGTAGCCCTAGTGTATAGGCCTCCGCTCTAGGCTACAAAGTTTCAACTATAGAATTTAAATAGAAATGGCTGTCGCCACAGAGCAAGCAAAAGGCTTGGCTCCGTACCAGGCTACAAAGTTTCAATTATAGAACATAAATTAATCCCAGATCCCAGGGCCTCTGCTTGGGTCGCTGTGGGGTGTGGCTGGCCTGCAAACCTCCACATGTCCCTCACCCAGGCTGCCCCATGCCTCAGGGCAAACCAGCTGGGCCCCGCCCATGCACCAGGCCTCTATCCTATCTAATTAAAGGGTAATACACAGATTGACCATCATTCCAACACACAAGAGGGCTGCTCCCGTGTGGTCAAAGATCCTGCCCCCATGTGGACACAGATGGCTACCACAAGACAGCCAGCAGGGGAGGGCCATTGGGAGGGACCAGGCCTGCAAGGGAGGGCCATTGGGAGGACGCTGAAGCCTGCAGGAAAGGGCGTTAGGGGTGACCAGGCTGGCAGAGGAGGAAAGTTAGGGGCAAACAGGCTGGCAAGGGAGCAGTTAGACATCAATTAGCCTGGCAGGGTAGTGGTTAGGGGGTGATCAGGCTGGCAGGCAGAAGCAGTTAGGGGCAATCAGGGAGGCAAGCAGTTTGGAGCCAGCAGTCCTGGATTGTGAGAAGGATGTCTGACTGCTCATTTAGGCCCTATCCTACTGGGATTGGGCCTAAACAGGCAGTGGGACATCCCTCGAGGGGTCCCAGATTGGAGAGTGTGCAGGCTGGGCTGAGGGACACCTCTCTCCTCGTGCACGAATTTCATGTACCAGGCCTCTAGTTCTACATATAAAAAGTCATATAGGAAAAGTTTGGCTGAAACCGGTTTGGCTCAGTGGATGGAGAGTCACCTTGTGGACTGAGGGGTCCCGGGCTCGATTCCCGTCAAGGGCATGTACCTTGGCTGTGGGCACATCCCCAGTAGGGGGTGTGCAAGAGGCAGCTGATCGATGCTTTTCTCTCATCGATGTTTCTGACTTTCTATCCCTCTCCCTTCCTCTCTGTAAAAAATCAATAAAATATATTTTTTAAAAAGTTTGTATGATTACTGGTAGGACATATACAAACAACTCTTTTTACCATAGTACTTGACATTTTCATTTACTACTCAAAGCAACAAATGAAATTGTATAGCATCAAGTCAAAGAAGGCAACCAGAATATAGTAAATATTGTCAAGTATTAGAAGTATCAAAACCGACCTATTACATTACTTCTTGTTCCTCTTTTATATCATCCTAATTCCTAGCTAATAAAAGAGTAATATGCTAATTTGACCCTACCTTCGCTATGCTACCAGCCAAATAGGAGCAGGGGCGGGGCTGAGGCGCACGCGCGTGCACCCCTTGCGCCCGTTCTGCTGCTCCACAGGGCCTGCAGAGGGATGGGGATGCAAGGGGCGCGAGGGGTGAGCCCGTTCCGCCGCTCCAGGGGCCAGTAGAGGGATGGGGACACGAGTGGCTCGAGGGGCGGGCCTGTTCCGCTGCTCCATGGGGCCTGTGGAGAGACGGGGATACAAGGGGCACGAAGGGCAGGCCCGTTTTGCCACTCCTTGGGGCCCGCGGAGGGACGGAGACACCTCCCAGGCAGTCCTGCCCCTCATGCCCATTCTGCCGCTCCGTGGGGCCCATGGAGGGACGGGGACACAAGGGGCACGAGGGGCGGGCCCGTTCCACTGCTCCGCGGAGAGACCGGGACGCGTCCCAGGCGGCCCTGTCCCTCGCACCCGTTCCGCCACTCTGCGGAGCCCAAGAAGCTGAGGAGAAGGTTTAAGGAGAAGCTGCCCCAGAAATTACCCAAAGAGATAAAGGTGCTGGGGAGGAGTAAGAAACTAAAAAGAAAAATTGAGCCCCCCTTTTCCTTAATTATTTCAGGAATAATCCTCCTAATAATCAACCGTATCACCAACCAAGCAGTTGAATCCCAGACAGTATATGAATTAAAGTCAGACATTAAATGTTAGGCTATGACTTTTCTTCTTATACAGAGTATCAGTTTGCTTGCAGAGTGGCTTCCTGGCTTGCTGACAGCCTGTGCATGGTCCACACTTATAAGTTCAGGATCTATGACAATGTCAATAATTCAGATGTTTACAATAAAAACACATGAATACACAAATTCACTAATGTCAATGTTAAGATTCATGGAAAAAATAGTTCTTTGAATCTTTGGTGGTTAGAGATTAAAGACCTCAAATTATGCGCAATAAACAGTAGATAAAGTTATACTGAATGGCAAAAAAAAAAAAGACATTAGGGGCCAGGAAATGTTCAAAGATCTGGGAACCATTCCCAGATCAGGAAGGGAAGTCACAGGGTGTATATTACTGCTACAAATACTGTATTTCCTACTACTTACAACATATACAATATAATGTATTAGATGCCTTCCTATCTCATGAAGTACGTATTCTCATAGGTAATATTGGTAGATACGTTATAGTTGTGGCAGTATGTCATATCCTATCTATGTTAATAAAAGGGTAATATGCTAATCAGACCATGAGACATTCCAGATGTCTTTCCGGACAAAGCCATGGTGGTGGGGCTGAGGCAGAGGCGGTTATGGGTGATCAGGACAGGAGGGGAGGGCAGTTGGGGGTGATCAGGTTGGCAAGAGGGTGCAGTTGGGGGCAAGCAGGCCACCAGGCAGAGCGGTTAAGGGAGATCAAGCAGGCAGGTGAGCAGTTAAGAGCCAATAGTCCCGGATTGCGAGGTTGTCTGACTGCCAGTTTAGGCCCGATCCCACAGGGGTCCCAGAATAGAGAGGATGCAGGCCAGGCTAGGGACACCTGTCCTCCACCCCCCCACACCAGTGCACAAATTTTGTGCACCGGGCCACTAGTTTACAATAAAGAACAATACTGGCATAGATGAAGGCATACAAACATTTGCTTTAGGGCAGTCAGTGGTCAGCAAACTCATTAGTCAACAGAGCCAAATATCAACAGTACAATGAATGAAATTTCTTTTGAGAGCCAAATTTTTAAAACTTAAACTTCTTCTAATGCCACTTCTTCAAAATAGACTTGCCCAGGTCATGGTATTTTGTGGAAAAGCCACACTCAAGGGGCCAAAGAGCTGCATGTGGCTCGCGAGTCACCATTTGCCGACCATGGCTTTAGGGTATCCCAAACTAATTAAGCAATTAACAGATAATTAACGAGCTCATTTTATTTTTTAACATATATTTTTATTGATTTCAGAGAGGAAGGGAGAGCTAGAGACAGAACATCAATGATGAGAGAGAATCATTGATGGGCTGCCTCCTGCACGCTCCCCACTGGGGATCAAGCCCGCATCCAAGGTACATGTCCTTCACCAGAATCAAACCCAGGACCCTTCAGTCCGCAGGCTGACACTCTCTCTAGTCACTGAGCCAAATCAGCTAGGACTACGAGCTCATTTTAAAAGAAGTTCTGAAAAACTGGAAACGAACTGAGACTTGAGGCAGTGGCACTAAGGAAAAGGACTCCCTTGAGTAAATAGCTTATCACAAAGGATATTCAATTTTCCCATCCTGAAAATGAGGAAGTTGTGCTAGTATTAGAATATTAAACTAGGAGTCATGCTAGGACATATTTTATTTGGCTCAGGCAATGTCCTAAAATAATCTGAATAGGATGGCAGTATTTAAAAGATATTTATAAATTTGAATATAAAATTTAAGAAAGAACTTATTTTTCAAGTCTGGGTCAGCTTCTGCACTTCAGGAGGTTAAGAGATAAAAACAACTGGCTATGCTCTTATGACTGAACACTCAGCCACATTCCACACCACAACCCCACAGTTACCATTGGTTTGCCTCACTCATCTATTTGCCTTATGCCTTACTTCAGTGGCCAGTGAGCATTAAGTTTGTAACCAAGATAAAAAACAACATTACAAATAGGGTTTTTTACTTATCACCATTAAAAGTCTGAATTTCAGATTCTTGAACTGATAGCTGATATCTATTAGCTCATTTAACTTTCACATTTGTCTCATCCCTAATAGCTTTTCCAGTACTACTACCCTCAAAGCTCTGAGTTTTCTCAACTTGAACTGGGGCTTCTTCAGCAATTGACTTTTCTAACAAAAACATTGTGGAGCAGATAAGTAGGTTGGCAAGCCTTTTCTATGTCTTTTCCAATGCTATCTGGGATCAATGTATTGACCACTTCCTTTCGAATAATCTCTCTGCACCTCTTAGGTCATGATTTCCATTTTCTTCTCCCGGATCCCACAGACCTATTGAGCGAGCATAAGGTCTTCCAAATTTGATAGTTGTATTTTTTTAGTAAAACCAGCATAGAATAGATGAAGCAAATAATCATTGCTAATCTTGACATCAACATGAGCTTCAATTACGGTTTGCCGTTTTTTGACCATGGAGCACATTTTGTCACAGGTAAGATACATGCCATGGAAATTAGGCAGTTTTTGCCTTGAATGTCCTCAGTAATTAGCTTGAGTTTTCTTTCTTTCTTTTGTTGTTAATCCGCTCCGGAGGATATTTTTCATTTATTTTTAGAGAGAGTAGGAGAGGAAGAGACAGAGAAACAGCAGTGTGGGAGGCACATGGATTGGTTGCCTCCTGCATGCACCCCGACGAGGGCAACTAAGGTACATGCTTTTGATCAGAATCGAACCCAGGACCCTTCAGTCTGAGGGCCAAACTGGCCAGAACTTGCTTGAGTTTTCTAAATGCAATCTCATCACTCTGCAGATCAGCTAGGTTCACTTTAAAAACATGACTCCCTGCCCTGGCCAGTTTGGTTCAGTGGATAGAGCGTCATCCTGCAGACTGAAGGGTCAGGGTTCAATTCCAGTCAAGGGCATGTACCTTGGTTGTGGGCTCAATCCCCAGTGAGGGGTGTGCAGGAGGCACTGATCATTGTTTCTCTCTCATAGATGTTTCTAACTTTCTATCCCTCTCCCTTCCTCTCTAAGAAAATCAATAAAATATATTTATAAAATAAATAAATAAAAACATGACCCCTGAGATCATTGGATGGGATTTTGGTTCCTTGAATTCTCACGATGTGTTTTTCCATTATTACTTACTAGAGGCCCGGCGCACGAAACTCATGCATGGAAGTGGGAGGGGGGTCCCTCAGCCCAAACTGCACCCTCTCCGATCTGGAACCCCTCAGGGTTCCGATCTGGACTGCCTCTTGCAATCCGGGACTGTTGTCTCCTAATCACTTGCCTGCTTGCCTGATCACCCTTAACCACCTCTGCCTGCCTGCCTGATTGCCCCTTAATGCTCCCCTACCAGCCTGATTGCCCCAAATTGCTCCCCTAACCGCCTCTGCCTCACCCCGCACCAGGGATCCAGGATTCCCTCCTCCAGCTGGTCGCAGGCACTGGAGACCCAGGCTTCCCTCCTTCTGGCTAGCCACTGGCACCCAGGACCTGGCCAGCTTCACCTGGGCTGGCAGCAGCCGCAGGCACCTGGGACCACGGAACAGGTGGCTTTTCCCTCTCCTTGGTCGCAGACGCAGTCTCTGTCGTCCAGGACCCTGAGGTATGTAGCTTGTTCCTCTCCTGGACTGGTCCCTATTCCTCTCTCGCAAGCTCATTTGTGCCTGGCTGTTCCCTATTCCTTTCTCCCCAACGTTGAGTGTCTGAGCCACTACTGCGTGATGGCATGAGGGCGTGTCGACCACTTGCATATTAGCTCTTTATTCTATAGGATGTTGAACATAGCTGGCGGTTTTGTAACACATCAGTCTTTCTTAGAAAACAGGTCAATCAACTTTCTTCTTGGCTCCCTTTTTGCCTCCTCTTGTAAGACACTTGTTTTTGCTGACAAACCATGGTGCCACTCAGAGAGCCAAAAAGTGTAACCAAAAATTTAATACTGTGCTTGAGAATACCCTGCCATCCAGAACAGGTTTGCCTTTTTTTCCCCCACTCTGTAGTATATTGGGATTTTAATACCAAAAAAATATGGAAACTACTGGCTTGTAAAGTTTCTTTCACTATTTAACTAATCATTATATTGCTCATGTAATATCAATACAGCTCAGAATATAGGGAAAAAGGCAGAAGTATCATCAAGCAAGTTTTTACCTGTGAATTTGATCTTGCCTGCTTGATCGTACTGGAGCCAGACCATCAATTTCATCAAAGAAAATAATGGATGGGCGCATCTGGTAAGCCTAGAAGGGAGGTCCAGTGGTTGCATATTATCATGAAAAACTTCAAATATTAGACTTAATATAAATCATTTTAATCCATTTCATTAAAACTTGCTTATAAAATTTATAAGTTATAAATCTAAGTGTAGTTTCAAGAACTATGTTTTAAGAGTTCAGATTAAATTAGAACATATAGTTTAATTTTATTTGCATTTCAACTAGAAATATTCAATACATACTTTACTGGTTATATAACTTAGATTTCATATAGCTATAGTTATTGGGACATATAAAAAAATCTATAAAAAACCAACTGTCACAACAAGATAAAGAATAGAAAGTGACACAACCTTCCTTTCTATCTGGAAGATAATAATTAGCACAATGCCATAATTTAAAAAAGACATACCTCAGTAAAGTTAAAACAAAAATTCCCAATGAGTTCCATAAAGAGATTTAAAAGCATCTGCAACAATATGCCTTAGTAGGTCAGAATGTATTATCTCACAACTAGAGGCCCAGTGCACAAAATTCATGCACAGGGGTGTGTGTGGGGGTGTCCCTCAGCCCAGCCTGCACCCTCTCCAATTTGGGACCCTACAAGGGATATCTGACTGCCCATTTAGGCCTGATCCTGGTGGAATCAGGCCTAAATGGGCAGTCAGACATACCTCTCACAATCGAGGACTGCTGGCTCTCAACTGCTCGCCTGCCTGCCTGCCTGACTGCCCCTAACTGCTTCTGCTTGCCAGCCTGATTACCTCCTAACTGCTTCCCTGCCAGCCTGTTTGCCCCCGACTTCCCTCCTCTGCCAGCCTGGTCACCCCTAACTGCCCTCCCCTGAAGGCATGGGCACCCCTAACTGTCCTCCTCTGCAGACGTGATCACCCCCAACTGCCCTCCCTTACAGGCCCCCTGCTGGCCATCTTGTGTCCACATGGGGGAAGCCATCTTATGTGTTGGAGTGACAGTCAATTTGTATATTACTCTTTTATTAGATAAGATGTGTTGTCAATACAATCTGGCATATAAAATTAAAGCCAGTCTATGGATGAATTAATCTTCTATTAAGACATATCTAACTATTGTTGTCTCCCTAAATATGAAACTACCACTCTCTTTCTAGGTTCTAAGACACCAAAGAACTTAGATCCAATCATTTCTTTCTCTTCTTACTATAAAACTATTCCTTATAGGTCAGTGTTATCTTGATACACAAAGAAAAATAATCTAGGAAGATTATATATTTGGAGTAAGTCTTCTGAATTTTTGCTCTATGAAAAGTAATTAATGCAAGATTTATCTAATCCTGACATACTTATATCTACATTGACTGAAAATCTATATAGATAAGTTTTAATATCATACCTGATCAAATAGCAATCGTAGCTGTCTTTCAGACTCTCCTACCCATTTACTTAGGCAATCAGCACCTTTTCTCATGAAAAATGCTACTCTCTTATCCCCTTGACTGCACTCATTGGCAAGTGCTCTAGCAACCAGAGTTTTTCCAGTTCCAGGTGGACCATAAAACAAACAACCTCTGTAAAAGAGTCAGTATTATTTTATTATTACTACATTAAAAAATAAGACTATTTAGACAAAATTATAAACCAATTTTATGAGTGTACTTGATTAGTAAATGAGCCCTCGCCGGTTTGGCTCAGAGGGTGGAGCGTCGGCCTGCAGACTGAAGGGTCCCAGGTTTGATTCCAGTGAAAGGCACATGCAGTTGCAGGCTTGATCCCCAGTAGGGGGAGTGCAGGAGGCAGCCATTAAATGATTCTCTCTCATCATTGATGTTTCTATCACTCTCTCTCTCCCTTCCAATTTAAAATCAATAAAAATATATTTTTTAAAAAAGTAAATGAGACAATTGAAATATTTCAATTCACAGAGCACAACTTAAAACCTTGGAATTAATATTGATACTACAAAATTAATACTGAAATTTTAAAAACCCTTTATTTAAAACCTATCTTCTTTTAATCGAGTCTTGGTCTTTTGGCTAAGATGAAGTATAAAACATATTTTCTTTTATTCATTCACTGTGCTCATCATATTACCTTTCCTTACATAAAAGTTACACTTAAAAAGACTTCAGCCGAGACCGGTTTGGCTCAGTGGATAGAGCGTCGGACTGCGGACTGAACGGTCCCGGGTTCGATTCCGGTCAAGGGCATATACCTTGGCTGCAGGCACATCCCCAGTAGGGGGTGTGCAAGAGGCAGCTGATCGATGTCTCTCTCTCATCGATGTTTCTGACTTTCTATCCCTCTCCCTTCGGCTCTGTAAAAAATCAATAAAATATATTAAAAAAAAAAAAAAGACTTCGTAGTTTATAATCTCAGTAACATAACACTAAAAGTTTTGTTAAAAAACATGTTGGTACTAAATAAGAAATGAAGATAAGGGACAACTTAAATAACGGTGGTTGGGTAGTAGGGACTAAGTGTAAATAAAATAATCTTTGTGACACCACTGCCATAGGGTAACCTACTGTTTTGTTTTGTTTTCCACAAAGTTCCAAAATAATTTTTGCTCTTAGGATAGAATTCTGAGAAAATGAACTTTACTCATAATTCTTTTTAAAAAAATATATTTTTAATTGATTTGAGAGAGGAAGGGAGAAGGAGAGAGAGAGTAACATCAATAATAAAAGAGATTTATTGATTGGCTGACTACTACATGCCTCCTAATGGGAATCCAACCAGCAACTTAACAGGTGGCCCTGACAGGGAATTTTGACCTCCTGGTTGATAGGTTGATGCTCAACCACTGAGCCACACTAGTCAGGCTCATAATTCTTAATAGAAAGGTTAAAAGGGTGTAGAAATACATGTCATAAAACA
Organism: Antrozous pallidus; assembly: GCA_027563665.1. Taxonomy (NCBI): domain Eukaryota; kingdom Metazoa; phylum Chordata; class Mammalia; order Chiroptera; family Vespertilionidae; genus Antrozous; species Antrozous pallidus. Next base: position 47,882,906 of record CM050510.1, read on the forward strand.
AGTCTACCAAACTAATATGAAATAATCAGTTTTGGATCATCAAATAACTACCTTTGAAAGAAACATCCCAGAAAAACAGAAATGACAAAATAAGAATGGCAGGGGAAAAGTCACAAGTGACAGATGAAATCTACTAAAAATTAATAAAATATAAAAGAAAAGACAATAAGATAGGGGCAATCACGTAGAGATGTAAAGAACAAAGCACCTGGTAAGAAAACAACTAAACAAACAAATGGAAAAAACAACAGTGATTTCAACGTACAAAAACCAAGGTAGGTACAGATTTTAAAAATATATCTATTGAGCCCAGCTGGCGAGACTCAGTGGTTGAGCACTGACCTATGAACCAGGAGGTCACAATTTGGTTCCTAGTCAGGGCACATGCCAGGTTTGGGGCTTGAACCCTCTCATGAGGGGCTTGAAGGAGCCAGCAGGTCAATGATTCCCTCTCAGTATTGATGTTTCTATCTCTCTCTCTCTCCCTCTCTGAAATCAATAAAAATATATTAAAAAAAAATAAAAACGTATCTATTGAGCCAAAAATCTAATTTGTGAGACTATATATTAAAGAAGGAAGGAATTAAGGATTCACACAAAGAGGAAGCAATAAGATATTCATCATATTAATACTATGATAATGAAAAGTTAGGAAAAAACAACATAGTTAGCAACAGCAAAAGCAGATAAAATGTGACACAACCATATAATGAAATATTACTTAGTTATTAAAATACAAAGAGAACATATATGAAAACAAGTTTACAAAATCATATGTTTGATTTCTATGTTGAAAAGGTGAAATAAAGAGGAAAAAATTCAGGGAGTTTGTTCTTCCTTTTTAAGCTCACTAAAATACTTTAACTAGACAGTTCCAATACTTCCTGTAAGAAATGCTATTACTTAATATTAATATTTGATTAAAAAAATTTTTATGATGGAGTAATATTCCTGAAAAATAAATCTAAAGACAAAAACTGAATCACCAATGTTTTAACTGATCATTTTATAGTATACAACTTTTACAATGCAAAAGAAAAAAAGCTGCCCTAACCGGTCTGGCTCAGTCAACAGCGTGTCAGCCTGTGGATTAAAGAGTCCCAGGTTCGATTCTGGTCAAGGGCATGTACCTTGGTTACAGGCACATCCCCAAGTAGGGAATGTGCAGGAGGCAGCTGATTGATGTTTTTCTCTCATCAATGTTTCTAACTCTTTTTCCTTCTCCATTCCTCTCTGTAAAAAATCAATAAAATACATTAAAAAAAAAAAAAGCTTACTAATTTTAAAAGTTTACTTAATTTTCCATTGAGGTGAAATGAAGGACAAAGAAGTGGGTTACTACCTTTCTTTTTTTCCTTTAATACATTTTTATTGATTTTTTATAGAGAGGAAGGGAAAGGGATAGAGAATTAGAAACACTGATGAGAAACATCAAGCAAGGTACATGCCCTTGACTGGAATCGAACCTGGGTCCCTTCAGACCGCAGGCTGATGCTCTAACCACTGAGCAAAACCGGTTAGGGCACTACCTTTCTTTAAAGACTTATAGCACTATTTAATTTTTTTAAAACTATGTACATGTATTACTATGATAGAAATTTAAACTAAATTTTAAAAATGAGAAAAAAGTATGTATGTTTGAAAAACCACGGAAATCTCTTTTTCTCCATGGAGAACAATTTTGAAATCATATTTTATGCTAAACATTATGTAAAACTATTCAAAGCACTCAAAACCTTGCAGAAAAAACATGCAAATTATTGTAGACCTAAAATATTTCAACAGAGAAGCATTATCTTTCTGGACAACAGTAGCATAATGCAGATTTTTGGCTAAAATAAAATGTATAATTAAATTACCTTGGAGGTTGAATTTTGAATTTTTCAAAAACTTCTGGATAAAGTAATGGAAATACCACCATCTCTTTTAGAGCTGCAATATGATTAGACAGACCACCAACACTATCAAATCGTACCTGGTGATGAAGGGAAATACAGACGTTCTTTGATTTGGAGTCAAAGTAAAATGTCACTCTATCCCTAAACTATACACAACCAACACACAATCAACTGAGTTAACACTAAAAGATATATTAGTTGTGGACTAAAGTTAAAAAAAAAAAAAAGTCTGTAAAAATTAAACTTTCTGATAAAAAAACACACCTTTAAAAGTAAAGTTAAAGAACACTATTATTATAGTTCAAACACATTTCAAGACAGTACTCACTGAAGAATCTAATTGCATTGGATCAACATCAGCAAGGCTTGCTCCAATTTTAATTCGATCTTTATAAATTCCTTTTAATTCATCTTTCCGAAAATTTAGTGGCAAGCACCTATTTTTAAAAAGATGTGAAAAAACAAAAACAAAACAATCAACTCACCTTTCTCCCCCAAATGCCATGTTAAAATACAAGCATTTTTCTTAAAAATTTAAAAATAAATTAAATTTCAACTATAGCAATCTTAAGATTATGTATTTCAACTTCCTCATTTTACATATAGGTTGAGAATTTGTTAGAATATAGTTATATCTGAAGCTTTATTATTAAAGAAATATAATAAAATGAAAATACCAATTTTTAAGAAGTTGCACCACCATAAAGTAATTCATGGTTGAGAATTCAGATTGTATCAATACACATTATAATTATAACTAGAGGTCTGGTGCACAAAATTCATGCACAGGCAGGGAGGGTGCCCCCTCAGCCCAGCCTGCACCCTTTCCAACCTGGGGCCCCTCAGAGGATGTCCCTGGAATTGGGCCTAAACAGGCAATTGGACATCCCTTTCACAATCCTGGACCGCTGGCTCATAATCACTCACCTGCCTGCCTGCCTGGTCACCCCTAACTGCCCACCTCCTTGCCGGCCTGATTGCCCCATGTGCCCTTGACCAGAATCGAACCCAGAACCCTTTAGTCCACAGGCCAATGCTCTATCCACTGAGCCAAACTAGCTAGGGCTGCATTATTATTATACATTATCTGTTGTATAATTTTTTAATCAGTCAAGCTGTTCTTATTCCCAAATTATTCAGCTTTCTCACCATTAAGGAAAAAAAGGTGGTAGTTTTAAAAGGTTTCCAATAACATTTACCTGTTGATAGCTCTATTACGGCTCCTTTTCCTGCGCCTCTCAAAGTGCTGTTCATCTTCAGAAGATGAAGATGAAGTAGAATCACTACTATGAATTGCATGCCTTCGCCTAAAGTAAAGAAAACTAAAATCATGATGGAGAATGGCAGGGAAGAAAGGCATAAGATGTTAACATCAGAAATACCTAATAATCCAAAATGGTTTATCCTAAAATTAATACATTTGCTGAACCAATGAAGTAAGCTTTGTTGGCTGAATCTTCTGAAGGACTTGGATAACTAAGAGGAAAGGGAAAAAAGATAAAAGGCTGTGGTAAGCTGACCGTCAAATGTTCACTAAGACAGCATATGGTCTAGGACAGTCTTAAATTCTTAGTCTTTATATAAATCACTTACCCTCAAAGAAAGGTGAGATAAAGAGGGATCCTATCTGTGCACGAATTTGTACACCGGGCATCTAGTCTAGTGTAAGTTTAGTTTAGTATAAGTCTGAAATTTTATATAAAAAACCTATTTTATATTACAACTAGAAGCCTGGTGCACAAAATTCAAGCACAGGCAGGGCTCCTAGGCTAACCCTTAATTGACTAGAGGTTATCAATCATAAGGAAGAAAGAAAATCCTGCTTAAAGGTAGTATTCCTGAAGCTCTGCTATAATAAATTGCCAAAAGACCCTTGAAAGCTTTCTTAACCATTTGCCATGATGCTAAAAGCAATGTTCAAGTGATTCTTTGGATGTGTGCTTTGTTTCTGTGCCTAAGTAGTTGTAGAAGAACATGAACTATAAACAGAAGCTGGTCTCTTGATTAAAAAATAAAAAAGCTAAGCAAAGTATCATTAAAGTTGTTAGAAAAAAATTAAGATGTTCATACCACATTGTGAAGGAAGTTAAAAAAAAAAAGATTTGAAGGGCTAATTAAAAAGGCCAGGTAATTACAAGTGTTAGAAAGACACAAAGAAACTAGAACTCTGGCTGTTGGGAATGTAAAATGAGGCAGTCATTTGAAAAATATTCTGGCACTTCCTCAAAACATTAAATATAGTTAGTATTTGACCCAGCAATTCCACTTCTAGGTATATGCTCACAAGAAATTAAAACATATATCCAAACAAAAAAGTTGTATGCAAATGTTCACAGTAACATTATTCCTAACAGCTGAAAAGAGGAAACAACCCAAATGTTCATCAACTGATAAATGGATAAATAAAATATGGTATATTTATATAATAGAATCTCATTTGGCAATGAAAAGGAATGAGGTACTAATACATACCACTATACTAATAAACCTTAAAAGTGTTATAACAAGTGAGAGAAGCTAGTCACAAGAGATTCCACTTATATGAAATACCCAAAATAGGCAAATTTATAAAGACAAAAAGTTGACTGGTGGTGGCTTAGGGCTGGGGGATAGAAGTATTGGGGGGGGGGGGGGGGAATAACTAAAGAGTATAGGAAAGAGCTGAACCGGTTTGGCTCAGTGGATAGAGCGTCGGCCTGCGGACTGAAAGGTCCCAGGTTCGATTCCGGTCAAGGGCATGTATCTTGGCTGCGGGCACATCCCCAGTTGGAGGTGTGCAATAGGCAGCTGATTGATGTTTCTCTCACATGGATGTTTCTGACTTTCTATCCCTCTCCCTTCCTCTCTGTGAAAAATCAATAAAATATATTTTTAAAAAAAGAGTATAGGAAAGAAAAATATTCTAAAACTAGAAGCCCGGTGCACGAAATTTGTGCACTGGGGATGGGTGGTCCCTCAACCCAACCTGCCCCCTCTCACATGCTGTGAGCCCTCAGGGGATGTCCAACTGATGGCTCACCCCAGCCTGCCCAAGGCCTAAAGCCTCTGGCAAGGTTTTAGGCCTTGGGCACCCAGCCATCGCCCTGCTCAGCTCAGCCCTGGCTGCCTGTGACCAACTGGCCCTGGGGGCCAGCTCCCTGCTGCCGCCACTACCGCTGCTGCCACCGCTTCCCTGCACAGCACCCGGGGGCTGGGTGCTTGCCGCCACCACAGTTTCATCTCCACCCCGGCGCTCGTGCCACTTGACCCCATCCCCGCTCCTGATTAGCTGGTAGCATAGCTAATCAGGAGCAAAGGTACAGTCAAATTTGCGTGTTTCTCTTTTATTATATAGAATTATTGAGGGCACTAGTCAGGTAGCTCAGTTGCTTAGAGTGTCATCTCCATATATCAGGATTGTGGGTTCAACCCCCAATCCAGAAGTATATAAGAAATCAACTAACAAATGCATAAATAAATAGGACAATAAAATCAATGTTTCTCACTATGTTTTTCAAATCAATCAGTAAATACTTTTAGAATAAAAAACATGAGATTTTTAAAGTAAAATCAATTTACTGTGGTAATAGTTACACAATTCTGTGAATATACTAAAAGCTATTGAATTTAATACTTTAAATTGGTATAAATTTATATGTGAATTATGTCTCAATAAAGCTGTGATCAAAGAAAAACTGTTTAAGAGGTTATCAAAACCAACACCAAGGTCATCAAGTCACATAATATGACTCTAGGATACATCGTAAATCATAGTTTATACTTTCAATTTAAATGTGCCAAGATCCTCCACTAGTCTATGACATCCAAGGGCAGGAATTCTGGCTTCATCATTTTTACTTGGCACATGGTAGTACTCAAACATCTGTTAAATAATTAGAGGGGGTAAAAAATCCTGCACCCAAGGAGCTATGCAACCATGTGGACATTTTATATAGAGAAAGAGTAAACTCTGTGAACCAAAAGGGGCAAAAAAATTCCTACCTGCTACAAGATATATTGTAGGTGGTGATTGTAGAGATAGTCACTCAACAAGTATATTATTTCCAGTATGCTACTTCCAGTAAAGATGAGGGAAGAAATTAAATCTCAAAGTAACTGCCAGCCTCTCACTTCTGCGAAATCAACTAGAGATCTGTCCCTTGAGTTAGGCAACCAAGAAGGCCTGGGCCTTACGATTGTTGGGGATTCAAGGGAGTAAAATGCCCTACTGTCCTTTTCTGAAGATAATTAAATTTCACTATCAAAACATTGGTCTTTAACAAGGAACCTATGAAAAATATCGACAATGTTGCGTCCTTACAAGTGCAATTTATCTTGAACAGCCAGGCAGGTTGAGTTTGCCTTCCTGGTCTTCTAGTTGTGAGAAAGAAATGATGATACAAGAAATCTAGAATGTACACTTGTGATTTTGGCACTCTGAAAATTAAAAGACTCAGCGACACAGTTTTATTTTATATTTTTTCTAGAAGACAGGAAATTTGTCAGCACCTACAAAGGTGTTGTCTTCTATGACCAAAACATGATCAGATAGTCTGCTTCTAGTAGGAAACTTCTAAGAACTGTTCAAATAGCTAAATTCTCACAGAACTTCGGTCTTACTTCTGAGCAAATTATTATTAGGAAAAAAGTGCCATTTCCCACACCAGTGTCTTTTCCTGCTCTTTTAGACTTCACTAAAAAGCTCTCTCATTCACGAATGACTACAATGTTACTATTATCCAGAAAGTTCTAATAGGTCAGAAAAACTTTCATTACTTAGGAGAAAGTGGAAATAACAAGATTTACCTCTTTTGGATTTAAATATGAAAAACAAGCAACAAATGTTGGGATGTGGAAGAAAAAGAAACCCACAAATAATTTAGAGAAAATTAATACTACATATATAAAAGAAACAAATTTTTAAGACCGATCCAGAAAAAAATGGTCAGAGTCATGACAAGTCTAGAAGCAATGTAACTTAGAAGGCTTTTCATCGTAGGAAAACATATCTGCAATAATATGTGGAGACAAAATTAAACCTATATTTAACTTAATATAAAGATTAAAGAAAACAGTCTATGTAAAATGCTTAATACCAAGCTAGGAATACAGTAAACAGTGAAGCACAGGAAGCTCTCTAATAATAAAGTGTGGAACAACGGAGTAAACTACCTTACCATGGTAGTTACTAACAATTCCTATTAGTGGAAGCAAAAACTAGTCACTGGTAGTAGAAATTAAAGCACTACAGGCAGAGTTAACTACTTGCCCAAATATATAGTTCCAGAATTCTATTCTGATATCCTCAATCCTAAGAATCTAGAATCCTACCATAACATAGCCACAATTATGTTTTGACAAATCAATTCCTACTTCAAAACCAAACCTGTTCATTCGTTTGCAGTAAGGACTTCTTGGTCCCGTAGAAGATAATCGATATCTTGGCCTGGCAGGAGAAGCTGGGCCACTATAAAATATGTTGGGTTTTCTCTGGTGACGAGGTTCTAAAAGGAGTTAGAATGTGCATGACATATGAATATGTTTGAAGGTAATTTTGTTCTTTATATAAACACTTACAAAGGTGCTGCCCCTTCCATGAAAATATTAATACACATCTACTATCGAATATTCTACAATTCTTATTTTCAATCATTTATGTCTGCAGGGCTGCTACTGAAAATATGTAGAGCACATACACCAACAACCAAACATACACTGGCCATAAATAATCATTATTATACTGATAGATAACAGCTCACTATCAGACCTGCACATATATGCTCATGAGCATTGAGGCATAACTTTAACATAAACAATAAGTAGTTTTAGTTATATAATCCGACAAATTAAGTAGAAATCCGTAAGGTCTAAAATAATTAAAGACAGACACGAAATTTCAAAACAGTTCAATTATTTGCTTTGAGTAATAACTAAAATTTAACTCTTTTTTGAAGAATTGATTTATTGCACTTGGTAAGATAGGTTAAGAAAGACAAAAACTATGTGTATTATGCAAAATAAAGACTGAAAAAATTATAAAAGAGAGAGGGCAGTAAAGACAAAGGTAATATAATTACATCTCCTGGGGAAAAAATAACACTTACTTTCCAATGGAGCTTGGTAGTAAACAGTAGCTTTTCTCTGTCTAAGATAATATCGTTTCTGATTATCTTCTTCTCCATCTTCTTCATCTTCATCATCTTCATCTTCACCATCATCTTCATCTTCTTGGTCTTCACCCTCTTCGGATGATTCTATAATTTAAAGATATTTACTATTAGGATACTCACACCAAAATGTTAACACTTTTTAACATAGGGCAATTAAGAAAGAGATCCTTCTGTTAAAATGTATTTACTTCTAGATTATTATTTTTCTTAATATATTTTTATTGATTTTAAAGAGGAAGGAAGAGGAAGAAATAAAAACATCAATGAGAGAGAATCACTGATCAGCTGCCTCTTGCACATTCCCCATTGGGGATCGTGCCCATAACTTGGGAATGTGCCCTGACAGAAAATCAAAGAGTGACCTCCTGGTTTATAGGTTGATGCTCAACCACCAAGCCACACCGGCCGGGCTCTTCTAGATAACTCAGAGAAAGAATCTAATTTTTTCTTTACATTTTTTTTAATTGATAGATTTCAGAGAGAGGGGGAAAAAGAAAAACATCAATTTGTTGTTCCACTTATTTATGCATTCATTGATTGTTTCTTGTATAAAAGAATCTAATTCTGCCCTAGCTGCTTTAGCTCGGAGGATAGAGCATTGGCCTGCGGACTGAAGGGTTCAGGGTTTGATTCTGGTCAAGGGCACATGCCCAGGTTGAGGGCTTGATCCCCAGTAGGAGGTGTGCAGGAGGCAGCCAATCAATGATTCTCTCTCATCATTGATATCTCTCCCTCTCCCTTCCTCTCTAAAATCAATCCTATCCTATCTAATAAAAGAATAATATGCAAATTTGACCATACCTTCACCACACCCACAGGAACACCCTCCCGCCAATCAGGAGCAGATTATGCAAATAAACCCCAACCAAGATGGCTGCCGCCACTGAGAGCAGGAGGAAGGCTTGGATTTTCCCCAGCAACAGAGGAAGCCAAGCTTTCCGACTGCTATTGCCAGCCTAGGCCTCCACTCAATGCTACAAAGTTTCAATTATAAAAGATACAGAAATGGCGGCAGCCACTGAGCTGGAGAGAACAGAGGCTTGGGTTTCCTTGACAACAGAGGAAGCCAAGCTTTCTGCCTGCCATTGCCAGCCTAGGCCTCCACTCTAGGCTACAAAGTTTCAATTGAAGAGCATAATTAAATTCCAGATCCCAGGGCCTCCACTTGGGTTGCTGGGGGGCGTGGCCAGCCTGCAAACCTCCACAGGCCCCTTGCCCAAGGCGCCCCTCGCCCAAAGGGAATCCCCACCCTGATCTGGGACACTCTTCAGGGCAAACCAGCTGCCCCCCCCCCCCCCATGCACCAGGCCTCTATCCTATCTAATAAAAGAGTAATTTGCAGATTGACCATCACTCCAACACACAAGAGGGCTGTCCCCATGTGGTCAAAGATCCTGCCCCCATGTGGACACAAGATGGCCACCACAAGATGGCCAGCAGGCGAGGGCCGTTAGGAGGTTCCAGGCCTGCAAGGGAGGGCAGTTGTGGGCGATCAGGCCAGCAGGGGGGGGCAGTTAGAGGTGACCAGGCCGGCAGAGGAGGGAAGTTGGGGGCAAACAGGCTGGCAGGGGAGCAGTTGCACATCAATTAGGTTGGCAGGGTAGTGGTTAGGGGGTGATCAGGCTGGCAGGCACAAGCGGTTAGGGGCAATCAGGGAGACAGGCAGGTGAGCAGTTTGGAGCCAGCAGTCCTGGATTGTGAGAAGGATGTCCAACTGACCGTTTAGGCCCGATCCTACCAGGATCGGGCCTAAACGGTCAGTTGGACATCCCTCGTGGGGTCCCAGATTGGAGAGGGTGCAGGCTGGGCTAAGGGACATTCCCCGCCCCCCATGCACGAATTTCGTGCACCAGGCCTTTAGTAAATATATATCTTCACTAATAAAAGACAAAGATGCAAATTGACTATACCTTCACACACCCACCAGCCAATGAGGAATGAGTATGCAAATCAAATTAACCCAACAAATATGGTGGGTTAATTTGCATATGCAGGTGCTGAGCGGCAGGGGCCTACAACACAGATGTTCTGCACTGCCCCAGCAACTCCGGGCCTCTGGGCAGCATGAGAAGGCAGAAAAGTGGCTCCAGCCAGAGCAAAGACGGTGCCGGCAGCCAGGAGAAGGAAGGCCCATTCTTGCACGAAATCTTCGTGTATCAGGCCTCTGTTATATACATAAAGAATCTAATTCTTTTACAACATTAAATAATTTTAATGAAATAAAATGATTATAGAATTAAAAACAACTAGAGAAAGAAAAAAGGAACTAGAAAAAAAATTTAAAGGCTACTGTTAGCCCTGGCCAGGAAGCTCAGTAAGTTAGATTGTCATCCTGATACACCAAGGTGGGAGGTTCAGGCCATATACAAGAATCAACCAATGAATGCATATATAAATGGAACAACAAATCAGTGTTTCATTCTCTCTCTCAAATCAATAAATAGAAATTTAAAAATAAATGAAAAATAAAGGCTACTGTAAGTAGGTACAAAATTAAAATTTATGGCATTACTGCTAATTTCATAAATATAGATGACTATACTTAAGCTTCAAGTAAATGTAATATGTTGGCAAATTTAAGTATCTCCTTACTTAGCTTTTCGCTTTTTTAAATTTCAGTCTGGACATTCCATCCAGCCTTTCTGGCTCTCACTGAGTTATATAAGAGAATAACTCAAATCATCTACCTATGATCATTTAAACACCAAACATTTAAAGTACATTTCTGACAACTGGTTTTCACTCAAGAACATTTCTAACAGAGTATAGTAATAAGTTCTAAATAGCAAAATTTTAATAATTTCTTTTAAAAATTAAAATAGGTAAATATGTTATCTGTAAATATGGTATCTTGTATTACACAAGAAAACCAGTTTTATTGCTTTAGAATATTGATTTCAAATAGTTTCCCAAACAAAACATATGATCCTTTAAGCTTCCCCTGCCCTCACTTTGTTCTTTTAAATTATGACTACTACTCTGATCTCTCTCAATCTACCATAACAGACACAGCTTCTGAATAAAAAGGCTACATTCTACTAAATAAAAGTTACTAATATTCAAACTCAATTTTGAGTTTGAATATTAGTACTTTAGGACAGAACAAGAGAAAAGACTAACCCACACTGCCTTCTTGATTATCAGTCGTTTCTTCATCAGTTCTTTGAATACTTTTCTGTTTTCCTCTTGTGTACATATTAAGATTCCCCTAAAAACATTTAAATAAAAGCCATTAACATTTAGTAGACTTATTTAAGAAATTCAATAGGACCTTCCAATAATGCTTAAAATAAATATATTTACAGCCATAAACTCTTACAACTCTAGCAATAACTAGTGACTAATCAAACAAATGCTGAATAAAACGATGATGATCAATTTAACCAAAATTGGATAGGTGCTATAGAAAAGATTAAAGATTATTAAATAATCCCCTTAATGAAAAACATACTTACTTCTTCTGTTTCATTAAACACTGTCAAGTCCTCTAGTCCTCTCATTCGCCGTCTACGCATCTTCTTCATGTCATCCATTTTTTGAAGTACAGCTTCAGCAGTGCTTAAAAAAAATTTACATAAATATAAGCTAACACTAAAATATTGCATTAAAAAAAAAACTTAACTTTCCTTCCTTTGTATTCTTTGAGTACTGGCATTTTAAATATCTCTATTTCTTAATTTACTTGTATATTTTTATATTTTCAAAAATAATTTAAATATGTACATAGAATTATTATAAAGTCCTCTAGTAATAATACTCCTTTATGCTTAACATAAACGAAATGTATTAAAAATCAGGGTAGTCAAAATTTATGACCACTCCCCAACAAAAGTTTTGTCACCTAAATCATCTTGATCTAAATAATTTTCACTTACTTTGTTATAAGTTTATCAAATAGCACAGACTGGTTCACACTACTGTAACGACTTCTAATCCTACAACTGCGGCGAACTTCAACATCACCATTCTCTTCATGCAAGTGTTCTGGAGTCTGAACAATGTTTCTAGTCCTCAATGACCGAGTAACTGGAATTACTTTGTCTTCATAGATGAATACATGAAAATAAGTAGAAATAGAAATAGCACTTTAAAAAGAACTCTAAAATAAACGACTGAACAGCAACACTTTCACATAACAGGATTATAGTATCTTGAACTTAGCCTTTATTAAAATATTAGAAAACAAGAATGAAGTTACAACATACACTTATCATATAGTTCAGCCATTCCATTCTTAAGAGAAAAGGAAAGATATATATTAACAAAATGACTTGGACACAAATGTTCAAAGCAGTTTTGTGCTAGCACCAAAATGAAAACAACCCAAACATCCAATAAAAGATGAATAAAGAAATTGGGAGGGGGGGGGAATAAATTGTGGGAAACAACCTAACTGTCCATCAATGGATGAATGGATAAATGATGATGTCATGGTGGCCATCTGGGATGACATCGTATGACTCCACCTAGGCTTTTATTATAGGATTAGAGGCCCAGTGAATGAAATTCGTGCACGGGGCGGGGAGGGGGGGGGAGAGAAACAGTCTCCTGGCCCAGCCTGCACCCTCTCCAATCTGGGACTCCTTGAGGTATATCCAACTGCCCGTTTAGGCCCAATCCCAGTAGAATCCCAGTAGAATCGGGCCTAAACACACAGTTGGACATCCCTCTCACAATCCAGGACTGCTGGCTCTCAACTGCTCATCTGCCTGCCTTTCTGACTGTCCCTAACCACTTCTGCCTGACAGCCTGATCACCACCTAACCACTGCCCTGCCAACCTGATTGATGCCTAACTACTCCCCTGCCAGCCTGTTTGCCCCTAATTGCCCTCCCGTCTAGGCCTGGGTCCCTGCCCAACTGCCCTTCCCTGAAGGCCTGATCACCCCAAACTTCCCTGCTCTGCCAGCCTGGTCACCACAAAATGCCCTCCCCTGCAGGCCTGGTCCCCCCTCAACTGTCCTCCCTTGCAGTCCTGGTCCCTCCCAACTTCCCTCCACTACTGGCCTGCTCACTCACAACTGCCCTCCCCAAAAATGATTACTAAAATAGCTTAGCTGTCCTCCCCTGTTGGCCATCTTGTGGTGGCCCTCTTGTGTTCACATGGAGGCAGGATCTTTGACCACATGGGGGCAGCCATCTTGTGTGTTAGATTGATGGTCAGTTTGCATATTAGTCTTTTATTAGATAGGATAGAGGCCTGATGCATGGGTGGGGGCCAGCTGGTTTGCCCTTGAAGGGTGTCTCGGATCAGGGTGGGGGTTCCCTTGGGGTGTGGGGCAGCCTGGGCGAGGGGCCTGTGGTGGTTTGCAGACCGGCCACACCCCCTGGCGAAGCAAGTCAGATGCCCTGGTATCTGGGATTTATCTTCTACAACTGAAACTTTGTAGCCTGGAGTGGAGACAAGCCTTCTGCTCACTCCGTGGCTGCAGCCATTTCTGTTGGGTTTTTATTTACCTTCTATAATTGAAGCTTTGTAGCCTTAAGCGGAGGCCTGGGCCGGCCAGGACTGATTGAAAGCTTGGCTTCCTCTATCTCTGGGTGTAACTCAAGACTCCTACTCTTTCCAGCTCTGTGGCTGCCATCATGATCTTCTATAATTGAAACTTTGTAGCGTTGAGTGGAGGCCTGAGCCAGCAAGGGCAGGCAGAAAGCTTGGTCCTTCCATTGATGGGGAAACCCAAGCCTCCCTTCTGCTCTCTGGGGCCGGCAGCCATCTTAGTTGGGTTTATTTTCATATTCGCTCCTGATTGTCTGGTGGGCATGGCTTTGTGGGTGTAGTGCAGGTATGGTCAATTTGCATATCACTCTTTTATTATAGTGTTATCCTATTTAATAAAGAAGGAAAATGCTAATTGGCCATCATGCCCTCACAAAAACGGCAGTGCACAGAGACAATAAAGTGGGGATATGTTGACAGTCATGCCCTCAAAGATGGCGGTGCCCAGTTGCCTCAGCTTTGTCTGGGTTGCAGGCATGCGGCACGGCCAGGCCCACCCCCAGGAGGGTCCAGCCACATTGTGCACCTGACTCTGGAGTCCACCATTCCCCTCAGTCCCCCAGCTGCCCAGGGCTGTCCTGAGGCACAGGCAAGCCTCAGATGTCAGCTGCCCAGCCACCCAGGGCGAGCCTGAGGTGTAGGCAAGCCTCGATGGTGGCTGCCCAGCTGCTCAGGGCCACCCGAGGCTCAGGTAACCAGGGCCAGCCAAAACTTGCACTGCAGCAATGGCAGCAGCAGAGGTGCAATGGGGCATCGCCTTCCCCAGATCGCAGGGTCACCTCCTGCCCCTGAAAGCTCCCGGATTGTGAGTGGGAGCAAGCCATGCTGAAGGATCCCCCGCTTCCAGTGTATGAATTTTCATGTACAGGGCCTCTAGTATTACAATAAAACTAGTGGGGTGGGGGGATGGGATAGGACAAATTGTGGTATCTTTAATAATAAAAGCATAATATGCTAATTAGACCAGACGTCTTTCGGGTCAACCTTCTGTATGAAGCCAGGACTGTGAGAAAAGCCCGGGTCCCAGGTGCATGCTGGCGGCCAAAGGGAAGCCTGTGCCAGCAGCTGAAGGAAAAAGGACCTACTCTTGCATGAATTTTGTGCATCGGGCCTCTAGTATCTGTAAAATAGAAAACTGCTCAGCAACAAAGGTAACAACATAGATAATTCCCAAAGTAATTATGCTATGTAGCCAGATCATAAAAGAATGCATACTATATAATTCTACTTATTCTATCTAATAAAAGAGTAATATGAAAATTAACCATTACTCTGCTATACCCACAAGCCAATCTGGAGTGAGTATGCAAATTAACCCCAACCAAGATGGCTGCAGCCAGGGAACAAGCAGGAGGGAGGCTTGGGTTTCCCCAGTGATGGAGGAAGCCAAGCTCTCCACACAGCCTGGCAGGCCCAGGCCTCCACTCAAGGCTACAAAGTTTCAATTATAGAAGATAAATAAATCCCAACAGAAATGGCTGCAGCCATAAAGCGAGGAGGATTGGCTCCACTCAAGACTACAAAGTTTCAATTGTAGAAGATAAATAAATCACAGACACCAGGGCCTCAAGCTTGGGTTGCCAGGAAGCGTGACCGGTCTGCAAACCACCACAGGCCCCTCGCCCAGGCCACCCCATGCCCCAAGGGAACACCTGATCTGGGACACTCTTCAGGGCAAACCAGCTGGCCCCCACCCATGCACCAGGTCTCTAACCTATCTAATAAAAGAGTAATATGCAAACTGACCATCACTAAAACACACAAGATGGCTGCCCCCATGTGGACAAAGATCCTGCATCCATGTGAACACAAGAGGGCCACCACAAGATGACCAATAGGGGAGGGCAGTTGGGAGGGCCCAGGCCTGAAGGGAGGGCAGTTGTGGGGGATCAAGCCAGCAGGGGAGAGCAGTTGGGAGGCCTGCCTGCAAGGGAGGGCAGTTGGGGGTGATGAAGCCTGCAGGGGAGGGCACTTAGGGGTGACCAGGCCAATAGAAGTGGGAAGTTGGGGGTGACTAGGCCTGCAGGGAAGGGCAGTTGGGGGGACCTAGGCCTGCAGGAGAGTAGTTGGTGTGTGTGTGGGGGGACCAGGACTGCAGGGGAGGGCAGTTAAGTGTGACCAGGCCTGCAGGGAAGGGCAGCTAGGGAGTGACCAAGCCAGGAGGGTAGGGTAGTTAGGGGCAAACAGCCTGACAGGGGAGAAGTTAGGCATCAATCAGGCTGGCAGTGGAATGGTTAGAGGGTGATCAGGCTGGCAGGCAGAAGCAATTAGGGACAATCAGGAAGGCAGGCAGATGAGCAATTGGGAGCCAGCAGTCCTAGATTGTGAGAGGGATGTCCCAGATTAGAGAGGGTGCAGGCTGGGCTGAGGGACAAGCCCCCCCTTGCATGAATTTCATGCACTGGGCCTCTAATAGAATTATAAAATTGTAAGTAGAGTATACTAGAAAATGCAAATGAATTGATAGTGACAAAAAGCAGATTGGTGGATACTCAGGAACTTTGGGGGATAGAGGACATGAAGAAGGTTGAGGGTTCAGGAGGGATAAAAGGACCTGAGGAAATCTGGATGGGGGGAGGGTGGTGATGGTTATTTTCCCTACCTTATTGTGGTGATGTCATGGCACATACTTTTGTAAAAATGAAACAAACTGTATATTTTAAATAAGGGAAGTTTATTGTATTTATTGCAATGCACCTATAAACAAAACATTGTTTTTTTAACATTCAAAATGCCTTTAGTTCTGGCCAGTGTTACCCAATAATTAGAGAGTTGGCCTTTACTCCAAAGGATCCCAGGTTCAATTCCTGGTCAATGGCACATACCTTGGCCCAGGTTAGAGTGAGTGTGGGAGGCAACTGATCAATGTATCCCTTTCAAACCGATGTTTTCCTCTCTCTTTCTCTCTCTCCCTTCCTACCCCCCTCCTTTCCTCCCTCCTTCCACTTATCGCACTCTATCTAAATTCAATGGAAAAATATCTTAGGTGAGAATTAACAACACCAAAAACTGCCTTTAATATTACTTACCTTCTTTGCACTCTTCTTTTTTTTTATCAGCCTGCTGTCTGGCCAACTGCCTATTGAAAAAAAATTAAATAATTCAAAATAATTGACATAATTTTAAATCCTCTTTTATAATATACAAAGAAGGACAAAAATTTAAATCAGCTTGGAAAGTAACTATAGATACATAAAAACATACAAACACTAAAAAAGTAGCTTGAAAATATTTATGCTTACATAAATTACTTAGAGGGCCGAGTGCATGAATTCATGCACTAGTGAGGTCCCTCGATCTGGCCTGCAGGATCAGGCCAAAACTGGCTCTCCAACACCCCCCATGGGGTTCCAGATTGCAAGAGGGCGCAGGCTAGGCCATGGGACCCCACCAGTGCACCATTGGGGCAGAACGCAGGTTGGCCAGCTGGGTTGGGACTGTGAGAGGGCTGCAGAATGTGTCCAGCCTGTTTCCCTCAGTCCCCATCAGCTGAACGCCAGCAGCAAGCTAACCTACCAGTTGGAGTGTCTGCCTCCCTGGTAGTCAGTGCACATCATAGCAAATGGTTGAGCGGCCTTAGCATGACATTATGAATATTATGCTTTGATTGGTGAATGGACAACTGGACACTTAGCATATTAGGCTTTGATTATATAGGACAGCTAACAAAGTCTGAGAAACCTGTTGTGAAACAGGCTCATAGACTTTTCATAAAAAGAGCCCCTCCTTACCATGTAGGTCTATTTTTATAAACTAGGTTCCAATTAGATACTAGGGACACAATAATTGAAGGGGTATTTTACTTTTCCTTTCCTTTTTGCCTACTGAGGAAGGGGAGCACTTTTCCCATTTTAGCAGTTGCTAAACTGTTTCTTAGATAGTAAATATCTATACTAATAAAAGGGTAATATGCTAATTAGACCAGGCATCTTCTGGGTGACCCTCCGGACAAAGCCATGGTGGTGGGGCCGAGGCAGAGGCAGTTAGGAGCTTCAGGCTGGCAGGGGAGAGCAGTTAGGGCAATCAGGCCAGTAGGGGAGAGCAGTTACGGGCGAACAGGCAGGCAGGCAGGCAGAAAGGTTGGGCCAATCAGGCAGACAGGTGAGTGAGCGTTAAGGAGCCAGCGGTCCCAGATTGCGAGAGGCATGTCCCACTACCAGTTTAGGCTTGATCCCACAGGCACTGAGCCTAAACTAGCAGTTGGGACATCCCCCAAGGGGTTTCAGATTGGAGAGTGTACAGGCCTGGCCAAGGGACACTCTCCCCTCTCTGTGCATGAATTTCATGCACTGGGCCTCTAGTATTCTCTATAACAAACATTCACACAACTCTAGCTTTGAAGCAGGGAAAGCAATCATAAACAGAATGAATGGGCTTGGATGTATTTCAATAAAACTCTTTATAAATGACATTTTATAACCCTGGAATCTTGATGAGCAGTCAAGAATACACTTAAAAATTAAATGCAAATCCTAAAATGTCACTATTCTGAATTACCATTCGGAAAACTTGTATTACCTTGTAAAATGTCTGCCATTAGCATGTTTCCCCGTTACTTCCATATTCTTATCAAAACTAGAATCTGAAGAATTCTGTGCATTTTTTCTCAAAGTCCTTAAAACACGTTTCTGGTGGTAGGTTTCAACTTCCTTAACTGAAGACCCATCCTTCAAGAAAAATTAAGGCCATCTTAGTTTTTATTTAGTCAAAATTCCCAAGTTAAACTACTCCAAGAGTGTTCTCTGATTACAAGTTTGTACACTGCTTTTTGTGCAGAATCATTTTTTGTATCTTCCCAACAGTATCTAGAATTTTATGATATTAGCAATATCTATGAAATGGCTAATGCAAGAGACATCAATTTAAAATATATATTTTTTTATTGATTTCATAGAGGAAGGAAGGAGAGAGAGAGAAACATCAATGATGGGAGGGAATCATTGATCAGCTGCCTCCCACATGTACCTACTGGGGATCAAGAATCTGCAGGCCAACACACTCTCCACTGAGCCAAACCACCTATGGCAAAACTTATTGATTATTGAGACTTACAGTTCTATTTCACAGTAAGTAGTTTAGAAAGAAATTTTCCATCACTGAAAAAAAAAGTTGTGATAGTTCATAACAGTAAGTACTCCTTTTTATAAGGCTACAGCAATTAGAAAAATACACACACACCACGGTCTGTCATGCAATCATTGATAGCAATCTTAAAATAACTACACAATCAGAATTATAATTTTGGCTTGAAAGACTAAAAGGAGTTACCTATTTCACCCAGATAATTCAACAACTGAATTCAAAGACTGCTTAGGTATATTAATCTATTATAAAAACCAGAGTTTTAGTTTTATGTAACTATTTTTTGCATAATAGATGTCATGAGCAACAGTGCTTCTATCATAAACTATTCAAAAGTTCATATGCACTTAATACATAAAAAATATTTTTACATTAGAAGGCAAATTCCCTAACAACTCCACAATTTAACTAGAGGTCTAGTGCACGGATTTGTGCACTGGTGGGGTTCCTTGAAATAGCCTATGGGGATCGGGCTGAAACTGGCAGTCCAACGCTGCCTGCTGCTTCTGCCTGCCACTCCTGCTCATCCCAGCCCCACTGCACCTGCCGCTGCTGCCGCTCGATAGGCTCACAGCCACTCCGCTGTGGTCTCCAGGCTGTGGCGGCTAGCCATAAGCCCTACGTTTGGTACATGCTGGTCAGCTGAGTGGCACTCCTGCTGTGGGAGCGCACTACCCACCAGGGGGCAGCTCCTGCACTGAGCATCTGCCCCCTTGTAGTCAGTGTGCATCATAGTGACCAGTTGTTTAGACTTTTATATATAAAGGTTAGGGGCCTGGTACACAAAATTTGTGCACAGGGGTGTGTCCCCTCAGCTCAGCCTGCACCCTCTCCAATCTGGGACATCCCTCTCACAATCCAGGACTGCTGGCTCCCAACTGCTCACCTGCCTGCCTTCCTGATTGCACCTAACCATTTCTGCCTGCCCACCTGATTACCCCTTAACCACCCCCCTGCCAGCCTGATGCCTAACTGCTTCCCTGCCAGCCTGTTTGCCCCTAACTTCCCTTCCCTAGAGGCCTGGTCACCCCTTTGCTCTCCCCTACAGGCCTGGTCTCCTCCAACTAGTCTCCCCTGCAGGCCTGGGTCCCCCAACTGCCCTTCCCTGCAGGCGCAGTTGCCCTCAACTTCCCTCTTCTACTAGCCTGGTCACACGAAACTTCCCTCCCCTGTGGGCTCAATCGTCCCCAACTGCCCTCCCTTGCAGGCCTAGACCCTCCCAACTGCCCTCCCCTGCTGTCCTGATTGCCCACAGGCCTGGGCCCTCCCAACAGCTCTCCTCTGCTAGCCATCTTGTGTGTTGGGAGTGATGGTCAATCTGCATACTACTCTTTTATTAGATAGAGGCCTGGTGCACAGGTAGGGGCCAGCTGGTTTGCCCTGAAGGGTGTCTCAGATCAGGGTGGAGTTCCCTTAGGGTGTGGGACAGCCTGGGCGAGGGGTGTATTAGTTTGCAATCCGGCCATGCCCCCCAGGGGCAACCCAAGCCAGTGGCCCTGGTATCTGGGACTTATTTATCCTATCTAATAAAAGAGTAATATGCAAATTTGACTGAACCTTCACTACACCCACAAGCCACGCCCACAAGCCAATCAGGAGCAGGGGCAGGGCTGAGGCATTTGTGAGGCAGCCACAAAGCACGGAGGGAGGGCAGCCAGGGCTACGGCAGCTGTGCTCGAGGCAGGGGGCGGGGCTAAGGCGTCCGGCAAGCCCTAGGTACCAGGGGGCTGGGAGTTCCCCAGTGGCCGGGGCTAAGGCCAGGGCTTGGGGGTGGTAGGGCCGAGGCGGCCGGGGAAGAGCCAGCCATCAGCCCCATTGAGGGGGCAGGTTGGACTGAGGGATCACCCACCCCAGTGCACGAATTTCATGCACAGGGCCCCTAGTCTTCTATAATTGAAACTTTGTAGTCTTGAGTGGAGGCCTGGGCCAGGCAGAATGTGCGGAAAACTTGGCTTCCTCCATTACTGGGGAAATCCAAGCCTCCTGCTCATTCTGTGGCTGTAGCCATCTTGGTTGGGGTTAATTTGCATACTTGTTCCTGACTAGCTGGTGGACATGGCTTGTTAGTGTTGCAGAGGGATGGTTAATTTGCATACTACTCTTTTATTAGAAAGGATGCCTTCCTACTCGAGAATTGGTAAATTAGAAAACCAGGAAGTATTTAAAAATTAATCCTCCCCACACCCACACACAGTCTTTACCCAATTATTTCATTTTATTGAGACATTTTGTCATTTGATTTAGTTTTGGCCAGAATATTGATTGGTTCACAAGAAAAAAATATATGTCTACAAGGATTTGTATAAGAACTGGGAAAATAATAAAATACTAAGTCATATGTATGATTTGTTAGCACTTTCATCAGTGTACTTTTATATGATACATGGGTAGACAAAAGTAGGCTTACAGTTGTAATACAAATAAATTATATAATAATTAATAAATAATAATAAACTATTTTGTGTACTCACAACTGTAAACCTACTTTTGTCCATCCCTTTATTTAAGGACGTTTGAAAAAAAAAATACCTAAACACCTACATCTTTTAAAAATATATATATTTTTTATTGATTTTCCAGAGAGGAAGGGAGAGGGAAAGTTAGAAACACTGATGAGAAACATCAATCAGCTGCCTCCTGCACACCTCCCACTAGGGATGTGCCTGCAACCAAGATACATGTCCTTGACCATAATCAAACCTGGGACCCTTCAGTCTGCAGGCTGAGTTCTATCCACTGAGCCAAACCGGTTTCGGCTAAATACCTACATCTTGATGGGTGTAAAGTAACATAAGACTTTCCAAGGAAAATTTGAGGAGAATATTTCCAGATTCTCAACTTCCACAGGTACTTTTTCTTAAATCTGACTTGCCTGAGAAGGCAACCTTAACTAACAAAGCACCCTCCTTTCATTTACCCAGAGTCCTATCTCTCTCTCATTTTGAATCTTACTATTGTGGACTGCCTTCAGGCATTACAAACCTTCACAAAGAAAACACTAGAGTAGGTATTAAGTAATTGAATGACTAAGCTAAGCAACAAAATCCCTACCTTTGTTAAGTGGTTTCCAACTCTTTGCTTTCAACAAAATTGAAAAAGGACGTAAGCAAGCTAAGAGACCATTAAAAATAAATTTTGACAAATGATTTTTGGCATAAAAGCCAAAAAAACTGAATGGCACTGCTAAACAAACTTCTTTCATTACATTCTACTTATTTGTATGAATGTTTTCAGTGCTTAAAATTATAAAAACAATGAAACTGATGTCAAACACTGTCTATAGCAATAAAATTTATCTACAGATACATGAATTGGGTGGGCAGGATTTCACACATGAAATCCTAATGAAATCTTACTTCCCATACTTAATCATGTTAATCAAAACGTTTATGTTGTTTTGTTCAGTTGAATAGTAATTATAATTCAATACACAAACATTTTATATCGGAGTCTTGGGAGCATAGAAAAGTAGGAAAAAAGTTCAAATTTTGTTTTACAAATATATAAACAAACTTAAAGCATAAAAATATATCAAGATAAAATGCTGTGAATTAAGTGGGTTGGAAATGCAAATTACAAGAGGGGGTAAAGAATCAAGATAAAATTTGTGTCTGCTAAAAAAGGTTATTCATGTATTATTTTAATGTTCTTAAGACAGGTATTAAATAACTATGGTTTTTAAATTCCAGTGGATATTTTTAACAGTTTTATTTTTAAAATTTTTTTTTATTGATTTCAGAGAGGAAGAGAGAGGGAGAGAAAGAAACATCAATGATGACAGAGAATCATTGTTTGGCTGCTTCCTGTATGCCCCCTACTGGGGATCAAGCCCGCAACCCAGGCATGTGCTCTTGACCAGAATCGAACCTGGGACCTTTCAGTTCAAAGGCTGACCCTCTATTCATTGAGCCAAACCGGGGAGGGCAATAGTTTTATTTTTTAATGACGACATTAAAAGATGACAGGAATTATCTTCAAACCAACTGGGTTGGGAGAAATTTAGCAGCTTAAAAATGTACAATAGAATATAGCCGTAGCTAATTTAGCCTCCCCCTGTAGACTGAAGGGTTCCAAGTTAGATTCCAGTCAAGGGCACATGCCCAGTTGTGCGCTCGATACCCAGTAGGAGGCGTGCAGGGGACAGCTGATCAATGTTTCTTATCATTGATACTTCTATATCTCCCTTCCTCTCTTAAAAAAAAAAAAATTTAATGTACAATAGAACATAGAACTAAAAATTTTTTGAAGCTCATTAGAAAACAGTAAAATAAACATTTGGGGGGGGAGAAAATATTTATTTGAGGCTCCTAGAGTCATCAAATTCATAGAGACAGAACATAGAATGGTGGTTATCAAAGGCTACGAGGAGGGAAGAATGGGGAGTTAATGTTTAACTAGGGGCCTGGTGCATGGAATTCGTGCACTGGGGGTGAGTGATTCCTCAGCCCAACCTGCCCCCTCACACATACTGGGAGCCCTCAGGGGATATCCTACTGACCCCTCACCCCTGGCCAAAGCTTTAGGCCATGGGCACCCAGCCATCACCCTGCAATGGGGCTGATGGCTAGCTCTGCCCTGGCCGCCTCGGCCCCGCCCACCTGGCCTTGGCCTTAGCCCTGGTGGCGACCACCCAGCCCCAGGGCCACTCCGCACTTAGCAGCTGCATGCCGCATCGGGACGGCCTCCCGACCCACGCGCCACGGCCCCACCCCCCCACTGGCCTCCCATTCCACGTGCCACGGCCCCGGCAACCCACTCGACCCCACCCATTGAGTCACTCGGCCCCACTCTCCACTCCTGATTGGCTAGTAGCATAGCGAAGGTACAGTCACATTTGCATATTATTCTTTTATTAGGATTGGTACAGAGTTTTTGAAGATGAAAAAATTCTGGAGATTGATAGTGGTATTGGTTGTAGAACAATGTGATTGTACAAATGCTATAAACTATACATTAAAAATGGTTAAAATGGTAAATTTTATACCTGTATTTTAACAAAAAAGAAAGTAAATGTCACCATATTCCTAGGGATAATAAAATAAGTATGTTTCCATAGAAAAATAGATTCCTTGAGAAACATGGCATAAGTGAACCTTTCATTTGTGTAGTGAGCGGTTTAGTCCATCCTTCCTAAATAAGCACTGGCTCCCCTTATGTGGAGGGAAAAAATAAAAACAGGTTTTGGGTGAATCAGTTAGAGGTACACATGGGAGAATTTTAAAATATCAGTAACTTTCAAAATTGTTTCTTATAAAAGACATTATGTGAAGTGAAATCACAAAAAAAAGAAGAAAGAAAGAAAGAAAGAAAGAAAGAAAGAAAGAAAGAAAGAAAGAAAGAAAGAAGCAATCACAGATAACACACATTAACCTTTTGGCGTACACAGCATTCTTTTCCTATGCAAAAATATTCATTTAAAAATTGAGATAATGCTATTTATGTTCTGCAATTCTTTTCTAGTAATACAAATATTTTCCCATGTTGTAAAATATTATTCTAAAATCTTTTTAAATGAATCAATAGTATTCTACCCATTACATGAATGCATTTAACAAATTGCTTAATATATCACACTTAGGTTATCTACAATTTTTGTGTCATAGATAAATTATCTTATGTACATTTGATTTCCAAAGAAAACTAGTGCAATTATTAAATCAAAATAATTCTCAAGAGGTAAGCTAAAAGCTAACTCATAATGGCAATTAACACTGAATGATAAAAATGGGGACTTTCACTTTCTACTTTTTACAGTTTTATAACATGCAGTACCAGAAAAAGTTTTCCTAAAAGTAAAAAACAAAGAGAAAACATAATCTGAAAACTAATAAGCCTGGAGATATAATGTCCTCATTTATTCTTTGGCTAAAACCTACTTAATTATTGAGAGCACTGATAATTCTTTAAGTGTTAAAAGAGAAAAAATATATTGTTAGATTTTAATTCTATTACAAGTTTTTTAAAAAATCTCCCATATGTTGTACACATCAAAGTCGAATTTAGAATATCTTTTCCAACTTTTAAATATACAATGAATAAAACAGTATCTTCCACAAGCTATATAGCATGTTTTACTTTACCTAACTTAAGAGAAAAGTATATATAAACACAATCCAAAAGTAACGTACAATAACTACTAAATACTTTACTATCCATCCTTAACTGAGTCTTCGGTGTTAGAAACAACCCTAAATTTAATAAATCAGAGCCCAGATCTGTGAAAGCATAGAAATAGACAATGGCTAGTCTAACTCTGAAGGAAAAGGAAAACAGAGGGGGCTCCAAACTCATAAAGTTGGTAAATATAAGCAAAAGTTTAAAAAATTCAAACAAAAAATTAAGAGAATTCATACAAATCAGGAGAAAAAAATCCTTAAGCCCAGTTGAGTGAGATGATATTCAAAACATAGAATGAGGGCCAGCCAGTGTGGCTCAATGGTTGAGTGTCAACTCATGACGCAGATGGTCACAGCTTGACTTGCAGTCACGGCACATGCCCAGGTTGCAGGCTCAATCCCCAGTAGGACGTGTGGAGGAGACGGCTGATTGATGATGCACTCGTCATTGGTGTTCCTATCTTTTTCTCTCTTTCTCTTAAGTATACACACACACACACGTAAAATTTTAAATGTAGAATGTGGTTAATAAATAAATGACTATAGGCAGGTACCTTCAGAATTTAAAAATAAGGTCAGCCTCTGAGATTAGATGGAAAAAAATTGAAGTTAACGAATATGAATAAATATAACCATCTTTAAAAGTAACTTACCCTAAGAAACATTCTATCAATGGCTGTGGTTGAGGAGGCTAAAAAATACTATTAGACACCCCCCCCCCCAAAAAAAACCAGGGTGTTAAGCTTCTGAAATACATGATAAATGCTAAGAAAAAGGGCAGGCTATAATTTAATCAAATGCATTGAATGTAATGTCCTCAAATTAGAATCTAGTCTAATCACAAATGTATGTTTCTTATTTGGTATTGGTGGCCTTTGTCAACATGAATACACCACTCTTCAGGATTATCCATTTATTTTGATCCAATCCCATGCTTACTTGGTCCACAGAGGTTTTATAAAAGACAGGAATACTATGTCTCAAAGAGAAATAAGCCAGGCCTGGAAAAAAATCCTTTCCACCCTACAACAGCTAGCTGAGTGCTAACAGCTCAACCACCACATCACAGAAATGACATTTATGGCAAATAAGTCTCTGTATCCGTTTTGCTGTCTAAGTTTTGTTAGAGCGAGCACAATCCACAACACATGCGTACATAAGGGTGGAAAACAGGGAGCCAGTCAAGAACTTATTTTAATCATCCAGGCAATAATGTCTTGAATCACCATGACAATAATGAGGAGCTGAGAAGTGGTCTGAATACATGGTGAAAGCAAGCCAACAAAACTTGCTAATATAAAATGAAAGAGGAGTCAAGGATGACTCAAAGGCTTTTGGCTTGAGGAACTGGAAAGACAGAATGGCCATTATCTGACTGTGGTCTTAATAACTGGCAATGCCAGAGTCCTCACTACAGTACATGCCAACTGTTCAGGTAATCTCCTTACATGTATGATCACATTTAATTCACACTACCCATGTGGTGGGTGTCACCTTTTAACATGTAGGAATCTGATCATTGGTAAGTTGAGATTCAAAATAACAGCTGTTCTAAGCACCTAGGTTATTTAGCCAGTACTCAATACATTACTCTAGTCACAGGATCCAGCATTGTCCTCAAAATGATAAACATTCCATACATATCTACTGAAATGATTACTTTTTTTTTTTTTTTGCATAAGTTGAGTTCAGTGCAGAAATAAGTGTCTGGCCTCCCCAGATCTCTACCAGCTTCAGTACATACTGGAGAAACAGACCCTGAAAGTCAGGTTTTTATCATTCAGAACCACAATTTCAGATATGGAACAGGACTCTTCCACTGCCCTGCTGTCGATGCAGCATCTGTCACAGAAACTGACAACTCATTTCAGACAGTGAACGCCCCAACACCACGTTCTGTCCCTTTCTCCCTACACCTCCGCTGGGCCTCATTCCCACTTCCAGCTCCTAACCCTGTCTCTGGCCCTTTCTCCACAGTCCCAGACAGAACTAGACTTCCCGCTGCCTTCATTCCCCCGATGCTGCTTCCTCCACTTCTCCAACCTTTGGTGAGTGCTGCCCCCTCCGCCTGTGCTTTCTGCAGGGGTGGGGCGTGGCGGGGGCTCTCCACCGAAGGAGAAGCACGTCTTCCCATGGAGAATTGACTGCTCCAAGCCCTTGGAAACTTCCCTACAGACGCTGCCCGTAACTGCAGCGTGCTGGAATAGGAAGGGTTTTGGAGGCTGAGAATCCAAGTCCCCATGGGGAGCTGCCATTTACTAGTTACCTTCTTGAGTCAGTTTCTTCATCTGTCGGATACATATTCTAACGCCCCCACGCTCACGGAGCTGTTCTGAGGCTCGAGTGACGCGATTGTGCGTGAAATGTTGGTCTCCATCCCTCCACATTATGCAACCTGGCATTTATTCACTGCGCTCTGATTACGGAACCTCTCTGGATCGTAAATGGAGGTCAGGGAACCGGAATGACAATCCTATCCCCGTGGTCCCTAAAACCTTCCCCGTGCGCACACTTCACAGTCAGGACGTGCGTCTGGTACTCGATTGAAGCGAACCTAGGGTGGGAGCCTGGGCAAAGTGTGTGAGGTGGGGGTGGGGCAGCCCCCCAAACTAAGGCTCGCCCTCAACTGCACTTCAGCTCCGGAGGGCTTCGGCTTCCTCTTGCGTAAAAGTGGGGCGTCACGGCTTAGCCCGCTTCCTGGCAGCCCGATCTCTTCACCCGACCCACACCCGGTGGGGCTCCGATCTTAAGGAGCCTTCCATTTTACCCGTCCTCGACAGCACTCCTCCCAACTGCCTCCCCCGCCCCCCAACTGTCACCCGACCCCGCCGCCTTCCCCCAGGCCCCACCCGAGCAACAAGCCGCGAGCAGTCCCTCCGGCCTGGCCCCAGGGGCCCGCCCCAGGCCGGTACTCACTCCCACGGCGGCCACGGGGACCGCAGACTGCTCAGCGGCGCGGGCCGAGCGCAGTCGCCTCCGACCGATCCGTTCCAAGCTGAGGAACTCGCTGGACAGGTCCAGGGAGCTCGTGGCCGAAGCGGCAGAGTGGCTGTGCAGCTCCAGGCTGCTGCGGAGGACCACCATCTTCTCTGGGCCCAGGCCCCGGCGTGGGCGGCGGGCGGGGGGTCTGAGCGGCGGGCGGCGGGTCCCAGCAGCAGAAGCGGGGACCCAGGCTCTTCCGCGCTCTGAATTCTGGCGCCACTTGCTCGGTGCCCGCGACGGCAGCGCGCGCGTCCGGAATCCCTCCGCCGCCGGTCCCGCCCACGCCGCCCCCTACCGCGGCGGGCTGAAAACTTTCCTCCCCATCTGTGGAGCGAAGGACTTCCGACAACGTGGAGGAGAATCCGCACCCGCAGTACTGAGGCCCTGAGAGGGCCGTGGTGGGAGAACGCTGCTTTAGTTTCCTTACATAGTTCCGGTTCGCGGATCTCTGCGGAGGGAGACGGCGGGTAGCGGCACGCCGTCCCGTTTGGAATTTTGGCGCGAGGCTGTCTGAGGGGGAAGGGAGGTTGCCGCTCGCTCTGATTGGTTGGCGGCGGCCCCGGCGACTTAGGTCCGCCTCTTAGGACACCTGCCTTCAGCTTCCTACATGCTGGCTTCAAATGCAAAATGTGGAGCCCTTGCCCAGAGGGGAAGAAGCCTTTGGCCTTTTTTGAGTTTGGGCTTGAATCCACAAGAGTTTTTTTTTTAATTATTATTTTTATTAATAGCTTAACCTAAACAAGTTCAAAAGCAAACAGAAAGGGTGTTAAAAGCAAAGGTTCTCTACCCAAGACTGCCATATCCCACGTGTACAATCTTAAGCAAATTATTCACCTCTCCGGGTCTTAATTTTCCTCTTTAAACTTATTGTAATGATAATATCTAAAGTTATAAGATATTACTATACTTCAGAACCGTGTCTACAATTATAAATGTTACCGTTACAGAATTACTGGGGGGGAAATGTTTAAGATTACAGCAGTTACTTGACTACTTGAAATAGATAACATGCTGAATGATCAGAATGTTAGTGTTCTAGTGAAACAGAAACAAAAGCTATTGATGTGGCTAACTACATTTACTTAATTCCGACATTTATTAAATATTTATTGAGCTTCTATTATGCGCTGGGCACTATGCTAAGCATTGAGGATGCAGCAGTGAACAAAAAGCAAAAATGCCATCTTACAACTTCAATTCTGGTGGAAGGAGAAACGCAAACTAAATTATTTGGGGGAAAAAAAGGTGGTCACAGAGAAATATAAAGTAGGGAAAGGGAAATAAAGTGCAATTTTAAAAAGGGTGACCAGGGAAAGTCTGACCCAGATAATAGAAGTGCAAGCAAAGGAAAGGGGAGGATAGAGAGTATCAAAAATGAAACAGCAGCTAATAGCAGATCCTGCAGGGCTGTGGACTTCAGCTGTTTTTATTTATTTTTATTTTTTTATTATAAGTGAAATGAAAAGACATCACAAGATTTTGAACAGAGAAGTGACTTATTCTGACTTTTTAAAAGAATCCCTTTGGCCGAAACCGGTTTGGCTCAGTGGATAGAGCATCAGCCTGCCGACTGAAAGGTCCCAGGTTTGATTCGGGTCAAGGGCATGTACCTTGATTGTGGGCACATCCCCGGTGAGGGGTGTGCAGGAGGCAGCTGATCAATGTTTCTCTCTCATCGATGTTTCTGACTTTCTATTCCTCTCCCTTCCTCTCTGTAAAAAAAAAAATCAATAAAATATATTTTTTAAAAATCCTTTTGGCTCCTGCATGGAGAAGGCAATATTTGGGACATACTTGTACTAAGAAAAATCGTTGTTTATCTGAACATCAATTTTAATGGAGTGTCCTATATTTTTATTTGCTAAATATGGCAAACCTAGTTAGGAGGCCACTGCAATTACCCAAGCAAGAGATGGTGACATAGTACAGCAGTGGAGATAGTGGAAAATGGTCAAATTATGGGTATATTTGAAAGAAAGAGCAAAGTGAATTTTCTGATTAATTGGATTTCAGCATTAGAGAAAGAGAGGAGTCGTGAATGACTAAAAAGTTTGGTCTTTTATTTGCGTGGTTTTTTGTTTGAGCTAATGAAAAGATGAAGCTACACTTAGATGGAGAAGGCTATGGCTAAAGCAAATCTGGAGGGAATATTAGGAATTCCTTCTGATGCACATTTAAGACACAGAATTATTATATACTAGAGGCCTGGTGCACGAAATTCATGCACCATGGGCAGGGGATGTTCCTTAGTCCAGCCTGCACCCTCTCCAATCTGGAATCCCTCGAGGGATGTCTTGACTGCCCATCTAGGCCCCATCCTGGATGGAGCCTAAACATGCAATCGGACATCCTTCTCACAATCCAGGACTGCTGGCTCCAAACTGCTAACCTGACTTCCTTCCTGATTGCCCCTAACTGCTTCTGCCTGCC
The DNA here is from genome assembly GCA_027563665.1 of Antrozous pallidus. Taxonomy (NCBI): domain Eukaryota; kingdom Metazoa; phylum Chordata; class Mammalia; order Chiroptera; family Vespertilionidae; genus Antrozous; species Antrozous pallidus. The sequence continues at coordinate 47,913,062 of CM050510.1, forward strand.
AGCCTGATCACCCCCTAATCACTACCCTGCCAGCCTAATTGATGACTAACTGCTCACCTGCCAGCCTGTTTGTCCCCAACTTCCCTCCTCTGCAAGCCTGGTCACCTCTAACTGCCCTCCCCTGCAGGCTTGATTGCCCCCAACTGCTCTCCCTTGCAGGCCTGGTCCCTCCCAACTGCCCTCCCTTGCAGGGCCTGGAACCTCCAATGGCCCTCCCATGCTGTCCATCTTGTGGTGGCCATCTTGTGTCCCACATGGGGGCAGGATCTTTGAACACATGGGGGCAGCCCTCTTGTGTGTTGGAGTGATGGTCAATCTGCAAATTACTTTTTTATTAGATAGGATAGAGGCCTGGTGCTTGGGTGGGGGCCAGCTGGTCTGCCCTGAAGAGTGTCCAGGATCAGGGTGGGGGTTCCCTTGGGGTGAGGGGCAGCCTGGGTGAGGGGCCTGTGGAGGTTTGTAGGCCGGCCACACCCCCCAGCGACCCAAGTGGAGGCCCTGGTATCTGGGATTAATCTATGTCTACAATTGAAACTTTGTAGCCTAGAGCGGAGCCAAGCCTTCTGCTTCCTCTTGGGAAGCAGCCATTTCTGTTTGAAACGTTGTAGCCTAGAGTGGAGGCCTATGCCATTTGGCTTCCTTCATTGCCAGGGAAACCCAAGCATCTGTTCTCTCCAACTCAGTGGCTGCCGCTATTTCTGTATCTTTTATAACTGGAACTTTGTAGCCTAGAGTGGAGGCTTAGGCCTGCAATGGCAGACGGAAAGCTTGGCTTTCTCCATTGCCAGGGAAACCCAAGCCTCTGTTCTTTCCAGCTCAGTGGCTGCTGCCATTTCTGTATCTTTTATAATTGAAACTTTGTAACATTGAGTGGAGGCCTAGGCAGGTGGAAAGCTTGGCTTCCTCTGTTGCTGTGAAAACCCAAGCCTTCCTCCTTTTCTCAGTGGCAGCAGCCATATTGGTTGGGGTATATTTGCATAATCTGCTCCTGATTGGCTGGTGGGCGTGGCTGTGAGTGTGGCTTGTGGGCATGGCAAAGGTATGGTCACATTTGCATATTACTCTTTTATTAGATAGGACTAGTAGCCCAGTGCATGAAATTTGTGCATGGGAGGTGTCTCTCAGCCGGGACTACATCCTCTCCAATCTTAGACTTGTTGGGGGATGCTCAACTGCTGGGATCAGGCCTAAACTGGCAGCCGGATATCTCTCTCACAATCCAGGACCACTGGCTTCTAACAGCTCACTTGCTTGCCTGCCTGATCATCCCTAACCACTCTGCCTGCCGGCCTGATTGCCCCACTAACTGCCCTCCCCTGCCGGCCCAATTGCCAACAACTACCCTCCCCAACCAGCCTGATCGCTCCTAATTTCCCTCCCCTGATGCCTAATTGCCCCTAACTGCCCCTGCCTCAGCCCCCACTATCGTGGCTTTGTCCAGAAGGACATGTGGAAGATGTCCAGTTTAATTAGCATATAACCCTCTTATTAATATAGATTCTACAGTTGAAATTTTACCTTTAAAAAGTTTTCTAGCCGAACCGGTTTGGCTCAGTGGATAGAGCATTGGCCTGCAGACTGAAGGATCCCAGGTTCGATTCCGGTCAAGGGCATGTGCCTTGGCTGCGGGCACATCCCCAGTGGGAGGTGTGCAAGAGGCGGCTAATCGATGTTTCTCTCCTATCGATGTTTCTGACTTTCTATCCCTCTTCCTTCCTCTCTGTGAAAAATCAATAAAATTTATATATTTTTAAAAAGTTTTCTATACCTGAAATTAATACAAAATAAGTATTGAATGTAAACTGTGATTGAAAAATAAAATTTAAAAAATGCATATCTAAAAAAGATATTTATGAATTGTTTATAATGTTAAAAACTGAAAACATCTGTAATGTCCCTCAATGAGGCCTCACTTAAACACAATGTTATGCCCTAGCTCAGTCATCGGCAAACTCCTTAGTCAACCGAGTGGCAAACCATGGCTCGTGAGCCTCCTGTGGCTTGTGAGCCGCAGTTTGCCGCCCATTGCCCTAGCTGGTTTGGCTTAGTGGATAGAGTGTCAGGCTAGACTGGAGGGTCCCTCGGTTGCAGGCTCAGTCCCTGGCCACAGTGGATGTGTCTCTCTAACATTGATGTTTTTCTGTCTCCCTTCCTTCCCCTCTCTCTAAAAATCAATGGAAAAATATCTTCAGATGAGGATTAACAGTAACAAAAAAGAAATGTTATACAATAATTAAAAAGTATGAATGTCACTGTTAATTATATGGAAAGTTTTAATTATATGGGAAATTATATTTGCACAATATGTTGTAAATTGTTAAGAAATAGGATCATAGAGTTCCATCTTTAAAAAAAAAAACTATATGTGTATATTTGCATTGGAAAAAGCCTAGAATAAATTACAACAAAATGTGAATGGTTAATTTTTGCATGGTAATATAAATAGTTGTTCTTTGTACTTTTCTTAATTATAATTTTGCATTGACTATGCATTAATTTTATAATTAAAAAGCTTTAAATGGCTGCTTACCAAATACAAATGGAAGAGAAAGAATAATATCTAAAGTCAAATAGTCAATCTTCTGACATGTTCACTTTTCTTTATGAATATTACCAAAGGCCCGGTGCACGAAATTCGTGTCCGGGGGGCGGAGGATGTCCCTTAGCCCAGCCTGCACCCTCTCCAATCTGGGACCCCTCGAGGGATGTCCGACTTCCTGTTTTGGCCCGTTCCAGCCTAATTGATGTCTAACTGCTCCCTTGCCAGCCTGTTTGCCCCCAACTTCCCTCCTCTGCCGGCCTGGTACCCAACTGCCTTCCCCTGTATGCTTGATAGTTCCCAACTGCCCTCCCTTGCAGGCCTGGTCCCTCCCAACTGCCCTTCCCTGCTGGCCTGATCGCCCACAATTGCCCTCCCTTGCAGGGCCTGGAACCTCCCAACGGCCCTCCCCTGCTGGTCATCTGTGGTGGCCATCTTGTGTCCATATGGGGGTAGGATCTTTGACCACAAGGGGGCAGCCCTCTTGTGTGTTGGAGTGATGGCCAATCTGCTTATTACTCTTTTATTAGATAGGATAGAGGCCTGGTACACGAGTGCGGGCCAGCTGGTTTGCCCTGAAGAATATCCCAGATTCAGGGTGAGGGTTCCCTGTGGTGAGGGGTGGCCTGGGTGAAGGGCCTGTGGAGGTTTGCAGGCTGGCCATGCCCTCCAGCGACCCAAGCAGAGGCCCTGGTATCTGGGATTAATCTATGTCTACAATTGAAACTTTGTAGCCTAGAGCAGAGCCAAGCCTTCTGCTTGCTCCGTGGCAGCAGCCATTTCTGTTTGAAACTTTGTAGCCTAGAGTGAAGGCCTGGGCCGGCAATGGCAGAAGGAAAGCTTGGCTTCCTCCATTGCGAGGGAAACCCAAGCCTCTGTTCTCTCCAGCTCAGTGGCTGCTGCCATTTCTATATCTTTTATAATTGCAACTTTGTAGCATTGAGTGGAGGCCTAGGCTAGCAACAGGCAGGTGGAAAGCTTGACTTCCTCTGTTGCTGGGGAAACCCAAGCCTTCCTCCTTCTCTCAGTGGTGGCAGCCATCTTGGTTGGGGTATATTTGCATAATCTGCTCCTGATTGGCTGTCTGGCGTTGCTGTGGGCTTGGCTTGTGGGTGTAGCGAAGGTACATCAAATTTACATATTACTCTCTTATTAGATAGGATACCTCAAATAGTGGCCCAGTGAACAAACTCATGCACATTGAACGGAAGTTAATTAGAAGAAATACTTTAATATTGCTATTTGCCCTTTCTCTTTAATAGAAGGGTCAACCAAATTCATGATCAACAATGACAGATTGAAACATACGCTTACGATTGGGGCCAGTGAGAGCTTTATAGGTATTGCACATGCAGAAGTCAACTTAGCCTTTTGTATATGTAGAATAAACTTGCTTAATTAGTCCTGCTTTCTTTTTTTTTTAAAATACATTTTATTGATATTTTACAGAGAGGAAGGGAGAAGGATAGAGAGTTAGAAACATCAATGAGAGAGAAACATCGATCAGCTGCCTTCTGCACACTCCCTACAGAGGATGTGCCCACAACCAAGGTACATGCCCCTGACCAGAATCGAACCTGGGACCCTTGAGTCTGCAGGCTGACGCTCTATCCACTGAGCCAAACCAGTCAGAGGTCCTGCTTTCTGATGTAGCTAAACTTTTTCATGCTCAGTGAAGCACCCCAACTTGTCTTTCAGGTAATTGTCAGCAACACAGCAGTAAATATCAACACAAAGCAGATTATTATTATAGATCATGCATGCAGGGAGAACAAAGGATAAGATACTTAACTGCAGCAGTGTTTGACTATATTCTGCACAGTGAGAAAATATGAAGTCATTTTCAAGGTCCACCATTTCTTACTTCTTTTCAGTTGGGTCAAGTTTCTAAGCTTTCTAAATCTCCATTTTCAGGCTAATAAAAAGAAAATAGGATTCCATCCAGTCTCCTATCTACCTACTCCAACACTTCTTTGAGGATCAAATTAGATTAGGCATGGGAAAATGCTTCACAGACATTTGGTTACAGTGTGAAATGTTTGTACCTGGCTATAAAGCAAGTCATGTTCCTGGGCTAAAGAAACTGCAAGGAAGCTAGTTGTTGCTAGATTGAGGAAGCTGGGTGTTGCTGTGTGATGTCATTACCCAGGGCACACAGTGACCATTTCTGGTCTGGTCTGGTCTGTGGGCCTCATTTTGCACCATGGAGTCTGGGTAGTATTGGATGCAATTTGGTGGTGTGTCTCTCTGGGTGGTGGCAGGGCCTGTGTCCCATTGGGGGGAATCAGAGTGTTGCTTTGTGGGCACCAGGTCCGTAGTGCCAGTGGGCATCAGGGCAGCTCCTGCATTGAGCATCTGCTCCCTGGTGGTCAGTGTGTATCATAGCAACCAGATGGATGGTCAGACACCTAGCATATTAGTCTTTTATCCTAGAGGCCTGGTGCACAAAATTTGTGCAAGGGAGACGGGGAATGTCCCTTAGCCCAGCCTGCACCCTCTCCAATCTGGGACCCTTCGAGAGATGTCCGACTGCACGTTTAGGCCTGATTCTGTTAGGATCGGGCCTAAACAGGCAGTCGGACATCCTTCTCACAATCCAGGACTGCTGGCTCCAAAATGCTCACCTGCCTGCCTCCCTGATTGCCCCTAACCGCTTCTGCCTGCCAGCCTGATCACCCCCTAACCACTACCCTGCCAGGCTAATTGATGTCTAACTGCTCCCTTGCCAGCCTGTTTGCCCCCAACTTTCCTCCTCTGCCAGCCTGGTCACCCCTAACTGCCCTCCCCTGCAGGCTTGATCGCCCCCAACTGCCATCCCTTGCAGGCCTGGTCCCTCCCAACTGCCCTCCCCTGCTGGCCTGATTGCCCACAACTGCCTTCACTTACAGGGCCTGGAACCTCCCAATGGCCCTCCCCTGCTGGCCATCTTATGGTGGCCATCTTGTGACAACATGGGGGCAGGATCTTTGAACACACAGCCCTCTTGTGTGTTGGAGTGATGGTCAATCTGCAAATTACTCTTATTAGATAGGATAGAGGCCTGGTACATGGGTGGGGGCCAGCTGGTTTGCCCTGAAGAGTGTCCCAGATCAGGGTGGGGGTTCCCTTGGGGTGAGGGGCAGCCTGGGTGAGGAGCCTGTGGAGGTTTGCAGGCCAGCTACACCTCCCACCCCCAGCAACCCAAGTGGAGGCCCTGGAATCTGGGATTACTCTATGTCTACAATTGAAACTTTGTAGCCTGGAGCGAAGCCAAACCTTCTGCTTCCTCTTGGGAAGCAGCCATTTCTGTTTGAAACTTTGTAGCCTAGAGTGGAGGCCTAGGCGGGCGGCAAGCTGAAAGCTTGACTTCATCCATTGTCAGGGAATCCCAAGCCTCTGTTCTCTCCAGCTCAGTGTCTGCAGTCATTTCTGTATCTTTTATAACTGAAACTTTGTAACATTGAGTGGAGTCCCGGTAGGTGGAAAGCTTGGCTTCCTCTGTTGCCATGGAAACCGAAGCCTTCCTCCTTCTCTCAGTGGTGGCAGCCATCTTGGTTGGGGTATATTTGCATAATATGCTCCAGATTGGCTGGTGGGCGTGGCTGTGGGCATGGCTTGTGGGTGTGGCAAAGGTATGGTCAAATTTGCATGTTACTCTTTTATTAGATAGGACTAGAGGCCTGGTGCATGAAATTTGTGCATGGGGGGGTGTCTCTCAGCCCAACCTGCACCCTCTCCAATCAGGGACCCCTCGAGGGACATCCTTCTCACAATCCAGAACTACTTCTGCCTGCCAACCTGATCACCCCTAACCACTACTCTGCCAGCCTAATTGATGTCTAACTGCTCCCTTGCCAGCCTGTTTGCCCTCAACTTCCCTCCTCTACCAGCCTGGTCACCCCCAACTGCCTTCCCCTGCATGCTTTATAGTTCCCAACTGCCCTTCCTTGAAGGCCTGCTCACTCCCAACTCCCTCTCCTGCTGGCCTGATTGCCCACAACTGTCCCTCCTTGCAGGCCTAGAACTTTCCAATGGCCCTCCCCTTCTGGTCATCTTGTGGTGGTCATCTTGTGTCCATATGGGGGCAGGATCTTTGACCACATGGGGACAGCCCTCTTGTGTGTTGAAGTGATGGTCAATCTGGCCTAGAACTGGCCTTTGGCAAGTAGTACTTCTTTCCTTTTCCACAGTCTTCAGCTATTGCAGATAGTAGTGACCTGATTTAGGCAAAGAAGGGGCGATGGAACTAAGGTTCTTTCCCACATTGCCTGACTGCAAACAGGGTCAAGTTTGTTGTTGTTTTCCTTAAGTGTGGCAGAAAAGAGTGCTGAGGTAACAGCTAATCATAATTCCATTACCTCATTTGAGATGAGGTCATAGGTGGATCTCTCTCTCTCTCTTTGGTAACAAAGTTGGAAAGTAAACATCAGTTTGCACAGGGATTTCTTTCAGGAATGTTGCAAATCTGACCTTACTTAAACTTTGTAGCTAATCTTACTGATTTTCCACAAAAGAAGAAAAATAATTAGTGAGCCTTCCCTAATACCACAGTCACTGACTGGTCCATGGCAGAGGAGTCTGGGACTATTGCCTCCTTCCCACCCCATTCTAAGTAAGATGAGCAATAATAGTATTGTGCTCCTACCCAGACCAATATTGACCCCAATAGTAAGGGTGCTCCCTTCAGAGCTCCCATAGTACATTGCTGTTCTCAGGATTTTTCTGCTTTATATTAAAATTTTCCTTTTTAGTACAAGAAAGTAGTAATCTGTTAAAGGCAAGCTAAAATAACAATGGAGCCCTGACCAGTTTGGCTCAGTGGACAGAGCCCCGGCCTGTGCACCAAAGGGTTCCGGGTTCGATTCCAGTCAAGGGCATGTACCTTGGTTGCAGGCACATTCCCAGTAGGAGATGTGCAGGAGATAGCTGATTGGTGTTTCTCTCTCATCAATGCTTCTAACTCTCTCTCCCTCTCCCTTCTTCTCTGTAAAAAATCAATAAAATATGTTTAAAAATTAAAATAACAATGAAAATGCCAGTTTTATACAAATATTTTTGGCTTTAAAAGTAGTAATAGTGAGGAGAACCAAGATGGCGGCATAGGTAAACACCTATTGTTCTGCCCCACGCAACGATTCAAAAACTACAACATAACAACAAAACAAACATCACCCAGAATCACCGGACAGCTGGCTGAGTGAAAACTCCACAAATAAAAGTAAAGGTGGGACACTGAGACTCAGAAGAGCGGCGGGAGCGCAGCCTTGAAGATCGCGAGGAAACAGGTTAGGAGCCGTCCTGGTTGCGCGTGTGGGCTGTAGGGCTGGAGCAGCAACCCCAGCTGGATTTCGCCAACAGAGAGGGCGGAGACGTCCCACTGCACAGATTCCCCAGTGCCAGGCGAGGTCCGAGGTCCGGGGGACACACCCTGGAAGCCGAGGGTGGCAGAGGTCGCCTAGTCTGAGGAGAAACTAGGTTGCTTGGAAAAGCAGTTTGCGCGCGTAAACTGTGCGACAGCACAGACGCGCGACTTGCTCCCTGGAAACTTGCCCCCTGGTCCCAGAGACCACTGGACTGCTTTGTTTTACAACCTTGGGCGAGACTTTGGGTGTGCAGACTCATTTGGGGGAGACAGAGTTGTCTGGCAAGGGGTAGAGACCAGCGGCTTTCTCTTGGAGGTGCCTGCAACAATTGCCACCCAACAGAGACCCGCGCACAGCATAGGACGTGGCTGACGCCGAGGCTGCCTGCTCAGCTCAGAGACTCTGCCCATCCAACCTGAACACAGTCTCCCTTCACAGCCAATTGGCCTGGAGGTTAAACCCTCCTAGGGCTAACAACAACAAGCTGGGCTTAAATTCAAAAATACTGTACAACCCATAAAGGATTGCAGTAAGAGTATCCACCTCAGGTAACTGGGGAGGCTGAGCCACTGACCCTTAGAGGACATCTATCCCATAAAGCAGCCACCATGCAGAGACATGGAAAGAAATCAGTTGTGAAAGAAATGGAGGAAAAAAGATTACTAGACAGAGTTCAAAACCACAGTTATAAGGCTTTTCAAGAAGCTCCTAGAAAAGGCCGATGAACTTAATGAGAACTACGAGGAAATAAACAAGACCAACCAGGAAATGAATGAGACCTACAAGGAAATGAATGAGACTTACAAGGAAATGAATGAGACCTATAAGGAAATGAACAACATCTCTGAGGATATTAATGAGACCCTCACGGATATGAAAAAGGACCAACTAGAAATCAAGCATACACTGACTGAAATAAAAAATATTACACCAAGTCCTAAAAGCAATCCAGAGGACCACAAGAACCAAGTCAAAGATTTGAAATACAAAGAAGCAAAATCCACTCAGCTAGAAAAGCAAGAAACAAAAAGAATCCAGATAATTGAAGACAGTGTAAGGGGCCTCTGGGACAACCTCAAGCATGCCAACATCGGAATTATTGGGGTGCCAGAAAAAGAGAGAGAGCAAGGTAATGAAAACCTACTTGAAGAAATAGTGACTGAAAACTTCCCCCACCTGGTGAAAGAAACTGACTTAAAAGCCCAAGAAGTACACAGAACCCCAAAATATAGGAATCTAAAGAGGGCCACACCAAGGCACATCATAATTAAAATGCCAAGAGCAAAAGATAAAGAGAGAATATTAAAAGCAGCAAGAGAAAAACAGTTGGTTACCTATAGGTGAGCACCCATACGATTGTCAGCGGATTTCTCAACAGAAACGATGCAGTCCAGACGGGAGTGGCAAGAAATATTCAAAGTAATGAATAGCAAGAATCTACAACCAAGAATACTCTATCCAGCAAAGCTATTCAGCAATTCTATTCAGAATTGAAGATCAGATAAAGTGCTTCGCAGATAAGAAAAAGCTAAAGGAGTTCATCACCACCAAACCAATATTATATGATATGCTGAAAGATATTCTTTAAGAAGAGGAAGAAGAAAAAGGTAAAAATATAAATTATGAACAACAAATACACATCTATCAACAAATAAATATACAAACCAAGTAAATTGATAGTCTGATGAACAGGATAAACTGTTAAATATAACAGAATCATGGACATAGAGAGGGAATGGACTGACAATTCTTGGGGAGAAAAGGGGTGTGGGAAGTACAGCAAGAGACTGGACAAAAATCTTGCAACAATGGGAGAGGACATTGGGGAGGGGGAGGTGAGGGTGGAGGGTGGGATGTGTACAGGGTGGAGGGGAGATATAGGGGGATCAAAAAGGGGGAACAATGTAATTAATAAACTGAACAATAAAGATAAAAAAAAAGAAAAAAGAAAAAGAAAAAAAATAAAAGTAATAATAGTACTCAATGTGATATTGAGGTATGGGGTCATTTCTTCTTTTTAAATATATTTTTATTGATTTCAGAGAGGAAGGGATAGGGAGAGATAGAAACTTCAGTGATGAGAGAGAATCATTGATTGGCTGCCTTCTGCATGTCTCCTACTGGGGATTGAGCCCACAACCCGGGCATGTGCCCTTGACCAGAATCAAATCCAGGACTTTTCAGTCTGCAGGCGATAGTTCTGTCCACTGAACCACACCAGCTAGAGCGTGGGCTCATTTCTTAAAGCCAATATAATGACAGGTATTAAGAAACCTGGAGCCCTGGCTGGTGTGGCTCAGTGGTTGAGCATTGTCCCATGTACCAAAAGGTCACCAGTTTGACTCCCAGTCAGGGCACATTCTGGGGTTGTGGGCTAGGTCCCCAGAGTTGGGATGCGTGCAGTGTGCATGAGGCAGCCAATACATGTTTTTATTTCTCTCTTTCCTTCCTGCCCTTCCTCCCTCTCAAAAATCAATAAAAACATATGTAAAAAGAAAAGAAACCTGGAAAATATTAAAAACCTTTGAAGCAAGAACTCTATCTCTAGGACTTCATCCTAACATGATAATCAGCCATTAGTCGAGATTTATGTGTAAAGATCTTGACTGCAGCTTTATTTATAACTAGAGGCCCGGTGCATGAAATTCGTGCACAGGGTTGGGGGGGTTGGCCTAACTGCTCGCCTGCCTGCCTCCCTGATTGTCCCTAACTGCTTCTGCCTGCCAGCCTGATCACCCCCTAACCTCTCCCCTGCCAGCCTGTTTGCCCTCAACTTCCCTCCTCTGCCGGCTTGGTCATCCCTAACTGCCCTCCCTGCAGGCTTGATTGCCCCCAACTGCCCTCCCTTGCAGGCCTGGTCCCTCCTAACTGCCCTCCCCTGCTGGCCATCTTGTGCCACATGGGGACAGGATCTTTGACCACATAGGGGTAGCCTCCTTGTGTGTTGGAGTGATGGTCAATCTGCGTATTACTCTTTTATTAGATAGGCTAGTAGGATCTGGAAACAAACTAATGTGCAACAAACAGTTGGGCATCAATGAAGTGAGCAATAGTATGTCCATGCAGCTCTTTATATTAATGCTTATATATTTGGTTTAATAAAAATTTCCTAAAAACTAATACATGAGGAAATTTCAAGCAGTACAGAAATGTAAAAAATCAAGGGCCAAGTCCCTCTGTGTGATTTTTATGAGGAAAAGGAAGTTTTCTTTTTCCACTGGGATTGCCAAGCCTGGAAAATACAAATATGGGGCTGCCAGCAGCCATCCTCCCCACAGAACCAAGTGTAGTCACTTGAGAGTGAAGCCAAGCACAGAGGAACTGGCTGGCACGGGAAGAAAGGAGGCCTGAGAGGCCAGCTCTGCTTCTGATCCCTTGAGATCCTGGTTTCTGTTGCTCAAACTAAAGTGTTAAACAATCTGATAAACAGTTTTTCTGCCTTGACTTTTAACTAAAGAGTAGAGTCATGATAACAAAACTGGGCCAGCCCTGGCCAGTTTTCTCAGTGGTTAGTGTGTTGGCCTGTGGACCTAAGGGGTCGCGGGTTCGATTCCCAGTCAAGTGCACATACCGGTTGCAGGTTCCCAGTCCGGGGCACGTGCAGGAGGCAACCAATCCCTGTGTCTCTCTCATGTCGATGTTTCTCTCAACCTCTCTCCCATTTCACTTTGTCTAGAAATCAATGGGGAAAATATCCTCAGGTGAGGATTTAAAAAAAACAAACACACAACTGGGCCTGCTGCTTTATTGGAATAAAATTATATTGGTTGCACTGTAATCCAACAATCAATTAATTCTTCCAGCAATTTGAAATGAAGTCCATTTGGCATGAAATGGGCTTCGTTAAAGCACTAAAAGCCCCTTTCTTGCCTGACCGGTGTAGCTCAGTGAGCATTGAGCTGTTTGGAATTAATCCCCCCACCGTCCCCTTCTTCCTTCGGGCTCCCGTGGCTCTAGGCTCACAGTGCTAAAGCGCGTTTTTCACACAAAAGTTTGTTATTTCACTCGCACACACGGAGCCCTCCGCATCTTGGCCGGTTCCTCCACAGCTGGCAACAGGCCCCAGGCTGGAGGAAGGGCCCAGGCTTTTCGTGGGGCCTCACGAGGCGTCGTCCAGGGCCTCGCGGTTTACCAACTCCAAGGGCTCCCCAGACTCCTCTCCAGATCTCGGTCGGTGACCTCTTCTCCCCACCTAACCGATCTCCGCCGTCCACCCGGAACCCGCGCCGCCTGGCTCGCCCCTGGCTCTGTCCGCCCCTGGCTCCTCCCACCGGGCCCGGCTCCTTTTAGAATCGCGCAGACTTTCTCGGAGGAAACTCAAGTCGCTCACCCCACCCCGATCCCGCCCACGTTGCCCGGGCCCCACACGTGTCGCGCCCTCAGGGCTGCCCTGGGTCCGTCCACCCAGCCCCTAGTCCCACCCCCCAGGACTTCAACTGTCCACATGGGCGGTGCGCGGGGGAAACTCCGCCCCCACCCCAGGCTCCACCCCGGCCCCTCCCACTCACCCCAGGCCCCACCCAGGCCCCGCCCATCCATCCCAGGCTTCACCGCTCGGAACTGCACCAGCGGCCCCAGGCTCCGCCCACCGCAGCAGAACTCGAGCGGGCTGCTGCTCGCTAGCCCAGTCCCTGAAGCCCGCCTGCGGGGGTCTAGTCGCCCGCCACAAACCCGTGCCCTGGACCCAGCCACAATGGATGGGGATGTCCCCACCGCTGCAGCCGCCCAGTACCAGCCGGCCAGCCCCCCGCGGGACGCCTGTGTCTACAACAGCTGCTACTGGTGAGGGGCGCGGGCGCAGCTCCCAGTATCTCCCAAGCTTGCTCCGCTGCAACCGGGCCCCGCCTCCGCCCGGCCCCTTCCCGGACTGGCGGGTTTTCTGATTTGGCGGGAGGAGGCAGCGGGAATGGTAGCTTCGTCTGTGGTAGAACGTGGTCTCTGGGTGGGGGTGGGGAAGGGCGGATTTCTCAGAGAATGGCAGGGTTGGAGGCGCATTACTTCTGCTGGGCGCACTTCGCTTGGACATTTCTCAGCAGATTTCAGTGCTTGAGGGCAAGGCAGGGGAGTTGGAGCTGGAGGGTGGAGCGCAGAGAGCCTTTTGGAAATTGCCGAAACCCGTATGTAGTCACACTGATGTGAAGGTCGTTTTAATTTTGGAAGACAATGCATACACAGAGATTTTGCAATAACTTTCCTAGTCACCCAGTTAATAGCAGCTGGGAATTCAATTCAGACCCTCTTGTACCAAAAACCATGATCTTAACCACTCTGTTGTCATTATAATAATTACCCTAGGAGGTAGGTACCCATTGTTATACCAATTTTAAAGATGAGAACACTGACTTAACATGTCTAAGGCCACATAGCTTGTGATTAAGAAACATGTAGAATTTGGCTCTGGACTTTACATATTGTGCCCCTGTCCATGGCCACCTCTGTGGCTGAATGACCACGCCCACCTTGGTCCTTTGACTCCCACACGCACTCTTCCCTTGCCTGTATGACTCCTTCCTCACTTCAGTCCCTAAACAATTGTGAAGTCTTAAGGCCATCTGAAACTGCTGTTCCCTCCTTCAGCTGGTCACTACTGTGGTGTCACCAAGAGATTAAGAATTTGTTCAGCTCTGACTGCATGTCAGGCTCAGTGCCAAGTTCTTTCAGCCATGCCTAGGACACAGGTTCTGCTTATTATAATTTTCCTAATTTTTTAAATGAAAAGATGAGCCACAGAGAAGACTATTGTTTGCCCAAGATGACACACCTAGCACATGGTAGTTAAGAAACTGGAACCTATAATGCTGGAGTCCATGCTTAACTACTACACTTTTTGTCTGCCCTGCTCTCACCTAAATATTATTAGTTCTTATCTCTAATGTCTATTCATTGTTTCATTTGTTCGTTTGTTCATTCATTCATTCAGTAAAATGTGTATTAGGCATTTGGAGTGTGTAGTGCACGATTCTAGGCACATGGAATACAGCAGTGAACAAAATAGACAACATACCTGGTAAGATCTGATTTTTAAAAAAATGTTTTTGTTGGGGGAAGGCAGACAAAAACAAGTAAACCATGTTTGGGTGGTTTGGGTGGTAAGTGCTACAAGGCAAAACCAGGTCAGGTGGAGACTTACTTTTTAATATTAGGATTAGAGGCCTGATACATGAATTTTGTGCACAGGGGGTGTGTCCCTCAACCCAGCCTGCACCCTCTCCAATCTGGGACCCCTCAAGGAATGTCCAGTAGGATCAGGCCTAAACGGACAGTCGAACATCCCTCTCATAATCCAGGACTGCTGGCTCCCAACTGCTTGCCTGCCTGCCTGCCCTTCCTGATTGCCCCCAACCACTTTTGCCTGTCAGCCTGATCACTCCTTAAATACTCCCCTGCCAGCCTGATTGCCCCTAACTGCTCTCCCCTGCAGGCCTGGGTCCCCCCAACTATCCTTCCCTGCAGGCCCAGTAGCCCCCAACTTCCCCCCTCTGCTGGCCTGGTCACCCCTAACTGCCCTCCCCTGCTGTCTTGATTGCCCCCAACAGCCCTCCCTTGCAGGCCTGGTCCCTTCCAACATCCCTCCCCTGCTGGCTATCTTGTGGTGGCCATCTTTGACCACATGGGGGCAGCCATCTTCTGTATTGGAGTGATGGTCAATTTGCATATTACTCTTTTATTAGATAGGGTATTTAAGGAAGACGTTGTTGGTAAAGTGGTATTTGAACAGAAATCTGAAGAAAAAGAGGGTGGGAGCTTCATGGATATAGGTTGGACATTCCAGGCAGGAGGAACAGCAGGGACAAGGGTCTCTGAGAAGAAAGTATGCCATGAATATTCTAGGACTAACAAGGAGGTTGGTACAGCTGGAATGGAGCGGTTTGATGGGAGAATGGTAGAAGATGGATGTTTCTCTAGTAGATCATCTTTTAGTTTCTTCAGCCATAGGCCAGACTCTCCTTGGGGACCTGTTCCAGTTCTTCCTAGCAGGCCATTCTGCCAGCTGTTCCCTCCCCTGCCAGGTCTTGAACTTCAGCTGGCTTCGCACTATTCAGTGCCATCCTGAATTTGAATGTGCTGGAGAATCACCTGGGATCTTGTAAAACATGCAGCTCTTAGGGTCCCACCCCAGACTCTGCATGTATGAGCAGCACAATGAAGGAGTTTGAGTCTATTGTTCACATTTTGAGGAAAACAGGCATAGACAACAAAGTCTGCTTCTTTTTTTAAAAAATATTTTATTGATTTTATTTTACAGAGGAAGGGAGAGGGATAGAGTTAGAATCATTGATGAGAAAGAAACATCAATCAGCCGCCTCCTGCACTCCCCCTACTGGGGATGTGCCTGCAACCAAGGTACATGCCCTTGACCGGAGTCGAACCTGGGACTCTTCAGTCTGCAGGCTGACGCTCTATCCACTAGCCCAACCACTTAGGGCCAAAGTCTGTCTCTTGAGCAGAGCAAGTTCTCTAAGACCTGGTCACTGCTTTTCCTCCAATCTCATTTTGAACCTGCCTTCTCTGCTGTAGTGCAGGGTTTCCCATCTTGGCGCCTTAAATCGTTGTGGCGGCTATCCTATGTATTATGGAGATGTAGTCACATCCTTGCCCTATACTCACTAGAGACCCGTAGCATTCCCTCCCAATTTGTGACCACCAAAAATGTCTGCAAGCATTGCCAAATCCCCCCCTGGGGGGTCAAACCGCCTCTGATTGAGAACCAGTGCTTTGCCCTGTCTGAACATACTTGGTAGTTATACCTTACCACCTTTGCTCCTGTGGGTTCTTCCAACTTGAAATAAATGCCACCTCCACTTTGGTTAGCTTCCCTCAGATGCTACTTATCTTTAAGACCCAGGTTCATGATACCAGTGGTGGCCAGTTTCTGTTTGGCACTGTGTGGTTTGTGGAGTATTTTACCTTTCTGCATGCTTCTCTCACTAAACCCATCATGAGCAATCCTTCCTTGCAGAATCTTGGCCCTAATGCTGCTTTGTTAGCTTTTCTGCTGCCAAAATAATCAACCGACAGGTTGAGAAATTATCATCACTCCCCACTTGTTTCTAAACCAGTTAAATGGGTGCTGGGACTCACATTAAATCAGGGGCTCTTTCCATCCCAGTGTTTCCAAGTATATAAGGCCCTTTGTTTTATTAACATCACAAGTTTTATGAAATCCTCCTACATGATATTAATTGCACTCTTGAAAGAAAAAAGGACAGTAGAAATGAGCTATAAGTTCAGTATCTCTTAAATTTGTTTCTCCTGTGTAACAGTCACACATATTTGAAAAATTAGGCCAAATATGTCCAAACCACATGTGTGTTCAGCCTACAAGTAGTGCTTATGGTACATATGGGTTCATGAACTTTTTGCATTAATTCTATGCATATCCATGGGATGAGGTTAAGGGGAACAAGTAAGAAAAAACAACTGACCTATTCCTCCATCTTCCCTTATCCCTTAAAGTTAGTGATTCCCTCTTCTGTGCTTTCTCTATGCATCTTTCATGGCCTTGGATGCTTGCTTATTTATGGATCTGTATGTCTCCTCTCACTGTCTGTAAGCTCTGATTTATCATATCTTCCAAGCACTTAGCATAGCGTTTTGTATATCACAAGCTCTTGAAGATGTTTATGGCCAACTCTCCAAAATGTCTATAGGCAAGACAGACAGATGTCTTTTCAAAACTTGGTCTCAAAACATCCATATTTTAAAAAATGTTAGATACTACATGTTATATGTCCCATTGAAATAGTGCATGTCCATTGCTCCATAGGACATAGCCTATGGAAATAGTACCAATCTCCTGTTATTACCTTTACCACCCCTTTTACCATAAGGTTTCTTAGGCACTTTAGTTAAAAGTAAAATCATTGGGGAAAAACACAGAAGCTCAACTTCGGTGCTTTAAGCCCAGTCTTATGTAATATTGAGACAGATAGACCAGGGCAAGGCCCGTGAAAAAAAGTGTTTATTTTCATAAAATGTTGACAGCCCCCCAAGCCCTTTGTGCCTTGCTTTGTTTTGGGGTAGCATGGTATAGGTGGCTGGAAGTTAGGCTTTGACAGATTGAGTCCTGTATGTGAACAGAGTGTTGTAGTTCATTTTGAGCAAAGACACCGTGTGGCTCATGAGAAAGGAGCCCAAAAGAGCTGACCTGACAGTACTGCCAGCAGGGGCTGTGCATGCCTGGGCACGAGTGTGACTGTGGCTATAGTGTGGCTCGGTTGGACGCACTGGGCATTGCATTACTCAGGTGGTTCTGTCCGCTGCTGCAGATAGTTAAAGGCCTCTCCTGTAGAAGGGAGTTTTATCTGGGGCAGAGATATAGGAAAGTAGATTTCAATTCAGTATGAGAAAGAACGTTATGTAAGTCAGGACTTCCTCCGTACCAGAGGGACTTGGGGCATCACACTCACAGAGGCTTCCCCCCAAAGAATTCCTGGACATATCACGTCACTGCCCTGATCCTTTCCACTCAGGAGCTCTACCATCCTATGCACCTGCCCTGTGCCATTCCCTAAGGAGCAGGCAACTGGTATTACTGAGACGTATTGAGTATTTCCAATATGAGTGATTATGCTCATTTTACAGGTGAGAAAGGATGTCCATCTCAGCTCAGGACGTTTAACGTTTCCTACTTTTTAAGTGTCTGAATTGGAATTCCAACTGTATCTCACATCCCCGGGCCCAATGCTTATAAAATATTAGAAATTCTATTTTTAACTGTTTTTTTTAGAGAAAGATAGAGAAAGGGAGGAAGAGAAAGAAAAAGAGAGACATTGATTTGTTGTTCCACTTATTTATGCATTCACTGATTGCCTCTTATATATACCCTGAGCAGAGATCGAACCCATACCGTGGCATATCGGGATGACACTCTAACCAGCTGAGCTACTGGCCGGGGCTTGTAGAATATTGACGCAGCTTTTTATCAGCTATAAAATGCCTTTATACACACACACTGCTGGGGGAGGTAATGAGCTCTGTCTTTGCAGAGAGTCCACAAAGTATAGGCTGGGTAACAGCTGGTTGGGGATGTTTTAGAAGAGGTTCAAATGTTTGCTACTTGTTGGATGAGATGGTATTTAAGGTCTCTTCCAACTGTTTCATGTCATCATCAGTCTTTTGTTCAGATTTGAAAGACACAGAGTGTTCTTGCTTAATTATACTGATTAGATAATTATTTTATTACAGTGAAGAAAATATTTGGAAGCTCTGTGAATACATAAAAAACCACGACCAGTATCCCTTAGAAGAATGCTATGCTGTCTTCATATCGAATGAGAGGAAGATGGTAAGTTATTGAGTGACTTCAGAAAGAAAACGAGATTTAGGACATTAGATGCTAAATATAGAGTGTGTTTAATACTATTTTAAAATGTGCTTTGTAAAATACAGCAACATATTAACATTTGTTTTTGGATGAGATTTTTTTTTAACTTCTAGGGTACAGTTGAGTTAGGAGTTTTTTTAACTTCTAGGGTACAGTTGAGTTTAGTTTCTCACTTGTAGGTAGGGAACTATGTGATGGTATGTTCACACAGATGAAATTCCTTTTCTCTAGGAGTTTAAGTAGAACTACAATGAACATATATGAAGTATAAATAAAAGTAAGTCCTAACTATTTTGTAAAGCACGTTTGCAAGGATCGCCTCATGTGATCCTAATGGGAATCCTGTGAACTAGGCAGTTTCAGACAGCTGTCTCTGTTTTATAGGTGAGGAAATAGAGACTCAGGGAGGTTTCATGAATAATGCAGTGGGAAAGCAAGACTTGAACCTGCCAGGCCTTCTGATTTCTCATTCAGGTCTCTTTCTACTCTCCAAGGACCATCGTATAATTAACTTTTGCTTTTTCATTTTATATATATATATATATATATATATATATATATATATATATATATTATTGTTTAAAGTATTACAAATAGTTTCCTTCCCCCCTCCATTGACCTCCCCCCGGCCTCCCCTACCCCCCAGCACATGCCCTCACCTGCCCCTCCCCCCATCTTGTATCCATCTTTCGATCAATCTCTTACAGCCCCCGCCCCCCACTCTCCCCTGCCTTCCCACTGTAGTCTGACAGTCTGTTCAATGCTTCTTTGCCTCTGTATCCATTCTTTCCCCCCATTTCTTTTCTTTAAAAAATCTTGCATCTGCATACTAGAGAAACATATAAGAACAAAAAAATGTTAGAGTCCCAGTATCAATGTCAAATAGTTCCTTATGTGTACATGTCAGCAATGATATCTGGATGGCGGACAAATGGTGGCAATGCAGGTCCCACCTTTTCTGGTTTGGTACGGGACAACCTGCAGCGACGCATAGCTGCTGACTGCTAGCATGGCAAGTTGTTGTAAGCGTCTTCCGTCTCTGGACTGTCTGCGTGGTTGGATGCTTTTTCATTTTTAAGGACACTTAGAAGTAGTATTTGGATTTCTTACCCATTAATTCTTTCACCTGGATTATTGGTTGCTTAGAAATATTTTATTTTTTTGTGTATGTGTTGCTTTGAAGAATTTAGTGGCGGTTTAGCTAAAAGGGTGGCTTATGCAATTTATTGTTTTTGTAGATTCCTATCTGGAAACAACAGGCAAGACCTGGAGATGGGCCTGTGATTTGGGTAAGATGGTCAATACAGAAAGTGTCTGATGCATTATTAGTATGGTGATCCCTGAGGGTCCTTTAAGTTTTGGTAGAGCAGAAAGGATAGGGCAGTAGAGAAAGGCTAATTATAAATTGACTTTTGAGAATAGATGTTAGTTGGCCTAAGGTAGAATCCCTTATAGGCATGTTTATTTTAATTTTGAAATTATTACAGGAATGATTTTATGTTTTGTTTGTTTTGTTCTTATTAATCCGCATTTGAGGATATTTTTGCCATTGATTTTTTAGAGAGAGTGGAAGGGAGGGGGCGGGACAGTGAGAGAAAAACATTAATGTGAGACACACATCAATTCATTGCCTTCCACATGTGTCTTGACCAGGGCCAGGGATCAAGCCTGCAACCAAAGTACATGCCCTTGATCAGAATCAAAGCTAGGACCCTCAGTCTTTGGGCTCCATCCACAGAGCCACACTACCTAAGGCATTACAGGAATTAATTTAAATGGTCTGTGTGGCAGATATATTTGTTATCTCCCGGACTGATAACTTTTGGCACTGGGAAGGACTTTAACAATATCTAGTTGAGCTGCACACGAGAATTATCTGGAAACTGTTAAGAATACTATACAGCCCTGGCTGGTTTGGCTCAGTGGATACAGCATCAGAATGGTGACTGAAGGATCCCAGGTTTGATTCTGGTGAAGGGTACATGCAGGGTTGTGGGCTCGATCCCCAGTAGGGGGCATGTAGGAGGTAGCTGATCAATGATTCTCTCTCATCATTGATGTCTCTACCTCTCTCTCCCTCTCCCTTTCTCTGTGAAATCAATAAAAATGTATTAAAAAATACTGTACAAATTTCTTACCTAGTTGATCTAAAGAAGAATTTAGGAATTAGCGTTTTCAGCAAACTCTTGAGTGAACATGGCTGGCGTTGGAAACACACATCTGTTCCAGACCCTTCATTTTTCAGGTGAAGAAACAAGCCCAGAAAGGCAAAGCAAGTAGCTCAAGGTCATCTAGCTGATCAATGGCAGAACTGGGTCTCAGGCCTGGGTCCTTTCCAGTGCACATTGTGCACCATCTTAATGGCCCCATGAAGAACAGAATTGTTTATGCTAGTAACCATGAAGAGAAAAGTAAAATAAAAACTCCTCATGATAATTTTTAAAAATATATTTTATTAATTTTTTATAGAGAGGAAGGGAGAGGGATAAAGAGTTAGAAACATCGATGAGAGGAAAAAAAGATCAGCTGCGTCTTGCACACCCCCTACTGGGGATGTGCCTGCAACCAAGGCACATGCCCTTGATGGGAATCAAACCTGGTACCTTTCAATTTGCAGGCCAACGCTCTCTCCACTGAGCCAAACTGGTTAGGGCCATTCATGATAATTTAATGAACATGTAGTTTCTGATGCTTATTTAAAATAAGAATTGGCTTCATTTAACATACATTTATTGGGTACCTATTATATGTCAGGCACAAAATAGGATAAAGTCCTTGGCTTCATAGAGCTATATTTTCACTTTTTTCCCCAGCGGGTGATGTGCGGCTCTGAGACTAAAGCCCAAATCCAGCAGTGTTGGGTGTTGGGTTAGGAGCTCGTATTTAGAGTCAGACACAATGTGGTGAAGCCCCAGTCTCAATGATGGCTGTGAACTGGACGTGCTATGTGTGCAGCTCCAGCACAGCTGAGGATTCAGCGAGTCTGAGGGAGGGCCGGCAAAGGATGAAGAAAAGACAGAGAATAAGCTGTGTCTGGGTGGATCTTCAGTGCCTGGCTGAGGCCACAGAACAGATCCAGACGGCAAGCTGAGCCTTTATTTTATAGTCAGAGGTAAACAAGGTAGTGGTCACCATAGTTACAAGGTTCTTGTGAGTTTCACTTGTTTGACAGCGCTTGCTGCACCTCCACACCCCATTAGCTACCCAGGAAGGATCTAGGGAGAGTCATAAGATCAAGCATAATTATGCTAAGAGGGCTTTGCCCTCTATGCTGGGACTTATTTGCAGCTTTGCCAGCAGGTCAGTCCAAGGCTTAACCCTGTAACTGGTCCCTACAGTTATATACCCTCTTTTTTCTTTTTAAAATATATTTTGTTGATTTTTTTTACAGAGAGGAAAGGAGAGGGACAGAAAGCCAGAAACATCAATGAGAGAGAAACATCGATCAGCTGCCTCCTGCACACCCCCTACTGGGGATGTGCCTGCAACCAAGGTACATGCGCTTGACCGGAATCGAACCCGGGACCTTTGAGTCCGCAGGCCGATGCTCTATCTACTGAGCAAAACTGGTTTCGGCATATACCCTCTTTTTTCAGTGTTCTCTCTGGTCAGTGGGTTTGGGGGGATTTGAGGAGGTAATGCAGAAAGTATTATCCAGGTATTCAGTACCGTGCCTGGTACTGTGCTCGATAAGTGGTAGCTATTAGTATTGTTGTTAGCGACACCCCATAACCCCTGTTGCAGACAGTCCATTTCATTTATGACCATTCTCATTACTGACCCGCTCAACTGATTTTGAGTCACGGTCTTGCTTCCCTTTTTTTTTAAGGTAATTTGTAGGGCGAGGACCTATGGTCATGTCCCTCTTTTTAAAAGCATTTACCAATAAATAAATAAGTAAATAAAATAAAAGGCATTTACATATATAATCTCATTAGTTCTCCTAGCATACTCTGAGGTACATGGTACAGTTACCTTCATTTTATAAAAGGGTAACAGGCTGGTAAGTGGAAGGGCTTGAGTAGGTGAGCCAACGTCAGAATGCCCTTACTGCTTGCTCTCCTCCCTCCTGCAACCATTGACTTGTGTTTCCCACTCACTTCTCTGGGAGCTCCCTGAGGGTGAGGAGCTGTCTTTCTCACCTCTGCATCTATATTTCAACAGCACAGCTTCCCACAAACGATAGGGAAGGGAGCGTGTACTGTAAAACAACTGTAACACGAGTTAAAAGATGTCAAGATACAGATTTTAGAAGGTAGCTATACTCACCACTATACTACCAATGCCTTGAGAAACAGATTTTGGATATGGCAGAGACTGCTTCTGGCAAGGGATGGGAGAAGATTAAAAACAACAACAACATGGACTTATGGGGAAGAGAGCCTTTGAGTTGGAGCTTGAGTGATGGGGTGAGGGGGAAGAGAACCATGGGGAAGGTTGCGCAGATGGGGGGGAATAAGATGAACAAACGCAGGGAAAGGAAACTGCACTGTTATGGGGGAGCCACTCTTCATTTAAACCTGGAGGGTCAGATGCATTAGGAGGGGAGTACAGGGAATGAGCATCCATTTCTGAAGCTATTTCTGCTTTCCTAAGATAGAATTGGAGCCAGAGGAAGCACTTTAGGCTCCAATGGCACAACATCTTGAGTCTCAATAAGTGAATTATCTTTCCCACCTCACAGAGTCAAATGAATTAACATTTGAGAAAATGCTTTATAAGCTCTGAAGAACTAGAAACGTAAGATGATATTATGAATTGTTATCCTGATACTAGAGGCCTGGTGCATGATATTCATGCACTCAGGGGAGGAAGGGATGTCCTTCAGCCCAGCCTGTGCCCCCTCGCAGTCTGGGACCCCTCGCTCCTTACCTCCCGCCTGCTGTGGAGGTGGGAGGGTTTCCTGCCACTGCTACTGCGCTTGTCAGCTGTAAGCCCGGCTTCTGGCTGAGCTGCACTCCCCCCTGTGGGAACACACTGACCACCAGGGAGCAGCTGGTGGCAACTGGTCGTTCTGCCAGTTGTTCCTCCATTTGGTTGATTTGCATATTAGGGTTTTATTATATAGATGACTGAACTTTTAATCTCGCAGTGCTGTTCTCTGATAGCGTTTTTGCTTCGAAGAACTCAAAGCACTGGACTACCCTCATGTTCCTTGATAACCACCCTGACATTCCTTCCAGCAGTGCCTGGTGTCAGGGAGTGAGAGTGAGGATTCACATACAGTGTCTGAGCTGTGCACGCAAAGCTCTCTATTCCTTAATGGTTACACTGAGGTTTTAGCTAATTAAAACAAAGCAAAACCAAATGCCAACATTTTTCTTTTCTTTAGCTACCAATCTAGTATAAAACAGCCCCCTTTGTTAGAGGTGGGAGGATATTCTTGTAGACTATTCTCTGTATTCATATGCATGCATATGCACTTCTGAATGCATGTGTGTCCACATAAACTTTTAAAAAAGAGTATATTATGCATATTCTGCAGTTTGCTTCTTCCACCCAGCTATATATATAACATGGACATTTTTCTGTTTTCCACATAAATTTACCAAAATCTTTTTTAACAGCTACTCCATTTCATGGCTGCATGCATCATCGTTTATTAATCTTACCCCTCATGGTATAAATATATATATACCATTGCTTGTGTACTGCCATTTCTCTCTAGGGTGGATTCCTTAAGGTAAAATTGCTGGGTGAAAGAGTTTTTAATATATCTGAACATTTCCACTGTCTACCCTGTCACTGGACATTTGTTCTGTTTTCAGGATTTTGTATTCGCTTTATTTTATTTTGCTCTTATAAAGAGGGCTGTATTCATCTTGTGTCTGCTATTGGGGCTATATATGCATTATATCTCAGACAGCCTTGGAATTCATCATCATATAGAGTAACTTGGTTAACTTGGGCAACTTTTACCTCCAGGATTACCATGTTGTTTTGCTTCATGTTTCAAGTGGAGGACAGAGCTTCATTTATGATCTCGACACTGTCCTGCCATTTCCCTGCCTCTTTGATGCTTATGTGGAAGATGCCTTTAAGTCCGATGAGGACATCCATCCCCAGTTTAGAAGGTGAGGAAATTTAGGATGAATTTTCCTACTTTCTGATGTGAGACTTTGACAATTATATAGAGTTAGTTTGTTTCTTTTTGCATTTGCTTAGTAAAGATTGCTTATCTTGGCATCACCATTGAGTTGATATTTGAGAATGATGTGCTACACAGAAGATGCAAAATATTTAAAAATTTTAAAGGTTGGCAGTCTTTTAAAAATGTGTGTGATAAGCCGAAACCGGTTTGGCTTAGTGGATAGAGCATCAGCCTGCAGACCGAAAGGTCCCAGGTTGATTCCGGTCAAGGGCATGTACATTGGTTGCGGGCACATCCCCGGTAGGGGGTGTGCAGGAGGCAGCTGATCGATGTTTCTCTCTCGTCGATGTTTCTGACTTTCTATTCCTCTTCCTTCTTCTCTTTAAAAATCAATAAAATATATTTAAAAATGTGTGTGATAATATTATAAACATTTTCTTAGTCATTTGGGGGATTTCTCTCATACTCTTGTTTTTGAGGGGGTGGTAAGGTGTGTGTGGTGTGGGGGATAGGATGCCTTATGATGCCAAAATTGAGAAGGCTGTAATGGCAGCACCTGAAAATAATGTGTTTTGACCCTGATACCAGATGTATTTCGTGCCTTTGTAGAGTTCTGGATTTCATTTGATCATTTCTCATGGCTTCTTTAAGAGGTAACAAGCCACACACATATTTGCATATTACTAATAGTACGAAAATGACTGCTTAGTTTTTTTAAAAATATATTTTATTGATTTTTTACAGAGAGGAAGGGAGAGGAATAGAGAGTTAGAAACATCGATGAGAGAGAAACACCGATCATCTGCCTCCTGCACACCTTCCACTGGGGATGTACCTGCAACCAAAATACCTGCCCTTGACCGGAATCGAACCTGGGACCTTTTAGTCTGGAGGTCGACACTCCATCCACTGAGCCAAACCAGTCTTAGTTTTGTGCATGTCATAGAAAATGAGTCTTTACAAAAATTGAGTTAGAATTTCAACTGTGATACCTCCCTGTGGTGAATGAATGCTGATTTATCTGCAGGAAATTTAGAGTTATCCGCGCCGATTCTTACTTGAAGAACTTCGCTTCTGACCGATCTCACATGAAAGATTCCAGTGGGAACTGGAGAGAACCTCCTCCCTCGTATCCCTGCATTCAAACTGGAGGTGAACCAAACATGCGTCTTTCAGGCATTTCTAGTCCCTGTGCAGATCAGCCTTTTCCCCTAATCAGGGACAGAAATCTCATTGCTTTTTGGGTAAACCCTCCAAGTGGTAAAGAGGTTAGAGGAAGTGTGGTTCTGTGTTTTCATTAGCTTCAGAAATTGAGGCACGGAGAACAGGACTGGAAGGCATAAGGACTCATGGGAGAGGAAAAATGTTGGGAGTAGACCATGCCACTTGCTAGAATATTGGAGGTACTTATTGCGGGACATGATTGGCCTTTAGGAGATCTGCATGTTTGTGTCATTTAACACTGGGGCTGGTAGCACCTTGCTGTGGTAGGGTTTCACGTTATGGTGGAAAAAATCACCAGTGCATCCTTGTGATGGATGAAGTATCAGATCCCTGGCATTAGAACAAAATCTGCATTAGGAGGAGGGGAGAGCTAGCAGGTTTTATTGTACCTCTCATCCAGTTTATGTGCTTTTAGGCATCAGTCCAGTTAATAATTCCTTGAGATTTGAGTAGATAAAGAGTTCTTCACCCTATTCCTATTGTTTGGCATTCATATGAGTGAAACATTATTAATGGTTGAGAGTAATTCACAACATTGCCATTGATTGGTGAGGTCATCCCCTCATATGGGTGATACTGTCTGTGGAAAATGCTCTGTAAGCTGTGCAACAGCCAGAAAAATGGAGCAGAAATATTTAGAGTTCAGCAAGGAAGAAAGTAAGAACATATTTGGCATATTCGAAGGACATGAATTAAGAGAAGAATCAAACTCTGATTTTTAAGGGTCTTTGTGAGAAGCTCTCATAATTTAAAAAATTGATATTGGAATTGGTTTTTGGTCTACCAGCCTGCTTTCCAGGCTCAGCATCAGAATTGGGAGTGATCCTTGGCTAGGCCAGGGCTTCACAGGTCTACGTTTCAGTCTTGGACAACCTGCTGTATGGGTTATGGTCTGGGGCAATGTGCTTTGGTAGCTTCCCATCTCATGGATGTGAACTCAGAGCCTTGTGCATGGTAGACGTTCAGGAAACACCACTTTATCAGCCCTGATGGTCTTCGAGTCATTCCTTAGGGTTTGATGACTACTATCCTGTAATAAGTGATGCTTTGTGTCATGCTTTGTGCTTCCCCTTTACATATTAATTTATTTTCCACCACAACTCAACGAGTTCAGTTTTATTTTCCACATTGGATAGATTCATAAACCCTTTGCCTAAGGTGCATGGCTAGAAAGTGGTAGGGTCAGCACACTGTGCTTAAGAAAGGTTTTTTTTATGGGGGGAAGAGGTGTCTTTTTTTTTTAATGCTATACACACTTTTTAAAAATATTTTTACTGAGTTTTAGAGAGGAAGGGAGAGGGATAGAGAAGTAGAAACATCAGTGATGAGAGAGAATTATCGATTGACTGCCTCCTGCACCGGGGATCAAGCCCAAAGCATGATCTCTTGGTTCATAGGTTGACATTCAACCACTGAGCCACACCAGCTGGGCTATTGATTTTTTTAAGTAAGAATACTTGAAGATAATTTTTTTTTTACCTAATTATATTAAAGGGCCTAGAAAACAAACACTATTGTATTTCAGAAGTTGAGGTTTCTATTAGCAATTTGTTAAAAATGTTAGCTGACCTGCTTACTGACTTACATGGGGCATGGTGTCTATCCCAGGTAAGCAAGAGCTTTTGCCCATTTCTCCTTGGAGGCTCCTATCTTTGCTTTATTTTGGGGTACTTGGTCCCCCTATGGTCCCCAGTTTTCTGATGACTTCAGTGAAACTACTAGGTTTTGCTGATTATCTAGTTGTTTTTGTTGTAATGATGGGCTTTTTTAAAAAAATATTTCTTTATTGATTTCAGATAGGAAGTGAGGAGAGAGAGATAGAACATCAATGATGACAGAGAATCATTGATTGGCTGCCTCCTGCTCGCCCCCGACTGGGGATTAAGCCCGCAACCCAGGCATGTGCCCTTGGCCGGAATCGAACCTGGGACCCTTGAGTCTGCAGGCTGATGCTCTATCCACTGAGCCAAGCCAGCTAGGGCAAGATGGGCTTTTTAAATATATAGATTCTTTTTGCAATTCTTTTATTTTTTGTAATTTATTTGCTGAAGAAACAGTCTGGGAGAAGCAGTCTGGGTTTTCCTAATGGTGTCTCTTTTGTATCCTCTGAATTCCCTGTAAATTGGCAGTTTGATTATTCATGCATTTCTTTTTTTTTTTTTCATTCAACTGCTTAGTTTTAGAGTCCAGAGTGCTAACCATTACAGAATGGGATTAACTATTTAGTTTTAAATAACTTTAGACTTCTAGAGAATTTGCTAAAATAGAACAAAGTTTCTATATCCACTTTACTCAGATTCCGAGTAAACCATAGTGTAACCATTAAAACCAAGAAAATGATACATTTGATAAAAAATATTGACATAATACTATAAACTTAGAGACGTCATTTACATTTTGCAAGTTTTCCCACTGATGTTTTTTTGGTCCAGGCTGTTAGGTTTCATTGTCATGTCACCTTGGTCTCCTTCAATCTGTGACAAATTCTTTTTTTCTGGTGTAACTTTCAGACTTTTGAAGAGCTCTGGTCAGTTATTTTGTAGGGTATCCCTCAGTTTGGGTTTGTGTGATGTTTTGTCCTGAGTAGATCAAGGTTTTACATCTGCAACAAGAATACTCCAGCAGTGATATTGAACCATTATTCATTTGAATAAATCCCCCTACTTTTGGCCTTCTGGGTGGTTTTATTGCTGTTAAACCAAAATTGTGTTTTCAGTGGACATTTCTTTCATGTTCTTTTTTAGATTCCAAAATGAACCTGAATGATTTTATCAGTATGGACCCCAAGGTAGGGTGGGGAGCTGTGTACTCGCTGTCTGAATTTGTACATCGTTTTGGCAGTCAAAGCTACTGAACTTGACATCTGGATGTAGAACCATGGAGCAGCGCGGGGACATGAACAGTAAACTTCCTGGTACATTTGGTTTGCAACTGTATTTTCTTCTTTTAATTCATTTCACTTGAAACATGAGTGAATAAAAACAGAAAAACTTTTTTTTCATGTGTCAGGTTAAAACGTGATGTAGTGTATATTTGCCAAGATAGTCCTAACTGCTTATTTGTTCAAACCTGTGATGACTTATGCCAGTAATTGTTTTCGTGTGATAGAGTGTAGACTCTGTGTCTGTTCTGGATGTTTCATTTTTCTCTAGCTATACTGTAAGCTCCTGGCGGGCAGGGCTTTGTGGCTCATTGCACAATGGGTCTCTAATATCCATAAAAGGTGGCCAATGATGTTTGCAATTGTGTGGCTGCTTGAAGAGGGCTGATACAGTGAGCTGAATCAGCAGTAAGTATTAGTCTTTTTTGACTACTAAGTTCTTTAAAAAGATTATAGCTTGCTCAGGTTTGAATGTAGTTTGGCCTATTTGTATGTGTGTTTTTTTTAAAAAAATTTATTTAAAATTATTTTTTATTTTAAAGATTTTGTCATTTTTGATGACCTGAGAGATGCCCAAGAATATTCTAATTTGTAGATGGGAACTATGGCTTTAAAATACATTTATCACTCTTCCTTCTTGAAGATGTGTTAGAAATTTGGCTTTCATCATATAATTCCAAATAAAAGATGTTTGGCGTTAATCCAGCATATAGTGGCAGACCTCATTTACGTTTTCCTGATTCTACTGTAAAAAATAAGTAATTTCTTATAGCAAGGGTGCCCAAGCTTTTGATCTTAAATGAGTTTTCTGCTTATTAAAAAAACCTGTAATTTAATATAAACTTCCTGCCTTGTGCTGTAAAGGGACAACTGAAATGATTGACTCAAGGATCAACCAATCTAAGGAAATATCAGGTATCCATTGGGTTCAGCTGACCAGGAAGCTTCTGGGAGAAAGTGAATAAATGTTTGTAAGAGGAATACAAATACAACCTCTTAAGTTATTTTATAATTTAGAGCTAAATATAGACCTCAGACTTGTATATCTTGTTGACCTTCAAATGGAGATTTAAAAAGTATGTGGTTAAAATGAAGAAGATAAAATTTGGCAGGCTGCACCATGGAAATACTTTGTCCTGAGCGAAATGTTTTTAGAGGGGCCAAAGGATGGTCATCTGATTTACAAATGGCTTTTTTATTTTTGCTAGTGTATAAGCAGGTTTTCTCTATGGTATTCAAAATTATGTCTAGTGCAGACAAATCAGACAGTGTGTGTATGTGGTAGTTTGACCTTCTCTGATACCTTGCTTTGAAGTTGAAAAACCCTGTCTCCTAACCAAGATAGGAGCAAGGTATATCATTTTAAAAGCCTGTTAAAATATCCACGGGTCATAGTCTTAACTTGTAAGTGGCAATACAGGACATTTATTGTTTCTTTTTACTTAGCACTCCTACAGTGCCCTTTGGGGATCCCCTCTTCGCACATTTCACGTTGTTCTGGGGGCCTATAGGTAAAGGCATATAGCCTAAACTGGGCCAGGCTTGGAACACAGCCTTGGACAAGTCTAAGAATGACCTGATACAGTCTGCAGATTTGCTGTGTTGAGTTCAGAGGGAGACATTCTTTCTCCATCAGGATTGCTAAGCTAGGGACCTGGGGGTTTGGGACTCTGTGGGCATCTTGCTGCCACAGATAAGGGCCTGACTACAGAGTGCAACCCAGCAGTTCTGAGAGCAGAGCCATGGATCTGTGTTCCAAGCCAGTTCCAACTATTGAGCTGTCCAGTGACATAAATCAGTGGGTTTTCTTTTCTCTTCAGTCTCTGTGGATTGGATCACTGTCAGTCTGAACTGAAAGGTGGGTTGGTCCTCTTACAAGATTTTTCTACAAAGTTGTTTATTTTATCAGGCTTAGGAACTTTTACTTTTGTCTTTCTGTGCTTAATTTTTCTCTGAGGTCAGATTTATTTTCTTTATTCAACATAAGTGAGTGAACTGAATAAATACTGCCTGGAAAGAGGAACTTTCAAGAAAGCAGGGGCTGAAATACAATGTGTAAGTTGACTATGAAAATAAGAGAAATAAAGTATATCTGAACATCTGACATACAGTGGAACAGGGATGCAAATATAGAAATATAAGGTGGTTCCCTAGTCAGCACTGACTATTCCTGATTGAAGACATTGCCATGACCTTTAAGAAAGATTATGCCTTTCAGAAGAGGGGTTGATTATGATGGAAATAATGACAAACTCTTTTGTGTATGTGGCTGTGGTTTTTCTTCATTTAATTTCTTAAAATATTTTTGTTGATTTCAGAGAGGAAAGGAGAGGAAGAGATCATTGATCGGCTGCCCCCTGCAGGCCACCAACTGGGATTGAGCCTGAAATTGGTCGTGGCCCTGACTGGGTATCGAATCCAGACCTCTGGTGCATGGGTTGGCAATCACTGAGCCACATGGACCAGGATGATTTTTAGTTAATTACTTGGAAAACAGGGTACATACACATTGTATAAATTCAAATGTATAAAAGGGTATATGGTAAAAAGTAAACTTCCTTTCACTTTGTCCTTCAATTTTCTGACTTCTATCCAGAAACAACTTCTGTTTTCAGTTTCTTTTATATCATACCAGGAGTCCTATTTTTGCCCATTTTTTATTATGTATTAAGTTCTGTTTTTATTTTCCCCACAATTGGTAACATTCTAAATAAACTGTTCGAATTTTACTTTTTAAAGTTAATATATTAGCATTTTTAAATCAGTATATGCTGAACTTCCTCATTCTTTAAAAAAGTTACATAGTATTCTGTGGTATGCATGGTCCTTCATTTAACAGTCCTTTATAAGTTGTTTTTAGCCTTTTGATATGGCATGAAATGCTTCAAGGAATATTTTTGTCCTTGTGTCTTTTTTTTTTTTTAACAATTTCATTTTTTAGTGTGTGTGTGTGTATGTGTGTGTGTGTGTGTGTATAATTGATTTCAGAGAGGAAGGGAGAGGGAGAATGATAGATATATCAGTGATGAGAGTGAATCTTGATTGGCTGCCTCCTACAAGACCCACACTGGGGATTGAACCCGCAACCTGGGCATGTGTCCTTGACCAGAATCAAACCCATGACCTTTCAGTCCTCAGAGCTCTATCCACTGAGCTCAACCAGCTAGGGCATCCTTGTGTCTTTATAACAATTTCTGAGATATATTTTGAAAGTGTAGACTGCTAGTTGTCCTACCAAAACCATTCTAGGTTGTATTTTTTCCTAGACAAGGGGATAGCAAATCCTATATAATAATCCTATATAATAAAAGGGTAATAGGCAAATTGAGCATAACGGGCAGAACGACCAGAATGTTGAACCAGTCACTATGAGGCGCACTCACTATCTTGGTTCCTTTCCATTGCCAGCAGGCTCCAATCGCCTGATGGCCACCCACAGCGGGGGCCAGAGCTGGTGAGTGGACTGGAATAGCCAACCTCTCTTTCCCTTCCCCCTGGCTGTCAGGCATCGATCACATGATGGTGAATGGGGAACTGGGGGTGGGGCCGGCTGCAGGCAGCTGGAGAAGGTGGCCCTGATCGCAGGCCAGGCCTAGGGACCGTACACATGCACGAATTTTGTGCACCAGACCTCTAGTGTTTCTATAAAGGACTATAGAGTAAATATTTTAGGCTTTGCAGGCCTTATGGTCTCTGTCATGACTGTTTAACGCTACCTGTAGCAGGTAAAGCCACTGTAGAATATATGAAAATGAGTGGGTGTGTCTGTGCTCCAGTAAAACTTTGTTCACAAAACCAGGGGGTTTGAGGAGTTGACCCTTTTTGCTGTCTTGTTCTAGAGTACAAGAGTTCTACTGGCCTACAGCTGCTGTGCCACATTTCCCAGTCTCCTTTGCAGTTAGGTGTGGCCATGTGACCAGGTTCTCACCATTGTAAGAAGTAAGATGTGGCCACTTATATGGGCTGGCCTGTGAAACATTGCCTGCCTACTCTTCTTATCTTTTCCTACTTTTCTACTGAATGGAATGGTGATGACTAGAATGACCTCACAAGTTATTTACTGAAGATAGCAGAGCCACCATCAGCCTGGATTCCTGAATGATCCTGGGGAGCCGAGTTGCGTACCTGCCTGAAAGGTATAGTATGGAGCTAACTGTTCAGTAAGAGGCAAAAGCGTATTTTTTTAAGTCACAGAATCATTGATGACTCTTGATTCAGCCCTTCTTCTCTAAATAATACAGTGCTCATTCACACATTTGTAATGGTATTCTGACTGGGTTGGAAATAAGACCCTGTGATGTATCATATAGAGTTAGATTCTCTGTGCTCATGCAAGCCTCCCTCTAAGTGTGTCACAATATTTTCGGAATTATTGTCCTTCACAGAATATTAAGAACCCTGAAAACAGATGTCCATTTATATATCTTGTTTTGCATGAGGTTCAGGAGCCTTGTGGGAAATAAGCCAAGTGAACTTTGTCCTTATTCAGGGTTCAGAAACAGCAAGTCCCTTTTTTCCTATATCTTCTTGTGGCTGACATCTCCCTGACAGGTCTCATCTCCAACTGAAATAATCCTTCCCTAATCAGTTATCAAAAGGTGATCGCCCCAAATCAACATCAGGCTATTTAACTACTTTCCCCCAACCCCACTGCACTTCATAGCAGTTATCACTAACTGAAATTATCTTGTATATTCATTTGTTTAAAAACCTTTTTTTTTTAAATCTCCCTTCACTAGACTGTGAACTCTCTCTTTGCCGTATTCTCCCCTCTAATGCTGCTGCTCATTATAGGGTGACACAGTAGGTTCTCAACAAATAGCCCTCAAATATTTACTGCAGAAGCAGTTCCTGTCCCCAAAGGAATTTGGAAGATCCAGCTTCCCTCCACTGGATCTCTGGATCATGCTGGAAAAATGCTGCCAAATTCCTGCTCTTTGAATTCATCCCTTTGATTCAGTTTCTTTTTTTAGATTACACTGTCCTTTTGTCAAATAGGTTTCTTTTGCAATCTTTCAAGCCTCAACTCCAAGCCCCACTTTTTCACCTTTTGGTCTGGAAAGCACATTATAAATGACTTCTGCAGATAGCAGAGATGATCACCAGCTGATCTAATTAGTGTCACTCACCCTCCGTGGATACCTCACTCCAGCATCCTGTCATGAACATGTGTGGAAAGCACCGGTCCTGTGTCTGATTGTGACAGCCGGGCCTCGGTTACCTCGCTGCCCTCCCCTCCGCTCACAGCAGCCTGCACTGGGGAGTGAACTGTCTCACCCTCGCAGTTCAAGGAAAATGTGGCTTTTGCTATGAGCTACAGCAGGTGTCTGTTGGGGCCAGGCTTTTAATAACATCCATTTGTTATCAAGGAAGCAGTCATTTTACTTAGGGTCAGCAGGTAGTCTTTCGTTAGGTTTCCATGGGGACTTGGAGTTTTAGAGCAATTTCAGGGAAGAACATTAGGAAGAAATTGAGAGGCAAAATGTTAACATAGCCACACTGTTCTAGCACACACCATTTCTAGAACTATGGGTGATGGACGAGTCACCTCCCTCTCAAGGCCCACAGGGTGCAGAGCTCTGTGTGATGTCCTTGGAGTCGGATATGGCTTAGGCCCTGCCTTCAGAATACAGGAAAAATCAGGTTTGAGTCTTTAGTCCCCATTACAGACATGCTTTTGTAAATTAATTGCTGTGTGACCTTGGGGAAGTCACTTAACCTCTCTGGGCCTTGGTTGCCTTAAGAGTTATTAAGATTTTTTTAAAAAATAAATTTTACTTTTTTTTTTTTTTTTACAGAGGAAGGGAGAGGGATAGAGAGTTAGAAACATCGATGAGAGAGAATTATTGGTCAGTGGCCTCCTGCATACCCCCTACTGGGAATGTGCCTGCAACCAAGGTGCATGCCCCTGACCGGAATCGAACCTGGGACCCTTCAATCCGAAGGCTGACGCTCTATCCACTGAGCCTACCTGGTTAGGGCTTAAAGTTTTTTATTTATTGATTTATTTAGGGAGAGAGAGAGAGAGAGAGAGAGAGAGAGAGAGAGAGAGAGAGAGACTGATCTGTTGTTCTACTAATTTGTGCAGTCATTGGTTGATTCCTGTATATGCCCTGACCAGCTATCAAACCCCCAACCTCAGCAAATTGGGCTGATGCTTTAACCAATTGAGATGCCTGGGCAGGGGCAAGAATTATTTTGAAAGAGTTCAAAATGATATTGCTTTGTGTGTGTGTGTGAAAGAGAGAGAAAATATTTTATGATCCGAATGGTAAAGTGTTTTTAAGTAGCTAGCACTGTGTGCCTAATATATGCTAGATAGCTCTTCTAACCCTTTATATGTATTAACCTGTTTAGTCCTCAAAACAACAATGTAAGATTCTCTTCATGTCACAGGTGGGGGAATTGAGGCACAGTGAACTAAAATAACTTACCCAAAGCCACATAGCTAGTGAGGCAGGATTTGAATCTAGGGCATCCCAGTCTTGGTCCAGTTGCTACCATTCATTTTACCCAGTTCCCAGAGTCGGCCATCTCCCCTCACTCACTCACACTTACACAGACACACACACAGACACACACACACACACACACACACACACACACACACACACACACACACACACACACACACACATTCTGTAGTCAAATTCCCATCACTAGAGAGGTGCTTCCTATTGTGGAGCAGAAGTGGAGTATCCAACTTCCCTATGGCCTGGGTGAAATGTCCTTTAAAGCTGTTCGCCCGAAGTAACCTACCTTGTAGTTACTGCAAAGAACCATTCATCAGTGAACTTCAAATTTTGCGAATTTGAGATTCACTGGAGAGTTTATTTAAAAAAAACAAACCACAAAACCCAGATGCTCACATCCCTCCCTGAGGGATGCTAATTCAGAAGCACACCAGTGGGACTTCGGTTTCAAATCACAGAAGTCACTCTTGCTACTTGAAATTGAAGGGGATTTGGTTCAAAGTCACAGAGAAGGGAAGCAAACATTTGGAGAGGGGTCAATGCCTTTAGCAGCCAGAGATGCCTGGCTTCTGTCCCTTGGTGCCCAGACCTATGAATTCTGGCAGCACTGTCTCTGGCTCAAAGCATATCCTATAGGACAGAACCAGTGTCACTGGTGGTGTCCCCAAGCTGGGGCTGTGCCTCAGCCTTCCATGGGCCATTCATTCTGCCATCCAGATGACCAGCTACTCTGGGTCATGGGGACATGGTCAGACCAGAGGGCATCCGGGGGCACCACCACACATGGACTCACTTCCTTTGCTGTGAATAGGCTCATGATCAGAAGCAACGTTGGCTTTGGGAATGTCACTTTCACTCATTGAATTTGGTTACTGAGTCTTAAACGCCAAATTCCGGAGGCTGTGAAGTTCCCTAATAATCCGACAGTGGCTATATTATCAGACAAGCACTTCAGTAAATAACCACCCTGCTTATTCTTAATGCTTTTGTATGTCGAGTGATCTTATATATGGCCGGGATTTTTATTTCAAAACTTGGAACCTAAGACACACATCTTAAATATCTAAGGCATTAGGCATTTTAAAGTAAACGAAGTTGCAAAAGTGTATTGCGGAAGTTGATTCAATAATTACCTCATAACAAGAAAGAATTCTTCTGGCAGTTCCAAGCAATACCAATCCTTGTAGTAATTAAACCAGAATAAAAATATATATTTGGACTCTTCACCAAGCACTGAAGAAGCCAGGAGTTGTTTGATATGATTACATCATGCTTAAAAAAATACTGCTTGTTTTTCAAATATAATTTTTTAAAATTGAATTTATTGTAAATAACATTGGTTTGCAAAACCATACAGGTTTCAAGTGTACAACCCAATAAATGTCATTTTAAAGAGATCCTTTCTGTTTTCTAAATCCTCTTAGCTCTCTCACTTAAATGACTGCCAGCTATTGAACCTCTAGACTTTTTGGCAACATAAAAATGAACAAATCAATTTGGTGCTATATCTATGGAGGGCAATCCAGATATTTAACTCTAAAAGTGACCTATGAACATTACCTGTGACCTAGTAATTCCCACGTAGGACTGGATCTTATGGATACACTGAACATAGCAGGATGATGAACAAACAGGGTTAGTCAGTATAGGATTGTGGATAACAAAAGATTGGAAACCATCTAGGGGCTCCTCCATGGGAACTGATGGAATGAATTATGGTACAACTAGAGAAGAAAATATGAAACTATGAAAATAAATAAAGAAGGTTATATTTCTTAAGCTAACTAGTGATGTTTTTATTTTCTCATCTTAAGCTTATGCTATATTCTTTTGCATGTGCTAAGTAGTTAGTAAAGTTAAGTTTAGAAGGGAAGTAAGAGTGCATACTAAAAGAGGAATGGGAGGGAAGTAGAAAAGGGTACAGGGGGATAAATGATGATGGAAGATGGCGAACACACAAAAGTGTACAGATGATGTATTATAGAATTCTGCACCTGAAATCTATGTAATTTTATTAACTTGTGTCACCCAAATAAGTTCAATAAAAAAAGAATAAAGCTACCATATCTCTTACACATACACACAAAAAGAAGTAATGTAAACGTATTGTCTTGTATTTATATAGAATATCTAAAAGAATATCCAATATCCCAAAGAAACTGGAGACAACTGGGGAGCTGAGGTCAGAGGGGAGGAAAATATCATTGCATGTTCATCTGTGTGTTTAAGAGTTGTGAGCCCTGTGGATATAGTAAAAATAGGACTGAAGTAAAAAATAAATAAATCACACCTTACCCTCTCACATTTACCCACACAACTTAATTATTATTTTTTTTAAACAAACACAGCTTTTAACAGCTACAGCTTCAGAGGCTGTCTGTAGTTCAAGTTGCATTGAGCAGCAGGAAAAGCCAGGATGTGTGATACACATGGAGAAAACGTTTTAAGATTTTAATTAATTTTTAGAGAGAAAGTGGGGGGAGAGAAATATCAATGTGAAAGAGAACCATCAGTCAGCTTCCTCCTGCACACCTCTTACTGGGGATCCAACTGGGAATCGAACCGGCAACCTTCTGGTCCTCAGAACGATGCTCAACCAACTGAGCCACATTGGCCAGGGCCACACTGACATAACGTGAAGATAATGTTCAGGTGAGGAGAGAATGAAGATTGAGAAAAAAAATGCCCCAAGCCATTTTTCTGTTATACTGCTCTTAGCTGTTCAACAGCTCTCACTTTGGATTCAATGCTGTGAGTAGAGTGAGATCTTTAAACAGACCAGGAGCTGTGTGTGCTGCTAAGGGGTATGTTTCTGGGCGATATGTGGCTTTGAGCTGCAATTTGGGTGCAGAAAGGTTCAGAGAGTCCATGAGCTCATGCAAAGAGAGAAAAATCTTAGTAGCTACTTCTCAATTTCTCTTAAGAATCAGAAAATAGCAACTTGTGGGAACCCATAAGGATAGCACTCATTTTGGACCAGACACTACTTAGAGCTACTTGTTGTGTATAAAGTTATCCTCACAACAACCCTATGAGGTAGGGATTATCATTATCTCTGTTTTTCAGATGGGAAAACAGGCATGGGCGACTTTTCCAAAGGAATGCAATTAATACATAGAGGGACGGGATTTGAACCTGGGTCTGACTTCAGAATGACCACATCATGGATCCAGACACTGGAATAAATGCAAAGGTGAAATCAGGGCATTACTTCTCATGCTGGTCTGGAGACTGAGGAACACGGTGGGTATAGAAGTGAGCCCCTAGCACAGCCATGGGTGGTCTGGCTTGGCATGCAGGTGTCTTTTGTACCCAAGAGTCTTGAACCACTAGGTGAAAAAATAGGACTTAATCTTGTAGGAAAGAGGGGAGTTGAGTGGCAAACTCTTAAACGGGAGGTAAGGAGTGTCCTTGCACTGTGGTTGGCAGGTTGCGGGGAGAGGGAGGAGACCAGAAGGAGAAAGGCTCCCTCCACATGCAAATGGATGGAAGTCAAGGCTGGGGAGGCCTCTGTGGAAAGGGGTGAGGGTGAAGGATGGATCTGCAGATTTTGTTTTTGAGGATTTGTTAGGGTTTATAAGAGTTGAAGGTTGAAAAGGAAGTAAGGAGAAAATAACATGTTTTTAAGAAATATTTTTATTGATTTAGAGAGGAAGAGAGAGTTAGAGAGAAACATCAATGATGAGAGAGAATCTTTAACTGACTACTTCCTGCATGCCCCCACTAGGGATCAAGCCTGCAACCTGTGCATGGCCCTGACTGGAATCAATCTGTGACTTCATAGTTCACAGGTTGATGCTCAACCACTGAGCAATGCCAGCCAGGTGAGAAAACAGCATGTTTAACATGCTCTGTCTTAGTCCTACCTTTACTTTTACTAGTAAGTATACTTAATGATCTGCCAGGTACTCTGCTCAGGGCTTTTGTCATCTCATGTGTCCACCAAAATAGTTCTTCAGAAGGTATAGCAGATGTCAGTCCCTCTCCCCTACAGCCCTTGTTGCAAGGTCTGCTTTGGGCATCTTGATATGGGTGTGAGAGTGACTGCCTTGGAGGAGACCATGATTAGAGTGTCAAAAGCTGAAGACCCAGAGGAGACACAATGCTGAGCAGCAAAATTGGTGGAGAACTCAGAGTCTATTTTCTTGGAAATCACTTATGAGGGAAGATAAATCCAGTGAAATAATCCTTTCAGAGCATGTATCCCTGAAGGGTAATTTTAAATTTATTTTTGCCTTTAATATGTCATTAGTAATAGTTTTGTCTGAAAAACACTGGATGGATTATCACCAAAGAGTAAAGTCTACAAATCAGATATTCTAGGACAGTATTTTTCAGACTATGCCCTACAAGGCACTAGGACTACTAAGGAACTTGTTTAGAAGCCTCCTCAAGAAGAGATTAATAGGTCATAATAATTGATTAATGCTTATTGAGCTCTAATTAGACCATGGGCCACTCCCTATGCTATGTCTTGGTCTGCATGGTCTCATTTAATCCTCTCAGTGATCCT
This sequence comes from Antrozous pallidus, assembly GCA_027563665.1. Classification (NCBI taxonomy): domain Eukaryota; kingdom Metazoa; phylum Chordata; class Mammalia; order Chiroptera; family Vespertilionidae; genus Antrozous; species Antrozous pallidus. Next base: position 47,952,452 of record CM050510.1, read on the forward strand.
TTCATAGAGGTACTGTTATCATTCCTGCTTCACTTAAGAGGAAGCTGATGCTCCAAGGGGTCACTTAGCCAATAAGTGGACAAAGTGGGATTCAGCCCCTAATCTGTTTGACTCTGGAGCCTGTTCCCTTCACAGGCAAGGCTGTTGATACTCTCCTCCCTGCCCCTTTGCCAACCCTGCTCTTCCTCCACCATAACTGAAGGTCAGAGTTTGACATCATGGAGAGCAAACTGGGGGATGACGTGAACTACATTGTTGGTTGGGGATTGGGAAAGAATACATTAAAACATGCTATACTTTGATGGCCTCCTTTAAATCTTGGCATCTTGCACTCCTACTGTGCAGGGGAGTTTTAAAATGCATTTTGATGACTGCATTCTGCTCTTTTGGCACACAAGGGGGAGCATTTAGCACAGGAATGGGAATGAGATCACTGGGAAGTGAATATTCTTGCTCTTTGGTCTCTCCTTCCTTTCCTTCTCCTTCTCCCTCTCCCTCTCCCTCTCTCTCTTGTTCATGATTGTTTGCTGAACCTTTTGAAAACAAGTTGCAGGCATCACAAGATTTTACCTATAATACTTCAGCAGGATTTCTTAAAAACAAAGACATTTTCTGCCTGACAATATTATGATTATGTCTAAGAAATTTAGTATTGATGCAACAATATTACCTAATATACAGTCTGTATTCAAATTTCTCCAAAGATGTTCTTTGTTGCTTTATTCCCCAATGCAGAATCGATTTTGTGTTCTCTTAATATTAATTAGACTAGAGGCCTGGTGCAAGAAATTCATGCACTGGGGTGTATGTGTGTGTTCCTCAGCCCAGCCTGCACTTTCTCCAATCTGGGACCCCTCGAGGGCTCCCAACCACTCACCTGCCTGCCTGCCTGTCTGATTGCCTCTAACTGCTCTGCCTGCCAGCCTGATCACCCCCTAATCACTCCCTTATCAGCCTGATCAATGCCTAACTGTTTTCCTGCCAGCCCGATTGCCCTTAACTGCCCTCCCCTGCTGGCCTGGTCACCCCTAACTTCCCTCCCTTGCCAACCTGGTTTCCCCGAACTGTACTTCTCTGCAGGCTTGGTCGCCTCCACTGCCCTTCCCTGCTGGCCTAGTCCCCCATAACTGCCGTCCCTTGACAGCCTGGTTGGCCCTAACTTCCCTCCCTGGCCAGCTTGATTGCCCCCAAGTACCCTCCCCTACAGGCCTGGTCACCCCCAACTGTCCTCCTCTGTAGGCTTGGTCCCCCCCAACTGCCCTCACCTACCAGCCCAGTCACCCCTAACCATTCTCCTTTGTAGGCCTGGTCCCTCACAACTGCCCTCCCCTGGTGGCCTGATCACCCACAACTGCACTCCCCTGCCAGCAATCTTGTGGTGGTTATCTTGTGTTCACATGGGAATGGCCATCTTGTGTGTTGGAGTGATGGTCAATTTGCATATTACCTCTTTATTATATAGGATCATGGTCATTTTTTGGAATATTTTGCTATAAAATGTTTAAAGTTTTTGCTGGGTACTTGATATTTCATGAAGGTGTTTTGCCATGATCTATTAATCAATTTCTCTTTGGTTGTTACTTTCATAAATATAACATGGTGCTAAGTGGGACTTCTTTCCCCTCAGTGTTGATTCGGGTACCAGTTCAGTAGTCATCAGATTCTAAAGTGAGAGTGAGTCTGACCAAAGTCTATGGAATTCACCAAGTGTTACAAGTCAGGTTCCCAGGAAGAGACTCTCTGATGGAGACTTGTGTATAGGAGGTTTATTTGGGATTGTTTGGGGATCAGCACCTGTGGGAGAACAAAGGAAGTAGGGCTGGACTGGTTGAACTTGAAGGCAGTCGCCACTAAGGCCCTCTGTTAGCTTTGGAGCTGAGGTAGTTTTACAGAGTTGTCCCCTATTGAGGCAAGGAGGCCAGGTCCTTAGACCTTTACATGGACCAACCAGTCATGGATGCACCTTGCCCCTGGGAAGGGGACCTGACCTTGGGTGAGGTAGTTTTCTCCAGCTTAGAGCAGTTTCAGAAATACACGGAAGCAATATGGGCCTCAGTCTTGAGGACAGATCTGGGCAGAGACCACAGCATCCACTACAACAGGGCACTCTTGTGAACCTGTTGTCGAAGGCTTGCCCTTCCTTCCCTTCCCCCCATATTCTCCTCTTCCCGAAGCCAGACTTAATACATAAGCCGGTGGGAGGTGGGGAGATGCTATTAGAAAGAGCACTGCATGCTGTGACTCCTCCCTTGCTGCCCAGGGGAAAGGCTGGGTGCTTGCCCTCCTCCGACAGTGTGTGATGGGGACTTCCTTAGGACTATGGATTGAGCTTAAAAAATAGTTCCTATAGTTGGTGGCAAAGAGAACTGGTTGATTACGGAGGGTGGGATTTAATTCTGCCCTCCCTGGGTTTGTTGGAGCAAATGATGAGAAGGTGGGCCCCTTGGGAACTTAAACATGTTGGCTCCCGTATCCTTTCAACATGCTCCATCATTCTTGAGTGTTTCTTTTTTCGGGGGTGGGGGGGGGGCACTTCCTTGTTGTTCCTTGCCCTGACCTTGAAAGCAACATTTTCTCCCCACCCTCATCACTAGTTTCCTCCCTCCCTCCCTCCCTCCCTCCCTCCCTCCCTCCCTCCCTCCCTCCCTCCCTCCCTCCCTCCCTCCATCCCTCCCTCCCTCCCTCCCTTCCTTCCTTCCTTCCTTCCTTCCTTCCTTCCTTCCTTCCTTCCTTCCTTCCTTCCAAAAGGTTCCAGCCTGGCAGGGGAGCACGTCCCGCGTGTATTCCCCGCGTGCCACCCTCCCGTCATCACTAGTTTCTTTGATTGGAGAATGGATTTAAAATCAAGATCTTGGTGCTGGGTATGCACATTGCTCCTGGAGCATCGTTGCTTTTAGGTCTTCTCAGTGGACAAAAAATATCTGTATATAAACAAATGTATACATTTATTTCAATATGTATCTGTATAAAAAGCCATGGTGCACACATACATTTTAAGGTAAATGCAATGTGAGGGGGCGAGGGGAAGCATTTTATGATCCTGTGATTAGATCTGTCTTTTGGGGAGCCTGGGACCCTGGTCTCTGAACTTCAGTGCTTCTCAGTATAAACCCACCCTCCTCGGTGAAGCAGAGCCACTGGGGCAGCCTGGAGATGGGTATTTCCCTGTCTCCAGGGATGTTAGGCTCTGATAACATTTCACTTTAAGCTCCTAAATAGTTTCTCCTGAGGGCAGGCCTTGTTTAGAAGAACTGGGTGCTCTGATGTGTTTAAAAGGGTTCATTTTCCCTCTCTTTCTGGAAGCAGGAGATGATATTTCTCCAGTTATGTTGAAGACCTGGTACTTCTCCTGGGGTAAAACTCACCAGAAGGTGACTAGCACCTCCTAAAGTTTGTATCTCTCAGACATGTGTACACGGAGCTGTAGCAATTCATCAGTGATTGTTTAAGTTTCCTTACCCCCACTTCCTGATTGCTGCTCTGTCAGTTATGATTCTCTATATCTGTCTATCTGTCTCTTCAATTTTCAGGGCACCTCTTTGCCCTGTGACTTCACTTTTCTAATGAATCTGAGAAAAATTACTGATTTTTCAAATTGTTTAATTTTTTACATTTTGTTGGTTCTTTTTAAAAATATATTTTATTGATTTAAAAAAATATTTTATTGATTTTTTACAGAGAGGAAGAGAGAGGGATAGAAAATCAGAAACATCAATGAGAGAGAAACATCAATCAGCTGCCTCTTGCACACCCCCCACTGGAGATGTGCCCGCAGCCAAGGTACATGCCCTTGATCAGAATCAAACCCGGTACCCTTCAGTCCAATGGCCGATGTTCTACCACTGAGCCAAACCGGTTTTCTATTTTATTGATTTTTATTTACAGAGAGGAAGGGAGAGTAATAGAGCGCTCGTTAGAAACATCAATGAGAGAGAATCATTAATCAGCTGTCTCCTACACACCCCCTACTGGGGATGTGCCCGCAATTAAGGTACATGTCCTTGACTGGAATCGAACCTAGGACCCTTCAGTCTGCAGGCTGACGCTCTATCCACTAAGCCAAACCAGTGAGGGCCATTTTGTTTGTTCTTTAAATTTTTTTTTTTTTCTGTTTCAGAGAGGGAGAGAGAGAGATAGAAACATCAATGATGAGAGTGAATCATTATTCAGCTGCCTTCTGCGAACCCTGAGGCAGCCCCCTGCTAGGGGTCAAGCCTGCAACCCAGGCATGTGCCCTGACCGGGAATCGATCATAGGTCAGTGCTTAACCACTAAGCCACACCAGTCGGGCACTTTTTGTTTTTTGTTGTTCATTATTATTTCTCTTGCATTTGGCTCATTGTCTTGCAGACTGTAGGTACATGATAAATATCTGTTGAAAGAATATATGAAAGAATGAATAAATGAATGCAAGAGAATGAATGAATGCAATAAATGAAAAAAAAAAGGTAAATGCACGTGTATCATTAAGCAGGCTTCTGTTTGTCGACCAATAACAAAGAGAACAGGTTCACTACAGTATTGCAGATTCAATAGGACTTGTTTGCTTTCAGTTTTATGTTATAATTCAGATAGCGGAGGTTGTCAGATCCCCACTCTTCAATTCATTTCAATTTAATAGCTAGTTAGGAGCACTAAATGCTGTGTATCTTAAAACAGGGGAATGAGGTCCAGCATCTACTTAATACTGAAGGGCAGCATTATTTTACTTATACATGTAAATAACAACAGTAATTATGAGGCTAATTATGGGCTAGCAATTGTGATAAGCTTATTGCATACATCCGTGATGGTGAACCTATGACACACGTGTCAGCACTGACATGCGTAGACATTTTCGATGACACGCGGCTGCATGCAGTCGCATATAGAGAAGTATGGGGCCGCATGCCCAGAAGGATGTTTCATGGCCAAATGCAGTAGCCAAGAATGAAACGTTTGCTGTAGTGTAGTGTAGACACTCTGTGCTGGAGGTCTGTAGGCCAAATCAAAAGAACTCCAGCACAGAGCGTCTAGTTCTGGGACTTCTTCCAGTTAGGCCATTAGGGGATCTTTTACCTCACTTCTGACTGGCAGAGCAGGGAGCAGTGGAATGCTGTGAGGACACATCTCTGGGGGCCCTGTGATCGCCATTACCAGCTACCACATAACCACAGCAACCATCATCCAATCTACCTTTTTGGGGTGTTGTGAATTTCTAATTGACCATCATTACTGAGATAAGTGAGGGGGAGGATGGGAGAAGAGAGGGCCTGTGCTATGGGTGCCGTTTCCTGCCGTTACAAATAGCGACAGCCATCCTAATTTATATAAGGAACGTCATTTTGCAGCATACTGCAGACTCCATTTCACCACTATTACTATTGTGCATCCTTATTAACCCCTATTTCTGCTTATTAACCCTGCCTTTCCTAAAAGACAGTTACATGTGCCATCTTGAGGTCAGTTAGGCTAGTTAACACCTAATTGCCTGCAGGGCTAACAGGCTCTCTATAATTCTATCTTCTGTCACTGCCCCCCTAATGGAGAACCCAAAAAATAAAAAACCAAGGAACTGATAGTAACAATCCACTGTCCCTTTTAGGAGACATGGACCAAGATGTAAGGCATTATAGAAAAAAATGGCAGATCATTTTGCGTTCTATGTACTGAAAAGGTAATAAGCAGAACATGGAATATAAATAGACATTCCCAGCTCTTGAAAAAAAGTGAGGATGAAAGGAAGGAATACATTTCCAGGCAGCTACACCTTTATAAGAGCCAATCTAATTCCATCCTTAAATTTATAAAAGGCTCTACAAATTTAACATCTGCAAGTTTGAGCATTGCTCACTCCATAGCTCAGCATGGAAAAGCACTCAGTGAGGGAGAATTTATTAAATAAACTCTCCTAAGATGTGCACCAATTCTATTTCACAATATGCAGAATAAAGATGTAATTATTAAAAGAATATCTGAGTTACCACTCAGTAGAAATATCATAAAAGACTGAATAATGAGACTGAACACGAACGTACAACATCAATTAAAGAGAGACATAAGTAATTGTAAATATTTTTCGATCTCTCTTGATGAAACTACTGATGTCACTTCACATGCTCAGTTGGCCATTATTAGTCGATATTCTGATGGTCTCACAATCAGAGAAGAGTTGCTAAACTTAGTATCAGTGCCAACAAGTACATCAGGAAGCGAAATATGTAAGGTTTTATGCAAACATTCTGTGATCTAAGCATTGATATCTCTAAAGTTGTGTCAGTGACGACAGATGGGGCACCAAACATGGTGGGGGAAAAAAGCCGGATTTGTCAAATTGTTTACGGAAGCTACTGGAGAACGGATTGTGTCTTTTCATTGTATTATCCATCAGGAGGTTTTATGTGCCAAGCAGGATTCACCGACTTAAACGACTTAGTTGTTATAAAAATAGTTAATTTAATAGCCCCCTTCATAAGCGAGAATTTTCTGCACTTTTACTGGAAGTTGATTCCACCTACAGTGGACTGCTGATGTACAATAATGTAAGATGGCTGAGCTGAAGCAAAGTTCTTAGGTGCTTTGTGGAGTGCTTTGAAGAAATTAAGGTATTTCTTGAGGATAAGGATCTGGGAAACTTTTCTCAGCTCAATGATGATAAGTGGGTCAACACTCTGATATTTTTTTACAGATCTCTCTGTTCATATTAATGAACTGAACTTAAAGTTACAAGGTTTTGGCAAAAGTATTGACGTTATGTTTGGATACATAAAAGCTTTGAAAGTAAACTTAAAAATTTCAAGCGAGATGTAGAAACTAAAACTTATAAGTATTTTCCTCGAGTAACAAAGTACTTTGAGAAGGCCAGTGCAGCTGTACAAAATGAAATGGAACCCTTGTATATAAAGTACCAGCATGTCTGTAACCTGGGTCCTGATCTGAGCTGTGCGTGGGAGGCGAAGCAGCTATAGGGGCAAAAGACCTCCCTCGGAAGGGGTGAGAGTTCAGGCCCCTGCAAGGTTAGTGGGTGAGGGTCTGTGCCCCACCTCTGTTGACCTTTTAGTTCTCTCCTGTTGGTCCCTCTGCGACTGTGCCTGTCTTAGGTTGTTCCTTCCCTGAGGAATCTTACCTGTCTCTGGCTAACCAGCCATCCTCCGGGGCCAAACAGGGTGATGTGAGGTTCAGTTCTGTCTCCTTTGTAGCCTATGCCCCGTGGCCTCCACGTCCAGCACCTGCCTTGGGGTCCCCTCACCTGCTGGCGGGGTCCCGTTACTGATCACATATCTTGGGGGGCTAGGTTTCTTCTCCAGGGAGGGCCCAGCTCACACCACTGGGTGAGAGACAGATCCCTGGTGCCAGCCACCCAGACGCTTCAACCTCAGCTTGAACTGAAAGCTCAGGCAATAGCTGTGTGCACTTGGATTGTGAGAAGAGGGTCCCTCTTGGCAAAAAGGTCAAGAGGGGCCAATATAGAATGCTTGAGTGCCTTCCCAGTGCCTTAATTCCTTCTGAAAGGGATTAATTCCTTTCCTATCCTTTTTTAAATTGCTGCCAAACATTCAAAGAATTAGTTTTAAAGTTTCTTTGGGATAATTGTGTAATATGCTGTTGTCAAATATCAAAAATTATAATGACATTGTAGAATAATATCATGTAAGGGTATTATGGTGTCACAGGAGGTTAAGGGGGGGCCTAGCCTAAGGACTGGTGTCCATAGGAGATGACAAGCTCTAGGCCATGCCAATTCAATCTCAAACTAGCTGCCAATTTTTTTTATAACTTTATATAAACTTTGTCAGGGATATAAAAACACAAATTACTTACCTTAGTTCAAGAGGTCAAATATATTGACTTTTCCCCTTACTCCCGCCACCCCCCACTTACCCTGAGGTTTGACATTTTGATGGACTTTTCTCAGTCTTTGAATCCATTCTTGTTCATCAGTCTATGTCATTCATTATATTCCACAGATGAGTGAGATCATGTGATATTTTTCTTTCTCTGCCTGGCTAATTTCACTTATCATAATGCTCTCCAGCTCCATCCATGTTGTTGCAAATGATAGGAGCTCCAGACTCGGCCAGCAACAGCTGCCCTATATCTAAATTTAGTCTAGTACCAGGAATGCTCAGGGCCTACTCAAGAATGCAAATAATCCTTTCCACTAATATTTACAGGGTAAACTAACATTATTGCTTGAGTATTAAATCTGACAGTAAAATAGTAATCAAGTTTTCAGATTAATTTAAATTGCCCAAGTGAAATCAGTGAATACTCAAGAAAATTTAAGTGTACTTGACAAAAAGCTGTTCCTAAAACATTAACTGAAATATCTTTTAGTAGTTCATCTCACTGTAAAATTGCCTAACACCCGAAGAACCTAAAGCAGTCATATTTGTGTGCAAAAATTAAAATTTAAAATTACTAAGACTACAATCTAAAATTTCCAAAAGCCCCCAGTAATAAAAAAGGGGGGGATAGTAGGGTAATATCATGTAAGGAAAAATATCCTGTAAGTAAAATACATCTAGAAAATTCTTACTCCAGAAAAGTAACTTCCATTTGTAATGCCAACAGCAGGACACCCATGAAAAACACACATGGTGTCAAAATGAGCCAAAGGAAAATCATTTGGGCAAAAATAAAGAGAATTCCAAGTCTAATTTGCAGAGAGGATCCCTTTGTTAACTTTTGGTCGAGAATGTGCTTGTGTGTTTTCAGAGAACAACTCCAAGACCATGTGGGCTCCTGCGACAGTGAGGAACTGACGGGTCTGTTCCAGTCACATGGATGGTTCAGAGATGGGGGACACTGATGACACCTTGCCATGCCAGCAGTTGGCAGCTGTGCATTGCTGCAGGCGACCCAGGACCAAACCAGAGAGGATGGAACTTGTATTGCCACGATGTGTCCACCAGCTGGATACAATTGCTGACATGTACACATAAAGAACTATTTGACATTGAAACTGGACTCAGAACAGTTGGACATTGAACCTGAGACTCAAACATTTTTTGTTCTTATACACTTATTTCTAGTATGCAGAGGCAAGATATTTTTGAAGAAAAGAAACAGGGGAGAGCAATTGATATAGAGACAGAGGGAAGGCTGGGAAGGGTGGGGGGCAGGTGCTGTGGGAGATCAACCAAAGGACTTGTATGCATGCATATTAGCATAACCAATGGATGTAAGACACTGGGGCAGGGACGGGCAGGTGGGGACATGTGCTGGGGGGTAAGGGAGGCTGGGAGGAGGACAATGGGGGGAAAAAAGGAAAACATATGTACTACTATTAAATCTAAGTTATACTGCAAAAAATAAAAATAATTAAAAAAAAAGATACCACAAAAAATATAAATAAAAAAAAATAAATTGCCCAAGTGAAATAAGTGAATACTCAAGAAAATTTAAGGGTACTGGACAAAAAGCTGTTCCTAAAATACTAAATTTCTATTAGTAGTTAGTTCATTTCATTGTAAAATTTCCTAACATCCAAAGAACCTAAATCAGTCATATTTTTGTGCAAAAATTAAAATTTAAAGTTAGCAAGACTGCAATATAAAATTTCCAAAAGCCCCCATTTAAAAAAAAGGGGGGGGGAATAGTGGGGTAATATCATGTAAGGAAAAATATCCTGTAGGTAAATTATATATAGAAAATTCTTACTCCAGAAAAGTTAACTGCCGTTTGTAATGCCAGCAGCAGGACACCCATGAAAAACACACATGGTGTCAAAATAAGCCAAAGGAAAATCATTAGGGCAAAAATAAAAAGAATCCCAAGTCTAATTTCCAGAAAAGATCCCTTTATTAAGTTTTGGTCGAGAATATGTTTGTATATTTTTAGAAAACAATTCCAAGACCATATGGATTCCTGCAACAAAGAGGAACTGACAGGTCTGTTCCAACCGGGAAGACAGCCCAGAGATGGAAGACGCTGATGACACCTTGCCATGCTAGCAGTCAGCAGCTGTGGATTGCTGCAAGCGGCCCAGGACCAAACTAGAGAGGGTGGAACCTGCATTGCCACCATATCTCCACCATCCAGATACCATTGCTGACATGTACACATAAGGAACTATTTGACATTGAAACTGGGACTCAGAACAGTTGGACATTGAAACTGAGACTCAAACAATTTTTGTTCTTATACATCTATTTCCAGTATGCAGATGCAAGATCTTTTTAAAGAAAAGAAACAGGGGGAAAAGATTGATATAGAGGCAAAGAAGCATTGAACAGACTGTCAAACTACAGGGGAAGGCTGGGAAGGGTAGGGGGCAGGGGCTGTAAGAGATCAACTGAAGGACTTGTATGCATGCATATAAGCATAACCAATGGATACAAGACACTGGTGCGGGGTTGGGGGGCAGGTGAGGACATGTGCTGGGGGGTAGAGGAGAATGGGGGAGGACAATGTGAAAAAAAGGAAAACATATTTGTAATATTTTAAAGAATATAAAAAAATAAAGTACCATCGTGCTTTATACTTGTTACTTGACCAGTTCAGTGATAGATTTAATGAATTTAGAAGCATAGAACAGACCATAATAATAATTAAGTATTCTGATGCAGTAGTCTACAGTAGTTTGGGATTAAATGGTTTCCAATGGATGGAAATCGATGATTTGGAGATGCAACTTGCAGAATTTCAAGACAGCATCTGAGCTCAGGTGTTTGTCAACTTGAGGTCAAAGGTTGATAATCTGGAAAGGTGCCGCTTGGAGAATCAAGAGAAGTGCCACTATGAATAGGAAATTTGGAGTGCCTCCAACTGATTACCAGACATTTTTAGCACCCTGAAAAATATAGCAATGGTTTTATTCACAATTTTTCCCTCTACGTATTTTTTTAAAATTTTATTTACAATATAACTTATATTTAATAGTAGTACATATGTTTTCCTTCCGCCCATTATCTTCCCCCCAGCCTCCCTTACCCCCCAGCACATGTCCCCACCTGCCCGCCTCCCCACCCCAGAGTCTTTCATTCATTGGTTATGCTCATATGTATGCATACGAGTCCTTCGGTTGATCTCCCCCAGCATCTGCCACCCATCCACTCCAGCCTTCCCCCTGTAGCTTGACAGTCTGTTCGAGGCCACCCTGCCTCTATATCAATCACTTCCCCCTGTTTCTTTTCTTCAAAAATATCTTGCTTCTGCATACTAGAAATAAGTGTGTAAGAACAAAAAATGTTTGAGTGTCAGTTTCAATGTCCAACTGTTCTGAGTCCCAGTTTCAATGTCAAATAGTTCTTCATGTGTACATGTCAGCAATGGTATCCAGATGGTGGACACATCGTGGCAATGCAAGATCCATCCTCTCTGGTATGTTCCTGGGCCGCCTGCAGCCACACACAGCTGTCGACTGCTAGCATGGCAAGGTGTCGTCAGCGTCCGCCATCTCTGGACCATCCTCGTGGCTGGAACAGACCCGTCAGTTCCTCACTGTCGCAGGAACCCACATGGTCTTGGAGTTGTTCTCTGAAAACAGACAAACACACTACGTACTTTTGAAAGAAACAGATTGACAGATGAAATTAGGAGCACTTGCTTGCACTTGAAGTGTACAAAATACCAACCTTCAATTGAAGGTTTAGCCAATGAAATTCAGCAACAAAAAGTCACTAATAGGCAGGTTAGTTAAAGAATTTCCCCTCCTTCTCACTTATCTTAGTTCATGGCACCCCACACAAATTAAATAATATCAAGACCAACAAAAGAATCCGACTGACAGATGAACAAAGTAGTCACTAAGCAGGTAAGTTAAAGAATTAGTTTTTGGTTTATTAAATACAGTTATATATTACAATTATACATTTTTGTTATTTAAACTATAAATATCACAAAATTATGTTGTTTTTTTTCTCGAAGTGATACACCACCTGAGTTATGCTCGGTTTTTTGGCGAATTTTGATACACCAAGCTCAAAAGGTTGCCCATCACTGGCATACATCATTTCATTTAATCTTGACAACAGCTCTACAACAGTAGAGCATGCCAGTTTAGCAGAGGTTCTAGAATTTTTTTGATGTGGGTTCAAATGCCAATTCTGCTACTGTTGTGAGGTTCCTTAAACTTCTCTGTGCTTCCATTTGTTCATGGGTAACATGGGAGTGATAATAGTAACCACACCTTTGGGTTGTTGCAGGGATTAAATGAGATAATATATGTGATATGCTGACCTCAATGCTTGGCCCATAGAAAGTGTTCCATAGCCGAAACCGGTTTGGCTCAGTGGTAGAGCGTCAGCCTTTGGACTGAAGGGTCCTGGGTTCGATTCCGGTCAAGGGCATGTACCTTGGCTGTGGGCACATCTCCAGTGGGGATGTGTGCAAGAGGCAGCTGATGGATGTTTCTCTCTCATTGATGTTTCTGACTTTCTATCCCTCTCTCTTCCTCTCTGTAAAAAATCAATAAAAAAAAATTTTTTTTTTAAAAAAAAGAAAGTGTTCCATAAATGCCAGCTGCTTTTTTTTTAATGTGCACCTGGGGGACATTTGAAGTTCTGTAGCATCAAACTGTGCACCCAGCACTGAGGGAGATTGTGTTCTCCAGGCTGTCCCAGCCCTTGCGCACATGACTAGAGAGAGCTGCAAGCGCATACTTAGAATTCAAAAGCAGACAGTAAACCTGGTCCTCCAAATGGCCATGTTCATTTTACGGTCCAAGCACAGTAAACCCATGTTCTATTTTCCTTTTCCACCAAAATAGCCATTTCTGCTCCCTGAAGAGGCACTGGATGATTATAGTTCCTTAAATGCCCTGAAATTCTCAGGAGAGAGGCTTTTTTTTCCCCCCCCAAGCAGAACTTGGAGCTAGAAGACAAAAGGTTAAATTCTCTAAAACTACAACAATGTAACTCATTTCCTGTTTTTCTCAACTGTCTAGACACAGATCTCATAAGCATTAGCCATGAATCCCACCATCAGGTTAAAAATAGAAGGTTTAAATATGAAATGTGGTGAAGGAGAGATTGGAGGTTTCTACCTTCATCCACAAAATGACTACTTTGAAACCTAATTTTCTTGTCTTTGGTGGTAGCTTTTCCAGAAATGCTGGGAAGCTATAGTTCAATGGCAGGAAGAAAGATCCTTTTTTCTTTAGAATACATTTGCCCCTTGGTAAAGTTAACGCAATTTCCCCCCTAGATTTTAAAAGCTACTTGAAAACATATATTATATTAGCTTCTCTTAACAAGGAATGTGATCACACTTTAAAATTTTCAGGTTATTGCTCAGATCAAAATTTAGTCCCAAATAAATTTGTGTGACAAAAAAATGCATATAGATTTGACATGTTGACTTGGTCTATCTTTTGTTTCTGTAAAGTTGTCTGATATTTTCTTTTGAACATATAATTTTTTTTTTTGGAAAACACATTTTTAAAAAGTCCCTGAACAATCCATGGGTAGTGTTATACAGGGTAAGGATATATTATGCTGAGTTTCCCAAACTTATGGGTCCACAGAGGTCTTTCATCATGACAGGCTCATTAATACCTCCCAGGAAAGTATTCCACTGAATGAATACCAGTTTAGGAAATGTGAATTGGATACCACTATGATTTTTATTTCTGGTTTGAAAATTACATGGAGTCGGGGAGACAGGTTATGCACTTCTTGCAAACTTCAGGGCAAGCGATGCTAAGGGCTCTAGCTGGGGAGAAAGCAGTGGAGAAGGAGAGGAGGGGGCCGATCAGGGGGAGATTTAAGAGTGGAATTGATGGGCTACATGTGTTTCAATCATGAGTCTGTGTTTCATTGAATCTAAGATGCCTTGGATTGTAAGATGCAGTCTGAATTTAATTCAAGCCTTGAAAGTGAAAAGAGGCCTGGCCCGAGTGGCTCAGTGGTTGAGCGTCAGCCTTTAAACCAGGAGGTCTCGATTTGATCCCTGATCAGGGCACATGCCCAGGTTGCAGGCTTGATCGGTGTCGGGTGTACAGGAGGCAGTCAGTCAGTGATTTTCTCTCATCTTTGATGTTTCTATCTCTCTTTCATTCCCCCTTCCTCTCTCTGAAATGAATAAAAAAATGTATATATCCTATCTAATAAAAGAGTAACATGCAAATGTGACCATACCTTGGCTCCTAATTGGCTATGCTACCAGCCAATTGGAACAGAGGGTAGAGCAGAGGGTAGAGCAGGGGGCAGAGCAAGCAGAGGGTGGGGCAGGGCAAGCGCATGGCCAGCACACAGCAGGTGAGGCTGGCAGGTGTGGCCACAGTGCAGTGAAAGTAACCACCACCCTGTAAGGGTAGCCCACAAGGTACTTAAGGGCCGGCCCTCCTTAGGCTTATGGTGCCTGAATCACATGCAAATGAGCACCCGGGGTCCCTGCATGCCCCCAGCCCAGCACCCACGATGGGAGTGGGGGGCTGCTGCCAGTCTCTGGGGTGTGCGGAGACCCTGGTGGCCACCACGGGGTGGAGAAAATTCACGGTGCTCTTGGTTTGTGCAGGGTATCGTGGGTGCCAGGAATTCTGGGAAATGTAGTTCTCTTGATAGACCCACTGCAGGAGTGAGTTTGAAGTACTGAGGGCGGGGGGCATGGAAGCAGCAGGGTGGGGCGGGCCAGGCTGGGGCAGGGGCTTTAGGCCTTGAGCTGGCGCGAGGGGGGGGGCGGGGGGGGCTTGGCGGGCGGTGTGCCTGTGGAGTGCAAACCTGCTGGGAGGCTGGCACCCAATAGCCCCTGGATCAGAGACACAAACCCACAGGGGGCCGGTACCCAGCACCCACAAGCTCTGCCACCCAGGTGCTGGAGCTGCAAAGGCCGAATCAGAGACATAAACCTGCATGGAGGCTAGCACCCAGCGGCCCCCAGATTGGAGGTACAAACCAGCAGGGAGACTGGCACCCAGCAGCTGCAAGCCCCGTCATGAGGGCACTGGGGCTGTGAGGGGCTGTATCTGAGACACAAACCAGCAGGGAGGCCAGCACTCAGCAGCCCCAAGCCCTGCCACCGAAGACCTGGGGCTGGGGGGTGGGAGGGGGGTGGACTGGAGATACAAACCAGCAGGCCTGGCAGCCAGCAGCCCCAAGGCCCGATGTGTAGGTGCTGGGGCTGCTGGAGGGAGGGGGGTGCTGTGGGCAGGGGCAGCTGAGACACAAACCCACAAGAAACCTGTGGAAAGGGAGATAAACTATCATAGCTTTATCTCACTTTCCTCAAGATGAGAAAACTGTCCCTGGATTATTTAGTGATGTGGCCCACACCTTTCTACATACACAGGGTATATTATGACCACTCCCAGAATGCCGTCTCCAGAGAATAACCTACTGTGGCAAATCATCTGAGAGAGGAAACAAGCTTTTGTTGGGTTTATTCTGAAGGTCAGAGAACATGCCACCCCCCAACATATGCTTTATTGTTATATTGATGATCTTGAGCTGCAGATTCTTGAAAAACTGCAAGTGCATGCAGAGGATTTCACTGAAGTCTCCTGATCTGTCTAAAATTGGACCCCCCTAAAGGAGCTTAAATGTCATAAGTCCCCTTGATGGGAGAAGTGCCATCAGGCAGAGAAGACTGACTCCTGTCACAGGACATAACACCCAAACTTTGTTACAAACTATTTCTCTCCACCCCCATTCATCTTTCATAAAAATCATTTACTCTCCTCTAGGAGGCCTACATCTCCTGTTCCCTTTCCCTAGGAAGAAGGTATTTAAATCTGCATTCTAAGCCAGCTTGGGGAGTTATTCATTTTTCCCTGAGATCTCCCACATATACATGAGGTACACATGTTAATGAACTTTTGTTTTTCCTTTGGCTATCTGTCTTTCATTATAAGGGCCTCCACTAAGAACTCAGAAAGGTTGAGGGAAACTATTTTTCTTCCTCCATAATTCTATCTCGGGAAATCAAGTCCCCAGCTGAACAATGAGGTTGGCTCAAGTATCAAGTGTTCCCAGCTGAAGGGAGGGAAGCTTCTAGGGAGAAATCAATGATATTGGCATCAAAGTGGGATGGAGGGCACACGCATGGTTGATGGTGGGAGTTTAAAGTGGTTTGACATTTTTGGAGGATGACTTAGCAAATTTGATAGAAATGTTCAAGGTATATCCAAGAGTCTTCTAGGAATCACATCTGCTGAGATAAAGCACAAGCACTTAAGCCCTGGTCAGAACCCAGGATGCTACTGCGGGCTCCCCTTCCATGATAGGAAAACCTGGGAACAACCTGTATTTTTAGGACAAGGTGGCATTTATGTTAATAAAAGGGTAATATGCTAATTAAACTGAACATCTTCCTGGTGACCTTCCAGATGTCCTTCTAGACATCCTTCCTGACAAAGCCATGTTGGTGGGGCCAAGGCAGAGGAGGTTAGAGGCAATCAGGCACGCAGGGGAGAGAAGTTAGGGGGACCAGGCCAGCAGAGGAGAGCAGTTAGGGCAAACAGGCTGTCAGGAGAGAGCAGTCAGGGGGATCAGGCTGGCAGGCAGGTGAGGGGTCCCAGATTGGAGAGGGTGCAGGCTAGGCTGAGGGAACCCCCCAACACCCTCCCCTGTGCATGAATTTCATGCACCGGGCCACTAGTATGTATATAAATGTGTGAAAAGAATGTTCATCTTAGAATTGATAAAACGCAGTTGAATTAACAGCTGGTGTGGGTTCAGCTAGTTCCAGGATTCTTTCTTCTTCTACCCCTTGCCCCGTGTCTACCTAATTCTGCTTTAACTTCTTTTACTGGAACCTTCTCCTCCCCGCTGTGAGAACAGTGGACAGGAGCGCACAATTTATTAGTGTGTAAAAGAGAAGCGTGATTTGGGTATCTGAAATCCTGATTGATACACAAATAAGGATTAGCGAACATGCCTTTTTTTTTTATGCTTCTCAAGTTGAACTCTAGCTGTTCTTGATTAAAGAACACGTTTAGGAGCTATTGATATGGCTGGGGACTTTATAGGAGGCACTCCACTTAACAAAATACTACCCAGATGTGATGATGTCATTCATGAGGCCATAGTCATGTTTAGTTTGGGGGCAGCCAAATTCTGTTAATTTAATAAAAATTGATGTTTTGAATGGTGGTGCTAGGGGACCTGGCCGGGTGCTTCCTTTTCCAGGAGCTTCCTTGGAATTCTAGAGAGAGATTGGATTTCACAGGCAGATGGAGCTATTACCCGTGTTTTCTTTCCCCTGTGCCCGGCCAGCCAGCCTGTAATTACACAGTACCAGCATTCCTTGTTTGGGAGCTGGCATGGATGGTTATATAAACACGAAGAGCAGGCATAGCTTGCCCAGGCTACACTTTGAGGACCTGAAATTCATCTTGGGAGGGTATGGCATCCAAAACCAAAGCAGGCCCTGGGCTGAGGAGCAGGATACAGCTTCCTGCAGAAGAGCGGGCTGTGGGGTTGAAGGACCAACACATCAGGATGGGCCAGTGGCACTGGACAGTGAGCTCACATCTGCATGACTAGGACCTCATGATGAATTTCTGTCTTTTCTAATTGTGGTAGGAGTGAAGAATTCATGCAAATGTTTTAAAAAAGCTTAGAGTCAGGCTTTGGGTTGCAAGTTATTTTAGGACTACATTTTATTGGTAGCTGTTTTGGAAAAAGTACTTTCGCCTTCGAATTCCCGGAAGTGCCCGGCAAAATTGGCCACTCTTAACCCCTATGCTCCCCAGACTCTGGATGTAGACAGGCTAATTTTGAATCCCTCTGCTACTCAACCCACTTCCCTCTTCTGTAACTTGGGACTAAGAAATGGTACACTTTCCTAGGATTGTTGGGTTAATCAAGCACAGTGCCTATCTATTCGATATAAAAGTAACAAAAATAACTATAATATTGAACACTAACACGTGTCCTATTTCTTCTGCACCAGGCACAGTTTTATAGAAAATAGCTCATTTAATCCAACCAACCATCCTATGAGATCAGTGCTAGTATTATTTCCATTTTACAGATGAGGAAATTGAAACACAGAAAAGCCTATTTGATATGAGTTAAGTATTATTGTGTCTGCTGAAACTCATGTATACCTGATTATAGAATATGAAAATTAATTGGTTTCTATACCTGCCTCTTCCCCATATATGTGTGGGTGTCTTAAATATGATGGTTCTAACTAGCTTACTGGGAAATCTCAGTTTGGGGTGTAAACATGAAAATTTTTTTTTTCAGTATTGGCTCCCAATCTTATATGGCTCTTTCCGTGGCTTCCATGGGAACAGTTTTCTTGACCTTCAGGTCAATTTCTGCAGCAGCTTTTCAGCTCCTATTGGTTATTAGCAGTCTTATCCCAGTACCCGAGCCTCAGCCTGGTCTATTTTATAAGGTCTCGCTCAGATCCGATCTGTAGCTCGCCTCCTCATTGGCTTTGGTGTGAACGATAAGCTAATGAGATCTAACCAAAAATTGGCCAGCAAGTTCAAAATGATCAAAACTATTTGGAATGTGGATTTATATTTATCACTACTAATAATGACTCTTAAGTGTTCATTATGCTTTGAAATAGTTAATACTTAGTTAATACTGCATAGATAAATAAATATACATATATTGGGTTTATGCTTAAAATTATTTACTGATGGGATGGTCAGAGACCACTCACTGGTTTAAACAATTTGAGGGGGTCATGGATTTACTCACTATGCTTCTTTTTATAGACAGTGATTTTTACATGGTTTTTCTGCCTAGAGCATATGATGCAAAAATAAAATGGAAAGTAGACTTGTGATCCATATAAGAAATGTTTTTGTCAAGTTTATTATGTGTTAACCACTGCTCTCACCACAGAAAGTGTATTATTCACATGAACTGCGTTAATCCTATTACTCCTCATAGCAATTCTGCGATGCAGGTACTGTCATCATCCTCGTTTTCCAGATTAAGGGGTGTCAAAGTTTGGCACAGTGTCCAATATAAGTAGGAAGTGGCGGAGTAGGGTTTGACCCCAGGCAGATTGGCTTCAGATTCTTTGCTCCTTTTTTTTTTTTTTTTTAAGGAGTCAACTTAATCTGTTCTCAGTTTCTCTGCCAGTAAAACGGGTATTTTTTTATTTTTTTTAGCTAGGAATGACAAGACTTTTGCTTAAATATGTGAAGATTGAAGTGGATAGGATTACTTTTTCTGTTGGTTGCTATAACAGGTTAAAATGGCTCTATTTTATAAAATGGCTCCTCCCATCAAAAGACTAAGGTTATCTCCCTATTCTGCGAAGCTGGGCTGCCTTGGTACCTGCCTTGACTAATGAATGTGACAGCGCTTATGTTGTATGAGTTCAAAGGAAGCCTCATGCAGCCTTGCAGCTTCCATCTTATCCTCTTAGAATGTTGCCTCCACCACATACGGAACATCAAGCTACACCACTGAGGGACTAGAGACCAAATGAAAAGGGACAGCCAGTACCCCAGCTGGGATGTGTGAGGCCATGTTAGCCACTCGAGCTTTAGTCGAGCCACAAAATCATTGCAGCTACATGAATGACCACACATAAGCAAGGCCAGCAGAACTACCTCACTGAGCCCAACCCAAATTGCCACAGAATCAGAACAAATAATAAATTACTGTTGTTTTAAGTCACCAAACTGTGGGGTAGTGTATTATTTCCTGGGGCTGCTGTAACAAATAACTACAATCCTAGTGGCCTAAAACAACAGAAATT
This sequence comes from Antrozous pallidus, assembly GCA_027563665.1. Classification (NCBI taxonomy): domain Eukaryota; kingdom Metazoa; phylum Chordata; class Mammalia; order Chiroptera; family Vespertilionidae; genus Antrozous; species Antrozous pallidus. Next base: position 47,972,048 of record CM050510.1, read on the forward strand.
TATTCTTTGTTCAGGAGATCAGAAGTCCAAAATTAAGGTGTCAGCAGACCATGCTCCCTCAGAAGCTCGTAGGCAGTCTGTTCTGGTCTCTTCCACCTCCTGGTAGTTTGTTGGCATGCTGTGGGGTTCCTGGCTTGTGGTATGTAATGTTAGCCTCTGTCTTCACTGGCCCCTTCGATTCTGTGCTCTTTTTTTTAAATCAAAAGTCCTAGATTGGTGTTTTTTTTTTTTTTTTGAATTTTATTGATTTTTTACAGAGAGGAAGGGAGAGGGATAGAAAGCTAGAAACATCGATGAGAGAGAAACATCAATCAGCTGCCTCCCTCACCCCCCGCCCCCCCACTGGGGACAAACCCGCAACCAAGGCACATGCCCTTGACCGGAATTGAACCTGGAACCGTTTAGTCTGCAGGCCAATGCTCTATCCACTGCGCCAAACCCGTTTCAGCCGATTCTGTACTCTTGATCACCGGGCTGTGCTGCCTCTTTGAAGGAAACAGGGCTCCTGGGAATAGTTTTGCAATTAAGAAAAACTTAATAGTTATATGTAAACAAAACAATTGAAAGCAAGTTTGAAAAGTACAAAGGGAGCAACTCAGACACTTGTATGTGGGTTAAGAGGACTGTTTGGATGTATTTACTCTTTGGCATCTGCCAAATATGATTTCTCAGGATGTGGTAGTTGGCTGACGGCCTCCTATAGCCACTGGATTCTGCTTTCCCTCTGGTTTTTCTTCAGTCCCTTCTGCCCTCTGAAGCCTTCCTCCAGCCTTTCCTTGCCCTTGTTCTCTTTCTAGGAACTCATGTTAGTCAGGGTTCTCTAGAGAAATAGAATCAACAGCATGTATATCCCTAACTATCATCCATCTATCTATCAGTCATCTATCTATCATGTGTCTACAGAGCTCTGGCCAGTGGGAATTTGTCTGAAAGGAAATTTGGATAGAGAAAAGCTTTGTAGAGATGGGTTGCTGGGCACTCTGCAGAATCTGTCAGATTCATTGTTGTGGTTGCTTTTTACTGCTGTGACAAATGACTATGGAATTTAGTAGCTTGAAAGAACACAAATGCACAAGAAGTTCAGAAGTCTGACAAGGATCTCACTGGGCTTAGGTCAAGGTGTTGGGAGGCCCGCATTCCTTTCTGTGCCCCTCGGGAAAAGCTGTTTCCTTGCCTTTGCACTTTCCAGATTCCAGATGTTGCTCTTATTCCTTGGTTCATGGTCTCCTTTCTCCATTTTCAAAGGGAGCAATGGCGGATGAGTCCTTTTCACAGTGCATCACTTAAACTGTTCTGCCTCCCTCTTCCACTTTTAAGGACCCTGTGATTACATTGGGCCCTCCCAGATAGGCCGGATGATCTCCCTATTTCAAATCGCCCAATTTAATCACACCTGCATTTCCCCTTTCCCATGTAACCTAACATTCGCGGCTCTGGGGACTAGGATGTGGCCATCTTTAGTAGCCATTGCTCTGCTTACCATAGCTGCATGATTTATGTCAATTTAAAATAATAATTAGTGTAAGATGTGATTTTAAGTGCAAAGGTATATTACTAATTTTACCTTGTTAGAGCTTTTTTTTTTTAAAGAAAATTGGAGATGTATTTATGCTTAAGTTATTAAACTTATAAATTATGAATTTTATTTGGGAATGTTTTGCTTATTAGGGTTAAGCTTCTCTGGGCAGGTATTTGAAGTGCTTATAAAAAAAGCAAATTCATTAGATTTATAATTGGGAAGCTTTAAAATCTTCAAAGGAATTTTTACTAAGTTTGTTAAGGGAATTTTTTTTTTTAAAGAAACTTTGGTCTGTTCAATTTGAGTTTTTCAAACAGCAAAAGAAGGAACTTTTATTTTGTATGAAAATTTAATAGACTTGTAAAGACTTAGTTGCACCTAAAAGAAACTTTTATGTATTCTGAGTCTCTACACTTGTTACTTTATCAACTACTATTAATTTTTAACTGAGGAGCTATATGCATAAACTCATGGTGATTCTCATTCTAGCCAAAGGTAAGTGTGTGGTTATAACTGAGACTTTAAAAGCACTTAATAAATATATGATGTGTGGGTTTATCATTTATCCTGCCCTGGCATTCTGCTGAGTGCTAGACACAGCCACAAAAAGTATAAAATGTTATGGGAGAGAGATTTACTTGGAGGAGGCTTCAGCAAGGAGGTGGCCCTACAAGCAATAGTAGCTTACCAGACAGAGGGGTAGGGGAACAGCATTCTAGGCACACTGGTACAGCCTGAGCAAAGAATGCATGGGCTGTTTCTGAAATGTTGAAATTTTGTGGTCCTGATGGAAATTTTAAAAAATTACCCCTCATGAACATTTTATGTCATTTTATGGTGGAGAGCTAAGGTCAGGGTACGTTCCAGAGTGAATGTACTGAGACAGTTACCAATAAGTAAGTCACCTGAGAAAATCACACCCAACTTAGAACACAGTATAATTTTTACCCCCTTTTCAGACTCAGGGAATAATTGTTGATGTAAATTGAACTCATATCATTTGCCTGGCTCAAACACTTTACATGTACTAGTACATTTGATCCCCACCACCATAAGAAATGAGTAATTATCATCATCTTGGAGTTGAGGAGATTGAGACAGGGTAAGTGTGGTCTCTGTCTGGCAGGGCCATGATCTGCACCTTGCACAAGCCATTTCCTCTTTCTGGAATGCTCATGCCCTTGTTCTTCTAGGGCCAAGTCCTTCTCACCTTTCAGGTCTTGGCCCCTTCTTTATTTCTTTCATAGAACTTATTATAAGTTTTAATTTTTCCTATTTTTTAAATTGGCTTTCTCACTAGAACCTAAATTCCATTAAGGCAGGGACCATATAAGTCTTGTTCATCTTCCTATTCCTAGTGCCTTGCAGAGTCTAGCATATAGTAGTTGTTCATTAGATGTTGGTGAGTAATTTGATATTGACTTGAAAGTTCATTATTCCCTAATCTTTGTACTATACAAACAGCAAGTAGAAATATCCCATGTAATCATCATGCTGTATTATTGACTCAGGTTGGTACCAAGCAGCAAGCTTCTTTTTCTGTGTATTCCTAGAAATTTTACAACAATGAGAAGTTTCTGGGAGAAGGCATATAAGCCTAGCGAGGCAAAAGATAAACACACTCAGTATGATAAAAGCAAACTTGAATTGATAAACACCAAAAATTCACCAGTGTGTGTTGTTGGAAAAACATTTATTGCAAGTCAGTGTCAAAAAGTTTTACAAAAATATGCCACCGTCTGGTACAAACTATAAAAAAGTCAGTTCATCATGCAAGAAAGTGTGCAAATAATTTATACAAATGGACTCAGCTCACACGATATTAAATGAACATCTTTGCATGTAATTGATCTAACCTTATCCTTTCAATTACAATGTTCAAACCCCTGTACTATTTGTCATTAAAAAGAAAAGTGTCTAAGCTCAGGACATGGACTTGAATATACCCCTTTGAGCCAGGGTGATTGGCACTTGGTAGAATAAGGATGGCGCCAAGAGTTCTCAAGTGTAGAACACCGCTTGGAGCCTTCTGTTTAACAGACTTGTGTATCGTTAATTAAACAAACATTTCTATACTCAAAGACAGAAAAAGTCACGTTCAAACTCCAGAAGTAATGCTGTAGCAGATGGAGTTTCAAGAAGTTCAGAGTTTTGGAGCAGCCATCCATTTTTGGCCAAATGGAGCAGGGCCTAAGTTTTGAGAGGTTTCTCAGGAAGTTTTGTTTGCTGAGTTGAGTTCAAGGACACTTTGAAAAATGTCCAGCAGACAAAGACTTGAATATCATGGATCAGTGCTCCTTGCTGCCTCATGGAACAATTTCTCCCTCCCACCCCCCTTGCTTAGTAGAGATGAGGTTTAGCAGAGAGCAAACTTCTATGGGGATAGAGGCTCCCGGGATGGGCTCCATAGCAGGCACCAGAGGACAGGGAGGTGGAGGGGTGGACTAAATGTACCTCTTAGTTTAAGGAGAGAGGAAACGCCTGTTTGGCAATAATCAGAACTTCAGTTTCTAGAAGGCAAGTTGAGTGCTCAGCTATTATCTGTCTTAGGGCCTCTTATAATTAAAATGTAAGTAGCCAGGGAAAGTGAATCTGCCAAAACATGCTGCTTACTTTGTGGCCAGCAAGTTGCACTAATTAGAATGCTGTACTCACAATAGAGTTAGAGGTCTGTAAAAATTTTAAGTGGCTCCTGAATTTCTCCAGGAAGAACCAGGGACTTAAAATGTTTGGAAAAGTAATAGCCAGATGCCTAACACTGGACCCTCATTCTTGCCTTCCTCAGTGGAGGTCTTGAGAAGACTCATGTTGGTTTCACGTGTCTCCAGCCACACAGAAAGGTTTGGGGGCAAGGGGACACAAAGTCAAGGCCTCAGAATGTCCCAGGTTTATGGTCAGATCTACCACTGAGTACCAGAGGGCTGAGGCAAAGAAAGGACCAGACTTCAATATCTCTAACCTTACTTCCAGCACTAAAGTCTGGGGTAAGACTTTCCTTCCCTTGGAAAACCATAGAGGGTTTACTTTCCTTAGCAAAACAAAGAAGAAAGCATCTACAGAAAATGAATTTAGAGGGATTACAATCTTGTTTGTTGAACACATCAAGGGCCCAAGATATATCAGAGTCACGGCTCTGCATTTGCCTAGAGATTCAGGGTATCTCTGAGGTCTGTTTAAACACTAATAGGATTTTAGGCCAGCATCCAGTCAGAGGGATGGTTCACAGACTCAGAAAGTTGGAAACAGATTAAAAACACACACAAAACAACAGATGTCAACATAGAAACTGATAATATAGTTTAGTTAGAAAAAAATTCACACATAAAATTATAGTTAAAAAAATTCACACATAAAATAGAGTATTTGCAATAGCAAGAGATTTTGCCCTACAGCCTGGCAGAAAAATATAAATTCAGGTGCATATTTTATGATAAACTCTGTATTGAACACTAAGAATGATATACCATTGAACATGTCTTGAAATGATTGACCTTCTTGTACATCATACCCCTTGCTCAGACAAATGAAATTCCAAACTCTTTCTCTTCACCCACAAAAACAACGGGAACAAGGAGCCTGTGTTAATAGCAAGCTCGTCGTGAAAAAGTTTTTGAATCCACCAAAGATGAATTGCTGTGGCAATAATGCAATACACACTCGGTGTCTTACTTTACCACCGCCAAGCACAGCCCGAGCTTGTGTTGTTTTGCAGTATAAACCCAGTTCATCTAAAATATCTGCTCTGAGCCACTTCAATATAAAGTTGACCATCATGAAACAAATGTCATCGCACAACTGACACCATGAAATTTCTGTCACTGGCCCTCCCATGAGACGGATCCATCTGCTCAAAGGAACAACGTTGAGTAAGAACCCAGTCTAGTTTAAGATGTCATTACACTTTTTTCTGGATTTTGCTATAAACTGAGCACTCCTAAGCTTTGCATATTCTCCTCTCCTCAAATGCTGTTCTTTAGTCTCAAGAAAGTATAGGCTCTTGCTCACAGACCTTTGAGTTGGACCAAATGATAACAGCCCTGTGGATTTGCTCACACTACTCTGTACAAAACTCTTTCCTTTTCTTGAAGTCCAAATTACTTCATATTTGCCATCTATTTTAAATGTTCACAGGATTGGGGTGTACAGCAAAGAGAGTAGAGTGGTCTATCTCTTCCAGCAATTTCCATTGTCATGTTCCTTCTGGCTTTTTGACCAGCAGTTCTGAGACAGGGATTCCTTGTTTTTGTTTTTCAGGTGGGGTTGTCCTAGGAGAGTTAGCCTAGACATTCTGTAGATGATTAGTGCCCAGGGAACACGAATGTTCTTTTTACCTCATTTTACTTACATCTGAGGCTCTGACCACACTTCACTGCTACCAACACATGCTCTGTGACAGCTAAGCTTGTCACCATTGCCCTCACACAAACCACAGCTTCTAAGAGATGCAATTTCTATTCCTTTCCCTCTCCCTCTGTACCTGCAATTTCCTTTTTATTCTCCTCTTCCACTGAAAGAGAACCATAAATGTAGCTTTCTCCCTTTTTCCTTAAAAATTCCTCTTGACTGTCACACACCACCTCCAGTGACACCAGAGGAGGTGGGAGCACCATATAGGCAAATATAAAACCATAACCCTGTCACTTGTGGTACGGGTTGCCATTGCAGCCATACACCTTGCCTTGAGCAAGCATGAACATTATGGACAACCCCCACCGAGGCTGGTTTGCCAGCTTCGTGCTGCTAGTCCAGAGCAGGTGACATTTCTGGGGCTGTAAACCTGAAGGTGCCCAAGAGCTGCCACCTCCTTGATCAACATGAAGGGTCAGAGGTCACGAGTTGGTGGGAAGATGCAGAAGGCCATGAACACCTAACCCTAAAATTATAGACAAAGGTTTCAAAGCTCTGACCCCACATCTTTAAGAAATCCGAGACATTTGAGGAAAGCTGTCCAAATTATGGAAGCTCTTAAATTCCTCAGTGTAGACCCTGCATTCTCAATGTGACCCTGACTCAGTAGAGGAGAGCAAGCAATACCTCTCAGTATTACAATGGTTTGTGCCACTCCAGAGCTCAATATTACCCAATAAGACTTTAATATTTAATTTTTCCCATTAGGGAGAATTTAAATTCAATTTAATTTTTTCTTCTTGGAGGGTGATCATGAAAAATTATTGAGAAACCCTGGTGTTGGCACAAACGTTGCAAAGTGAGGAGTATCAACTAACAATTAGCTTCTCTTCCAAATGCTGGTTGGTACTTGAGTTGTGTGTTGAGGGAAGGGCATGTGACGGCCCCGCATCACTAGCTGGTCCCTGGGCTTGTTTCTATACATGCCTAGCCATCTTTCCCCTCTCAGGTCACCCCAAGTTCAACCCCTAAGGATTCACTGATTCTCAGAGTGAATGTGAACCAAGTTCCTATTTTGCTTCACTGATTTTCCAAGCACATGCAGGGTGGCAACTTTATTTACAAGAAAAAAAAAAAAAAGGCAAAGCAAACACAATGGCAAAAATATGTACATTATTGTAGAAAAGCAAAGTTCTATAAAAAGTAAAAAACAAAAACACTCCCCACCCTATCCCAGGAATATTTGATAATGAACTCATGACATCCTGAGATTTTCCTCTCACGTAGTTACCTACTGGTATTGGCCTAGCAAGATCCCCTGGGGTACAAAGCATGTTTAGGATAAACTCTACGCATCTCTGTTCCCTATTTGGCTAGAACTCCAGGCTTTATTTTATCATCCTGCAAGCAGCCCTCGCTCAGGTCGACCACAAAAGAAAGCTCCTCAGCTCATCACACATCAAGAGGAAGGGTTTCACTGACGTGTCAAACGTGCTTTACAGGCCTTTATCAGCACTCTGGCTCTTACCAGTCCATAGAGATAAGCTGACACTTATCCGAGAAGATGCCCCAGGAAGCAGACATGCTGAGAAATTAAACAGGAATAAGAAAATCTTCACAGCAGGGGGCGACTAATTCTATCTTTTCTGTGATTGGACATCCTCTGGGCTGGTTTTTAACTGGCCTTCTATTGCCCTGAATGGGCTAAGACAAAAGGCTTTAAGGCCTGCATGTTTTGAGGTTGTTCTAGTAGAGAGGCAACTCTGAAGAATGTCCCAAGGAGCATCATGGGGATTGCCTCCAAGACCCCTGCCCATTTTCAATCACTTTTTATCTGATGGGAAAATGAGACAAACAGACACTGTCTACTGGACGATGCACTGTGTCAGAGAGATCGCTGTATGCTTTCCGAGGTAGACGATTGTGTGATATCTCCATAAGATAAGGCCCTCTGTGTGCCCGTGGGGGGTTAAGATGGGTGGTAATTCCATTGCCTCTTTAAAGCTAACCCAAAATCAACCCAAAAGCCCAGGGATTTCTTATCTGCAGTTTTTCTTCTTTCTTTTTAAAACACATTTTCACATTGTAAACAAAGCGTGTTCTATCTTATATTCGAGTTTTGCCCTCTTCTGCATCTCTGAGGAACTCTATACATAGGAGTTCCCATGATTATCAAGAGAATTCCATTTTCACCGATGACACAGAACTCCTGCCTTTATAATCTTGCTGGCAAATCGTTAGGGAAAATAAAATTTATTTACAGTATTTCTGCTTTCCACACCAAGTCTAATGAGAAGTCCATATTCTTAAGTTCTCAGCCAGCGACTGTGTCTCTCCCCTCCAATGTCCTCTCATGACTTATTCAGAAGCTTCGAACCAATGTTTAAAATGTACACTATTTACAAATGAAGTGTCCAAACTCTGTATTCCCAACATCCAATCAGGAGGGAGCCCTTCGGAAGTGTCATGGGCTGTGATTCAGAACTTGAACAAGTTGATAAAGTCCTGGGGAGAGAGTGAAACGGAGCAGCTCTCGGGGTTATTTGCTGTGCACGGGTGGTCGGTGCCCTGCAAAGGAACATCAAGGTAAGATTTGAGTTCTCAGAAGCATCTCATTGGCTTGGAGCATCATAAGGCATTGCCCAACTCAAAACAACATCCCTCTGCCAAGAATGCCATAAATTCTGCAAACACTAAATAGGGGTGTGTGTGTGTGTGTGCGTGTGTGTGTGTGTACACGCGTGCGCACATGCACTTGTGTGCAGAGATGGGAGAATATGGGGGTGGGGGAGGAGTTGCAGAAAAAAAAATAAACCTAAGGGGGGAGGGGTGTTAAGGAAATTATGGTCTTTGAAATTATTTCCCCCCAGGGACAGAACTGGTTTTATCTTTACCTTCAGCTGGAGGTTGCAGTTAGGAAAGGAGTTGGTGTTGTAATGGCTGGTACTATTGGCTCTTAGGGGCTGGGCAAGGGGTCTGTGGCTGCCACCTCCGAGGAACTTACCTTCCAGGAAAGAATGTGACAGTGTTTGCAAAGCTGTAGGGTGTCTCCATACTGCTCTTTCCGTGGATAGCATCGCACAAGTTTAAAATACATCCTCTTCCAATCCAGCTGTCCTTTGTCCGACAGGATCAATCGCTTGCGGATCTAAATATCAATAAAAGTCATTGCAGGAGAGTTCAGCAAGGAGAGGGCTTGTGGTTTTCTGGTTCTGAAAGTCCTGCTCCCACCCACTTTCCTCCTTTTTCATCTCAAGCCTATAAAAGCTAGGGGGAAATAGCCAAGATAGAAGTAGCTTCTGATAAACAGTAGCTTTTAATTAGTCTTTAAAGGAAACAGGTGGTTGGTGACATTTTTCTAGTGACCTGCACTAAACTGCATTTGGCTAGTACTGGCCAGGTAGCTCAGTTGGTTAGAACATTGTCCCAGTTTGCCAACGTTATGGGTTCGATCTCCGGTCAGGGCACATAAAAGGAACAACCAATGAGTGCATAAGCAGGTGAAACAATAAATCAATCTCTCTCTCTCTCTCTCTCTCTCTCTCTCTCTCTCTCTCTCTCAATCAATACATTTAAAAAATTAAAGTTTAGGTGATCTCAATGAACGTCATTCTTTCTTTGCTCTAGCTTGAGTGATCATTTCCAGGAAGATGCAGTGACTGTCTGCAACAGTGGCTCTATTTTATATCAAAATATTACAGGCTTCATGGGCAGACCTAAGTGATCTCACACTTCTATATAGAGAAGTTAGAAAACAAGACTGAGGCAGCATGAGGCAGGGAAAGAGCCTAGAGTTGGCATTAGGAGGCACAAACTCAAGTTTAAGGCCAGTTTCTTCAACTAGAGAACCCCTTCACTAGTTTTGATGTTACTTAGCCATTTGTGGCCCGAGTTTCCTCATCTGTTTAAAGTGGGCATCTTGAGATCCACCCTTTCTGGGGTCATTAATATAAAATGAAATAATATCTGTAAAAGTACTTTAGCTACAATATCATAAAAGTATAAGTTACTTTGTTATGGAAAAGAAGGACTGGGGTCAATTTGTGAAAAATTCTTTTTAGAAAGTTGTAAAATGTGGATGGTTTTGAAGGTGTGTTTTTTCCCCCATCAAAACCAACTAAAAAATACCAAACTCTCACACCATTTAGAAAGTCCTCAGACTATTGTTTTCCAGTCAAACCAGGAAGTCCTGGAGGGAGGGCACCCACACTTCAAGCCTAAGAAGATGTCAAGGAAGCCTGAGGGTGGGGACAAAGGAGAGGGGAGAAGGAGTGTCCACAGGGCCGCACCGACCTGCCGCTCAGAGAAGTGGTACAGGCAGAGCCTCTTCCACAGCAGCCGGTCCTCGCTGAGCACGTGCAGGTTGGGGCCCACTTGGCCCAGGCTGACCAGGTCGCGCCCGTCGCTCAGCCTCTGCATGATGTTTAGTTGCAGGCACAAAGGCAGGTCGGTGAAGGTGAGGCCTTTGAAGGCAGGCTGCCGGGAGAAGGGTGATGGTAAATCTTTGGGCGGAGAACAGCAGGTTACCAGGCAACACTTCCCAAGGATGCAGCTGTCCCCTCACCCTCCATCTTCAAGCTGGTGTATTGATCAGACATCAAAGCAGCAATTCTCCCAGCCTTAAACACAGACACAGGGTCCATGGTTGAGACTACAAAGAAGAATCTGTACCAGCGAGAGCTGAAAGGTGCCAGATTTTCCTGCTTCACAAAGCCTCATGTGTTGACTCAACATTTTCCCAACAGCACATGTTGGATTCTCCTGCTTTAGTCAGTTCACTCAATTATGAGATTCGTTACCCTCTATAAGAGCTCACTGTCCTGGACAGAGTACCCCCTGCCCGCCGCCTCAGCCTCCTATCTCACTGGCCCCTGGTGACCACTGATCCCCCCAAGCAGGTTTGCTCACCAGCACCCCAAACATGCTGCCCATGAGGCCTTCACTCCCCCTGCCCTCCCTCTCTGCCCATTCAAATGGTACGCTTCCTCCGAAAGGCCTTTCTAGCTCTTGAGACTCCCTCAGGCTTAATTCTTTGCATCTCTCCAGAATCCCTAGGATCTCTTTCAGGTGCTTTTGGCTGCAAGCCCCCTTGGTTTTATAATGCAACCTTTTACAAAAGGAAGCTGGGATACGACATTGCTGTTAGAATGTAAGCTCCAAGGAGGCAGGAAGTTTGATCTTTTTTTCTTTGCTGTGTCCCCAATGTCTAGAAGAGCACCTAGCATATAGTAGGCACTCAAGAAATATTTGTGGAATGAATGACACCTGAATCACTAAATAGGTCAACAACAACAGCAAAACGACCCTGCACTGGTGTACACACATGTACTCGCACTATAAAAGTGGCATCCAGAACCCTGGTAGCCTAAATGCCACCAGCCGTGGAGATATCTCTATTCAAACCTAGGGCCCCACGGAACATTTTGAAAACTGTCTGTGGATAATGCCTTGGTTATTGATCATGAGCTTCTCAACTATATTCCTGAACATTTATTTAAGCCTTTTGTTGCTTACATTGGACGAGCTCGTGTTATTCCACCCAGACCGCTATCCCTAAAGCCAGGGTCTAACTTAGTATTTTTTGCAGACTAGCCTAGCCAAGCAACACCTTTTGAGGGCTTACTATGGGCTGGCCCTGGAGGTGCTGCAGTGGCTCATTAGGCAGGCGAGAGACCCAGAAACAAGCAAATACTTCTAGAATAATTTGTTAAATTCGACCTAGGAGGCATGCAGAAAGTGCTCTGCGAGCTATCTCTACATAGACCGTCCTCAATATTTGCTGGCAGGTCTTGAGCATCCACTGGATGCTGCCATCTGGATAAGAAGTCAGCACAAATCCTCTGAGACTGTGCTTCTTGATTCCTGGGTGGGTTTTTTGAGAGTGCACTACTGACATTTTTAGCTCAGTATTCTGTCACCTCTGTGGATCACAGGAAAAAAAAGTACAGAATGAAGACACCCTTCCTCAGCTCAGGGAAAAATATCCTGGGAATGGGTATCAAGTTTCCTTCTCAAATTTCCAGGGAACTAGACTCCATAGGAAGCACATCAAAGCCTGACCACACAGGATTCCTGGGGGACATGGAATTAGCAATTCCATCCTGTGTCCCCTGCAAAGCAGGACAGGAATGCAGAGGGAAGATGGCAGTGGGGAGGGACCTGAAAGGATGGCCTACGAAGAAGAATGGGAACTGACATGGGAGGGACACGGGATGGACATGCAACAAATCTGGGTCCTAGGTACCCTTGGGAAGTCTGGGTCTCAGTCTGCCCATGCCCACAATGAATTGGTTTAGAAGATTCTGAAGATCCCTTCCAGCTCCAACAAGCTCAGATCTGGAGCCGTTTCAGCCTCCTAACTCATCAGAAGTGTCTATGACTTGGCAATTTTTATTGCTCAGGCTGTGAGGCTGAACTTTCAATTGTTTGTAAAATTCAGGGCTTTGCAGGAGGACCGAGACCTATTTGTCGTTTATCATCTGCTGCTGATCATGTGAGCTAATAAAACTGCCAGGAGGCTTTCTTTTTGTTCCCAGCACTTCAAAGCATCTACTTTTTTGGTTAAAACTCCCAGGCCAATTATTACATGAACTCCTATTAAAGTCTGCTTGGCAGAGTTCACCCTCAAATTTTCAAACCTGAACTTTTCCAAAATTCTTGCCCAGACCCCATGCTGAGCCCTTACTCCCGATACGCGGTTAACTGCTTATGTGCCTTTTTCTTTTTGAATATAAACATTTAAGAGAAAAATAAGATACTCTTGCTCCTTTGATCAAGCATTTGGCTAAAATCCTTTATGTCCACACTGCCCACAGGCTTCAAAACAATGCCTCGCTCACAGTGCACTGTGATTCTATTTAACCTCCCTCCCCCAACACAGTTCTTTTCATTTTTCATCCTTAATTATACTAATTAGTTTGCCATTAAAAAACTGACTCCATAGAGTTAGATATAAAATTTTTATGGAAAAGAAGATACTGATAGAACTTTGACAGCTAGAAAGCAATTCATATAAATGTCACCTGTTAATATTTTCATGTAATGAAGTACTTTTCTTTTGTCCAAACAATTAAAAAGTAAGCTTTTTAAATACAGTCCAGCCCTAACCAGTTTGGCTCAGTGGATGGAGCATCAGCCTGTAGACTGAAGGGTCCCAGGTTCGATTCCCATTAGGGGCATGTACCTTGGTTGAGGGCCCATCCCTAGTGGGAGATGTTCAGGAGGCAGCTGATCAATGTTTCTCTCTCATCAATGTTTCTACTAATTCTCTGTAAAAAATCAATAAAACATATTAAAAAAATAAATACAGTCCAGACTGAAGTAATTGAGCTCCTTCTCTCTCCCTCCCTCTCTCTTTCTCTATTCATTTGTATGAAAAGCTCCTCAGGACTCTGAGGGTTTCCTGCTCTCAAAATCTTGCAGCTCATAGCCATGCAGGGTCATGAAGGAGGGCCTGAGGGCAGAGAGAGCACTGAATAAAAGCACAGCCTCTGCAGACAGGTCTAGGTTCAGTCCCCATGCTCTATCTTAAAGGTGGTGAGACCCTGGCCAGCTTATTACTAACTACTCAGTCATATACAAAATTAGGGAATGCATATCTCAGAGTGTTGCTGGGAGGAATGGATGAGAAGATGCACAGAAGTCCTTAGCACAGTGCCCAGGAACTATAAACTATTATGATGACTCCTACTTACAGTTAGTTATTCACTAGATGAGTTAATACACAGGGTGGGAAAAAATGGGTTTACAGTTCATATAAAAAGTAATACAATTAAGAATAATACAAGAATAAACTGTTCCACATATAACTATAACCTTACTTCTGCCCCATCCTGCTGTATGTAAAGGACTTATGAAGAGTGTCTGCCACAGAGTGAGCCCTTCGCAATAACAGCTGATGCACTGACAATACTTACTGCATGGCAGGCACAGTTCCAAGTGTTTTCCATGTATTAACTTCTTAAATCTCACACCACTGCTATTAGGACACTTTATTGCCCTATTTTCCAAATGAGGGAACTGAGACATGAAGTGGCTGAATAACTTGCTCCGAATCCTGCAGTTGGTAAATTGTCATCATCATCTATAATACAGGGCATTATTTTCCAATTGTAATCTCCTGACCTTTAAACAAGTCCTTCAGGCAGGCGGTGGGAGGAAACTTCCCTTCAATCATTCATTCATTCAACTAAATTTATTGACTGCCTTCTGCTCTGTGCCAGCAAGAGGGGGCAGAGCAGGGAACAAGATGGTAAAGTCCTTTCTTTGTGGAGGTGATGAGACAGTGGTTGGAGACCGCAGAGTGAGTCCCCGGATGAGGTCATTTCAGATGGTAATAACTGCTCTGAAGGAGGTGAGACGATAGTGGCTTCAACTGCCTGGGTGGTCAGGGGAGGTGACAAGTTAAAAGACCCATGCCAGGACCCAGCTGAGAGTGTGCAGAGAACAGCTTGGCCTAGGGGAGCACCATGATCAGAATGAGATGAACTTCAATATTTAACTGGCTCTATGTGGGATTTCTTTGGACTTAAAAGATTTGCAAAAAGCTGAATCACTGAATAAATAGTTGGAAGAAAGCTGGATTGAAAGAAAGTTTGGAAAGCACTGATGTTAAGAAAGCTTTGCCATTTTAGGAATAGAGTCCAGGGCTCTGGCCTCGGCTCTGTCTCTAATTGATGAGTTACTTGGGGAAAGTCAATGGTCCCCTCGACCCTCCATGAAGAAATAGCAACTACAATGCTACTTCCCAAGAGAATGTGTGGGTCAAGTGAAAAGGAGCCCTGGGAAGTCCGCCCATTCAAGTGCAGGGTACGTGGGTGGATGTGGCCAAAGGGCTCCTGAGAGGTGGACAGAGGGCACAGAGGCCAGCTCTGGGCAAGAGTGACACCCAATGGGTGTCCCATAATTGCTGGAGGGAAGATGGCTTTGGGACAAATAGGACTTGCTCATTTATATCACTGGGTGGGTAATTCTCTTTTGGGTTTAGAAAAAAACACGGAGTATGAAGTCCAGGCTACAGAGAATGCTAGAGATTAGATAGAAAGTATAAGTGCATTTTCCGGAGATAAGCTGGAAACTTGGGTCTCAAATTTACATCGTCAAACTATGCCTACCCTTGAGAAATGGGAATGGAATAAATTATTAAAATAAATCAAGATAGCCGAGACCGGTTTGGCTCAGTGGATAGAGCGTCGGACTGCGGACTGAAGGGTCCCGGGTTCGATTCCGGCAAGGGCATGTGCATTGGCTGCGGGCACATCCCCAGTGGGGGGCATGCAAGAGGCAGGTGATCGATGTCTCTCTCTCATCGATGTTTCTGACTTTCTATCCCTCTCCCTTTCGCTCTGTAAAAAATCAATAAAATATATTAAAAAAAAAAATAAATCAAGATAAATGCCCATAAGAAAGTCTTGTATTCTCTTATAATAGTCAAGCAATTAAGATCGCTTTTGATAGATTACTTGGGCTTATGCTCTGCATTGTGCGTGTGTATGAATGTATGTGCATATGTGTATGTGTGTGCATGTGTGTGATTCTAAGGAAGTCACATACTATGAGGCCTCTGTTTCAGAGTTTAAGAAACTAAGATACAGAGAGGTTTTGAACAGTTATGTCAAGGACACTGCATTGGGAAAACTTCATATAGTCAAAGAATCATTTAAGAGGTCAGAAAGGTTTTTCATGTTATTTTCTTGAGAGGCAGGGCAGACCCTAACTTTATCAGCTTGGGTCCTGGAACCACTTAAAGCAGCCGCGGTCAGTGGTTAGATAAGTAAGCCAAGTGCTATGTGAGCTGCCTAAGTGCGCCTGTCCATTAGTGAGCCTTAGGAGATTACCCCAGCATCTTCCTCACAGCTTTTGTGGGCCTTGGTTCTCCTGCTCATTAGTCAAAGAGGAGGAGAGCCGAGGGCCAAGTTAAAACTTAAAAGAAATATTGATGGTAGTTAAGCTGGTAATACAGGACTTTTCTTTCTTTTTTGGGGGGCAGGGGCTTTGGGTTAGAATTGCTCATGTGTTTTCTCACATGTATGTTCATAGTCTTTAACCAAGGCTTCCTTTGTCATAACCCTTGAGATTCAGAACTAGAATTTTAAAAGGTTGGGACCAGTTCTCCAAGCCACGGCCACCACAGCTCTATTGTAGCCAAGGCAGCATCCAAAAGCTGCAAAAACACAGGCTTTAAGAAGAAAAGGCCAAGGAGGAGAGACCTCCAAATAGCATGAAAGATTTCAGTGGTAGAGCCAGCATCTTCCCCAAAGCCGACTTGCCGGGTTTCCCACCATGTTTCATCTTTCACACACACTGATCCTGTTTCGCCAAGTTCTTCTTCCCAGCCTCCCTTTATCAGTAAGTCCCCCTCCAGCACTCAGTAGAAAGCATCCGAGTAGAGCGGTCCAGGCTCTTTGTCACCAGAGTGGCGATAAAGAGCTGATTGCAGCTCTCCCTGCCAGGTCCAAGCTTGGCGGCCCTGCTTACCCTGGTAATCTGAATGTTGTTCAGCTGTTGCTGCCAGTGCAGAATTGTCTCCATTCGGTACACCCACATGTTAATGTTCCCGACCAGCACGCACTTGCCGACTCTTTGCACCAATGTGCACAAGGACGTGTAGAGGGTCTGCAGGAGTTCCCTTATTAGTCTAATGTTCTGCTGGTCTTCAAGGACTTGGGTGAGGAGGGGAAAAAAAGAAATAATAGTTAGGCTACTGGAACACCCAACATTGTATAAGTGGGCCTTTCTTCTTTTGTATTCTGCTCATGTTACCAGGGTACGGCCTCTAGGGATATGGTTTTCTTTCTACTTGGCTAAGCTTCTGCACTCGAGGTTACTGGGTAGAGTTTCTATTATCTAGGTCCCTCTTTGTTCTAGTCTCCCTAGTTTTCTACAAAGACTCTTTCTTTTTCATTGTTCCACCCACACCTGACCTGAAAGCAGTTACTTTGGCCTAGCTGTGCCATCCCCTTTAGATGGTTGTTGGTAGGAGTGTATGGGAATTGGGAGCATAGGTTCTAATCCTGTATGGATGACTCTTGGTGTGATATGGACAAATCACTCTTTTCATGGGCCTCAGTTTCTCCATATGTATAATGACTCAGTTGATTCAAAAACCTAAGATTCCTTTTAGCTCCCAGAGCCCAGGAATCTCTTCTGCCTTGTACATAGCTCAATTTTCTAAGGATTTGGGTTCCAGAGGCTTGGTATCCAAGGTGGGGACATGTGTTGACCCTGAGAAAACTGAGAGACTTACAGCAGGGTAGATGATTTCAGTAAAAGGACAGGAGGATAATGCTTTTACTCTTTGCCATAGCCATGAGTTGTGCCTTTTTCTCATTTGGGATCTGAGATGCATCTGGAGTTATTCATTTCCATCCACTCACATTCCCTTAAACCTAATGACATGTCCACTCTGCTGGAAAATCCATCTGTCCATCCCTGTGCCTATAAAGAGGGGTGAGAGAGTGAGAAAGAGCTCACCTTTCAGTACCACTTTTTCCAAAATGTTCATGAAGTTCTTTTGGGCAATGCCACTCAGGGATGTGAGCTGTGACTTTGCTATCAGTTCCAACAGCTGTGGGTAAAAATAGAAGTTTCCAGGCTTAGAATACAGAGATATTTTTCTCCTCTAATCTTTGCTTTTGAGTCACATGACATGTAGATACAGACTGAGGGGGAGAGATAAACGGCAGGCAGGGCCACGACGCAATAAAAAGCAGATGCTCAAAGGGAAAGACAAATGGGGGGCAATTCAAATCCCAAGAATCAAACTGAATGTTTAATTGCTTTTTTTCTTTTACATATAAAGAGTTTGGCTGCAGCCGGGGCTAATTCATTCTGCTTGTCCTACTTCAGCAAGTGGAGCTGATGTACTCTGAAAGGAACAAAACCTCCTATGACCTGCGGATGTCTGAGTTCCGTATAATCACTCCAAGCAGGAATTCTTTACCCGCACTTGAACTTCTTCCCTCCTGGCATTGACTGCTTGCAAGGCACCTAAATGCTCATATTCACCTTTCTCGGGTTTTTCCACGGAAGTGGCTATTCTTACCAGGATATCTCCTGTGTATGCAGCATTCAATGAAAATGCCTATTAATTAGACTCTTTCATTGCACTTAACTTTTTGTAGAAAGAGTCCAATCAGTGGAAGAGAGAGAAATTCAGGGATATATAGTATCTACTGCTAAGCACTAGGATCTTTGGAGCTTTAGGGTTAGGTTAAGTCTTGGTTTGACTCCTTATTGTCTCTGTGACTGTGAGAAAATTACTGAATTTCTTGGTGGCTCAGTTTCCTCATCTGTACTAATACTTAGAGTCCCCAAGGTTTTTGAGAGCTTTTCACAAGGGGATGCACATACAGCCCTGAACAGAGTGGCGGGCACTAATTAGGTGGGAAATAAAGGTGAGTTTGTTCATTAAAGAAGTATGTCACATTCTCACCATCCCCATGATCACCGATTAAGAACAGAGATAATAACTTAAGTTGGTCCACTCTCAGCCCAATCTTCCTTCCCTTCCATAGCAAGATTCTTTACAGATGTGGAAAGATTTTTTTTAAAAATTCAAAGATTCTATTGTTGAAAAGTGAAACTGCAGACTTGAGTGACCCATTTCACAGATGGGCAAAGGGAGGGTTGAGAAACTAAACCTTACCAATTATTCTACACACAGTGAGAGGCCTTGGCAGAATCCTCATCACCCTTCATGCTTTCACAGAGTCATAAACAAAAGAGGCTGACGTCAAGTGAAAATAATTTTACAGACGCCAATAGGCCTCAGGAAAAACTAACTAGCCTTAGTCTTAAAAAGTAAACTAGACATAGAGAACCAAGATGTTGGCTTTATTTGAAAGCTTGAATCTCTGCTCCTCGGAAACTTTCCAGGGGAGTTTCATCTCCTGGCCAGGCTCCAACCGAACTTGCCTTCAGATCAGTAAACACTGGATATGACACTGTGCTGGCCGCCGGAATCAAGGCTGAGGAACTAGCTAAGTGACATTCTAAAAACTGGGCCTGAAACGTTTGGATCCAAGCCCCCAAGCAATTCAAAGAACTCTGCTTCCAAAGCATTTGTTTAAAAATTCTGTCCCCGTGGAGCCCTTGGGAGAGCCTGTCAAACCACATACAGGCTTTTAATTTCTTGAACATAACTTTAAGTTCGAAAATAAAAAAACAAAAAGAACCACCCCCAAAGCTTTCCTTCCCTGCCTGGCATCTATCTCTCTCACACATGCAGGCAGAGACACGGTCACCTGACTGGGAGAAGGCGCCTCGGAAAGGCAGTGGCTGGTTTATTAAGATTAGTACTGGTGACCTGAGGTCGGAAGTCAGGAGCTGACCAAGTGGCCACTAAGAGAGGCAAGAATTCAAAACGTCCATGGGCAGTGGCTACCCTGGAAGCCCTCTGCCTGTCTGGCTTAGCTCTGTCACCAACGAGCACGTGACAGGCAAAAGAGGAGTGAAAAATGGCACAGAGGGACTGGCCAAACCTTCATTTATCTCCCAGACCAACAACAAGATTCAGAAGGCCAAGCGATGGTCTATTAATACCCTGAGGCTCACATGACCAACACAAAGCATGATGAAAGAAAACAAAGCCTTGAGTCGTTCTTGGTTGGAAGGGCAGTCGGCTGTGTGACTCATAGGGGTGAGGGGGTGGGAGGTGGGTCAAGGGGGTGGGAGGAGCAGGGGGGAGAGCTCGGTCTGGAATCCATCCCAAACTGAGTCCATGTGACTACCATCTCATGAGGGTGTCACTTTTAGTTTTGTCTAAAAATGTGCCAATCACAAGGACAAGAATGATCTCAGAGCTATGACTGTGCATTTGAGGGAAAAGAAAAAACCCTTTGGTTTGCCTGAAATGATCTCTAAGGAGGAGAAGGAATAGATCAGCCAAAATTTGTCCATTGACGGCAGAATGACATGTTCACTGTCCTGTGCTTAATCCTATCTTAATGGAAAGTCCTTCTTTTCACCTTCAGGGCAGCTGTGGAGTCAAGAAGAGACCTAGATTCTCTAGCTGGGTGACCTTTCCATCTGCCATTCATTTAGCAAGTGCTTTTTGAACAGCAACTCTATCCTGGTGTTGGGGTAGGTGATGTGGACATTCGGATGCAGACTCATGGTCCTTACACTCATGGAGTTTACTGTCCAGTCTATGATTCAAGTCATTTAACCTCTCAGAACCCTAGTTTCTTCATTTCTAAAATGGAAATAGAAGGACTACTTACATCACAGGGTTGTTATGAGAATTAAATGAGATGAATATGTAAAAAACCTACTGTAAACAAAATATAAGACAGTATAGTATTATAAGTTATTACTAGAGGCCCAATGCACGAAATTCGTGCATGGGAGGCAGGGGATGTCCCTTAGCCCAGCCTGTACCCTCTCCAACCTGGGACCGACCCCTCGAGGGATGTCTGACTGCCCATTTAGGCCCGATCCTACCAGCCTAAACGGGCAGTTGGATATCCTTCTCACAATCCAGGACTGCTGGCTCCAAACTGCTCACCTGCCTGCCTCCATGATTGCCCCTAACTGCTTCTGTCTGTCAGCCTGATCACCCCCTAACCACTCCCCTGCTAGCCTAATTGATGTCTAACTGCTCCCCTGCCAGCCTGTTTGCCCCCAACTTCCCTCCTCTGCCGGCCTGGTCACCCCTAACTGCCCTCCCCTGCAGGCTTGACTGCCCCCAACTGTCCTCCCTTGCAGGCCTGGTCCCTCTCAACTGCCCTCCCCTGCTCGCCTGATTGCCCACAACTGCCCTCCCTTGCAGGTCTGGAACCTCCCAATGGCCCTCCCCTGCTGGCCATCTTGTGTCCACATGGGGGCAGGATCTTTGACCACATGGGGGCAGCCCTCGGGTGTTGGAGTGATGGTCAATCTGCAAATTACTCTTTTATTAGATAGGATAGAGGCCTGGTGCATGGGGAGGGGGCAGCTGGTTTGCCTTGAAGAGTGTCCCAGAACATGGTGGGGGTTCCCTTGGGGCAAGGGGCGGCCTGGGTGAGGGGTCTGTAGAGGTTTGTAGGCCAGCCACGCCCCCAGCGACCCAAGCAGAGGCCCTGGGATCTGGGATTAATTTATGTCTACAATTGAAACTTTGTAGCCTGGAGCGGAGCCAAGCCTTCTGCTCGCTCTGGGGCGGCAGCCATTTCTGTTTGAAACTTTGTAGCCTAGAGTGGAGGCCTAGGCTGGCAATGGCAGATGGAAAGCTTGGCTTCCTCCGTTGCCATGGAAACCCGAGCCTCTGTTCTCTCCAGCTCAGTGGCTGCCACCATTTCTGTATCTTCTATAATTGAAACTTTGTAGCATTGAGTGGAGGCCTAGGCCAGCAACAGGCAGGTGGAAAGCTTGGATTCCTCTGTTGCTGGGGAAACCCAAGCCTTCCTCCTGCTCTCAGTGGCGGCAGACATCTTGGCTGGGGTTTATTTGCATAATCTGCTTCTGAGTGGCTGGTGGGCGTGGCTTGTGGGTGTAGCTAAGGTACATCAAATTTGCATATTACTCTTTTATTAGATAGAATTTCTTTCCCTTCCAAACCCCAATCTTTTAGTGAAGTTTAAAGTTGATGTCAGGATTAGCAAACATTTTCTATAAAGGAGTGGATAGTAAATATTATAGTCTTTTTGGGCAATATGGTCTCTATTGCAACGACTCAGCTCAGCAGTGGCATGAAAGCAGCTGTGGACAATATGTAAATGAGCAGGTGTGGTTGTGTGCCAGTAAAACTTTATTTACAAAAACAGGTGGGGGACCATATTTGGCCCTTGCATCCTAGTTTGCCAACTTCTGCTGTATGTATCATAGAGTTCAAGAGTGAGGGCTGCAGAGCCAAACTGCCTGCCTCAGTTTCCCCATCTGCAAAACATGCATAATAATATTTCCTATCTCAGAGTTGTTGTGAAGATAAAATGTGTTCATAAAGCACTCATAATAGTTACTGGTACCAAGAATATACTCAATAAATTATTATAATACAGATAATATTACTAGGTAAAATTATTGTTGGTTTAAAGACTTTTAGAACTCCTCTATTTCAATTTTATGTATTGGCAACCAACTGCTTAAATGCTTTCAAAATTATAATATTCCTTTATGTCATTTTTATTTTGTTTGTGATACATTTAATATCTCCCTCTCTGTTAATAAAAGTTAATGTTGATACATTTTATGACTTACATAGGTGCATCTACCATGAAGTCTTATTTAGCCAATAATAATAATAATAAAGGATGTTTATTACATGACAGTAACTGTGCTGAGCATTTTAAGCTTCAATGGTAACCCAATGGGGATGGGTTTTCCATTTGAAAACAGAGGCTACTGCAGCTGGTTATGTTCTAGGAAACAGAGTCTGGAAATTTTATATCAATGTGACCTGGTGACAGGTAATCAGCTTTTAACATTAAGGGAGAAATAATACCCAGAAAGTGTTAATAACACCTTTATTAGCCTTGGGTAAACCTTTTAGACCCATTTTTCATATCAGCATGAGAAATAGGCCCAGAACCAACAAGTAGGTAGTATTGTGTGAAATTTGTGGTCAAGAGGACAGGGTTTATTAATTTCTCTGTCAAGGGAGCTGTGTGCCTAGGACAGTAGAATTGTATTTAGCTATTGATTTTCCAAGATGTCTTAGCTTAGCCAATTGGATTCTTTGCCACAAGAGAAAAGGAGAGTGGAGGAAAATGTCTTGTTTGGAAGTGGCTGTTGGTTTCTGCTGGGCAGATTTTAGCCCAGGTGCCGGGTATTTGTGGCTGTGTTTAAGGAGAGGCAGGAGGGCGGAGCGGGGGAGGGAGAGGAGGAGGCTGGTTCTCGGCTCCTCCTGAATTTCATGGTGTCATCACCGTGTGGGTTGTGGGGTATGTAGCATGATTTGCAGCGTCTAGCTGTGCAGTAACAGAGATGGTTCTGGGCCACCGGAGGAAGGGAGGGTGGTCACCACATACCAAAACCACATCCTGCCCCTGTGCTTTGGCTCATGCTCATTTGGACACGTAGGAGAAAAATCTAGTTGCAAGCAACAGCATGTAGCAAATTTCAGAGTGGGTATCACCCACACTTTGGAAATAAATGGGCAGAAAAGAGATTTTCCTCCTACCTCACTTTACTCACAGAAAAAGCAGGTTTCCTCTCTTCTCTTCCCCTTCAGTTTATCTTTAACTAATAAATCAGCTCAAGTCACTTCTCTGCTTGAAACCCTCAAATGGCTTCCCTTTGCATTAAAAAAAATTCCAATCTCCTTCCCATGAATGGCAAGGTCCTCCCTGAACTGGTTCTTGCTCCTTCTCCAGCCTCATTTTGCACAGTGCTTCCCCAGTTCGTTTCGCTCTGGCCACATTGCCTGCCATAGGTTCCCTGAACAGGCTCATTCCCACCTCCCAGCCCTCGCCTTTGCCTGTCTTCACATGCTGGCTCCATCCCATCTCTCAGGTCTTAGTTCAAATGTCACCTGCCCAGAGCTTCCTTCCCCCACCATCCTATATGGAAACCTCCCAGTGGCCATCTTTGTCTTACTATGGTTTCATTGTTCCATTTTATACATATCTGACATGATCTTGTTTACTTACTTACTAATTGTTTAGTTAGGATCTGAATCTCAAGACAGCAGGGATTGTTTTGTTTATCCTTCTACCCCACCTGGCACATGGTAGGTGCTCACCTAATATTTGTTTGTTAATACATTAGATTAGAATCAAGGAGTGTTATAGTTGGAAGGGACCTGGGAAACAGTATACCCAAATTCCTCCTGCTCTAGAGGAGGTGGCTCCTCACGATGGTCAAGTGACACAATCAAGGTCAACGGTAGATGGTCTGAATTGTCAGACTGGTATCCATATGGAGGTCTGGTCCCAGACTGATGCCCCACCTCCACTCTCTGCTTACAATGCAAACTTATCACAGATACTTTCCAGTAGGGCCAGGAGCTGAGATCTAGAGGGACACTAAATAACTGGGGCTTCAGAAGCATCAACAAAAAATAGTAGCTGCCTATTAGTTTGAAACAAAACCACACCAAGCTTAACCATCAGGCTATTGCCCAAGTACAGTCCATTTTGCATAGACTATTAAGAACATAATTTATCCCCAAATCCCTTCATCTCCTATGACGGTGTGCTCTGCACTTTGAATTCTAAGTCTGATTGGAAAACATGCCACAGGATTATCAAAGGTAGAAAAGTAGCTTCAAGAAAGCCTCTGCCATTTCTCACATGCCCAGTACCCATGTCGGCTGCCCACAGGAAGATAATGTTTCTTGCAATAAACTCCTGGTTACATCAGGCAATGCCTCTACCTGCACCGAGTGCTCTGTACTTTATTTAATGGATAAATAAAATTTAAAACAACTTAAAAACCTGGAAAGTTTTGTCCTGACTTTGAGCTTGAACACTGACAAGCTGGAAGAGGGAAACTTTTCAGCTACATTAATAATCTGCAGGCATGTCAAGACTGGGTAAATATTATTTGCAAGTGAAACATCTCTCTAACTGAGAGTGTTAAGATCCTAAGAAGGAGGGCCAAATTTACACGGATTAATTGTATTCTCAGCCGAGAGAAACTTGCCTCTGCCTTCCATCCATCCAGATATTTTTGAACTTGCAATGGCATCCAGCTCTCTGTTGCATCAGTATGAACAGCTCTATTTGACTCAATGACCCTGCTTATGTTGGACTCTCCACCTACTCCAGCGTCCCTCACCTCTATCCTCTGATTCTATGAGGTTGGATATCATATGGCCCTCAGCTCCTGGCCCACCATCGCTCCCTTCCATTTCCATTCTCTTCCATCTCAGGCTTCTCCTCAGGACACTTGTCCTTGCAAAGCCTTCCACCTTCCTCTGCACTTGGCCATCTTTCAAGGCAGGAGACACTCAGATTCTGCCTCTTCCAAGATGCTGTCTCCAGGACCAGACTCAACTTGCCACGTCAGTAGCTGTACCTTGTTCCCCAGAGTAGCCCAGAAGCTCCTGACAAGCAGAGGCCAGGTCTTACATGATTCTCAAATGGCTATAGCAATGCTAGGGATATGGTTATGGGTTTAATACAGTTAGGGAGTCGAAAGCATTTGCCCCAAACAACTTGCTAGGTAGGGGGACCTAGCAAAGAGGATGCTGCTAACTTTTGGCCAGTGCAGAGCTCTTTCTTTAGTGGACTCCAGGAGCCTTTGGATGCTGGGTCACAGATACGTAAAATAACCCTTTGTCCTACCCTCAATCACAGCAACTCAGAACAAATGCTCTCAGGGGCCTCCCTCCACAAATGGGAGAAAAGTCTGCTGAACAGGCACTTAAAACTCCGCTCACCTGTCTGTGTAGCATAACTCTTTTGAGCACCTGGATTAGCCTAGAAACCTAGGTAGATTTTTAGTCTAAAATGTATTTCTGGACCTGTGGTGGGATACGTTTAGATTCTGATTACTCAAGAAAAACGTCATACAAAAAATGAGCACATATTTGATCCAGCAGTCTCCAAAGTAGGATGGGAAGGAATTTTAAAAAATCAATCTGTATATTTTATTTCATCTTTAATTTCCATTTTTGAGAGTTTTCTGATTAGGACCCTAAAGATAATAGTAACAACAAAAACTAATACCACCCTGTTTTCCCGAAAGTAAGACATCCCCCGAAAATAAGACCAGTTACAGTTTTGCCTCTTGCTGTAATATAAGGCATCCCCCCGAAAATAAGACCTCCCCAATAATATTTTTATTCTTGAAACTGAAAAAGACTGGGCCACACAAGCAGTTATAAGGAAGTGGGTCGATTTAATGCTGCTGCTTGTTATGCAAGGGAGCCAAAGAGGTCTGCTAGTACTGGGATGCAGCCAGCACTCACGTGCTAAAGACATGAAGAAATTTCTTCACGAAAGAAAAATAGATCAAATAATGATTCCCGCAGGAATGACAGCCTATCTCCAGACTCTTGATATTGCAATAAACAAGCAATTCAAGTACAATTTGCGCATAGAAATTAATGACTATATGGAAAATAGAATGGAGAGAAATCAGCGTGGAAACTTTGTGAAACCTAAACTGCAAGAGGTTGTGACTTGGGTGAAGAATTCATGGGAGAAAATCACTGACAGTTGCATTGCAAATGCACTACGAGCAGGCTACCTTGACAAGAAGTACTCATTTAAGGACAGTGCTATTGCTAAACGTGAGATATTTGGTCCACTGATTCTGAAAGAAATGGAGTCACAAGAAATTCACCAGGAAATTCAGGGTTTGGATTGTTATGATGGTGTTCCAGAAGATGATGACATGACTGTCATTGAATAAATCTTACTTTGTGTTCATACTGGTAAATATCAGTATCAGTAAATGTACATAGATTGTTGTACATGGAAATAATGGTAGTAACAAGAAATTCTTGATACTGTAGGATTCACAGTTTGTCTGGTTATGCTGGTTTGTGGTGACAACTACTATTGTACCGTATACAGGTAATAAATTTCCTTCTTTTTGTTCAACGATAAATGCGTACCGTATTCTTCTTCATGGAAAAATAATACATCCCCTGAAAATAAGACCTAGTGCATCTTTGGGAGCAAAAATTAATATAAGACACTGTCTTATTTTTGGGGAAACAGGGTATGTACCAGGCACTGTTTGAATGCCTTTTACTTGTTTGTATTCAGTTTAATTCTCATAGCAACACAATGGCAGATACCACTATCAGCACTTTCTAAAGGTATGTGATTTACAAGCTGAAATCATGAGTATATGTACACTGACAGCACATGTTTTCATTACTTATTTACTGTTAGGAGTCCATGGTTGAAGATACCACTATCTCGTCTGTCAGCCTTCCCCAGTTTCTTTGGGTGCCCCCACTTCTGTGGGAACCCTCCTACTTCTGCAATGACTTCTGTGGTTGTGTGGGTACCCTCTTCAGGTGGCCCCTACTTCTACATGCGCTTCCTCACTTCTGTGGTCAGATCCTCATGCCTGTGAGTGTCACTATGTGGGCTCCCAGACACAGCAGGTTCTGCTTATCTCAATGCTTACTCCGACTGAGGTGGCCAGGAATTCCAAAAGACGCAGATTTGTCTTGGGAAATCACTAGCAGTCTGATGGGCATTCACTGCCGGACAGCCCTGTACCCTCACTGATGGTGCCCTGCAGTTGGTTCTCATGACTCCTTACCATTTCTATGAGCCATTTTTAAATGGGTTCATGTCCCTTCAATTTTGACTCTGTTTCCATCAAGGACTGGACACCATTCCTTCATCCCAGCTTCTCAGTTGCAATGGAAAAAGATACCATCAGTTTTAAGATCCAAGAGGCAGAGGCCACCCTCTATCCAAGGGAGGCCAGCCATCGAATGTGTGCAGCACTAAATCCAAGGTCACAGTGGCAGAGGAGCTGGCTTCCCATGCACATCACGCCCCACCAGGGGCTTGGCGACAGCATGCCCTTAATTAAAGGCATTGGGTTTGCATTTGAGTCATGGTGCCCTATTTCAGCCTTTGTTTGCCAAACCACCAGTCAACTTAAACTGAAACATGTTTTTGGAAGAGACTTTTAGGAGGGGGTAGGAATGCATAAGTTGCTGGAAATATCCAAATGGACTTGGGGTGGTAATACAGGGACAAAATAAGAACAAGCATGGGTTTGGGTTGTGATTCTCTACTGCAGAGGGACAGAAAGAGTGGACAGCTTTTGCTTGTCCTTCCTGATCCACTAGCTACAGGGGTTAGTTCAGCCCAGTCAGGAAACTGGTAGGCAGGGTTCTCCAGGACCTTCCTGGTTTGCACATGGCATCTGTGGTGACCACTGACATGGTCACAGTCTCATTCCATAGAGAGAGCTGAGAGGACCAGGTCAAAGTCCAGCCTGGAATTAAAGCATCCCGTGTGCCTGCCTCACTGTCTATTTACAAACACAGTGTACAAAATATGCCATTTGGGCCCCAAGGAATTCCTGAGCTGGTTTGCAAACTTGAAAACGCACTGGGATCACGTGGTGGGTGCATTTTTATAGCCATGCTGGGCACCATATCAGCTAATGCCATCAGCCACAGCTGAGGTGGCCTTCTGTAGACCAGCTTCGCAGGTGATTCTAACTCACAGCCAGAGTTGGGGTCATGGTCACAGCAGGCTCACTTCATGGAGCCATGAGCAGTGTGGGTCTCTGAACCCCTCCCAGTTTACTGAATCCTCACTTTCTCCGGGCCTCGGTGAGTCAGTTAGCACTTCCCTCCTGTGGTTACCCCAGTTTGAACCCCACCAGTAGCCCAACTTCTCGGATCCTCTCCAGTCACACTCCACAAAAGGGGAATTTCCAAAATGTGTTGGTCTTGAGGCATGATGTAAACAATTTTAAAATAAATGACCATTCATAAATGAGTAAATTGCTGCTTCTAAAGACTTTAAGTCATCTTTAAAACTCATAGTCAAAATAGCATTCAAGCCATTTGGTATGTGTGGGGAAGGGGATAATGTCAACAGATGTAGCTTTAATTCAGTTCGGGTACAAATGCCATTTACATTGAAGAATATAAAACCCTTGCAATTTATATTAAAAATGTTTGGTTCCAAAATTTCCACAAATTTCTGTGCTGACTGATAAAAATTTTAACATCCTGAGATAGCACTGGCCATCTCTTTGCTTCCCTCTGCATCTCTTTTTCTGGAGATGACAGCCAGCATGAACACAACATATTTAAGAAATGGGCTTTGCCTTTAAAGAGAATGAAACAATTTTTTAAGGCCCTCAAAATTGGTTCAACTTCTTACTGGAACTAAGAAATTGTTGCAGCATCAAGAAACTATTAGGTCGAAGTAGTAAATGGGGAGAAGATACTGGCAAGCCACTTTGCAAAGTTGGTTTAAGGATAAGAAAAATATATGAGAAGTGAATTGAGTTCCTCAGAAGAAAGCCTCAAAATGCATTGCCTATCATTAAATTGTTTTAAACTCTTCATAAAAATAACATATTCTTTCTCAAATTACAGAGGGCTCTGACAGGGAAGGGGAAAAAAAGATTGTTCTTCTCAAAACAGTAATATTTTTCCACTACTTTGGAACCTAACAACTCTGAAAGTATTGGGCAGTTTCTCTAACTTCAAAATTATTTAAGAGAAAGTGCTCATGAGACAGTTTGCAATTAGACACTATCAGACACAAGTTCTTCATGCTGAGTCTTAATCAACTGCAAGATCTCCTAGAAAACTATTATTTTTAAAGCAGGAAAAACATTTTTATCAACTTAACAATGATTATCAGTAGCTGACTTTGCATAATAGTTTTTGGTCCGCAGAGTATTTCCATATATAATGCATTCCTGGTTTTCATAGCCACCCTGTGCAGCTGAGGTTATTCTGAGTCCCTGTTATGGAGGGGGAAACTGAGTCTGGAGAGGCTGAAACAGTGAAGGTCAAAGGCTATCCTGACATTAGAGCTTTCAATCCTCTGACCCCGGGCCATTTTACTGACAGTCCCTTCCTTACATAAAACTTACTGTGGACTGCGCCAGTTTCAGATCCTCATTTTGTACTTAATGTAACTCCATAATCTTGGAAAATTCATTTTATCTTGCTATATCTCCATTTGTTTATTTTTAAAAAAGTATTTTTATTAATTTCAGAGAGGAAAGAAGGAGAGAAAGAGATGAAAACATCAGTGATGAGAGATAATCGATTGTCTGCCTCCTACATGCCCCACACTGGGGATCAAACCTGCAGCCTGGGCCTGTGCCCTGACCACACATTGAACTGTGTCCTCCTGGTTCATAGGCCGATGCTCAACCACTGAGCCACGCCTGCTGGCTACACCTCCATTTGTTTAAACAGAGATAATAAAAGTACCTATACTTTGTAGGGTTATTGAAAGGATAAAGGAGGATAATGCATGATTGCATGAAATAGATTTTCTCTGCTATGATCCTTGCTGCTTTCTGTAATTCTATTTCTTGTGAAAGGAATAACAGGTGGGAAGTAGAACTGTCTGAAAACTGCCCATGTTGCTGACCAGTCTGTAACGAAGACACCAGATCTGGGTGTCTTTGGCTCCAACACTGAAGGGATGGAAACTATTCATATTCTTAGCAACAGTGTCCAGATCTTCCTGGCCTGTCTCCAGCCAGCCTGCACTGGGCTGCAGGCCGCCGTGACCTCCCTGAAGTGACAGAGTCACACCGAATGACACGAACGTTTCATCCAGAGGGGCTCCTATTTTCAACACCTTTGGACTGGAATAAGGACTCAGCTGAAGAGTGGACAGATTTGCTCACGTGGCCCTGGCTCAGCTCAGAGTTCCTCCCTCTGAGGAGGCCTGGGTTTTCATCAGGTCAGCTGGACGGCAGCCCTGCATCTGCCCAGATGACAGGTGAATGATCCGGGCCTCAAGGGGCCTGAATGTCATCGCTCTGGCCGAGCCTTCGCAATCATCTGACTCAATGACATGGCACGACGGAGCACAACAACCCGGGAAGAAGAAAATAAAAACCAAACCTACTGACGCCCATGTTCCCTCCTACTCCGGAGCCTAAAATCCAAACAGCTGCTACCTCCACGCTGGCCACACTGACAAAAAACCACAATAATAAAGCAATTAAGAAGAAGCCCTGTTTTGGAGGTCAGGATTAGACTTACTAGTATTTGCTTTTCTATCATCATCATCATTGGTATTTTGCGACAGCTCATTAAAAACAAAGGGAAAACAACTGACCCTGACAGGTAGTTTCGGGTAAACACAGGACTGACGACTGTTATCATATGAGGGTGGAGGTGTGAGGGAGTCATGGGAAAGAAGCACTGAGGTACTTTGAACTCATCCAGTGTTGTGGTCAGAACCCAGAAAGCCTTGGGCTCATCTAGAGGCAGCTGCAGTGGAACAAGGACTTGGACAGTGGGAGCAGAGAGAGGTGCAGAAGGTTTTTAAAACCAGCCAAGGTGCTTTATGGCTTGCTGAATGCTCAATTCTCTCTTGCTAATGTTGCTGGCTGCAACCTGGTCCCTCTTACCCAGGAGGGCTAGAGGAGGCTCACTGAGTATCCTGGCATCCTGTCTGTCACCTGTCCTCTATCGGGGCCAATCTCAGGGACACCCTAACAATCACATAAGACCTTGAAGTATGTCGGGAAGGGAGAAGTTGAGGAGTCCATTTCTGCTTTCCTCCAAGTTCTCAGGGTCTTAATAAATTACTTCTTTGGGGAAAACTACTTGTAGACAACCAGAAAAGATAATTCAACTTGAGAGAGAGGCTAGGTCAGCCTTCGGGGTCCTGGGACTTACCCGGACGACGTAGTTAAATCTTCTGGAGTCCAGAATGGCGGTGGAGAAATCCAGCCTGTTGAAAGCTTCCCCCAACGTGCAATAACCATGGCGCTGAACATGAGGAGAGGGATGCGGAGGTTATTCCAGAATAATCCACCCAGACTGGACAAAATATACTTGGTGCCTGTCCTAGGTAACCATGACCATTTCCTCCTTTCTTGTGCCATGACATGCCTTTTCTGGGAACCCCCTGAGAGCCACAAATATGGGGGTAGTGAAGCTGGCAGCTGCTTCAGTCAGTGACTCACAGGTTAACAGCCCTTTTTGTGACTTGAACCATTTGGGCCCTTGTTCCCAGCACAGAGTAGCTGGGGAAATTCATAAGTAGCTGCTCATCAAGGAAAGGCTAGGAGCTAGATGTGTGATGTGTGAGATGGTGGCAGTTGCTTCATGGTAACATACTCCTGGGAGGTACAGCAGATCTACCTGCCAAGTCTGCCTGCTTTGCCTTGTATAGCCAGTATTTTTCTCAATCTGATCATCAGAAGGGTTTTTAAGGCTTCATGAAGAAGCAAAAAGTTTTAGCCCAGCAGGTGTGGCTCAGTGGTTGAGCACTGACCCGTGAACCAAGAGATCACAGCTCCATTCCCCATCGGGTGCATGCCAGGCTACAGGCTCAGTCCCCGGTAGGGTGTGTGCAGGAGGCAGCCAGTCATGTCTCTCTTTCATCAATGTTTTTAATCTCTCTATCCCTCTTCCTTACCCTCTCTCTAAAATCAATAAAAACAAGTTTTGATCTTTGACCTACAAACTCATAAGGAACTGGGAGTAGAGAGCCCTGACTCATAGTCCCAGCTCAGCTCTGGGTATCTGGGTACATCATTGACCCTTCGGGGTCTCATATCGCAGAGGGAAACAGATGTTCTCCAATGATAGAAAGTCTGTCATCCTCTCCTACTGCCTTGTATCCTAGAAGTCTGAGCACATAATGTCTGTGCAGAGAGAAGGTATGCACAAAGGATTATATAAATTGTCATGCAAGTGTGGTGATTACAGTCTTGTTCCCCTCTACATCTAGCTCAGTGCCTCGCAGGGATCAGGCAAAAAATTCTGCTGTTTAGTGATTAGCTCTCCCAGGGCTAAAACTTAAATGAGGTGAAATCTAAAGAGTTCTTAGAACAAAAAGTGGGCACTGTCTTGAGGCAAAAAGGCCTGGCTTCATAATAATATATTTTAGGTGGGCATCTTTATACATATTTTTACATATATTATCTCACTGAATGATTGGCGGGGGGCAAAGTGACTTTTGCTTCTCTCCCTCTGGAGCCCTAGATTCTCATGGCTGGCTAGTTAGTGGGCTGCTCGTCACCATCACCCCACACCCCAGAAGACAGTCAAGATTTGAAATGACATTGTTGTTCAATTTCCCCCCACTCTGTCGGGAAAAGCATAAAGCTAAGCGTACTCTTTAATGATAGATGATGCTCACCTCTTTAGTACTTCCTTTGTGAACATAGATCCATTTTTCTTGGTGAAAATCTACAGAGACAATAAGAAAACATACCCAGTTGGAACATGCCCAAGATTTTAAACTTGTTTCTTTTTCATTTATCCCAAAGTGTAAGAAGTTTCTACAAAAAAAAAAAAAAAAAAAAAAAGAAAAAGAAAGAAAGAAAGAAAGAAAGAAAAAGAAAATACAAAAACTCTACTGATAATCTAAGAGGCTGCAAGTGCCCAATTTCTGCAGTGTATAGATACTGGAGTTACAATTTACTTGGTCTGAAGGATTCCAAATCTTTGATACTCAAATTTAATGTCATAGCTCCAAATTAAAAAAAATCTAATACCCAAGTACAAGTTCGTTTTTATATGCCAACCCTACAACTTATGCAAGATCATAAAAAATAGAAATAAAACAGATACCACAAGGGAACCATGCAGTGCAGGTGGATTAAACTAAAGATCTGTAATTCCTGCTTATTAATAGAACTTTATACTCTCCTTTGGTACTCACGTATGGCATCTAGAAGTGTTACTAATATTTATACAAGGAAAGAGGGAGAATCAAATCCATATTCAAAGCCTCAAAACAGTTCAAAATAAAAGCATGCGCTGGAATTGATTCAGCTGACTATATCGCTGTATCATAACTAAATTAACTATGTCAAATATTAAGTGACAAGCAGAAAAAAACACCCCAGCTAGCAACTGATTTTATAAACTAGACTATAAAGAACACATTAATCTCGCTCGTAAAATGCACACAGCCAGGTTTCTGGGTGCAAAGATCTCAGCATCCTCCGTCAATGACACAGTAAAAGTCGAGGCAGATGTCTAACATGCGTTATAATGATTCCCTTCCCCCTCTCCAAACCAACCATAACATCTCAGACAGTGTTCTTAGTTCACAACAAAGGGCTTACATTGAGTTTTGGTTTTGCAGTTCAGCATGTCCTTCTTTCTCTTCTTGGCTGCAACGTCATAGTTGAGGCTGTTGAAAAGGTTCTCCTTGTTGTATACTTCCCTGTTGCAGTAGCTAGGAAAAACAAGACGAGAGAAGTGCTGTAACAGCTATACTTTAACATGAGCTATTTCTCTAAGTAGCTTACTGGTTATAAAACACACTTCTCAAACACAACAATAAAAATCCCTCCAAAGAGATCTTCCCAGGCACAGACATCCCTCTTTTAGGATCAGATATCATCACATCTCAGTGGAAGGCAGGGATGGGGGCTTCTGGTGCTTTTGAATTCCCAACAGTGCCTGCCATTGTGTTTGACACACAGCCCTGCACTCTCCAAACAGGGAGGACAATATTACTTCAAGCAAAAAGGGTGAATGAAGGGAATAGAAGAGGAGCCATTCCTGGTATCCCTGTAATGCATAATACCCTTATTTTGCAAAAGCACCCACCCCAAGCTGTTTTTCAAAAAGACAGAATTCACCTGCCATACAATTCTTCTGTTGAAAGTGCACCCACGCTGCTTTAATTATCATGCCTCTATAAACCTTTAAAACGTGATCACATTTACAAAAATACGACTCGTAAACTCCATTTCTAGGAGATGATTTGTGAACCGAGCTAGTTGTTCAGTTTTCATGTAATAGACTAACACCTGGCGTCATGTTGCGAGGTGAGGACCTTGGATCCTAAAGGAAACAAGCTGAGTTCACAGTTCATATATTCATGAGGGCTGAAAAGACAGAACTGCCCAATTCCCAGGTCACCGGAGGAATCGCAGGGTCAACCTGGGTCACGTGAATTGTTTCCTCGTAGGCTGAGCCATCATTTGGGAGGACTGGACTGAGTTCTGACCTACTATACAACGCCCCTTCAAGGTCAATCTCTACAGTTTCCACGGAAGGGAAGCAGGAGAAATATTGAGGTAGAGTGGGAAGGTAGGTTCCCAACTCTCCATCTCCCATAAAATATGTAGGTATATGCAAGGTGGGTTTTAGAATGCTAAGGAGTAAAACATAAATTAGGTTTTAAAAAAACTACACCACCAATATATTAGAGTCCTTTATAATTCCGAGTTCCTTTGCTAAATTTAAAATGTGATTTGACTTATATCTTTTTTTGGACAAACACTGATTGTCAAATCAGACACATCTGTATTTTCTCCAATCTGTGGACATTGTGTAAATGGTAGAAAAGAGGGTTTGAAGCAAGTTCCAGTATGCTGTTGCTACAATGGTCTCTCAAATAGCACTTCAATGAGTACAATGAGTAACTTGCTAAAATGCTTGCACGTGACAATACCAACAATATACTCAGTGTGTCTAGATTCATCAGGAGAAGCTTGATGGATAACCAATCACTTGTTAATCTTCCCTCACAAGGCCCTGCTTAATACCATTAACTGAGCTTCCTAATATCTTTAGCCTTCTCCTTTTCATTCAGAGAGTCAGGGTATTTTTAGGTTTCAGAGAGATTGCTGTACAAATGTCCTTGCTTGGAGGTACTTTCTCCCACAAGCCAAGGGTGAATGTTTTGGGCCAGCTTTGTGTCACACATGAGTGTGTGTTAGTCCACTTGCAGCAGAAGAGGGCAGAACAAAGGGAGGGCAGAACTCTGAGTCCTTAAAGCTAACTCAAGAAACTCCAATCAAGGTTGAGGAGAAGGGAAAAATGGAGTCATTTGACTGATCCATGATGTACTACTAAGGCTGAGAACAGCTTTAGAAAGCAGGCAGGCCATTCTGTGTGCTTATTTTTAAAGGAAGCACACGCATGCACCACAGACAAAACCCTAGAGCTTAAATCCCACATATAAAATAAAGCTGTATTGTTCTGAATCATACATGGAAGGTAGAGGAGAAAAATTTCAGAGCCCAGGCTATAGACTGTGACCTTTCCTCAGAAATTTTAAATATTTATATTTCACCTTATTCTTTTCTAGTTGAAAACATTCCTGAAAAAAAAAATTCAAGCCCTTGCTTTCCTCAAGGAAATGACAATAACCTGCACTAAGCCCGAGTGAGTCATTCCCAAGGGTCACTTTAGAAGAATTTGACATAACTGATGATGCTCTCTCACTGTAGAATGTAGAGAAGCTTGAACCAAAGTGGAAACTGTGTATTTTTCTCTTGGTTATTAGGTTCTGAGACCCCCCAAGGGAAGGTCTAGAAAGTATGGTTATGGGGTTTATTTATGATGCCTACTTATATATTTTCTTTTAAGCAATAATATACTCAGAGACTATTTTGAGAGTTCAATTATGTCCATTTCAAGGATATGCAAAGCCAATGGGAAATTACAACAACAACAAAATTTTTTTTAACAAGAATAGCCACCACCATTATGGAACCCATTACACTTATTTATTTTAAAAAGCAAAACCATTGAAGGAGATTGCTTGCTTCAATCACAGCCAGTAAGTTGCTATTTTGTAGTTACTTCTTACTATTGCTGATTTGTATAGGAACAGGCCTAGAATAAGAAAGAAGGCCTCTCCCAGCCCTATAATATCATCACACATTCCAAGATACTTGAAGACAACTTTAGAAAGGTGGAAAGATTTCAAAGTAAGATTGTTTTGGCAGCAGAGATAAAGGGAGGGGCAGAAAAGTAAAAGCCTTATTTCTCATTTGCAACAACAGGCCATTTAAGAAAGCAGTGGCTGTTCTGAAGGGCTCAGTTGTAGCTGAAGGCCAATGAGATTTCTATGCTCATTTGCCCCATTACATACCCAAATTGTCAAATGTATATGGTTAGTACAGGGATGGCATGGTAAAAACAAACAAACAAACACACGAAAAACCCTGTTTAGTGTATAAAGCTCTCAGAACAGAGCCTTGCTCACAGGAAGCACTCATAAAAATCTTAAATATTATTTTTCTTATGCCCTACTCATCCAGGGCACCATGGTAAACTTCCTGCTTCCTGGTTCAGCCTTAGCCATACTGGAAAGCAACATTAAACTTTTCAACTGCAGGCCTGGAGGCCTGGAGAAGGGTGGCTGCGGCTCAGCCGAGATTACTCATCTGGGGGTGAGTGAGGGGTAGGAAGGGGGGTTGTTGGTGAGAACAGCTGTCTCAGGTGCCTCCACCAGCACTTCCTTGAAACATTCTTGGATCACCCAACTCATTCTGAGCTCTTTTCTTGAATTTTAAATGTGTCCCACCAAATTTTTGTTTTGTTTTGAGATTTTATTATTTATTTGTTTATAGTTAATCCTTCCCCCAAGGATATTTTTACATTGATTTTTAGAGAGAGTGGAAGGGAGGGGAGAGACAGAAACATCGATGTGACAAAGACACATTGGTTGCCTTCCGCACTTGCCCTGACCAGGCCAGGGATGAGTCTGCGACCATAGTAACATGCCTTTGACTGGAATAGAACCTGGGACCCTTCAGTCTGTGGCACGATGCTCTATTCACTGGATCAAACCGGCTATGGCTGTCTCACCAAATTTAACACTTGTCATTCCTTCTCTGTCTTGTGTAGTTTCAGCTTTTTGAGAAGGGGGCCCTGCTTTAGATTTATCTGAAATCCTCCATGATTTCATTTCGGGGCACTTGGCAGCTGTGGGCTTTGTAACATTCAGCAACTGGAGGAGGCCAGGGCATCGGGTCACAGAGAGCATGGCCAGCAGAGTCCAGAGAAGGTGCACTGGGCAGAGGAGCTGTGGTCAACACTAAACACTAGCCTCAGGCAGAAAAACTCCCAGTGCACACTTCATCCCTGATCTTGTTGGGGCAGGCCACTGAATGGGACCTGGAATTAGAGAAGTTACCATGTTTCTGTAGTCCTCTGTTTTACAATGCTTCCCCCACCTCCCCTTTCTTTTTTGAAAGGGACTGCCTTTTGTTTTCTTCTAACAGGAGAGGCATTCAACTTCACCTATGTAGGCAGGCACTCAGCCCAAACCTGACATCACAGGGAAACATCACTAAGACCGAAAACAGTGAGGATATTTGAGACTTTAAACTCAGGTCTCAGAAGGCCAACCTCTTTTAAGAAGTTGGCAGACTTCTCATGCTAAGTAAGGAAGGGATTGTTTACAATTGCTGGGGGGAAAAATACAGGACTCCACAAACAAACAGCCAGCTGCTTTGCTAGGAGCTACCAAATGATTCCTACACTCTGACTCATCAAAGAACCATAGGCAGTCGCTAAATTGATCACCCGTTGTGATAATGACAGCAATGACAGCGAGTGCCACAGCTGTAGCTCAGAGGGTGTGAAATGGGAGGAAGGAAAGGAGACTCCGGAAGGGCTCTCAGTCTGGGTTTAAAAATGTTTGTGCTAAGCTAAAACCATCTTTGGGTCTTCCATATGATGGAGAGAGAGGCACCACTGTTTACTGGGAAAGGAGAGTGATGCCCCCTTGTCTCCTGGAGCAGGTACAGTGGGAGTATTTATATGAACCAGAGGCTCTATTTTGAACTCTCTCCTGCTGAACCCAGTGGTCTGCTTCCCACTGAGGAGCATCCTGCAATTATATTTGGGTGAGTCACTGAGACATGGCTCTCTAGAAAGAATCTGGACTGTTATGCAGAAATAAAGTACCAAATATTAGATCATCATTCTGAGGCATGAGGAAGAAGGTAGGAATCTTCTCTCCAGGACAGAATAATTTAGGCATAATTGGTAACTTGAGTTCCCAAAAGACAGTCTGGTGACAGCAGGTGATCTTTGTGTTTTTCTTCCCTTTTTTTTTAAATATATATTTTTATTGACTTCAGAGAGGAAGGGAGAGGGAGAAAGAGAGATAGAAACATCAGTGATGAGAGAGAATCATTTATCAGCTGCCTCCTGCAAGCCCCCTACTAGGGATGGAGCCAGCAACCAGGGCATGTGCCCTTGATTGGAATCGAACCTGGGACCCTTCAGTCCACAGGCCCAGGCTCTATCCACTGAGCAAACCAGCTAGGGCCACAGTGGTTTTCTGTAAGTAAATATCGGATTTTCTAAAATAAAATTTCTTTGCAGTGCTCCACAACCCACCTAGGATCTGCCCCTGGACATCTTCAACAAGGAGGTCAATATGCTCTTGTCTCTTCCAGACAGGACTTCAATATTAAATACTGTTTGTTTTCTCTTTTCCCCTATTGGGAGACAAAGTGTTTGATGCTTTACAAATCACAAACAGATGGGGGGCTCTGGAGGTCAAGCTGTCAAAATCACTGTATTTTCTTGATATTTTCCTAAAGTTAAGTGTCAAGAGGCCAGCCAAACATCCACGGGTTTCTGTAAGTGGGAACCTGACCCTTACAAAACTATCCACTGAGGTCAATTCAAGGAGGAAGGGCAGGGGTTTTAACCAAAGTGGGTGAGATAAGGCATCCACAGGTGACCAGGCTGTACAGACCCCCTCTGGACCCACTTTCATTGCTCTCCTCACCTGGGCCAAATGCCAGGGATCTGAGAGTCAACGGCTAAGAACGAGACCGACAGATTCCAGACCTTAGTCAGTGCTTCTGTGTTGTTAACCACACAGAACTCCCGGTTTAGCGGGCCTCGGCTTTTCCACCAGACAGGGCTCCGGTGGGACCTCGAGGAGCTCAGCTGAGCCAGGTGGACTTTCTTCATTTGATAAGCACCATTGAAACAGGAGTGCACACATTGTACAAAGAAAATTAATTCAAAGCGCCAAGGACGAAACAGGTGCAAATGGTTGGTCCTCTCAGAAGCAGACTTGTGGATTTCACCCTCCTCCTCCTTCCCCTCCTGCTCAGCTCTGCAGCCCCCACTCCTGACCACCGCTTCGAAAGTCCGCCCTGCAAGCCAGTGCCCCAGGGCCATCTGGCCGCCCCTTCCTGGTTACTCATCCTCCCAGCCCACTCTGTGGTCGCCTATGCGTGGGAAGAGCCTGCGGTGCTCCGGCCGGAACCCTCAATACAATGTCTTCACTTGACTGTACCCACAGCGCTAGGCTCTGGGAGTACCGCCACCCCATCGGGGAAGCGCGTGGCCCACTCGCCCGCGCCCCTACACTTGCAAACTGCGCCACTCCGTTGTCCTTAAGGCAGGGGACCCCTCGAGTTGTGTGCTTAAGTTTGAGTGTTTGTGGACAATATCTGCGTCTGTCCTCAAATTCCCAGGGTTCTGTAAGTAGTGCCCACTTGTAGGCACTGACCTTGAACAACAAGAAACATCAAATTCCCGGGTCCCGGGCTCTCATGATCTCTGCAGAAACCAGACAACTCCCTCCCATCTCCCGGGTCGGGGTCTCTTCCTCACCCTATTCCACCCGCCCCCGCGTCCCCGAAACCAGCCTGGGTCTGTTTTGCGGGGCTGGGAGGTGGCGGCACATCCGCTCACCTGCTGAGGTCGCTCACGAAGCTGCCGCTCTTCTCATCCAGGAAGCGCTTCCAGCCATCAGCCGTCTTCACCCAGCTCTGCCCGGGGGACCTCCAGTCCTGCCCGAGGAACGGCATGGCACCACGCGCGGACGCACCGTTGTGCGCGTCAACCTGGTGGACGGGACCGGCCGGGCGGCCTCGGCGACGCGCCGCCCTGGGCTGACGCTCGGGTGCGGGGGCCGCCGAGGGACGGGCTACAGGGAACCGGTGTCGAAGACTGCGGGTTTCGGGGCGCGGGGCGGAGTGCAGGCGCTGGTGGAGGCGCTGGGGAGGGTCGCGGGGCTCGCGGAATGCGGCGCCGCCGTCCCGGCCGAGGTATTTATCCCGGGCCGCTGGCTGCCGCTCTTTGTTGCCGGAAGAGCCGCCTGCTCTTAGCCCGGCCCCCGGCCCGGAGGCCACGTGGCTTTGTTTATGAGCTCGGCTTGTTTTCCGAGGCGCCCGCGGCTCCGGCTCTGCTAGCTGTTGCACAACCGCGCTCGGGTGGAAACTTGAAGCGGAGCTGCCAGGCCCC
This sequence comes from Antrozous pallidus, assembly GCA_027563665.1. Taxonomy (NCBI): domain Eukaryota; kingdom Metazoa; phylum Chordata; class Mammalia; order Chiroptera; family Vespertilionidae; genus Antrozous; species Antrozous pallidus. Next base: position 48,012,451 of record CM050510.1, read on the forward strand.
GGCTCCGCTGCCCCTCCGCTCCTGTGCCCTGCGCTCCTCCCCGCCCCCCCCGGGCGCAGCTACCGCTGCCCCGAGAGCAAGGCCGGGCGCTCGGGAGGCAGCATCCCATCCTCCCAGTGCTCCCGGCTGGCGGGGTGCAACTTGAAGGAGGCCGGAGAGGTGTCTGGGTCACTGTGGGGCGGGATGAGGAGGTGGGACAGCTCCCCTTCCACCACGAGCTGTCAGAGTTGAGGCCGGCAGTCAGAGCAAGGCCGGGCGCAGCGCCGCCAGGAGCAGGGTGTGTGTGTGTGGGAGAGTCTCCTGACCCTTTTCAGCCTAGAGCCAGCTCTTGGACAGATGAGGGACAGCCCTGCACCCCACCCTGGCCCAAGAACTGGTTAACGGTTCCCAGGTCGGTTTTCAGGCTGGTTTCCCGGGTGTCAAACGAACGAGGAAAGGAAAGGAGGCCGAGTGGCATCCTCTCCCCGTCGGCTGGAAGTGGAGAGCAGCGACAGTCCCTGTGCCCACCCTGAGCACCCTACGCGAGCAACGCGGGCGTCCGCAGCGCCTGACCCGGCACAGCCGCCAGGGAGCAGGTTAGGGATGTCTTAGCCCCGCGCTCGGTTCCAGCCTCTTTCAGGGCCCTGGGGCTGAGCTTTTGTCTTGAAGAACCGCTGTACCCTCCTCCCCTTCCCGTTCCGCATCCTTTGGGCTATTAAGTTCTCTCTGGGAAATAACAAGGCAAGAGTTTTCGTCTTGGTGAGGGTTAAGGGAGAGGGGCCCAGAATGCCCTTGCGCCCGGGCTAAAGGAACTGCACTGTGAATGCCGGTTGAGGTCCCCAGAGAAGGTTAAGTCAATGACTTACCCAGGTCACGAGGCTATTTCTTTACCGCCCTTAGTAGGATCTGAAATTAAACTGTTTGCTTTCACTTTTAGGGGTGGGTGGGTAACAATCTATCCCTCTCTGCAGAAGGTAAACCCCATGAGAGCTGGTCCATCCTGTTCAAGATGCATCCCAGCACCTTGCCAGACCCAGAGTATGAACAGGTGAATGGATGTGAGAGGCTGCTGGCGTCAGAGTAGCTTCCTGCCCTTCATGACTTGTCATTATGATGCTTCACAGTCTGAGCCATTTGGTGATTAGATCGCACAGAAAAGTCACAGCAGAGTGAAAAGTCCCTCTGCTAGCTTCCCACTTGATTCATCCAGATCCCTTTCTCTGCAGCCATCCATACCTTCCATTCCACCAACTCTGTGCACTTTGCAAAGATCGTTTTGTTTAATACTCCTCATAAAATCCTATGAGCTGGGTATTGTCGTCTCCACTTTACAGATGAGAAAACTGAGGCTCAGAAAAGTTAAATAACCTGTTTAAGAACCCCTAGCTAGTCTGGTGTGGAATCCAAGCTGGTACCCATGTCTATTGCTAATTCCAACTAGAGCCAGATGACTGGGTTCAAATCATAGTTCCCCACTTAAATAGCTGTGTGACCTTGGGCAAGCTACTTAACCTCTCTGTGCCACATTTCTCTCATCATAAAATGGGAATAGTGATAGTAGCTACCTTAAAGGGTGTTGTGAAGATTTATTGAGATAATATGTATAAAGTACCCATGATGGTGTTGACACCAATGGTAGTCATTATTTTTATGCAAAGTTGGCACCTCCATCTTTGACTTCCTTAAGGTCCTGTCTATCTTTCCCACCATATTTTTAAAAAAATATATTTTATTGATTTATTACAGAGAGGAAGGGAGAGAAAGTCAGAAACATCGATGAGAGAGAAACATCGATCAGCTGCCTCTTGCACACCCCCTACTGGGGATGTGCCCACAGCCAAGGTACATGCCTTGACCGGAATCGAACCCGGGACCTTTCAGTCCGTAGGCTGACGCTCCATCCACTGAGCCAAACCGGTTTCGGCTTTCCCACCATATTTTAACTTTTGAGGTCATGGAGTGTAGCTCACCCAGCTAATTTCCAGATATAGGAAAATGTGTTGATTGGAGCAAATTGTACAATGAAATGATAGTTTTCAATTCATTAGTTATTGTTTATTGCACTTGAACTATGGGAATGGGTCTTATTTGGCTCAGAATTCTAGATGATTCAAAGATAGCTTACTCACTACCTCATAAGGCAGTTTAGAGAAATTGTAAAAAGGACTGAGAAACTTGGATACATACAAAATGCTCTGTTGTTCCTAACCGAAATGACATTCATTTATAGCTTTGACCCAGGGACTGACCACTTGCCACTGAAATGTAATGATGTTTGTGTTTTTGGAGTTTCTCTTTCTGAAAGGGTGTGTGTGTGTATGAAAAATTCTTATCAACAGTAGCTGTAAGTTAAAAATAACTTTAGCTGTTGGGTGGGGCCAGGGGCTGGAAACAACCAAATTTGTTGGTTCGCCCTGTCCAAGTTAGAGCGACTTTTTTGAAGGAAGAGCTGGAGGAACTCAGCATAATAAATCCAACTTGTCAGTATTGTCACAAGGAATGCATGTTTAATGCCACAACAATTAGCATATGATCTACCACCCAGTCTGTCTAGGGTGGAGCATCCTTGAAACAGTGTGAAATACGTCTGTTAGGTGTGTTTGAGCAGGAACTGCCGGCTGTGTGTTTATTTTTGGGTCTCTGGCTGCCATGAATCTGTCAGACACATGTCACCAAAAAAATTCTTATTACTTTAATGAGAATCATTTGGTCTTCTTCAAATGTGGTCCTGGTTCTGTTTTGAGAGAGGGTTAAGGACATTTTGCTATAATCCTCCTTCCTTCATAGCCCAATTGTTCAATTTGAATGAAAGTTCTTTGTTCATTTAGAGCCAAGACTGCTAACTTTTGTAACTTTTGCTAACATTTGTATAGGGAAATGATTGAGACCACAGCATTTACATCAGCAACCCAGACTTTCAGTGCCCTTTTAAAAAGCACAATTTAAAAAATGAGGATGTTAAATTTGTCATGATAAATTTGTTAAACTTATTATGGATGTAAAGCTTTAAATACTGTGTTAGTGCCTGAAATTGATTAAAACAAGCCTATCTACAACCCTTCAAATGGTATTTTGAATGGTTTAGTAGCAAATTTTAGTGCTGAGATTTCTCACATGCAACAAAAGCTTGGACTAAAATTTATCCAGGCATTGTATCTGGTAGTTTATTTACTTTCATTACTAATGTTCACAGAACTTTGCAAAGTAGGTGTTTTTATCCCTATTTTACAGATGAGGAGACTGAAGCTCAGCTATGTTTAACCACTTACTCAAAAGTCTGCTTGAAATCAAACCAAACTTTTAGAGGTTACCTACTTCAATTCCCTCATTTTTCCCATGAGGAGGCACAAGCCCAAAGAAGAGAAACTCACTCAAACACAGAGCTAGTTAAGTAGCAGTCCTGGTTAGTGGGCACCATGATATCAAACCCAAAGGTTAGAATATTCTGTGAATCTTGCTGGGCTGGCCAATGCCCCTGAGAAATGTAAATTTCAAAGTAAAATTCAAATCCTATGATTTACACATTCCAGTGATTGGATATTATCAGGACTTCTCATCAATGATTTTGGTCCAAAAGGTACAAGAAAAGCAATAAAGGTTTTTGTGCCCTTAAAGAGGCTACTATTCAGTGTCAGCCAGGATCCCAGAGAAAGAGCAGAATTGAACAATCAGGTGCTTTGTATGTCCTTACCTGGCCATTAGATAAAATGCAGATCCACAGTTTGTTATATTTCGACAAACTGTAGGCACTGCATGTTTGGACTTGTCAAGCTTAGTGATTGGAGAAGAGGTTTCTGAGTCATGTTAAATGTGTTTCCTCATATGAGTCAGCTACTGATTTATCAAATTCTGGAGAAGTCACTTAACCTGTTCAGTTTTTACATGTATTTACACACATGTGTTATAGAGATGGTTGTATGCTTCTGTGACATCATTGGTTGAAGGGCAATCATTAATATAAATTACAAATTTTCATTGAGAAATAGAAAAATATAATCTTCTGTTCTTTTTTTTCCTTGGGTGCTCTATATATCTCTGCCTGCCTTAAACCCATCATTTCCTTCCAGAAAGCAAAAGTCTGCAGATTTACTGTGTTCACTGCTGTATGCATGCTTGATGCCTGGCACAAATGAGGTGTCAGTGCATGTGGAATTGAATATCTAAGTTGTGCACCATGGGCTGAAAACCATTTTACTGTTTGTCTCAGCTGATTCCATAGCAATAAAAATAAAAAAGAGCCCATGATTTCTTTTAGACACAGTTTATTCATTTCAGGAAGAAGAAAGTAATTTAACAAGAAGTACAGGATGTTCATCTTCTTTCCCATCCTGACTACTGCCTGAGAAATTCAGTCCCTAAGGGACATAATATTTTCAATCAGGGTTTACTGTTGATAGTAGTTTAAGAAATAATTTAGTATTTAAAATATCTGCTTGGCTAAAAATGGTATTCCATAAAAGTCTTTGCTCAAGGTCTTCAAATTGTGTATGTGTTGAAGAGCTGGTACATAAATTATATTTTTACCTTCCTCTGTCAACTAAACAAAAGGAGTGGTGATCTTTAGGTCTGTTTGTTTAAAAAGCACCTTAAAGGCTGTAAAAATTAATTTATTTTTCTTTAAAGATCTTTTATTGTTTTGTTTTTTAGAGAGAGAGGAATGGAGAGGGAGAGAGAGAGAGAAACACGGATCAGCTGCCTCCTGCACACCCCACACTGGGGATCCAGCCCACAACCTGGGCATGTACCCTGATCAGGAATCGAACCAGCAACCTTTCAGTGCACAGGACAATGCCCAGTCGAGCCACACTGGCCAGGGCCAGGCTGTAAAATTTATTATAGAATATCATTTATTTATTGTCTCAACAGGGATACATCAGATCTTTGCTATGTTTCTGGTACTTTTCTAAAGCATCTCAGAAAACAGAGGGACATAAGGATGGATTTCCAAATTTGTGACACATGCAGCGATAGAGATTTGCACATGGGTTGTTGGGACACCCATGAAGATAAGGCACCTAGCTCAATCTGGCTGGAGTCATCAGGCCAGGCTTCCTGGAGTTGGTCTTGAATAGGTTCTTAAAGGATGAGGAGGGAGGGACTCCATTTGGAACAATGTTTGGAAGGATCTTCTCTTTTGCACTCACTGATCTGACCCATCCTGAAGGAGATGGTTTTCCTCTGCCAGTGGTCACAGCACACGGTCCTCTATCCGGAAATGAAATATTCCATTTTCACACCCTGAAAACATGTTATAAATATATATAGTGATATTTCTCACTACAAATCAGTTATGAAACACTTTTAAACAAATAAGCAAAAGATGAAATTGCATAAAAGTAACAAATGAATGGATGAGTGCTGAAAATGTGTGTGTGTGTGTGTATCTATAATAAAAGAGTAATATGCAAATCTACTAAATGACAGAAGGGCAGAACAACCGTCTGGATGACCTTCTGGATGACCATGCTATGACACACACTGGTGCCAGGCCAGCCAAGGCCCATTCGATGTGATTGGTGGTGGGGGGCCCCTGCCCAGGCCTCCCTCTGCGGTGTGATATATGGGGGTGGGGAGCCTCCACAAATAGAGAGCCCCAGTCAGGTGAGCTGGGCCTCCCTCTGCTGGGCGATTGATCGCAGAGCCCTGCAATCAACTGCCCCAAAGAGTGAGGCCCAGGCTACTTGGCCAGCAACTCTGTGGCAGGTGTGTGGGGCTGGCCAGCAATTGCCCTGCAGAGGAGGGCCAGGCCAGTCAAGTGATTGCACCCCATACCTGTTGCTCATAGTGGGAGGCAACTGGGGGTGGGGGTAAGGGGAGGGAGGGCCACACAGATGGCAAGCAGTGGCAGTGGTGGGGTGGGGCCAGCTGCCAGCAGCAGGGGGAGGGAAAGCCCTAATATAGGCCCTCATCACCAGCCAGGCCTAGGGAACCCTACCTGAGGGGTCCTGGATTATGAGAGAGCGCAGACCAGGCTGAGAAACACCCCCCTGCCCTTGTGCATGAATTTTGTGCACCAGGACTCTAGTCCTACATAATAAAAGGCTAATATGCAAAATGACTGAATGGCAGAACGGCCAGACACTATGATGTGCATTGGCCACCCGGGGGCCCTCAATGCAGGAGCTGTCCCCTGGTGGTCAGTGTGCTCCTACAGGGGTAGTGCCTCTCAGCCAGAAACCAGGCTCACGGATGGTGAGTGCAGTGGTAATGGCGGCAGGAGTCTCTCCCAGCTCTGAGGCAACATTAAGGATGTCTGACTGCTGGCTTAGGCCATTCAATTATAACCTGCTGTAAGCCTCCTGATTCAGAGGGATGTATTCCTGTGTCTTGGTTGAAGGTTGTGCTTACTTTCAAATACAGGACCTAAAAGGACTAGGTCTTCTCACTGCCTGCTTGGTCTAGCCAGAGGTGCCTGGCATGTGACAAGCTTAAGGGATCACACACTCTTGGGGCGGGAGTTGGGGAGTGACAGGAGGTTGGTGGCTCCTTGTTGGAGGGCATTTGTGGCCAGCATGGGATGGAGGGATATTGACACCAGGTGGTCTCTGCTGCAGCAGATTTGCCCTGGGCCTTGCTGTCTGGTCTTCTTAGGCTCTCTTAGCTCCCACCTCGGTTTTCCATGCCTGTTTCTTTAACCTCAAGATGATGCTATGGACCCGGATAGTCTTCCAATAAAATATTGGTGCTTAGGAGAGTCAGGGTTGATTTCTGTTGCTTGTAAACACCAATCCTGACAGCGTGGAACTTCGATGTAGGAGAAGTATTCAGAGACTGGGTTACACACAAAACACATAATGTCTCCTCCACCCATCACTCCTCTAAGCCCCTGAGTCTCATGTGCTTATGTGTGCACTTTGGGCCAAGAGTTGAATTAAAACAGAGAGGATGATTTGTAAGTATTAGGACTTACCAAAGAAATCATCTGCTGAGAAGATTGGACTGAAGCCCAGACAGGGGATTTTAGCTTACACAAAATTGGCAGATTTAGAAATATTGAGACAGAAAAGAATGTTGAGCTGTCCATAGGCAAAAGCACAAGATGAGGAGTTGAAAAGTTTAGAGCTGTGGATTTTGCTTATAAAACTATGGAATGAGCATCATCAGGGCAGCAAGGCTAAGCCCAGAGAAAGTTCAACTGGTGATATTTTATAAATTTCCCTAAGGTACTCCTTTTGTTATAAACTGTTTCTGAAATTGATGTTTCAGATGTGAAATTTAGCTGGAAGGCAGTCATATTTATTGAGTGTCTATTGGTTTATTTAATTCACTCCCAAGCCCTACATAGTATATATCTCCATTTTATTCACAAGGAAACTGCATAGTTAGAATGACACAGCTCTCAGGAGGCAGAGCTGGAATCTGAATCCAGGACTTTTGACTCCAAACCTAGGCAGGCTCTTACTATGACATCAATTCTGCCTCCTGAGAATTACATGAGGGCAACAGGGAGAGTAAGGGCAGAGAAGGGGGCTGTTAGGAAGAAAATTCTTCTTCCATATAAGTGACTCAAGACCAGAGGTATAGCTGATAGTTATTAACATAGCTGCCATTGTGCAGTGTGAAGGGACCTTGATTGTCTTGATATTTTACATAATATAACCTCTAAGTAACCAAGAAACTCATTGATGGCAAAAGAAGTTTGGTGCTGGGTTCGTGCTGACGTTAGTTGATTATACACACACACACACACACACACACACACACACACACACACACAAACATACTAGAGGCCTGGTGCATGAAATTCATGCACGGGAGGTGGGGATGTCCCTTAGCCAGTCTGCACCCTCTCCAATTTGGGACCCCACAAGGGCAGTCAGACATCCTTCTCACAATCCAGGACTGCTGGCTCCAAAATGCTCACCTGCCTGCCTCCCTGATTGCCCCTAACCGCTTCTGCCTGCCAGCCTGATCACTCACTAACCACTACCCTGCCAGCCTAATTGATGTCTGACTGCTCCCCTGTCAGCCTGTTGGCCCCCAACTTCCCTCCTCTGCCAGCCTGGTCACCCCTAACTGCCCTCCCCTGAAGGTTTGATCACCCCCAACTGCCCTCCCATGCAGGCCTGGTCCCTCCCAACAGCCCTCCCCTGCTGGCCTGATTGCCCACAACTGCCCTCTCTTGCAGGCCTGGAACCTCCCAATGGTCCTCCCCTGCTGGCCATCTTGTGGTGGCCATCTTGTGTCCACATGGGGGCAGGCCTGTTGTGTGTTGGAGTGATGGTCAATCTGCAAATTACTCTTTTATTAGATAGAATAGAGGCCTGGTGCATGAGTGGGGGCCAGCTGGTTTGCCCTGAAGAGTGTCCTGGATCAGGGTGGCGGTTCCTTGGGGCCTGTTGTGGTTTGCAGGCCGGCTATGCCCCCCAGTGACCCAAGAGGAGACCCTGGGATTTGGGATAAATTTGTGTTCTACAATTGAAACTTTGTAACCTGGAGCAGAGCCAAGCCTTCTGCTGGCTCTGTGGTGGTGATATAATTGAAATTTTGTTGCCTAGAGTGGAGACCTAGGCGCTAGGGCTGCAGAAGCATGACTTCCTTCATCACCCAGGCAACCCTAGCCTCTGCTCTCTCCAGCTCTGAGGCTGCCGCCATTTCTGTTGGGGTTATGTATCTTCTATAATTGAAACTTTTTTAAAAACATTTTTAAATCTTTATTGTTCAGTTTATTAATTACATTGTTCCCTTTTTTTTCACCCTATAGTTCCCCTCCACCTGGTACCCATCCCACCCTCCGCTCTCACCCCCCTCCACTGTCCTCCCATAGGTGCATGATTTTTGTCCAGTCTCTTGCTGCACTTCCCACACCCCCTTTCTCCCCAAGAGTTGTCAGTCCATTCCCTCTCTATGTCCGTGGTTCTGTTACATTCACCAGTTTATCCTGTTCATCAGCTTATTAATTCACTTGATTTTTAGGTTCATTTGTTGATCGATGTGTATTTGGTGTTCATAATTTACACTTTTATCTTTTTCTTCTTCCTCTTCTTAAAGAATATCTTTCAGCATTTCATATAATATTGGTTTGGTGGTGATGAACTCCTTTAGCTTTTTCTTATCTGCGAAGCACTTCATCTGCCCTTCAATTCTGCGTGATAGCTTTGCTGGATAGAGTAATCTTGGTTGTAGATTCTTGCTGTTCATCACTTTGAATATTTCTTGCCACTCCCGTCTGGCCTGCATTGTTTCTGTTGAGAAATCCGCTGACAATCGTATGCTGCTTTTAATATTCTCTCTTTGTCTTTTGCTCTTGGCATTTTAATTATGATATGCCTTGGTGTGATCCTCTTAGGGTTCCTATATATTGGGGTTTGGTGTGCTTCTTGGACTCCTAAGTCAATTTCTTTCACCAGGTGTGGGAAGTTTTCGGTCACTATTTCTTCAAATAGGTTTTCATTGTCTTGCTCTCTCTCTTTTTCTGGCACCCCTATAATTCGGATGTTGGTATGCTTGAGGTTGTCCCAGAGGCCCCTTACACTATCTTCAATTTTTTGGATTCTTTTGGTTTCTTGCTTTTTCAGCTGAGTGGATTTTACCTCTTTGTATTTCAAATCTTTAACTTGGTTTTTGGGGTGCTCCAGAGCACTTTTAGGTCTTTGTATAATATTTTTTATTTCAGTCAGTGTATGCTTAATTTCTGGTTGGTCCTTTTTCATATCCTTGAGAATCTCCTTTATATCCTTGAGGGTCTCCTTCATTTCCTTGTAGGACTCATTCATTTCCACGTTGGTCTTGATCATTTCCTTGCAGGTCTCGTTCATATCCTTGAGGGTCTTGTTCATTTCCTTGTAGGACTCATTCATTTCCATGTTGGTCTTGATCATTTCCTTTGCGGTCTTGCTTATTTCCTTATAGGCCTCGGCCTTTTGTTGGAGCCTCTTGAAAAGCCCTATAACCGTGGTTTTGAATTCCATGACCAGTCGTTTTTTTTCCTCCATTTCTTTCACATCTGATTTCTTTCCATGTCTCTGCATGGTGGCTGCTTCCCTGAGTTGGTCAATTAGCTTTGTGTGGTAGACTTCCTACTAGGGACAGTGGCTCAGCCTCCCCAGTTACCTGAGGTGGATATGGGCTGCACAGTCTTGCTGAAGTTAAGCTCAGGTTAATCATTGTTAGCACTTGGAGGGGTTGACTTCCAGGCCAATTGTCTGTGAAGCTCAGCTGTGCTCAGGTTGGATGGGCGGAGTCTCTGGGCCAAGCAGACAGCATTAGCTCCATCCTATGCGGCCCCAGGGAGTCTGTGTTGGTGGCAATGGCTGCCAGCACCTCTGAGAGAGAGCCGCTGTGGAGCTCCACTGGCTGCCAGGGAATTCAGACTCTCCCCAAATGAGTCTGCACGCCCAATGTCTCATCCAGGGTCGTAAAACAAAGCAGACTGATGGTTTTCCGAATGAGAGAGCGAGTCACAGAGTGCTCTCTGCGCAGTCACGCAGCCGAGCTGTTCGTGCAAGCTGCCTTCTCCACAAGCCGGCAGACCCGGCAGCACCCAAGCTTCGGCGTGCCCTCCCACTGTCCAGTTTTCACCCCGTATGATAGTGGGTTGGTTCCCTGGACTTCGCCCAGAGCTGGAGAATCAGTCCAGTGGGACGTCTTTGTCTCCCCGTTCAAGAAAACTGGCTGGTTTTCAGCCGCCCGCCCTTTCTGCTGGCGCGTGCTCCAAACCTCTCTCCGCAGGAATCTTTCAACGCTGTCCACCACCGCTCCTCCGAGTCACAGTGTCTTATCTTCACTTTTATTTGTGGAATTTTCACTCGGCCAGCTTTCTGGTGATTCTGGAAGGTGTTTGTTCTTTTGTTAAGTTGTAGTATTAAAATTGCTGAGTATGACAGCAAGATAGGTGTTTTACCTATGCTGCCATCTTGGTTCTCCTCTATAATTGAAACTTTGTAACACTGAGTGGAGGCCTGGGCTGGCAACGGCAGGCGGAAAGCTTGGCTTCCTCCATTGCCGGGGAAACCCAAGCTTCCCTCCTGCTCTCAGTGGCTGTAGCCATCTTGGTTGGGGTTTATTTGCATAATCTGCTCCTGATTGGCTGATGGGTGTGGCTGTGGGCGTGGCTTGATCTGAGGTACAGTCAATTTGCATATTACTCTTTTATTAGATAGGATATATATCTATACACACACACACACATTTATTGATTTCAGAGAGGAAGAGAGAAGGAAAGACGTATCAATGATAAGAGAGAATCATTGATTGCTGCCTCCTGCATCCCCCCCGACTGGGGATAGAGCTGCAACCTGAGCATGCATCCCCCTTGACCAGAATTGAACCCAGAACCCTTTAGTCTGCAGGCTGACGCTCTATCCACTGAACCCAAAACAGCAAGGGCTAGCTGATTTTACTGTGTAACCCATCACTCAGAAGCTTGACAGAACCTGGAATGACCATCTAAAGACTTCTGGGAAATAACACCCTCAAAGTTTGGGGCTCCTGTCCTACAGAATTCAGTAACCATAGTGTCTCTCCCATTTCCAGAATGCATAGTCTTAGAAGCAAGGAAGGAGATGGGAGTAGCCCCACCTCACATTAGACTATTATACCTAACAATTCACTTAGAGCATTTTGGCTTCCCATCTCTGAAATCTTGGCATGGTTTCATTAAGGTTGAAATTGTCCTTGATTATTTAGACTATTTATGTCACTGAAACAACAAGCAGACAGAAGGTTACTGTATTGAGTAGAGCAACTGATCCTCATTAATAGGCAAAATTAGGTTACTGGTACCCAATGAAGGCAAGAAGAACCATATCCAGAGCCCAGAAGACTCACTGGGTCACTTCTTACTACTATAATATACAATAATAATGGTTAGTGGAATAGTGTGACAACTCAGCACGTACAGGGTCACTAAAAGCTCTGATCCTATGGAAATGAAAGGTTGACTTTATCCTATCAGATAACAAAATTCTAGGCATTTGAGGTGCTGAGGGTAGGGAGAAGGTGGAATGGAGGTGAAGAAGGACTTTTGATTTTTGCTGCATGACCAGCAGCTGAGGTATGGACTGTAGCATGTCTTCTCTAATTGATTATACTTTTCTTTTTCTGCTTGCCTCTCTGCTACCTGGTGTGAAGGGTATGTTGCAGTTTAGGTTGTGAGTGAGAGTGCGAATGTATCGACATCTCTTTACCATGACATGGCAGTTTATGGGACTGTCTCAGTTTATGGGACTTCGTGTCTCAGTAATGTTGGGGATGAGAGTCTCTTCATCTGAATGAGGGACATGATAGATGTTGAGTGGATGCAGAAGTGGTGGATCCTGCAGGTTCCTCTCAGGTAGGCAGAGCCCCACACACCACCTCTCCTAGACTTCTTGTCCTCTGGTTTCCTGTTGGGTTTGGTCAATTAAAGCTGCTTGCAGCTGCCTGCAAAAGATTAAACAGTGTGAGGAGACAAGTAGAGTATTTCTTCCTCTCTTTCTCCTTGTTTCAGCACGTGAGGCTTAGCCCTACCATGATTCTGGTTCCTGACAGCAGCTCCTCTTCCCTGATTTCAGCTCTCAGTGGATTCTGCAAAATCACTTTCCTCCTCTTGCCCCTAAGACACAGAGATAGCAACTGCTTCCTGCTGCCCTCACCTCTTGCAGGCTCCCTTAACTTTGTCCACACCTCTGTAACTGATCCCTTCTTTAAACTTCTTAAGTTAAACTATTTGAGCAGAATTTCATAACCTATTGGGCCCCTGTGGGAAACAAATTAGGAGCTGATTTCATTTTATTGAAGCAGAAATGACCATTTTATTTATTCTACTGGAGCAGCCTTAATTTTCCCCAAGGATAGGCAGTGGTGTTTCTTGAAAAAGCAAGGGTTCCTGTAATATTTAAATCAATTTGATGTACAAATGTTTGATTCACATGCAGCCTTTCAGGGAGAAGTCATGCCAGGAACAGTACAAAATAAGAGGAGGGGACCATTTTAAAAGTATTTTTTAAATTAATTATTTTTTTTACCTAAGAAACTTAGGCAAATATACTTTCCTTCTAGCATTATTATGGCAAGATACATCATTTCTATGTCATATATAAGAAAGTTGATTTCTATAGGTATGTAGTAGAATTTTGCTGTTACTCTACTTTTCCAATTGGCTGTCATCAAATTATAATCTTTTCGGATATGCACTCACCGAACATTTATGTATTCCTCTCCAAGTTTTTAGTTGATCCAGCCCTGTGGATTTTTAACTGGCTTCTCTCCTTTGCAGCCAAATGGGTCCTGACTAAGCCAGACATGGGTTCTTAGGGGACAGGAGCATCTGTGTGGCTTTGATCGAGGCACTAAAGTTTTCCAGTATTCCTTGATTTCCCCATCTTTGAGATGAGCAGGTAGATGACTTTTATGCTCTCTTTCAGTCCTGTGAAAACTATGCCTCTGTATCAGTCCAGTCTTGCAAACTCCTCCTCTCCTTTTCAAATGAAAATAAAACAAACCCGCCGAAACCGGTTTGGCTCAGTGGATAGAGCGTCGGCCTGCGGACTGAAAGGCCCCAGGTTCGATTCCGGTCAAGGGCATGTACATTGGCTGCGGGCATATCCCCAGTAGGAGGTGTGCAAGAGGCAGCTGATCGACGCTTCCCTCTCATCGATGTTTCTGACTTTCTATCCCTCTCCCTTCCTCTCTGTAAAAAAAAAAATCAATAAAATATATTAAAAAAAGAAAATAAAACAAACCTGCTTTGCAAGGTGTTCCAAAATGCAAGCGATGTGCTTGAGTTGATGTTGCTGATGTTATACCTTGAGCACAGTCATACCTTGATGAAAATGAGAACTGTTAACATATCTGCTTGCAACTTTTAAAAATATATTTTATTGACTTTTTACAGAGAGGGAGGGAGGGGGAGAGAAAGTCAGAAACATTGATCAACTACCTCTTGCACACCCCTTACTGGGGATGTGCTGGCAACCAAGGTACATGACCCTGACCGGAATCGAACCTGGGATCTTTCAGTCCACAGGCTGACGCTATATCCACTGAGCCAAAACGGTTTGGGCTGCTTGCAACTTTTATGGGAAGTTTCTTCCTTGGGAAGAGGGGTGGAACACTAGGCCTAAAATAGTATAGTCATGTGCTGCTTAGCGATGTGGATACCTTCTGAGAAATTCATCATTAGGTGATTTTATTGTATAAACTTCATAGTGAACCTACACAAACCTAGATGGTCTAGCGCCTACCATACACACAGGCCATATGGTATAGCAGCCAGTGGTTGGCAAATTGTGGCTCTGTTGACTAATGAGTTTGCCAACCACTGGATTGCTCGTAGGCTACAATCTGTACAGCTTGGTACTGTACTGGATACTGTAGGCAATTATAATACAAGAGTAAGTATTTGGGAACCTAAACATATCTAAAAACAGAGAAGGTACAGTAAAATATGGTATAAAAGATAAAACATAGTACGCTTGTATAGTGCACTTACCGTGAATGGAGCTTCCAGGACCAGAAGTTGCTGTGGATGAGTCAATGAGCGAGTGATGAGTGAATGTAAAGGCGTAGGACCTCCCTGGGCACTACTGAACTTGATGCACACTGTACGCTTAGGCTACACGAAACTTCTAGAACAGCACAAGCTTAAATCCAGCACAAACAATGCAATTAAGAGTCACAGTAAACACAAGAAGGATGAGGCTGCTGCCAGCGGAAGGCATACCGTTTTACATAATTTTTTTAAAAATAGAAAGGATTGTTTATTATCATCATGTGCTGCATATACTTGTGTGTGTTGTACTTTTACGCTGCTGGCAGCCCAGTAGGTTTTTGAACACGTGAGTAATGCGTTGCTCTGGGACGTCAGGTGGGACAGCTGTGACATCACCACGGCTGGACGTCATGACCAGGAAGAAGGCATTTTTCAGAAGGACCTGGCCATAAGATTTTTTTTTGGTGCAAGACTGTATCTGTTTTGCTCGTGATAGAAACAGCGGGAGAGTCTTCAGGAATGGGGTGAGGTGCTCGTGCAGTGATGGCCCGCAGGGGAGCGCTCCCGCAAGCAAGCTGAGGTCGGGGTTCTTGGTCCCAGCCCTCCAGAGCACAGAGGACCTAGTCTCGGGGTCAGGATTCCCGGGCTCTAGAAGAATAACTCAATTACTCAGTGGTTGATGCGTTTTAACATATATTATCCCCTGTGAACTATTCCCTCTGCCTGTAGCATTCTTCCTCAGGGACTGGGTTTTATTTCATTAGTTTACACTTACTCTTAAAAAAAAAAAATGTTTTTGTTGATTTCAGAGAGAGGAAGGGGGAGGGATATATAGTAAGAAACATAAATGATGAGAAGAAACCATCGACGGGCTGCCTCCTGCACACCCCAACCTGGGGACAGAGCCTGTAACGGGGCATGTGACCTGACGGGGAATGGAACTGTGACCTGATTCATGGGTTGATGCTCGACCACTGAGCAACACTGGCTGGGCTGCACTTACTCTTTAGGTCTTATCTTGGATGTTCTTTAGGGACGGTTTCTGGCACCCCGCGACAGCTTGGTTCCTGTGGTGATCACAGTGAGGCAGGGCAGATGTTGGTTGTCAAACATACCGACACACTCCTCTTTATAACAGCCCCTCCTTTGGGGGAAATTGCCCCCTTTCTGTATGGTTCTGGTAGGTTGTTAGTCACAGTGCTAGCCTCCTTCCCCACAGGGGTTGCCAGGTAACTGGGCTGAGCCAATTATAGTCCCTACCCGGCCCAGCAGTTAATACATAGATAGGCATGAGGGCAAATCAGGTCTTCTCTGGAATTCATCTGGAGATACCTTGAGAGAGGGAAGGTCTTTCTGAGGGGGCCGCTGAGCCAGAGCATGTGCATCTTGGGATACCTGAGGCTATGTTTCTTAGCAGCATTGAGGAGAACTATCAGCATTAGGAGAGAAAGAAGGCTCAGCACCAAGAGAAGCAGTGATGACTAATGGAATAAGAATGAGAGCCCTTTTTAGAAATATACTCCATATACCATAAATGGTCCCTTTTCAAGTGTACAATTCAGTGCTACTTACTTTATTCACAGATTTATACAACCATCACTATTATCTAATCCCAGAACATTTTCATCACAGAGTTAAGAAACTGTAACCGTTACCGAGCCACTCCCAATTCTCCCTTCCTCCCAGCCCTTGGGAACCACAAATCCACTTTCTGTCTCTACACATTTGTCTATTCTGGACATTATATATGAATGGAATCATATAATAGACTAGGGGCCCGGTGCACAAAATTTGTGCACTGGGGGTGGGTGGTCCCTCAGCCCAACCTGCACCCTCTCACATACTGGGAGCCCTCAGAGGATGTCCTACTGACGGCTCACTCCCGGCCTGCCCAAGGCCAAAAGGCCTCTGGCTGAGGCTTTCGTCCTTGGGCAGGGGACCTCGGCCAGGGGACGCCAGCCAGCAATTGCCCTGCATTGGGGCTGATTGCTGGCTGGCTCCACCCCAGCCCCTGCTTGCCCAAAATCAGAAAAAGCCTCTGGTCGAGGCTTTTTCCAGCCTTGGGCAGCAGCCATCTTGGTTAGGTGTTAATTTGCGTATAACTCCTGATTGGCTGGTGGATGTGGCTTGTGGGTGTAGCAAAGGCATGGTCAATTTGCATGTTACTATTTTATTAGATAGGATGGCCTTTTGTGCCTGCCTTCTTTCACCTAGTATATTTTTTTCAAGGTTCATCATATTAAAGCATATAACAGTATTTCAGTCCTTATCATGGTTCAATAATATTCTATTGTATGGATATACCACATTTTCTCCATCATCAATTGATAGACATTTGCCTTGTTTTCTTTTTTTTGCTGTTACAAATAATGCTGCTATAAATTTTTCATAGAATCTTACACAATTATAATAAGTTATTTCTATGATAATTTCTTAGTGTCTGTCTTTCCCAGGAGAGTTTAGACAGTGCCTAACAGCTAATAGATGTTCAGCGATTACAAATTTACTGAGTAAATAAATGAAAGACCTGGGAGTATGACCCCCATTTTACACACAGGGAAACTGAGGGTCAGGGAGATTAAGCAACTTGCCCAAATCATATAACTAGCACACCCACCAGACTTCCTAATTATAAACAATAGAAACCAACTTTGGCTGATTTAAGAAGAAAAGTAATTTATTGAAAGGCTTTTGGGGAATTCACAGAATCCCCAGGGAAACCCAGGCTTAGAAAATGAACTAGAACAAGGAGGCAAGGTGGCTGGCAGGATGGCGGCCACAATTGTGTCTAAAAGCAGACTAGTGAGGACACTGATGACATCTCTCCTGACCAGAGGGCATTGCCACTGCTGCCATCATGTCCCTGGATATCAGACATTACCGCTACTGCTGTGGCCTCACCAGAATGCCTTTCCATTGGCCCTCCTTCTTTGTATCACCGGCTTCTGATAGAAAGCCCAGGGGACCCTCTAATTGACTGTGAATTGGTTGCAAAGGAAGATGGGAAAGTGAGAATCTGGCCTTTTAGACTTCTGTAGTGGAGGTGGGCTCTGCCTTACCCAGCACTCTTAGTGGGGAGTTCTCTAGACCAGGGAGATATAGTATTGGTAGAAAAAAAATTCACTCTTGTACTAGGTAGAAAGTCAGGTTTCCAAACTGAATACATTTAAAAAATATATATTTTATTGATTTTTTTACAGAGAGGAAGGGAGAGGAATAGAGAGCCAGAAACATAGATGAGAGTGAAACATCGATCAGCAACCACCTGCACATCTCCTACTGGGGATGTGCCCGCAACCAAGGTACATGCCGTTGACCAGAAATGAACCTGGGACCTTTCATTCTGTAGGCTGACTCTATCCACTGAGCCAAACCAGTTAGGGCTTGAATACATTTTAATTATTTGATAGCTTCTGAAAAATGCCCAGTTCCACGAACCTTTTGAGTCAGTGAAAACCTTGCTGTGTTATTTTTCATCTGCTTCCCATTCTCAAATGTCAGGTGTCAAAGCTATGACAGGTCACCAAGTACTCAGGAAGCCTATTAATTATTACTTATTTTCCATCTTTTATTTTAAAAGCAAATATTACCAGAACACAGTGCCTTTTAAAATGTAAGCAGAGTTGAATGCTTTACAAAATAATTTTAAACATCACAAAGATATTCAGAAAAACATGAGGGCTTCAGCCTCTGATCTTGCCATGCATGTGATCTTGTTGCTGTAGACCTTGAGAGAAGTGGCCTGGTAGCAGTACCTATCTCCCCCTTTTGTGCTAAAGTGGAGTATATTTAGAAACACATGGCTTTTTCCTTGATTTTCCCAGGACTTTTCATGAGTGAACTCCCTCAACATGAATCTCAAGGGAAGCTGGCCCCACACAGACCATCCATCTGGTGCTCATAGAAAGAGAGCTGTTGCACCACCAGAGAGGCTTCATCCTAAATTAAGCAGTAATTGATTAGATCTGTGTAAAAATGCACTCTCCCTCCTCTGCCCTTGGGCACATGGATAATTAAGCTGCATAATTATTCAGAACTGCTAAGGAGATGCCAAGCTCCCTGTACTTAAGCCAAGATATCTCAGGGTTGTTAGCTGTAGAGGAAGGACATTCCAGAGAACAAGGCCATCTCTATTTATCTTGGGTGTTCCAGCTGGGGGTTTCTTAGAGAGAATCCAGTTTCACCACAAACCATTTTATAGGTCCTCAAATTGGGGCCATGAGTGGTCAGGAGCCTGCTCACAGTTCAAGCTTAATAGTGGCAGGGTCCAGGCAAAACTTTGGTTCTCCAGCTTGGCCAGTGTGGTTCAGTGGTTGAGTGTCGACCTATGAATCAGGAGGTCACGGTTCAACTCTGAGTCAGGGCACAGGCTGGGGTTTCAGGTTCAGTCCCCAGTGTGGGGCATGCAGGAGGCAGACGATTAAAGATTTACTTTCATCGTTAATGTTTCTATCTCTCTCCCTCTTTCTTCCTCTCTGAAGTCAATTAAACACACACACACACACACACACACACACACACACACACACACACACACAACATCCTTGCTTCTCTATATCTAAAATAGAGGTGATAAAAATAATAAAATTTGCCTGTGAGTTATAAGCTTGTTCTGACATCAAATGAGAAAATATATGTGAAAGCACTATTGTACAAATATTTGGTAAATTCAGCAGAGTGCTTAATCTCTCTGTGCCTCAATTTACTACCTGTGAAATGGTAATAATATTGTTAGTCCCGTGTCATCAAGTTGTATGAGGATTAACTAAGTTAAAACATGTAAATTACTTGGGATAGAACTTGGCACATTGTGGGTACTTATTGAATGCTAGCTATTATATTGGTTATGGAATCTAACTTCCAAGGGAAACTTCAATTAGATCCTTGACTGATAAATTAAAAAGTTATTCAAGTGACTAACTTACTCCTTTCCAAACTTTCTTCTTGGAAATTTGCCTCAAAGCCAAGGTCTCACTGTCCTACTTTAATGAGCCCCAGGAAGAGAAGAGAGGCCTGTCTTGGAAACTGAGGAACTTGGCTGTCATCTTTCTAAATGTGCAACCTCTGGATACTGTCCTGCAGGTGAACTTGTTTCAAGTTCTGACTCTATCAGTTGCTGGTTGGGTGCCCACAGGCCAACCCCTTCCTTTCCTTGGGAATTTATTCCTCAACTGTAGTTCTAAATGCCTCTGTAAAATATGTAGTCCTTGTACCTGAATTTATTAATTCCTATAATAAGGTGATATAAGTCAAGCCTGTGGACTCTAGAGTTAAGAGTGTTAGGTTCAAGGTCAATGTTCTGTGACTTGGCAAGTTATTTAATCACTTTAAGCCTCAGTTTTTGATCTACAGAATGGGGATAATAACAGTACTTCGTTCCTTCAAGAGTTGCTGTAAAAATTAAATTAGATAATATATATATATAAGCTACTCAGCACAGTGACTGGCACCTTGTAAGCTCTTACTGATGCATTGGCTCAAAATAACAACCATTTGTTTATAAAGCTAACCTCCCAGTATTAGCTTCCTTCTTCCATGTTCTTAGTCTTTTTCTTTGAAGCCACTACACAAGTTTTGGTTAACTGAGAGTTCTGGTTGATTGCAGGCTGGTTAATCAAGAGTTGGCTCCCATCCCTTTTTGTGGTTCATGCATATTTATGATAGAACTAGAGGTCTGATGCACGAAATTCATGCAAGGAGCTTGGCTCTCGCAGCTGCAGCTTCATCTGGAAGGTTGTCCAGAAGAACATCTGTTCATCTAATACATTAAGTGGCATGAGTTTTTTGCAATGTCTAAAATTAGTACACACATACAGAAAATAAGAATATGTAGCCTGATTTTGTAAAGCAATTGAAGTGTGGCTTAATCACTCAAGATGGGCTAAGTGAGCTGGCAGAGGGAGAGTGCCAGGGTCTGTTCAACAGCTCAAGAGAGACTGTAGTACCAACAGAACTTCTGTTCATGGGTCTAAGGCATAGTAGTGAGAGAGAAAACACCATGGACCTTGTCCTGCTTGTCATGGCCTCAGAAGGCATGCTGGATGTGCTATGAAGGTTACTCTAACAAAATATTGAAGGAGATATAGTACTACAGGCCAAGCAACCACCGGACACCAAGATTGGGTATATTCTTATTTAGAACTAAATCGAATAGTAGAGGGAGTTTTATACTAGATATTGTAAAACAAAGAACTTAAAGCACAATTTAAATCTAGAAATTGTTCTGGCAGGAAAAAAAAAAACATCTGGAAGGTCGTTTGGCTGTCCAGTCTAATTAACATATTATGCTTTTATAATGATAGATTTGTAAGGGTGTGTGTTGGACATCAGATAGCACTTGTCCTGAGTACATTCATTCTAATAGAAGGAAATTGATGTGGGTTCCCACGCAATAGACACCATTCTGAATTGCTTAAGGCAAGCTGACCTTTGGGAGGTTTAGTTTAGACAATATCACACTTCTGCAGAAAAATAAAAATATATCTAATATCACATTTTGTCTGTATGCACCAGGGAATATATTTTTATTGGAGATAAATAAAAAAGAAGCAACTGCCCCATTGACAAAAAAGTAATAAATAGTAATAAAATCTCCTAGGAGCATCCACTTCTTAGTAATTTGGACCCAGGAGATGTGGGTTCAAAGTTAAGGGTGGAACAATATTAGATGCATCAATAAAAACATAAAGAATGTGGAGAACTGATTATGAATTTATGACATGTTTATGAGACCAAATTTTGGCTTTTTAAGAGCCTCCTTCCCATGGTTTTGCAAGAAGAGGCAGCTCTAGAGAATGTTTCTACTCGGCATCCTGGAGAGAGATGAGGGAGGCTGGGGGTAGGAGGCAGAGGGGTTGCTTATCTAGTGATGGAAGAGCAGAGTAGGTGAACTTGCTTAAGAGCCTCAGCCCTTTTGCATAGGAAGTCAACCCAAGGGTCTTGGTGTTAAGTCAATATCTGGGCAAATATTCCCTCTGTAAAAAAGGTCTTAGAGGCAGTTCTTACGCCAGCCAGCCCTTGGGTTCTAGGTCATGGGGTCCTTGGCACCATTGGTAGTGGAACCACTTGTCTTTTGTGGCTCTCAGTACTCTTTCCTCAGCCCGTGGTCCATGCTATAACCTTTCTGTACCCTTCACCTTGCTGTGTGGTGACCTCTGCTCATACAGTCCCCTAACAGTCCCTCTCCCAGGTCTGTTTCATAAGGTTTTCTCCTCTTACCATCCTCCCACTCACTGAGACTATTTTTCTGTCTCAGATAAACCAATTATAGTACCTAAATACTATCAATACCATCCATTGAGCATTGACTATAAACTCATTGCTAGGTGCTTTAACAAGATTCTCGAAATTCCTACAACACTCCATAGCAATGGGTATTTGTAGCTCCAATTTTCATTAAACTGAAGCTCAGCTTGGTTACTTGACTTATGCAAAGGTACATAGTTAGTTAGCGGCAGAGCCAGAATTTAATCCCAGACCCTTTGTCTCTAAGATCTGGACTCTTTCTACAATCCCAGTGGTCTTCCAACTATGTGTCCCTATAGGACTTTTCTCATAGCAGAGTCATATGGAAGATAAATAGAGGTTGAGCTGTCCCATCAGAAGCACAGATGAATACTCTTGTCATATGTTGACAAGTCACTCATTTTAAGTTAACTGTTATGTAGAACTTATGTATTAATTAGTTCAGTGGGATTGAGTTCTTTCTAAGCACATACTTTCTTATTGTAAGAAAATCCCTGGCAATTAACTTATCCTCTGTGGGTTTGTAAATTGGGGATGATAAGTTGTAGTTAGGTTGAGAGGAGATAATGATGTAAAGTGTCTGTTAAATTGGAGGCACTCTGTAACTTGCCACAGTTACTATGATTTCACATTTGATTTTATTCAAAATTCCAAGATTACAAGGATGAATTTCTCACTTAATGGATAACTAAAGAGGGTGTTGCTTTCTTCAAAGACCCTAGAATCCACATAGGTCTTATAGGCTCTTCAGCCCTGCACAGCAGAGAAGGTCCATCCACCTGGGAAAATGGAAAGAGTGCTGGTAGATGTTTAAGACTGGGAACAGATGCACACCACTGTTTTCAGGACCTGGGCATGCTACTGGCAGGAAATATTGAAAGGAGAACATTATTTCCAAAATTCCAGCCCAGGAATGACATGATACACCTGGCTTGGGTGACATCCCCATTTCCTAAAGCAACTGCAGTGTGTAGGAGAATTCAGATTGGCACCACCAACAGCCGAGAGGATGGGCCTGCTCCACCAGAACCAGCTGGACTACACATAGGGGAGGAGCATCCTTCAGAGATGCTGGGCAGATAAGAAGGCTTACCTACCCCACCATGAGCACATCATTATGGTGGCACTGTGTGTGGGGTGGGCTGGGACACCCACTTTCTGAGATCATAGCCTTGTTGGGGAGTGTGGTATGCATCTTCTATAATGATAGAACTTTTGCCATGGTTGCCTGTGGTAGACAGAATAATGCCCCCCAAAGATGCCCATGTACTAATCCCCCGGACCTATGAATATGTTATGTGACATGGCAAAAGGGAATTGAGGTTACAGATTAAATTAAATATGCTAATCAGATGGCCTTAAAATAAGGAGATTGGTCTGAATGATCAGGGTAGGTCTAATGTAATCACATGAATCATTAGATAGGGAAGAAGGTGGCAGAAGAATCAGAACCAGGGAGATGGCATTGGGAGAAAGACTCACCTGGCCAGTGCTGGCTTTGAAGATGGGAGGAAGTTGTGATGTAAGGAACTCAGGTGGCCTGTAGAAGCTGGAAAAGGCAAGACATGGATTCTCTTCTAGAGCCTGCAGAAGGGAACCCAGTCCTTCTGACACCTTGGTTTTAGCACAGTGAGACACATTTTATACTCTGACAACCAGAATTATAGATAATAAATTAGTCCTGTGTTAAATCATTAAGTTTGTGATAATTTGTTACAGCATTAGTGCCTCACCCCCACTTCCTTTCTTCACCTCTCTTCCATCCTGCTGCCTAGCTGTGGATGCCAACTGGACCATGGGGATGAAGCCAGACTCTACAGAGGTGCAGGCATGAGCCGGAAGGAGCAGAGCCACAAGTCAGCCTTTGGATTTCTACTTCTGCTCTTTGACAAAATATACATCTTGTTCAAGCCACTGTTACATGTTTTCAAAACTCACAGCTGGAGCTGGCCCTAATTACTATAGAAAGAAAAGGCATTAACCCAGATCCAGACCTGGTGTCCACAAGATGAGAGTGTCCCAAGGGTGTTCCAGCAATGATTCATAGCTCCTACCTGATCCTAACTCTGGGCTTCACAGCCCTCATCTCCTTCCTGTCTCTTGCCTTAGCTGTCGGTATTTATTCTTAGGCAGTAATCCTAACCAACCCCGACTCAGCTGGATGCTCTGACTTTCTGAACCCTATGCCACCTTGGTGAACACCCACGATCCAGTCTGGCCCCATGGAACTCATCCCTACCCTGGCCTCCCCCTCACCCCACCCAGATAAAGCTAAATAAGAATGCAAAATTTAATTAGCATTGAAGACCCTGTCTCTAGATTTCTGTGTTGACTTCAGAGAAAATCACAGTTATAATAATTAGCATTTATTGAGCACTTACCCTGGGACAGGAACTTGATTAAATGTTCTATATTTTAACTTCATTTAATCCTCAGAACAACACTAGGGAGGAGGTACTAGTGTTATCTTATTTTACAGGAACTGAAGCTGTATTAACAAAGAAGTGAAATAATTTGTCTGAGGTCACTCAACTGCTAAGTGGAAGAAGCAGTGTATAAAACGGGCAGTTTAATGTCAGAGCCCACACTACAATGCATTAGGTGCATCCCAAGCCCATCTCTGCCATCTTCTGAGCAGCACTTCACCACACAAAATGTTTAGAAGACCATGCTGATGGCTCTGGGCATCAGGCAGGGCTGCCACGCATGGCTGTGCGGATTGTCACTGCACAGCTCAGGAGGTATCCTTCATAGTGTCATCTATGTTCATTGTAACCCCTGGAGCCGTGCAATGGACAATATACACAAATACATGTGGCCACTCGGAGGCCTTGAGACCTGCCAAGCTGATAGCGGGAGGTCACATGGAAATGCCAGGAACTCAGTTGGGGAGCTATTAAAAACTTTGCTTAGGAGTTGGTGTTGAAGATTAGGAATCAGGGAGACAAGCCAAGGTATGGGAGATAGGAATGCAGAGGACTTTCGCTGGGGCAATGTGAACACTCCTGCTGGAAGGCTTCTTTCACACCCAGACCTGCACTAGATGACCCTTTAAAAAAGGGGGAGGAGTTAGTTTTGTTATCTATTATAAAAATAATATGTGCTCATTGACGGATGATTGGAGAATATAGAAAAGTTTAAATAAGAAGATGGTAGTCACCTATTGTCCATGACACAGAGGAAACCACTGCTAATGTATTGTATTTTCTTTAGGCTCCCCTCTCTCTGTTTCTTGATGGATGATATATATCCATCTGAGACTTGGAAGGTATTAGGCTGACTGTTGCTTATTGTGGAGCATCTTTAAGGCCCCAACTGACTAGCTATGGAACAATTCTTTCAAGAACTGGTGGGCCATAGGGTATAGAGGCTGTTAATGGGATTGAAGGGAATAAGTGGGAGTGGTCCTTGGGATAGACGAAGAACTCATCCTATTCAAAGCTGGGGGTGTGGAGTGTTGAGAGGCTGCTGGAACACATAAGCCTGATTGCACACCAGGGAGTTTGGTGGCCTTCCAAATGAGGAACTGGTTCTTTTGAAAGGAAGCTTTGAGGTGATGTGGTCCAGCTTTCTGCCTCCTCTTCATCACTCTCCTGCCCCACATTAACACCATGAATACAGTTTCTAGATGAGGAAATCAATACCTAAGGAGGTAACTTGATGTGCTTGAGATCATAGAGGGAGGGAGTGACAAAGCAGGACTTTGGTCAAAGGCTTCACACTGTAATCCTTCCTGAGATTCACAAGTACCTTAGTTTACTAAAGACTAAGAAGGCCTGCAGCAAATAACTCTATTGAACTTGAATCAATCCATTGTTTCTTGAACTTGTGTGGACAAGGCACTCTTTTCTCATTGATCATTGAGTTATGTCTTGAGGAACATATTTGAGAAGAGAGAAGCTGTGTTACACTATGCTGCCTATCCACTCAGGCAAGAAAGGACACCTGAGGACATTAGAAATGTCACACTGAATCAAGGCTATAGTCCTTGTAGCACTGGAAAGGGCTCTCAGATAGGACCACCAATGAAAGTATTGCAAGAGTTTCTGGCTGCCCTCCACTGAAGCCAGGCTTAGTTACTTTAAACTTCTGAAAAGTTCAAATAGCTTACACTAAATCAGTTCCATGGGAGCAAGTTCCTGTATTATTCATGTCTTTCTCCTCAGTGCCTAGAACAATGCCTGCTATATAGTAGGCACTCAATAAAGACTTGCATGAATAAATGGAATTATATTTCTAGTTACTTTTGAGGGTTGCAGAAATTCCAAAATCATTTTTTTCTGAATGACATAAAATTTTTGACTTTCCCCTCTCAGCTTACAGATTGAAGAAATGTTTATTGAATGTGTAAAGTATGCAAACCATATGCTAGACATGTTCCCATATAATAATCTCTTATCTAATATTTTCAATGACCCTGTAAGTCACTATAGTATAAATTTTCCAGGTGAGGAGGTGAGGCTTAGAGGTGTTAGTTGGCTTAACCAAGGTGCTGTTCTTAATAAGTGGCAAAACAGACTTATGATCCCCATGGCCAGAGCTGGGTGCATTTTATTAATGGGATGATCAAAGCAGACTTGAGATGAATCAAGAAGAGGCAGGCTTCAGAGGAAGACTCTTCCAGATTATAGAAGAAGGCACGATCTCTTCTGGAAAGGTCATCACCACTGTCCTGGGTGCTATGTGGGACCCCAGGCCACCTGTCCTGTATCTGTGTGGAAAATAATTCTGCCTGAGGCAGAGTAACTGTGAGAATTGAGAAACATGAATAGTTCCCAGCTGATAGAACAGCTGAAGCACTAAGCCTCCCAAGCCTTGGTTATGGCAACACAGTGCTAAGCACACCAGCGTGACTTCGAATTGCCCTGTCCACTCAGCAGGTTGCTATTTCTTTTCCACCTGTCTTTGAATACCCAGAGCAGTCTTTTCAGTTTAAGAATGAAAGAAACACAACCATTGTAATGCCTGGTTGTCCTTTGAAAATAGTGCCTGTTTTTTGAGCGAGAGCACAGAATGGCTAGTTAAACTGTGTTGAAGGGAAAGTGTGTGGTTAGAGTGGAGGACAGGTGGATGGAAGATTATATCTCAGTAGATTCATAGGATGTCAGAGCTGGAAGGAGCCTTGGAGATCATCTCATTCCTCACTTACAGAGGAGGAAACTGAGGCTCTGAGGTTCCCCATTGACTGGTAAAGCTGGGCTTCAAGAAACTCAAGTCTCGGCTTCCTAGGTCAACCATGGCCCAGCCCGGGACCCTGAACCTCAATAACGAGGTTGTGAAGATGAGAAAAGAAGTGAAGAGAATCCGAGTTTTGGTTATCCGAAAACTTGTCAGAAGTGTTAGCAGACTGAAGTAAAAAAAGGGTACTGAGGATGCACTGGTAAAAAACCAAAGGCGGGCACAACGATTGCTTGAAGAAATTCATGCCATGAAGGAATTGAAACCTGACATAATAACTAAATCTGCTCTTGGTGATGATATCAATTTTGAAAAAATCTGCAAAAAGCCTGAATCTACTGCGACTGAAAGAGCAATTGCCAGATTAGCAATGCACCCTCTTCTGAAGAAAAAAATAGATGTGCTGAAAGCTGCCGTCAAAGCCTTCAAAGATGCAAGACACAATGATGCTGAAGTTAAGTCATCAATGAGTGCTTCAGAAGAAAATCATTCCAAGGACACTTCAAATGATGATACCATTAAGTTGAAGCATGAAGGTGCTGTTGTCAGTGAGCAAAAAGACAAGGAAGCCAAAATATTAGCAAAGAAACCAATTAATAGTTCAAAAGAAAAAATAACCAAGATGGAACATGGACTCAAAACAGGGGCTATTCCAAATTCTCCGTTACAGCCTTCTGAAAAGGATCCTGTTGTTCCCTCTGGGTCACAGAAGGTGCCTACTGACCCCAAAATGAAAACATTAAGCCAAAACCAAGAAAAGAAAGCCTTTGATAGTTCACTTGGTGATGACAGTCATGGAGAAGAATCACATGAAGAGAAGGAGTATTTTGATGATAGCACAGAAGAAAGGTTTTACAAACAGTCTTCCATGTCTGAGGATAGTGATAGTGGAGATGACTTCTTCATTGGGAAAGTCAGACGGACACGAAAGAAGGAAAGTAGTTATCCTTCACTTTTGGAACAAAAATCTCCCAAAAAAGTGTTCCTTGAAGAAGATGTACTTGAAACCCATGAGAGTAAAAGAAATGACAAAAACAAGCCACGTACAGAGGCAAGGAAGTTTGAATCAGTGTTTTTCCATTCTTTATCTGGATCTAAAAGCTCTAGAAGAAATTACGCAGAACAGGCTCCAAAAAACAACACCCGAGGTTTTCAGCAAAATGATCCTCAACTCAAAAATCAATTTATTAAGAATGCTCCAAGAGGACCAGAAAACACTAAACAGCAGACACAGCCACCTCTTCATCCTTCATGGGAAGCAAGCAGGCGGCGAAAAGAGCAGCAATCTAAAATTGCTGTGTTTCAGGGGAAAAAAATTACGTTTGATGATTAATTAGTACCTCTTTTTGTGAACTTTTCCATCTAAAAAATTGTTTGCCTTCTTCTTCTTCTTCTTCTTTTTTTTTTTTTTTGCCAGCCCATTATTTAAACTTGTATTTGGATAAGTCTTTTTGGAGGAGGTATAGAAATAAGTTTGTTGTTGTCTTTATTTCTCTTTTTAAAGTATGTTCAAGTTATGTTTACACAAATCTTCCACAAATCAACTACATAAGTTGGTTTTTAAAAATACACCCAGAATGTTCCCTTTATAAAAGAATTTTGAGATTATTACTCAGATTTCCTCATTTGTGCTTATCATGAAGTATATTCCACTGGATTAAGTCTGTATTTCTTTGCCTTGAGAATAAAAGTTGAGATATATTTAAAAAAAAAAAAAAAAGAAACTCAAGTCTCTTGATTATGGTGTAATGTGCTTTATTCCCTGCTATCTTGAATGCAGTCTTTGCTCCATCATTCATGCTGTGTGACCTTTCACAACTATTGGACTTCTCTGTCTTTCTTAATCTGTAAAATGCAGGCAAATATAGTTAACTACCTCATGGAGTTATGATAAGGAATGTGGAACAACATCTACTATTGTTGGTAACAAACCTCATCCTAAGTGTGTATTGTGCTTTGAGATATTAACTAATGATAATAAGCAGTCATCATCATTTTCAAACATGCACAAAATAGAAAGTATAATAATTAAATCCCATATGCCTATCACTTAGCTTCAACAATTATCAGCATTTTGTCAAAACAAGAGTTTAAAAAGTGTTTCTTTTGTCATTAACTCCTTTAGCACGTTAAGCGCCCAGACTGTTTTGTCTTCCAGACAGAAAGTATAGTGTCAGTCATAGGTGACTGACTGGATGCTTAATGTGTTAAACATTTTTCTCTCTATATAGTATACTAGAGACCTGAATTTGTGCACGGGTGGGGTCCCTAGGCCTGGCTGATTGGGGTCCTCTTGCCCAGTCCCAATCAGGGCAGGCTGATTGGGGCCTGCTGGCAGGGAGGGAGGTAAAAGGGGGGGGGGCGTGAGTGGCAGGGAGGGAGAAGGGAGGGAGGGAGGGGAGGAGAGGGACTATAGCAGGTTGGCCAACCACGGGAGGTTGGCTGTGAGATCGCACTACCACCAGAGGGCAGCTCCTGCGTTGAGTGTCTGCCCCTGGTGGTCAATGTGTACCATAGTGACTGGTTGACCGGTCATTCTGGTTGTTCCAGTTGTTCAGTTATAACGGTCACTTAAGCTTTCATATATATAGATGTGAGTGTAAAAATGTACACTACATAAAATTACATAAATTAAAGGTATATATGCAAGGATTCACCTAAGTCTCTTGCCTCCCTCCCCTCTTCCCCATTTCTCTCTCTGCTTTGGCCCCCGTACTGGTCTACAGTGCAAATGTTTGTGCAGTGCATATATTGATCCACATTTTCCCCCCTCCAGGGCCTTTGTACATTCTTTCTATGTTTCCTATCTCAGCTGTGGTTCTACTTTCTTAGGAAATCCTTTTCTTCCTTCCAATTCAGGTCAGGTTTCCTGAATATAATCCATTCTCATTTATTGCATTTGTCTCAATCTGTAATGCATAACTGTAGGCTCATTTGAGTGAGGATTAATGTCTACCTATTTCTGTAGGCTGAAATCTCCAAGAAGGCTACCTGCCCAGTGTCTAAATGCAGTGTTCAGCACATAGTAGGAATTCAACAAATTGTGGACTAAATGAAGGCTATATTATAGTGCAAGGTTAAAACAGCACAAGGGTGAGCAGTGATCCCTGTAAGCTAGTGGTAAATGAGGCATCGATGCATGAGAAGTTTAACCATGGAAGAGATAAGGAACAATGCAAGACAACACTTTGAGTTCACAGACGGTGTGTGTTTGGTTAATTGCCAAACAAGCACAGTGGATGTCAAATGCATCAAGTTCAAAAAGAGAACACTCTCCATGGTGTGTGCTGGGCTAGCTTCAGCTGGTATTATCTTTTGAAATCTAAAAGCCACATGTGAACAACCACATATTAGTACCCTGGGAGCTGAAATCCTTGTTTGTGATACTGAAAGTGTAATTTAATTTTGATTTACAAGAGTCTCCAATTCGACCCTGAAGTCATAACAATAATGTCATCTTTGTGGATCATTCCATTGTTGAAAGAATCTGCCCTTCTCTCAGGCTTTGCATCCACTACAGCCTTGAAGATGGAGCTGTGGTTTATTAGCAATAACCTCTTTCCTTAGGCCTTGCAGTAGTCCATCCCTATTTGACTGGGCTCTCATGTGATTTTTGTGTGGTTTTCCTAATAAAGGGACTTTTTTTTAATGTGATCTGGTAAATAAAGAACTCTTGGTATTAATTTAGAAGTCTGTAGGCTGATTTTTTTGAAGCCCAGCTTGACATTCATGTGATCTGAGCTTGTTTTTGCCCAAGAGCAGCTCTATTTGTGTCTCTTAGTTTTAGCACACACTTGTTTATTTCCCTGGTTTCTTATTTGTCTCTTGCTGATAGAATATGAGCTACATGAGAGCAAGAGCCTTAATTGTTCTGTCCTCATTATAACTTTAGTACCTAGGACAGGGCCTGGCATAGAGCAGGTGCTCAAGAAATATTTATTGAATGAATGACTGTAGGAGAGTGGAGTTCATGGATGTGATCAAAAACACATAGGCTAAAAGGCTCTGTACCATTATTTCAAAATTGCTCAAGCTTGTGAGTAACTAGAGACAGGACACCCTCCCCCCGCCCCCCAATCGCTGTCCCCATCTCCATATTTCCTGTGACATTGACTAGGACCATAGACTTGTTATAGTAGATCTGTGAGAGGACATCAACTCACTGACATCAGAGAGAATTCTGGGTAGTCGTTTGCTCATGATAGTGGAGAAGAAGGGGCAGGTGGAAGAAGATTGGCTTTTAAAAAAATATATATATTTTATTGATTTTTTACAGAGTGGAAGGGAGAGGGATAGAAAGTCAGAAACATGATGAGAGAGAGACATCGATCAGCTGCCTCTTGCACGCCCCCCACTGGGGATGTGCCCGCAGCCAAGGTACATGCCCTTGCCGGAATCGAACCCGGGACCCTTCAGTCCGCAGTCCGACACTCTATCCACTGAGCCAAACCGGTCTCGGTGAAGATTGGCTTTAAAATTAGTAGACTTTGAGTAAAGTTCCAGTTTTCTTTCTTATTCACTGCATAACCTTGAGAAAAATCACTGGACTTCTCAGCCTCAGTTTACTCATTTGTAACGGGAATAGTAATGGCAGCTGTCCTTGTCCGAGGGCAATTGTGGGGCATTCTGTCTGCGAAGGGCTCTGTAAACAGTGAAATGTCTAGAGATATGAATTGTAGTGGCCCCTGGCCAAGCCAGTTAGGAAATTCTGGAGATTCCCATAGGGCTGTGGGCAGTGCCCTTGGCCTTCAGAAGAACATTGGCTCAGAAGCTGAACCTGCTGGGTCCAGATTTCCAGGTCTTCTCCCCCAGAAGCTCCTCATGTCATCACCTTTCTTTTTACTCTGCTCTCTCCTGTGGCTTTTTTCTCCCTCCCTCACCACTGGTCTCCCTTTACCCTGGCTCATGCAGCCTGTCTGGATTGCCAGATGAAATGTAACCTGATAGCCTGAGTTATCTAGAGTTACATTCCAAAAAATCTCTGCATTTCCTCAGGGGAGGAAGGAAAACAGGGACCAGGGCACAAGAGGGCACAGAGGACACTCTAGCCATATTCTATCTCCTCCTCTATGAAATTTGGCCTACGGTTTCCTAAAGAAATTTCCCCAACCAATGCTAGCCCTGTAGGTGGAATAAGGAGTCTCCTTCTGGTTGTGATAGAGGAGAATTGGATGACACCCCAATCTTTCTAATTGGCCTGAAATTCTCCCATTACCTGCACTTTTGGTTTCTAAGCCAACATATTCCCACTGAAGATCATAATTAACCATTAACACCTAAGTTCCGGTTAGGGTCATCACCAAAGGTCTGACATAGAGGGACAACTTTTGATATGGAACCTCAAGAACGGAGCAGGGTAGGGGGTGGGAGTGGGGGAGGAATGGGCAAAAGAAGATGAAAACATTTAGATAGGGAACAGGAGAAGTAATGGAGGTACTTATAAAATGCATCATGTCACAAATCTGTGCAGAGTATGCTTAGCCTTTAAAATTTTAAACCTCAATGAACCAGTTGATTTTTTAAAAATATTTTAATCTTTATTGTTCAGTTTATTAATTAGAATGTTCCCCCTTTTTCCCCCCTATAGTTACCCACCACTTGGTACCAATCCCACCCTCCGCCCTCACCTCCCCCCCCCCACTGTCCTCTCCTATAGATGTATGATTTTTGTCCAGTCTCTTTTTTTTGTCCAGTCTCTTGCTGCACCTCCCACATCCCTTTTCTCCCCAAGAATTGTCAGTCCATTCTCTCTCTATGCCCATGATTCTACTATAGTCACCAGTTTATCCTGTTCATCAGATTTTTAATTCACTTGATTTATATATTCATTTGTTGATAGATGTGTATTTGTTGTTCATAATTTTTATTTTTACCTTTTTCTTCTTCCTCTTCTTAAAGAATATCTTTCAGCATTTCATATAATATTGGTTTGGTGGTGGTGAATTCCTTTAACTTTTTCTTAGCTGCGAAGTACTTTATCTGACCTTTAATTCTGAATGATAGCTTTGCTGGGTAGAGTAATCTTGGTTGTAGATTCTTGCTACTCCTGTCTGGCCTGCATAGGTTCTGTTGAGAAATTTGCTGACAATCGTATGGGTGCTCCTTCATAGGTAACTAACTGTTTTTCTCTTGCTGCTTTTAATATTCTCTCTTTGTCTTTTGCTCTTGGCATTTTAATTATGATGTGCCTTGGTGTGGTCCTCTTAGGGTTCCTATATATTGGGGTTCGGTGTGCTTCTTGGACTTCTAAGTCAATTTCTTTCACTAGGTGTGGGAAGTTTTCAGTCACTATTTCTTCAAATAGGTTTTCATTGTCTTGCTCTCTCTCTTTTTCTGGCACCCTTATAATTCAGATGTTGGTATGCTTGAAGTTGTCCCAGAGGCCCCTTACACTATCTTCAATTTTTTGGATTCTTTTGGCTTCTTGCTTTTCCAGCTGAGTGGATTTTACCTCTTTGTATTTCAAATCTTTGACTTGGTTCTTGTGGTCCTCTAGAGTACTTTTAGGTCTTTGTATAATATTTTTTATTTCAGCCAGTGTATGCTTAATTTCTAGTTGGCCCTTTTCCATATCCTCGTAGGTCTTGTTCATTTCCTTATAGGTCTCGGCCTTTTCTAGGAGCCTCTTGAAAAGCCTTATAACTGTGGTTTTGAACTCTATGTCGTCGTTTTTTTCCCTCCATTTCTTTCATATCTGATTTCTTTCCATGTCTCTGCATGGTGGCTGCTTTCCTGAGTTGGTCGATTAGCTTTGTGTGGTAGATGTCCTCCTCCAAGGGACAGTGGCTCAGCCTCCCCAGTTACCTGAGGTGGATATGGGTTGCACAGTCTTGTTGAAGTTAAGCCTACCTTATTGTTGCCAGCCCCAGGAGGGGTTGACCTCCAGGCCAATTGGCTGTGAGGTTCAGCCGTGCTCAGGTTGCATGGGCCGAGTCTCTGGGCCGAGTAGGCAGCGTCAGCTCCGCCCTATGTAGCACCTTGGATTCTGTGCCGGGTGGTATTGGCTGCAAGCACCTCTGAGAGAGAGCTGCCGCCGAGCTCCCTCCCGCTGCTGGACAATTCAGCCTCTCCCCAAATGAGTCTGCACACCCAACGCCTCACCCAGGGTCTTAAAACAATGCAGCCTGGTGGTTTCCTGAACAAGAGAGTAAGTTACGAGTCCTCTCTGCGTGGTCACGCAGCTCTGCTGTTCCAAAGTTTATGCATACTCTGCACAAGCTTGTCCTCTCCACAAGCTTGCAGACCCTTGCAGCGCCTGAGTTTCAGCGTGTCTCCCCACTGTTCAGTTTTACCCCATATGATTGTGGGTACCCCAGACTTCGGCCGGAGCTGGGGAATCAGTGCAAGTAGGACGTCTTTGTCTCCCCCATTCGAGAAAACTGGCCAGGTTTGCAGCCGCCCTTTCTGCTCGTGCAAGCATGGCTCCAAACCTCCAACACAGCACGTATCTTCAACGCTTTCCTCCGCCGCTCCTCTGAGTTACAGTGTCCTATCTTCACTTTTGTTTGTGGAATTTTTACTCAGCCTGCTTTCTGGTGATTCTGGATGATGTTTGTTCTTTTGTTAAGTTGTAATTTTGAAATTGCTGTGTATGGCAGCAAGATAGGTGTTTACCTATGCCACCATCTTGGTTCCTCCTCAAAGTATTTCACCAGTTGATTTTTAATTATTAGAATCAAGGTTAATAGAAGTATGGTTATGTTTACTTAAACTTTAAGGTGCTCTTAATTTTGTCAAAATTAAAGTAGTCCTGTTGACTTTTCATTTTTTCATAATAACTTTATTATCATTATATCATGGCTTATTATTATAAAACGATGTGGAGAAGACTGAGCTCCCTGAGATTAGCATCTGATTTTTGTTGTGTGCTCTCTCCTCGTGCCCATAGTCCCGCTCCTTGCCCTGGTCTATGACATCTCAGCACCTTAGTTTGGGTGTTTCTCTCACCAGGAAATGCGCTCATTCTCTACCTGTGCCTGTTGGAACCCCTCAAAGCTGAAACCTAACTTTATCAGCCTATTAATTTCATCATGATTTCTATGCCACATGCTTAGCTGCACCTTTGATGTGCCTCTCATGGACCCATTTCACTCTCCCTGTCACACAGTTAAGGGATACTTGCTTTTCTACTCCACTTCCTGTCTCCTCTCCCTGGTTGGATAAGATGCATAAGAGACTGTCATCCTCATTGTTGTAGCCCTCAAAGGGTGCTTAATAGTGTCTGTTGAATGGAATTGTATGCAGCTGGTGTACAGGGCATTTCTGTTATGATTTCAGGAGCCCTCAGAAAGAAAATATTCAACTTCTTGGCGGATGTCTGGAGCCCCCTTAAGGTAAGGCTTTCATTTCACTTTAAACAGCTTACCAAAGGGGCAATCAGTTTCCAGCTCTCCTGGAAATATCTGACTCTTAGATCAAGCATCCTAACTACAAAGATCTATATTGTTCTATAATGAAATATATACTGTTTATTTAAAAAGATACTCTAGCCTGTCTGAGTTCAGATCAGTTGCTAATCTGGATAGTTCCTATTACATAGAGATGTTGTGAGATTAAATGGATTAATATTCATAAAGTGAGTTGAGCAGAGTGGGCACAAAGTTGGTGCTTGTTAATGTTGTTGTGGTATTATTGTTATTTCCTGTCTAATCTGAATGTAACTATGACCCTTTGGGCAGCCCCTTCTCTCACTGTGTCCATCTTAAAATAACTCAGTGCTTTACTGGGTCCCTCCTTCAAACCAAATTAACTCCAATATTTTTGGTGATAAATGCAGACTTCTTAAGGAAATCTGGATGATGATATTGCATACCACATAGCAAAACTTAAAAAAATTTAAGCATCTTTGTTGTTTTACCAAAGTTCCCTTTCAACACAAGCAACCTCATGTCTCCTCCTTCCCCAAATATTCTCCTACCCCGTTCAGTAGCTACTCCTGCTACTTGAATACATCCTCTTTGGAATTGATCCTCTGTGGGAGGCAGGGAAACTAGAGGACAAATAATCACCCTTCTCACATTTAGAATGTTAATGAACAGAAAGTGCTATTTATTGCTTATGTCAAACAATAAATGCGAATGCTGCATCCCCACAGCTTCTGGATGACCCCAGCATACAAAACTCATTTGGGGAAGGGAGAGGGTTACCTTCTGTGGCCAGGGGCGTGCCAGAGCTGTTTCACACTAGCTCACAAGTGCCAATTGTGCACTTCTCTTCCCAGCTGAACTTTCAGCAATGTCACATAGGTAACTTGAAATCAGCCATAGCAGGAGTACTTACACAATGGAAATTAGCAAGTGCAACAAACCAGGGCCTCTCCCTGAGTGCAGATTGTTCATCACTTACCAGCACATCACTGCTGCAGCCATTGACACTATATACCTCTCTCTGGCTTTCATGCAAGACCCCAGGGTGCCCTTGCTTGGCTTTCTGCCTCCCAAATTCCTAGGATTCTCTGACTGAGTTTAGGTGGCTAAGGAGAATTGTTCTCAGTTCTGTATGCCCTACCCCAGTCCAGCTGTCCTCCCTCCTTCCCTTTTTTTGGCCTTATATCTGTTAGTTTTCCCTGAAATCGGAGCTTTTCTTTCTTATTCATTGAGCCTGGGTCACACCTTGGGCTGGTTCAGGTTCACTCACTTTATTTATTTTTTGGTCTAAATTCCCAGCATGCCACCTGACAGGAGCCTCATCAGTATGATACAGAGTGTGAAAAATTTGATCACAAGAATGGGCCAGTTGATGATGCTGGAGAAATTATATGACTGTGAGGATTGGGGTGCTACAAGTCATGGTTTCACTGTCCGTTAGCTGTTACTGTGGCCCTGGAGTTAGGGATTTTCCACGATAGCTGCACATTATAATTACCTGAGGAATTTAAAAACTCCCAGTGCCCAAGTACCACGCAACCAGTTAAATCAGTTGGACCCAGATATCATCTTGCTTTTTAAGATCTAGATAAGATTCACTTGAATTTCCAGAATCCTCCCATTTGACAGCTAACTTTACATTCCCATGGTTGCTTCTGTTCTGAACCCCTGCCACTGTTGCACTGATTTGGTTTAGGAATCCTTTTACCATCCCATGGGTGCTTCTCTGTCTCATGAATTCACCCTGATGTCACTCCCTCAGGGAAACCTTCTTTAATTCTCCATGCAAGGTCAGGTATTTCTGGTACATATATATTTTTAAATCACCCTGTCCTTTTTTTTCATACTAGTTAAACCATTTTGTGATTATATATTTAGTTTTGCATTATTTGATTAATTATATTATACCCTCTATTAGGGCAGGGATTTTGTCTATTTTTTTTCTGTCACTTAGATCAAGGGCGTAGAACCCTCCTGCTTGACACATAGTAGGTGCTCAGTGAATAACTGTTGAACAGGGAAGAGGTAACTATGGAAAGGAAAATGACTAGGTCTCAGAAAGAAGTTGCGACCAGGAATGAGGAAAACAATCCAGACATCTTCATCTAGTGTCTCTGGTTTCTTTTTCTTTCTCTGACAACCAGCCTTTCATGTTTCCCAGTCTGCTTAGTGGGTAAGAGAAAGTCATCAGGCAGCTGCTTAGTCATATCACCTCCATTTAGGAGCCAGCTTAGACTGAACTAGACTCTCTCAGTTCCAATTCCCAGGTGCCCAATCCTGGTTCAGTCAACACTGGTGAGGGGACAGAGTATGAGGTATGCCAATAGGTGATATGCATGGAGTCGTGTAAACTGGACAGACACATCAAAAGATGTTCACTGTAGCCAATACATAGAATCACTGTCAAAAACAAAATTTAACCTACAAATGGTGATAAAGACAGGTGGGCCCAGGTAGCTGGTGAAAGTAAGGAATCCCCACCAATAAATAGGGAAAGAGTTCTTAGCTTGTCTCCCTGGATCAGATTTTTAGATCTATTCCCAAGGGCCTAGAAAGGACAAACATTCCCAAGACAGATTTCCTGGCTGCCTTTGGACCTCTCATGCCAGTGGAGAAGAGAAATCAGATGGATTGGTGCCCAGTCTGCAGAGAGGAGCTGGCTGGCTCCCGGAATGGGTTGGCATTATCCAGATCTCATCTGACTCGCATGGAGTTGTTGACAATGAAGGAGGGTAGACATTCCTAAAAGAGAGAGTACGAGCCATAAGAGGCCTTGAGCTTTCAGGGTGAGTCTGCTGTATAATAACCATCCTGGGCAGTGAGCTTCCCCATCACACTGTGAGCTCTGAGAGGAGTCTGGTCCTGTTCCTGAGTCTGTAAATGACAACCTAGTGAGTACCTATTTGAGTCCATAGTCTCTGCCATGAATCCAGTGGGGAAGACTGAAACACAGTAATGTCACTATAGGACAATGTGGTTGGTGAATGCTCTTAGAGGTCTCACATGATAAGGCGGCACATGGATGGGGCACCAGCACATGGGCGTCAGAGCAGGCTTCCTGGAGGAGGTGATATGTAAGTTGTGACACAGTGAATAGGATTTAGACAGGTGAGCAAGGGTCATGGTGGGGGAGAGGAAGAGGATTTCAGGTAGAGGAAGAGGATTTCAGGTAGATGATGTATTTACAAAAACCTAAAGTTGAAAGAGTCAGTGTCATCCCCAAATTAGAAGTTGTTCAGAAGTCCGGAGCCCTCAATAGCAGGTCCTCCTGGGATTGTGCATGTTGTTCTGTTCTCTCATCATTTCACCCATGACCTTGTGTCCCCACAAATGAAAGCCATCCCCAAATACCATGGGCTTTGACTTCTAAGAGAGGAGTGCATGAGGGAGTCACAACATCTCAGTCAATCTCGTTGGGCCGTGATTGTCTCCTCTGTAAACTGTCCGAAACAAGGAATGGGAAAGTAATTTTCAAATGAAGTGGGTATCACTATTTTTCTTGAGCTCTTCTGCAGTTGTGTGTCTGAGGCTGTAGCATCAGCATTCTTTGATGGAATTGTGCACTTGGTCAGATTTGCTTTCTAGGGCTGTGCTCCAATGTCCTACCCTGATGTGTGCATGGCCTGCTCAATCAGCACCCCCAATGGTGATAACACCAAGGCCCCTCTCTCTATCCCCACAACCTGCCCCCAAATACCTCTGACAGTTCTGAAAACCTAAGTGCACTGGAGCTTTATTTCTCTGGGCAATAAAGGATTCATGGATCACCAGGATTGGTTGGCTGGGCAAATGTCCCTCTCTCTCCTACTGTTCGGTGTATGCAACCTCTTGAGCTGTAGACAGACATAGAGAGAGCCATGGTGGAAGAAGACAACCTTCTTGGGGAGGTGAGGTGCAGTCTTCAGCCAAGGCTGTGTTTCCTACTATAATCTCATCACTTCCCTGGACCCCAGTTTTTTTTTTATTGGTATATAAAACAGGAAGATCAGACAGATGGCCTTTGACTTGTTGTTCAACTCCTGCCCAAGATTTCAGGACAGGTGGGGCAGAGGCAGCCCAGGTGTTGGAGGGGAGGTGATGGGTAGATTGAGTTGAGAGGAATGTGTAGGCCAGGGTGGCAAACTCAAGTTATAGGGATCAGGATAAATGGAGGAAGTGGAGTGTGCTCTGGCTTCTTCTGATGGGCTATGAGCTCTTCAGTTTCCCTTGGTCTCCTTTACAGCCCCCACAACTCCTATGTTCCATCTGCTCTCCATGGTTGAGACCATACAGTCAACTCTCCAGCTGCAATTTCCTGCTCAATGTTCTTGATAATCCCTTTCTCATTTTCCCTATGACTTGACTCTGGGAACTTTTCCAAGCTCTCTGAATCACAATGGCTGCCTCCATTTATTGAGTAACTTACATTTGTTGTGTCTGGTACTGTACTAAGATTTTCCACACTTTATCTCATTGAGTCCTTATGAAATACCCTCTGAATTAGGTTCTGTCCAGCACCCTTCTTCTCATCTTCACATGGCTAGTTTGTTTCCATGATTCATGTATCAGCTCAGTTGTCTTCTAATGTTTCACCACCCCTTACCCCCCAATCACTTTCTGTTTATTTTATACCATATTCTGTTTTATTTATAGAATTTATTAAGGAAATTATTCCATTTACTAGTGGCCCAATGCACAAAATTCGGAGGTGTTCCTCAGCTCAGCCTACACACTGTCCAATCTGGGACCTCTCGAAGGATATCTGACTGCCAGTTTACAGGGATTGGGCCTAAACCAGCAGTTGGACATCCCTCTCGCAATCCTCGATTGCTGGCTCCTAACCACTTGCCTACCTGCCTGCCTAATTGCCCCTAACCATTGTGCATGCTGGCCTGATGGCCCCCAATTGGCCCCCTGCTGCCAGCCTGCTCACCCCCAAATGCCCCCCACCAGCCTGATCATCCCCAATTGCCCCCCGTGCCAGTGTGCTCACCTGCAACTTCCTCCCCTGCTGGCCTGCTTACCCCCAACTGCCCTTCCTGTTGGCTTGCTCGCCCCTCACCTTTCCTCCCCACTGGCCTGCTCACCCCCAACTGCCCCCCTGCTTGCCTGCTCATTCCAAACTGCCCCCGCCCCCGCTGTCCTGATCACCTCCAACTGATCCCCACTGGCAGCCTGCTTGCTCCCAACTGCCCCCCCCCCCCCCCCTTGCTGGTCTACTTACCCCCAACGGCCCTGACCCCACCAGCCTGATCACCGACTGCCGTCCCATCCTGGCCTGAGCACTCACAACTGCCCTCCCCTCTTGGTCTATAACTGCCTTTACCCTGGCCCCCCCACCATGGCTTTGTCCAGAAGAACATCTGGAAGGTCTCCTGAAAGGTTTCCCAGTCTAATTAGCATATTACTCTTTTATTAGTATAGATAGAGGCCTGGTGCATGGGTGGGGGCCAGCTGGTTTGCCCTAAAGGGTGTCCTGGATCAGGGTGGGAATTCCCTTGGGGTGTGGGGCAGCCTGGGTGAGGGGCTGAGGACCTTTTTCAGGCTGGCCACATCCCCTTTAGGGTGGGGGTCTTTACTGGGGTGCCTGGCCAACCTGGGTGAGGGGCTGATGGCTGTTTGCAGGCTGGCCATGGCCCCTGGTGACCCAAGCTCCCACCCCCTCCTTTTTTTCTTTTCTTTTTTTTTCATCACCTCCTTGAACAGAGGCCAGGGCCAATTGGAAGCAGGTATCTGGGATTTATTTATCATCGATAATTGAAACTTTTTGTCTTAAGCAGAGGCCAGGGCCAGCCAGGGTTGTCAGGAAGCTTGGCTTCCTCCATCACTGGGGGGCAACCCAAGCCTCCTGCTTGCTCCAGCTCTGTGACCGCCACCATCTTGGTTGGGTTAATTTGCATACTTGCTCTAATTGGCTGGTGGGTGTAGTGGAGCTACAGTCAATTTGCGTGTTTCTCTTTTATTAGATAAGATTTTTCTATTGCTTGTCTTTCCTCCCTAGGATGTAAACTCCCCAAGACTGGTGACTAGGCTGTCCTTCCTCACCTTTAGCACCCAGAAGAGTGCCTGGGATATATGAGATAATATGAAAAATGCATTTTGATCTATGTCCCTGGTTCCTGGCACAGAGCTCCTGAAACCCTTGTAAATTCCTAAGTGATCAGAGCATTAGGAACATCTTTAATTCCAATGAGGTGATTTTTGGTGGCCTCCTGTTTGGGGCTTGGTTATCAGAAAGACCAAGCCATGATTAGAAGCTTGGGATTTTTCAGCTCCACCCCCTTTCCTGCAGAGAGGAGAGAGGAGCTGGAAATAGAGCTAATAATTGGTCATGCCTTTGTGAAGAAGTCTTCATAGAATCCCAATAGTAAAGTGTTCGATGAGGATCCAGGTTGGTGAATATATTTGTGTATATATTCACCAACCAGTCCTGTGCTTGGGACTCTCCAGCTTTACTCCATACATATCTTCATCTGGCTACTCATCTGTGTCCTTTATCGTAGGTAATTAAAGGCAATCCAGTGGTAGCATAAGTAATTGTTTTCCTGAGTTCTATGAACTGTTCTACCAAATAAGGGGGATGTCCTGGAAACCTCTTTTTTGTAGCCGAGCTGGACTGAAGTTGTGGGTAACCTGGGACCTGCTACTTCTGATTGGCTTCTGAGGAGAGTAGGGGGAGGGCCTTCTTGTGGGCCTGAACCCTCAGCTGTGGAATCTGATGCTATCTCCAGGTAGTGTCAGAGCTGAGTTAAATTGTAGGTCACCCAGCTGATCCTATAGCTGGTTACAGAATTGCTTCTTGTGGGGAAAACCCCACACACAACTGGTGTTGGCAGTCTTGTGAATCTGGTAGTAATGTGAGCATAAAGGAGAAATAACTACACATTCATCAACATTTGCAGCATGAATTAATGCTATTATCACTGTTTCATATATGGGAAAATTACTGCCAAGAGCCACTAAGTAACTTGCAGTTAGTACACTGGGAGAGCTGGGGTTCAACACAAGTTGCCTGTCTCCAGACAGATACCCTTCCTCCTGATATATTACCATCCTGATAGTGCTGTGACCTTTCCCTGCCTGATTTCTCTTACTGGCTGGATTCCTTTTCTGTGCTGGCATTCCACCCAATTGGTGCTGAGCCTGCGTTTCTTAACATGGAACATGATCTCCCAGAACTGTACCTCTCATCTCTCCCTGCCTCTCCTCTGCATAAATATTCCTGTCGAGACAGCGTTTTTTCCATTGGCCTGGAAACTGCAGGAATCAACATGGTTATGTCTCCACAAACATATCTCTCCAAAGGGCTTCAAATTTGCCCTCACTTTGGTTCCCTCCCTAGATATCATGGTACTAAGGACAAATAGGATTGAGATTTTAATTTAATTATTTTTTTATTTTAGGAAGGGAGAGAGAAAGAGATAAAAACATCAATGATGAGAGAATATTGATCAATTGCATGCCCCCACTGGATTGATCCCAAAACTCAGGCATCTGCCCTGCATGGGAATCAAACCACAACCTGGTTCATAAGTCAATGCTCAACCATTGAGCCACGCGGGCCCAGTAGGATTGAGATTTGAGTCCTTAAAAAATATTCTGGAGGGAAGAAAAGGTGAAAATGCAGAGCCCATTTCTCTTGGCTGTTTTTAAAGGAAAATGTAAAAAAAAATCTTGTTCTACTAAGAGACTATTTAAGGATGAAAGTACATCAGAATCACGTACAGAACCTGATAAGAAAGGCAACAGCAAAATATGAAATTCCACCCCAGTTCTGGGAAGAAACAGAAGAGAAAAGCTGTGTCCACTTCTGCCCTTTCTCAGATTTTGTATTTATGGCATATACAAAAAGAAGGGATTGAAGAGGAGAGATGGG
Source organism: Antrozous pallidus (assembly GCA_027563665.1). NCBI lineage: Eukaryota > Metazoa > Chordata > Mammalia > Chiroptera > Vespertilionidae > Antrozous > Antrozous pallidus. The sequence continues at coordinate 48,055,487 of CM050510.1, forward strand.
AACTAGAATTGAATTTAGGCTTCCAGAAGACACTGACATGAGATTTATGAAGTGCTGACTGCAACCACCCCACCACCGCTGGGTCCAGCACACCAGCTTCACAAGACTGACAAGCAAAGCTCCACATTTCTTGAGCATCTCCCTGCCATACTTTTTTGTTATCTTATAATCTGTAAGTCACTGTCCTCTGCAAAAGCCAGTCTTTCCCCCCCCCCAAATTTCTTTATTAAGGTATTACATATGTGTCCTTATCCCTCTATTAACTCCCCCAACCCTCCCCCCACTCATGCCCTCGCCCCTTGGTGTTAATGTCCATTGGTTAGGCTTATATTCATGCATACAAGTCCTTTGGTTGATCTCTCCTCTTTCCCCCCTCCCTCCTTTACCTTCCCCCTGAAGACCAGAATGCTGGTCAATGCTTCTCTGCCTCTGGATCTGTCCTTGTTCATCAGTTTATGTTGTTCATTATATTATACAAATGAGTGAGATCATGTAGTATTTGTCTTTTTCTGACTGGCTTATTTCACTTAGCATAATGCTTTCCAGTTCTATCCATGCGATTGCAAATGGAAAGAACTCCTTCTTTTCTACTGCAGCATAGTATTCCATTGTGTAGATATACCACAGTTTTTTAATCCAGTCATCTGCTGATGGGCACTTAGGCTGTTTCCAAATCTTAGCTATGATGAAATGTGCTGCAATGAACATAGGGGTGCATAAATCCTTTCTGATTTGTGTTTCTAGTTTCTTGGGATATATTCCTGAAAGTGGAATCACTGGGTCAAATGGGAGTTCCATTTTTAGTTTTTTGAGGAAACTCCATACTGTTCTCCACAGTGGCTGCACCAGTCTGCATTCCCACCAGCAGTGCACGAGAGTTCCTTTTTCTCCGCATCCTCACCAACACTTGTTTGTTGATGACTGCCATTCTGACAGGTGTGACATGGTACCTCATTGTTCTTTTGATGTGCATCTTTCGGATAATTAGTGACTTTGAGCATGTTTTCAGATGTCTCTTAGCCTTCCTTCTTTCCTCCTTCGAAAAGTGTCTATTTACGTACGTTGCACATTTTTTGATTGGATTGTTTATCTTCCTTTTGTTAAGTTGTATGAGTTCCTTGTAAATGTTAGATATTAAACCCTTGTCTGTGGTGACATTGGCAAATATGTTCTCGCATGCAGTGGGATTTCTTGTTGTTTTGTTGATGGTTTCTTTTGCTGTGCAAAAGCTTTTTATTTTGATGTAGTCCCATTTGTTTATTTTCTCTTTAGTTTCTATTGCTCTAGGAGCAGTCTCATTGAAGAAGTTCCTTCGGCATATGTCTGAGATTTTTCTGCCTGTGGATTCCTCTAGTATTTTTATGGTTTCCCATTTTATGTTTAAGTCTTTGATCCATTTTGAGTTTATTTTTGTGTATGGTGTAAGTTGGTGGTCTAGTTTCATTTTTTTTGCATGTATCTGTCCATTTCCCCAACACTATTTGTTGAAGAGATTATCTTGACTCCATTTTATGTCCATGCCTCCTTTGTCAAATATTAATTGAGCATAGTGGTTTGGGTTGATTTCTGGGTTCTGTATTCTATTGCATTGATCTATATTTCTGTTCTTGTGCCAGTACCAGGCTGTTTTAAGAACAGTGGCTTTGAGATACAGCTTGAAATCTGGTATTGAGATCCCATCTACTTTGTTCTTCTTTCTCAGGATTGCTACAGCTATTCGGGTCTTTTTTTGTTCCAGATGAATTTTTGGAAAATTTGTTGTAGGTCAGTGAAATATGCCATTGGTATTTTAATGGGGATTGCATTGAATATGTAGATTGCTTTGGGTAGTATGGATATTTTGATGATGTTGATTCTACCAATCCATGAACACAGTATGTTCTTCCATCTATTTATGTCTTCCTCTATCTCTTTTTTTCAGTGTCCTGTAGTTTTTTGCATACAGGTCTTTTACCTTAGTTAAGTTTATTCCTAGGTATCTTAATTTTTTTCCAATGGTAAATGGGATTGCTTTTTAAGTCTTTCTTTCTGTAAGTTTGCTATTGGTGTAAAGGAATGCCATAGATTTCTTGGTATTAATTTTGTATCCTGCTACATTGCCAAATTCATTTATTAAGTCTAATAATTTTTTGATGGAGTTTTTAGGGTTTTCTATGTACAATATCATGTCATCTGCAAATAAGGACAGTTTTACTTCTTCTTTTCCAATTTGGATGCCTTTTATTTTGTCTTCTTGTCTGATCACAATGGCTAGTACTTCCAGTATTATGTTGAACAGGAGTGGTGAGAATGAGCATCCCTGTCTTGTTCCTGTTCTTAGAGGAAATGGTTTCAGTTTTTGTCCATTGAGTATGATGTTGGCTGAGGGTTTTTCATATATAGCTTTTATGATGTTGAGGTATGATCCTTCTATTCCCACTTTGTTTAGCGTTTTGATCAAGAAGGGGTGTTGGATTTTGTCAAATGCTTTTCCTGCATCAATTGATATGATTATGTGATTTTTATCTCTCAATTCGTTTATGTGATGTATCACATTTATTGATTTGTGGATATTGAACCATCTTTGCATCCCTGGGATAAATCCTACTTGGTCAAGGTGTATGATCTTTCTGATGTACTGCTGGATCCGATTTGCTAGAATTTTGTTGAGGATTTTGGCATCTATGATCATGAGTGATATTGGCCTAAAATTCTCTTTAATTGTGTTGTCTTTATCTGGTTTTGATATTAGGGTGATGCTGGCTTCCTAGAATGAGCTAGGGAGTGTTCCTTCCTCTTGAATTTTTTGAAATAGTTTGAGGAGGATAATTTTAAGTTTTTCCTTGAATGTTTGGCAAAACTCCCCAGTGAAGCCATGTGGCCCCGGGCTTTTGTTTGCTAGGAGCTTTTTGATGACTGCTTCAATTTCTTCCATAATTATCAGGTTATTGAGATTTTTAGAATCTTCCAGATTGAGTTTTGGAATTTTGTATTTTTCTAGGAATATGTCCATTTCTTCTAGGTTGTCTAGTTTGTTTGAGTAGAGTTGTTCATAGTATTTTTTAAATAATCCTTTGTATTTCTGTGGGGTCTGTTGTTATTTTGCCTCTCTCATTTCTGATTTTGTTTATTTGATTCCTGTCTCTTTGCTTCTTGGTGAGCATGGCTAGAGGTTCATCAATCTTGTTTATCCTTTCAAAGAACCAGCTCTTGGTTTCATTGATCTTTTGTATTATTATTATTATTATTATTATTATTATTATTATTATTTTTGGTCTCTATGTCATTTATTTCTGCTCTGATTTTTATTATCTCATTCCTTCTGCTTACTCTGGGCTTTTCTTGTTGTTCTCTTTCTGATTCTTTGAGTTGTAGAATTAGATGATTTACTACCATTTTTTCCTGATTTTTGAGGTAGGCTTGTAGAGCTATAAACTTCCCTCTTAAGACTGCTTTCATTGTGTCCCATAGATTTTGGTTCATTGTGTTTTTGTTGTCATTAGTTTCCAGGATGCTTTTAATTTCTTCTTTGATCTCCTTGATAATCCAATCATTGTTTAATAGCATGCTATTCAGTTTCTAAGTGTTTGAGATTTTTGAATTGTTTTTATTATAGTTTATTTCTAATTTTATGGCATTGTGGTCTGAGAAGATGCTTGGTATGATTTCAATCTTCTTGAATTTTGGGAGACTTTGCTTGTGACCCAATTGGTGGTCTATTTTTGAATATGTCCCATGTGCACTTGAGAAGAATGTATATTCCATGGCTTTTGGGTGAAATGTTCTGAAGATGTCAGTTAAGTCCATCTGTTCTAGTGAATCATTTAGGATTGCTGTGTCTTTGCTGATTTTTTTTGTCTAGAAGATTTATCCGGTGATGTTAGTGGTGTATTAAAGTCCCCTATGATGATTGTATTGTTGTCGATCTCTCCCTTGATATCTTCTAAGAGTTTTGTTATGCATTTGGGTGCTCCTGCATTGGGTGTATATATGTTTGTCAAGGTTATATCCTCTTGTTGTATTGATCCCTTTAGTATTATAAAGTGGCCTTTCTTATCTCTTGTTATGGCATTTACTTTAAGGTCTATTTTGTCTGAAATCAGTATTGCTACTCCAGCTTTTTTTTCATGTCCATTTGCTTGATATATAGTTTTCCATCCCTTCACTCTCAATCTGTGTCAATCTTTTGTTCTGAGGTGGGTCTCTTGAAGACAGCATATATATGGGTTGTGTTTTTTTATCCATTCAGCCACATGGTGTCTTTTGATTGGGGCATTTAGTCCATTTACGTTTAAAGTTATTACTGAAAGATATTTGTTTGTAGTCATATCTATTTTTGTGTCTGCGTTCCTTCTTACCTATTTATTTCTTCTTTTTACAGTATTCCCTTTAGCATTTCTTGCATTGCTGGTTTGGTGTTGATAAACTCCCTTAGCCTCCTTTTGTCTGTGAAGCTCCTGATTTCCCCTTCAATTTTGATTGATAGTCTTGCTGGATAGAGTATTCTTGGATTCAGTCCTTTGCTTTGCAACACTTTATATACTTCTTTCCAAACCATTCTAGCCTGATGTGTTTCCGTTGAGAAATCGTTTGATAATCTGATGGGGGTTCTTTTGTAGGTAACTCTCTGTCTCTCTCTTGCCACCTTTAAGATTCTCTTTTTGTCATTGATATTTGCCATTGAAACTATGACTTGTCTTGGTGTGGGTCTTTTGGGGTTGATCCTGCTTGGGACTCTCTGTATTTGTGTAACTTTTTTCTTCCCCATATCTGGGAAGTTTTTGGTCATTATTTCTTCAAATTGCTGCTCTTCTTGTCCTTCTGGCAGCCTTATTATACGTGTGTTACTTCATTCCATGTTGTCCAAAAGCTCCCTTAGGCTTTCCTCCTATTTTTAAATTTTTTTCTCCAATTGCTGTTCAGTTTGAGCTTGTTTCTGTACCTGATTCTCTAACTCACTAATTCAGTCCTCTGCTTCTTCTAGTCTACTGTTGAAACTTTCCATGGTGTTTTTTATTGTAGCTATATCATTTTTCATTTCTTTCAGATTATTACATATGTTGTTGATTTTCTCATCCATCGATGTATAAATTCCATGACCATTACTCTAAATTCTTTTAGGTCATGGTGCAAGCTTCAGTTTCACTAATTTCCTTTCTTTGTGACTCCTCATTTTCTTTCTTCTGGATATTGTGTTGTCTCCCCATTCTGACTATCACCAGAAGGTTCAGACTTTGAGTTGCGTGGACCTGGGCTGTGTGCCATGGGAACTTCGCACCACCTAAGTATCACTGAAGTGCTCTGACACTAAGGCGTGTGGGTGCTGTGGGTTGGTGGGAACCAGGCTTTCCCAGGGTCAGTGTTCCTAGCGTTCTGTGTGGTCTTGTGTGCACAACTAGAATCAGGGACCCCACCTGCACTGCGCTCTTGGCGTGTGTTAAAAATGATACCAGGAGTCCAATTTTCCTGTGTCTGCACCAAGAATCGAGTATCAGAGTCTGTTGCCTCGTGGGGTTTCTCATTGAGGGTCAGGGTCCCCGTGTGTGCATGCACAAAGAATTGGAGTCACTGGCTCTTAGTGTGGATGCGAGGCGCATAAGGTAAGAAACAGAGTCAAGTCAGTGGTGCTCAGTGCTGCCTCTTGCTGGGAGAATTTGGGTGTTGATCACCATGGGGGACTGGGCTGCACAATAGCTCTGTGATGTGCCTGCACTGTGGAAGACTGACTTCCGTGTGGGTTTGCCCTGTAACTGGCTCAGGTAGCACTGATGCCCTGCAGGTTTGGTCACCCGGTTGCGATTGCATTGCAGGAGGCCACCTCCAGTCTCTCAAATTCCCTTAGCAGTACTGAGGCCCCTGAGCGAGCTCTCAAGCTCCACGGCCCTATTCCCTGTCTCAAAGCCAGTCTTGATACATACTTTCAAGGAGCCATTATTGAAATAGACTTCTATATTTAAGATTCTTCCTCACCCTCTCAAATTAAAACATGAAATCCCAAGGATTCAGAAATAGAGCTTCCTGTCTTCCTGGTTATGAGAAATTTCTCTAAAAATATAAGTCTTAGGAGGTTATATTACTTGAAACCAAAATGAGCCACTCGGTTATCTTAACTGGAATTCTGCTCCGAGATAGCATCTCTCACTCCCTTGTTGATGTGGCTGGAGGTTGGCTGGGGCAGAAGCTGTGAGCCATAGGCAGCCACGGAAGAGCTTTCCTTAGACCTGGGAGTGGATGCACCCTAGAGAGAGAGATGATTTCCTGAGTACCTTCCGTGAGCCTTATTCCAGCTCATGAAAATATTCTTTTCGAATGAGATGAAGGAAGAGAAGGAAGTTGTCTATTCTTTTTATCTTGGAGCATGCCTGGGAGTGCATGAAGCCACAGGATAAACTTGTGTGCCTTCCCAAAGGTTATTGGGGGAAATTTACTTGCTTCTTGTTAAAACAAACAAGCAAGCACATATATGCATATATCGATATCAATATATAAATAAAACATAGAACAGAAGGCAAAATCACATGAACTTTTAAGGTAGAAATACAATTTCAAAGAAATAATGTACTTACAGGGGCAGGGGGAGGACATTTGAGGCGCTGCCTCCCTTAGAGGTCACCTGCTTCTGTGGGTGAATGCTGGCTTGCTATTCAAGATTATTGGCATGTTTGAGAAGCATTAACACAATCGACAGTATTGGTGTCTTTGGGGAAAAGTGTTGATCAGAAGGGGAACAATGAATCAGTGTGGGCCAGAGGGGAGAGAGTTGGCAGTGGCAGTGCCCAACCAAAGTCCTGCCCGGGAACAGGTATTTCCTGGAATGAGAGATCCCAGGCTATCCCAGGGCAATGCCAATGAGTATTTAAATCATACCCGCCCCCCGCCCCCCCGCCCCCCCGCTCCAACCGAAATAAGCTGCCTTTGTTCTGATTTCCTGGTCTGCCAGCAACCTTTCTTTAGAATTTTGTTGTCCATGTTGTTTCCTGCAGTGAGTTGTCTTGGCGGTTATATTTCTCACTGCAACAAATCAATGGTTTTCAAATTGGGATAATTCTGGCAATTTTCCTACTGGGGACAAGTGGCAAGATGTGGAGACAATTTTGGTTATCACAGCTGGTGGTGACATCTGGTGATATACTGGCATCTGGTGAGTAGAGGCCTGATGTTGCTAAACATCTCACTTTGTCCCATCATACACAACAAAGAATTGTCCAGCCCCAAATGTTAGGGTACTAAGATGCAGAAACCCTGCTGTCAATGACATTGATATTTCTCCTTCAGTCTCTTGCAAGTTTAGTTAGTTTGACCTTGCTGCTGAGAGACTAAGCCACTCTCGGTTATGATATATGCAAGTGTCTTAGCCAGTCAGTCTGAAGACCAACACCTGGACCGGGCTGAACTCACCAAGTAACACTCTCTCCTCACTTAAAAATTCTTTCAACTTTCTATTGTCATGAAAATACTTTTATTTTTCTTTCACTTACAAATTTAATAAGTCAAATATAAATACATATTGTAAAATTTTAGATAAAAAATAGGCAACCCTTCTCTCATATATTTGCATTCACACACAGATTTTTAAAAAGAGAAACAAGATTACATTGTACTATTATAATACTTGCATTCTTCATATACCATTATATCCATGACAGACAAAGAGATCTTTCTTATTCTTTTTCATTGCTGCACATGGTACTCCCTAGTATGGATTCATTGGAGTTGGTTAACCACTTCTTTACTGATGGGCATTTAGATTATTTATAAATTTCTACAATTGTGAGCATCTCTGTGAGCATTTTGTCTATATACCCCTGTGCAAAGATATCCTTGCCTGTATATCCTTGTGGAGCTGTGGGTGGCAGGGTTTGCATGTGAACTTTTTATACATGCTTCCAGTTGCCCTACCAAGAAATTAAGCCAGTTTATACTCCCACCTGCAGCAAATGAAGTGTCTTTTTCCTTACGTTCTGAACAACACAAGTTTTCTCAGTCTTTAGAAAGTTTGCCCATCTGATGAGTAAGAAATGGAAGCACCAGATTGCTGTTTCACTGGTTACTAGGGAGGGATTTTCATGTGCCTCTTGTTTCAGAAGCATGTTCATGAGCAGGAATAGGATGTGCTTGTTAGCCCAGACTTCCAGGGATCTATATTCTCGGAAAATGAAAAACATCTTCTAGTTCCCTGGCTCCTAAAATAACCTGGCTCCAGTGAAGAGAGGCTGGGAAAGGATTTCTCTTTATGCCTGGATCCCTGGGCTCTGCTTTGGCTTTGATCTGCTCCAGCCAGATGGTGATAACTGAATGGGGCATCTTTCGGGTCCCAACCCTTTGAGCAAGTGGAAGTGACTTCCAATTCTCTGCCTTTTAGAACATCCTTCCCCCTCCCAAGGAAGAACTCATACCTACGATTTGGTGCTTCTTTCTGCTTAGTCTTGAATTGTCATTTAGTTTGGCTACTTATTGCATTTGTGTTGTGATAATAGTTAAGCCATTTACGTTTCTGTCCCTCATCATAATCAGAAGCCCTTGGACTTATTCATTCCTGTGCCTCAAGGCCTAGCACCATGTCTTCTGATACTTGTAGCTACTTCATAAATGTTAATGAACAGAGTACCAGTATTCTCCCTTCTCCACTTGTAGTAGAAGGATCTTCAGCTAGAAGTTCTCAGAGTCACTTTAAAAAAATGATACAGATCTTGATCAAAAGACAGTGTTAGTTGTCTGAAAATAGGTACCTATATGAGTTTTACAAACACCCTCAAAGGTATATGTAAAATTAAAAAGCTTTCTGCTCTACCTGACCCCACCACCCCACTTCTTAGAGGGGCACACTATCCTCTCTTCTGATATTACTTTTCATAAATTAATGTTATGGTTATAACCATAAATCTAAATGTCATTACACCTTCATTTTTTGACTTGTCAATGTCATTTTGTCATTTGGACAATATCTTTTGGCATTTTACCATGATAGCTGAAATTTAGCAGTTACATACCTACACAGCAGGTCCTCAATGTTTAGTTTAGTATCATTTTGTAATAATGTTGATGAGTTATGTAGGAACTTAACTCACGTTTCTATCACTTAGCCTTTGGTACAGTTGGTTTTATTGTATGTCATTTTGCTTAAAACCAAAAATCCATTGCGAACGTTGAACGAGAACTCACTGTACCTTTATGATCCTCTTCTTTCTCCGCCTCATTTTTGTTTGTTTAGAGTGACTTCTTAATGATTTCCCCCTTCACCACAGCCCAAAGTAAGAAGACAGCCTTTGGAAGCAGACCAGGCACATTCCAGGCAGGCCCAGTCATTAGATAAAAACTTCAGTGGGTTCCCATCCCTCAACCCTCGAAAATGACAAGAGGACTGACTAGTTTTTGTTTGATTTGTTTTTCTTTGCCCTGGAGATCATCTAACCCCAAATATCTTCTCATCAGACAGTTGTCAACAATCCAAATACCATCATTAGGTGGGCATGCTCTTGGGTTCATTGAAGCAATTTCCCTTTATTAAAATAATATCATATACTTGGCCATTTACTCAGCGACTAGTAATGATGCCACTCTGCTTTCTCTAGGCAGGCTTTTTTAAAATATGGAGCAGACCTGAGGTTTAGATGAACTTGGCTATGAAAGTGTAGTGACAAAGGTATTTAAATTATTTATGTGAGCTTTGTTCTACTGTTTATTATTTTGTTGCAGAAAGAAACTGAGCTGAATAAAAAGGTTGCACTGTTTACGGAGTAATGAGAAATTCTGTATTTGGTTAGAAATATTAATTCAGTGATAGGATGCACATACCTGTTTCTCTGTGTTAGATGTATGAAGGTGCTGGAGCTATTCACAAATACACCTGTAGTACTATCCAAAGTTCAGACAGAGAGCCTAAATGGAATTAATGAGTCTTGGTAAGTCATAAGTGATCATTTCCAACTTTTCAAGTGGTGCATGATCCCAACATATCTTGCACATCCTACTCATTGAATATGAATTTTATAAGTAACTCTTCAGAAGAAGTATTACCTGTGGATCAGGTGTGATAGATCCAGGTTAGGACACCACAAGGAGGTGGGGGAATGGACTGGAACCATGGGGGAAAGAAGGGAATTGTATGCCCTAGGACCAGGGGATAGCAAAATCTTATTTCTAATCTTACCTGAAGAGGCAGACAGGTAAAAGGTAAAGTGGTTGGGTAAGAAAGTAGGTGTTTTGTAGCCTGAGAATCAGCCAAATGGCTGTGAACCCAAAAACAAAACATGGCAGATCTTATGTGAGTTAGCTTCTGTTATCTAATTTTAATTCGTACTCTTGCATTTTACTGTTGTAGTTTATTTTTCTTTTTAAAAACATTTTATTGATTTTTTACAGAGAGGAAGGGAGAGAGATAGAGAGAAACATCGATGAGAAACATCAATCAGCTGCCTCCCTACTGGGGATGTGCCCAAAACAGAGGTACATGCCCTTGACCGGAATTGAACTTGGGACCCTTCAGTAGGCAGGCCGACACTCTACCCACTGAGCCAAACCGGTTAGGGCAGTAGTTTCTTTTTCTCGATCAATAAATTAATACTGACCCATTATAGAAAATTACCCGAAAGCTACTGAAAAGAAAAAAAATTGCATAATTCTACCATGTAGAGACAACTCCTGTAACACTTGGATAGTTTCTCTCCAGGCTTGGTTCTAAGGTAGACACTTTTCTCTCTTTGTGATCAAGTTCTATATAAGTGAATTTCCATGTATTTTGTCTTTTCTGCATAACATGATGTTATCATGTTTATCCATAGCTGTATGTCCTCTTGTGAACACTATTTTAATGGCTGCCTAATGTTCATCATATCGATGAGACATGTTTAATTGAACTATTTCCTTCATATTGGACATTGAGTTACTTCCAGGTCTTTTCTTGGTTATAAAGAACATCAATGTGACTATTTTTATAGATATTTCTTATTGCTTCCTTAAGACAGATGCTTAGAAATGGAATTAGTGGGTCAAAGGGAACACCAGAGTGGTTTTTTAAAAAACTCATACCAATTTGTACTCTCAGCTGGTTTTTATAAAGCATGGGAATTTTACAAGCTCTATTTATGGGCCTTCCTGAATACTCAGCTTCTTATTTCATTTCTCCCTCCATAACCACTAAGACCCTTTTCCTTCCTTCTCTTGCTCTCCCTAGTCTGCCTGAGTCATGTTGGACTTACTGTCATACTAGAAAACAAAGCTTGGCTATCAACTTACTGCCGGGAAGAGGCTGAATACTAGTGGATTCTCAGAGCACGGAATGGTGTATTTTCTCACATTCACCAAGGACTCCCAGATGAGGCCAGTAAAGGAGGAGAAAGGTCCTAATGCTAAAAAAGAGAAAAAACCAAACCCTAAGGTTTATATACCTACGGTAGTTCATAATTTTCCAACCTTTCTCTTCCTACTTCCAAGCTCACCTGAGAAGTAGTCAAGGTAAAAAAAGAATGAGAATGGCCCTTCCCTTCCTCTCTCTCTCCCTTTCCCCCTCCCTCCCTTTCTCCCTCCTTTTTTCCTTCCTTCCCTCCCTCCCTCCCTCCCTCCCTCCCTCCCTCCCTCCCTCCCTCCCTCCCTCCCTCCTCACACTGATTATCTATTATATGCCAGGCACTCAGCTAAATGCAGGGGCATGAAAGGCTCCCTGGGCTTCCAGACAACAGCTGGTTTGGGGCAGGCCCTTGGTCCTAGGATGGATTTCAGTATTAGTCTGCTCCTGCTCTCCCTTCTTCCTCCTTCCCCTGACACATGCAGAGATGGTCTCCTGCATCCTTGCAGCAGATGCTCTGCAGCAACACCTCATCAATCACTAGTAAACAAACAAACAAACAAACAAACAAACAAAAAAACCCTGTTTCCTGCCTCTGGAATACCAACCTCACAATGTGGCAAGTAGCTGGGGAGGAATGGACAGAAGATGGCAAAACTGGTGGAATGTGAAGCTGTTTTTATAATATTCCATTTTGGATTTCCTCTTGGCGACATCATATCATTTATCTCTCTCCATACCCCCACAGTACTTGGTGTACAGTTTTGGAACACTGGTATTTATTGCTGTGCCGAGGAGGCCCATTGCACAAATACTCCTGAAAGAAGACATTGTCCTGTCACTTTGGGATCCCTGCCCTGGGGAGCTGCAGGCTGAGAAATGGGCCTAACTTTTCCTTCCCATCTGCTGCTCTCTAGATTCCTGGCCTCTTAAAACTGGAGAGGAGTTTGGGGGTTGTATTACTCAGGGTTCTCCAGAAAAACGGAACCAATAGAATGGGTGTGGGTGCACGCACACACACACACACACACACACACACACACACACACACACACTCTTTATGTATTTTTATTTCTTTTTAAGGAATTGGCTCTTGCAATTGTAGAAGCTTGGTAGGTCTAAAATAAATCTGCCGGTAGGCCAGCAGGCTGGAGACCTAGCGGGGAGATGCAGTTTGAGTCCAAAGGCTGTTTGCTGGCACAATTTCCTCTTGCTCAGGGGAGGTCAGTCTGTTCTAGTCAGGCCTTCAACTGATTGGATAAGACCCACCCACATGAAGGAGTGCAATCTACTTTACTCAGATTCAGTGGGTCTGTCCTCACAGCTCCAGTCCACTTCACCCTCCTTCTGTGCACAAGGTGGGTGGCTCCACAGGGAATTTTGTGTGTTGGCCCTTTAAGAAGGTGCCTGAATTTTCAGCTTTACTCACTCTCTGGCAGATAGTGCCGCTGCTTTTCATAGCCAGATGTCTTATGGGTACCCTCCTCAGTTTTGGTGCTCTCTGCTGAGGGGCCTAGATCCCAGAGTTCTCAGTGGCAACCCCCCACAGCTAAGATATCTCTCTGGGACTTCAGTTGCTGTCTGTGGGAGCCTGCCCAGCCCTTTCATGCCTCTGCCCCTCATACCAATCTCCACTTTCGCTCCTCAGGTGTCAGGGTTCTTTCCTGTCCGTTTTCCATTGATTATTCAGGAAGTTTTCCTGTATTTTCTGAACAAACTATAATACCGGTTTGTTCCTGGGAGCATGTCCGTGCAGCATCCACTTACTCTGCCACCATTTTAATCTCCTCTCTCTTCTGTGTGTCCTCCCTACACTCCACAAATTGAGTGCTAATCTCATCCAAAGACACCCTCATAGAAGCATCCAGAATAATGTTTGACCATATACCTGGATGCTGTGGCACAGCCAAGTTGACACATGAAATTAACCATGATAGGAATCATTGAATCAACTGCATATCTCTGATTGCTGGGGCTAGGACTCAGGTGCTTGGCTCCCTGAATTCCTGTCCTGTTATCCCTCACTTGACAGATGGGTAAATGGGAATCCAGGGAGACTCAGTGATCTACCTGTAGTTGTGCAGCAATTCAGTGTGTGTGTGTGTATGCAGATGGAGATGAAAGTCTTTGGGTTATCTTCCCATGAGGGCTGGTTTCAAATTCCACATTCACAAATATTTTATCTCCTTGAATTGTTCTATGAATTGTGATGGTCTGATTAAAATGTTCTTCCTAGTGACTCTGGTTTAGGGTGGGTAGAGGAGGCATGTCTACCACTGAGAAGGCCAAATCCAGCTAAGTAAGATGTGTTTGTTCCTTTCCAAACTCACAAGGGGAAATGAAGAACTAAGTACAATTATTTTGTGAGATCTCTTCTCCGATCCTATTTTACAAGAAAGAGAAAGTTAAAAAAAGAGAGAATAAAGAAAGAATAAATGGGTCCCAGGTGTTTTTCACATTTTTGAAACTCGCTGAATAATTTCTCTGCCACTGACAAAGCCACCCTGTCATTTCAGCTCTCATTCAGAATGCATCTCCAGTAGCATGTTTCCCGCTTTGCTCTCTAATTTGTGGCCATTGTTGTTTTTTTAAAAATATATTTTATTGATTTTTTTACAGAGAGGAAGGGAGAGGGATAGAAAGTCAGAAACATCGATGAGAGAGAAACATCTATCAGCTGCCTCTTGCACACTCCCTACCGGGGTTGTGCCCGAAGCCAAGATACATGCCCTTGACTGGAATCAAACCTGGGACTTTCCAGTCCGCAGGCTGACGCTCTATCCACTGAGCCAAACAGGTTTCAGCTGTGGCCATTGTTTTAAAATTCACACCTATAAACCCCAGATCACTTCCTATCCAGGCTGAAAGTTTAAAAGATTCCCCAGGATCCAGCTCTCCTGATAGTTGTCATCTGCCTGGAATGCCTTTCTTCCTCTATTTGGGGCATTCTCCTCATCTTTCAAGGCCATGGTCACCTCTAAAACATTTGCTTCTTGCACACTCTGCCAACACACCTTGCCCAGGTGGGGCCTGTACCCAGCCCATGTCGCTCTCACCAAGCACTGACTCTGTGACAGCCCAGGGGCAGGCGTATTTTCCAGATTTGTTCAAGGGCATCATCTGGACTAACCTAGGCCTTAAAGATCTATCTTCACACCATTTACCCCTCCTAAGCCTTCCCTGGCCTTCTCAGATATAGGTAAGCCCTTCACTGTGCTTCTGTGTCATTTACTTATTCCTGGATTGGCGTCCTTAGCAAGCTGAATGATTTGACCTGAATCCCTTGTCTGTCTTATTCATCATGGCTTACTCAGCTCCTAAAATGTGGCCTGGACAATAAGTTCAGTGTTTGAAAATGGTGGTTGGCATCTCTGTAATTGCTGGAGCTAGGACTCAGGTGCTTGGCTCCCTGAATTCCTGTTCTGTTATCCCTTGTCCTGACCAAGTCTGTACCTCCTGCTTTGCTTTATGGTCTGTTGCAGTTTCATGGACACTCTGCCTGTTCCTAAGCTGACATTCATCTGAAGACTTGAGTTCATCCATGCCAGCTCCTTGGTTTACAGGCACTCAGAATAGAGGCTAGGCAGACCTGGAGCATCATAAAGAAGATATTTGATACAGGAAGCCTTTCCTGACTTCCCTTTTCTGCCCTCTGATGACATCACTTTGAACCAGATATTTTTCTGCTGGGCTCCATAGCATCTAGTGCTTATCCTATTATAATATACTATAGACCCAGTCCACGAAATTCATGCATGGGGGTAGGGGTGTCCCTCAGCCCAGCCTTCACCCTCTCCAATCTGGGACATCATTCTCACAATCCAGGACTGCTGGCTCCCAACTGCTTGCCTGCCTGCCTTTTTGATTGCCCCTAACTGCTTCTGCCTGCCAGCCTGATCACCCCCTAACCACTCCCCTACTAGCCGATTGCCCCTAACTGCCCTCCCCTGCAGGCCTGGTCCCCCTCCCCCAACTGCTCTCCCCTGCAGGCCTGGGTCTCTCCCAACTGCCCTTCCCTGCAGGCCTGGATGCCCCCAACTTTCCTCCTCTGCCAGCCTGGTCCCTCCTAACTGCCTTCCCCTACTGGCTTGATCACCCCCAACTTCTCTCCCTTGCCGGCCTGGACCCTCCCATCTACCTTCCCCTGCTAGCCTGATCACCCACAACTGCCCTCCCTTGCAGGCCTGGACCCTCCCAACTGCCCTCCCTGCTGGCCATCTGTAGCGGCCATCTTGTATCCACATGGAGGCAGCCATCTTGTGTGTTGGGGTGATGCTCAATGTGCATATTACTCTTTTATTAGATAGGATAGAGGCCTGGTGCATGGGTGGGAGTGGAGGCCAGCTGATTTGCCCTGAAGGATGTCCCGGATCAGGGTGAGGGTTCCCTTGGGATGTGGGGTGGCCTGGGCAAGGGGCCTGCGGTGGTTTGCAGGCCAGCTATGCCCCCTGGCAACTCAAGTGGAGGCCCTGGTATTTGGGATTTATTTATCATCTCTAATTGAAACTTTATAGCCTTGAACAGAGCCAAGCTTCCTGCTTGCTCTGTGGCTGCAGCCATTTTTGTTGGGATTTATTTATCTTCTATAATTGAAACTTGGTAGCCTTGAGTGGAGGCCTGGGCCTGCCAGGGTGTGTGGAAAGCTTTGCTTCCTCCATTGCCTGGGAAACCCAAGCCTCCTGCTTGCTCTGTGGCTGCAGCCATCTTGGTTGGATTAATTTGCATACTTGCTCCTGATTGGCTGGTGGGCATGGCTTGTGGGTGTAGCAGAGTGATGGTTAATTTGCATATTACTATTTGATTAGATAGGATAAGCACAGCCACTTAAAAAAATTTGAGAGACTGCCACTCTTTTTTGTCCCATGTAGAGTCATACAAGTTGTCCACTTATTTACGTGAACATAAAGCTAGTGTATACCTATGGTCCAAAGAGTAGAGTGAGCAAATTATGTTAGTAAAAACCATCTTTCTCTTTAAGACACAAAGTTCTGGGGGAAGGGCTGGAGGAACCTATATGAGTAATGATCCAGAGCCTTTAGGAACAGAAGGGGCTGACACCCAATTTCTGAAATCTTTTTTTTTTTATAGGCTTCTTGTATTTTATTTTTAAAAAAATATTTATTGTTCAGTTTATTAATTACATTGTTCCCTTTTTCCCCCCTATAGCTCCCCTCCACAAGGTACCCAAGCCACCCTCCGCCCTCACCCCCCCACTGTCCTCTCCCATAGTTGCATGATTTTTGTTCAGTCTCTTACTGCACTTCCCACACCCCTTTTCTCCCCAAGAGTTGTCAGTCCATTCCCTCTCTATGTCTGTGATTCTGTTACATTCACCAGTTTATCCTGTTCATCAGATTATTAATTCACTTGAATTTTAGATTCATTTGTTGATAGATGTGTATTTGTTGTTCATAATTTACACTTTTATCTTTTCCTTCTTCCTCTTCTTAAAGAATATCTTTCAGCATTTCATACAATATTGGTTTGGTGGTGATGAACTCCTTTAGCTTTTTCTTATCAGCGAAGCGCTCTATCTGACCTTCAATTCTGAATGATAGCTTTGCTGGATAGAGTAATCTTGGTTGTAGATTCTTGCTGTTCATCACTTTGAGTATTTCTTGCCACTCCCGTCTGGCCTGTATCATTTCTGCTGAGAAATCCGCTGACAATCGTATGGGTGCTCCCTTATAGGTAACCATCTGTTTTTCTCTTGCTGCTTTTAATATTCTCTCTTTGTCTTTTGCTCTTGGCATTTTAATTATGATGTGCCTTGGTGTGGTCCTCTTAGGGTTCCTATATATTGGGGTTCGGTGTGCTTCTTGGACTCCTAAGTCAATTTCTTTCACCAGGTGTGGAAAGTTTTTGGTCACTATTCCTTCAAATAGGTTTTCATTGTCTTGTTCTCTCTCTTTTTCTGGCACCCTTATAATTCAGATGTTGGTAGGCTTGAGGTTGTCCCAGAGGCTCCTTACACTATCTTCAATTTTTTGGATTCTTTTGTTTTTTTTGCTTTTCCAGCTGAGTGGATTTTACCTCTTTGTATTTCAGATCTTTGACTTGGTTCTTGTGGTCCTCTAGAGTACTTTTAGGTCTTTGTATAATATTTTTAATTATTTTTTTATTTTAAAATTATTATTTTTTCTTTAAATTTTATTTACAATATAACTTATATTTAATAGTAGTACATATATTTTCCTCCCCTCCAATATCCTCCCCTCAGCCTCCCCTACCCCCAGCACATGTCCCCACCTGCCTCCCTCCCCACCCCAGAGTCTTTCATTCATTGGTTATGCTCATATGTATGCATACAAGTCCTTCGGTTGATCTCCCCCAGCATCTGCCTCCCCTCCACTCCAGCCTTCCCCCTGTAGCTTGACAGCCTGTTCGAGGACACCCTGCCTCTATATCAATCATTCCCCCCTGTTTCTTTTCTTCAAAAATATCTTGCCTCTGCATACTGAAAACTAACGTATAAGAGCAAAAAAAGTTTGAGTGTCAGTTTCAGTGTCCAACTGTTCTGAGTCCCAGTTTCAATGTCAAATAGTTCTTCATGTGTACATGTCAGCAATGGTATCCAGATGGTGGACACATCGTGGCAATGCAAGATCCATCCTCTCTGGTTTGGTCCTGAGCCGCCTGCAGCCACACACAGCTGCCAACTGCTAGCATGGCAAGGTGTCATCAGCGTCCACCATCTCTGGACCGTCCTCGTGGCTGGAACAGGCCCGTCAGTTCCACACTGTCGCAGGAACCCATATGGTCTTGGAGTTGTTCTCTGCAAACACACAAACACATTCTCGACCAAAAATTAACAAAGGGATCCTCTCTGCAAAATAGACTTGGGCTTCTTTTTATTTTTGCCTAAATGATTTTCCTTTGGCTTATTTTGACACCATGTGTGTTTTTTTTTATGGGTGTCCTGCAGCTGGTTTTACAAATGGAATTTTCTTTTCTGGAGTAAGAATTTTCTACATGTATTTTACTTATAGGATATTTTTCCTTACATGATATTACCCCACTATCCCCCCCCTTTTTTTGTTTAATAGGGGCTTTTGGAAATTTTATCTTGCAGTCTTGGTAATTTTAAATTTTAATTTTTTCATACAAATATTACTGCTTTAGGTTCTTTGGATGTTAGGCAATTTTGCAGGGAGATGAACTACTAATAGATAATTTAGTTAATGTTTTAGGACAAGCTTTTTGTCCAGTACATTTAGATTTTCTTGAGTATTCACTTATTTCACTTGGCCAATTTAAATTAATCTGAAAACTTGATTACTATTTTACTGTCAATTTTAATACTCAAGCAGAAATTTTACTTTACCCAGTAAATACTTGTGGAAAGGAATATTTGCATTTTTGAGTAGGTCCTCAGAATTCCTTGTAATAAACTAAATTTAGATATAGGGCAGTTATTGCTGGTCGAGTCTCTGTCTGCCACCTGGGTCCTGGTGTGAGTTGTGCGTGGGAGGCGTAGCAGCCGTGGGGGTAGGAGACCTTCCTCAGGAGGGGTGAGAATTCAAGCCCCTGCAAGGTTTGTGGATGAGGGTCTGTGCCCCACCTCTGTTGATCTTTTAGTTCTCTCCTGTTGGCCCCTCTGCGACTGTGCCTGTCTTAGGTTGTTCCTTCCCTGAGGAATCTTACCCATCTCTGGCTAACCAGCCATCCTCCGGGGCCAAACAGGGTGATGTGAGGTTCAGTCCTGTCTCCTTTGTAGTCTATGCCCCCGTGGCCTCCACGTCCAGCACCTGCCTTGGGGTCCCCTCGCCTGCTGGCGGGGTCCCGGTACTGATCACACATCTCCGGTGACCCATGTTTCTTCTCCAGAGAGGGCCCTGCTCACGCCACTGGTCGAGAGACAGATCCATGGTGCCAGCTGCCCAGAGACTTCAGCCACAGCTTGAACTGAGAGCTCACGCATCAGCTGTGTGTATTTGGATAATAAGAAGAGGGTCCCTCTTGGCAAAAGGGCCAGAGGGGCCAATATAGAATGCTCGGATGCCTTCCCAGTGCCTTAATCCCTTCTGAAAGGGATTAATTCTTTTCCTATCCTCTTTTTAAGTTGCTGCCCAACATTCAAAGAATTAGGTTGTAAGTTTATTTGGGATAATTGTATAATATGCTGTTGTCAAATAACAAATATTATAATGACATTGTAGAATAATATCATGTAAGGGTATTGTGGTGTCACGGGAGGTTAAGGAGGGCCTAGCCTAAAAACTGGTGTCCATAAGAGATGACATGCTCTAGGCCATGTTAATTCAATCTCAAACTAGCTGCCAATTTTTTTATAACTTTATAAAAACTTTGTCAGGGATGTAAAAACACAAATCACTTACCTTAGTTCAAGCATTCAAATATATTGATTTTCCCCCTTACTCCCACCACCTGCCACTTACCCTGAGGTTTGACATTTTAATGGACATTTCTCAGTCTCTGGATCCATTCTTGTTCATCAGTCTGTGTCATTCATTATATTCCTCAAATGAGTGAGATCATGTGATATTTGTCTTTCTCTGCCTGGCTAATTTCACTTAGCATAATGCTCTCTAATTCCATCCATGTTGTTACAAATGGTAGGAGCTCTTTCTTTTTTACCGCAGCGTAGTATTGCATTGTGTAGATGTACCACGGTTTTTTAATCCACTCATCTGCTGATGGGCACTTAGGCTGTTTCCAAGTCTTAGCTATGATAAATTGTGCTGCTATGAACATAGGGGTACATATATCCTTTCTAATTCGCCTTTCTAGTTTCTTGGGGTATATTCCTAGAAGTGGGATCACTGGGTCGAATGGGAGCTCCATTTTTAGTTTTTTGAGGAAACTCCATACTGTTCTCCACAGTGGCTGCAGTAGTCTACAATCCCACCAACAGTGCAGGAGAGTTCCTTTTTCTCGGCATCCTTGCCAGCACTTGTCATTTGTTGATTTGTTGATGTAAGCCAATCTGACAGGTGTGAGATGGTACCGCATAGTCGTTTTGATTTGCATCTCTCAGGATAATTAATGACTTTGAGCAAGTTTTCATATGTCTCTGGGCCTTCCTTTTGTCTTCTTTAGAAAAGGTTCTATTTAGGTCTATTGCCCATTTTTTTATTGGATCATTTGTCTTCCTTTTATTGAGTTGTGTGAGTTGCCTGTAGATGCTTGAGATTAAACCTTTATCACTGATAACATTTGCAAATATGTTCTCCCATACAGTGGGTTTTCTTGTTGTTTTGTTGATGGTTTCTTTAGCTGTGCAAAAGCTTTTTATTTTGATGTAGTCCCATTTGTTTATTCTGTCTTTAGCTTCCATTGCCCTAGGAGCAGTATCATCAAAGAAGTTCTTTTGGCATATGTCTGAGATTTTATTTCCTGTAGATTCCTCTAATGTTTTTATGGTTTCCCGTCTTACGTTTAAGTCCTTTTTCCATTTGGAGTTTATTTTTGTGTATGGTGTAAGTTGGTGCTCTAGTTTCATTTTTTTGCATGTATCTATCCAATTTTCCCAATACCATTTATTGAAGAAACTATCTTGATGCCATTTTATGTTCATACATCCGTTGTCAAATATTAATTGAGCATAGTGGTTTGGGTTGATATCTGGATTCTCTATTCTCTTCCATTGATCTATATGTCTGTTCTTGTGCCAGTACCAGGCTGTTTTGAGAACAGTAGCTTTGTAATACAGCTTGAAATATGGTATTGAAATCCCACCAATTTTGTGCTTCTTTCTCAGGATTGCTGTGGCTATCCGGGGCCTTTTTAAATTCCAGATGAATTTTTGGAGAGTTCTTTCTAGGTCCGTGAAGTATGCCATTGGTATTTTAATGGGGAGTGCATTAAATTTTAGATTGCTTTGGGTAGTATGGACATTTTAATTATGTTGATTCTCCCAATCCATGAACATGGTATGTTCTTCCATCTGTTTACATCTTCCTCTATCTATTTTTTTAGCGTCCTGTAGTTTTCTGCGAATAGGTCTTTTACCTCCTTAGTTAAGTTTATTCCTAGGTATCTTATTTTTTTGGTGTGATGGTAAATGGGATTGTTTTTTTAGTCTCCCTTTCTGTAAGTTCACTATTGGTGTATAGGAATGCCATAGATTTCTTGGCATTGATTTTGTAGCCTGCTACATTGCTGAACTCATTTATTAAGTCTATTAGCTTTTTTATGGAGTCTTTTGGGTTTTTTATGTGCAATATCATGTTATCTGCAAATAAGGATAGCTTTACTTCTTCTTTTCCAATTTGGATGCCTTTTATTTCTTCTTCTTGTCTAATTGCAATGGCTAATACTTCCAGTACTATGTTGAATAGGAGTGGTGAGAGTGCACAACCCTGTCTTGTTCCTGTTCTTAAGGGAAATGGTTGTAGTTTTTGCCCATTGAGTATGATGTTTGCTGTGGGTTTCTCATATATGGCTTTTATTATGTTGAGGTATGATCCTTCTATTCCTACCTTGTTGAGAGTTTTTATCAAGAAAGGGTGTTGGATTTTGTCAGATGCTTTTTCTGCATCAATTGATATCACTATGTGATTTTTATCTCTCAATTTGTTTATGTGATGTATCACATTTATTGATTTGCGGATATTGTACCATCCTTGCATTCCTGGGATAAATCCTACTTGGTCATGGTGTATGATCTTTCTGAAGTACTGCTGGATCCGATTTGCTAGAATTTCATTGAGGATTTTGGCATCTATATTCATGAGGGATATTGGCCTGTAATTCTCTTTCATTGTGTCATCTTTATCTGCTTTAGGTATTAGGGTGATGTTAGCTTCATAGAAGGAGTTTGGAAGTGTTCCATCCTCTTGAATTTTCTGGAATAGTCTGAGGAGTATAGGTTTTAGTTCTTCCTTGAATGTTTGGTAAAACTCCCCTATGAAGCCGTCTGGCCCTGGGCTTTTGTTTGCCGGAAGCTTTATGATAACTGCTTCAATTTCTTCCACAGTTATTGGTCTATTGAGTTGTTTAGATTCTTCCTGATTGAGTTTTGGGAGGTTATATTTTTCTAGAAATATATCCATTTCCTCCAGGTTGTCCAGTTTGTTGGAGAAGAGTTGTTCATAGTAATTTTTAACAATCCTTTGTATTTCAATGGGGTCTGTTGTTATTTCACCTCTTTCATTTCTGATTTTATTTATTAGGGTCCGCTCTCTTTGCTTCTTGGTGAGTCTGGCTAGAGGTTCATCAATCTTGTTTAATCTTTCAAAGAACCAGCTTTTGGTTTTGTTGATTTTCTGTATTGTTTCTTTGGTCTGTATGTCATTTATTTCTGCTCTGATCTTTACTATTTCCTTCCTTCTGCTTACACTGGGATTTTCTTGTTGCTTTCTTTCTAACTCTTTGAGTTGTTGGGTTAGATAATTTATTGCCGCTGTTTCTAGTTTTTTGCAGTAGGATTGTAGAGCTATGAACTTCCCTCTCAGAGCTGCTTTCACTGTGTCCCATAGATTTTGGATTGTTGTGCTGTTGTTGTCATTTGTTTCCATGATGTTTTCTATCTCTTCCTTGATCTCTCTAGTAACCCAGTCATAGTTTAATAGCATGCTGTTTAGTCTCCATGTGTTTGATTTCTTTGGATTGTTTCTATTGTGGTTGATTTCCAGCTTTATGCCATTGTGATCTTAGAATGTTTTTGATATGATTTCTATCTTCTTGAATTTGGAGAGACGTTGCCTATGACCCAACACATGGTCTATCTTTGAGAATGACCCTTGGGCACTTGAAAAGAATGTATATTCTGTGGCTTTGGGGTGAAATGATCTGAAGATGTCAATTAATTCCTTCTGGTCTAGTGATTCATTGAGGATTGATGTTTCTTTACTAATTTTTTGTTTAGAGAATTTGTCCAATGGTGATAGTGGGGTATTAAAGTCTCCTACTATGATTGTATTGCTGTCTATCTCTCCCTTGATATCCTCTAGGAGTTTTAGTATGTATTTGGATGCTCCTATATTGGGTGCATATATGTTTACCAGAGTTATTTCTTCTTGTTGGATTGCTCCCTTTAGTATTATGTAGTGGCCTTCTTTATCTCTTGTTACATCCTTCACTTTGAGATCTAATTTGTTGTATATAAGTATTGCTACCCCAGCTTTTTTTCCATTTCCATTCGCCTGAAGAACCTTTTTCCATCCTTTCAACCTCAGTCTGTGTGCATCTTTTTTTTGGAGGTGGGTTTCTTGTAGACAGCAGATATATGGTTCGTGTTTTCTTATCCAGTCTATTACCCTATGTCTTTTTATTGGAGCATTTAAACCATTTACATTTAAAGTAATTATTGATAGATAGTTATTTGTAGCCATTTTTGTTCTTTGCCCCTATGTTCTTTCATGGCTTCCTATTGCTTTTCATAGCAGATCCTTTAGCATTTCTTGCATTGCTGGTGTGGTGGTAATGTATTCCCTTAGACCTTTTTTGTCTGTGAAGCTCCTGATTTGACCTTCAATTTTTATTGATAGCCTTGCTGGGTACAGTATTCTAGGATTCAGACCCTTTCTTTGCATAACTTTGTATATTTCATTCCAATCCCTTCTGGCCTGATAAGTTTCTGTTGAGAAATCACTTGCTAATCTGATGGGGGTTCCTTTGTAGGTGACTTTCTGTCTGTCTCTGGCAGCTTTTAGGATTCTCACTTTGTCGTTGATGTTTGCCAATTTAATTATAACATGCCTTGGTGTAGGTCTTTTGGGGTTTAATTTGCTTGGAACTCTGTGAGCTTCTTGGATTTGTGTGGGTTTTTTCTTTCCTATATCAGGGAAGTTTTCTGTCATTATTTCTTCCAACAGGTTTTCTATTCCTGGCTCAGTTTCCTGTCCCTCTGGAAGCCCTATTATACGTATGTTGTTTTGTTTCATGTTGTCCCAAAGTTCCCTTAGGCTCTCCTCCTGCTTTTTATTTTTTTTTTATTATTATTTTTTAAAATATATTTTTTATTGATTTTTTACAGGGCGGAAGGGAGAGGGATAGAAAGTCAGAAACATCGATGAGAGAGAGACATCGATCAGCTGCCTCTTGCACGCCCCCTACTGGGGATGTGCCCGCAGCCAAGGTACATGCCCTTGCCGGAATCGAACCCGGGACCCCGCAGTCCGCAGTCCGACGCTCTATCCACTGAGCCAAACCGGTCTCGGCTCCTCCTGCTTTTTAATTTTTTTTTCTAGAAGCTGCTCTACTTGGGTGTTTTTTCCTACCTTGTCTTCCAGCTCACTGATGCGGTCCTCTGCTTCATCTAGTCTACTCTTGATACTTTCTATGGAGTTCTTTACCTCAGCAATGTCACTTTTCATTTCCTCTTGGGTCTTCTTCATTTCTTCATAATTCTTCTTCATTTCTTCATAATTCTTCTTCATTTCTTCATAGTTCTTATTCATTTCTTCCTGGCTCTTCTTCATTTCCTCTTGATTCCTCTTCAATTCCTCATGGTTCTTACTTGTATTGGCTTCTGTTCTCTTCATCCACCCTATGAACATTTCTCTGAACTCTCTCTCTGACAGGTTGTTTGCTTCCATTTCGGTTACCTCTTTTTCTGGGGAGGCTTGTTTTTCTTTCATTGGTGGGCTATTTCTTTGTCTCCCCATAGTCTTTCTTCTCTGTGTGTCTTGTTATGTAGTTCTCACTCTCCTGTGTTGATTTAAAGGCTCAGGCTACAACACAACCAGGTGCAGCACACCAGGCACTGAAGAAGAATGTATTCACAGTATTGGTAACTCTAAATTAAAAGTGATTGCCAGAGGAGTGTAAATTAGGTGATAGGTGGGGTAAGAGAGAGTAAGAGAAAACACACTCGCACACACAAAATAAAGAAAGAAAAAAAGTAAGAAAGAGTGAAAGAAAGGAAGGAAGGAAGGAAGGAAGAAAGAAAAAGAAAGGAAGAAAGAAAGAAAGAATAAAAAAGGGGAATGCCAAAATAAAGTTGGCAAAAAGGGGAAGGAGTAAAAAGAAAGGGAAAGGGAGTAAACTATAAATATGGGTTGGAAACTCCCAGAGGACTGCCAGTAATCCCAGCAAAAGCCAGCAACTAGTACCTGGAGACTGATAGAAACTACATACAACAACTAATATCAAGGGAGGTTAGGGAACACAGAAGCTTAAATCTATCAAAAAACAATGTAAACATCACCAATACACAAAACAATGCCAACTCCCACCCCACAAAACAAATTAAAAGAAAAGAATAACCAAACCAATCTCACAAATATGCATAAAATATAAACAACATCAGCAGGACTGAGAGAAAAACATTTTAGGATAGTGAAGTCGGAGAAGCATTAGATGTGTATGGACTTGGAGCAGGTGGTTGGAGATTGGATATAAAAGTGGGGTGAAATTTTAACAGGGGCTAAAAAGAGAGAATAAGGAAAATCTAAACCAGAAAAAGTGTAAGGGGAATAAGACACTACCTAAGGAAAGGTTAGCAAGAGAGTGCTGGCATAAGGGGGAAGTTGAAGTAGAGTAAAGAGATACTAAAGGGTAGATGAAAAAAGACTATATAACACTAATCTCTGAGTAGAATAAAGATGGAATAAAATGGCACTTAAAAAATTTTAAATAGTAGTAGAAATAAAATTGATTCCTTAATTTGTGTTACACAAGAGACAATTTATGATTCAGCCCCTAGGTGGCAGTGTTTCTGAATTGACCTCCGAGTGTATTGGTCCTCTCTAGCCTGATCTTAAATCCCGCTATGTCTATGGTATTTACTACTGATTTGTGGAATTAGGCTACCCCAGAGCTGCCTCTCTAATTGTGAGGACCTGTTCTGATCCCCAGCGTCAGAAAAACAGCTCGCCCCTGCAGTCTCCCAGGTTATCCCCCATCAGGTAATCCCCCGTTCCTCGTTCAGTGCTGAGAAATTCGGATTTAGAGAGGACAAAGGCAGGTGCGCGAACTCACGTCCTGCTGGTATGTTTGCGCGAAAACCTTTCTCCCCTTCGGTTTGGCAGCCCGCTCCCTCCCAAAACTGCCAGGCTGGCCCTCTCCTTGAGGTCCAAATGGGTCGCCCTCTATGTATCCCCCCCTCCTGTCACCAGCTCCGAGAACCCTCTTCCACGTTTGCCGGCTCCAACAGCCCTGGGTTTTTCCTCTTTTTTCGCCAGGCGCGAATTCCCTGTGTTACCAGCTCCCTTAACCCCCGGAGAAACCTGACCTTTCCGTGGCGGAGCACAGGTTTGCTCGGAGTCCGCTTCTTCACCAACTAGGAACCGATGTTGTGGGGGAGGTGGGGGTCTCAGATGCCCAGTTGGCACCGCAACTGTAAAATCCTCAGGCTCTTCCCCCCGTCTACCCCGGGCCACAAATGATTACTCGTCCTTCTAACCCGCCGCCATCTTTTTCTGTATAATATTTTTTATTTCAGTCAGTGTATGCTTAATTTCTGGTTGGTCCTTTTTCATATCCTTGAGGGTCTCATTCATATCCTTGAGGGTCTCATTCATTTCCTTGTAGGTCTTGCTTATTTCCTTGTAGGTCTCGGCCTTTTCTAGGAGCCTCTTGAGAAGCCCTATAACCGTGGTTTTGAATTCCATGTCCAGTCATTTTTTTCCCTCCATTTCTCTCACAACTGATTTCTTTCCATGTCTCTGCATGGTGGCTGCTTCCCTGAGTTGGTCAATTAGCTTTTTGTGATAGATGTCCTACAAGGGACAGTGGCTCAGCCTTCCCAGTTACCTGAGGTGGATATGGGTTGCACAGTCTTGTTGAAGTTAAGCCAAGGTTAATCATTGTTAGCACTTGGAGGGGTTGACCTCAAGGCCAATTGTCTGTGATGTTCAGCTGTGCTCAGGTTCAATGGGCGGAGTCTCCGGGCCAAGCAGACAGTGTTAGCTCCGCCCTATGCGGCACCAGGGACTCTGTGCCAGTGGCAAGGGCTGCCAGCACCTCTGAGAGAAAGCCGCTGCCGAGCTCCACCAGCTGCCGGAGAATTCAGACTCTCCCCAAATGAGTCTGCACACCCAATGTCTCACCCAGGGTCGCAAAACAATGCAGTCTGATGGTTTCCCCAATGAGAGAGCAAGTCACGTGTGCTCTCTGCGCGGTCACGCAGCTTCACTGTTCCCAAGTTCACGCGCACTCTGCACAAGCTCACCTTTTCCACAAGCTGGCAGACCCCTGTAGCACCTGAGCTTCAGCATGCCCTCCCACTGTCCAGTTTTTACCCCGTATGATAGTGGGTCCCCTGGACTTCGCCCAGAGCTGGGGAATCAGTCCAGTGGGAAGTCTTTTTCTCCCCCATTTGAGAAAACTGGCCGGTTTTCAGCCGCCCACCCTATCCGCTGGCGTAAGCTCCAAACCTCTCTCCATGTGTATCTTCAACGCTGTCCTCAGCCGCTCCTCTGAGTCACAGTGTCCTATCTTCTCTTTTATTTGTGGAATTTTCACTCAGCCAGCTTTCCAGTGATTCTGGATGGTGTTTGTTCTTTCGTTAAGTTGTAGTTTTGAAATTGCTGTGTGGGGCAGCAAGATAGGTGTTTACCTATGCCACCATCTTGGTTCTTCCCAATTTCTGAAATCTTGATTTTGGAAGTTAGAGAGCTCTTTCAGGGTAGACTAGGATGGCTCTGACCAAGCTTGTGATAGGGAAGAGGCATCATGGCCTCTGAAATAAAATTATCTCAAGCAAGAGGGAGTCTAGACTGGGAAGTTGGTGGGGGAGAGCTGGACCAGCACTGATTGTGACCGATGCTGGAAGTTTCTCCTGGCCAAGCTCTTTGGGCTGGACCACAGCTTAGGCTTTGGATAATAGTGGCTTAGTAAAGAGTGGAAACCACAGAGAGACATGTGCTGAGAGGGCAGCGTTGAAGGATGGGCAGGATCTGTACCTGCGACCCAGACAAATATTGTATCTTCAACTGTATGGGCCCTATAGTCCACAGCAACACTGGAAGGAGTGTGGATTGCAGGAACCAAATCTGGTTCTGCTCTGCTTGATGTAGAGGAAGGATGGACCCTGCCAGCAAGATTCTGTTCCCAGCTCTGTCCACCCCCCACCCTCTTGGCCTAAATCATTAGAGTTGTTAATGGAGTTGAGTGGTTAATTGTAGAAACAAAAGCAAATGAGTACATTTGACCTTAAGTTGATGAAGCAAGTTATATTGAGTATAGCTGTACGTTTTTATAATTACCTGCTGTGTCCCCTTTTCTCAACAGGAGATTGGGATCATGTCATTTATCTCTGAATATCGGCACCAAGTGTAGTTAAAGCTTGCCCCTGAGTAGGCACTCAATAAATGTTTGTAGGCTTGAGATGAATTAATGAATGGGTTGTTTGATTTTGAAGACTCAAAGGCAGTGCATCTTAAGGGGATCATAACATAGAAAATACCAGCGATGTGCCAGGTGCTTGTAGGTCATACAAAGAATTTAAAGGTGAACCAGCTCCAGTTCTTGTCCTCAGGGACCTGATGGTTCAGGGAGCAGAGAGACTGACTCTCCCTACTGAGGTATGATAAGATCTATAATAATGAATCAAATTAACTATTGTGGAATACAGAAGGAGCAGTTCACTTCAATCTGGGTCTTATGGAAGACTACAGGGTTAGTCTGAGCAGGGCATTATAGGCTGAATGTAATTTCAACATGTGGGGAAGGACATTTGGGCAATGAGATGGCCAAGCAAAGGCATGAAGATATTCTTTAAAAAATATATCTTTTATTCTTTTTTTAAAAAATGTTTTTATTTTTTTGAAATTGCAATTTACATTAAATTTTATTTTGTTTTAGTTTCAGGTGTATAGCATAGTGGTTAGACAATCATATACTTTACAAAGTATTTGCCCTGATATTTCTAATATCTACCTGGCACCACATAGTAATTACAATATTTTATTGACCATATTCCCTATATTATATGATATATCTCCATGATTATTTTGTAACTACCAATTGTACTTTTCAATCCCTGGCAGTGAGATTAGAGGATACTATGTGGGGAGATGTAAAACATACTAATGTTTGGGCCCTGCCTGAAGAGACTCATTTAATTGGGCCAAGCTCTGGATAAGAGGTAGACAAGTATCTCTTTAGACTCCCCCTTTGGGATTTTAATGATGATCTGGACTGAGAACTAGGCAAATGCACGCTTTTCCAGTACCTTCTGTCTCTTTCCTTCTACCAACCCCCGCCCCTGCTTTGAATTCAAGCCACAATTCTTTCAACAGGCTTCTTGGTGCTGGGCCTCCTTGTTCCGTCTTTCGTGTGACTGAGAGGTCAGATGACCATGTATATGCCTGTTGGGAGAGGTCACCACCTGTTGCTGTAAGTCTGGGTAATTTCATCATCTCTTTGCCCCATGTATTTTCTCAGTGTCTTATAACTACATCTGGATGGATGATTAGTTGTTTTCTGCTTTGTAAACACTTGTGCAGTCACAAGGCGACGGGTGCTGTGGTGCCGAGTGCTATAGTGCCGCTGCAGGGTTTGCCCTGTAAATAAAGGCTGGGTGAGTTTATTTATAGGAAACTATTACCTTCGATTGTTATTGACCAGAGCAGGTTTTCACATGTCTCATCTTTCCTTAATTTGCTGTTAGAAAAGGCATAAATCACTTTTGTAAAGAGCAAATGAATTCTAAGTGAACTATTTCAGGGAAATTTCCCCTACATGGGGTCTGAGAATATGCTCAGAAATCTCCCCAAGTAATTAGAAAGATGGGAAATCTGGGAGACAAGGGCTTTGGCAGTGTATCTGACAATGCATTGAGGTGGTGGCTCAGTCTTGGCTGCACATCAGAAGCTTTCAGGGAGCTTAAACATCAAATTCACATACAACAGGCTGTACCTGGGACCGATTCAATAAGAGTCTCTGGAACATGAGACCCGACATCAGTATTTTTTAAAGCTCCTCAGATGATTTCCACGTGCAGCCAAGAATGTGAGGGGATAAAAGAGGCTTAATAAATAAGATGGTGTCCCAGTAAGTTGCAAAGGAGAAAGAAGAGTAAGAAGTCAAGGTTAAGGAATAGTCATATACTAGTACAACAGCTTTGAAATGTAGAATAGTTAAATCCAGCCAGTTCCAAGAACTCTGCTTAGCCTTAAGAAACTGATGGCCCATCTCCAAACATCCTTGCAATCTCCAGTTAATGAGCCACTTGCATCACGAGGCCCAGGATACATGTGAGGGCTGATAATGAGAGCAGCGCCCCACTTCTTCTGAACTCCTTGGCCCAAGGAAGAGGGAGAAGGGACTTCAAGATCCTCCGGGTTTCTGTACGCAGTCAACAGTCCTCATGGGTAACTGCTGGGAGGCTTAGGAAAGTGCTGGCGGTGGGAATGTGTGAGGGCTCTTCGTGGGTCGGGCGGAGGGGGTCTTGGTTTCTGCATTTGTGGTTCTTCAAGGGGAACAGACAAAGTGACACAGATAAGATGCAAGTCCATCATCCGCGGTCTTAGGTGAACAGGTGTGATCCAATTGGTCAGGTTGTAAGTAATCAACTGGGGACAGTTTTAAAAACCGGTTTCGTTTGTGACAATTTCAAACTTGCAAAAGAGTTGTGAGAATAGTACAGAGGACTCACACCATTCGCCCAGAATTACTAGTTGTTAATTTGTTTCCACATTTGGTTTGTCACTTCTTCCCTCCCTCTAGATGTACTCTTAAACACTCCAGTGTGTATTTCCTATGAATAAGGACAGTTTCTCACATAACCACATGGAAATAAATGAAGACCCACCAAGTGAGAAAAACACAGGCTGTTTATTCTGAACTTGCTATAGCAAAGGAGTCAGCCCCCGAGGTTTGGCAGAAACTCAAAAGTCAGGCAGAGGAGTGGGAAAGCTTTATAGTGGAAGGAATGGAGGGCTTCCTGGGCCCTGATTGGAGGCTGTTGACATAAGGAAGCTGGAGGTGGGCTAACTATAAGCGGGATTTCCTGTTGGCTAGGAGTACATGTTTGGCTTTCTATGATTGGTCCTACATTAGAACTGAGACAAAAATTAGGAAAGCTGTCAGTTACTAATCAAGTCCTGGCCATTTGGGGGCCATTTTTTATAGAATTTACTGTTTAGTTCCCTGGATTGCTGTTACAGACAGCAAACTGGCTTCCTGCAGGTCTGACTGGCAGCAGGCTGGCTTCTTGGGCTGTTATAGATCATGGGTTAATTTTCTGGGTAGGTTGCTGCAGGTTGTGAGTCTAAGTTCTTTTTTTTAATATAAATTTATTTTTTAAAATATATTTTATTGATTTTTTACAGAGCAGAAGGGAGAGGGATAGAAAGTCAGAAACATCGATGAGAGAGAAACATCGATCAGCTGCCTCTTGCACGCCCTCTACTGAGGATGTGCCCGCAGCCAAGGTACATGCCCTTGACCGGAATCGAACCTGGGACCCTTCAGTCCGCAGTCCCACGCTCTATCCACTGAGCCAAACCGGTCTCGGCCTAAGTTCTATTTTTATATATGGACTGGCCATCATCCATTTGTATATCCAGACTCCTAGGTCTAACTTCGGAGTAAAACACTGTTACATAACTAATATAATCTCCATATTCAAGTTTTGCCACTTGCCCCAATAATATCCTTTATGGCAATCCTTTTCCTCACCCCACAACCCCCCAGGTCCAAAATACAATGGAGGTTCATGCATTGCATTTAGTGGTCATGCCTCTTCAATCTCTTTTAATCTGAACATTGCCCCAGCCTTTTTTTTCTTTTTCTTTCACAACTAATTTTGTTTTTGAAGAGTACAGGCCAGTTGTTTGTGGCCAGGGCCCATCCAGGCCTTGTTTCTTGAACCTTGTCCTAGAGTCTTCAGGAGTTGATTGCATTTACGCAGTTCAGGTAACCAGATAATCAGCCCTTCAGCAAGGACAGGGAGCGTCATGTCTCCATGCAGGGAGGAAGAAAGGTTTGTAAACAGAAAGTGGTACCTACTACAGTCATGTCCTTTAGCAGGGATTTTCTAATCCCTGACTGGAGAGGGTCAGGGTGCTGCAGAATGGGGTACAGTGGCAGCCATTTGTCCTGGGACTGTTGAAATTGGCCAGTGTTCTTTAAGAACATCAGAGACCCAGAGGAAGTTTTTTTGAGGGCTCGAAATAGCTTTGGGGGCAGGCCTGCCACTCTAAAAAACGTCCAGCCCTCAGGCCTTCAGGCTGCTGTCAGAGTGATTTCTGGATCTGTTAACAGCCTGGATTGTAGTGAAAATCTCTGTAACTTGCTCAGCCGATGTTGCTCAGTGGTTGAGCATTGAATCAGGAGATCACCATTCCCTGTCAGGGTATATGCCCAGGTTGCAGGCTTCATACTCAGTGCTGGGTACGCAGGAGGTAGCCAATTAATTATTCTCTCTCATCATTGATGTTTCTATCTCTCCGTCTCCCTTACTCTCTGAAATCAATAAAAATGTATTTTTTAAAAAACAAATCTGTATTTTCATCCTGCTTAACATACCAACCTACTAGTAAAGCAAGTTTGTATTTAAAGGGGATTTGACTAAAAGAAGTTTGCTCTATACAGTGGTTCAGACTGTCTAGCTTTAATCCTGTCTACTATTTATGTGTCGCTGGGCAAATTGCTTAATCTCAGGTTCTTTAGCAGTGAAATGGGGCAATATTAGCTGTTTCATAGGGGCAGAATGAGGATTAAATGTCCTGAGAAATAATGGCATGTAGCACAGTGGCTGGCCAATAATAGGCCTGATTGAGTATTAACCATAACTTTCTTTGCTTATCACTTAAATGGAATTAAAAAAACTCATTTGCTAAAACTCTCCTTTTGTAGCCATTGTGGAAAGAATATGAATTTTGGTTTCACCCCGGTGTGGATGTAAATCCTGTCTGTGGCCATCACGGACTGGGTGATGTTGGGCAAGTGAACCTTCTCTGACCTCAGTGCCTCTCTCCTATAAGATGAGAATGATAACCTCTTTTTTTGCAAATGTGTCTGGTCTAACAAAGAACTGCTCTACTTTGACCTGCATCAAGGTAGTGATTGACTAGAATTCCTTAGGATCATTATTTTTGGAGATATTTACCAGTTAATAAGCCTATGTGAGGCTTCAAAAAGCTTTCACAGGGACAGACTCCTTGCAGGTTTTCTTTAAGTTCAGCCAAGAAAAAAGTGTGAAATCTGGAAAATTAGCTTTTGGTGCCTTGTCCATGCTTTCCTTTCCTTTTGGTACCTCCAACACCAGGGTCTATAGCAGTGGTTCTTAATCTTTTTAATGCCGCGACCCTTTAACACAGTTCCTCATGTTGTGGTGACCCCCAACCATAAAACTGTATTTTGGCTCTATAGCAGCAGTTGTCATCCCGTGGGTCGTGTGACCCACGGGTTGAGAACCGCTAGCAGGGTCGCCTAAGACCATTGGAAAACACAGATATTTACATTGCAATTCATAACGGTAGCAAAATTACAGTTATGCAGTAGCAATGAAAATAATTTTATGGTTGGGGTCACCACAACACGAGGCACTGTATTAAAGGGTTGCGGTATTAGAAAGGTTGAGAACCACTGCTCTAGAGCCTTGTGTTTCCTCCTGGTCCATCAGAGTGTCCCGTCAGTCTCTCCTCCTTCAGAAAACCCCATCTTATAGATCTCCTCCTTCTCATCACCTACTTACATTACCTGTCCTTTGTGGCATCATTCAGGACCTGTGAGAAAATGGGCAAGCTAAGCTGGGAGGCTCATGTGAGCTGAGGGGTAGTGGGTAAGAGTTGATTAATGCATCATTCCTTTCAGGGAATTTATTTATATTTTAAACAGAGGCCTTCAGTCTTGGAATGCTAAACATTTTAGGGTGAAGTGAGTTTCCAAAGTTTGTACTCTTCATTTGACTTTAAGTCAAGACCTCACAGTTCGCAGCAGATCGTGGGTTAGAAGTCAGGCCTTCTGATTTCCAGTCCAGATTTCTTCCTGTGAAAATGGAGTCATGCTGGTAATATTGGGTTCCAAGGTAGGCCATTTGGGAAGATAGCTTTGGTGACATAGTCTGAGTAGTGCCTCCTTTTCCTCCATGAGGAGCCCAGGGTGAGGGCTGTGATGTGCCCTGCATGTTGGCACCTTCCCGAATGTGCCAGTAATTGCTTGGGAAGATAAGTTTCAGATTTCCAGTTTTTGAGTTAACTTTTGAGATGGTTTTATTTCTCATATTTAAAAAATACATTTTGTTAATTGCACAGAGAAGAATAAGTAGGTACTGAGTCACAGGGAAGGTCTTTCGTATTCTAGAATCCAGAGTCCAGTTATATTCAATTATACCCATATTAAGAATGTACCCTCCTTTCTGTAAGATCTGAGTTCTCAGGAACCCGAGTGCCTGGGACTCAGCTGGGCCTCAAAGTATGCCAGAAAGAAAGGGCTGTGCTTTGCTTTAACCCTCTCATCTCAATGCCAGTGTGCCTCAAGCTCCAACTACCAATTTCCCCAAGGGAAATGCAAAACTGGAACATGAAAGATAATAAAATCATCACCTATTAAGTGCTATGAAAAGAATGAGTCATAAGGTTGGAGAAGTGTGGAAAGGGTCTAGAGAGAATGGAAATTGAGAAGGGTATGTTTTTATGGAGAAAGAGTGAAGAAAAAGGAGAAAACACTTTTAGAGTTTTCAGGTACTTCCTTGAGTAAGCCACTTCTAGGTGGGGAACCATAGTTTGGGGAGCAACTGAGGAACAGAAGGACAAAATAAAGCTAGTTGGTAAAGTAAGGAGAGGGGTGTTACTAAAAACAGAGTTGGGAGCAGGTTGTTGAAATAAATTTCACCTACTACCTAAGTTTGCTAGCATTGACTCCACTCTGAGCCCCCATCAAATACCCACTTACAGAATATTTGCCTCTTTGGACTGGCTGTGGGAAAAGGTGACTAGTAGTTCGCCAATTTAACTTACAGAGATCCACCCCCCTCTTTTTTCTTGTTCCCAAATAAACCTTCAAGCAGGAAAGAACACACAGACCTTGACCCGATTCATGTTTGACTGAAGCAGGACTGTGGGAGTCCTGTGCCTATAAATCAGCTCTCCTATCTGAGCTCCTCAAAGAAAACCTTCCCCCAGGGCAGTCACCTCAGCCAGAGTTCGCACACACTGACCAGCCCTTTGAAATTCTGTCTGCAGATAACGGCAGTCACAGCCGGCTTGTCTTACTGAGAGAATCCTGTTGTCTGTGATATAATCCAGAAGAATCCCCAAGGTGGCTGATGAGATTTGCCTTCTGGAGGAAAAAAAAATATAACAAGGATTAAAACACATTTCAAATTGTAGTTTGAAAAGGTCTTTAATCTTATAATCCTAGATATTTCAGGATGCTAAAATTAGGAAGAGTTAAGTCTTCAAGTGAACTCTGGGTTAATGAGGATTCAAGCACCACCATTTTCTTTACTGAGTTTTTTTTTATTGACATGAGCTTTTCTTAACTTGAGTTCTAACCAGACTTTAGGCTACAAATAGCCAAAACTGGATTGTTAGGGACTCAAGTCAAGGACAGTTTGGGGACACAGGCTCGGGGAAAGTCTAAGTATTTGTGTTTCTAAATTGTTTTAGTCCATGAAATGAGAATCACCTGGGATGCTTGTTCAACATGTTTGCTTAAAATATTCCTAGGCTCAACCCAATCCAACTGGACCAGAAATTTGGGGAAGGGTTGGTAGTCTAAAACTTTACATTTTACAGTTTCTCCATATGATTCTAATGCATACCAAGGGTCGCTCTAATGAAACTCAGATCCTAAAATTTCCAATATCTGTTTATCTCCAACCTAAATTTCAAATTCTTGGGAAAGGCTGTGATTGGCTTCCAATTATCTATTGAAAATAACAAATGACCTTAAAACTTAGTGACTTAAAAACACAATTTTATCTCATCATTTATTGGTCAGGAATTTGGGCAGGGCTCAGCTGGGTAGCTCATACAGCATCAGCTGGTGCTGCTGCAATGGAGCTGAAGGATCCACTTCCAAGATGGCACGTTCACATGACCAGCAGATTGTTCTCAGTTGTCAGCTGGGAGCTCAGTCCCATCATCATTAGGGGGAGACCTCAGTTTTTCTCCATATGGGCCTCTCCATGGGGTTGCTTGGCCGCCTCAGAGCATTGCAGCTGGGTTTCAAAAGCAAATTCTCTAAGGGTCCACAGATCAGAGGTTGCAAAGCTTCTTTGACTTAGTCTCAGAAGTCAGACAGCATCACTTCTTCCACATATTATTGGTCTAGAAATTTACTAAGATTTAAGCATAGGAGAAATAGAATTCAACTTTTGATGTGAGGAGTATCACGTGCTTAGAGGGAAGAAAGCAATCAGTGGTGGAATCTTCTAAGACTTTCTACTGTGTCCTGATTGGATTAGTTGTTGATCCCCAGGTCAATCTGTCATGAACACAGGAATAGAAACATAGTACAGATTTCTGGAGAAAGTGTTCAGTGTTATTCATAGTAACAAGAAATTGGAATTTACTTAAATATATAATACATAAATAAATTAAAGATGTGGTATCATGTCATAGTTAAAAGCCTAGGCTCTGGAGTTGGTCAGCCTGGCTTTAAGTCCTATTCCGCATCTAATCAACTGTATTACTTTGGACCAATTTCTCTGTATTACTTTGGACCAATTTTTAATATTTCATCAAAATATTAAAAAATGATTTTACCTAATTGTGGTAGCCTATCTTCCAAGATGGTTCCCATTGATACCATTTTCTGGTATTCATGTCCTCTGTGTAGGTCCCTCCCACATTGGAGAGGCTTATTTATGTAACTAGTAGAATATCATGAGAATTATGCAACGTGACTTCTGAGTCTAGGTATACAAGATAGTGTAGCTTCCACGTTGCTCCTTTTGGGATTACTTGCTCTGGGGTTGCCATGTTGGGAGGGTACTCAATTACCCCTATGAAAAGGTTCATGTTGCAAGGCCTACCTGCTAACAGCTATGTGAGTGAGCATCTTGGAAGCAGATCTGTCAGCCTCAGTCAAACCTTCACATAAAATATGCTGAGTCACTGGCTGACATCTTGACTCATGAGTGACCATTTGCAAGAACCACTCCAATGAGCCACTCTCAAGTCTCTGAGTCACAGAAACTGTGTGAAAGAATATATGTTTATTGTTGTTTCAAGCCACTGAGTTTGGAAGTAATTTACTATGCAGCAACAGATAACAGGTCATTTAACTTCTCTGTGCCTCAGTTTATTCATTTGTTAAATTAGGACATTACTGTTTGCCCGAGCTTTTTGCACAGAACACATATGGTAATTGAAGATTTATAGGTCTGCCATCCTTATATAAAATCTTAGAAGCAAGATGTGTTTT
Source organism: Antrozous pallidus (assembly GCA_027563665.1). Taxonomy (NCBI): domain Eukaryota; kingdom Metazoa; phylum Chordata; class Mammalia; order Chiroptera; family Vespertilionidae; genus Antrozous; species Antrozous pallidus. Next base: position 48,092,979 of record CM050510.1, read on the forward strand.
GGTGTAAAAGTTTTCAGCTTTTATTAAAGTAATAAAGTATGATATATTCTGAAACAGCCCATTGGGGTCTAATTCATCATCTCATTATCAAATGGTAATATTCCTGCACCAAAATGTATGATTATGTATCACCAAAAAAGATAAATAAAGACTAAAAATAATCTTATGTGAGTTTTGCTCTTAGGATTTGCTACCAAATGAATCACTTGCAATTATACAAAAAAAAAACAAAAAAAACCCCACAAAAACAAACAAACAAAAAACAAGTAAAAAACTAAATTTTCAGAGCTTTTTGGGTTTTATGGAATTTTGATAGGATATTATGTATTTGTATGATTTTTATCATTCCCTAGCTTCCAAAATGCTAACTCCCTATATTTTCTGGTTATCTTTTTCCATTTATTTAGATTGATAAGAAAGAGACTAACATGGCCTCCATCACTCTTCAGAAACCCAAGGAATATTAGGTTGAAGCCTTGGAAAAACCAGAGTTCCAACTAGTGGATTTCTCCCCTTATGAACTTAGTTCTCATTTCTGGGTCAACACCTGATAGTCATGACCCTAGAGGAGGCCAGGGAATCATCCAGTCATGGGGTTTGGTGATGATTCAGGAAGATCGAAGTGCTGTCAGAAGTGCTTTTGGCTGAAGGTCTGGAAGGTACTGATTACATATCCATTTATGCAATTGGCATGAGGCTTGCATTATGATACAACTTGTTTCTCACCCAAATTGAGCATGTGAAACAGGTCCTCATTTGGTAGAGCATGATCTCCTGGTGGACTTCAGGCCTTGGAGCCCAAGGAAATTATTCCTGCTAATATGTTACCTTTCCTCTCTTCAGAGATTGGGAAATGGAATAAGAGCCATCTCTGTCTGTATTTACCCTCTCAACATCATCTTCCTTTGAACCAAGGTCAGAGATGATTTGGAGGAACCAGAAATGATTCCCATATAATACCCTCTTGATATGTTGTCTGCCTTCATGGTATGAAAGGAACACTTCTCCAAGCTGAGTCAGTTCCTAATGTCCAACATTCAATAACTGAAGTCTCATTCAAATGGAATAAGACTTTGTGCCTTGTTTGTAGGTAGAGTAGTGTACTAGAACTAGAAATTATGTGCTAGGTTCAAGCCCCATTTCTGCTGATGACCATGAATTTGGCCAAATCACTATCTTTCTGAGCATCATTTTTATGAATCATTTGAGAATTTGAATCTTGAAACTAGTCTAAGAAAAGTACCCTGTTTTGAGCAATATTTACAGAGCCTTATATCGACAAGATTTTTTTTTAACGAAAGTAATGTGTGTTTTTTATTAAGGGGAAAAATAAGTTTTTAAAAAAATGAGGTTGGAGGACCATTAAACTCTGGGAGGAGAAATGGTGGTTTCACTATCAGATTTTCTGAGCCCCACTTATGGTCATATGGAATTGCGTGACACATTTTTGTTCTAACCACAAAATTTCATGAATTTTCAATCACTGAGTAATAAAATAAACCATTATTATAGATGAAAAGAAGGAGGCAATTTTGAGGGCAAAAATATTTCCTTGAAAACTCTGTGAGAAATGAAGGCCTCAACCACATTTACTGGGAGTGAGCCCTTAAAGAAAACGTGTTCTGTGCTTTTGGCATGAGAGAGCAGGTCACTGTGTCCCCATACGATGAGAAGCTAGTGGCAAAGCATCTGAGATCTATTTAATCTCTGTTTCTTTTTTTTCTCTTTTATTTTATTTTTATTTTTACTTTTTATTTACAATATAACTTATATTTAATAGTAGAACATATGTTTTCCTTCCCCCCCCAATATCTTCCCCCCAGCCTCCCTTACCCCCCAGCACATGTCCCCACCTGCCCCCCTCCCCGCCCCAGTGTCTTTCATTCATTGGTTATGCTCATATGTATGCATACAAGTCCTTCGGTTGATCTTCCCCTGCATCTGCCTCCCATCCACTCCAGCCTTCCCCCTGTAGCTTGACAGCCTGTTCGAGGACACCCTGCCTCTATATCAATCACTTCCCCCTGTTTCTTTTCTTCAAAAATATCTTGCCTCTGCATACTAGAAACAAACGTATAAGAGCAAAAAAAAAAAAAGTTTGAGTGTCAGTTTCAATGTCCAACTGTTCTGAGTCCCAGTTTCAATGTCTACTAGTTCTTCATGTGTACATGTCAGCAATGGTATCCAGATGGTGGACACATCGTGGCAATGCAAGATCCATCCTCTCTGGTATGGTCCTGGGCCGCCTGCAGCCATGCACAGCTGCCGACTGCTAGCATGGCAAGGTGTCGTCAGCGTCCCCCATCTCTGGACCATCCTCGTGAATGGAACAGACCCGTCAGTTCCTCACTGTCGCAGGAACCCACATGGTCTTGGAGTTGTTCTCTGAAAACACACAAACACATTCTCGACCAAAAATTAACAAAGGGATCCTCTCTGCAAAATAGACTTGGGATTCTTTTTATTTTTGCCTAAATGATTTTCCTTTGGCTTATTTTGACACCATGTGTGTTTTTTCATGGGTGTCCTGCAGTTGGTTTTACAAATGGAATTTTCTTTTCTGGAGATATAATTTTCTACATGTATTTTACTTATAGGATATTTTTCCTTACATGATATTACCCCACTGTTCCCCCCCTTTTTTTGTTTAATAGGGGCTTTTGGAAATTTTATCTTGCAGTCTTGGTAATTTTAAATTTTAATTTTTGCACACAAATATGACTGCTTTAGGTTCTTTGGATGTTAGGCAATTTTGCAGTGAGATGAACTACTAATAGATATTTTAGTTAATGTTTTAGGAAAAGCTTTTTGTCCAGTACAATTAGATTTTCTTGAGTATTCACTTATTTCACTTGGCCAATTTAAATTAATCTGAAAACTTGATTACTATTTTACTGCCAATTTTAATACTCAAGCAGAAATCTTAGTTTACCCAGTAAATACTTGTGGAAAGGAATATTTGCATTTTTGAGTAGGTCCTCAGCATTCCTGGTAATAAACTAAATTTAGATATAGGGCAGCTATTGCTGGTCGAGTCTCTGTCTGCCACCTGGGTCCTGGTGTGAGTTGTGCGTGGGAGGAGTAGCAGCCGTGGGGGTAGGAGACCTTCCTCAGGAGGGGTGAAAATTCAAGCCCCTGCAAGGTTTGTGGATGAGGGTCTGTGCCCCACATCTGTTGATCTTTTAGTTCTCTCCTGTTGGCCCCTCTACGACTGTGCCTGTCTTAGGTTGTTCCTTCCCTGAGGAATCTTACCCATCTCTGGCTAACCAGCCATCCTCCGGGGCCAAACAGGGTGATGTGAGGTTCAGTCCTGTCTCCTTTGTAGTCTATGCCCCCGTGGCCTCCACGTCCAGCACCTGCCTTGGGGTCCCCTCGCCTGCTGGCGGGGTCCCGGTACTGATCACATATCTCGGGTGACCCATGTTTCTTCTCCAGAGAGGGCCCAGCTCATGCCATTGGTTGAGAGACAGATCCATGGTGCCAGCTGCCCAGAGGCTTCAGCCACAGCTTGAACGTAAAGTTCAAGCATCAGCTGTGTGTATTTGGATAATAAGAAGAGGGTCCCTCTTGGCAAAAGGGCCAGAGGGGCCAATATAGAATGCTCGGATGCCTTCCCAGTGCCTTAATCCCTTCTGAAAGGGATTAATTTCTTTCCTATCTTTTTTTTAAGTTGCTGCCCAACATTCAAAGAATTAGTTTGTGAGTTTATTTGGGATAATTGTATAATATGCTGTTGTCAAATATCATATATTATAACGACATTGTAGAATAATATCATGTAAGGGTATTGTGGTGTCACGGGAGGTTAAGGAGGGCCTAGCCTAAGAACTGGTGTCCATAAGAGATGACATGCTCTAGGCCATGTTAATTCAATCTCAAACTAGCTGCCAATTTTTTTTATAACTTTATATAAACTTTGTCAGGGATGTAAAAACACAAATCACTTACCTTAGTTCAAGCTTTCAAATATATTGACTTTCCCCCTTACTCCCACCACCTGCCACTTACCTTGAGGTTTGACATTTTGATGGACTTTTCTCAGTCTCTGGATCCATTCTTGTTCATCAGTCCATGTCATTCATTATATTCCTCAAATGAGTGATATCATGTGATATTTGTCTTTCTCTGCCTGGCTAATTTCACTTAGCATAATGCTCTCTAATTCCATCCATGTTGTTACAAATGGTAGGAGCTCTTTCTTTTTTACCGCAGCATAGTATTCCACTGTGTAGATGTACCACAGTTTTTTAATCCACTCATCTGCTGATGGGCACTTAGGCTGTTTCCAAATCTTAGCTATGATAAATTGTGCTGCTATGAACATAGGGGTATATATATCCTTTCTAATTCGCCTTTCTAGTTTCTTGGGGTATATTCCTAGAAGTGGGATCACTGGGTCGAATGGGAGCTCCATTTTTAGTTTTTTGAGGAAACTCCATACTGTTCTCCACAGTGGCTGCACTAGTCTACAATCCCACCAACAGTGCAGGAGAGTTCCTTTTTCTCCGCATCCTCACCAGCACTTGTCATTTGTTGATTTGTTGATGAAAGCCATTCTGACTGGTGTGAGATGGTACCGCATAGTCGTTTTGATTTGCATCTCTCAGGATAATTAATGACTTTGAGCAAGTTTTCATATGTCTCTGGGCCTTCCTTTTGTCTTCTTTAGAAAAGGTTCTATTTAGGTCTGTTTTCCATTTTTTTGTTGTTGATAATTTGCCTTCCTTTTGTTGAGTTGTGTGAGTTGCCTATAGATGCTTGAGATTAAACCTTTATCACTGATAACATTTGCAAATATGTTCTCCCATACAGTGGGTTTTCTTGTTGTTTTGTTGATGGTTTCTTTAGCTGTGCAAAAGCTTTTTATTTTGATGTAGTCCCATTTGTTTATTCTGTCTTTAGCTTCCATTGCCCTAGGAGCAGTATCATCAAAGAAGTTCTTTTGGCATATGTCTGAGATTTTATTTCCTGTAGATTCCTCTAATGTTTTTATGGTTTCCCATCTTATGTTTAAGTCCTGTATCCATTTTGAGTTTATTTTTGTGTATGGTGTAAGTTGGTGGTCTAGTTTCATTTTTTTGCATGTATCTGTCCAATTTTCCCAACACCATTTATTGAAGAGACTATCTTGGCTCCATTTTATGTTCATACCTCCTTTGTCAAATATTAATTGAGCATAGTGGTTTGGGTTGATATCTGGATTCTCTATTCTATTCCACTGATCTATATGTCTGTTCTTGTGCCAGTACCAGGCTGTTTTGAGAACAGTAGCTTTGTAATACAGCTTGAAATCTGGTATTGAAATCCCACCGACTTTGTGCTTCTTTCTCAGGATTGCTGTGGCTATCGGGGCCTTTTTTTATTCCAGATGAATTTTTGGAGAGTTCTTTCTAGGTCTGTGAAGTATGCCATTGGTATTTTAATGGGGAGTGCATTAAATTTATAGGTTGCTTTGGGTAGTATGGACATTTTAATTATGTTGATTCTCCCAATCCATGAACATGGTATGTTCTTCCATCTGTTTACATCTTCCTCTATCTCTTTTTTTTAGTGTCCTGTAGTTTTCTGCGAATAGGTCTTTTACCTCCTTAGTTAAGTTTATTCCTGGGTATCTTAATTTTTTTGGTGTGATGGTAAATGGGATTGCTTTTTTAGTCTCTCTTTCTGTCAGTTCACTATTGGTGTATGAAATGCCATAGATTTCTTGGCATTGATTTTGTAGCCTGCTACATTGCTGAACTCATTTATTAAGTCTATTAGCTTTTTTATGGAGTCTTTCGGGTTTTTTATGTACAATATCATGTCATCTGCAAATAAGGATAGCTTTACTTCTTCTTTTCCAATTTGGATGCCTTTTATTTCTTCTTCTTGTCTAATTGCAATGGCTAATACTTCCAGTACTATGTTGAACAGGAGTGGTGAGAGTGGGCAACCCTGTCTTATTCCTGTTCTTAGGGGAAATGGTTGTAGTTTTTGCCCATTGAGTATGATGTTTGCTGTGGGTTTATCATATATGGCTTTTATTATGTTGAGGTATGATCCTTCTATTCCTACCTTGTTGAGAGTTTTTATCAAGAAAGGGTGTTGGATTTTGTCAAATGCTTTTTCTGCATCAATTGATATCACTATGTGATTTTTATCTCTCAATTTGTTTATGTGACGTATCACATTTATTGATTTGCGGATATTGTACCATCCTTGCATTCCTGGGATAAATCCTACTTGGTCATGGTGTATGATCTTTCTGATGTACTGCTGGATCCGATTTGCTAGAATTTTATTGAGGATTTTGGCATCTATATTCATGAGGGATATTGGCCTGTAATTCTCTTTCATTGTGTCATCTTTATCTGCTTTAGGTATTAGGGTGATGTTAGCTTCATAGAAGGAGTTTGGAAGTGTTCCATCCTCTTGAATTTTCTGGAATAGTCTGAGGAGTATAGGTTTTAGTTCTTCCTTGAATGTTTGGTAAAACTCCCCTGTGAAGCCGTCTGGCCCTGGGCTTTTGTTTGCTGGAAGCTTTATGATGACTGCTTCAATTTCTTCCACAGTTATTGGTCTATTGAGTTGTTTAGATTCTTCCTGATTGAGTTTTGGGAGGTTATATTTTTCTAGAAATATATCCATTTCCTCCAGGTTGTCCAGTTTGTTGGAGTAGAGTTGTTCATAGTATTTTTTAACAATCCTTTGTATTTCAATGGGGTCTGTTGTTATTTCACCTCTTTCATTTCTGATTATATTTATTAGGGTCCTCTCTCTTTGCTTCTTGGTGAGTCTGGCTAGAGGTTCATCAATCTTGTTTAATCTTTCAAAGAACCAGCTTTTGGTTTTGTTGATCTTCTGTATTGTTTCTTTGGTCTGTATGTCATTTACTTCTGCTCTGATCTTTACTATTTCCTTCCTTCTGCTTATACTGGGCTTCTCTTGTTGCTTTCTTTCTAACTCTTTGAGTTGTTGGGTTAGATAATTTATTGCTGCTGTTTCTAGTTTTTTTGCAATAGGATTGTAGAGCTATGAACTTCCCTCTCAGAGCTGCTTTCACTGTGTCCCATAGATTTTGGATTGTTGTGCTGTCGTTGTCATTTGTTTCCATGATGTTTTCTATCTCTTCCTTGATCTCTCTAGTAACCCAGTCATAGTTTAATAGCATGCTGTTTAGTCTCCATGTGGTTGATTTCTTTGGATTGTTTCTATTGTAGTTGATTTCCAGCTTTATGCCACTGTGATCTGAGAATATGCTTGATATGATTTCTATCTTCTTGAATTTGGAGAGACTTTGCCTATGACCCAACACATGGTCTATCTTTGAGAATGACCCATGGACACTTGAAAAGAATGTATATTCTGTGGCTTTGGGGTGAAATGATTTGAAGATGTCAATTAATTCCTTCTGGTCTAGTGATTCATTGAGGATTGATGTTTCTTTACTGATTTTTTGTTTAGAGGATTTGTCTAATGGTGATAGACAACATTTGTCTAATGGTATTAAAGTCTCCTACTATGATTGTATTGCTGTCTATCTTTCCCTTGATATCCTCTAGGAGTTTTAGTATGTATTTGGGTGCTCCTGTATTGGGTGCGTATATGTTTACCAGAGTTATTTCTTCTTGTTGGATTGCTCCCTTTAGTATTATGTAGTGGCCTTCTTTATCTCTTGTTACATCCTTCACTTTGAGATCTAATTTGTTGGATATAAGTATTGCTACCCCAGCTTTTTTTCCATTTCCATTCGCCTGAAGAACCTTTTTCCATCCTTTCACCCTCAGTCTGTGTGCGTCTTTTTTTTGGAGGTGGGTTTCTTGTAGACAGCAGATATATGGTTCGTGTTTTCTTATCCAGTCTATTACTCTATGTCTTTTTATTGGAGCATTTAAACCATTTACATTTAAAGTTATTATTGATAGATAGTTATTTGTAGCCATTTTTGTTCTTTGCCCCTATGTTCTTTCATGGCTTCCTATTGCTTTTCACAGCAGACCCTTTAGCATTTCTTGCATTGCTGGTTTGGTGGTAATGTATTCCCTTAGACCTTTTTTGTCTGTGAAGCTCCTGATTTGACCTTCAATTTTTATTGATAGCCTTGCTGGGTACAGTATTCTAGGATTCAGACCCTTTCTTTGCATAACTTTGTATATTTCATTCGAATCCCTTCTGGCCTGATAAGTTTCTGTTGAGAAATCACTTGCTAATCTGATGGGGGTTCCTTTGTAGGTGACTTTCTGTCTGTCTCTGGCAGCTTTTAGGATTCTCACTTTGTCGTTGATGTTTGCCAATTTAATTATAACATGCCTTGGTGTAGGTCTTTTGGGGTTTAATTTGCTTGGAACTCTGTGAGCTTCTTGGATTTGTGTGGGTTTTTTCTTTCCTATATCAGGGAAGTTTTCTGTCATTATTTCTTCCAACAGGTTTTCTATTCCTGGCTCAGTTTCCTGTCCCTCTGGAAGCCCTATTATGCGGATGTTGTTTTGTTTCATGTTGTCCCAAAGTTCCCTTAGGCTCTCCTCCTGCTTTTTAATTTTTTTTCTAGAAGCTGCTCTACTTGGGTGTTTTTTCCTACCTTGTCTTCCAGCTCACTGATGCGGTCCTCTGCTTCATCTAGTCTACTCCTGATACTTTCTATGGAGTTCTTTACCTCAGCAATGTCACTTTTCATTTCTTCTTGGGTCTTCTTCATTTCCTCTTGATTCCTCCTCAGTTCCTCATGGTTCTTACTCATATTGGCTTCTGTTCTCTTCATCCACCCTATGACCATTTCTCTGAACTCTCTCTCTGACAGGTTTCTTGCTTCCATTTCGTTTACCTCTTTTTCTGGCGAGGCTTGTTTTTCTTTCATTGGTGGGCTATTTCTTTGTCTCCCCATAGTCTTTTTTCTCTGTGTGTCTTGTTATGTAGTCTCACTCTCCTGTGTTGATTTAAAGGCTCAGGCTACAACACAACCAGGTGCAGCACACCAGGCACTGAAGAAGAATGTATTCACAGTATTGGTAACTCCAAATTAAAAGTGATTTTCAGAGGAGTGTAAATTAGGTGATAGGTGGGGTAAGAGAGAGTAAGAGAAAACACACACACACAAAATAAAGAAAGCAAGAAGAAAGAAAGAAAGAATGGAAGAAAGAAAGAAAGAAAAGAAAGAAAGAATAAAAAAAAAGATAATGCCAAAATAAAATTGGGAAAAAGGGGAAGGAGTAAAAAGAAAGGAAAAGGGAGTAAACTATAAATATGGGTTGGAAACTCCCAGAGGACTGCCAGTAATCCCAGCAAAAGCCAGCAACGAGTACCTGGAGATTGATACAAACTACATACAACAACTAATATCAAGGGAGGTTAGGGAACACAGAAGCTTAAATCTATCAAAAAACAATGTAAACATCACCAATACACAAAACAATGCCAACCCCCGCCCCACAAAACAAATGAAAAGAAAAGAATAACTAAACCAATCTCACAAATATGCATAAAATGTAAACAACATCAGCAGGACCGAGAGAAAAACATTTTAGGATAGTGAAGTCGGAGAAGCATTAGATGTGTATGGACTTGGAGCAGGTGGTTGGAGCTTGGATATAAAAGTGGGGTGAATTTTAACAGGGGCTAAAAAGAGAGAATAAGGAAAATCTAAACCAGAAAAAGTGTAAGGGGAATAAGACACTAACTAGGAAAAGGTTAGCAAGAGAGTGCTGGCATAAGGGTGAAGTTGAAGTAAAGAGATACCAAAGGGTAGATGAAAAAAGACTATATAACACTAATCTCTGAGTAGAATAAAGATGGAATAAAATGGCACTTAAAAAAATTTAAATAGTAGTAGAAATACAATTGATTCCTTAATTTGTGTTACACAAGAGACAATTTGTGATTCAGCCCCTAGGTGGCAGTGTTTCTGAATTGACCTCCGGGTCTATTGGTCCTCTCTAGCCTGATCTTAAATCCCGCTATGTCTATGGTATTTACTACTGATTTGTAGAAATAGGCTACCCCGGAGCTGCTTCTCTAATTGTGAGGACCTGTTCTGATCCCCAGGGTCAGAAAAACAGCTCGCCCCTGTGGTCTCCCAGGTTATTACCCCCCCCCCCCCCCCCCCGGGGATCCCCCGTTTCTCGTTCAGTGCTGAGAAATTTGGATTTAGAGAAGACAAACGCAGGTGCGCAAACTCATGTCCTGCTGGTATGTTTGTGTGAAACCCTTTCTCCCCTTGGGTTTGGCAGCTTGCTCCCTTCCAAAACTGCCAGGCTGGCCTTCTCCTTCAGGTCCAAATGGGTTGCCCTCTATGTATCCCCCCCTCCTGTCACCAGCTCCGAGGACCCTCTTCCACGTTTGCCGGCTCCAACAGCCACGGACTTTTCCTCTTTTTCCCCCCCAGGCGAGAAACTCCCTGTGTTACCAGCTCCCTTAACCCCCGGAGAAACCTGACCTTTCCGTGGCTGAGCACAGGTTTCCTCGGAATCCGCTTCTTCACCAACTAGGAACCGATGTTGGGGGGGAGGTGGGGGTCTCAGATGCCCAGTGGGTACCACAACTGTAAAATCTTCAGGCTCTTCCCCTTTAAGATGGCGCAGCCGCCTTTGAGCCAGGCTCCAGGAGAGAACCCAGCCACACAGAGCCGCTCCGTTGAGGGAGGCTAATCTAAGCAGTCGCCCTCCTTCTCCCAAAGCCCTGCTGTCCCCCGACTTGCCAACAAATACTCCCCACGCGACCCTCAGCTGCTCACTCTGCCTACCCCCGTACACAAATGATTACGCGTCCTTCTGTCCCGCTGCCATCGTTTCCCCCCCTCTAATCTGTTTCTATATATCTACAGCTATAGCTAATAGTTAAACGTTGTTTTTAAAATATGTAAATAAGAGAGTTCTCATCTGGGCCAGTTGAAGAAAACAGGAGGTGTGGACAGCAAAGAAATAGCCTTCATGGAGTGCCTATTGAGGGGGCTCTCCACTACCAATCTATTTGCTACCTGATCAAGTGAAGGCAGTTTATTCTTGCACACATAAAGGACCTCAAGGGTACGGAAGTGGAGCTTGAATTCTTCCAGGTGAGAATCTGTTGAAGGGAATTAAGCAAGGAAGAGATCTGGCCAGATTAATCTTTTAGAAAGATAAATGGTTCTATTGCTTCCTCACTTCTGCTAGGGCAGTTTGCCGACCACTGTGCTAGGACTGTTCTCCAATCCTGATTCTGATTGCAGGGGGAGAGTGATTTAGAACTGGGGAGTAGGGAGCCACGGGGAATAGTTAGAGGGCCAGACATTATTGCATTCCCATAAGGCATTACTGTCTCCTCCCTCCTATACTTTCTGCTATCACTGTCATTTACAATGTCATCATTTGTTTAAATTTTAAATGTCATTCACATTTAAAAAGTCATTGTACATTTTACTTCTACATCTGTTATTATCCACACTATTCATACTTACTATTTTTGCTTTAGACATTTACGTGGTCAACTTTAGTGCTTGTTCTTCATCAGGCCCCGAGAAGGAGGGGAATATCATAATCCCTAAGATATAATTTGGGCTATGATGTCTTAGTGGGGTTGAAAAACTTGCCTAGGGTCTTTCATGTTGGAAGATCTGGATGGTGACTTCAGGATTCTGTGGTCTCTTCATCGCCCTTAGAATGAAGATGGGGATGAGACAAGTGCCAGCTCCTCCCTGGTGGACATAGAGATATTAAGATCTGTAAACTGGGGATATTCTCCATCATGGATTCCTAGAGTTAGAAACAGAAGAGGGACAAGGAATTAACATGGTCCCAATCTTCCTTGTGATGGAGTTGGATGATAAAGGAGCCAGCACAAGGTAGCAAAACCTTGGACACTTTATCCCATATAACATGTTTATTTCATGAATGGGGAAGTCAAGATCCAGAGAGGGGAAGTAAATTATAACAATTATTAAGTGCTGGCTGCTTTATGGATGTTACCTTTTTTTATCCTTGTGGCAACCCTCTTAGGGAGTATATTAGTTTCCAGTGGCTGCTGCAACAAATGGCCACAAACTTGGTGGCCTAAAACAGCAGAAATGTATTTTCTCAGTTTGGAGGCCAGAAGTACAAAATTAAGGTGTTGGCAAGGCTGCCCTCCCTCCAGTGCCTCTAGGTCAGAGGTGGGAACTCTTCCTGGCCTCCTCCAGTTTCTTACGACTTCAGGTATTCCTTGGCTGCAGAACTCTGAACTCTGCCTTCATCTTCAGAGGGCTTTCTCCTCTGTTTCAATCCCCTCAGCCTTTCTCTTATAAGGACACGTCATTAGATTTAGGGTCCACCCAGATAATCCAAGATTATCTCATCTTGAGATCTTTTACAAAACTACATTTGCAAAGATCCTTTCCCAAATAAGGTTATATCCTTTGGGGGGGGGGGTGTTGGGGGCTATGATTCATACTACCACAGACTGTGTCATCTTCATTTGACCAAAGAAGACACGGATATTCATAGAAGTTAAGATACCTTAACACACAGCCAAGATCACACAGTCATCAAATGGGTCTTTTCAGTCCCTATATTTAATAACAATAATGGTAATAATGGCTAACATGCAGACAGCACTTACATATATTAATTCAGTTAATCCTCTCAAAAACTCTGTGAGGAGGCAGATATTATCATAATCCCCATTTTAGAGACAGAGGGGTTGGCTAATTTTCCTAAGGCCACACAGAACGGGGAAGGGCAGAGCCAGGCACATTGGCTCAGTCTGAGCTCTCATCTACCCAGATACTGCCGGAGAGGTTCCTCCTCAGACGTGAAAGATCATAACACAAACCATTGTCAGGGATGTTTTCAATGGTTGCTAGGGAGTTTGAAAAGGGATTCTGAAGGATGGGTGCCTAAGATGTAGTAGGAGACAAACTGTAGGCAAGAATACAGATCTACGGGACTGGGACAAACCCTCTGGGCAAGGAGAAGCCTATTGGCTTGGGAAGACTCTCTACTGGTCTCAAAGCTTTCGCCTCCCGGCTGATGGCGCTGTGACAGACTTCCCTTCCTTTTGTTTTGTGCACAGGCATCCTGTGGGTCACCCAGGCTCACAACTGGTCTCTTTCTCTTCTTTCTTCCTCCCCCTTTCATGTCCAGTTAGTGACCAGTTCCCTGTGGATTCTGACACCTCATTTCATGTGCCCTTCCCTCCATTTACATTTGTAGCCATAGCTCATTATTCCTCCTGGGAACCAAAATAGTCTCCCGTCTCAACTGTCTGAACTTCTCCATCCTTCCAATGGCTGCCAGCAGAATGATCTTCATGTAGCACTCACCTGGAAAAAGACCATATGCCCTTCCCATGGCCAGTAAACCCCTTTCTCTTATTGCACCGCTCCCCACTCCAGGTGCCATTCTGAAAACTAACCTTTTCTCTCCTTAAATCTTTTTTTAAAAAATGGTGCAGACACTTTAGCAATTTCTCACACTTAAAAAAATATATATATATATATATTTTATTGATTTTTTACAGAGCGAAAGGGAGAGGGATAGAAAGTCGGAAAATGTCCATGAGAGAAACATCAATCAGCTGCCTCCTGCACGCTCCCTACTGGGGATGTGCCCGCAGCCAAGGTACATGCCCTTGCTGGAATCGAACCCGAGACCCTTCAGTCTACAGTCCAACGCTCTATCCACTGAGCCAAACCGGTCTCGGCTCTCCTTAAATCTTAAATGCCTGGATTGCCATTCATTCATTCATCAATCTTTGTTGATTGCCTTCTCTGTGTTAGGAAATAGGATAACAGATATGAACAAGGTATTCATGTTCTGGATCCTCTTGGATCTTCCATTCTGGTGGGGACATCAACTAAATAAACCCAGGAAAGCCAAGAAAATAATAAGTGATTATGATAAAAGGTATGAAGAGAAGAAACAAGGGTTGAGAGAGACTGATGCAATGAGTGAGTTGGAGACTACTTTAGATAGGGTGGTCAGGGTGGGTGCTGAGGAGGTGCTAGAAGTTCTTGTGATAACTGAACTAGGTAATATATGGACAGTGCTTAGTAAATGGGCAATAAATATTAGCCATTATTACTTACTGACCCATTCGTTCACCCACATTTTTTTTGAGGGCTAATTGTTACACCCATTTGCATAGATACTGATGATCTCCATATATATATATATATATATCTTTTCTACAGAGAGGAAGGGGGAAGGATAGAGAATTAGAAACATTGATGAGAGCAAAACATTGATCAGCTATGTCCTCCTGCACACCTCCTACTGGGTCTGTGCCCACAACCAAGGTACATGCCCTTGACCGGAGTCGAACCTGGGACTCTTCAGTCAGCAGGCCAATGCTTTATCCACTGAGCCAAACTGGTTAGCACTGATCTCTGTCTTGAGTGTAGAAGTATCAGGGCTCCCTCAAATACATTAGTATTTTTAGTTTTGACTTTCAGATAAGTACGCCAAATAAATCTATACCCAAAGTGGGGACGAATTCTGTTTTCGTCTCAAACACTCCACAAAAGATAAGTGTCTCAGAGGCTCTGCTAATGAATTGTATTATTTCCTCTTTGGTCTTATCTGAAGCACAGATGTCTCCACATTGCTTCCCTCCTAGTCCCTTTCAGAAGGATTTGATTATGCGGTTGCCCTGAGGTGGCCTCTTGACTCTGAATGTGGATGGAGCTGACAGGTCTTTTGGGGCAAACTGCAAAGACAGCCTCTGATTTTGAATAGGACATACCTCTGTACCTACTGCTTCCTAATTTACAAGAACCTCAGATTCTTGGGTCTCTGTCCTCAAAGCACCATTTTATGGCCCATTGGCTTGTTGTGGAAGCATTACTGGGAAATTCTGGACCACAGGCCCTGGAATCCTAATTAAGCCAGACAAATGCAATGAAGAGCAAACAGGACTGGTGGATATCTTTAGGGAAACAAAGCCCAACTTCCCCACAAGAAGGGAATGACGTGGCCCTTGAATGGGAGCCTAGAATTCCTATAAGATTGCGTGAGAGCTGACATTTCAGAAACCAGACCTCCTCCTTCCCCAGGACCCTCAGGATTGGCGTCTGCTTTGAGGTGCAGCCTCTCCTGATGTCACCCCAAAAGCTTATGTTGTCAACACTGAGAAAAGGACATTTTGGGTGACATTGTGCTAACAGATTACTTCTCTTAGATAATTGCTTATGTCTGAGCCTGGGCTTCATCTCATGGACCCTAATTCCTCCTTGATTGCCATTTGGCAAATGTTGCTTATCTTGGACTTTTAGGAAGTGGCTCAGAGGCTGTGTGTTGTATACATTGTCTTTGGGATTTATTAAAAAATTGCTAGTCCCTGTGAAATGGTTTATTTCACTTCAATACACATTTGCTGAAATTCTTCTCGGTGCCAGGCCCCATGCTACAGCCATGAAATACGCCTCCACCCAGCAGCCTTGATGACAAGAGGAAATTGAGGATGAGTCATGGTCACAGTGGCCTAGCCTGAAGCAGAGTGAGGCGAGGATGCATCAAGGAAGCCTTTTTGCAGGAGTTGGTATCCTTATTGGGATGAATAGTGCCTCTCCCAAATTCATGTCTACCCAGAACATCATAATGTGGCCATAATTATAGGTATGATAAGATAAGGATCAAGATGAGATCATACTGGACAAGGATGGGCCCTAAATCCAATCAGAGATAGAAGAGAGCACACAGAGAAGGCCATGCGATGCTGGAGGAAAAAACCAGAGTGATGCAGTTATAAATCAAGGATGGCACTGTTTTCAGGAGCCACCAGGAGCTGGAAGACACAGGGAAGGACCCTCCCTTAGAGCTTTAGGAGGGAGCACAGCCCTGCCAACAGCTTGACGTTGGACTTCTAGCCTCCAGAATGGTGAGAGAATACATTTCTGTTTTTTAAGCCACCAAAGCTGTGGTAGTTTGTTATGGCTGTGCACTTTGGGCTCATCTTGAATAGGGTTCCAGGGCCAATAGCAATGTAATCATCTTTCTGTCACATCTTATACTCAAAGATCTCTTTTTCATTGTTGTCAGGTAGATCCACAATAACCCTTTTGAAAGGTTAGACATCTGTTCCTACCTGATTTAAATCCCAATGTGTCAGATAAGGCCTGTTTTCACCAAGAGCAGGCCAGACACTCCAATGGTGTGTAGGACCCATTTACATATGCATCCACTGATTCATTCTACAAATATGTCAGCATTGTCTGTGTGCCAGGTACTGACTGAATTTGGCCTAGTGGTTCATAGGGAACCAGACTCTTAACATTGCCCCCTGAAGAGCTCCCCTTCAGTTTCATTCAACAAGTCTCTATGGCGTTGCAATGTGAAAGGAGCTGGAATAAAGGGAGGGAGGGGACAATGGTTGGAGAAGGCTCCACAGAGGAAATAAAGGCTAGGGGAGGCATCATAGCAGAGGGAATAGTATATGCAAAGGCACAGAGGCATGGACATCAAAGCATGTTGAGTGAGGCACGGGATGTCCATCCTAAGAAGGACAACGTGTTGGAGTAAAACCTGTCACAGTCCTTGTCCTGTGAGGCATTGCAGTTTTTTTTTAACAGGTGGCAAAAGTAAATTCAGCTTATTTGGGATCTTTGGTTTTAAAGATGTGGATACTAGGGACTTTCTGTTGTTCACCAGAGAGAGTGTTTGCAGAAGAGGCAGGGTCACAACAAAGAAGCTACCTGAAGGTGACACTGGTGGCTCCAGGTCATGGGGTTCACCTTCAGAGCCACCATTGCTCATGGGAAGAGCATCAGGAAGGGTCTGAATGGGGAAGGGCCAGCATGCCAGCAACTGTGTCCTGCCATGCTACCCTGCCAGAGGATGGCCACGTCTCGGTCAGGGAATGGCCTGCTGGTGAGATTTCTCCCAGGACGCCTGCTGGGAGTCAGGTCTGGGCTGGGAGAATTTTCCAGGGCCCTGCTTCCCACTCTCCCCACTGCAGCTTCTTCCGTCTGTCACTATTGCTCTGTCAGGCTCCTGTCCTGTTTATGGTTTATGTTGGAACAGGGGGGTTGATATTTTCATTAGTGTTTTTTCTTTCTTAGACCTTGCTCTGCTTCATTTTCCCTTCCTTGCTGCTTGTTGAAATGATTAATAAGGAGAGTTGACATTTTTTAACTTAAAATGTTTTAGTTTAACTGCTGCCGGCTAAATATATTTTGGCCTCAGCTCTGTACTGTGGCTCTCTGCTCAGCTGGGGAGACCAAGGAAGCCTGGTGCCAAAAGCTTCTCTCTCTCTTTGGACTGAATCCTCCTCAGCATATCGGAAAGGATGCTGCGTGTCCTGAGGGTTGTTTTGCAAACAGTTCAGATAGGGGCTTGGCTGGTGGGATGCACCGCTGTGTGAATATACCTGCCACAGAGGTGTCTTATCTGATTCACGAAGCTGGCCCGCCACGTGTCCAAATGTGTCTGGTCCTGGCGCCATCTTTCTTTATAGAACTCAGTGGGCAATTTACATAGTTGTTCTCTGCCCCAAGGGGACTTGGATGAGCTCCGAGTAGCCACTAAGGCTGGCAGTTTATTAAGTACTAGATGGAGATGGAGGGACAGAAAGTCAGGGCATTAGCAAGTCCCTGATGGAAAAAGGATTTTTGGAGATCCCAGGAGTTTAATGACAGCAAGAGTCACACTTTTAAATAATACGTTTAAAAAGGCATATTTTTATTGATTTCAGAGATGAAGGGAGAGGGAGAGAGAAACATCGATGAGATACATGGATTGGCTGCCTCTTGCACACCCCCTATTGGGGATCAAGTGTGCAACCTGAGCATGTGCCTAGGAATAGAACCATTAACCTCTTGGTTCATGGATCAATTCTCAACCACTGAGACACACCTGCCAGGCAAGAGTATTTTTTAAATTGATTTCAGAGAGGAAGGGAGAGGGAGAGAGAAACATGGATGAGAGAGAAATATTGATCAGTTGCCTTCTGCACTCCCAACACTGGGAATCAAGCCTGAAACATGGACATATGCCCCAACTGGGAATTGATTTGCAACCTCCTGGTTCATAGGTTGATGCTCAATCTTTGAGTTACATCGCTGGGCAAGAGTCCTGCTTTTAATGGGGGGCAAATAGGATCCATTTTAGACAAAGCTCTTTTTATCCTCTGGGCTTGAGCAAGGCAGGTCATGCCTCTTATTCCCCCACCCAGACTCTTCAAACTCAGTTCAGGATGGTAAAGAGGGAGAAAAGAGGACAGGATCAAATCTGAGTGGAGAATCTGGGCTGCTTCAACTGGTGCCTACATACACGACTCTGTAGATCCAGCCTTGATATTCATTGACTAATTATTAATCCATTCACCACATATTAATTGAAAATCTATGTGTATGTGGTTAATACTGAGACTAGCCCTGGGAATGTAGAGAAAAGGACAGATGTTAGGGTTTAGAGGGAAAAACAGTAATTATAAATAGGGTAAGAGTCTCAAAGGTAAAAATACAAAAAGTAGCCAGCCCTGGCCACTTTGGCTCAGTGGATAGAGTGTAGTCTATGGATCAAAGGGTCCCAGATTCAATTCCAGTCAAGGGCATGTACCTTGGTTGCAGGCTCCTCCCTAGCCAGGGCCCTGGTTGTGGCTCATGCAGGACGAAACCAGTTGATGTGTTTCTCTCACATTAATGTTTCTCTTTGTATTCCCCTCTATCTTCCACTTTCCCTAAAAATCAATGGAAAAGTATCCTCGGGTGAGGATTAAAAAACAAAAAAAATACAGAAAGTATAGGGGACAATGGGAACATTTAATGGGAGAGCTGACCCAGGTTAGGGTGTGAGGAGGGGGAGAAGGTATATGAAAGGTGTCCTTGATGCAATGACTTTTAATCTGGTGTGTAAGGTATAAATTGAAATTAGGTCAGGTGAAGAGGTGAGAGAGGTGTTTATTGCAAGTGAAAAGGCCCTCAGACAAGAGAGAGGAGGGGGAACTAATAAAGATCTCTTGAGCAAGGGGTGGTGGAGGCTTCTGTCACACATGAAAAGTCCAGAGCATGGACCTGTGGTGCCAGACTCAGGGCAGCAAGATTTATTCCAGATGCTTACATAGTGGGGAAAGGACTTTGCCTACACCGCTGGGCTGAGACAGGGCTGGCCAGAACAGGATGGGGAGGGGACCAGCATATGAAGGTCTTCAGTGCCCGCAGATGAGGTGGTTTTGATGGCAACGTATAATGATCTAGGATGCTTTTCAAAACTACAGATCTCCGGGCCCCGCCTCTGAGAATCCCTATCTGTCCCTCTCCAATAGGGATCAGTCCCATTTTCAAACATCTTCCCAGGTGATTGTAATATGCCTCCAGCTTCAGTTTATTCCTGTGGTTGGGACTGGGCCCAGCGTGGGAGGCACTTGGAGATAAAGAAGGCCACAGGGAAAGTCAGCCCCAGCACTGGGAGGGCAATAATTGCTGTAATCTCTGAAGGAATTCGTTGGCTTTCCTCAGAAGAGCAATTCTCATAACATTTACCAAAATGAAAATCCTGATTAATTCTGCAGGCTTATAGCTCCCCAGAGGCTGGGGAAAAAACATCTCTTGGCAACAGAAGCAACTTTATTCTGGCAGCACAGACAATGCTGCAAACACTAGATACAGAGCTGCACATACTTTCTGGAATTCCAGCGCACTGCATCCCTGGTCTCAGAGACACTCAGCCATGGCCATTGCTGCCACCAGGACCAACAGACCAACGGCTTCTAGGGGCTCTTCACCCTCTTGCTCCCAGTCTCTGTGGTTTTCTGGGCAGATGTGGCTTTTGTCAGCCCAGCATGTCTTCTTTCTTTAGAAAACCACTTCTATGCCATTAAGTGGCATTCAGACAGGTTATCAAAGATCATTAACCTTCCTCTTCCTTTAGGGATGCCATCCAGGACTAGCCAGTTATGGTAGTATGATCCTTGGAAATAGTGATTGGCTCAAGATGTTGCATGGAATTCAGAAAGGGCCAAACAACATTGTTTATTTCTTTTTAGGGTTAATATATGGATAATGGTAAAGTTTCTCCTGAAGATGCTAAGCTAGAGAATGTGAGTCTGGATTTGTCCTCACACGGTGTGGAGAACAAACACAATAGGCCCGATTCCAGCCTCCAGACTCTGGAACTTTGAGTCTTGTGAGCTCTCACTGCACCTGCTTAGGGTTAAGTATTTTGGAGTCAGGTTCTGTCCTTTGCAACAAAAGCATCTGGACTAACACAGCCAATTTTTTGGTTTCTGATCAACCTCAGGAGAAGGTGGCGGTGTGGGGAATGCACTGGAGAGTGAGGCAGGCGTGGTCAAAGAGTTTGTGAGGCAGCTGTCCCTGGGATGTCCAGGTGTCTGTCTCAGGGTCATAGCAGTCAAAGGAGGCTGAGTCCTCAATGTTGCAGTCTGTGGTCAGCCGCCGGCCGCCCGTCACGTAGAGCTTGTTCCCCATCACCGCCGCCCCGTGGTGCATCCTCCGGTCTTTCATATCTGCACATTTGACAAATTTGTTGGACCGAGGGTCATAAGCTAGAATCCTCCTTGTGTAACCTGAAAGCCAAGTGGTATATCAGCAAGGTCAGCATAGCTCATTTGGGAGGAGAGGTCAGTGGTCTGGGAATGTGACTGATCTCTGCCCTTGCCTGACACTGAAGCTGGAATCTGAACTATAGTGGGTATGTTTCATTAATTTGCCCGTGGTTTAGTGTGCAGCAGGGATGGGGTTTGGCCCCTGCATCCCTACCCCAAAGTTAAGGCGGCACATAGCCCGTTTTCAATGGGGAGCAGCCTCCTGATTCCAAGGACTTTCTCAGCCTCGCTGGCTTCTTCATCCCTCTCATATGCTCTCTCCAGAGCTACAGCAATCCAAAGAAGGAAGCTTTGGGAACTCATGGGTCCTTCGAGGATCTCCATTTTACAACTTATCAGGTGGGCCCTTCGAGGATCTCCATTTTACAGATGAGCAAACTGAGGCACCAGAGTAATAACGTAATTACTCCGGTAATTACTTGCCACAGAGTATACAGCCAGGAGTGGCAGAGTCAGGATGTGAACCCAGATCTGTCTGACCCCCAAACCAGTCCTCTTAACCATGACACTATAATGTGATTACAGAGGAATGATCCACCAGTAGTGCTCTAATATTAACAAGAGCAAACGTGTTTTGAGTATTTGCCACGTGTCTGGGACCATGCCACGTGCTTTCAATATATGAGTATGCTTTATTATCACAACAACTCTGTGAAATAAGGCATTATTTCATTCCTGTTTACAGAAAATGACAGGGAGAAACTTTCTGGAGGGGAAAAGAACTTTGTCAAGTTGCCCACACTCCCTCAGCTAGAGGGATGTGATTTTTTACAAAGACGGTCTTGTAGAACAACGTCCATCTATTAGGGACCCTTTTTCCATGGGAGATGCCAAGTTGTGTCCAGCCTGGCGATTCTCTGCTCAAACTCACCTCCCACAATGACAATCCGCTCCCCAAGCACCACTGCAGGGGCACACACATTTTTGATCATTCTCGTCTCCATTTTGTACCACGTGTTTCTGGAAATGTGATAAACCTGAGGGGGAAATAGAATCATGGCACTGTATTTTAAAGTGATATTTTAAAAAGTGAGAAGTAGTAATTAAGCCCCAGAAGGTGTGGCTCAGTTGGTTAATTGTCTTCCCATGCACCAAGAAGATAAATTCCCTGTCAGGGCACAATGCCTGGGTTTCGGGCTCAATCCCTAATGGGGTATGTGTAGGAGGCAACCAATCAATGATTGATGTTTCTCTCATCAATGTTTCTCCCTCTCCTTTCCTCTCTCTCTAAAATCAATAAAAACATATTTAACAAAACATGGTCCTTTTTAAAAAGTAGTAATAAAAGGGTGAAATAAGAGTGATTTTTTTCATCTTTTTTCCAATTGTTAAACTGTAGGTATAGTACTATCAATAAGAATATAGTTACATTAGAGGCCCAATGCACAAAATTTGTGCATGATGGGGGGGTTGGTGTCCCTCAGCCCATCCTGCACCCTCTCCAATCTGGGACCCCTCGAGGGATATCTGACTGCCCACTGGGATCGGGTCTAAACCGACAGTTGGACATCCCTCTCACAATCCAGGACTGCTGGCTCCCAAATACTCGCCTGCTTGCCTTTCTGATTGCACCTAACCGCTTCTTCCTGCCAGCCTGCCAGCCTGATCACCCCCTAACCACTCCCCTGCCAGCCTGTTTGCCCCCAACTTCCCTCCTCTGTCGGCCTGGTCACTCCTAACTGCCCTTCCTTGCAGGTCCCTCCCAACTGCCCTCCCCTGCTGGCCATCTTGTGGTGTCCACATAGGGGCAGGATCTTTGACCAAATGAGGGCAGCCATCTTGTGTGTTGGAGTGATGGTCAATCTGCATATTACTCTTTTATTAGATAGGATAGAGGCCTGGTGCATGAGTGGGGGCCAGCTGGTTTGCTCTGAAGGGTGTCCCGGATCAGGGTGGGGGTTCCCTTGGGGCATGGGGATGGACTTGGCTAGGGGCCTGTGGTGGTTTGCAGGCTGGCCACACCCCCAGCAACCCAAGCAGAGGCCCTGGTATCTAGGATTTATTTATGTTCTACAATTGAAACTTTGTAGCCTGGAGCAGAGCCAAGTCTTCTGCTTGCTCTGTGGCAATAGCCATTTCTGTTAGGGTTTATTTAAATTCTATAATTGAAACTTTGTAGCCTGGAGTGGAGGCCTAGGTGCTCGAGCTGCAGAAGCTTGGCTTCCTCCATTGCCCGGGCAACCATAGACTCTGCTCTCTCCAGCTCCATGGCTGCCACCATTTCTGTTGGGATATATGTATTTTCTCTAATTGAAACTTTGTAGCATTGAATGGAGGCCTAGGCCGGCAAGGGCAGGCAGAAAGCTTGGCTTCCTCCATTGCCAGGGAAACCCAAGCCTCCTCCTGCTCTCAGTGGCCACAGCCATCTTGGTTGGGGTTTATTTGCATATTTGCTTCTGACTGACTGGTGGCGTGGCTTGTGGGTGTAGCAGAGGTGTGGTCAATTTGCATATTACTCTTTTATTAGATAGGATAACAGAAAGAAGACTATTACTAGAAATTGGTCTTCATTTGACACCCCCCCCCCCCCCCGAGATCAGAGGCTGTGTTTCTATAGAGTGGACCAAGAGTTATGCATTGTAGCATGTGTTTGCTTACCTTGCTTGGAACAATTTTTTCTTTTAATGGGAAATGGAGCAACTTGGATAGTCATGAAACCATTGTTTTTTTCAGTTACTTTCATTTCTAGCTCATGTTTAAATGTCTAATTGTTTCAGTGTATCTGAGAGGATCTTAGAGCCAGGAGTAAGTCTGGGGCTAAGTGAGCAAGGCTCTTGGGCAGTTCATGCTTGAGAGTCATTAGTACCATGGACAACATGAAGCATGAGGAAAGGCAAAAAGAGTACAGAGATGGGCTGCACTCTGAAACAGAGCAAATCAGGATTCCCAGAACTTGTCTTCCTGGTAATTTTCTCATTTTCAAGTTCAAATATCAAGTGTAAATTAGTTCATTACTGGCAGAAGTTAGCACAAGAGAGATAGGATGGACTTCATATAAGAAAAAAAAGGAACAAAAATATTCATTTATAGAGGAAAATGCGCCAGTATTATTCACTGGAAATTCTTTCTGTGTAAAATGTAATTGCCATCATATTAAAGACCTTATTACTTTTTTAAAAAATCAGTTTACCAAATTTCATCATCACAACCATCCAATGAAGTAGGTAGCATTACCTACCCCCATTTTTCAGATTAGACATTGAGGGTCAGAGAGGTTAAGTGACATTCCCAAAGTCACACAGCTAGAGTGAGAAGAAGAGCTGGTCTGATTGAGTCCAGAGTCCATGTTCTTCACCTCCACATTCATGGTTGTATCTGATGTATCTTTGTATATATGAATCTTACACAAAATAATTCATAAATGGATAAAATCTTACTGAAATTAAACTTCCTTCCTCCCTCTCTTTCTTCTTTTTTGTCTCCCTCTCCCTACTGCAAATGGCAAGTGTGTATGTGTGTGTTATGCGAGTATTTATATGTGTGTGTGTTTGTGTGTGTGCATGGGGGTGGGGGGCACACACTCATGCACTTACATGATGAGAAGGACCAGCTATTTACCTGGATAAGGCGCACAGGGTTCTGCATGATATCCTCTCCCCCAAAAAGGTAGAGTCTTTGGTCTTTCACAGCGACTGCAGGGTGCAGAACCCCCACTGGCATGCTGGCCATGTTCTCCCAGGCATTGCAGATGCTGTCATATCTCTCCATGGAGCCCAAGACCTCCTGCCTTTCTCCAATCCCCCCGATAGAGAAGATGAAGTTCTTATGGGAGGTGCTTCTGTGGGAGTAGCGGGCTGCCAGCATGGGTTGTCCCAGCCTCCACTGATTGAGTTTCAGGGAGAAGATGTAAACGTGGCGACTAGGCTTACTCTTCTCTGTGCCCACAGCCACGCCTCCCAGCACAAAGACGCTGCGGTGCAAGGCAACAGCTGCGGCCTTGTAGAGCCGGGTGGGCAGTTTGGCGAGGCTCCGCCATTGGCCTGTCTGTCTGTGGTACAGCAAAACGTCCCTGGTGGTCTGCTGGTTGTCCTTCCTGCCACCTAAGAGGATGAGGAAGTCTTGGTAAGAGTTCCTTGGGGGCACGTGCCACGGAGGTTGGAGGTCTGGGACACTGGTAGTGCCATACAAAGAAAACATCTGCCTCCTGGCCATCTCCAAGATTATCTGACATGAGGGTGAGGACTGAAGGAGGGAATCGTTGGCGATGAAGTGGTGGAAGAAGGCAGGGTGGATGTACGGAAGCCTGACGAGCTTGAACAGTTCCTGCAGGTATCGCTTCCGGGTCTGGAGGTCGTGCTTGACCCAACCCATGAAGGCCTCAAACACCTTTTCCTCTTCCCCGCATAGCCCATCATCCCCCAGGTAGTCTCTCAATTCCAAGGCACAGAGCTCCTTCAGGTCAGCAGATGCGGCCACCTCTGGGAAGTACGTCAGGGCCACCTCCCTGGCTGTCCTCTTGAGGGTCTCACAGCTGAGGATCTCTGAGAGTCTGATCATACCCAGGCAGTTGCTGGGGGTCAGCTGGCTCTGCAGGTATGAGGAGCAGGCCTCAAAGAGTTTGGGGTACTGCAGCATGGAGGCAGCCTCCATCAAGGGCAGAACGTTCTCAGCTGTGATAGGCACCTCCCCGGTGTACACATACAGGATGAGCTGCTCCAGGGTCGTGGAGTCAATGCCTCTCAGCTGGACCTTGTCTTCCACGCTCTCCCGGAAGTTGCTGCAGAACATGGCCCGGAAGTAGGGGCTGCTGGAGGCCAGCACGTTTCGGTGGCAGGGGACCTCCCAGGCCCCAACACAGATGATTACATCAGTCAGGATTCTGCTTTGTCTTAAGCCATTGAGCTGCCTCAACAAGTCAGAGGAGAAGTCATGGTTTTTGAAGAGCAGCCTATCTACTGACTCCTTGTCCATACTGCAAACAGGGGAGGATCCTCAAGAGGGAGCACGTGCTGGAGGGTTTAGCTGTGGCAGCTTGGAGACTTAGAGCATCTGTGTCCACTCACCAGTGTGTGTGGGTGTCGCCAGGAATATCGCTTAGTGAAGATTGCAGAGGGAGGCCACCCACACTCCAGACCTCACAGCTGACACCTCTCTTTTTGGTTATGATTGCTCTGAAAGGTAACAGGCAAATAACATCTTTAGATAATCTGAGGAAAAATAAGCAAACCAAAACAATGGAGGTTGTAGGAAGTTACTGATTGTCAGAGGCTGAAATGTTAGCCGGAAGCAAAATAACAGCCCGTGCACTTGACCAGCGGAAGTCTAAGAGCTTTTCTCCAGATTTTCAGCCTTCTGTTATTTAGTGAACTCATCTCACCATGTTTCTGGGTGTTAGTCATTCCCTGAGGTTGTCATTCTGGAGGGTGTGGCCCTCTGGTAACCAGACAGAAACGAGGGATGGAAAGGGACCTTTGCAATACATTTATTGAAACATGACTTCACAGATTCGTTAGGGTTTTGTTTTAAAGATGGGGTAAATAGAAAGCAGAGTCCCAATAATATCCTGGGAGGGGTTTATTGCTCGACACCTGGCAGGCCACCTGCGGAAGAATGAAACGTTAGAGACATTTACCTTGTTTGGTTGCAGTGATAGCCACTGGTGCCTGGTCCAACTGGTGCTGCCGGAGTTTCCACCTTTGGCTCCAAATGAAACCATAAACCTGGGTCTTTCCTTCAATTGACAAATGATTGGTCCTGGGAGAATTCTGGATTTATTTATGCTAAAGGCGCTTTCACAGTTTTCTAGAGCTTTGTGACAGAACTGTGGGCAGGGAGATGGTGTATACATTCCAGGGCTAAGAATAGCTGCATATGTATTTTCCACTGTTAGGACATGTGACTTTCCAGTTGCCTTTTGTAGCAACCCTAGGACCAGCAGGGCCGCGCATGCCCACATGCCTTGTTTCCTTGGCAAGTGTTTACATCGGCATAAATAGATCTGAAGGGACGGCTTCTCTCAGAGAGGACTTTGCTGCCTGCTTGGAAATATCCTGAGTCCCTTGTCCTAAAAGAACCTGGGAATTCTAGATGTCTGTAAACAGGTTGCTGGGGTCTGGGATAGTTACTGACGATGGTTCTGGGCACATGGAAGGTGGTGGATGGTCACAAGGGAAGCCAGAATGTGGGCCTGGGTGCTGTTGATGGGCTTCCATTGCCACCGTTGTGGCAGGATCATTGGCGAAGGTTGTGATTGCCTCCTCCAGGCTCTGAGATTGTGGGATCCACGATAAAAGCTGTTTTGTATATGTGTGAAGCATCCCACGGGTTCCAGACTCTGGGAGACCAAACTTTTGCTGGTTCTGCTGACCCTAGAGGCTTCTGTCTTGGTGAGGGCAGCTGTGCTCTTCTGCATCATACTGCCTCTCCCAGACATGAGCAGATTGTTCTTCAGTTATTCTTTTTATAGATCTGGCTTGCTTTTCTGTTTTACTTTTCCTCCCCTCCTTTTAGAAAGGCTTGTGCTAGAGGCAGGAGGCAAGGTTTGTTTCTCCAGGCTGTTCCAGACCTAGAGAGAAAGAGGGAGGGAGGGGAAGAGAGAGATAGGAGGTGGGGAGAGGAAAAAGTAGCAGCAGAGTGAGATGGGGATGGGTGGGGAGAGACAGAAAGAGAGAATGGAGGAGGAGGAGGGAGAAAGAGCAGGAGGAGGAAGAAAGGGAGAAAGGAGGGAAGGGAGGGAAAGAAAGGGGAAAGGAGAAGGGAAGCAGGACGAGGAGAATGATGAGGTGATGGAGTAAGCATTAGTCATCAAATGTAAGAATCAGAACCAGGATGGAAGGTGATAGAACCACCAGGATGAGTAAAAAGGACCTAGGTCTCTGCTTCCCCATGTCCAGAGTTCCTGACTGGGGATACCAGCAGTGAGTTGCAGGGAAGCCAGTCTTTCTCTCCTTGTCAGTCTTGCTTGGACTGTTGCAACATCTTCCTAAGCCAAAATTTCCATTTGTTCCAAGTTTCTCTCCCTCCAATACACCCATCTGTCACCACCAGTGTAACCCTGGAGAAGGCAAATCAGAATCTGCCAGTCTCCTACATCATACCCTTCAATCGCTCCTACGTCTGCAGGATGAAGTCCAGATTGTTTAGCAGGAAACAGATTGGTCTCCTGATACTTCCCATTTATTTTTTATGCTAGCTCTATCAGACAACTTGCAGATTCTTGTATGTGTCTGGTCCTTGTTGGGAAGGCTGGTCTGACCTGGCCTATAGGACATCCCAGGGCAGGATGGAAGGAGTGTCTTTCATTCATAGTTGCATGGATCAGCCCCAAGAGTCCAGAAGGTCAATGGCCAGCAAGTATATTAACATGTCATTGGGGCCAGGGGCCTCAGGGCCAGAATTGGGAGCAGAAGACCTGAGCCACGGGGGCCAGAGACCTATGGAGATATAACCATTAATTGGAATCCCTTAAGGAAATGGGGCAAGGAGCTGAATGTCCTCATTTATTTTAGGTTACCATATATTCAGACCCCAAACTCCCAAAGAAGCACATAAAGTTAAGACAAAAAACTTCTGCACAGTTTCTCTCCTGGCTGAGTGTGCTAGGCCTGGATTCTCATGGAAGGGCAGGCTGGTTCAGGTCAGCAGCAGGTCTAACAGCTGCAGGCAAGGAAGCTACCAACATGCTCCACCATGCATGTCCAGGTCCAGTCCTCCTGTCGCCATTGGGACAAGACGTAACTTTCACACTAACCAATGAACCATGGCAATAGGTTCCAGGGAGCTGTGTTTCAAGAATGTGCAGACCTGCACTTAGAGGGCTGAGAGATCCTCGAACACTGGAAGGCGGTTCCTTGTTGTCTTGCGAGTATCTCCCATTCCCATAGTCGGTGGTAGGTGAAGGAGAAAAAGGGGGAGCAGACAAGGCCTCAGGGGACTGGATCATTGAAAGCCGGAGGAAGGGACCTTGCCTCTTGCTACGTGATTTTAAAATCTGTCCATGCACGTGAGTTCCTGCCTTCCGGTGTCTGCATCTGTGTGGCTTGGTGTGTTTTTTGACCAGCTTGTGCAAAGCTGTGCAAAGACTTTGTACTTCAGACAATGACCAAAAGGCAGCCTGCTGCTCCTTGATTCCAGGGTTGCCATGACAACTGTGCTCTGAGACCTAAAGACCCAACCCTGCATTTACTAGGCCAGTATTGCAAATGAGAGCATAATGTCTTCATATTTTTCCTCCTTGGGAGGGTAAGGGAAATAAAGACCAACAGAGATAGCAACAGGACTGTTAGTGGGTTATTGGTATACAATCTGCTGTCAGGCCCCCTTCCTCCCTGAGAACTACATCCTGACCCGATATATCATTTATGCCACAGATTAGCTTTCTGGGCTGTAAATCAAATTGAGAAGAAAAAATAATATGATCAAAGATGCATTCTTGCTCTCTCATTTTAACACTGCAAGTCACCAAGAATTATAGTACACTGCTTGGCCTCCCTGCTCTCCAGCAGGTGCTCCTGATAGGCCTTTAGGCAGGAATATCCTCCCTCTAGGCCACTGAGGCATGATTTGGCAATTTTATGCTGGAGTATAGAAGGTGGATGACCTACAGAGAGATGTGTGTTGAGAGGGTGAACATTACTCCCAGATGTAGCATTACTTCCCTTGGGGAAATGTGAATTGAACAAGGTAAGGGTCTAATTAACTAAGGGTCGGTCCATCCATCCATCCATCCATCCATTGAACAAGACGAGGTCCCTTGCCCCTATGGTACTTACCATAAGGGAAGTAGGGAAAATAGACAAATAATTTAAGTGACCTAAATGTTATGAAGGGATGCCTTTCTCAACTTCCCTCCTTCCCTTCTCACCCCTGTCCCACCATGAATTCTAAGTCCTCTAGAAAGAGAATCTTATACATGCATCTTTGGAAAGCTCTCATATCAGGCTGAGTTTTAGTCATGTGTTTTCGTCTCTCTCCTGTATTGTAGCTCCTTGAGGGTAGGAATAAGTCTACATTTCTACCCCATGTTAGGAAAGGCAGAGAATGGAGTTTGTTGACAGAGATCGACACTGGACACTATTTGCTTACTTTTGCCTTTTCTAGACTGTAGATATTTTTACTAATGGCCTGCTTTTTGGTTTTTATGATACTTTTTAAATCTGTTTTTCAAATGATCAAAAATAAAAGTTAAAAAGTATTTTTTTGACTCCCTGATAGGTAGAAAACAAAATCTGAAATACTTTTTACTTCTTTTGAAAAGATAACCTGGTATTTAGGCTTAATTTGTTGTCATGAAATCATTTTAAAAACTGTATTTTATCTTTTAAGAATGGTTTTTGCTTTTGCTATTGGCTTTTGAATCACATTTACAACTATTATTTAAACTTAGTTCCCTATTTGGCTGATTCACATTTTCACTGCCAGTTCTGTTATGCCACACTTTCTCCTTCTTACGTGCTTAACTCTGACCCATCTTTTGATAAACTGAAGTTCCTTCACTCATAATATTTTTTTAGGAAAAATAGGGGAAAGAGGAATTTTTCTGAATCCTTCTTTATCCAAGATTCTCTTTTTTCCCCCCTACCATCTACAAACAACAACTTGGCTGCGTACAATAGTTTAGGGATCAAATTATTTTTTATTTGAAACTTCCAATTATAAATAATTGTGATGTACAGCATGGTGACTATAGTTAATAATACTGTATTATATATTTTAAAGTTGCTAAAAGAGCAAATTTTAAAAGTTCTCATCATCAAAGAAAATGTTATAACTGTAGGGTGATAGATGCTAACTAGACTTGTTGTGGTGACTCCTTAGCAATATATACAATTATCAAATCATGTTGCATATCTAAAATTAATATAAAGTCATATGTCAATTATATCTTAGTTAAAATAATAAGTAAATTTTTTTTCTTCAAAATTTTCTGAAAGTCACCTGCATTATTCTGGAAAAACTGCAGTGCTATACAGAAGTTTTAAAAATCGAGTGATTTACATCTTTTTGATTCTTAAAATTATTTTTTCTTTTTTAAAATATATTTTTATTGATTTCAGAGAGGGAGAGAGAGAGAGCGAGATAGAAACATCAATGATGGTAGAGAATCACTGATTGGCTGCCTCCTACATGCCCCCTACTGGGGATCAAGTCCACAACCCAAGCATGTGCCCTTGATCAGAATTGAACCTGGGACCTTTCAGTCTACAGGCCAACACTCTATCCATTGACCCAAATCAGCTAAGGCAAAATTATTATTTCCATTAATTAAAAAACATTGCCAGGATATGTCCAGGAATCTGCTCTTTTTTAAAAATTAAATTTTGCTTGTAAAACATAGCTATTGATTTGTTAACTTTGACCTTTACTCACCCTAAGAAAATTTTCTTTAATTATATCTTTGATTATTACCTCAACTGTAGTTCTCTCTATATATATTTAACTTGGCCTCTTCTTCTAAATAACTATCTCTTTTTAAATATTTACTTGCTTATCTTTTCCTCCTGAATTCTAGAATATCATCCCAAATTTACCCTTTACATCATTGGTGTACCTTTCCATAGGGTTAGGTTTCCTTTTTGCTGCTTCCAGTGCATATTTGAAATATGTTATTGCATTTTTATCCCTCCGAAATAATCCCACAATTCATCTAGCTCTCTTTCTGTTTTAGTTTGATTTCTAGGAATTTCTGCTTATTTTATAAAAGTAATGTCTTTTGTCTGGCCGGTGTGCTCAGTGGTTGAGCATTGACCCATGAGCAAAGAGGTTCTGAGTTTAATTCCCCATCAGGGCACATGCCTGGGTTGTGGGCTCAATCCCCATAGAAGGAATGCAGGAGGCAGCTGAATGATATCTCTCTCATCAATGTGTTTCTATCTCTCTATCCCTCCCCCTTCCTTTCTCTCTAAAACTAACTATACATGCGCGCGCACACACATACACACACACATCCTATATAATAAAAACCTAATATGCAAATTGTCCCCTTTGGTCAGAGTTCGACCTACCAGGAGTTCCATCACCTCACTATGACATGTGCTGACCACAAGGGGGTAGCGTGGGATGAAGGAAGGCCTCAGCCAGCAGCCAGCAGCCAGCAGCCAGCAGCCAGCAGCCAGCAGCCAACAGCCAGGGGAAGGAAGGCCCCCATCGGGCCTGATCGCTGGTCAGGCCTAGGGACCCTACCCATTATGAATTTTGTGCGCCAGGTCTCTAGGACAGTATTTGCCAAACTTTCAGATCTCGTGGACCACCACCACTGGTTGGTGACTGCTGCTCTAGTGTGTGTGTATGTGTGTGTGTGTGTTTCTCTCTCTCTATACACACACACACACACACACACACACACACACACACACACACACACACTAGAGGCCCAGTGCATGACTTTCATGTACTGGGGGAGGGGGGGTGTTCCTCAGCCCAGCCTGCACCCTCTCCCAATCTGGGACCCCTCAAGGGATGTCCGACTGCCTGTTTAGGCCCAATCCTGGATGGGCCTAAACGGGCAGTCGGACATCCTTCTCACAATCCAGGATTGTTGGCTCCAAACTGCTCACCTGCCGGCCTGCCTGATTGCCCCTAACTACTGCTGCCTGCCAGCCTGATCAATGCCTAATTTCTCACCTGATGGCCTAGTCACCTCTAACAGACCTCCCCTGCCAGCCTGGCTTTCCCCAACTGCCTCCCGTGTGGGCCTGGTTGCCCCTAACTGCCCTTCCCTTCAGGCCTGGTTCTCCCCAACTGCCCTCCCCTGCAGGACTGTTCCTCCCAACTGCCCTCCTCTGCAGGCCTGGGTCCCACACAACTGTCCTCCCCTGCTGGCCTGGTTGCTCCCAACTTCCCTTCCCTGCAGGCCTCGTACTTCCTAACTTCCCTCCTCTGCTGGCCTGATCATCCCCAACTAACCTCCCCTCAGACCTGATTCCTCCCAACTGCCTTCACCTGCTGGCCTGATCGCCCACAACTGCCCTCTCCTGTCAGCCATCTTGTGGTGGCTATCTTGTGTCTACATGGGGGCAAGATCTTTGACCTCGTAGGGGCATCCATCTTGTGTGTTGAAGTGATGGTCAATTTGCATCTTACTCTTTTATTAGATGGTTGACTGCTTTTCCCACTTCCTAGCTCCATTCCCAGGGATCCTATCTAATAAAAGAGTAAGATGCAAATTGACTGCACCTCTGCTACACCCACAAGCCACGCCTACTATCCATGCCCACAAACCATGCCCACAAACCAATCAGAGCAAGCATGCAAATTAACCCAACCAAGATGGTGGCTAATTTGCATATCCTGGCACAGAAGTCTATGTAGAAAGAACCCAAGCACTGCAGAAGGAACCAAAGCTGTGGAGAAGCAAGCAAGTGGGATGAGGGAGAAGGGAGGGAAGCAGGCAGGGCGGGGGAGAAGGGAGGACTCGAGGCAGAGGAGATGGGAGGGAGTGAGGCAGCAGAGAAGGGAGTGAGGCATAGGAGATGAGAGGGAGTGAGGCAGCGGAGACGGAGGGAGCTTTGTTCAGGCCGCAGGGAGCTCTATTCTTGCAGGAATCTTCCTGCAACGAGTCTCTAGTATATATATATATTTACTTAAATCTTTTTTTTTCTATTGATGCTGAAGTTTTTGAAAAGTTTTCTTTTGGAGTATTTTCCCATCGTCTGGCTCTTTTCTTTATTTATTCATCTTTGTGTGAAAGATTTATGCAGACCCAATGATGGCCAACCAATAGACTGTATAGCATGCCTTAGGAACCACTAACTATTCCTTTGGGTGCTATTGAATATCCTTCTTACATCTACAGTTGAAGGGATGGTTGACTGCTTTTCCCACTTCCTAGCTCCATTCCCAGGGGTCCTGTGGCATCCATGAAGCTTAGCTCTGCAGAGTTAAGGTGTACTTTTCTTCTGTCTCCAATGCATGAAAAACTATAACCCCAACTATCTAACAAATGCCTATAACAGAATCTTCCCCACAGCTTTCTAAACTTATTTGTGGTGACTCTATTTTACTCTCAGGATCCACAGTGACCCTGGCAGGGATGCTTCTCATCTTCTACATTTTCCCCTGTTGCTTGCTTCAGAGTTGCATTCTCTAAAAGAACATGGCAAGACTGTGTAGGGTGCATATGCGTGTATCAAACTGTACTCTGGCTGCTTCAAAAGGAATCACCCATGTAGTAGAGGATGGCTGGCCAGTTTTAAGAGTGGTCTATTATCTGGGTCTTTGAGTCAAGGAGCAGGAGTGTAGAAGAAATGAACTATCTCCTTACTGACTTTCAAAGAACTGGCTCTCCTCTCTTCCATGAGGTAAAATATGAATAGGTCACTCACTATTTCTTTCAAACCAATTGTATTTGCTTCTGATATTGGGTTGATTCTCATAATGGCTTATGATCAGTCCTAATTTTCTGAGGTGTGGTGAGTATTCACCATTCCTTGTAAATGATTTTTTTTTGGTGAGAAATAAATGCTACTAAGGAGGCACTGTATTAGCTTCACACCTTGTTATTGAAGTTCAGTCCTCAGACTTGCTAGGGATTCATAGGCCTCTTGGATAAAGGCTTCCCTTGCCTTTCTTTCTTTCTTCTACATCTGAATAATCAAAAGGCAAAAAAAAAAGAGTGGGCCAAGATAAACATGGTTGATTTGGTAACCCCATTCCTAAGGAAGTGTGCCCAAGTCTCCAGGGCTTTGGGTAAGGAAATAGGAAATATCCCCTGTGTTTTCCATTCCAATGGGCAGGACAGCACAGGCCATAGAGTTTCAGACTGAGCTAGAGGTTGGGGAGTCTACCATTTAAACTCTTTGTAACACCTATTGCATTGTCAGTTGTCCAAAGGCATTGCACAATATTGGTCGTAATTATAGCAACCAGAAACTGCCTTTCCACCTAGGAGATGTGCACATTATTCCTATTGTCATCTTCAAAATTTTCTTCAACACAAGTGCCTGGAAGAAAACTTTGTGGCTCCCAAAGTAGAACATTATACAATGGAGGTGGGGGAGTGGCAAACTGATAACATAAGTGACATTCCAGTTGTCAGTGAATGTTCTACGTTCCAGAAAGGTTGTATGAGAATAGTAACAAGGATAATCTTCTTTTGAAATTCAGAGATCCACCAGAGCATACCAACTCATTATTTCATTCCAACATGAAATTATTGAACATCTTCTACACACCTATTGTATCCTCAGCTCATGGAATGTATTTGGAGAGACACACAAAGATTTACCAGACCATGTACTAGTCCTCTCTTCTACCTGAAAAGCACCTCCTTCCCTATTTAGAGCAGATAATGAATTAGATAAAAATGGGGAGGAAAGTACAGGGGAGAAGGAGAAAAGATAGTCCAGAATGTGTTATAATAATGTAAATTATGCCTAGAAAGAATGTGCCAGTCCTGTGATTAGTTTGTCAGATAAGCTAGTTGGGATCTGAGAAGGGGCACCTTAGGTAAATAGAGCAACACCAAACCTGGGATGGTGGTGGTGTATTAAGGTGGTGCTTTTCTTTTACTTATTTTTTTAAAGAATTTTATTGATTTTTAGAGAGAGAGGAAGGAAGAGAGATATATAGGAGAAACAATGATGAGAGAGAATCATCAACCAGCTGCCCCCTGCATGTCCCCTACTGGGAATCAAGCCTGAAACAGGGGCATGTGCCTGATCTGGCATCAAACCAGTGATCTTTCAGTACATAGGACGATGCCCAGCCAACTGAGTCACACCAGCCAGGGCAGGTGGTGCTTTTCTTAGAACACTCTTTCTGGGATGTTGAGGGATTATTGGGCAGAGAGAAGGTCAGACTGGGTTTTACCGCTGAATGGGCAGAGGAAAGGGTGTCTAAGACAAGCTTGCTTCACAGTAATGCCTGAGGTTGCCCCAAAACCTTTGAAAAACATTTCCTTCCAGTGCATCACACAAGGGGCTCAGATGTTCTGATTTAGGCGGAACAGATCTTTCCCACTGGACATTTTCCCATGAACATTCTGCCTGTGGTCACTCTCTAGGCTGTGTTCCCCTGCTGCTCCCCTGCTATCTCCCCATCTCATTTTCTCCTCTTGCTCAGCCAACTTATTTCTGTTTACAAAACCAATATCCTGTTATCTCTTCTTTTATCACATCTCACAAGGCACTTTTCTGGACTTAACTGGTTCCAGCCTTTTCCCGTTCTTGGGGGCAAGGAGAGAGCTGAAGGGAAGCCATGCTTCTTCTCCACCCCCGTCACCCCCCCACACCCCCCGCCAGGACAATTTGCTTATGGAAGAAACCATGAGTTCAGAATGGCTCTTTTTCTCATCTGATGAGAGTCCAGGCTGTCCATTTCCAACTGTTACATAAAGGAATAAGAGCAGTCTTTGAACAGACTTAATGCTACCACCTCCTAGTCAGTTACCTTGGAGCCATTCCCTTAGGCTGTGGTATAATCCTCAGGGTAACCTTGTGAGGCAGGTTTCATTCAGCTCGAGTCTTTGGTATAAATATGTCCCAAATATTGCACAAGATATTTCTATGCTAAAATATTTTCTCAGCATATTAAATTCATATTTCAGTGTGTATCCTGAATTTTTATTTTAAATCTGGTAGCCCTCTGTTAAACCCGTGCTACTGATGAAGCTGGGTGACTTCCTCCCGAGATTTGCTCCTGTCTTTCTCCATTGACAATAGTCAAACAGGGAGAGAGAGAGAGAGAGAGAGAGAGAGAGAGAGAGAGAGAGAGAGAGAGAGAGAGAGAGAAAGAAGAGAAGAGAAGAGAAGAGAAGAGAAGAGAAGAGAAGAGAAGAAAGACAAAAAGAAAACATAATTTTAGGTAAATGAATATGCTCTGTTTTCCTGCCATTTCATTAGACATTTTCACCTATGGTTAGGAACTGCCTGGCTGCACTTAAATTCATTAGAGGGCACAGTGTTGACCTGATACTTTGGCTGAATCCCGACAGGAATTTTGACCTTTATGAAAGGGACATGACAAAGCAGAGTGCCCAGAGGCCTTAGCATCCCCAACCATGAATGCCTGCCTTGTATTTGGCACTAAATCTATGAACCAGGTCACCTCTGTTAATTATTTTATGAGTTACAGTTTTTAAAATATATTTTATTGATTTTTCACAGGGAGGAAGGGAGAGGGATAGAAAGTCAGAAACATCGATGAGAGAGAAACATCGACCAGCTGCCTCTTGCACACCCCCTACTGGGGATGTGCCTGCAACCAAGGTACATGCCCTTGACTGAAATCGAACCCAGGAACTTTCAGTCCACAGGCTGATAATCTATCCACTGAGCCAAACTGGTTTCGGCTGAGTTATAGTTTTTTATAGAAAAACTGAGAATGGGCCTGCTGACCTTCATTTTTCATGGGGCCATGCCATGCAGTATGGTACCTCATCTAATACCACACAGACCTGGGTTTAAATCCCAGCTCTGCCACTACTGGCTGTGTGACCTGGGCAAGTTACCTAATCTCTCTGTGCCTTGGTTTCCTCATTTATACAATGTAGATAATGCTAGTGCAAAATAGAATGAAGGCCATGTGGTTTTGAGGTGAGGCTTACTAATTAATTCTTTCATTGAAACGAACACTTAATTGGCAAGCTAGTCAACTCTTCCTATAAACAGCTCCAGTCAAAGGCTGTGAATGAATGCCTAGCTCTCTGTTCTAGGAGCAATTGGGGTACCAAAGAAGCAGAAAACCCAGTCTGTGCCCTGAAAGACCAATGAGTGATATCCTATGAGAGAAGCTCAATGGAATTGGGGTGAAACAACAAGACAACAGAATTAGTATGTGATCATTCAGTGCAAATTCAGGCACGATGCTAAAGAAGAGTGAATAGTAACAATCATTTCACATGCTTTTAGACCCATTGGAGTTTATCAAGGGCATTCACACACTTTTGAGATGAAGAGTGGTCAGAATGAGGAGGGGCTGGACCTGGGAAGCTCCTTGGAAGAAGGGGTTCTTAGAAAAATAATAGATTTGGATTGGAAGATGGCACTGCTCAGGGGACAGGCCAACGTGCAGAAGTGGGGAAGCTGGTGATATCAGCAGAACAGCAGCTGGGAACTTTGCACTTCCTGGAATGCTGTTCTCTTCAATATTCATGTGGCTGGCTTCTCAGAGTTCAGAACATTATTTCCTTGACCACTGAAAGTACCTTGCGCCCCCCCATCTGTCTCTCTATGCAGTATCACCATCCTGTTTTATTTTTTTATTACACTTAAAATATATCCTATTTATAATGTTTCATTGTTTATTCTCTTTCTCCCCTAATAGAAGGAAAGCCTCATAAGAACAAGAACCTGGGGCCCATAGTGGGTGCTCAATGAATATTTGTTGGAGGAACATATGAGCAGGTAGATAGGGCCTTAGGTGTTAGCCTAAGGATTAGGATTTTATAGAAAAGTAAGACGGCTTCAATAAAAGCTATGTAGAGGTATACTTTGTATCCCCAGAAGGGCCCTTCTGTGACAAGAGTCAGTGACTGGTCCTTCTTTTCTCTTTGCTTCAAATAAGTCTTGGGGGGGCAGTGATGGGAGGTTTGGGGCGGTCACTGGGTGAAAATGGAACCTGGGTTTCGGAGCCTCAATCTGCAGCTGTGTCAGGGCACTGGTTCTCAACCTGGCTTCACATTCAAGCCCCTAGGGGAAATTGAGAATTTCCTAATTCCTGGGCTGTACTCCA
Source organism: Antrozous pallidus (assembly GCA_027563665.1). Classification (NCBI taxonomy): domain Eukaryota; kingdom Metazoa; phylum Chordata; class Mammalia; order Chiroptera; family Vespertilionidae; genus Antrozous; species Antrozous pallidus. Next base: position 48,131,073 of record CM050510.1, read on the forward strand.
GTTAAGTCCAATAAAATCCAAATCTCCAGGGAAATTCTGTAAGCTCAGCAATGGAGGGTGGGAACCTCTGTGCTAGACATCATTGACGTCTCTTTTGGACTCCAGGGTGATTAACTGACCTATCTTACTCACTGTAAGAGATAAAGTAGACACCAATCACTTTTCTTCTGATCTGCCTCACACCCTGCCCAGAGGTGAAGTGCAGCCAGCTAAGTTCTCCGGTGTGTTTCTATATTTGATAACCTGTTTGGAATTAGCTGTACATATCCCTACCCTGGGGTGGACCAGTTCTGGCCAGGCCTCTCCTGCCATCCAGAAACGTTATTTTGGGGTCTGGCAGCCCTGAGCTGGCTTCTGTTCTGCTGGCCCCATCAGCTGGCTCAGGCCCGGCCTCTACTTTTACTTCCCTTGTGCTTGTCACATCCCCCCAACTTCTATTTATTATGTCCTCAGCAATGCTGTGGACTTAGAGTGACTTACTGTGGTTGATATTATTTATGTCACACGGAAGATGCCAAGTTCCAGCCATTGCCAGATCTCATGTTTCTACTCTCCAGTTGGAACAGGCTGAGGAGGCTGAAGAAGGTAGGTGATCTGAAGTCTCCCTCTTGGAAAGGGCTGTTCCTTTACTCTTGAAACTTCCACTTGAATTTTCAGAACTTGAAACCTTGTTGCTGAGTGTCATCCTTCCTCCCCATCCTTCTTGGGCTGCATGTGCAATGTGACCTCTGATGAAGCAGAACATCTGGGCAATTATCTATAGACCTGTTTCTAATTGCACTAATTGGAATAGAATTACTGGAGCTGCAGAGAGACCTGCTGCTCTCATCTGGGTTCTTAATGCCAAACAAGAGGCAGCCAATCAGTAATTTAGATGATGGATCCCCTGGAGCAGTTCAAGCCCTATTTTGCTCATTAGCCAAATCTCTACTTGCCCTCTTTCTCTCCTCTCCATCCCCAGCATTTCCTTCAGAATGTGATTTTCACAAATCATATCCATGTGCCTTGTTTTGGAAACTATGAATAATGGCTATAAACATAACATTGAATCTTTGGGAACCATGAGAGTTAATTAATTAGTCCTCCATTTAACAAATATGTTGAATGAGTCATTTGTAAACAAATATTTATTTAGCACCTACTATGTGTCAGTCACTAAGGTTCAGGAGGATGTCAGACAATAGATAAGCAGAACAAATAAATCAATAAATATGGATGAGTTGATGTGAGATCATAATAAGTGCTGTAAAGGCAGCACTATGATTGGGTGAAGGGAAAGACTATTGCTTATCTAGTGGTCAGGGAAGCCAAGGTGGTCAGAAATACAGAGAATTGCTCTGTGTGCTGGGGCTGGAAGGCTGAGTAAGATGGGATCGTTGGATCCACAAAGCTCCCAGTCTACTTGGGAATATTAATAAAGAGAATAATGAAAAATAATATTGTAAGGTCTATGATGAAATTGTGTAAAAGGAAGAGCACAGAGGAAGTGACTAGCTACATGGGGGTGAGGTAAGGCAAGGTGAGACTGTGATAAGACTGAAAGGACAAGTGGAAGTCAAAGGATAAAATTGGCTTGAGAAGAGGAAGAAGGAAATTGTGTGCTGTATTCATCTAGTGAGCCACATTTTATGAAGCATCTACTAAGTACCAGGCATTGTTCTAGGAGTTGGTGTTGCAGTGGTGAACAATGGAGAAAAAGTCCCTGGCTAGAAAAACACCTAGCATTTACATCCTAATGGTGGGGTGGGATAGACAATGGATAAATAAACAAGTGAAGTGATTTCAGATGATGAAGACAATCTATATATATAAAAAGCCAGTGACCAGAATGACCAGAAAAACTGATCACTATGATGCAGCTGGCCAACCTCCTCCAACCCTTCCCCCTCCCTCTTCCCCTGGCAAGCCCTGCCCCAATATGCCCAACCACAATAGGCCACACCCACCCTGATTGGCCCAAAGCCCCTCCCCTCAACCAGTCACGCCCCCGTTCAGCCCCCATCCCAATTGGGAATGGGGCTGGCTGGCCAACCTCCCGTAGCCCCTCCTCCCAGCAAGCCCCACCCCTGATTGCCCCCCTCTACCCCAATCAGCTCATAACCCTTCCACCTGGCCAACTTCACCCCTGATCGGCCCCCACCACCCCGATCAAGGGCAGATCTGGCGGGCCAACCTTCTGCATCCCTCCCCCTGCCAGCTTGGTCCTGATTGGTCCCCATTGGGGAAGGCCAGCCAGACCACACCCATGCAAGAATTTGTGCACTGTGCTTCTAGTCCAGGATAATGTTAAAGAAAAAGTTTGGAGGTGCTCTGAGGGCAGTGATGGGGATGAGACTTGATATGGTTCCCATTATCAGCTTCTGAAGGAGGTGACATGTGGGATCCTGGGGTGCATTGGGAGAAAGGACATTTCAGGCAGAGGGAACTACAAGTGTAGAAGTCCTGAAGCAGTAATAAGTGACAAGTTTGAGAAACAAAAAGTCCTATGTGGTCAGTGCCTGGTAAGTAAGGGGAAGCGGGGGTTTTGGAAGGAGTCAGAGATGAAGAAACTGGGAAAGCAGGAATCCCAGATATGAAGCCACTGTATGGGTCCATGCTGGACAAGATGGAGGTTTGACTTGGAGTGACTACTATGGAGGTGGTGAAACATGGAAAACAAGGTATTTAGAGCAAGGTATTTGAGGAAAAGGAGTACTCAAAGATGACTTTGATTTGAAAAAACTGGGTGGATGGGGGTTGTTACTAAGATAGGGAAGACAGAGAAAGAACTGGTTTTGTGGGGGGAAATCAATTTTTTTTCTTTCTATGCATTTAGACTGAGATGCTAATTGGACATCCCAGTGGAGAGAAAGCAGCAGTCCTCATAAAGTCTTGAGTTATAAAAGTGGCAAACCCTTCCATGCTCTGAGACAGTGTGTGAGAGTACTGGGGTAGAAAAGGCAATGCTGGCTGTGGGATGGGAAACGGCCTGGAGGAGGCATGTGTCTGGAGGTAGTCTGTCATGTCAATCCAAGTGGGAAAGGGTGGGAGGCATGAATCCATCTGACATCTATCTGCACTTCAGATTTGCCTCCTTGTGCAATAGACTGCCTCATAATTCCATTTCAGGGTTGGCTACTCCAACACAGATGGGTGTCTTGGTTAGACAAACAACACTCTCTTGGCTTGGGTCCATCTCTGTGCTAAGGGTTTCCAATACTTTATCTCATTAATCAGCACAACTCCTTTACTTATGCACAAAAGTAGTTGCTATTGCTTTTGTTTTGTTTAATTTCAGAGAGGAAGGGATAAGGAGATGGTAGAAACATCAATGATGAGAGAGAATCATGTATTGACTGCCTCCTGCATGCCTTCTACTGGGGACAGAGCCTGCAACCCAGGCATGTGCCTTGACCAGGAATTGAACTGTGACCTCTTGATTCATAGGTTGATGCTCAACCCATGAGCCACACTGGCCAGGCTATTCTTATATTAAATGTAGCACATATTTATCTAGTCTTCTTGGGGTATTCAATTTAGCTTTCAGAAAAACAAGAAGTATTTGTTTTGCATTTATAGTTTATCAGCTTGTTTAATATTTAAATAAATTATGTAATTACAATAGTGAGTGCAATATGTATAAACAGATTTGGGAATAAATACAATGTATTCTTTCAAAATGCATAAGCTACCATGAGAGAAAGGACTTCCTACCCAGTCCTACACCACCCTCCAGCCTTTAGAGCATCTGTAGAGAGGATGGGGCATGTTGGTTAATGTGTCAAGTAGATTAAATAAAATTCAATTAAAAGTGGTCCTACTAATAGAAACACACACACAATGCATATTTGCATGTGCCAGACACTTGAAGTGAATGCAGTACTTGTGTGGAAATAATTTTGCTTTTCTGATTATTTTTTCTTCTGGCTCAACCTTTTCCAAAGACTGGTTCTGATTTGAACTGGTTCAGTAGGATTTTAAAAACTACCGCTTTGATTGTAAAAAAAAAGGGGGGGGGGAGTTAATACTTGGGTTGGGTACAGAGTTTAGTCAATTAGTATGTTCATTTTGGTTTGTGAGTCATATTATCTGGGGCCACATTATTCATAGTCAGAATGATTCAAAACCAATGCTTTTTTTCTTCTAACCTAAAAGTGCCTCAGGCCTCTTTTGTCCTGATATATCATTATTCTAAGCAATACTGAAGTGACATTTATTGGGGACCAAAAAACATGAACAGGAAGAGACTGACATGAAAACCCACTGTTTTGATTCTGACACTGAAGGTGGTCTTTGTTTTTTCTTCCCTTACATGGTATCAATCTTGGCTACACATATTTTGAGCTCTCTGAAAGTTGGTTATCTTAGGAACTAAAGACATCAGTATTTCTGGTTTAGTCACAAAGAAGTCATGGAGCATTCTCTTTGAAACCTAAGGACAATTCCTTGGGTGCTAGGTAGTAGAGGTCTGAGAACCACTCAATCATGGTCTACCCCTTCTCCTTAGACCCAGGACAAGATCTACCATTCAAAATGGAAATGTACTCTGTGGCACATACAGACACTGTGTGGCTTGCTTTGATTATTCCCATGTTTCCTTTGCCAGGAGCTTCCCTTTTACTATCTTGTCTCTTTGTGCTGTTTTCAAGGAGTCAAAACCACCTTCAAGCAAGAATCAGGTGGTACTGGATGAATCTTGAAGACATCATATGAACTCATGTCTAACTTAATATAGATTCAAATGGATCTATGTCTATATCTATCCACATCTACACCTATTTCTATGCCATATATATATATATATATATATATATATATATATATATATATATGCCTAAGCAACCATGGCAACTGAATGGACGACCGAACTGGCTGTGTGGGGCGACCAAACAACCAAATGGCAGGATGCATGGGGTAACCAGGCCAGCAGGAGGGTTAGTGAGGGGTGACCAAATGACTGAGCGGCAGGCTGCATGGGGTGACCAGGTCGGCAGAGAGGTCAGTGAGGGGCAACCAAACAACTGAGCAGTAGGTTGTGTGGGATGACAGATCGGCAGGGGGCTTAGTGAGGGGTGACCAAACAATTGAGCAGCAGGCTGCATGGGGAGATCAGGCTGGCATGAGGGGGCAGTGACAGGCAACCAGGCCACAGAGGGGGCTATGAGGGGTGACCAGGCCAGTGGAGGGGCAGTTGGGGGCAACCAGGCCAGCATGGGGGCAGTATGGGGTGACCAGGCTGGTGGGGGGCGCAATTGGGGGCAATCAGACAGGCAGGCAGGTGAGCAGTTAGGAGCCAGTGGCTCTAGATTGTGAGAGGGATGTCTGACTGCCAGTTTAGGCCCAATCCAGGATCAGACCTAAACCAGCAGTTGGTCATCCCCTGAGGGGTTCCGGATTGGAGAGGGTGCAGGCTGGGCTGAGGGAACTCCCCCACCCTGCCCCATGCACGAATTTCATGCACCAGGCTTCTAGTGTATCTATAAATATAGATATGTGATATATGGTTTAGTATACACACCTGTATTTTCTAGTTCTGTCCACTGAATGGACCTAGAAGCAATGACTCCTCAGTAGCACTGAGCACACCCAGTATCCAGATCTTAGGTTCTAATATCATTATCCAATAAAAGGAACCAGAGCACTATGGACCAATGGCGGATTGTAGGACTTGGGAAGAGAATATGCAAGATGGGCCTGGAACATCTTGTAGTACCAGAAATTAAAGGGCAAATGAAGGGGTGTGTCAAAGGGATGCAGGAGCCAACTGTAAGAGCTACCAATAGACAAAGCTGGAACAATTTGAGGAACAAAATAAATTATATAGTATTGGATTAAATCCAAAGAAAAAATCTATAGTGATATAAATAAATTGTTGAGTAAATGAATAATGGAAGAACAGGCAAACCTGCTAGACAGAAGAATCCAAAATAATTTATGTAAAATTCACCACTTACGGAAGTAGGCCATAATTCCCTAACTCTGAAGTGTGGGCAGTATACAGTGACTTGCTTTTAATGAGTACAGTGGAGATACCTGACCAACACTGCCTGAGCAGGTGATAACATCGACAGAATAGGCCATGTTAATAGCATGTCCCCTTGTTATGATGGGAATGGCACTTCACCTCTGGGATTTTCCTCCCTAAACCCATAATCCCAGTAACCATGAGAAAAACATCATACAGATCCAAACTAAAGGACATTCCACAGAAAACTTGCCCAGGTCAACAAAAGTGAGGAAAGTCTGTGAAAGTGTTCCAGTCTGGAGGAGCCTAAAGAGACATTACAACTAAAGGTAATGTGATATTCTCATGGGAACCTGGAACAGAAAAAGAACATCAGGCAATTATAATCTATCATCATTAGTTCATAAATTGTGACAAATGTACCATATTAATGTTAGGGAAACTGGGAATAGAGTATATGGGAAACTCTCTATGATATCATTACAACATTTCTGTAAATCTAAAATTTACAGAAATAAGACAAAATGAAAAAATTTTAAAGTTTATTTTGAAATATTCCCCCTGGCCACTTATTTTCTTTCTCCTGACCCTGTGTCTCCCAACATTCTGGTCTGGTCATGCAAGAAATTACAGTGGCATAAACATGCAGCCTGGACTTCTCTCTGATCTCTCTAAATTGAACATGGCAGCTCTCGCTTGTTGATATAGAGAGCTGAGTGCCACATCTAGTTTTATGGCACCCTCATTTCTTGGCTTATCTAGTTTCTGGGAGCTTATCTGAGGCATTTTTATTGGCTATAATGTGGTGTGAGACAGTTTGTTTGTAGCCTGGAGGAATCCTGTGCATTGGTGTCTTGCTGTTGGAGAAGCCAGACTCCATCTGCGGGGCAGAGACACATTGCTGAGTATATTGAGAACATGAATGTGAACATAACTTTATAATTTGTTAATCACCATGTTATAGCCACTAGAAAGATACACTATGACATGTATTTTTATCCTGAGTGTTTGGACTATCTGCTGTATGTTGTTGATTACACAACCAATGTGATTTCCCAAAGCCCAATGTTCCTCACTTAAACATCGCCATTGCCTCAAGGCCCAGGCAAAACCATTGCTAATGGGATTCAAGAAAACTCTCTGGAAGCTGCATTGTTGCCTCCCCAACCCTCTCCTTCCTTTCATCATATCCATGCCTCAAGAGAAAGGATATCATTGCCTCCTGAACAATTGAGTTCCTTGATGCTTCTGGGCCTCTGCCCAGGCCCTTCTTTCTCTGTTTCTCTGGAGACTTTCTATACATTCTTCAAAACCCAACACAGTGTATCTTTTTTTAAGTGTTCCCAAGTTATCCCAGGCAGAGTTGCCTGTTACTTCTTCTTGCTCATGGGTAGAGAGCTTTACATACCTGTATTCATGTACTTACAGAATTCTGTTGAATATCGGAGGCATCTGTCTCTATTACTGACTTGGGAATGAACTGCCCAAGGCATGGCCAGTGTTCTACTTACTTATCTTTGTATCCCCAGAGCCCAGCATAGTGATTGAAAGGTAGGAGGAAATTAAACAGGTGAATGAATGCAGACCCATTACTTTGTATTATTTTTCCAAGAAAGACCATTAGTCGTATGATTTCTGGACTCAACAAGCCCTGAATTAAAACACCAACTCTATCACTTGCAAATGAATTTAGCCAGGTTATTTAATGTCTCAGTTTCCTCAACTGATAAATAGTAGTAATTTTAACTTCATTAAGATTACATATGAAAGTATGCTACTTAGCAGTGCCAGATACAAACACTCATTCAATGAATGATAATTATAATTGTTGGGTCAAAGTGTCCATGTTCTCTTGACAGCTCCCTCTGTGTCTAGCAACATGTAGCCACGTGAGACAAACATCTTGGAACCGAGATGCTATTGGTGCAGAACCAGCTCATTGACCTCGATCCTGTTGGCACTGTGCCCAGCCTAATTGTATTTGAAGATCAGATGGAAGACTCAAGTAGCTCAAATGTCTACAGAAGCAAGAAAACCCATTTAAACCAGGTAACAGATTAGTAGATTTTACCTCTAGTTATATTTCTCATAGGCAAGTCAATTGTTTCCTTGCTGCTGACCTTGATAACTATCCTTGGTGATTAGTAATAAATAAAACTGTTTGCATTTCCCAAATATGTTTGAGTTTCATGAGGCACATATTTCTAGGACAAGAGCCAAAACTAATCAACCCAGTCTTTGTAAAAGCAGCTGATGGAAGCATAATCCACAACTTTAATTAACATTGAGATTTTGAAATTGAACACACAGAAGGAAAATTAATGAGTTGGTTAATTTTGTCTTCCCTGTACCTTAATCATTCAATCTTTACCGAGAACACACATACACCCTGTGTGATATATATTCTTCCAAAATTTTTTATCACCACAAATGGAAAGTTTCTTTCATCAATTGCTGATTTCATTTGTGTGTATAAAGAATTCAGTTATCATGCTAAGGAAAGTTAAGAGGCAGCCCACGCATCTCGAGGCTGCTGTTGTTGACTTAAACAGCCTGGCCTGGCTGCACTAGTTATACTTCTCATAGGCAAGTCAATTGTTTCCTTGCTGCTGACCTTGATAACTATCCTTGGTGATTAGTAATAAATAAAACTGCCAAGAAAATAAACCAGGATTCCTGAAGGCTTTTCGAGCTGGAGTCACATTTGCAAATCTCGTTTGGAACAGGCTCTTGACAAAGATGGTTTCTCCCTGTGCTCCTACCACTCTGGCTTGGTTCAGTGCAAGAGGGCTACCAGCAGTTTCTGGAAGTCCCCAGAGGTGTCCGAACAAACCATGTCAGAGAGGGACTTCTGATACTTCTCTTGGAACTTAGCTTTTATCCCCTGAAGGTCAACCTGTAGGAGAGAAGACATAAGGAATGGAGGCAGCATTTATAGCGTGTTCACCATAAATGCAGCAGCACTATGCTAAGCATATTATTCTCATTTATGCCTCAAAACAACCTTTAAAAGTGGGGGATATTATTCATCCCATTTTGTGGATGAGAAAGGGAAAACTTGAGTTCAGCTCCCCAAAGGTTGCAGAGGTGTCTATGTGTGTGTATTCCAGTAAAACTTCATGGACACTACAACTTGAACTTCATATGATTTTTACATGTTGTAAAATATTACTTTTCTTTTGAAATTTTTACAATTATTTAAAAATAACTCATTCTTAGGTAGCAGCACTGGACAAAAGACAGAGATTTGACTTGAAGCCTCTTTTCTTCTTACACCCTGATCAGCAAGGGCATCGGTGCCAGTCAACAAAATTCAAATCCACTTGTAGGACTTACTTTGAATCTTGTTCATTGGAAGCTTGAAAACTTAGGTGCTAGAAGTGGGGAGAGGACTCAAGAAAAACAAATTAAAAGATGTTCTGCTCTCAAGATTTACACCCTAGGAAGGGAGAGAACACTTGTCACAGAAAAGACATAATTCCAGATGAAACATAGTGAGTCTCATAAAAGAAGCACAGCACTGTCTTTAAGCAGGAGTTTTGTTGCTTTTTTTCTTAACTTTTAAATTTAAACTCTATCTTGCTTTCTAGATAGACCTACAAACCATCACTCAAGTTATGATTCTTTTGACTCCTGCCCTAACTAGAGAGCTGAACAAGAGAGAAAGATGAGAAGAGGAGAAGGTGGGTGAGTGAGGAATTGTTTGAAGTGGGTGCTGAGCAACAGAAATCCTGGAGCAGGCAGGTGGTATATGTCTCCCTGCTCCCCTGGCTGGTGCACCGCTTGGCTAAGGGCAGGACAGAAAAGGGGGGCTGAGGACACCCTGTGGCTCTATTCTCCTATCATGATGCTTTGGGAGATTAATGGTTCTGGCTAACTATATCTGGTTGGGCCTGAATCATTCTTTTTGGCTAAATATATATATATTGGTTTAAGAGAGGAAGAGAGAGAGAGAGAGATAGAAACATCAATGATGAGAGAGAATCACTGATGAGCTGCCTCATGCAGGCTGCAGGCCCCCTACTGGGAACTGGGCCCGAAACCCAGGCATGTACCTCAATTGGGAATCGAACCCTGACCTCCTCGTTCATAGGTCGATGCTCAGTCATTGCCCAACACTAGCTGGGCAAAGGCCTGAGTCATTCTGAGGGGATGGTCTGTCCATCTGTGGAGATGACCCAGGACACGTGGTCAGTGCTGAGATGGCTGAGCATCTGGGCATAAACACTCCATGGCCCATATTGGAGTGGACATGGGACCCTGCAGAGCCCTCTGGACCCATTGTTCCCCTGGGGTCTTGAAAAATCCCTGCCCTGCTCTCTGCCTGCCTGCTCCTTTGAGTGTCTCAAGATTTTGGTTGGGGGGTTGAGTTGTAAGAAACAGAGAGACGGAGAAGACAGAGACCTGGAGAGGTAAGGGAAAGAAATTTGGAACCATGAAGAAGAGAATGAGGACTGCTGGAGAGGGACTGACAGAAGAAGGGGAAGAGGGAGGAGAGAGAAGCATGGACTTTAAGAGAGAAACAAAACTATGAATAGGGGAGGAGGAGGAGGAGAAAGAGGGGGAGGAGAAATTCCAGGAATAGAAATGAAAACGAAAGAATAGTCTTGTTGCTATGCTATACTTAAAAACAACAGGCTTAAATATTAAGTATTATTTGTCAAAAACTGTGGGCCAGAATTTGGCTTGGTTTCCTACCCCCTCCATTTAACAATTTTTTGAGGGAAGATGTCTGTGGTTTTCAAGTGCTCAGTTACACTTCGTTCTCCAAAGCTTCTCCTACTGCAGCTGAAATGCATTTTCCTTTATTTTCTCATTTATTTTGTGTGGCTCTGTATTCCAAAGCCTTTGTTATGAATCCTGACAGCAGCTCCCAAGCTTTGGGCTACTCATCTCCCTGTCCTTTTCTCTGTCACTTTCTTATTCTCATGCATTCTCAAGGGGTACAATACCGTTCCTACCAGGATAAAAAGTGGTTCTTACAGGGCAAAAAAATGTAATCGTTTTATGTAAAAGTACGTATAAATGGAGCATAAAACAAGTATACAGTGTACTTGTGGTGTTGACATTTCTTGATGGGGGGGAGGGGAGCAATTAGGAAAAAAATGGGTCCAAATTTAGTGAGGTGATTGATAATTTAAAAAAGGTTGAGAAATATTGTCTTGTATTGATGTGTTCCTTGTGCAAAATTGGGCTTCTGCACATTAATTAAAGGCCTAGCTCAGGAGTTAGGAAATCATTTGCTCATTGTCTGTGCTGTGAGGTGATGTAGGCCATCGTTAACCTTTCAGTGTCTCAGTTTTGCCTTCCATGAAATGGGACCGAGCCTAGCTGCACCACCCAGAAGGGCTCTGCCAGGTCCCCTCTGCACACCACATGAGCTTCCTGGAGCCATAGATGACAGAAATAGAAGCAGCTGTCCTCAATGTATGTTTACAAAAAGAGACAGGTTGAGGCATAGCATGAGGTCTTTCAGAATCCAGAACACAAAGGATATCTTTGTTTTACTTTTTCTGTAAATAGGCCCTAAGTAAAAATTATTTGTTGATGACATGATGGCAAAGAGAGAAGTCACAGCCTGCTACTTTGGAGTCGAGTGTGTCTTACCTCAGCCCTGGTCACAAAGATGTGAATTAGCGTCTCCTCATCGGTCCCCACACCCTTCATGGACTTGTATAGACGCTCAGCAAAATAGCCCTCCTGGTCGCGGGCACACCTCACTGGCCGGAGAGGGAAAGGAGAACATGAGGCAGTCACATTTGGTTGAATAACATGGAAGGAACAGAGATGGCCCAGAGTGGCACTGGATTGTGAAGCAGATGTTAGAAAGGAGTGAACTCCATTCTGTTATATCATGAGATCTGGAAGATTCTCCAGGTCAGGCACCTGAATATTTCAACCAGAATCGAGCCAAAACCCCTCCCAACAAATAAGAACCCCCCTCCCTCACCGTCCCTGGTCCCTGAAAATCCTTTGCGGGTGGAGGAACGCTTGGCCATGCTCAGGCTCTCCCTGCAAAGTTCGTGTTTCTCACCAGCAGCAGTAGCTTCCCATCTCAGTGAAATCTCTGACACTGGAGTTGGGTCCGGAAAGGAAACAGATGGACAGGCAACCTTGCTGTAACACAACTTCATGATGTTGGGGATTCCCTCGGTTGGCCTGAAGCCTACTTTCCTGTGCTAAACAACCTTTCTTCCCATTGTTTTTCTTCTCTGGGTTTGTTCTGTGAGTCTCATCTCTGGATCTTTTTCAAGTTCTCCACTCTCCTCTTAGTTTGTGGTCTGGGATGTGGGCTTGATGAAATGTTCGATCTTGCCTGCAGGTCACCTTCTTGGGATGCTGCTATTTGCTCTCTTCTGGCCCTCTGCCTGCTAGCTTTGGTTTGATTCACACATTAATAAGGCATGGGTTTGACTCACCAAGCAGGAGATAGGATGTACCTCTGGAGGAATCAGTCATTCTTTTCTCCCCTCCTCCCAGGCTCCTATGGGCCCCGATTGACTAACATTTTGGGGGGAATGAGCCAATTCCTCTTTAGGTTGTTGATATTTACCTAGAAAACTTCATGTTTTTTTTATGTTAGTGATTGGAAACAAGTAATAACTTCAGCATACGCCTGTAATGCACCACCTTCATATGTCCCTAATGGAAACTCTCGTTTTCTAGGTCATTGCCCATGTGTCAGATGCTTATAAGGAAGAGAGAAGAAGGGGATTAGGAAAGCAAAGTCAGAGTTGGGGGTCTGTCTTCTACTTTTGTAGGACATGTGTCAGCCATCAGAGTGTCGATGGACAAGAAAAACCCAGATCCAGGTGTCTGGCCTTTTCAGCCTAAGAACAATCTAAAAGCTACTGGATTGGTGGTGGTTGTGATGGGAACCTGTCAATTTGTGAAGTAGCCTGTTTGGGACTCTGTGATCCCCAGACATTCTGAGCCAGTGCCCTCACAATCTCTTCCTAAAGACCATCTCCTGTGTGGTACTAACTGATGGTGACATGTTTGTCTGCCTAATGTCCACGTGCTCTACACAGGTGTCTTTCTGATATTTTGGGGAGAAAATTCTCAGCTTTTCTTCTGCAAATAATCTATGCTTGGTAACAACCTCTGTCTATCCTTAGCAGCAGCAGAGATCCCTCAGAAGTTTGTATGGGGCTTGCTAGGAAAGATATGGAAATAGTGAGTGAAAGGCCAGGCAGCCACCCTGCCCCCAAGGCTGCCTCCTACTCCTTCTTATGTCATACCAGGTGTTCTCACACTCCAGGAAACATAAACCAGGTCCTGAGGGGGGAGGGGGTGCTCCTGTCAAAATGTAACTTCCAGGTTCCGTTCCTGGAGGGTCTAAGTGGGTAACCTGCAGTGGGCCCAGAAAACTGGATTTTCACACTGTCGGGGGAGTCATTTGGTCTCACAGCCTCTCCTCCTTGACTTTAGCCATAAACTGGCATCTGTATGAGTTAGGTGGGAGTATGGGGTGAGAGGACTGACTGGAGAATATAGTCATGAAGTCATGTCTACTAGCAGTCTTTCCCAGCCGCTTTTATGTTTGCTACAATGGAGGACACCTATGTGCTGGTTTCATGCTCCCAACTACAGGGCCTGAGCCTCTCCCTCCTCTGACCTGCCTCGCTCGGGCTGTTTGTATGTGTTATTGCTGTTGCCTACTCGATTAATTTGTGTGCATCTGCCATGGACTGTAATCTTCTTAAGAGCAGAATATGGACCTGTTTACCATTGATCCCCACACCTAGCAGGACCCCTGGCCCAGGCAGGTGCTAAGCAAGTGTTAAAGAATTAAATGGTTTTAGTACCGTTAATATTAATAAGGGTTTCATTCATCAATAATTAATATTCATGAAGATTAATCTTACTCTTTTGACTGAACGGGTGTTTTCCTGATTCTCTGCACTGTAAGCACAGGAAGGGTTTGGAGCCCCTCAGCTGAGCAATGAGTAAGTCTCTCCACTTACTTAAGATACTTGTTCTTTGAGTCCTAAGGACAGTCGACCATGTACATTCAGTAGAGGTCAGGGCTTTTAGGCATCTGTACATCATAGTAGAAATCCTGCTCATTTGAATGCAAAATGAGGATGGATTTTTAAAAAATCAATTGCTGACATTTAAAAAAAATAGGGATGCGTGTGGGTGAGAAAGAAAAAAAAAGAAATAAAGAGGAGAGAAGGTCTGGCAGTTGGAGCACATTTTTTAACCTCCAGGGCTGCTTTCTCGATTCTTCCTCTTCTTCTGGGGAAACACCTCTCCATTTTGTGTGCCATTTGGGATGGTGCCCTGGACTCCTTGCCACAGGAGTGTGGACAATGGACAATGCCTTTGTTCCAGGACTTGCAAAAAGGAAAAAGGAGCCTGCCAGACACAGCCCCATGCCCATCTCTCTCTGCTATTTCCTGCCTCTGGGCTACCCCTGGAGAGAAGGTCCTGGTGCCTGCTTGGCACGGTCAAGATCTGGTCTCCCTCCCAACTCTTTATTAACAGACCTCATTCATTCCCAGTGTTGAAGGGAACCAAATGGAAAAAGACACCCTTGAGCCATCAGGCATGTGCAGCAACTTGTTCATGAATCCAGAACCTGGATGCTTTCTGGGGGGTGGGGGGATGTCATATGAATTGCATACCATTCCCTGAGACTGAACAATGGTCCCAGGCTATTGACAAATGCTCTCAGGGAACTGCAGTTTTAGTGGGACTGTTGTGAATGCCCTGGTGTGTACCTGGATGACCTCTTCAGGACAAAGACACTCAGTCCAAATGTTGCCTGCTGGCTGCTCACAGCTGAGTGCCTTCCAAGGAATTGTCTACCAAGGAGAGAGCAGCCTTGCCTAAACCTGCAAATGCTCCTGGGTTGCCACCACCCCTTTGCTTGATGTGGGACCCCCTTGCCTCAACTTTGGACCTTCTAGCTTCAGGACTCCTTGGGGACCATCGAAGCCCCTGTTGCAACTACATCCCATTCATTCCCTCCCTTGCTCAGTGCTATTTAGAGATGTTGTTCCCAGACTATGCTATGGAAGCTTCCTGCACACAAAGCTCTGTCCCCGAGTCTGTCTCCAGGCAGCCCAACCTAAGTCAGGGACCCGCCTGGCTATGCTTTACCGAGGGTTAAGTAGGCCTTCTGCAGATCTCCCGACGTCTCGGCTTCAATGGCCTCTTCGATGTCTCTACCAATGAGCTGGAGAGACAAAGTCCAACCATTAGTTCAGGTTTTGCTTTGGATGCACTTGGGGTTCTTCCTCCACAAAAATCAGTAAGCTCTCCCATATTTGGTGATGCAGCCTTAAGGAGCTCCTGTCCTGCCTTTTGGTTTGCAGGGCTAAAAGTGGTTGCCCCCATTTGAGAGGGGCTCTCATGGCTGAGGAGTTAATCCAGATTTGACCCTTAATGGATTTGAGCCCACTGAGGGCCACATCCTGAGCCCCAGTTTCCTCCTCTGTAAAATCAGGAGATGGAAGAATAATGAACATGTATTGTACAGTATCAATAATTCTTTATGCTTATACATAGTACTGTGTTTCCTATGTGTTTTTAAAAATTCCATTTCTAATTTTCTAGGAATTAGAAATTTTAATTTCTAGAAGGCTGTGGTTGTAATCATCTGACCTACACCTTCCTGTCTCCTTTGTCCTGGGACTGGGGACTCAAACTCCTACAGTTTGGGTGAAATCCACAGGAAGAACTTGGTCTAATGTTTCTGACAGAGTGAGGCTGCAGGGGCTAAAAGTGGAGGGTGGAGTGGGCTGACCACATCAAAATGCCACTTTCCTGCATTCTGGGGTGATTTCAAATGGTCCTATATTCACCACCAGTTTACATCTCGCTCTGAACAGTATTACATGTTCAGTTTCTTTCCAAATATTTACAAAAGCTGAAGTTCAGAGTAAAGTATGTCTGTGCTTAACCAAGTATCGCCTGGGCGGCTGGGCTGTTCAGGGTAGGCTGATAGAGAAAAAGAACTTTTTGTTGGATTTGGGAAACATGTCTAAGCATTTGAAATACTGAAACATCTTTCCTAGAAATTATCTTCAGAGGATATAACACAATTGTGATTCTATAAATAATGGGGGCCCTGAGGACACGCCAGTGGAGTTTGTGTAGTTTATTCTGAAAACACAGGCAAACAAAATATTCTTTATCATGTAAGCATAATGGATGTTGGGGGAGAAGGGTCCTGATTTAACGAAGCCCCATTGCTTGGTCTCTTCGTGGTTTGTACACAGAGAGGTCTGGTGTGTGTAAAGGATTGGATGCAGACCCTGTTGGGGGCTTCCAGTCCTGTCCTTTCTTAAACTGTCCCCAACCTTTAGGGGGTTGATGTGAGAGCTGGTGTTTTGGGAGGGACTGATATCACTTTCCTACAGATAGGGTTCTTGTTCTGTAGAATGAGATTGTGTTTCAAGAGGACATTGTATTCATGCAGGTCTGTGTTCACTAAAAAAATCCTCACATGAAAACACTTCTGTTTCTATTGCTAATACGGGGCCAAGCAGTGCTTTTCCATTTGCTGTAGAAGCTTAGCTTACACAACAGATAAAAGCAGAAAAGCAGTGCCATTCTGGGAGGAAGGAGATGGGTTCCTTTGCCAGCCCTGGGGTCTTTCATTCAGGGTCTCTTCTTAGCACAACTTCAGGGGGCGCTATTCATACAATACAATGAGAAGGCATTTGGTCCTTCTTCCCTGTGTACCTCCTGTCCCATACCTATCCTGGTAGCTGCTAAGGCACCTCCAGGGACTTCATGGAACACAAATGAAAATCAGTTGATGGGCCCAAGCAACTCTCCTTTTCAATGGCCAGCTTTTCACTTCCAAAAACATTTAATTCTTTGGACAGAACCAGGTTTTCTGATCTTAGTACAAAAACACATAGCCAGTGTCAATTTCAGACCTGCCTCAAAGACTTCTAGTTAACTAGGTAGGGAGATTTTTAGAAAAATGGGGATTTAAGCCAATTCCTCTAAATTGACAGTGAGCCAACAGCAGAACCCTATAAAATGGCTTTGGCTATAGCAATGAAAGGGCTAGACTCTGGAATGGGCTTAGGAAAAGGTAAAGGAGAGGGGGAGGAATGGTGAGGGCTTAGTGAGATGTGGGTATGCGCACCTACAATTTATACTGAGCCCTGTTTGGGAACTTACTTTGGCTTTATCACTCCATGTATCTTTCATATTTGGTAGACGGAGGACTGTAATAACCCTGCACGATGCAGCAGAGTTGGGGAACCTCTGTTGCTTAGGCTGAGATTTTTGAGAGCATCTGTACCTAAGATTCAAGTTTAGAGGCAAAGGATAAAAACCTGAGTTTTTGTGCCACAGAATATGCTCCAGTGATTGGATGCTAGCATCTTGGTGCATTTAGCCAGAGACCATGAGAAGCGTATGGAACCATGGTCTTAAGATCAGGGTGAACATAAGGGTGAAATCAAGGGTACAGGTCAAGATCAATTACGTTCCAGGAAAATTTGTGGCATAGATAAATGAATAGGTAGCATTTTTAAACTGGTTTCATGTAAAGAATCAAAAGATCAATAGACTATCTTATTGTCCATTAAAGTTGAGGCTCTGGTTTTTAACATTGTTGGTTCACATAAGGGGGCCTCCTCACAGTTTCTCATGTTCATTGAGCACCTATTGCATGCCAGGGACTAAATGGTTTACTTATGTTAATTCATTTAACCTTTACTAACCAAATGAAGTAGGTACTATTATTATCTCTACTTTATGGTTGGGGAAATTGAGGCACAGAACCCTTAATAACTTGCTAAGGTCATACAGCTGATAGCACAGCACAGATTTCTTAAACTTGAATATGCATCAGAATCTGGAAATTTATTAAAATATAGACCTTAAGCCTCCGACTCCAAAGAATCTGACTTAGTAGGTCAAGGATGGGGACTGAGAATTCTTATTTTTAACAAGTTCTCAAGTAGGTTTGATGCTGTTGTTTCAGATTTAATATTGGCAGAGAGTAGCCTTACTCCAGGTACATAGTAGTTTACACACATACACACACACACATACACACACACACATACACACATGCTTGCATATATATGTCTTTATAGTCATTGGCAATAACAGCCATCCCAGAACCTCCATCCACGGCCCCAGTCGTGTGGGAAGAAGGTCGAGGTCACAGAGAGGGTTTTCAGCTCAGTCTACACAGCTTCAGGCGCAGAGGCCCTGGGAGTGTGGGGTCAGCTGCCTTTGATCATGTCTCTGGGCACGATTTGAAAGGCTTATATACAGTGATGATAAAATTCCGAAGCTTTATTGTCTTTCCATCTGCTGGCAACACATAGAAAACACTATTTCGAGTGAGGAGCAGCCAGCTCCAGCTGAGGTAGGAGCTCAGGCTGGGGAATCTTGGAGTTCTCATCCATTCTGCTACCGACTTGCTGTGTGGTCCTGATAAGTTACAGATGGCTCCTTACAACAGTTTTTCCTTGTCCAGCAGTCATGGGCAACAATGGCTGTTCAGCCTACATTATAGTTACGTTATTGTTGTGAAATTGAAATGAGATACATGGCACAGAAGTGCTTTGAATAGTTAAAAGCACTCCACAAATATAAAATAGGAGACCAAAACACTTCTGATACTCCCTAAGAGGCTTCTTGTAATTGAAGACCGAGTGTTTAGGGAAAGGTTCTCCATTAAGCGCCTAAAATACTAGTAGCTACTTCACTTTTTTGGCTTAAACTTATCATTAGATTAAAAAATTAATTGTATAAAAGTAATTTATACACATCTTTTCAGGAGTGTACCTCTGAGGTATATCACATCCATCTTGGGAGTGGTAAGCACTTAAATTAGAATGATAATAACAGCAAACTTCTGTATGCTTACAGCTTGCCAGGTGCCAACATGAGCCTTTTATATTCGTCTTACTTAGCTCACGAATTAACCCCCTGAAGGTGTACTGGTGAGGATAATGGCTCCTGCTTTACAAATGAGGATGAAGAGGGTAGATGCCATGCCAATTGTAGTTCCAGGATCTGAACCTGTGTGCTCTGATTCTCGGGCTTTGCTCCTGAACTTGACACTTCTCTGCTTTCCTAGCCTCCCATATAAAGCAGTTTTTCCCAAACTTGGCATGGCCTTTGGAGCTGGATGATCCTTTGTTGTAGGGGACTGTCCTATGCATTGTTAAGATGCTTAGCAGCATCCTGGCCTTGGCCCACTAGATGCCAGTAGCACAGAGTGTGACAACCCCAAATGTTTCCAGACATTATCAAATATCTTTGAGGGAGAGGGGCAAAATTATCCCTGATTGAGAACCCATGTTGTAAAACAACTCCCAGACCCTAGTTCCATATTCCAGATTGTGGCTTCTCTTAGAAGTAATTTAAGACTCAGTTTCAATGTGAACTCCTTGCCCTGGGGCTTGATCACTCACAATTTGGTAGGCTTGAAAGGTGGCCCGTAGCTGCTTGTAGCTCCTCTTGGCCAGGACTTCATTGAAGGCAAGTTCGTCAGTGCCCCAGCGGCCCTCCCCTGCCTCCAGAGTTAAACACAAACATTTCATAAAAGTCTTTTGCAAAAAAAAAACCCCAAAAAACTGAATAGACAGTTTGGGACCAGGAAATGATAAATATACTTTGAATAGAAGCCAATTGATTGACTAAATACTTTAAATTTCTAACCCATGAGTATACTTCACTTAATCGTTTATATTTATTTATATCCCCTTCCCCCTCCTACCTGGTTACAAAATGTATCTGAGGTGGTTAACCCCCGAGTATAAGAATAGGAATAATTCCTTTAGGTTCATGATGACTGTAAATATAAAATAATATTTTAAAGATCATACATATTTTCTGAGTAACTTCCATGTGCATGAAATAAAGAAACATTTGTTGGAAATAAGGCTAATACATTTTTAGAAAGATGTTGCTGAGACTGACATGCCTGCCCACTTACATCATACAGCTCTTTGGCATCCTGATCAGCTAGATCTTTGTCCACATCATCTCCTTCGTCACGATTAGCCTAGAAAAATTGACACATTGTTATGAACTTGAGTTCCTGCCTGAAAACAAAAAGGTGAAAATGGGGTGGTTTCAGAGGGGTAGCCTGGGAGAGTCAGCCTGGTGAAGCACTGCTCTCTGCTGCCATCTTTTGGGCACAACTGATAAACAGAGTAGTTTCAGGACAACACTTGTTTTCTCTCTCTCTCTCTCTCTCTCTCTCTCTCTCTCTCTCTCTCTCTCTCTCTCTCTCTCTCTCTCTCTCTCTGTAGGAATCAGGCCACCCATAAACCCACTGACCTCTTAAGCAGGCTGAAAGCAATCTCACAATGTCCCCTAAGGTCAGTCTATTGGAAAGCTGTCAAAATATCAAAGTTCACCTCTCAGGGTCCCAGTCCTGAAGAACCCTGAAGGTTGGCTATGTAATGTCTTGAAGTCTAACCCTTTGTGGCAGAGAATTCTAAGATGACCCTAGTGGCCCTCACCCTTAAATAATCTCTTCCCCTCAATAAGATAGCACACCTGCGATTATGCTGTATTAACATGGCAAAGGGGATGTTTACAGATGTGATTAAGATCCCAAATCGGTTGAAATCATCAAAAGGGATAATGTTCTGGTGGGTCTGACCCAATCAAGTGAGTTCTTAAAAGGTCAGAGATGGAAGAAGTCAGAGAGATGAGCTCCTACAGGCCTGGAGAAAACAACTTTGAACTGTTTGTGGGGGCACATGACAAGGACTGCAAGGAGCTGATAGTGGTCTCTGGTTGACAGATACCAAGAAAATGGGGACATCAGTTCTACAGCCACAAGGAGCTGAAACCTGCCAACCTGCCAAGCTTCAGTAAGCTTGGAAGAGGATACAGGTCCTCAGATGAAATGGTGGCCCTGGCCTGACACCAGGATCTCAGCCTGGAGAGATCCTGAGCAAAGGACTCTGGTAACCTTAACAGGATTCCTGACCTGCAAAAACGGGGAGATGGTAGATCCGTTTTGTTTTGAGTTGCTGAGTTGTGGCGATTTGTTATACAGCAGGAGAACACTTATCTACTTCCCACCACAGTCCGTCTATCCACATTGAGAGAAATGAGCAGAGCAAATGCACAGAACTCATAAGAGGGATGTGTCTCAATGAGATATAGATGCTGTCTGGCTGGAGGCCTGGCTGGGAGCTGGGTCCTTGCAGGGCCAACTCTGAAAGCCCCACTTTCCTAGCCAAGTTCCCTGAAGTGGTTCTTACAGGGAAGCAGAGTTGTATTGTGAAAAGGGTCCTGCTTGGTTCTGGCTCCTGGGCTGCGTCTTACTCTGTGTAAACCCATCCTCTCCAAGCTTGGCTTTCCTCATTGACAAAAGGAGGTGGTGAGGCTCAGTGAGATAACTCAGCAACTTTCAACCTTCTTCACCTCATGGCACATAAACTAATTTCTAAAACTCTGCAGCACTCCGAAAAATATATTTTTTTGCCTATCTGACAAAAAAGGTATAATTTTGATTCATTTACACCAGAAGGCTATAGTTGTGTTGGCTGTTGTCATTTTTTTATTTGACAATCTAAGGGAAAAAAAGGTCAGTGCCTCTGACTGAATAGTCTGATATTGCATGTTTTAAAAGTTCTTGTAGTGGACCCATTGAAAATACCTGAGATACTCATTAACAAAAAGGGATTGTAAACTGCAAATGACTAGAGTATTATTGTGGGGGAAATCCCAATTGAATAATTTCACAATAGCTGATCTGACAGCCTCGGTTGATGATCCATGGGTAACATTTTTAATAAAAGAAGGAGATGTTTACTGAATATATGGTCTTTTTCTGTCATGGTACTATGTTGCTCAGGGCTGTTTCCCAACCTCATAAAGTTCAGGAGACCTCTGCGCTGTTTGTTACCTGTAGCAGGGACACCAGAATGTTTTTTAGGTTTCCACTCGTATCATCTTTGACATCTGATTCAAGGTCCCTGTCAAATACTTTTGAAGAAGAAAAAAGGAAGGAAGAAGCAGAGGATTTAGTTTCCCATAGGCATTCTGAAAGGAACATTCTTTATCTGAAATCAGAAAAAAAGGTTACTTACACCTTTGGTAGGCTTCTTTGATGGAAATGATTTCCTAGAAAATGTAGTAAACAAAAATAAATACTGTGAGGTAGGTTAATGGATAAGATACAGAGACACTCACAGAGGGAAGAGTCTGGGATGGTCTCTGGACACAGGATGCTTCCAAAGAGGGCCAACCTATGGGTCAAAGCATAGGCCTGGAGCAGTTCCCAGGAGGTATGAAGGGGTCCCTTCCATGCAAACATTTCAAACACACAAGTAACATATACGAACACTCTTCTTAGGTCTAGAAGAGGTTATAGCTAAGCTAGTGTCTTTCATTACCTCCTTACCACACTGCACTCCTCCAACCGCACCTGGGCAGCCAGTGTTGGAAGTTCAGTGCATATCTTTGCAAATAAATTTTTTTGCCTTTGTATATAGATGTGTGCACTACTGAAAATATATAGAATCATTTTGTGTATGTGTTTTAAAAGTGGATACTGAACATACTGTGCTTTAAGTTATTTTTTTCACTCAATAATTTATGTTGGAGATCAGCTATACTTATAGTTACCCAATGTTTTTAAATGGACGTAAAAGGTTCCTTCCAGCGATTAAACTCCAGTTTGTTTAGCCAGCCTCCAGTTGGTGGACATTTAAGTTGTTTCTGATTGTTCCCTACTTCAAACAAGGCTTTATTCAGTAGACAATGTGTTGTGTGCAGGAGTATAAGTTTGTGTATAGGGTATGTCCTGGGACAATTGTTTTAAATTTCAATGGCTGGTGCCAGGGGATCCACTCAAGTGCTGCCTCAGTTTACACTTGAACCAGCAGTGTGTAAAAGGCATTTCTGCACAGTAACACCTGCAGGCTGTTGAAAGTGAAAGTCAGCATGCAGTGATGGGTAGTGGAGGGGTAGGTGGACAATAGCAATTAGAAGCCTGGCCCCTGTGCTTTTGTGAGTGGGAAGGGAGGTAGAGGGGGTTGGGGGACCACTTGTATCTAAGCAGCTCCCTTCTGTTTCTCTCCTCAACCACTACTTGGATTTGCCTGAATCTGGAGTTCTCTCTCTCTCTCTCTCTCTCTCTCTCTCTCTCTCTCTCTCTCTCTCTCTCCTTTCTTCTTTTTACTGTCATACCTACATGATTGACAATAAGGGGCTTTGCTTGTTTTTTGAGACCAGGACCCAAAAGGAACTAGGCTAAGAGGGAACAGCATATGGTCAAGTAGGATTAGGAAAATACTCATCAAAGTAACCTCTGGCCAAGGCAGGCTGCTGAGTGCCCTGATCTTGGACACTCGAGGGGACTGTGATGATTCTGCAAAGGGGGAGACCATTGAGGAGGGAAAGTTGTGTGACCATTGGGCTGAACGGATGCCACTGCCCTTTGCTAACCCTCCTTTAAGGCACAATTATAAATGGAAAGTTTTCATTATCTCGTGGGAAGTAAGGAAGTCCAGGTAAGCTCTGGAGAAGGTTTTACAGCTGTAGTTTGGAGCATGGTGGCACTTCTGGAACTTAGTCAGATAGCCCAGGCCCGGCAGAAGCCACCAGCTCAGGCTCATGGGCACACAAGGCTTAAAGGGCCTTTCAGTGGCTCCAACCACTGCTTCTGGTTCCTACCTGGAGGCCTCACCAATGTAGAGATTTTCTGGCATTTTCTTGCTGGGCCTCCCCAGTTTACTGTGATGGGTAGTTGTGGAAGAGGAAGGGGAGTTCGGGGGAGATGTCCAAATAATGATTTTAGACCCTCTTTACCTTTGTGGCTTCTGGAATCTAGGCTGTTTCATGGGCTTCCCCTGGGGCCTTAGCAAATGCTCTTTTCAGCTGCTGGAATGTGGCATGTGCCCAGAGGGCCAGGGGAGAGGGCTGTAGATGGAAGGACACAGAACCTCCAGAGAGGTGCTGGCAGCCTGGGATCCCCCTGCACCACCCACCTCTCTGCCTCCGTATGGTCCTTTCTGTGCTCCCTGCTGAATGAGAGCCATGCACGAGGTGGCTGCCCACACATGCTTGGACTGCTTATCGCAGTATTCGCTCCAAAAGACCTGCGAAGTCAGATTGGGAGGGAGGAAGCAGAGCCTTTCCTGCTGCATATAAAACTGTGCATCTGTTTGGAAAAACAAAGGCTGTTCTGGTACAGCTTTCCTGGAAGCATCTATTATGTCAAGCCAGTGGCAGTAACCCCAAGACTGACAGCCAGAGGACTGAAGAGGCATCTTTCCAGCATGGGCCAAGTGGACACATTTCTGCTAAGAGATTTGCTCACCCAAGGATGCAGTGTCCCTTCTGCCTGCTGCTGCCATCTCCGAGAGGTGTGTGGATGCTCTCTTGGGGCTGGGATCGGGGCTGAGGGCTTGGTTGGGACTAACCTTATTGGTTCTTGTGCACAGAACCTCGATGAGCATTGCCTCATCTGTGCCCAGACCCTTCATGGCCTTCTGCAGCTGACGGGCATCATACTCGCTGGGCCAGTCCAGCAGCGCCAAGGCTGTCTTCTTGAAATGCCCACTCAGCTCACTCTCCAGCACCTCCTGCAGGTCCTGTCAGAAGACATCAGAAGCCCTGGCTCTGAATGGTCTGGGAGGAGAGGGTTGGGGGTCTGCTCTCCCACCACATGGCCTCGGGTCCTCAAGAACCTGCCAGGGACACTCAAGGGGTGATCAAAATAGGAGCTCTATGGATACAAGTGACCTGCTCTGGGGACCGTGGTCACCCTGACTACCACCCATTCCCCCAGGACTAGCAGAGGGGT
Organism: Antrozous pallidus; assembly: GCA_027563665.1. Taxonomy (NCBI): domain Eukaryota; kingdom Metazoa; phylum Chordata; class Mammalia; order Chiroptera; family Vespertilionidae; genus Antrozous; species Antrozous pallidus. Next base: position 48,155,780 of record CM050510.1, read on the forward strand.
AGAGAGAAGATTCCCTGCTCGGGTCTGGAGGCCCAAAGGTGAATCACAATAATAAGCAGCATTTGCAGAATATTTGGGGGATCAGAGGGCTTTCTCACTGATTCCCAGAATGGCCCCAGCAGGGGATATATGAACATTACCCCTATTTACTGACCTCAAAAAGATGAATAACTCACCCCCAGACACTCAGCCAGAAAGGACTAAAATACAGGCTTGTAATTTTTAAGAGGAGCAGATCATTTGCCACCTAAATGGGAATGTTTGTGAGTGAAAAGGGGCACTGTGGATAATTTCAGAAGAAAAGAGGACTAAGCAGGGACTTTCTTGGGCAAACCAGATATATGGTCACTCTGGTTTTCTTGTGAAATCCTGGAAGGAACAATTAGTTGATGTCTGGATTATCAGATCAACTGTCACGGTATCACAGTACTTGTGTTCAAGTCACCCTTATTTTACTTATTAATACCACATTCCCGTAACTTTTATTATAATATATAGTTACAATTGTTCTATGTTATTATCAGTTATTGTTGTTACTTTCTTCTTGTGCCTCATCTATAAATTAAACTTTAGCATAGATGGGTATGGATAGGAAAAAACCAGAATATATTAGGGTTTGATACTAACTGCAGATTCAGGCATCCTCTGAAGGTTGTGGAATGTGCCCTCTATGTCTGGGGCCACTGTATATAGAACTGCAGAGAAAAGAAATCTGGCTGCCTATTTTTACAAGCCACAGGCATGAAAACAAATCCTTGTGTGTTTACATTCTGCTTGAACACAGAAGCTGGTTCAGGGTGCCTCAGCTCTAACCCTGGTTCTCCAGCTAGCGAGTCGTGTCACCTGGTTCTCTCTGAGCTCAGCTGGCAGGGGGACTTCGGTCTGTTCATCTCTAACTGTCTGCTAGCTTTGCGATGCTGTGATTCTAGATCACTCTCCGAAAGTCTCACTGTCTGGAATTGCAAAGCTTTGTGCCAGAGCATGTGCACTGTATTTTACCAGAGCCCCAAGGCCCTCACTTCAAACCCACTTACTCTTATTTCACAGTAAAACTGGAGAGTCTGCATTGGACTTTCCATATTGCCACAGTGGGAAGAGACATGGCACTTGAGGGGCTGCAGCAGTTAGTGGGGCTGGCATGGATGATGGCTCAACATCATTCAGTCCCATTAAATGCAGCCGAACTGCAGCATCATCAATGAATGACACTGACAAGCCCGAGTGTGAAGAGAGATACAGAAAGCCATCTGGACCACGTGGTGTGTCAATAAATAGCCGTCTCATGGCGATGGGTTCCCTAGGCGGGAGCTTTGGCCCCGCAATCCTGGATTTTCTTACTTGCATGTGATTTTGCATATGTCATGTAAATGCATGAGCTCCACCCCTCCTCTCTGTCAAATGGGAACATTTATGCCCAGCATAGCTCCCCTTTGTTGGTGTGTTGCTGGCATTATCCTGCTTGATTCTCCCAGAACCTGAGAAGGGAGGTAAGTTATCATTGTCCTTCTATATGTGAGGAGACTGAGGACTAAAGAGTCTGTTGCCTGCCCAATGTCAAATTAGAAAAAGCCATCTCTCTCTCTCTGTCTGTTTATACTGAGTGATTGAAACTATGAAGGGTTCATAAATATGGATTAGAATACATTATATTAATTAACACTCACTTTGCATATTGATCATTCTAATGACATTAAGAAAAGGTTAAATTGTGTTAATTATATAGTAATAAAAATATAAAGCATAATGCATACTTAATGTTTCTATATGTAACACTATTAACAACAACAAAATGAAAGAAATGTTTTGGTGGCTTTTTTTTTTTAGTTTTCTGTACTGATCACTATGAAAGACATATCATTCTTGAAGACAGCCAAAATAAAAGAAGAAATCTTCGATAAAGACCCACTTGTGAAAACTGATTTTCAAATCACTGGTCTATCTGTAAGTTAGTAAGTGGAATTAGTCCAAATGAGTGGAGAAAATGGCATAGAAAAATGAAGTCAATTTAAAAAAAATAATGAGTTAGAGAATACTGGTTTTACGGGCCATTAAGTTAATGAGGCAATTTCAGTTTTCTGAAGTCAATTCAAGTTTTAAATAGTTATTTCTTTTCCCTCTTGGGCTAATTTGTTGAAGCTGTAAAGACACTCTGCTGCCTGGGGAGCATCAAGGACAGAAGCATGAAGGCCAAGGCCATCTGCATGCTTTTGTGGACCCTTGGACTCACCTTGCCATTCATTGCCTTGTACTTTTGCTTTATTTGTTGCCTCTCATTCGATGTCCTGCTTGATAAGATTTCAATGATGGTCGCTTCATCAGTTCCTAAAGGGCAGGAGAGTGAAGCAAAGTAAATATGAACAAGAAACATGATGGAGATTTATTGTAGTCAAGTGTGAGAAAGCCAGGGTTGTGGTCAGAGACTGTGGTGGAACCCTTGTACTTTAGCTTCAATGTCTTGTGGAGAATGGTATTCTTTTCACTCACTTGACAAATATCTGTGGGGGCCTTACACTGTATGAAGCACAGTGCTAGGTATTGTGGTGGTAAAAGGAAGAAATCTATGGCCTATTCCTTAATTTCACTCCTAGGTATATGCTCAAGAGAAATGAAAACAAATGTCTATGCAAAACATATACGCGAATGTTTATTGCAGCATCATTCATAATAACCAAAAGATGGAAACAACCAGAATGTCTATCAGTGGACAAATGGATAAACAAAATGTGGTATAGCTGTACAATGGAATATTAATTAGCCAGGAAAAGGAATGAAGTACCAATACCAGCTGCAATATGAATAAGCCTTGAAAACATGATGCTAACTGAAAGAAGCCAATCTCGGAAGATCACGTTAGATGATTCCATTCATGTAAAAGTCCAGGATAGAAAAATCTATAGAGACAAAATGTAGGCTAGTGGCTGGGCTGTGTTGGGTAGGGGACTGAAAGCTAAAGGGTGGAAAGTTTCTTTTAGAGGTGATGAAAAGATTCAAAATTCAGCATGATGATGGACCATTCACTTAGTCTTGGATTAGTTTCCACTTTACAGTTCTGGGGAGACCTAGCTCTTTAATTTCAATTAGAGAAACAGAACATTCTAGGATGAGCTCACTTGTAAAAATAGTAGGGGTTAATTGCCTGCCTCTTTCTGGTTCAGTTCCAACACTGTTATTTATGTTGTTCCTCTTCATTTCCTCCTGTAGCATCATCTACATAATGTGTATCAGTTACTTCCTCTGTGACTTTTTTTTTAGCTTCTAAGTGCCAGAAATCTCACCTCAAGAGGGATTTCTTTTAAAATCTCTTGAATCCACCCCTTTCTTTCTAGGTGCGCTGCTCTTGCCTGGGTCTAGGGCTCCCATATCTTGAGCCTGGACCTTTACAGTTGTCATCCCTGGAAAGAGCCTTCCTACCTCCAAGGTGGCTCCTGTCTTGTGGCAACCAGGAATCTGGGGCTCATCCATGGCTTCCTGTTTTCTCTCACCCCACATCCCATTAGTCACCACTAAAACCTCAGGTGCAGCCATTTCTCTCCATCTCCACCTCTATCACATTGCTCAGCAGAACTAATGACACCCACATGGGTTTCCTGCCTTACTCTCTCCTTTTCCAATCAGCGTTCACTCTCCCCAGAATGATCTTTCTGATGAGCAGGTCAACCTGCTCACGCCTGTGCTTCACACCCTTCAATAAAAGCCCCTTTAAATCCATAAGTCTCAACTCTTCATTGGGGCATATGAAGCCTTTTAGATTAGTTCCTACTTGCCTGTCTAAGTCTTGCCCCTCCCCACTCACCTGCTCCCAGGCCTCCCTTCCATCAATTCTATGAATCACTTGCAGCTTCTAGTACAAATATCACTTTCTCTCTCACCGCTGAGTGTTGCATGGGCTGTTCCCTCTACCTGGAACATCTTTATCTTTGACCATCACTTTCATTCCTACTCCTCCTTTAGGACTTAATTCACTGGCTCATGTGGCCTGTTTTTCTACCACGCCACTGTGCAAGTTCCATGGAGTGGGGGGTTCTGCTTGCTGCTACATTCACAGAGAAGCTCTCAGTATTTCCCAGAAGACTTGATGAGTGAAGGAATGTTCAAATGCATGCATACATGTGTGAATGAATGAATGAATGAATGAATGGAGAAGTTTGCACTGAATTCTACCGAACCTTGTCTCTGCATTGGTGTCGGCTGCATGTGCTTCTCAGGTGGACTGTATGTAACAGGAACCAATGGGAAGCCCTCTACTCTGAAGCCATAGTCAACCTATACCTGGATAATTCAGGAAAATGGAGTTAAAATGTAAAAAGTAATGTCATTTAGACTTTCCTTCCTGAGATGCTTTACAAAGAGAAATCAAAGAGCAAAGCAGCCTGGAGGTGTGGGGAAGCATGGAAATGACTAGATTTCCTTCAAGCCCTTTGAGTCTGGGTCCCAGGTTTATCCTGGGAGCCGTTCCCACTACCCAAGAAGGGATTAACTGAACAGTGACCTCATCTTACATTTCACAATATGCGTGTCATCTGAGCAGTCTGTGCTGCCCAACAATTTCCTGTAAACATTTACAATGGTTTGAGGCACTGGGGCCAGTCCCCAGTGGTTCTGGGAAAGACTTTTAAAAATATGAGACAAGAAGGAACCTCAGCCCTGACTGTGCATGGGACATTGTCGAGTAATTACACAGCAGAGGTCAAGACAGGGTGACCAGCAGCCTCGGGAGGGCTCCTGGCATTTGCTTTCCCAGTAATTTTCTGGGAAGATACCAAGTTGAGTTTCAGCAGGATGAAGGTCACTGGGTTTGAAGTGCCCTCCTCTTCACACCAGAGGCCCATGTGCCAGATGAGTGAGCCCCACAGTGAGCCAGGGGCAGCAGCTTAGCTTTCCCCACAGGCTCCAGATGCCAGCCACAGCCTGCCCCACTGAGCCCAGGGCTGCAGCCCTATCTTTGGTGCCCAAGGGCCAGTCCCTTCTCTTAACACCAGTGGGCGCCTAGCTGGTTTGGCCAAAAGGTCCCAGGTTTGATTCTGGTCAAGGCACATACTCTGGTTGCAGATTCCTCCCCAGCTAGGGCACTGGTCAGGGCTCATGCAGGAGGCAGCCCGTCAATGTGTTTCTCTCACATCAATGTTTCTCTCTGTCTTTCCCTCTCTCTTCCACTCTCCCTAAAAATCAATGGAAAAATATCCTCGAGTGAGGATTAACAACAATAACAACAAAAACACCAATAGACTTTCCAATCCCTCCATTTCTCCTTTGGAAATGAAGGTGCAGGCAATGAAGCATGAATGAAGGATAATTTTACCTGCGTGGGAAGGTCATTATTTTCTACTTGATCACTGGTTTAGTTTCCTGACACTGTATTAATTCTCATAAACTTGGGGCTTAAAACAACAGCAGGGCCTCACTCCCCTCAGAGGCTCGGAAGGTGGCCAGCAAGCCTCGTGTTCCTTGGTTTGTGTCTGCATCGCTGCCTGTCTTCACTTGGCCTTCTCCCTGGGTCTTGTCTTCTGTCTCCTTTAAAGATACTTGTCAAAGGATTTAGGGACCATCCAGGTAATCCAGGATGATCTCATTTCAAAATCCTTAATGACATATGTAAGGACCCTTTCCCAAATAAGGTCATATCACAGTTTCCAGGGGGAGATTTTTTGGGGGAGAAGAGACTGGGCACCATTTAACCTGGTACACCCTCAGCAATAGAGAATAAGGAGAGTACAAGGGTGTGCCTCTTCGCTGCTCATACTAATCTAATCGCCTTTGTGTGGACTTTGGATGTGAGGATATTGTTGAAAAGGAGAAAATGAGCATAGAGTGAGGGCCAATGAGGTGCTGGGCCCTGTGCTGCCTACTTTACCCTCAGCACTTCCCTGTGTGGAGACAATATTAGCCCCATTTTGTAGACAAGACAACAAAGGTCGGGCACCCGTAAGGGCAGAGCAGGAGCTCAAATCCAGGCCCAAAGTTCATCCCCATGCCCGGGGAGGGGTAAGGCCTGGGTTCAGGGTCGTAAGGTCAGCTCCTGTGTGGCTTGAGCGGCATTGCTTCCTTTCCATGGACCTCACAGGGACTCGACCTCGTGCCCCAAAGTGAGATTCCAGGACTTGCTGCATCAGCATCACCAGGAAACTCACTGGAAATGGACAATCTCTGAAACCCCTCAGGTCCACCCAATCAGCACTTGCATGTTAATGAAGACTCAAAAGCATATTAGGTTTGAGAAGCTGGGGACTCAACATCTCCATGGCAGCTTTCCTCTCTAAGACCTGTTTCTGTTTCTGTGAGGGAGAATGGCAGACATTCTTTTACATTGGGGTCCATACACTGTCAGGATTAAGGAATTTTCTTCAGAAAGATCCTGCTGGGATGTGGGCAGCAGAGGGACACAGAGGCCTGAGAGGAAGGCCTGACAAAGAGCATCAACACTGAGGGGACAGTCAGGGGCTATTGCCCCCCCACCCCCGCCAGACCCAGACTAGACAGTACTTAGGAAAGAAGAAGAAAGACACCAAAGAAACAATAAGGAAATCTCTAAGTTTCAAGTTGCTCTTTGAAAAAATCAAATATTTTGTGGATTAGCATTCTTATTGTTTTGAATTGAGTAGATTGTGAGTGGGTAGAAAGTGCACATAGTATTTTGAATTATGGGGCCTCTAGACCTGTTCTACTTAATACAGTGGATACATTTGGCTGTTGAGGACTTGAACTGTGGCTGGTCCAAGTTGAAATGTTCTGTGAGTGCAGAATACATATTATATTTTGAAGATTTAATGTGAAAAAATGGATGTCAAATATCTCATTAATGATCTTGATATTGATTGCTGAAATACTTTTGATACAGTATTGAGTTAACTAAAATTTATAATTCAGGTATTCAAGAAGGAACCAAGATGGCGGCATAGGTAAAACACCTATCTTGCTGTCATGCTCAGCAATTTTAACACTACAACTTAACGAAAGAACAAACACCTTCCAGAACAACCAGAAAGCTGGCCGAGTGAAAATTCCACAAATAAAAGTGAAGATAAGACACTGTGACTCAGAGGAGCGGTGCCGGACAGCATTGAAAGATTCGCGCAGAGAGAGGTTTGGAGCGCGTGCTGCGGAAGGGCGGGCGGCTGAAAACCGGCCAGTTTTCTTGAACAGGGAGACAAAGACGTCCCACTGGACTGATTCTCCAGCTCTGGGCGAAGTCCAGGGAACCCACTATCATACGGGGTGAAAACTGGACAGTGGGAGGGCACACCGAAGCTTGGGTGCTGCAGGGGTCTCCCGGCTTGTGGAGAAGGCAGCTTGCACGAACAGCTCAGCTCCGTGACGGCGCAGAGAGCGCACCGTGACTTGCTCTCTCATTCGGAAAACCGTCAGTCTGCTTTGTTTTACGACCCTGGGTGAGACATTAGGTGTGCAGACTCATTTGGGGAGAGTCTGAATTCCCTGGCAGCCGGTGGAGCTTGGCAGCGGCTCTCTCTCAGAGGTGCTGGCAGCCATTGCCACCAACACAGACTCCCTGGGGCTGCATAGGGCGAAGCTATGCTGTCTGCTTGGCCCAGAGACTCCGCCCATCCAACTTGAGCACAGCTGAACTTCACAGACAATTGGCCTGGAGGTCAACCCCTCCAAGTGCTAACAACAATTAACCTGAGCTAAACTGCAGCAAGACTGTGTAACCCATAGCCACCTCAGGTAACTGGGGAGGCTGACCCACTGTCCCTAGTAGGAAGTCTACCATACAAAGCTAATTGACCAACTCAGGGAAGCAGCCACCATGCAGAGACATGGAAAGAAATCAAATGAGAAAGAAATGGAGGAAAAAAAACGACTGTTCATGGAATTCAAAACCACGGTTATAGGGCTTCTCAAGAGGCTCCAACAAAAGGTCAAGGCCTATAAGGAAATAAACGAGACCACAAAGGAAATGATCAAGACCAACGTGGAAATGAATGAGTCCTACAAGGAAATGAAGGAGACCCTCAAGGATATGAAGGAGACTCTCAAGGATATGAAAAAGGACCAACCAGAAATTAAGCATACGCTAACTGAAATAAAAAATATTATACAAAGACCTAAAAGTGCTCTGGAGCACCCCAAGAACCAAGTTAAAGATTTGAAATACAAAGAGGTAAAATCCACTCAGCTGAAAAAGCAAGAAGCCAAAAGAATCCAAAAAATTGAAGATAGTATAAGGGGCCTCTGGGACAACCTCAAGCATACCAACATCCGAATTATAGGGGTGCCAGAAAAAAAGAGAGAGCAAGACAATGAAAACCTATTTGAAGAAATAGTGACTGAAAACTTCCCACACCTGGTGAAAGAAATTGACTTAGGAGTCCAAGAAGCACACTGAACCCCAATATATAGGAACCCTAAGAGGACCACACCAAGGCACATCATAATTAAAATGCCAAGAGCAAAAGACAAAGAGAGAATATTAAAAGCAGCAAGAGAGAAACAGTTGGTTACCTATAAGGGAGCACCCATATGATTGTCAGCGGATTTCTCAACAGAAATGATGCAGGCCAGATGGGAGTGGCAAGAAATATTCAAAGTGATGAACAGCAAGAATCTACAACCAAGATTACTCTATCTTAGCAAAGCTATCATGCAGAATTGAAGGCCAGATAAAGTGCTTCGCAGATAAGAAAAAGCTAAAGGAGTTCATCACCACCAAACCAATATTATATGAAATGCTGAAAGATATTCTTTAAGAAGAGGAAGAAGAAAAAGATAAAAGTGTAAATTATGAACACCAAATACACATCTATCAACAAATGAACCTAAAAATCAAGTGAATTAATAAGCTGATGAACAGGATAAACTGGTGAATGTAACAGAATCACGGACATAGAGAGGGAATGGACTGACAACTCTTGGGGAGAAAGGGGGTGTGGGAAGTGCAGCAAGAGACTGGACAAAAATCATGCAACTATGGGAGAGGACAGTGGAGAGGGGTGAGGGTGGAGGGTGGGATGGGTATCAGGTGGAGGGGAACTATAGGGGGGGAAGGGAACAATGTAATTAATAAACTGAACAATAAAGATAAAAAAATAAAATTTATAATTCAAATTAATTTCACTTCTTTTTCTTTTAAAATCTGGCTTCTCAAAAAATTTAAATGACCCACATGGCTCACCTTTGTGGTTTTTGGACAGCAAGGCCCTGGACATTTAAATCCAGTCCTGGTAGCGATGGTATATCAATGAGATGGGTGCATGGTCTTGCTGACAACTTTTGCCAATAATACAATTTTGCTTTGGCTTATGCTTCTTGGTAAAGGTTGGAATGCTAGACCTTCAACTAAGTAGTAGCTTTCTAAGATGGCCCTAGTTTCTGTCCACCCACCCTCATTTCATAACTCTTGAGCAAGATAATTAACCTCTGAGCCTCGGCATTCTCATCTGTTACATTATTATAATACTAGAGGCCTAGTGCATGAAAATTCATGCACTTAAGAGTTCCCTCAGCCCAGCCTGCGCCCTCTCGCAGTTTGTGACCCCTAGGGGAGAGTGGGCCTAAGCTGGCAGGCAAACAACCCTGGGAGCCCTTGCTCCTTACCGCCCACCTGCTTACTGCTCCTTACTGCTCAGCTCACTGCTTCTTAGCACTTCCTTGGAGGGGGGAGAATCTCCTTCCACCACCACTGTGCTCACCCAGCTTTGGGCTGAGCGGCGCTCTCCTGTGGGAGCACACTGACCATCAGGGGGCAGCTCCTGAATTGAGCGTCTGCTCCCTGGTGGTCAGTGTGTGTCATAGCCACCAGTCATTCCACCATTCAATTGATTTGCATATTTGTCTTTTATTATATAGGACAACTTTACAGGGTTGTTGGGAGGATTATACAAGATGATGGGCATGCAATACCCAGCTTGGCACTTGGCACTTAGAAAGTGCTCTACAAAAAAGTGACCAACATAAGAGTGGTCCCACCTTGTGACCACTTCCAAACACATCCAAAAGGGAGGAGAGAACACTGCATGACTGCCATTCAGTAGGGGTCTCACCTGTGCTTACTGAACTACACTCTAATGATGGGCTGAGAATGTGGGGATTTATCTTTAACCACAGCTGAATCATTCCCACACCCACTTCAGCTCTTGGTTCCAACCCACATCCAGGTGTTAGGACCTCACTCAAGAGGCAGCAGGGAAGCACCTGTGAGGCTGGCTCAGCCACTCTGCAGAACTCAGAACTATAAACATCCTGTCCCTTCTAGGCAAATGTATCTCCCAACAGTTGTGCAAATACAAGATTGGCCAGGTCTGGATATAAGCTAGGGGCAGCTACCCTCTGCTGAGCTTTCCTCTGATGCCCCAAACCAAGCAACCTGGTTAACATTTTTCACTTCCAGCTCGCTCTCTCTCTCTCTCTCTCTCTCTCTCTCTCTCTCTCTTTCTCTCTCCCTCTCCTATTCTCTCTCCCTCCCCCCTCTCTCCCTCTTTCTTCCCCACCCTCTCTTTATCTAATTTATTTAAGAATATTTACTATGTAGAAATCTCTTCTACCACTTCCCTTCCAGATCTTTCCCAACCTCAACTCCTTTGAGATGTCCTAACATTTCTTGGGCAATAAAGGGATACGAGGGGTTTAGATGACATTAGCATTCATGAACTATACTTCTCCTGAATTTTCTTCTACATCCAGGGCAAATTAAATGTCATACTATCCAATTTCTAACTGTTATATCAAATCCTGAAAAGCAATAAGATCTGATTATAACTTTAGAATCTTTTATAAAGATCCTTAGAAGTAATCAACTTGGGTTAACCTAGAGGACACAAGTTAACTGGGAAGTCATCTTCCTAAAATCATGGAAAAGTTGGATGTGGGATCAAAGTTAATCAACTTCAAAAGTAAATTAGCAAACAAAATACATTCCATACCCATTCCTTTGCAGGCTTTGCTCAGCTTTTTGGCATCTCGATTCACATCAAACCCCTGATGACTTCTCTCTTTGGCCTGCAGGAAATAATTGAACAGGCGAGTGGACAATAATAGGCATTCTTAAATTATCTGTGGCCAAAAATTGGTAGCTAATTAGAAGAGCAAGAAGGTATGCAAATGAGGGACCAGCTGCCACTTTACATGTGGGTATATATGGAAATCAGCTGGGAACACTCTGGCTTAGGAGAGATGGCTGGTACTCCTTGGGCCAGCTGGCCATGGATAGCTGTGGAGAATGGGCCCCTCTGTTCTCAAAGACAATCAGCCTGGCCATCTCTGGGGTGAGTAACTTCCATATCAACCCTACATTTGTGTGACTGTCTCTGAAATAGTATAATGCAGTGGCCGGTGTCCTACATGCTGGTCCCCCCTTTTGCCATGAGACACAAGTATATCTAGGGAATAGGTGTTGCCACGCAGAAGCTGAGGATTCTAGGATCTTATTCCAGATGCAGTTGATGGCCTGGGGGTAAAGCTTTGCCATTCGTACAAAGAAAGACAATATTTAGTTAAGCAGAGGTACCATATATACCAGCCATAGAATAGTTACTGGTTTTCACTGCTCCTTGGGGAAAGAAAGTTCTGTGTACAGACTAAGCTAATGTTTCTCATACTTCAGTCATTGGCATAATACATGAACTGATTTGTCCACAGCTCCTTAATTCTACGTTATTATCTACATTATTATTTGCTTAATATTTTTGTTTCAACAGACCTTCTTTGTTTTTACTTAAAGTTATTTTAAGAAGGAAACTTCTATAAGCAATAAAATGCAAAACTAGGATCAGTTGCCTAAACAAAAGATAAACATGAAAATAAATAATCACTGTAAACATTTTAAAGGTTAATTGCAGTTATGCAACTAGTAGGTTTGAACACACCCTGCATTTCTCAGTGCTTTGTCTTTCCTCACAGAGACTCTCCTTGAGGAGGTGTCACTGTTTCCCATCCTTCAGTGAAGGCCAATCTAAGGGCTCCATCTATATCACGGATTCTACTCTCCCTCCCTTCATGTCCTATGGCTCCTATTGGGAATGAATAGCACATATATAAGGGCTAGTGGTCATGTTGTATTTATCTGTCTGGCATCTCAAGTTTGTGTGGTCTCATTGGACTGTCGGTTATGGGGCTTGGGCCCCATTGTCTTGCTCTTGGTAGGACACAAACCATGTCACTCTGGCAGTTGTGGCTGGTTCAGGAGTAGGTAATCCAAGCAGCATTAATTAATCTTTCTCTTGGTTGCTAAATAAATATTGAGAGATACATCTGTCCCCAGTGGGCTAGCTAAGCTAGAGAGTGTGGATCTAGGGCTGCCGGCATCCACGCTGTCCACTGAAACATGAGTTCAGAAGTAAGCAAAGCAGAGATAAAAAGAGTAAAAATATGGAAGTTGGGAGGGGAAAGCAAGAGTGAGAGAGAAGAGAGATTGAATAACATTGTATAAATCCTCAGGTACAGCACTGCCTATGCCCTTGTACTTGCCAGTTTCATTAAGTAGCAAACTACCACTTTCTCTTAAGTTAATACAGGTTTCCACGCTTGCAATCAAAGGTGTCCTGAGTAATATCCATGGACTGGGTGAAGCCTGGCATCTAGGCCTTGGTTAGTGGAGAATCGTGTCATCCTAGAGCCAAAGGGATCTTCATGGCCACCTGGTGCCTCCCTGCCTTTAGATTGTAAGTGCGTGGCCCATCCTGAAGTAGGTGTTGCCAACACAAGTCAGGAGGGGACCTTCCATTTGTTCAGCACCTGCCACGTGCTAGATAGCATCTTCATTTACAGACCTTTCTTCATTATTCACAGGGAAGATTGGGCCTTAGTAATCTGCTTTACAGGTCAGGAGAGCTGGCTGCAGACAGGTTAGGGAATTTGTCTGAGGTCTGCGGGATGCAGGCTTGTGCCCAGCTCTACGTGTCTCTTCAGGTCCATGTTCTTGGGCCCAGTGCGTCATCCCGCCTCTCACTCTGTGACCGGGGCCTTTGTGTCCAGCAGAGGAGTGACATTTCCAAGTTTCCCTTCCCAATCTTCTATGGGCTACAATATAAGAAAGCTATCTGGTGCTTCTGAAGACGTGTTGGCAGGACCAGTGACAGAATTTGTGGGGCTCAGTGCAGAATGAAAATGTAAGGCTCCTTGGTCAGAAATGATTAAAAATTTTAAGACAGTGACTACTGAGTGTGGGGCCCTGTGTAACTAACTGCACAGGCTTCACACTTACAAAGCCTGCCCTGCCCCCCCTTTCTTTTAAGACTTTTTATTGCCGAAGCTGGTTTGGCTTAGTGGATAGAGCGTCGGCCTGTGGACTGAAAGGTCCCAGGTTCGATTCCGGTCAAGGGCATGTACTGTGGCTGCGGGCACATCCCCAGTGCGGGGTGTGCAGGAGGCAGCTGATAGATGTTTCTCTCTCATCGATGTTTCTGACTTTCTATCCCTCTCTCTTCCTCTCTGTGAAAAATCAATAAAATATACTTTTAAAAAAAAGACTTTTTATTGATTTTCAGAGAGAGAGGAAGTGAGAGGGAGAAACATCAATGTGAGAAACATTGATCAGTTGCCTCCTGTATGCCACATGGGGATCAAGCTCAAGATCCAACCTTATACCCTGACCAGGAATTGAACTGGCAGCCTTTCAGTACATGGGATGATGCTCAACTGAGTCACATGGCCAGAACACCCGCCCTGCTTTTTGATGAAAGTCTGGAAGGGGTGGTTTTCTTAGTGTGGGAATGCGGGTAATCTTGGAGAGGTAAATGGTGCCCACACTTTTAATTAGAAGCATTACAGAGGCCTCAGGAAGAGAAGTGGAATTGAACCAGAAATCTCTGATTAACAGACTGAAATCTGCAGAAATCTCTTATTAACAGACTGATTCATATAATGTTCTGGATGTCATTTTAGCTTCATCAGGGCAGATAACTATTATCTGTCCCACTTCACAACTGACAAATTGAAAAAGAGACGCAGGTTGTGAGGTTGTGCCCCACTGGGAGCCTGGCCAATGGACACAGGGCTGGAGTCCATCTGGGGTCACCCTTGCTGAGATGGTGCTGGCAGTGCTACTTCTTGCCCAGAGGGACACTTTTTCTCATTTGCACAAAGATGCTGCCAGGGCTTGCAGGTGCCATGTGGAGACTTGCTTGAGATCACCTGGCCAGGTGATGGCCAAGCTACGGCCAGGGCTGGAACCAGGACTGTCTGACTGTCACGTATGAAGTGAGATTCCTGCCTCTAATTCGTTTTCCTAAGGGAGTTCCATCCTATCTAACAAAAGAGAAGCATGCATGAGGAACCAAGATGGCGGCATAGGTAAACACCTATCTTGCTGTTCCACACAACAATTTCAAAACTACAACTTAACGACAGAACAAACATCATCCAGAATCACCGGAAAGCTGGCTGAGTGAAAATGCCACAAATAAAAGTAAAGACAGGATACTATGACTCAGAGGATACATGTGGAGTCAGAGGTTTGGAGCCATGCGTGCGTGCAAGCAGATAGGGCAAGCGGCTGCAAACCTGGCTGGTTTTCTCGAACGGACCTACGAGGAAATGAATGAGACCTATGAGGATATGAACAAGACCCTCGAGGATATGAACGAGACCCTCAAGGATATGAAAAAGGACCAACTAGAAATTAAGCATACACTGACTGAAGTAAAAAATATTATACAAAGACCTAAAAGCAGTCTAGAGGACCACAAGAACCAAGTCAAAGATTTGAAATACAAAGAGGCAAAATCCACTCAGCCAGAAAAGCAAGAAGCAAAAAGAATCCAAAAAATTGAAGATAGTGTAAGGGACCTCTGGGACAACCTCAAGTATACCAACATCTGAATTATAGGGGTGCCAGAAAAAGAGAGAGAGCAAGATAATGAAAACCTACTTGAAGGAATAGTGATTGAAAACTTCCCCCACCTGGTGAAAGAAATTGACTTAAAAGTCCAAGAAGCACACAGAACCCCAAACTATAGGAATCCAAAGAGGACCACACCAAGACACATCATAATTAAAATACCAAGAGCAAAGGACAAAGAGAGAATAATAAAAACAGCAAGAGATAAACAGTTACCTATAAGGGAGCACCCATATGATTGTCAGCGGATTTCTCAACAGAAACTATGCAGGCCAGAAGGGAGTGGCAAGAAACATTCAAAGTGATGAATAGCAAGAATCTACAACCAAGATTACTCTACCCAGCAAAGCTATCATTCAGAATTGAAGGTCAGATAAAGTACTTCGCAGATAAGAAAAAAGCTAAAGGAGTTCATCACAGCCAAACCAACATTCTATGAAATGCTGAAAGATATTCTTTAAGAAGAGGAAGAAGAAAAAGATAAAAATAAAAATTATGAACAACAAATACACATCTATCAACAAATGAATCTAAAAATCAAGTGGATTAAAAATCTGATAAACAGGATAAACTGGTGAAAATAACAGAATCATGGACATAGAGAGGGAATGGACTGACAATTCTTGGGGAGAAAAGGGGTGTGGGAGGTGCAGCAAGAGACTGGACAAAAATCATACACCCATGGGAGAGGACAGTGGGGGGAGGTAAGGGCAGAGGGTTGGATGGTACTGTGTGGAGGGGAGCTATAGGGGGAAAAGGGGGAACAATGTAATTAATAAACTGAACTCTAAAGATTAAAATATTTTAAAAAAGAGAGAAACATGCAAATTTGACTGTACCTTTGTTATGCTACCAGCCAATCAGGAGTGGGGAGTGGGGCCACATGGTGCGTAACCCCACCCCTGGCACCACCTTTACGTGGCCTGGGGAATGGGCACCATGGGCCTGGGGAGCAGACGCTGCGCTGGCAGTCCTAGCAGGCCTGTCATGCCCATTCCCCAGGCCACGCTGAGGCTGGTGGGAAGGCTGGCCACCGCTGCACTTTGCTGCGGGTGCTGGGGGTCCCAGATAGCAAAGGGCATGTGTGGGGGTCCCAGATCGCTGGCATGTGCACGAAGGATGGGGCCACAGGAGGCCAGGGGGGAAGACTGGCCACTGCCACACTTCAGCACGCGTGCCGGGGGTCCCAGATTGCCATGGTGGCAGTGCCAAGGCAGAGGTTATTAGGGGTTATCAGGCCAGAAGGGGAGGACAGTTGAAGGTGATCAGGCTGGTGGTGGGGGGCAGTTGGGGCTGAGCAGGCCAGCAGAGGAGACCAGTTGGGGCAATCAGGCCAGCACGTAGAGTGGTTAGGGATGATTAAGCAGTCAGGCAGGTGAGTGGTTAGGAGTGGATTGTGAGGGGGTTGTCCAAGTGCCAGTTTAGGCTTGATCCCATAGGGATCTCAGATTGGAGAGGATGCATGCTAGACTGAGAGACAATCCACCCCCCAACCCCCCGCATGCACGAATTTCGTGCACCAGGCCACTAGTAATAAAATAGAGTTACAGGAGCAGAGGGATGGGAAAAGAACCTTTGAACACGCCCAGTTTGTTTATCCAGGGCTGAAAGGTAAATGCCTTTCGGGCTGAAATAACTGCTCTCTGGGGGCTGCAGGGGAGAGTGTTGAGCCTCCTCGTAGGAATAAAGGTATATTGAGACTTCATTTCTTTCATTTTTGCTTAACAAACATGGCATAAAAGTGCACATCAGCTGCATGACTGTCAGCAGGGTTAATCACCATCCCCTGGTTCCTTCTAAGAACCCTGTTAGCCATGCTGGTTAGCTTTCCTGATCCCAAGACAAGCTGGTCTTGTTCTCATCACAGCAGGATATTTCATGTCAGAGTGAAGGAATCATAAAGGGGAAAATAAAACACTCTGCCTGGAATTTTCCCATATGTGTGGTGGGCATTGCCCCCACAATGGGCATAGTCATCCATCAGGGCCAGTATTAATGCAAAGGGGTGCCCTGGGCTTGCTCTGATGAGCTAGGTAACCAACTTCTCCCGAGGGTATACAGAGCAGACATTCCACATCCATTGTTCATTGTCAGGGGGCCAGACAGCTGGCTTTGGGGCCTCGGGCCTGTATGCCAATCAGATTTCCTTTTTGAAACTTGAGGCCATGAAGCAGAATGTCCACATGGGGCAGGTCAGCAGGAATGTGAGTCAGACAAAAAATGGGAGTGCAGGGGACTCTAGGGTGGGGACAGACATGTTTGTGAGGGTTTTGGCAAATACACATGTGTTTCACTTGCTTCCAACTGCGAGTCATAATAGGTTTTTTTTAATAGGATTTGTACTGATACTCAGGAGACACATAAAAAAGACAAGATGTTAGATGCTAATAAAAATGATTACAGAAGTCTGGGCTCTCAGCCTACATGAAGCCAAGTTTAAATGTGTGTCTGCCTCGTAGCAGCCCTGTGAACTTGGACCATTAACCTTTAGCCTCCCTTTCCTTATCTGTAAAGTGGGGGCAATGTCTGCCTTATAAGATTGGAGACTCACATATCATGTTTCAAATGCCTGTGAGAGAGAGGGCCACAAAGATGCCAGCCTTCCTCTGCTTCTTTGGGCCATCCCTTGGTTTTTGTCTTGTAATGATTTTAGATTTCAACTCTGCAAATTTTGATTCACCAGGTGGCCATTGAGCACATAATAGTCAAGCTTAAGAACACGACTTTTTAGTCATAATCCAGTGACTGTTTATTACTTGGGGACCCTGGGCAAGTTTGGGAACCCCTCTGTGCTGTGGTTTCCTTAGGATAAAATGGGGATGATAATAGTGCCTGCCTCGCAGGACTTTTGTGAGAATTTAAGTCATTCGTGCCAAGCATCTAAAATGAAGCCTAGCCTCAGCTGGTTTGGCTCAGTAGATAGAGCGCCGGCCTGTGGATTGAAGGGTCTCAGATTCGATTCCTGGTTGCGGGCTCGATCCCCAGTGGGGGGTGTGCAGGAGGCAACCAATCAATGATTCTCTCATCATTGATGTTTCTATCTCTCTCCCTCTCCCTTCCTCTCTGAAATTAATAAAAATATATTAAATTAAAAAAGAAAAGCCTAGCAGAGAGTGTGTGCTTAATGAATGTAAGCAATATTTGTTGGAGGCAGATTGCCAATGAACTTTCCAGAATATGTTAATCCCTTTCCTACTCAAGAGGTTTTTATCTTGTCAGTGGCTCTCTGACTAGCAGTTTTTCATTCGTTCCCTGCAGTTTGGATCTAGAGTTTCAGGCATATATTTCACACAGGGCAGTTAAGGCTGTGAAGTCCTGAGGACTCAGGATGACACCTCAAGTCCACGCTTGTTAATCAGTCTCATTGGACAAGGGTGGTCGTTCACACCTGATTGAGTGTGAGACGCAACCTGGTACTTAGGAAGTGCTGCCTGTGCCAGTGTATCAGGTGTAATGTGGAATCAGATGTTATTCACCCCCAGAAGGTCCTGCCTGGTCATGAATATGCTGGGGATGGCTGATCTTGGTGTTTCTTCCTTCTAGCATGCCTCCGTGTCACTTCTCTGCGTGCGTGTTGGTGATCCTGCTTCTAAAACAAGGAAATGAATGCTCCCTTTCTCTGGAGAGAAGAGATAGAGAAATAAACAGAGATGCTATAAGCCTCAGAAGCCATGTCACCTGGACGGAAAGGACAGTGAACACACCATCTCTGGGAAAGGATTCAGGGATGTGCCAGCATCTGTGCATCCACTGCCCCGAGGATGCTCTGCTCTTGTGTCATCAGGTTCTGATACCCACAGTGGGAAGGGCAGAGTGGAGAAACAGACACGTGGCTAAGGGCTTCTGTCCCAGTGCAAGTTAAGGAAGTCTACGCTCTTCTGATGGAAAATGAACATTTAAAGAAAGTCTTCCTCCAGCTTGCAGCAAACCCTGGGGAGGGAGTATGTAGAAAAGTTGTGACAGATATGGTTTGAAAAGTGCTTGCTTTGTGTATTATATGGGAACCAGGATTTTCCAGGACCCAGCCCTAAGTGCACTCATATTTAAGTGCACTGCTACTGTCAGCCAGGTGACTTGATCTTCTATTTGGATAGCATCCCAAGTGGAAAATACTGCACTGCCTCCTGAGAGACATTTGAATTAATTAAAAAGCAATGGGCAGCAGGCAAATCAGACTGTCCTCAGAACAGTTCCTCCCACTCTCCCTGCTTCCTCTCTCTCTTCTCTTTCTTGGCTTCCTTCTTCCCTTTCTCCTTCCTCCTCCCTTTTTAACTCTCCCGCTCCTGCCCTCAACAGACAAGTATTGAAGATCTATTGTGTGGTGCTCACTACCCCAGGCCAGGGGACTTAATCTATGAAACCCAGTCCTTGTCCCCAGGGAAATAAAGATGGAAGTAGATCAATGACAACTGCTTTATGGTTGGTAACCAGCTGGGTGCAAATAACTGAGAAGAGAAAAAGGGATTTTTATGGAGAAGTTGACATTTGTGCTGGTTTTTGAAAGATGCATAGAAGTTAGGCAAGAGGGGTGGTGAGGAAGGGGAGGTCTGAGGTGAGGGAAGGACATTCCGGGGAGAGCTACAGCGTGATGCTTTCAGGATCTCTGCACATATGTGCTGACTATGACCCGTCACTGTCCACTGCAGGCAAACATGGTTGGTCTAATGACCTGGTGTGGACTTGGGAGTCAGACCTACTGTGTTCAGTTATGCTTTGCTCCTCGCCAGTTGTATGATGGTGGGGAAGTTGACACATCTCTCTGAGCCTTTGTTGTCTATCTTTAAAGTGGAGAAGCAAATAATAATAATAATAATAATAATAATAAATAATTTTTTAAAAAGTGGAGAAGCACCCACTGACTCAAGGGTGGTGTGAGGTTTGGATGCAGTCATGTTTGGGATGCGGTGGTGCATGCCAGATTACAGTGAGCACTAGGTTGGTGGCACGTAGGAAGCGGATGCTTGGTGACAGAGCATGCCAGGCTCATTTGTAAACTCTGAAATATTATCAAAACATAATGGGAGTGGCATCTTGATTGTTTGCGCTTCCCAGTGCAGTGGCCCTGGCTGGCCGCAGGCTGCTCAGTAAATATTTGAGAGTGTTGCTTGGTGTCCGGGCTCTAAGACAGCAGGGCTCTGAGGAAGTGCTGGGGATGGAGGGCAGAGGCTCATTATACATGCCTCTAAAGAGAGCTGCTGTTCTAGCAGACGTGAAATCGGGAGGAGGCTGAGGAGATTAGAAATGAGAGCCAGGATTCAAACCAGGTAGTGGCCTGGGCTTATGAGCAGGAGCAATATGGGGGCAGGTGAGGGTTGTGCTGGGGAGAGCTTGGAACTTCCTTGAATTGTCCTCAGTGTAAGCAGTGACCATTTCCACTGCTGGTAAATGGCACCTTGAGCCAATGTTGGCTCTTTGGGCTTAACTTGATTTGCGTAGGTTTTAGGTCATTATAGAGTTGGAGTTGAGATCCAGTTTGGGAAAGAGACTTCCTTGTGGTCATATAGGTACCCCTTTCCCAAGATATCCACCCTTGAACCTGGCATGATGCTGTTTCCCTCCTTATAGTTTCTAAGTCTCTATTTTCCCATTTGAAAGGTGGTAATGATAGTACCTTCCTGTGGGTTGTTGTAAAGATTTGTATCAAAAATGTTTGGCACATAGTGAGCACTCAGTGTTATTCTTATCACTTCCTCCCACCTTGACCTGGTTCCCAAGGAGTGTTGAATGAGCTCTTGACATGATGTTTTGTGAGGCACCTTTAAAACTGATTACATAATTTTGTCCAAAATCAGAACCCATTTTGTACTTATCGATAAATAGTAGCAGGAGCTTAGAGTATAAGAGAAATTTATGGGAGAAACACATAAAATTGAGAATGACAGCAGACTGTAAAACACTATGTTCCAGGCACTAGTCCAAACAGTTTACATATAATAACTCATTTATTCTAAGAGGTAGATATTATCACCTCCTTTTTTACAGATGAGAAAATCATGACATGAAGAGGTGAATAACTTGCCCAAAGTCATGCAGCTAGTAAGTGATGGAATTTATCTGTACAATCTAGGTCCAGAAACTCCACTATTAACTTATTCACCCTTTTTTTTTGTTCTTGTCAAAAAAAATTTTTTAAACTTAATGGTAGAAAAGCTCAGTTCATCTCTTAGAACACTCATCTTTTTGCTGAAAGACAAGTTGAGACCTGCTAGTTCTCTGATGACCAGGGACGCCAAAGACCCCTTGCATGGATTGTGGGATTATAAATGTTCATGACCATGAAACACTGGGAAGTGAAATAAAAAACAAAGGCCTCTCCTGTGGGCAAAGAGTGTGTGCAGAGAGGCCTTATTGTCCAGTTCTGCTCCCAATATTTCTTCTGAGTCCCACAGAGTCACATTTTCTGCTTCTCATCTTTAAAGTGGGACCAATTCCTGGCCTACCCAGCAGAATATGAAATAAGGCAATGTGACTCATTGTGTCATTATTTACAATAAATAAAAAAGATGTGACATATCTATTCTAATAAAAGGTAATATGCTAATTAGACTGGGCCAATCAGACATCTTCCGCACGTCCGACTTTCTTCCAGACAGTTAGGGGGTGACCAGGCTGGCAGGGGGGCAGTTAGGGAGCAACCAGGCTAACAGGGGACCAGTTAGGGGACAATCAGGCTGGCAAGCAGAGGCAGTTAGGGGTGATCAGGGAGGCAGGCAAGCGGTCCCAGACTGCCAGGGAGATGTCCGACTGCCGATTTAGGCTGGTCCCAGATTGGAAAGGGTGTAGGCTAGGTTGAGGGACCCCCCACCCCGATGCACAAATTTTGTGCACTGGGCCTCTAGTAATATATATAATCCTGGATCTAGATTGTGTTGAATTCCATCACCTACTAGACGTGTAAAGGTCAAACTGGCATCTGAAGTTTGAGAAACAGTGAATGTACCCAATACCCATATTTTACAGATAACCTGAGACCTGCTTGTTAAGTCTTCCTAGGGTTATCTATGTGCTTTTGGAAAAACCCTAAACTCTTCTCTCTTAGGATAATTTTTTAAGCCTCTGATCACTTATTTGTACTTGAAACCAGTTAGTATGAATGCATAGTGTAGTGCTATTAAAGTTCATGAATTCAGGCCAGAAAATACCCTTGTGACATTTACACAGGTATGTTTAGTAGACATGGATGGGCAATTTGAAATAGAACAGAGGGGCCACTCACATTTTTAAACATGAATCTTGGATGATTAGTGGGATATTGCTTTATTAAGTTGACTGTTTCTTGGGTACAGTTCATTTGGAACAGTAAATTTGATAAAGTCTTCCTTTTGGGGAGGGGTTAAATTAAAATCTACTCAAATGCTTGTCAGAGAAAAAGTAAAGCCATTAAGTAGAAAAAATGTATTGCAGTATACTCTGTTGGCTATATTTAGGCCCAGTTTTAATTTTAGAAGAATATTTGGCATTATACCATGTAGTTATTCCTCCATTTTAATTAAGATTCTCCATGGTCACACTGATTAATGGCAAAGCCGATTCCTCCATTCTTAGATTCTCTTCCCTCTTGTGCTCCCCTTTAGAAATCTATTAATCAGGAGGTAGACCAGACAGCTAGGTAAGTATGTTAGGAAACCTGGGCTCTGCTCAACCTTAGCAGGGTGCTGAGAACGCATGGAGCTGTTTATTGCTATTGACCCGTATTTTAAAAGACACAATCTCAGAATGCCATATATAAATTAAGTATTGGCCATCTAAATGAGTAGGAATATTTGCATCATTGGCAGATAAGGCTGGAAAAACAAAGCAAAACAAAACATTGGTTTCAATCATATCTCAATATGACTTAGCATTTATTGACAAAGACTATGAAAATTGAGTGAAACTTTCTAGATTAAAAAATGACCTTTCTCTTAAGTTTGCGGTTACTTATATGTTGTCATATTAAGAACATCTTTTGATGAAGAATGATCTAGTCATTTCCAGAAGAATAAGCTTTCTTAGCCTATGCCCTGGGTTATACATATCTGTGTGATATTTATTAGTCAATATGATATTTACCAGTCAAAGATGACTGTGGGGTTGAGACCTGACCTTAAGAAGATCTTTAGGCACTGTTATTCATAAAAATACTAACAATATACTTAGAAGTGCATACGGTGAGATGGGCCTGCAGTGCAGTGAGCTCTGGTATAGGGAGATTGAATGGGGGCTATGCCCAAACAGAGAGATGAATTTCACTCAGTATCTTTCTAGGTGAGCCTTGCTCATCTAGGCAGGAAAACCAGCAGTTCAGCAGCCTCATTCCTGGTTTTTTTTCTGCAGAAAAGCCTTCTTATCCTGGCCATTAGCAGTTACTAGTGGGCTAACAGCCATTTGAGGGGAAACCGCTGCCTCTCAGTTTCTGTTGTCACCAACAGGGATACAAGGGTCAATGTTCAAGGTGAGTCAGCTTTTACATGGTGATAAAAGAGGCAACCAGTATGGGGGAATGCCTGGGGAGTACAAGGGGCAGAAATTCATGGTTGCTGGTGGAAATTCAGCCAGATAAAGATGTTATGTGGTCATCTTCTACCCAATAGCCTTGCTTTCCCATCAGTGTCTAATGAAGTGATTCTTAACCAACTAGGAGTGATTTTGCCTCCCTGTGGACACTTGGCAATGTCTAGTGGCATTTTTAGTTGTCACCAATAAGGGAAGTGCTACTGGCATCCAGTCATAGAGACCAGGAATTCTGCCAAAAATCCTTCAAGGCACAGGATAGCCTCTCACAACAAAGAATCCTCTGGCCTCAAATGTCAATAGTGCCAAGACCTGAGGTGCTAAGGTTCAGCACGTTAGTTTAAAGGGTGTTGAGAAGTCTGAGCTTCTCCTGGTAAATGGCACATAGGTATAAAGTAAAGCAAGATCCCAGTCACAAGGAGCAAACTGGTGGTTACCTAAAAGGGAAGATTAGAAGTGGACCATGGTGTCATTAATTCTTTTTTAAGCAGCCCACATGACAAATTTGAAAGATGAATGCAGGGATGAGGTAACTAGAAGGAAGAATTGGAGTTAAATTCAGTCCAAAGGGAAAAGCTTGTCATCACCCCCCTGTTTCTTTGCATCACAGTTGTTGGAGGCACCACAGCCTCCACCAGCAGCCTCAGCTAACTCATTCTTAGGGGCCTTTTAGTATTATGTTGGGCCAGAGAACTCAGAGTGCCTCCTAGAGGCAGAATAACATGCATTGTCTGGAAACAAGATTTTGTGTCCTGGTGAAAATGACTGTCTGCTCTGAGGTTGTCCACAGATTGTTTGGGGAGTTAGAGACCCCTGAAGAGTGTTAAACCTCTAGCTATCCAGTTATTGCTGTATTGCATCAACAAAAGTGAACCTAGAGGATAGGTAGTATGGTAGTGGGGAGATGATGGCTATTTCTCAACCGTGAAAGAAACCATGCCTTCAAGAGTTATGAAAAATGAGCACTTTTCTAACTAGAAAAGAATTATCCATTTCCTTTTTCAATTGCCAAAGGCTGTTTTCTTTGCCAATTTAATGAAGGTATGAACTCAGGATTCATTGCCTGAGGGAAAAAAGATGCTAGTGTGCTCTGGAATCCTCAAGAGTCAATGATAAGTGGGTCAGATGGAATGGAAAAGAGAAAATATTGGGGTCTGAGCTTGGGCCAGCACGGCACTGAATGGTGCTGTGTAGTAAAGCATAATCAATGATATGAATAAGTTCTGATTTGCTGAAAAGGAAACGAGGTGAAATAGCTAAATTTGCTTTGAGCAAATTTCTGTCTCAATCTGAATCAAAACAATAGACTTTATTATTTCCCCTGGGAAGGGAGTTTAAATGTGCATTGAATCCGAACCTATTAGTTATTTCTTTAAATTTGTTTAAACATTTTCATCTTTCTTTTTGTTCCAATCAAAGAAGATGTGCTGTAGCGGATGCCATAATTTGAGGTCCAAGGGCCTCTTTGTTTCCTCTTACACTCACCATGGTGTTCTGAAGACTAACTTTCTGGAATAAAAGTTTTCCAGATAAGAGAGGTATGGCTGCCTGGTCTGGGCTGGTTTCCGCTTGGGGTTCACTACGTTTCTTTGGCTTTGTGGGCCATATTTTAACATACACTCTCAGTTAAAACCACACTTGTTTTTATCCCAAATTCCCAGTCATATTTTTACTTGCCTCAGAGCCTCCCTCCTCTTCTTGGGAATGTGGGCTTATTCCCCTGGTATCACGTGGCTCCCAGGTGTTCCTATCCACCTCATCTGAGCTTGCCTGGTGTTTACTTGCTGCAAGTCCCAAACTGCTCTCCCTTTTAGACAATATTTATGTTGGCTGAATATTGGCACAAGGAAGTAATAAACGTGGCATGTTCACAAACACCATGGCAGGTTGCTGAGCAGATGGTCTCACATTCACCGGCTCATAGTTTTCACTTATGGACACTCACAATGACATCTGCCTTTGTGGACAGTGTGCTGATCTGTCCTTGTATGGGTGTTGATGTGCTCCAGGTCAGTGTTTCTCAAACTCTGCTGCCCATTAACATCGCCTGGGGAGCAGTTACCAACCCCAATGCCCAGGCCCCAATGAATTCAGACTCCCTGGGGGTAGGACTCAGACATCTGAGGTTTCTGGAACTCCCTAATGTGCATTTGGAGAACTTGTTTTCCAGTTCAGTGAAATCACTTGAGGATCTTGTTAAAAATGCAGATTTTGAGTCAGTAGGTATGGGTGGGCCTGAGAGTCTACATTTCTAATAAGTGCCCTGGCAAAAATGTGGATGCTGCCACCCATCCAGTGACCACACTCTGAGTAGCAAGACAAGACTGTGATCCTGTCCACTGGGTCTTCATCAGCCTTGAAATTAATTTTCCAGAAATCATTAGTCTTCTGAAGTTTGTGTTTTTTTCCATATATATCAATGCCCCCCTATATCTCACTCCCTCTCTATTACTCCACCAATACCCTACAGCCACACTCTATGGCAAAGTCATCTCACTTGATCTCAGTACTCTCTTTCCATCTAGATTTCAATTCTCTTGAAAACAATGGACATGGTAGATTGGAGTGTCATTTGGCTAAATCGAAGCCTATTTTTCTGTGGATCTTATTTTTCTGTCTATGCACAAAGTCATTGAGCACAAGGATATGTCCTCTAGGCTCATCTGACTCTTTGAACATTGTGTGATTTAGCAAATGATTATAACCCAGTATCTTATTACTGCTCCAAATAGGCAAATCACAAACACTAGGTCTTTAGTTAAAAAAAATCATTACTGATGACAAAAGGATGGGGGTAAACAAAAAAAAGTAGTTTTCAGTTTTCAGCTTGTGTTCCATATTATACTACCTTGGAAAATGTAATCCCCTGGCCAAGACTGTTGGCTTTAGAGCAATGTTTGCCAAACAGTTATCTGTAGAACCCTAGTCTATGGGCATATTCTTGGGGATTCAAACCTCCCCTGGTAGGCTTCTTAAATAGTATGGTGAAAGCTGATAACTTAAAAACTAGTATAAAGCATATTACATCATCAGGATGGCCAATCTTGATTTCAATGCCTGCATTTGTGTGTCTACTTATGATTGTATATTTTTCAAATAGCCATACTTTAATTGTGCAGGATAGTGATAAAAGAACAAAAAACAGAGGGAATTTTAATATATGCATTTCAGCCAAGAAAAGGCCCAATTGTACTGCAGAGAGTCTTATAAACAAAAGTTTATCACTAGTTTGGACAGAGAAACGTGATAGGAGAACTAAGAAGTCGCACATCATAGCAATCAGGTCTGTTTTCACATTGAGCAGGACCATTTAATCTCAGCAAAATACCATCATCTATTACACGAAAGCAAGAACATACATTTGCACACCACCAGCTTATGTTTTACTAGTATTTAATTTTTTAAAATTTGTTTTGGTTATATAGTTGCTTCAGAACTATAAGCATTGTGTTAAATTTATATTCACATTACTTTCTTTTAAAAATATATTTTTATTGAGTTCAGAGAGAAGAAAAAAGAGGGAGAGAGATAGAAACATCAATGATGAGAATCACTCATGAGCTGCCTCCTGCATGCCCCCTGCTGAGGACTGAGCCCACAATCCAGGCCTGTACCCTGACCAGGAATCAAACCGTGACCTTCTGGTTCATAGGTCCATGCTCAACTACTGAGCCACACTGGCTGGGCTCAAGTAACTTTCTAATGCAAGTCATTTAAGTCATTACTGAGACAATGTTTTGTACTCGCAAAAAGTTTTGCATCTATTCATTTAGAAAAACAGTCTTCAAACAGATTCACTCGTTGGGCACACCTTAAATTCTGCTAGTATTTTCAGAAATGTTCTAGTGGCCATATTGTAGCCATACGCTCTGCATTTTAAGGCACTGTTAAGGGAACATGTTGGAAATGTAAGCTCAGTGCCTAGATTACATTTTTAAATTTAGCTGAAAATATCGTAACAGACATTTTCTGGGGGAAATGTTTCCCTGCTTGGAAGTAATGCCTGGTGATGACATTCCAGACTGCAGGATGGCAGAGGGGCCTATATGACAAGTGGTGGTGAGTAACACTGGGCCCATAAGAAAGCCCAGTCATGCTCTAACTGGTTTGGCTCAGTGGATAGAGCATCGGCCTGCAGACTGAAAGGTCCCAGGTTCGATTCCAGTCAAGGGCATGCACCTTGGTTGCAGGCACATCCCCAGTAGGAGGTGTGCAAGAGGCAGCTGATTGCTGTTTCCCTCACATCAATGTTTCTAACACTATCCCTCTCCCTTTCTCTCTGTAAAAACTCAATAAAATATATATTTTTAAAAAGCCCATTCACATCTATGATTTGGAGGGGAAAAGTGCTTACAGGCTG
The DNA here is from genome assembly GCA_027563665.1 of Antrozous pallidus. Classification (NCBI taxonomy): domain Eukaryota; kingdom Metazoa; phylum Chordata; class Mammalia; order Chiroptera; family Vespertilionidae; genus Antrozous; species Antrozous pallidus. The sequence continues at coordinate 48,183,421 of CM050510.1, forward strand.
ATGGGCCTCTGGCTGTCCACTGCCTGACGGCTGGCTGAGAGGCTGCACGGCTGCTGAGGGTGGGGTGTCCCCTTTGGGCAACTGCTGACTGCCCTCTGAAAGGCAGTAAGACTGGCTCTGAGGATTCAAAAGAGAAATAGGTAAAGATGCTAGACCACTCACAAAAGCCAGCTGCCCCATGGGGTTGACTTTCAAGGGATGAAATGCCTTACTGAACTGCCAGTGGAGAGAAACAGGTTTCAGTTTCTTTGAAAGATAGATTGATTGGAAGGCTCATAATCTTGGCTAGTATGTAATGTTATTTACAGATGATTTAAAAATAATGCCTTTCTGAAGAAGAAACTTGTGGGTTTGCAACCAGGAGTGCATGTTTAATTTATAGCAAAAGAAAAAAACCCATATAAACAAAGTTAGAGTTTACAGAAAATTTTGAGTTTTATTCTCTTTGCTCCTAATGCTCACATAATAAATAATTTTTGCTGTGGGAAGCCATAGTACGTGCAACAAAACCTTATGAGAAATCTTACTGTAACAGATTTAGCTATTTATTTTCCAAGACTTTACTATGACCTGCCTTGCACATGGTTGGTTCCAAATGGTAGTATTTTAGTCAGTTGTTAGTTATCAGTGATTTAGACATTTTTTCACATGAGTCTAGGTATTTCAGAAATAAAATATTGAGTCCATTTCCTGGATATTTGCAAAAATATCTGGATATTTGATGCTGTTTAGAAATAATACTGGAATATTATCAGCTAATATTCCTTGTAGGAGTATCTTTACCTTGGTCTACTGATCTTTGCAAGAACCCCGTTTTCCCTGCAAAACTCTGATGATCAGTCTATGAACTTTTGTGCATTTTTGCTACTAACAGTACTAGTCATTCATTCCACAGATATGTATTAACCATTTTGCTCTCTGCAAGGCACCTCGTTTTAAACACTTCTCTAAAAGAATCTTCATAATCATCTTAATCTTTCTCCTAAGAGATTTTTGACTAATAGGAGGAAAATACATTCTATCTGCATTTTAAAAGTATGGTATGCTGTTGTGAAAAGCAATAATAAGGAGCCATCACAATCATTAAGTATAAATGTATTAATTATGATTTCACAGTTTAAATTTCTACACATGCTATATAACTAAAAGGAAAACTGTATTCGATTTCCAAATGCAATAAATACTTACATGACGATTGCCCATTTTCGTTTTTCTGAGATAGTTGTTCTGTATTTTATTAAGAGATCAGCTCTCCTAAAGGACAAGTTGATAATGGTTTTCCCAGGACATACTATCTCTTGAGTTTAATAAGTAACCTTTGGTACTGAATTTGAATACATTGTTGGGGATGGGTAAGGAGTGGCCATACCTACAAATGAGCTTAACCTGTCCAAGCTCCCTTAGCAGGCCCTTTTTATAATAAAATATTTATTAGTAAATCAAGTGTAGGGTTTTTAAGTTTAATAATCTAATCACAACTAATGGGCTAAACCTGTCTCACTTCTAGGTTATTGAAAGTGTGTGTGTGTTTTAATTTTGCATGTTCATTTAAAATTTCATTCCTTGTAATAATAAAAGCACTAACCAGACTAAAAAATCTTTCTATTTTACTAATACCATTTTTATTAGAACAGAAAATCTTTTTGAGGGCTACAATGAGTTATGCTAACAACATTATAATTTAGCTAGTTTTTAAATTTAAAAAAGTAATATGTACACTTAGTAAACTTTTTCCTCATAATATGAAAAGTTATCATGAAAAATAACCTTCTTAACCTCCCAGCCCCTCCCCTAGTGGTTTCTTGTGAATACCTTCCAGAAATGTGTATCTGTCTGTCTATTTATTTGTCTGTTATCTCTGGACTGCTTTTCTCTCTCTCAACAAATGAGTTTGTACAATGCACTCTGTTCCATATCTTGTATGCTTCATTATATTAAACACATATATGTCATTGGTATATTTTCCCCCAGTGACCATATGGTAGCTTATTATGAGTATGAACCAAACCTTATTTCATCAGTCCACTATTCAGGGTCATTTTGGTTGTTTTAGTCTCCTGCATGAATCTTTGCATATATGTCCATGTTTATCTGCAGAATAAAATCTTAGAATGCAATTGCTGGCCAAAGAGTATGTGCATTTAAAATTCCAGTAAGTGTTGCCAAGTTGTCTTTCACACAGACATAAAAATGCTCAAAGACCAGCTGACCCCATGAGGCTGACTTTCAAAAGACAAAATGTATGCCCCCCTGATAATAAGCCAGTGCGCATTTCTCCACATATTGGCCAACACTAAACATTATTAAGGTTTTTCATTTCTGCTTGTTTCAAGGATGAATAATGGTTACCTCACTTTTTAATGTACATTCCTTTCCTTTGATATTCTTAAAATTATATATCCCATTTTTAAAAAGCCATTTTGCATGAATTTTTCTGTCTGTTTTAATCTTGAGTTATTAGTGTTCTCATTATTTATATGCAACAACATGTGGTTTATAATAAGGTTAGGGCTTTTATCGAGTGTAACAATTATTTTTTTGTTTGTCTTTTGTCTCTGAGTATGTTTTGAGTGTGTTGTGTGTGTGAAGAAAGTGTTAAGTGTTTATGTATTTATATCAATCGTTCCTTCTTTGGCTTGCTTAGAAAAACATCTCTGCATTAAGATGATTAAAACTTCTTGTACATTTTCTTCATGTTCTTTTAATGACTTCATTTTTCAAGGATTATATCTTCAATCCATTTGGAACTGATTTTGATATAGAGTGAGGAAGGAATAGAGTCAGCTTTCCTTTGGGTTATTCAATTGATCCTAGATAGTTAATAAATAATTTATCTTTCCTCTTCTGGCCTAAGATGGCATCTTTATGCCAAAATTCCATGTAATATTGTATTAAAATTGTGATGGGTTTATTAAATTCTGAGTGCATATTTCATTCTTTTGTTCCTTAACCTTTATTTGTTGAAAGTCTTTGGATGTGTTGGTTGCAGGGCTACAAAAATGAATAAGATGAATGTGAATTTTCTCTTCCTAGCACATGCAGGCAAATGGAGGAGCTATACAAGAAACACACCATTGCAGATTGTGGTATGGGCTATGAAAACAATAAATAAGATGTTGTGATAAAGGCTAGCACGTGCATGTGCTGTGTATGTGTGCAATTTACTTTAAATAGAATGCGTGTTCTTCTAGAAGCTAACATTTAAGCTGTGAACCAAAGCATGAAAAGGAGCACATCAGTTGAAAGAGAAAGTAGTCCAGATCAAACCAAGTGTTTTTAGTTTATGCTAAGGCTCAGCAATAGGAAAGAGCGTTGCAAATTAGAAGACATGAAAGATGGTCAAAGAGACTGGAGTCTGTCGTGTGCCAGGCAGGGCAGGAGGGTGAGTGCTGGAAAGACTCTTGTAAATACTACAAAACTTCCCTCCAGGATGGGGGTGGAGACAAGAAGTTACAACTAACGAATGCATTGACCCTTCAGTATTACTTTGTCTTGAGTGTCTAATTTGTGCTCCATCGATCACTGTCTCCTTCTCCCAGCCTCAGACTTCTCAAGGCCAAGTCCTCCCTGCCCCACCTCTGTGAATCAGCCTCGTAGAACCCTGGATCAATAATATTTCTCTCCCTCCCTTCCTGTCCCACCTCCCGGACCGCTGAAGCTCAAAGTTCAGGAGGAACAGGGCAATTGGATGTGCATGTTCAATGTGGAGATAAGTTCTGTTACAGGATGCTGGGTTACTGAGCACAGAAAATGTGTAAAGTACAGACTGGTACAGTTCATGGCTGCAGGGAGGTGAAAGACATAAAGCTTACAGGCCCAGGAAGAAGCTGACACACTTTTTTTTTTTTTTTTTTTCTGGATCACCACCACTATAGCCACCTCTTAGTTATTCAAATTTGCCCAGAGTCAAGTTTGGAATGGACTGAAACACACTATTCCTAAGAGCACTCCCTCCTTTTCTCCTCTGCTGCTGGATGGGTATGTGGTAAAGTGGCCGGGGAAATTCCAAGCAACAGCAGGGGAAGGAGAAGGCCTCAGAAATTTCTTGAGGATGCCAGGGCTGGAAGGTGGAGAATGCCTGGGAGGAAAGGTGAAAGACGCAACAGGGGTAGGGAAAGCATGGAAGAGTATTGAGGGGTTTTGAGGGCTTTTTTTTGGTATCATTTAAAAATATTTAGCGATTCTACATTAACAGATGCTGTGTCATATCTTTAATAGACTGGGCCCACTTATTTCCACCTCTTGGGCTTTTGGTGGCTCTCACAGTGGGGATGGCGACCCAGGTTCTCAATTCCCCCTAACCTTGTGGTCTCCACAGCTGGTCACAAACCTATCCTGCCAGAGCCCTTCCTTCTGTTCTGCCTACCAAAGTTTCTAACACTTCCTTAAAATGTTACTCACACATCTATTAGGAGTTAAATTGTATCTCCCACCCTTTGTCCCCCAAGACACATTTAGGTCATAACCCTCAGTACCCCTGAAGGTGACTCTGTTTAGAAACAGGGTCTTTGCAGATATAATCAAGTTAAGAAGAGGTCCTTAGGGTGGGACTGAACCCATTGTGCCTGGTCTCTATTTATTTACTTTAAAAATTCCTCACCTGAGGATATTTTTTTCCATTGCTTTTTAGAGAGAATGTGAGGGAGGTGGGGGGAGAAAGAGAGAGGTGAGAGAGAGATTGATTGGCTGCCTCCTCCACACACCCTGACCAGGGCTGGGACCAAACCTGCAACCCAGGTACAGGCCCTTGACCAGAGGTCTAACCCATGACCCTTCAGTGCTGGGCTGATGCTTTAGACACTGAGAAGCACCAGCCAGCGCTAACTGGTGTCTTTATAGGAAGAGGAAATAGCCATGAAGACACATACACACAGGAGAAGGCCATATCATGATAGAGGCAGAGACTGGGTGATTTAGCTACAAGTCAAGGAAGACCAAGGACTGATGGCCATCACCAGATGCCTGGAAGAGCCAGGGGGTGGGGTGGGGAGTGCTGGGGGGGAGGGGGAGGGAGGGGCGGGGTTCCCCTCTACAGGTTTCAGAGGAAGCAGGGCCTGGCCAGCACTTTGATCTTAGACTTCTGGCCCCAGAACTGAGAGACAATACATTTCTGTTGCCTTAAGCCACCCAATTTGTGACACTTTGTTACAGCAACCTGAAGATCCCCAAAGAGAGGAATTCAGGGGCAGGAGGAGGAAGAAAAACTGGGTTTGGCTGAGAAGCCAGGGATAGAGCCAGAGCAGGGAGCCATCCCCAGGGCGGTGAGAGTCTGGAGATATGGGGAGGTAGAGCACATGGAAGAGAATCAAAGACAAGGGTCAGGCTCAGAAAACCTATTTTGGGTGGAAAGAAGAAAGGGGCCATCAAAGGGGTTGGATGGTTCATCAGACAGTGATAAAAACAAGATGAAACAAATGAAGACTATGTATCATTGGGATGCAGGCTGCCTCCTCTAGGTCAGTCCTCACCTCTATTATTTTGTATCTTAAGGGGCTATACTAAACATGCCCAGGACTTAATTACTAGTATTCCTGAGATTCCTTACAGCTCTAAAATCTCTTAAGCACAAGACGTTTTTTCCACACTCTTCTCTCACTAGAAGTAGTTTTTATGATCCCCGCTGATTTATGGGAGTAAACTACAGGGAGGAATGTCAGATGAAATTCTTAATTTGATGGGGAAAAAAATGAATGCATTTAGTTTGGCTGCATTTTTGTATTTCAGGTATTTATAGGGCAGATAATAAAACCTCCAATGGATAATATCCCACCACCATGATATGAGAGTCTCTTTTATTCTGGCTTTTCCCCAAAATTGAGCCTCACTTCAAATCTCCTTAGGCCTAAAGGGAACATTATTTTTTTTGTTTCCGTCTTTACATGTTCTCATCCCAAAATAGGATTTCCCACAGCCTTGGATAGCACTTGTCACATGGAAATAATGGCAACTGCCTTTCAACAGGTATTTGTTGAGTGAGTGACTGAGAGCAATGAATTTTTTAGAACGCTGTCTCCCATTGGCCAGATTTTGTTAAGAAGAACTCCAGGGGATATATACATTTCTTGAGCACCAATTTAATTCATGCAAAAATTTCTTAAAATGAATGAATACTTTGGCTGGGAAAAGTGTGTGTGTGTGTGTGTGTGTGTGTGTACATAGGTTTTCCTCACTTCAAACCAATGCAGGTTAGGAAGACTGGGCTGGACATCTACCCTCCCCAAGATGACCCTGTAATTCTTAAATTGCTTCCTATTAGCATTATTTCAAAGGAGATTGATTCATTCGTGCATTCTAATCTACTGCTTACTTCATGAATGAAACAGATAATTTATTGAGTGTCTGTTATGCTGGGGATCGATGGTCACAGGACCAAGTCTGAGCCCTGTGGAACTTACATTCTATTGGGGGAAACATAAAGAAGTTCACAAAGGCACAGACAACATACTTACATATTTTGAAAAGGGTGAGGCTGTGCAGGGGAGAGAAGAGAAAAGGAGACGTCCCAGGTGTGCCTTAGGTGTGCTGGCTTTCCTGCTGAACAGGGGGAGTGGAGGAGACTACACAGGAGGCAGAGAAGGAGCCGTGACTGAGACCAAGGACAATGGGAAGAAAGCAGTATCTAGAAAGGCAAGACAGTGTTTCGAGAAGGTGAGTGGTTAACTATGCCGAATGCAATTTATAAAGTGAGCAAAGTGTCTAAAATACATTTTATTTGTAATAAATGGACCTTACAAGTTTTTAAGAATATACATGTCATGTGAATGAAGCAATCTTTTCTCAGATGATTTTACTTTTTCAATACTAATTAATAATGAATTTTTTATTTAGTTTAATTTTTCAAAATACGTTTTTATTCCATAGAGATGAAGGGAGAGGGAGAGAGATATAAAAATATCAATGATGAGAGAGAATCATTGATCGCCTGCCTCCTGCACGTCCCCCAATGGGGATCAAGCCCACAACCGTGGCATGTGCCTTGACCGAGATTCGAACCAGTGACCTTTTGGTTCCTGGGTCAATGCTCAACCGCTGAGCTAATTTTTAAATTTAGCAAATTTAATTTTGTTTTTATATAAAGAGATTTTATTATAGTTGAAGTCAGCTTGATTGGGATGAGGTAGAGCAGGTGGCTGCTCACAATGTCACTCCAAGGGTGTATAGGTCTCTCTGGCCACCTCACTCACCAGGCGCTCTGCCCCATTTTTATAACTCTGAAATGTGGGGTTAGACAGTACCTTGTAAAGTCTCTCCCATCTCAAGATTCCTTGGACAATTTGCCTTACCCTTTTTTATTAAAATCTATTAACATCAACTAAAACAAACATTTTTTGTTGTTCCAAAAATTTGTGTAAGGTTAATATTGCCAGTGTTAATGTGCAAAAAAAAATTTTTTTTTTAAATTTCTGTCTTTTCATTTCATGATTCTGGGCTAAGCCATGGTGAGATGCAAGATCCCCATCTGCAGACTCCGATTACATTTATGACATCTGAAAGCCTGTTCCATGTTAGAAATTTAATTTTACTTGACAAGGGCACACCATGGCTAAGATGCCTGAGATAAAGCGTGTTCTTGCCTTTTGAACTCCCCGTGTTTTGGCTCTGTATTGCTGGCTGACATCAAGTCCTGAACTTGCTCTGAAGAAGGTACATGTTGCAAGTTCTTTGTTCCGAGGCCCTTTGGTCTCCCAAGGACCAGCATGTGTGGGCTCTACTCAGGAGGCCGCTTAGCTTTATTTGACAATCCACACATGGCAAAGGTAGAGTCCGGAAAGCTGCTCAATAAAATCTTTCTTCGGCCTTCATTTCAGATCTCACAAATATCCCTGACCTATCTTTAAAGGCTGTAGAAAATTGTCATATAAAACCTACATAGTGATAACAGATGAATCATTGTCATAACAAGAAGCTGATGAATCACCTGCTTACCAATATGCTGTAGAAATGCCAAAAGGTAAACTGATGAAGGTTACACATCGCTTTTTACCAGATAACTAAAGTTTTCTAACCTTTCCTGATAGTCAATACTACTTTTAGAGATAGAATTCTTAAAGTAACAGATGTGATCAAGAATTACTCGGAATTTAATTAGTACCTTCGATGCGATGACAATTTCTTTTCCATAGTTTATTTTGTTAATCCTCATTTTAATTCCAGTGAGGATTAAATGATTGATGAGTGGATATTGGGGTGCTTTGTACCGCAAATATGTTTACTAGATAACTGAAAAAACAAACACACAGACGAAAAGTAATTATGTGCTAATTAGATGCACAAAATACACAGCGATAAATGTTGCAAAAGGTACTTTTTCCACTGTAGCAAATATAAAAATCCCATGTAGATGGGAACTCATTTTCAATATAAAAATATTCATTTGTTATTGATTCAGTGTAGGGAAACCCTGTTGAGAGCTAGTGTTTAAAACAAATTAGTATAATAAAGACCATTAAAAAGGAATATTTTTAGTGGGTTGAAAAGAGATACAAAAACCTTCTTGTAGTCCAACTGGAGTGGCTCAGTGATGGAGCATCAATTTATGAACCAGGAAGTCACAATTCAATTCCTGATCAGAGCACATACCTGTGTTTCGGGCTTGATCCCCAGTGAGGGGTGTGCAGGAAGCACTGATCGATGATTCTTTCTCATCATGGATGTTTCTGTCTCTCTTTCCCTTTCCCTTCCTCTCTGAGATCAAGGAAAATATATTAAAAACAAACTAAAAATCTTGTAGAAAAATCAACTGCATTACGTAGGCAATAGTAACATTGCAGGTGCCTAATGATAGATACTATATACATTGCAGAGTTTTTATTCTGGTGGAATTTTGTCTAGAGCCACCACCCAAGGTAAGCTTGTCCTGTGGTACCTGAGAGGCCAGAGAGGGGTTGGAATGCAGAGGAAGACCAGAGATCAGTGTGCCTGGGGTTGGTAAGTGTGCCAGTTATTTTATGTGTCAACTTGGCTGGGCTTAGGGATGGCCAGAAGCTGGTAAAGGTTATTTCTGGGTGTGTCAGTGAGGGTATTTCCAGAAGAGATTAGCATTTGATCCAGTAGGTATGAGTAAAGAGAAGGTTTGCCCTCATTCATATGAGAGTCTGAATAGAACAAAGAGGTGAAGGAAGGGCCACTTCCTCTCTTCTTGAGCTGGATGGCCATTTTACCCCACTCTTGGACATTGGAGTTCTGGTTCTCAGGCTTTCTGACTTGGACTGAATTACACTAGCAGCTTTCCTGGATCTTTGGCTTGCAGAGGGCAGATTGTGGGACATCTTGGTCTCCATAACTGTGTGGCCCAATTCATATAATATAAATGTATGCATGCATTAGTTCTGTTTTTCTCGAGTACCCTGATGAACAGTAAAGATTTGTTAACGCTGTGAAATTGAATTGAAAAATGGGCTTGATATTTCAAGGTTATTATTACCCACCTCTGTGTTTCATTCCACTTGCCAAGACTAGATGTTTCATAAAATCTACTGAACTCATCTACCCCCCTACTATGTGCTGAACACTATGAAAATGCTAAAGATAGAAGTGATGAAGTTGTTATTGCTGTCATTGATGGCATCATTATTGAGAAGGCATACATTCATCATCTCATTGTGGAAGGTGCCTATGTGCAACTGGGCTGGGGAGTCTATGCCTCAGGTCACCAATGGGAGGCTGGAGATGGGATGGAGCCAACAGATCTCTCACTACAATTAACCTGCATAACTGTTTTGAGTTACAGTAGTTTCATATTGCCTCTTGAGAGGAGTCACACAGGACTAAGCAATGAACTGTGTTTTCTTGAGAAGCTGTGACCTGCTCAGGAACATAGTCTCTCTTATTTGCTCTTTATCCTTGCCTGATTCATATTGTTTCTCCTCGCTCTTGCTGCCCTGGGATTGTACCCCTTGATAAAGTGTTAGCATGTAAGCTTTATCTATGTTTTCCAGAGAATTGGGGCTAGGACATTATTTTTTTTAAATGTTGGAATATTATCCCTGAGTACCATGGAGTACCTAAGGCAGATGAGTGGGAGAGGAGTAAAAGGGAGAAGAAATAATCAAGGGCTTCTAGACGAAAGTGACCCTTGGATAGGCTTTAAAGGGAAAAGTAGTTGGGCAAAGTATGGTTGATGAGCAAAAGTACAGACATGAAATATTCAGGGAATAAGGCTTCTACTTGGAAGGCAAGTGGAAAATGTGAAAGTCTTGAAGTCTTAGTAATATTTCAGTTACTGACTTTTATTGCCACTTAATAATATTAAGTAATGTTATCTATCTGTCTGTCTGCCTGTCTGTCTGTCTGTCTAAGTGACCAATCACACATCTTTCCGACCGACCAACCATTACATATGACGTGCCCTGGCAATTTAAAAAGGAATGTTGACTCACGCATGCACGACACATACAAAGCTCTCACTGGCGCCAATCGCACATGTGTGTTTCCATCTGTCATTGTTGATTGTGAATTTGGTTGACACTTCTATTATAGAGAAAGGGTGAATAGCAATATAAAAATATTTATTCTAATTAATTTTCTTTCAATGTGCATGAACCCATGCTCAGGGCCACTAGTTTTTTAATAACATTGACATTAAGTAACAATATTACTTAATACTATTAATATTATTACTAATGATATTATTACTTAATATTATTAGTTACTTGAATATTAGTAAGATGGTTGCTTTAACTTTTCTCTCAATCGAACCTTCCACTATGCAGCAGGTGAAAGGTGAAAGGATTTAGGAATACTCTGTTGTTTGCATACAGGTGGCCTGAGGACTGAGTGCATGTGCCCATCAATGTTGCCCCACATGATGAGTTTTCATTTGTTTGTTTGAATTGGTTGCCTATCAATTTCACATACAACTTAGAATTCCTGTTTTTCTTGAAAAATTAGAACTTATGGCCCCACATTAAAATACATGGGCACACTTTAGATGAAGTCTGACATTCTCACAGTCACCACTACCCCCTGACCTGGATCATGTTACTCATATTCATGACTTGCCTACTCCCTCTAGCATTTGCATTTGCAGTTCTGGGAATTTACTTGATATTGGGCAATCTGGGGCCAGTGAGAAGAAAATCTCTGCCCTCTAGTCTCCCAAGGCATCGTCTCTGTGGCCGTGTGAGCTCATCTTGTTGAGACTAAGATGACTGACACAGTGCCTGCTGCTTTTGGTCACCAGCTCCTGAGTTAGACTGATTGGTGAAGCTGAGGTCACATGCTCATGTCTTAACTGCAAAGGCAGCTGGGAAAGAGCAAACTTGACATATAGGGCTTCTTTAATTGGAGATGGACTCTGTCTCTCCAGCAGGGTTAGTACAATGGTTAGATGTTGAGCAGCCAAATGAATGACAAGTCTACTAGAAAGGGGTTGGCTATCTAATTGTGGCACATCTACCAATGGGGCACATGAGATGGTTTCAAACAACCTTGCATCATTTTACATATATTAGAAAAATACAAATAAGACGTCAAATCTGTGAAGGACTCAAAAAGTTTCTAAAGAGTATGATAATTGTAAGAAAAATCTTGAGTAAATAGTAGGTTAGATAATACTTGGAAATAAAATTATTATTCATGTAACTGAACCTATGGAAATTGATCTAGATAAATGAAAATCATTAAATTTCTCTTTGTGCCAAGTAATAATAATAACAATATGTTTACATTTATTCAATTCTATGGGCCAGACAGACCCTATTCTAAGCACTTCACATTTGTTTATTTGTTTAAACATCTCATCAACTTTATGAGATAGTGACTATTATTTCCTCAATTCTATAGATGGGGAGCCTAACGCACAAAGTGGTCAAACAACCAGAGGTCCCTCAGGAAATTGTCACATGAGGAATTGAATTCAGGTCACTGCTCTCTACTTGACAACTTCAGAACTAGGGTGGGTGTGTATTTCTGGGCAGTGATTGTACAGAAAATCTTCAGAACTGATTTGGGATTTGGAGTCAGGAATTTGGAGATGAATGCTTTTGGAGAACTCATTTTTGTGTCAAATAGTTTGTAGTTTAGAGGAGGGATCTCAGCCTCAGCACTAGGAACATTTTGGGCCAGGTAATGCTCTTTTTGATGGTGGGGGGCTGTCTATGCATTTTAGGTAGCACAACTGGCCTTTATCCATGAAATGCTGGTAATAACTCCTTCAGTGGTGACAACCCAGAACATCTCCAGACATAGCCAAATGTTCCCGGGGGAAAAATTGCCCCCTTTGAGAACTCCTGTCCCAGAGGATCCTGAAGCACCTCAGAATTCTCAGAGGAACCAGAAATAATTCTGGCCTGATGAAATGACATGACTAAGTAGCTCTGGTATGTTTTCCCGGCTATTCTTTCCCAGTATCATGCCATTATTTGCTAATAGCAGGTGTGTCTAGTTTCTCATTTCAGAAATAAACACACGGTACCAGCTTGTACCAGCTATTGGTTTTTAATGTGGTAAATCTTTAACTTTGTGGTTTATTATTATGAACAATCAGCCTCTCATTTTTTTTCTAGGATCCAGTGGCTCTACACTTGGCAAGAAACTACAAGTGACCTCAATCTCTTTAAATATTTAAGCTAGTCCACATTTTTTTTGACTTGGTATTTAATCATATGAAGAATTTTTTTTGGGGGGGGTGCTCTATGTAAAACAAACTAGGTCCATTTTTTCTATATGAATGTTTTTGTTAGGATTTTAATTACAAAATCAATATTTTATCATGAAATATTAATATATCATAACATTTTAATGAACTACAAAAGGACACATCACCTCTCAGGTGCAGCGTTTTGGTTATTAAATCGGTGACATCAGACTTTAGCAAGAGCATTAGCTAATCCTTTTTATTTTTGTGTACCTTGGCCTCCATGGCATTTCTCTACCATTCATTATTTGCCAGTCAAAACTCCTTCCCTATCAAATCCCTTCAGGTCTATCCACGCGTTAAAATCCAGCAAAACCCCACCTGCTCCATGCTTGCTTCCAGAATCCTCAATCAGAAGAACTACTTTCTTGCACTGAACCCATACATCATCTTGTACTCATCATCATTGTCAATGTTTCATTGAATTAAGTACCCGGATTCTCAACCCAAATAGACAGTAAATTATGGTTTTATTCATCTCTGAATCCTGCAATACTTAGTCTAGTATCTTGCACATAGAAACACTTAGCATATTTTTGCTGAAAGAATGTATCAATTTGTTAAATTAATCCTTCTCTAGAATCAGAAATCAATATTTTACAGTAAGACAAAATTAGTTGCTTACTCTATTTCTGTTGTGGGGCTGCAGGAATCATATTGTGGTGGGATCTAGGTGGCAAGTCTTCTGTCCTCTCTCTCTGTTCAGAGGGAGAGAGTTTCCTCTGGGATTTTCTTTAATGCAAAATGTCACCTGCTTTATGTTTCTTTCACATTTGGGGGGTTAATCACAATCTTTCATGTTCATTTTATGGATAGAGTCCACCACTAATCTTGCACCCTATACTCTTTGGAGCTCAGATCAGGGTTATCTGCCTAAAAGAATCCCATAGGATCTTAAATCCTTCCAGGGGATTCACACTTCCCTTTAGACACAGGCCCTTTGGTAAGTCACAGTTTGAGTCCTCTTGGTTATTCTTCTTTCTGAGTAGCCCCTGGAACCTGCCAGACTTCCCCTCTTGACAGGCCCTGCTATCCAAGGTTTGCTACCCAAGGATGGTACTGTGTGGATGCTCTCTTAGAAGGAACATAGTGTGTGACTATCCCTCCATTTCAGTATTGCCCCTTATCTCCAATGTGCAGAAAATAAGTCTTAGCTCCGACTACAGCTGACCGTTGTTGGGAGTTGAAAATGTTCACACGTAACTGTTTATATAAACAAAGAAAATTTGTGGGACCTAATCCTCCTCACAGTCTCACCCTGCTGGTGTGTGTGTGTGTGTGTGTGTGTGTGTGTGTGTGTGTGTGTGTGTGAAGGAGAGGGAGTGGGAAGAGTGGACCCTTAAATCTACCAATTAAGATACTCCTCCGGTGTAAATAAAGGCATCTCCTCCGGTCACTCATTAGTTTCTATTTTGCAAATGTCCCACCTTAAAGATTCCAGTTTCCTCCCCTGTTTCTCCTTAAGATATGCCAATGGGAACAAAAATAATTTAGGAAACAAAAGATTGGCTTTCAAATCTATGTTTTACTCAAACTAAAAATACCCTACTTTTTATTTCAAAAGATGAACCTTTCTTTTTGCCTTTCTTTTTAGTAATTGTTATCTTCTCAAAGACAAATAGATGGTGCTGGCTTTTTAATTAATTTTTTCCTGTCTTCTGCTTTCCTGGGCCTACCTTTTACCAGGTGTATAATTCAGTTGCCTACACAATTCAGTTGGTTTTCTGTATTATTTTTGAAAGAAAAAGAAAAAAGAAAAATAACAAAAATTACTATGCATTAAGGCTAGCCAAATTCTGAAAAGATATGGCTTCTAATGACATTTAACTTAATCTTCCCAAATCCTAAACAAAAGAAAGTTTTACATTTCTGTAAAGCAAGGAAACAAATGCTCACACAGACAGGGGCCAAGAAAGAGCCCATTTACCCCTTCCTGGGATCAGCTGTAGTGTTGCCAAGGATCCTCTGTCTCACTCAGATGTCATTGATAGAGGTCACGACACAGTCCTGCTAGGCCCGACTTTAACTCCGGATCACATTTATGCTAGTAGACAAACTCATATTTCTTGTTAGACCGTTAAGAGATTACGTGTTGCTAACAGTGTAAAGTTTAAATGACATCATGTAGAAGGAAATAAAAAGATTTCATTTCAGCCAAGTTCTAAGCCACTGTGACAATGCACCCAAATAAGCTAAAAAGATCTGAGATGGATCAATGCCATTATGTGTAACACAAACTCAGATAATTTCCATATTAGTCCAATGGTGTGCACTTCTTTATTTGTCTTATGGCTCTTCCAATGGTTATCAAGGGGTGGTGAAATTATTCCCTTGAATGTTGAACAGATATATGCCAGCTTAATTCTCGTACAAAAAAAAAAAGCCTAGATTCGGGGGTTTATTTTGTATGTGCAAAAATGTATTATAGTTGGCTGCATAATTATCGTTATAGAGTTAGAATGAACATTAGAAGGTATCTTTGTTCAAACTCCTCATTTTACGAATTCATTTTAACAAATGCTTACTGAGTACCTAGGGCCAGAGGAAGCCTAGAAAGTGGTTGTCAACCCTTGTTGTGCCTTAAATCACCTAGGTATATTTAAAAAATATGGATACTGCTCTGGATGGTCGCTCAGTGGTTAGAACATCAGTCCATGATTGAAGGGTTCAGGTACAGTTCCCCATCAAGGGCGTGTACTTGAGTTGCAGGTCTGATTCTGGTCCAGACAGGATGTGTGTGGGAGTCAGCTGATTGATATGTCACTCTCATATCGATGTTTCTCTCTCTCTCCACCCACTCCATCCCTTCCACTCTCTCTAAAAAACAAAAGTAAAAAATATGCATACCTGGATTCCACTTGAGGTATTCTGATAAAATTGCTCTGGTGTGAGGCCTGGATATTGGTAGTTTAAAAACTTCTCAAATGATTTTCATTCTTCTAGGTAGTCCTAGGAGACTCCCCCCATTAAAAAAACAACAACAAAAATACAAAATAAAACAAAAAACACCTAGCATTAACATTTTTTATTGTATATCTTATCTACTTACTTAAATTAATAAAATAATGGAAAAAAATAGAGGAACTCTCCAGCTGCCTCCTCATTTCTGTAGGCTTCCATAACTTCATTCCTTTTACTTGTGTAAATCTCTTTTAAAATAAAAAATTGAATATCTCCTGTAGAATGCACACATTCCACTCACTCATAATGTAATTTTACTCCTCATCATGGATACTTGGAAATATTTTCAAGTAAGGATAAATCATGCATTGTAGCTTACTGATTTGTCCCACCTACCTGAGCTACCAAAGGGCACAAAAAAATCTTCAGGCTCAATGATGACCCTGAGATTGTATAAACCTCAGCTGGACCCCTGCCCAGCTGTCCTAAATGCATCACTTTCCAAGGAAGAATAAACCGTATTTGGTGCTATTAGACATTAGAGACAAATTAAAGAAAGAATTTCAAGGACTTTAAGTCCTGAGAGAATGGTTTGGATAAAAGTCAATAGAAATGAGGGAAGGAGAGCTTGGTGTTTTAGGTAAAGAAATGTTGTATGAGATCAGCCTCTTGTGGGCACCTTGAGTATTACAGCGGTTCAGCATTTGCTTGGAGGTGATGTAGCTTGACACTGTAGAGTTCATTTCTATCGCAGACCACAAATGTTCCAAATACAGACTGACTTCAGATGGCAGAACTTTCACTTTCTCTAATACTAAACATATAGTATTAATTTTGCACAGGCTCTATGGCAAGAGGATTTCTCTGCCTCTCTCTGAAACAGGCTTGTAATTCTTCGTTGTTTCCCACCATTTGCAGAAAAGAGAACCCCCTGGAAACTCCTTCATGTAGGAAAAATGGTCCCACATGACCTTTCCCTTTCTCACCTCTCCATCCTCACCTCCTGATTCTTCAGGATTCCATTCACAGATTTAGGAGGAGGAGTTTTTCAGGTAGAGAAGGAGGGAAAGACATTCAGAGAGGAGTTCTCTGTGTGCAAAGACCCAAAGTGTGGCATGTTTAGGGAATTGCAAGTGTATTTTTGAAGTGTGTAGTGCAAGAGAGGATGAATGGCTGGGCCTCTTAGTCTGGCTTTCATTTCCACGCTAAATGACAATTGGTGGAACAGAGACAAGGGCACAGAAATATTTTTCTACTCTGCTCAAAATAAACCCAGAGCAAGCAAGATGGTCTTCACAACAGATAACATCCATACAGAGGTGGTGAGAGTCATGGAGAATATGGCTCCTGAGAAAGTCCTTATTGCATCTTAGTCAGACGCCCCATCCTCAGCTCCTGTCTGCTGGGAAAGGGGGTCTAATTCTGTGGGGTTTTCCACATTTACAAGAGAATTCCCAAATCTGGATTTTTATGAGAATTCTGCTCTCTCTGTCCCATCTATTCATTCATTCATTCATTCATTCATTCAATATTTATCGAATGACTACTATGTCTTGTTCTAAGCTTAAGGACACAGCAGAGAATAAAACAGACAAAAAACCCCTACCTCAAGGCACTTCCAGTCTAACAGGAGGGATAAATAATTCTAAAAATGATGTTAATTATTAAACCCATAAGATGGTAATAAGTGCTATGAAGAAAAATGCAGGGCAAGCAGCTGAGGAGGACTGGAGATGTGTTACACTTTTGAATAAAGTGGTCAGGGAAGAGAACTGAGAAGGTGGCATTTCAGAGCTCAGGTGTCATGTAACTAGTTCACTCATTCAGTACATTCAGTGGTATTTATCTTGTGTGCAAGGCAAGATTTTAAATCCTGGAGACAGACTGATGAATGAGACAGACAAGGTCCTTCCTACTGGGAGATTATATTCTTGCTGGGGCGACAGGCCACACATAAGAAACCAAATAGGATAATGTCAGAAAGTGACTCCTTGTAACAAAGGAAATAAACAAAGGTAATATGTTAGACAGAGGAGGAGAAGTGGGTAGGTTGGACAAAGTAGTTGGAGAAGGCCAAGCTAAATGACAATTGGTGGAATAAAGGAAGCCTGCTATGCAAAGGTCTAAGGAAAAACTTGCATTCAAGGTAAAAAAAACAGCCAGTATGCCTCTGTTGGTTGAGTGTGGTCAATGCACCAAAAGGTCCTGGTCAGGACTAGAGCAGGAGGCAACCAATGGATGTTTTTCTCTCTGTGTCTCCCTCTCCCTTCCTCTCTGTTTCTAAAAATCAATAAAAACAATTTTTTTTTTTAAAAAAGGCCAAAGAAACAACAAGGGCAAAAGCTGTCAGGTGGGAACAATGGTGTTGAGTATCAGGAGGCAGTGAATTGGTTCATGACAGCAATGCCTGTGGGAAACCCAAGGCCAAGGTCAAACCCAGGCAAAATTGTAAAATAGAAAATGTTTCCAGTGGCTTCCTCCCCTTTCTTTTCTATAGACATCATTGCCTCCTCTACAGGTATTTCTCTGGCCTCATTTAATCCTGAGTTCTTCATCTTTCAAACTTTCAGAAAAGGATGTGAGAGTTCATATATACCCACCCCTTCAAAAAAAAATACCCCACAAAACAAGCAAATGAAAAAAGCACACAATAAGGCTAAAAAGCTATTATTCCTCCTATAGAGATTTACATTTATAATGATTTAATTATGAAATTTAATGCATCAGCTGTTTGGGTGTTGGAGTAGTTTATTGTTGGAGAAGTATATTAATTTCCTATGGCTGCTGTAACAAATTGCTGCAAATCTAGTGACTTTATTTTTTTTATTTTTTAAATATATTTTATTGATTTTTTACATAGAGGAAGGGAGAAGGATAGAAAGTTAGAAACACTGATGAGCGAGAAACATCGATCAGCTGCCTCTTGCACACCCCCTACTGGGTATGTGCCCCGCAACCAAGGTGCATGCCTCTAGTAACTTTAAATTATCCAAATTTCATAGTGTTCTGAGATCAAAATGAGTTGGCAGAGCTGTGGTCCTTTGTGAGGCTGTGGGGGCAAATCTCTTCCTTTTTCCAGCTCCAAGAAAGTGCCCACATTCCTTGCCTTGTGGCCCAAAGTCACTCTGACCTCTGTATTATTGTCATATCTCCATCTCTGACACTGGCCCCCCAGCCTCCCTTTCATAAGGACCCATGGTTACATTGAACCCACTCAGATAATCTAGGATAATCTCTCCATCTTAAAATCCTTAACCTAATCTGAAACGTTTCCTTTGCCATGTGTTGGAAATCTCAGCATATAGGCATTGAGACATGGACATTTTGTGTGGGGGGGGTCATTATTCCATATAAAACAAAAAGCAATATCCTGGAGTCTGTGAAATTAGATCACCAGAAAGCTCCCTATATTCAGGTGGTTTCCGCTCACTATTTTTGTTGGAATTTCAGGAATGAAACAGTTCCGTAGTCTGTCCGAAGGGCAGCCTGCCCAAGCCATTTTGGTAATTTTCCTTAGTCTGCATTGGTAAAGTCAGATAAGATTGAATCTCATTGCCCTTGAAGTTTTGAACACAGGGTTCACCTACAAAGCTCATTTGCATGGCAGCTTCTGGGAAAGGGCTTCTCATACTCTGCAGTTTCTGAATTTGAAAAGGAAATGGCTAATGAAGCAGAACAAGCCGGGGCCTGAGGCCGGGCCTAAAAGGATCGTTGTTATTATTTAGCAAGGAGCAGTTGTTTGTGCAGTCCTGACTGGAACCGTAGATTGACCTGTTGTCTCTCTGAACTGCTTTGTTCTCCAAGCTCTCAAAGACAGGTCACCTTGGGGGTAAGAAGGCAGATCAGTACTTTAATGAGCACCTGGTTTTCATAAGCCAAACTCTGTCCCCAGAGTCTACTCCGAGGTGCTTGTCATTTGGATTCTTCCCACACCCAGCTTTGACCCATTACCATTTCCTCCTTCAAGTTCTGCCTCTCTCAACTACTTATTAAGTAAGTCTTTCTATTTTCATTCTTTCTATTCTAACTACAAAGTCAGGATCTTTTCTTTTTCTGGCCCACTTTTCAAAGGTCTGTGTCTTACAGCTTCTGTGGGAGTCCCTCTCCACCATGTCCCAACTACTTTTGTAGTTCTTGATATGTCCACAATATCTTCAATATTTGTTGATAAAAAAGGTGAATGTAACAGGCGTTTGTATGCTTAACTGTTATAATTAGCTAAAAATCATTGCTTAATAGGGGTTTAAAAATGATGTTGACTTAAATGTTGTTACATTGCATTACATCAAAATTAGATTTTGGAGGAATATGGGTTCTATACCTATAAGTATTAAACATGATCTTTGAGGGATATTTGTGTTGTTGACTTCAAGTGAACATTGTCTGAATTGGAACAAGAGGCAGGGCAGTTCAGGGAGAGCCTGACTCGAGGAATTAAAAGGATGCCAGACAGCTTTGGGTTTCGGTTTGGCTCCATCACTATCACCTGTGTGATCTCACCAGCAAGTCAGGCAGCCCTGCCACACCTGTTGTTTCCTCTGTTAATTCAGAATAGGAATAGCGCTATTCCTTCCTAAGGTTGTGAGAAACAACAGTCTATTGTAAGTCAAGGGCTTTATATATATAGCAGACAGATAATCAATATTTGTTGAATAAATGTCTCATGGTCAGAGTTCTTTTAACTTTAGCTATGATGAAAAAGGTCTGTAAACACAGGATTCAAAGCATTTCATTGTGGGCTCTTATGGTTGGACTAGGGCAGTGGTCAGCAAATGGTGGCTCTTTGGCCTCTTGAGTGTGGCTCTTCCACAAAATACCACGTGCGGGTGTGCACATACAGTGTGACTGAAACTTCGTGGCCCATGTGCAGAAGTTGGTTTTCGGCCTGGGCGAATCTATTTTGAAGAAGTGGCATTAGAACACTCAAGGGGCCAAAGAGCCACATGTGGCTCTTGAGCTGTGGTTTGCTGACCACTGGACTAGGGGCCCAAGGCATGAATTTGTGCACCTTGAGGCTGCTGTGGACATAGCGATGAGTCTTGGCCCATCCTCTGCGCCCCTGCCCAGCCTCTCCATCTGCGGCCCTCAGTCCCCTGTCTGCTGGCAACCCCACTCCCAACACTGCTGCTCCCATGCGCTGATCCCACTCACACCCAATGACAACATGAAGCAGTTGAAGCCAGTGCTGGCAGCAGGTGTGAGAGGTGGGCAGGACTGCCAGAGCATGGAAGCAAAGAATTTTCAGTAACCACCAGAGGCTTGCCCAATGACAGCGACCAGCGCCCCGCCTAGGTCTGCCACCCTCCCCAACTCACCTGCTCCACCATCCCACCACAGCCAGTGCCCACCATATCCCCTGCTCTGTGGCCTGCTGCCAACACCCACGTTGTTCTGTGTGTGCCCCCTGGTGGTCAGCACACATCATAGTGACTGATGGTTTGGTTGTTCTGCTGTTCAGTCTATTTGCATATTAGTCTTTTATTATATAGGATAACCTTACACCAATACAACTATGCAAGGAGAGTGTGAATTATATTTGTTTTAAATCATCAAACACAGTGGGATTCTTGCTATGAGTCAGACTGGTCAGGCTGCTGAGATGTGGGCTAGGTATCTTATAAAAATTCCTGAGCATACAAGTGTCCATGTATAAAAAACAACATTGTTTAAAACTGAAAAATAGTTGCACAAATACTGAGCTTGTCTCTAGTTGTTGCCAGTAACAATGGGTTTGCTAAGCCAGTGCAACAAATTCTGGAAGAAATTGTTCCCAAGCATCTCTTTAGAACTGAAACTAAGATAGGCTGGATTTCTACCTTTAACAAGTGACTCTGGAAGCATTTGTATGGAGAGAGCAGAGGAAAGCAGTAATCAAAAGGCTGCCTGCAAGGCTCTTTATCTTCTAGGTTCCCTTTGTGCCTCCCTCACTTATCAGCACCAGCTTGTTTAAATTCTCAGGTCCCTGAATCTCTCTACATTGTATGAATTTGGATCTTTGTTTGAAGCAGATCCCAAAGATTCTTTTCCACAAGATTCAGATACTACCTGGGAGAGATGAAAGATCACCTGACCTTTGCTCTGCTACTTCCCAGCTTCTCACTCAATTGTGGGGAAAGCTCTGACTTAGGAACTCACGAGGTGGTGGTGCCCAGAGGTACAGGTCTGGGGTTGGCTGTGGAGAAGGCCTCTGGGGGCTCACTGCTGTTGCACTATTTGAAACCAGCCATGGCCCCTTCTCAAGTCGCTCCTGTAATCGCCGGCTCTTGGGACACCTGGGTTCGCATTTTGGGGCAAGTGGGTCATCCAACAATGGCAATGAAAACCCAAGCGCCTACTTTGATTCATCCAGAGAGTGACTGAGGGAGAAAAAGGGCGTGGGCAGGGGGACAAGTACCCCCTTAGCTCTCGGCATCACCTCGTAGCCCCGCCCTCGAGTGCAGAGGGCGGGGCTTGAGGCCAGCCTGGAGCCCCGCCCCTTCGGCCTCGCGCCAGCGGGCGGAAGTGACGCACACCCAAAGCCATTTCCGGCGGGCGAAACTAGGAAGAAACTTAAAGCTGCCAAGGTTTCCCTGTGCCCGTCCCCACTGCTCTCATGCCCCTTGGCCCGGGCCGCGCCGAGCGGTCGGGAGCCCTGGCCATGGGGCTGTCCCGGCCGTCGGCGGTGTGAGGGCGGGCCTCCCGCGGGCTCCCCGGACCGGCCGAGGGCGGGAGGCGGGAAGCGGGAGGCGTCGTTCCAGCCACGGGCCGGGCGCCCCCGCCGGCCAGGGCTCGGGGCACCATGAACATAGACGTGGAGTTCCACATCCGACACAACTACCCCTGGAGCAAGTTGCCGGCCAACGTGAGGCAGGTACGGCCACAATCTGGGGCCGGGCCCCGCTGCGCCATCACTTGCTCGCTGCACCCGCGGGGCCAGGGCTGGTTGCTTTCGGCTGACCCCCACCTGTTCCCCGACGGGGTCTGGGGAAATCCGATCCGGGGCACAGAGATGAGGAGGGGACAGCTCGGGGGCCACCGAGGCAGGCTGGGGCTAAGGCTGAAAGGTATGGGATGGGATCGCACTCTGGACTCGCCTGGCCCTTTTGCTTGGAGCCTCCGCTTACCCAGGCGCCCGGGAAACATTTAAAACACTGACCTCCAGAACTTTAGGGCGCGGGAAAGGGACGGGAAACCAAGGAATACTTTACAGGTGACAGCAACTCTGACCTACCTGTGTTTTATATATATATATATTCATTCACAGAGGAGGAGGAAGAAAGACATTGTCCAGGGAGTGTCGTGAGGATGTGTTCCGGAGGTATTTAAACTGGGCCTTAAAGGACGAGTAAAAGCGGGGAATAAAGATTTTCCAGGGAGAGGGCAAGTCATTTCTGAAGGCTCGGACGAGTGAAAGCGTGTTTGGAGAGAAGCAAGCGACCTAATGTTACGGGTTTTGGAGGCGTAGATTTGGATCTGGGGTTTTCTGTGTGCGTGGGGTTGGTAACAGGTAAGGCTGAAAAAGCAATCCGAGCCAGATTTTGAAGGGACTTTGTACTTCTTTTGTTTGACTTTATTCTCATGACAAGATAGGTTTATAATAGACGTTTCAACAAGAGAGGTTTTGAGAGTTAAATCTTAAGCTTGAGGTTAATTTTTACTCGATTGTTTAATGTATTTATTGAACACCTGTTGCGTGCTATGCCTTGTTGAAGACAGACCCTGCTTCATGGAGCTTACATTTTAGAAAAAAAATGGTAGATGAATAAACATATAACATGACAGGTGTTGTAAAATCATATGAAGGTAGTGTGGTGCGTGCTATAGATGAGCCACTGTTTCTCTGGTCATAGATTGACCTTCCACTGGGTTGGGAGTGAAGTTCTGTTTCCATTGGTGCCGGGCAGTGGCGTTGGGAAATCTGGGGGAGAGCGGTGGTGACTGAGGATTTTCACTCTGTCTCCTCCCAGCTTGGAGACTTAGTTCTAGGAAATGAATAATTTAAGGTTTGGCGATGCTTGGGTGGCAGAGAAAATACTTTCACTTCAAAATTTCAAGAAGGCAGAAAAGTGGAAGGATAAATTTAAGGAACTTAGAAGTTTTGGTTGTCAGTGGCTGCCCGTGTAGTACTTAGCTTGACTTATACATCTGAGGGAATAAGTTTCTCCTGTTAAGTGTAAATGAAGGATTTGGTGGACACTTTTGTTCTTTAGGGTTTTGTGGCATATCTGAAGACCATCGGAAGAACCAACAATCCTTTCCTTTGTTTCCATTTTTTTTCTCTACTCTTCCTTTTACAAAAACAAATGAGGCACAATGGAAAGTTATGTCCAACATGAGTAACTGGCCTTAATTAGTATTGGTAAAAACATTTCTAAATCTTAGGCATGACTGTTAAAAGTAATTTGAGAACACTGTTAAAATTAGGTACAAATGTGATATTAAATTTAAAAACTTTTTTAGTAAGAGCACTTAAGAGAATAGCTGTTTAGCTTAGGATAAGTTCCACTTGTAGAAGGCATTGCAAATCCCACCTGCACAGGTACACCAGTGGTCTTTGCATTGTTTCCCTAGGCCAGGCTCCACCAGGATGGCTGCATCAGCTTTCTATTTCTGTGTCATGCCCTCAGAATGGGACCCTCCCATCCATTCTTCACACTACTCTGGAGTGAGCTTTCTAAAACACAACCCCAATTCTCTACCCATCTCCTTAGACTTACTTGTAGCTTCTTTGTGAATTTCAGATACTAACGCCTCCAGAAAGGGGTCGCTGACCTAAATCTGGATCAGTTGACCCTCAGATAAGTTACCACAGCACTGTATTTCTACACTTTGATAGCACTTAGCTCCCTTTAGTGCATTTTCTTGTTTCCTTGTTTTGCTTTGGTATTTTTAGCACCTGTTTCATATTTAGGTTTTAGTAAATATTTTTGGAGTGAATAAATGATGGCATTAGCCTGAAATCTTTCCCCAGGAGCTAAATTAAAGCTCAGGCAATTTAAAAGTGTGTGTGTGCGCGTGTGTGTGAGTGTGTGTGTGTGTGTGTGTAGGGGGGAGGGGTATTCCTTGTGGAAAGGATTTGGATTTGGCATTAGAGAGATACTAAGTACTTTAATAAAGTTTCCAGCAACTTCTGATAAGTTTGATTTGGAAATGACTCATTTTCCAGTTCTGAAACCTGCGGGAAAGGGATTCAGATTGTTAAAAAATTGTTTATTTCAAACTATTGTTTCAAAACTGTTGTTTTTATATGGATGAGATGAAATATTTTTATGGGTTATTGGCCATACTAGACTTGAAAAAAACATAAAAAGTTGTGGATGGGGCAATTATTTCAGGATTTTAAAAGTAGTTTATCAGTATCTTGTATTCATTGTTCAAAAAAATTCATAGTTATTTTATTTTAAATCTTATGATGAGGTTCTGTATAATCCTAAAAGGGTCCATTAAAAAAAATTGTACTTTTTTTTTTTTTTTTTTTTAGTTGCACATTGAGTTTGGGGTTTGTAGGAATATCTGATGGTCGGTATTTTATGGCCAGTGCCTTTGTTGCCTCTTCATCTGTTAGGGTCCTTTTATATGCAGCCCAGCTCCATTTGTTAGACCTGGTCAGTTTTTCTGCAGGGTCAGCGCTATCTGAGAATAAAATGAGCTTTCTTTAGTTGCCTCCTGCAGTGGCAACAGTGTTAAAATGTGAATGATGGGAAATTTGGGATAGGAATAGGAGAGAAGCCAAAGAATCTTTGTGAACAAAGCAGTTATATTTTATGTAGTGGGTAGTGAAGAGTAAAATCAACTATTAATGTAGTTCTCAGGTATGTGTGTGCATACATGTGAATTGATCAGGACCAGTCATTAATGCCTAGTGCAGAGACTTAGATATTTAATAGATACTGCACTTTCTAATTAGCTTATAAATAATGGACCCTTATATTTTGTATGAGTGGCTTGAGTTACATTTTTTCTTCTGTAGTTACATTATCAGCACATACATTCCGATAGTAGTGTGAGTTGTGGTTTAAGCTGTGATAAATATCTAGTTGCAGGAAGAAAGATTTTTAGTTTTCTCACATCACCTCATATTTCTTAAGATACTATCCACGAATGGTTCCAATTATTTGCCAGTTTATTAGATGTGAGTTTCATCTGTGTTACGAAGATTGACTTAAGTGGAAGTATGTGTATGGACATTTACCTGGGCTTTTAAAAACTTGTGAGTAGGAAGTATAATAACTGAACCCTCTGATCTTTCTGTTAGTTTCCTAAGATGTCTAATTTTACTTTATAGCACATTGGAAGGATTATACCTAGTAATTAGAAGAGGTATAGCAGTCAAATATTAAGTTTATGGTTACACATTGACTATAATTTGATTATAATCAGGCAAACATTTTTTGCTTTCATGATAACCCAACTTTGAGCCTAAAACACTAAGTGCACAGCTGGAAAGAGTTTTTTTTATTTTATTATTCCAATATATTGGAATTCTAAAAGTGTCTAAATGTTTTCGAATGAGATCATAAGGAGATGATGTGGGTTTTTTTGGGTTTTTTTTTTTTTTTGGTGTTTTTTAAAAATATATTTTTATTGATTTTCTACAGAGGAAGGGAGAGGGATAGAAAGTCAGAAACATCATTCAGCTGCCTCTTGCACTCCCCCTACTGGGGATTTGCCCGCAACCAAAGTACATGCCCTTGACCGGAATCGAACCTGGGACCTTTCAGTCCGCAGGCCTATGCTCTATCCACTGAGCCAAACCGGTTTTGGCAGGAAATGATGTTTTAAAGAAGTGATCTTAAATTTAGAGGTACATTTGAAAGTACATTCTCCAGAAATCTTAATAGTCATATCCCTCAGCTAAAAATAACTATCAGACAAGGGTCTGTTGTCAGTTGCCATTCTTAAATTTAAATAAATGTAGGTACAAGAAACCATCCAATCATTTACCCGACAGTGCTAAATTGGGGACAGTCAGGTAAGGAAATGTTTGTAAGTAAAACTTAGTGCTTTGTTAAGTGAAATTATGCTCTCAAACTGTTCTTTTATGTTAATACTTAATTTTAGTAAGTCCTTTTAGAGTAGCAGACTGGAAGTAAACACATTGAAAGTTTGCTCTAAAACCATAGCAGAAATTTAGTACAGTAGTATAATATTTAAGAAAGTCTTTTCTATTTCGTTCTGGAAAGTTTAATTCCAGGATAAAGTTAGGGGACATTGTTTTGAAATCTTATGAGGAAAATGTATTGTAGTTTAGAAGCTATTTTAAATCTATTTGAAATTTTTTTAGAGTCTTGGAAATTCACAGAGGGAATATGAAAAGCAGGTTGTCCTGTACAGTATCCGCAATCAGTTACGATATAGAAATAACTTAGGTAAGTAGAGATATTTTTACATTGAGATGGAATTGACTGTTGCTGAGTTATCGTTTCATAAATCTATCCTATATTTTCAATACATATTTTATAGTACTGAAATTATTCCATGTGCAGACTTTAAGAAGCTATATTGACCCATCCTACCTAACAATTTGCATTACCAAGTATATTTTTCTTCCTAAATCTGATGAAACTTATTTATAGAGTATTGTTAGTCGATTTGTTTGACCTATAGAATATTAGTCTTGATTCAA
Organism: Antrozous pallidus; assembly: GCA_027563665.1. NCBI lineage: Eukaryota > Metazoa > Chordata > Mammalia > Chiroptera > Vespertilionidae > Antrozous > Antrozous pallidus. The sequence continues at coordinate 48,210,564 of CM050510.1, forward strand.
ATACCCACTTTTTAACTTAGGTAAGAAAACATGCCAGAAAAGAAGTATACTAGTTATAAATAATTTTTAAGTTTGAGTTCGTTTTTGTCTCTGTAAGTTTTCCAAATAATATAACTTTAATGAAAACTCTTTCTGTAATAATTGAAATACTTTTTAAACACAGTTAGTTTCATGTTTTTGTCAGGTTACTTTAATTAGTTTAATCTATTGTCCTGCTAGTCTTCTCTTCCAGGTGCTCTTCTTATGTTAAATACAGTATTTCAGAGAGAGGTTTTCTTTTTAAACTTATTCCATGGAAGTCAGGTGTCTTTTTACATTTAAATCACAAAAACCAACAAATAATTTGTAAAAATAGACTTCATTTTATAGAAAACGACCATTCAGTTTGGCTGTCTTGTAAAGTGGCATAGTAAGAGTTTGGATAGATTATAGATTATATTTTATACCTTTTTTGGGAGACATTCCATGCTTATTTTCTTTTTGATTTGGTTTGTCTCTATCTGTTCTATTACACATTTTATTTACATATATTATGCATAGTACTTATATATTTCTTGTGATGTAATGTTTCTTTGTTCCAACTTAGTTTATTTTATTTACTTTTTTCCAATTTATATACTTTTCTTTTTAATTAATATTGATTTGTAAAATATTTCTCATTCCATTTATAATTATATCTAAATATAAGACATGTGAAAAAACTAAAGAATTTCCTTCGTTTCCTCAGTTAAACATGTCAAGAAAGATGAACGCAGATACTATGAGGAACTACTAAAGTACAGTCGAGACCATCTCATGCTGTACCCTTACCATTTATCAGATATTATGGTAAAGGGCCTGAGGATAACACCATTTTCATATTATACTGGGATTATGGAGGTGAGTTTACTGTGTACCTGAACCATTAGGAATGGGATGGGACCACATGTCAGACATGCTTTGCAGCTCTTGCGACATTGGACGTTTTTTCTGAGTTTATAGTGTAAAAAGACCTGATGGTTACAAATTAACTGTTTTAGCCATACTTGTACAAGTACAGTCTAACCTCAGGTCTCACGAGTTTCCCATCTCAAACAATTCAGTTCTTGGCCAAGTTGTGACCAAGTTGTTCACCGAGAAAATGTCTCGATTGAACAAACTTTGGTTTTGGATGTGACAAACCTTTCATGATGTATCAGTGTGACAAAAAGCATCTCTCAGGTCACAAACAAAGTAGAGAATGCTAGTATGAGTCAGTTACCACCAATATCTCACGAAATTGTGCTGTGAATATTTTTGTGCTTTTTGTTGCTAGCTAAATGGACAATCAGCATAATCTTAAAACATAAAGAGACCATTGAGAGTGCTAATGTTGCTAATGGTGTGAAAGAAACAAAGATTTTTAGCTATTTATTAACTATAGCAATTGGAGAGATAGAGAAACTGTTGCTGATTTGGATAAATAAAAAGCAGTTAGCCAGTGACAGCAAGAGACATACTAACTTCCTGCAAGATGCCCTGGAAAGAGTGCCGAAAGTGATTTGTTTAAGGCTAGTAGGGGTTGGTTTGATAACTGTTTAAGAAAAGTGTTTGATTTTAAGTTAAACAGTACATTAGACATGTAGTGTATACTAGCAAGGTTACAGTGGAATCATTTGGGGATCTGGAATAAATTAATTCAATTTACATTTCTAATGGGAAAAAGTGACTCGGTTTTTGAACAAATTGTATCTTGAACAGCCTTCCAGAACTAATTGAGTTCAAGAAATGAGGTTCTACTGTTGTCATTATCAATATTTTCTCAGTACCTATTTTTATTTGCTCTTAAAAAAAAAAAGTATATATATATATATATAAAACTTTTTTTTATTATTCAGAGAGGAAGGGAGACGGGGAGAGAGATAGAAACATCAATTATGAGAGAGAATAATTGATGGGCTGCCTCCTGCACCACCCCTACTGGGGACCAAGCCCACAAACCCGGCATGTGCTCTTGACTAGAATCGAACCCGAGATCCTTCAGTCCTCAATCTTGACACACTATCCACTGAGCCAAACCAGCTAGAGCTGTTCTTTTTTATGCTATTACTTGAGGCCCGGCGCCTGAAATTTGTGCATGTGTAGGATCCCTAGGGTTGGCTGGCAATTAGGGCTGATCAAGGCCTTCCTTCTGGCTGTTAGCTGGGTCCTCCTTTCTCCAGCTGCTGGCCAGAGCCTTCCTTTGTTCCACACTGCCCCCTGGTGGTCAGCGCACCATCATACTGAGCTATAGAGCTCTCTGTCGAACTCCTGTGGGGACACTTTGCATTAGTCTTTTATATGTATAGATAGATAACATTAACCAGCCATTTATGTTAGCAGAGTTTGTATAACATTTATTTCATTTAATGAATGACTAAGGTTAAAAATGTGGATGACAGATTAAATATTAAGCTCAGAGAAACTTAATGTATTTAGCTGTTTATTAACTATAGCAACAATAAATGATGATACAGATCTAGTGTTATATAATACATGTGTCAGACTGCTAATTTTTTTGTAATTATTAACTTCAGATTATTAGCTGAAGAGTTAAACTGTTAGCCTTTTTTCAAAGACAGTTTTTAGGCCTCTGTTGAATAACTGTAAATACCAGTTAAATACTTTTTAAAACTGAGCTTTTTGTAAAGACTGGCAGCATTTATCTAGTATTCATTTGCTACTTGATTATATTTGAGTGCTGCTATTTTGTGCTCATTCGCCAGTTTAAGAACAGAGAGAAGCCTAGAACTAAAGGAGTTGGGCACCTATAGTAATAGTGAGGTTTGCTTCCTCTGCTTATGTCCGTACATTCCTTATTCATGGGCACGTCTACAGTCCCTGTCTCCTGTGTCCTTATTTTGGAGGAAATACAAAGTAAAGCTTGAGGCCTGACAGCCTAAGTTTCTGTCAGTCCCTTTCCTGAGAACCAGAGTAGCATAATGGAGGTGGCTGCGAATCAGTGAGTAGAATCGTTGTTGCTTCTCTGACTGTATTTCTGGTGTTGTCCACAGGTTTGGGGGAGATAGAGAGGGAAGTTTTGCCCCATTTACCAGCTTTCAGTTATGCCCATGTGCTTGCTGCTGATTTTTGTTTTTACACCATTGGGTATAGCTTTTGGGTTGAAATGGGTGTTATTTCCACAGTGAACAGTTGGTTTAAAAAGCAGATGGGAGCCCTAACCGGTTTGGCTCAGTGAATAGAGTGTTGGCCTGCGGACTTAAGGGTCCCAGGTTCGATTCCCGTCAAGGGCATGTACCTTGGTTGCGGGCACATACCCAATAGGGAGTGTGTAGGAGGCAGCTGGTCGATGTCTCTCTCTCATCGATGTTTCTAAGTCTCTATCTCTCTCCATTCCTCTCTGTAAAAAAATCAATCAGTATATATATATTTTAAAAAGCAGATGGGAGTTGGAAGAAGCTGGATCCTCAGTTTAACTCTACAGCTGATTGGGACTTCTAGGAGCAGAGATGATTGTGTGGTCAAACACTTCGCTGGTAGTACATGTCTTAGATGTGTGTGGATGGAGTTGTGACACATTGTGTGGCCTTTTCTCAGGGGAACAGTCTAGGATAAGGTATGAAGTGTAGAGAGCTTGGAATGCTGAGCTCTCCTAGAGGTAGTCCTCGCTTAGCTTCCACAGGGCAGAAGTAACAAGGCAACTGTGTGTGATTTATAGAGGAACCAGGACCCGAAAGCCTGATCTTCAGTTATTAGGTGGGGAGGCCAGGTGGTAAGTTCCACTGTGTGCCATACATGCTTTAGGTTGCCAAACTCTGATCTTGGTGCTTCATGTAATAGTTATTGTCCCACTTTTTGCTATAGAACTACATGTTTAGACACATATTTTTATCTATAGACATTTTGCATTTAAAATTTTTTATTTTTTTATAAAGGATATTATGAACAGTGAGAAAAGTTATGATTCCCTGCCCAATTTTACCGCTGCTGACTGTAAGTATTTAATCATGGTAAAGGTGGTAATGTTTAGTATGTCCTTGGGTATGCATGCTATTGTGTCAGTATCATAATGTGTGTTTTTAACATGAAACACTTGAAACCTGAGAACAGCAAGCATCATTGTTGATACAAGTCAAGTGTAAAATTTAGTCTAAATGTCTAAGAAGAATATTTTGGAGTCTTAAAATCAGAAAAATGGAACTAGTCTATATATTTCTAGAGAATGAAGTTCTTTCCGATACTTGGGCTGTGTTGTGTATCAGATGAGGAGAGAAAGCTTGTATATAATGATTTTATAGCATGATACACAATTATAACAATTTGCTAGTGTTTTATTATGCTTACTTTAATGAAATCTATAATATTTGAAATGGGACATAGTTCTGTTGTATAAGAAGAAACTTTTGCTGAGAAGTACACTTTGACTTCCTGAAATTGGGAGGACTTCTGCTTTTAAAAAATGTTCTCATTTAGCATTTAGTGTTTACTTGTATTCATTTCTCTCAGTTTCATTTTCTTTTATATTCTGTTTGAAGAATTCCTTTTAATTTGATATTGCCAACCAATAATCAAAAGATGAACAAAAGCCAATGTTTTTCCCCCTAAAAGACTGAGTGTCCTGACATGTCCAGGTGTATTGAAAGTCTTTAAAGGACAGGCTCTTCCTTCCAGGTCTAAGGCTTCTTGGCATAGGAAGAAACCAGTACATAGATCTGATGAATCAGTGTAGATCGTCAAAAGTAAGTTAGTCATTTCCCTTGCTTTCTCATTTCTTGTCCTCCTGATCACAGTCTGATTAATTTTTTGTGTTAGAAATAATGAATTGTAATTTCTCTGATCAAGTAAAGTATGTTTTATACAGAAACGGTACAAAAACTTAGTATTCTCTAGACTTTCACTTAAATGATTAAGTTAAACAATTTATTTTTTTATTTTTTAAAATATTCTTACTGATTTCAGAGAGGAAAGGAGGGAGGGAGGAGGGAGGGAGGGAGAAAGGGAGGGAGGGAGGGAGGGAGGAGGAAACATCAGTGATGAGAGAGAAGCATTGATCAGCTGCCTCCTGCCCACAACGCGGACATATGCCCTGCCTGGGAAATCAAACTGTAAACTCCCAGTTCATAGGTTGACACTAAACCACTGACCCACAGCGGCTGGGCTGTTTTTTAAAATTAATTTTGTTCTGCTGGTCTTTTTTCTTGCTATTCTACTCCCAGGGTTCACTTAGTGGATGAAGTGAGTACACTTTTCCAAATGCATTTTCCAAATGCACTTCCTGAGCTTCATTTTAGTCTGGATTTAGATCCAGATTTAATGATTAGTTTTTTTAAGTAACTTATTTTAAAATAATTTGAGATTATTTTCTACATTCAGAGTATCTAGAATAGCAGATTTTAGAAATGAGAATTTAAAAAGTTATTAACTTGTTAGAGACAGTCTTCATATAGGATTGATAAACAAGTAAGTAGTAAACTTAGACCAATTGCAAATTGTACTATTGCAGAAATTTTTCAGAAGGAAAACAGCTCGTGATCTTCTCCCAGTAAAGCCGGTAGAAATTGCCATAGAGGCGTGGTGGGTGGTGCAAGCTGGATATATCACAGAAGATGACATAAAGGTAGTTGTCTTATAAGTTATTTTTATTTTTAAAGCTATTTTTTTATTGTACTTCTCTAGTTTTTGAAAAAGTAACACTATTTTGTTTCTTGAAGAAAATAAAAGACTTAAATGACCTTATTAGACTAGAATATTGGTAGGTTCCCAAGATATTCTTTAATAATGAGGGGGACTTGACTTGATTCATGTGCAATATGGGAATTTTAATTATATAGCAGTTTCAGGTAAATTGATGTGATGCTGCAGCTACCAACAGTCTTATTAGCTAACACTTTTGAGCACTTGCTCTGTGCCTAGATGTGTGCCTGGCACTGTTCCAGTGCTTTTATGTTGTCTAATTTTTTGCTTATAACAACCCCAGGAGTATGTGTGATTTGTACTTCATATTAAGTATGAGGAATATGAACAGAGAATTGAAGAGATGGCTCGAGTCATCTATTCTAATAAAAGTGTAATATGCAAATTGGTCAGGACGTCCTCAGAGTAATGACTGAATAGCAGGCTGCATGGAGTGATAAGGTCGGCAAGGAGGTTAGTGAGTTAGTAAGGGACGACCAAATGACTGAACAGCAGGCAGCGTGGGGCAACCAGGCTGGCAGGGGGTGACTAGGCTGTGGGGGGCAGTAAGGAGCATTCAGTTTGGCAGGGGGCGGGCAGTTAGGGGTGATTAGGCAGTCAGGCGAGTAGTTAGGAGGCAGCAGTCCCAGATATGAGAGGGATGTCTGACTGCCAGTTTAGGCCCGATCCCAACCCCACTCCTGTGCACAAATTTCGTGCACCAGGCCTCTCATAGGGGTAATAAAGGCTCAGGATTTTAATTCAGGCAGCTTTCTATGGAGCCTGTGTTCTTAATTACTGTGCTAATTACTTTGTGAAGTTGTAGGTGCTTTGATAGGGGATAGTATCAAGAGGAAGGGAAATGATGTTGTCAGTGGTCAGACCACATTTGATATGAGCCTTATGGATTTTAGCAGAGATGTTGTACAGGGAAGGGGTGGGGTGATGGACAAGGGCCCTTAGAGACCAGGTCGGTCATATTTCTGTGTGGCTGGAGAAATGTAAGTGAGCACGTGGATTTTTTGTTTGTTTGCATTTCATTTTACCCCAGAGGACAGATAAGTCAAATGAGTGGAAGGCTTAGAATTTTGTTTCAGTATAAGTATTTCCTAATAGAGTTGTCAAGCTAATTCAAAGAAGGTGAGTGAATTAGTGAACATTGATTGCGTACCAGCAAATACTGTTATTTATAGTTACTTTGTTTTCTGAGTTCTGTCGGTAGCATTTTTTGGCACCTAATTGATGGTTATGTGCATACCTTTTTTGTTAGAGTTCTGAAGTGGCAAATGGAAAAAAAAATGTTCATTCAACAAATGGCATCTAATCATTGATTTAAACATGAATAGATTTGAGGAGACATGGACTAGTTAATTTGGACAGAACTTAATTGAAAATATTTTGCTTTTCTTAGATATGCACTTTGCCTGAGAAATGCGCTATTGACAAGATCATCGATGCAGGCCCTCAGCTCTCTGGATCACTAGATTACAATGTAGTACATAGTAAGTGGTTAGTAGAAATGGTCTTTTATCAACATAAAAACGTGTTTTAAGGCTTCAACAGTTAATAGCAATTACTTATTAATTAGATAAAAATAGTAATATTTCCTAAATAGTAATATTTCTTTATTGTGTGAAATGCGAGTATAGTCCATTGTTTTCCACTGTGGCTATAATTAGTCACATCACTAGAAATTTATACAGATGGATCATAGAAAAATTTTTAGTTCTGTGCATATGAGGGAAACAGATTTGAAAACTACAATTTTCCTATTTTACTTTTCCACATGGCATTCAGTTGTATGAATCTTTATTACCGAAAATTAAGAATCAGGTGTCTTCTTTTAAATGTTTAGTATTTCATCTAAAAGAAGGTGTTTTTGCTTCTATAGGTTTATATAACAAAGGATTTATTTATCTGGATGTACCAATATCTGATGACAGTTGTATAGCAGGTAAGCATATGCTAATATTTTTCTATTTTTTTAAATGGCTCTGGGCACAGAATTATTACTCTACTAAGTAAGATACAAATCATTCTAGGATCTTTGACATTACAATTTTGCAAAGAAACACTTTTTTCTCATTACTCTGTATTCCTTATTTTCATTTTTGTAGTATTTGGTGTACACACTATATTAAAGTAATAAAAATCTAAGATAAATTTCTCACAATCCTAAATCAGAATATTGTTTTTATAAATTTATGTCACATTTTAGTCCTGTTTAGTGCATCACAGCTTTTTTGTATATTCAGTAATATAGACTTGTGTATTCTCCATTTCCACTTATCTGTGCCTTATATTTCATGTCACTGCCATCTTTTTTATCCTCATCTTCTCCTCCCTTTCTACTTTACCCAAGTTAAATCAATATTGAGGCCCTCATTTCATTCTACACTTATGTGGTATATCAATTCATTAAATCATCCCCATATTGCTGGTTATTTAGATTATTTCCATTGTTTTGCTACAATAGTGATGTGGTTAATATTTTTGAACACAGGATGGAGCTCTTTTTCTATAGGTTAGATTTCTTACCAATTTGTAGGAGCACTTGTTACATTTAAGTTTTATGTTACAGGTATATATATTCTAGCGTTCTTGTTGTGTTATCTTTTATCATACTAAGATAGTTAATATTTGTGTGATCAGTTATGAAGTGTCAAAAAAATTCCAGGGAATGGCCTTACTATTAACAATTGGCTGATGATAGAGCTTCTACAATATCAGTGTTGAACCTGTTTGTTTTTTTTTTGTTTGTTTTGTTTTTGCATATTAGCCTTTTATTTTTTAATTTTTTTCTCTCTGCCTTTCAGTGTTGAATCTTGACTGGTTATCATGCACTAGTGTGTACTGATCTTCATTTGTGTTAGCATGTGTTATGATTCTTTAATAATGCATTTGTATAGACACAAATTCTGTTTTAAGCTTGGGAGACAGCTAAAGAATTCAATAAAATACTAGTTCTGGTTTGTATAGTGGACACTATAACAAATAAAATACTAGTTTTAAAATTTGAAAGATTTTGACGAGGAATTAATTTCTGGAAGACAGTAGTGGCTTCCTTTGTCACCATTGGAAAATACGAAAGCTTTACTTTGGTCCCTACTCTCATTTGATAAACTGACTGATTCATCTGAGATCCACTTAAAGAGATTGGTCTTTGATTGGTTCATTTCAGTCCATTTTGATAGTTTGAATATTATATTGGCTCAGGTTATCTCTTAAGTTTTGAAGGAAGCATCAGAGAAGGGCTGAATGGATGGCTTCTCTATTACAGTGTCATATTCTGCCATGGCTCACACAGTATCTGGCAAGTTTTGGTGGTACAGACAAGACCCATGGTATTATAACTGCTGTCACCATGTTACCTCTGGCTGTTCCCCAAATTGGAATAACCCATGAAAGGAAAGCAGTTTGATAACATGGAAGTCATCAAATTCAGCACAAAAGACACCTGAAGGTGACTTCAAAGGAAGCAGTTCAACTGTGTTTCAACAAAAAAAAACACAAGTACTGTGAATGGTGGAACAAATAAATGTGGGGAGAGAAATACTTCAGTGAGAATAATTATGAAAGGGTCTGTTGCTAAATAAAATCCATTTATTCCATCATCACATTTTATACTTGTACATTTTATGTCTACCCTTTCCTTAGAGCTTTTAGATTTCTGTTATGCTTAGATAGAGTTCTTCTAGGTTATATAAATAGTTCAAAAATTCTTAAAAACCTTTGTCATATTTTTAAAAACTGTAGTTTTGGACTTATTTTCCTAGGTGATGTGAATAAGGGCCCAATTAAATTTTCTTCAATTGGATAACCCATAGGATTTGGATAAATGCTGGCATATTTTTTCAATAACTTATTACCACTGAATGGAAGTACAGCTTTTGTCATATATTTAATTTCCCTCTGTATTAGATTAATTATCACATCCTTTATTCTTCACTTATTTTTTTTTAATTCTTGGACCATATTATTTTCATTACAGTGACTTAGAGTAACTCTTAATATTAGTTATAACCAGGCCTTCATTTTATCTTTTCTTTATAACTTGCTTGGCTATTCCTAGGTGCTTTTAAGAACATATTTATTTTTATTAATATTTTTTGAATAAGCAATAATTATGATATAAAATTCTAAGTTTACAAAAGAATATAAAAACATCTGCTTCCCACCCCAGTCAGAAGCCACTGTTAAGTTTTCATATATTCTTCCAAAAGTATACTAAGCACATAGCATATATGTATATATCTTTGTGTGTGTTTGGTTTTATTTTTACACAGATTATATATTCTAGCTCATACTTTTTTAAAAAAGCAATATATATTGGAGGCTAGTCTAAATCTTATATAGAACTCCCTCATTCTTTTTGCCTAGATGTATATTTTTAACCTCCCAGTGCTGTGGTTTTCTCATCTTTAAAATAGGGGTATAGTACTGAACAATTTATGAGGTTAAGAGGATTGAATGAAATTGTGTATGTAAAGTCCCTGGCAGTTGTCTGGCACTTAGTAAGTGTTCAATAAATATTTGTTATGACTAATTGTTACACAACTGGGAGTATAGTAAAAGAATTATATCAAATATGAGAATTCTAAAATATTTCTACAAAGAAACCTTAGATCCTTAAAAGTTTTTGGATGACTGGAACCATGGGTAGCACTAACTTAGAAGATGATGTGTTCCAGATCTGAAGTGAACAACCCCTCTTGAAATGTACATTGTGGTTCTTCACGGAGTCTTCATTTGGGCCCCTTGAATTTTTGTCTGATTTTTCTCTGTTGAGAATAATTTAGATGGTGTTAGGGTCAAGGGACACAGGAAGACCCACATTTTGCTATGGTCTGAGCACTTCTGCTTTCTCAGAATTTTTTCAAGGGGAAATGTACCCATGGGGTAAAGGGAAACATAGTGCCTCTGTTATTGCCTGGGCAGAGCACTCTACTAAATTAGATTAGAGCATCTGGACCAAAGAGAGGGAACTAGTAAGTGTGTAGAGCCAGGATTGGGCAGTGTCTTGTGCTGTGGAAAGCTTGATCTTCTTCCCACTGAGGAGGATACAGAATAGAGAGCCCCAAGAAGCAAATTACACCAGTGATGGCTGGTAAAAGATGGGTGGCAGTCACACAGATATGTTTCCCTGTTCTCTGGATGGAGAGGGCATGATGGGAGAAAGGCAGAGAGCCAATACTTTCCATCCATCTGTTTTTTGGGTAGCCTAGTAAGTCAGTCCTTTGGTTTTCTGCCTTAGCCCAGTCCCCTCTGCTGCCTTCCCATTCTGAAGCAGCCCCAGTCCCCTGGCCTTGCTACCAAGCCTGTGACCTTCAGCACTTCCGCTGCCTCTAGTGCTGAGACGTCCCTGGGGATTAATTACAGTCTGTAGGATTTATGCTCTACCATCAGTCATCTCTATGTATACAGGGTTGTACATGACCTTAACTTTAGGAGTCTTGTTATTGAGTGGGTGAAGTAAATCAAAAGCTGAATTTAGTCTTTTAAGTGAGAGGTTTCTCTTTTTGAATAGCTATTTGAATTACACATTCTTGTTTTATAAAATTACATTAACTGAGAAAAGTTTATTTTTGTTTATTTTAGTTCCTCCTCTTGAAGGTTTTGTAATGAATCGAGTGCAAGGTGATTATTTTGAAACTCTGCTCTATAAGATATTTGTTTCAATAGATGAGCATACTAATGTTGCAGAGGTGAGTGTACCAACGTCTTGTGAAAGAATTTAACCTCAAGATTGTAAGTTATGTTTGTGTAAAGTAGGTAAAAATTTGTTGATATGGTTAAAATGTTTTAAAAATTTGTTCATGAGTAGATCATAGACTGTTAATATACTTAAGTCACTATTTTTAAGTTCTTTCTGCATATATAAAATTCGGTAAATAACTTTTTATAGGACTGTACAGTCTTGATCTGGGTAACAACATGAGAGAGGGTCCACATATTTGACAGTGGCTGCATAAGATTATAATGGAGTTGAGAAATTTTCTATGGCCTAGTGACGTGGCAGCCTTCCTAAAGTCATACAGCACAGTGAACTGTTTTGTGCTGGTTTCTGTCTATGGATGGTAATGCTGTCAGCTAGACCTGTGCACTTTCCACAGACTTTCCCCTTTCTAAACCAGTGTTACCGCTGGACCTACCCTTGTGGTTATTACAATGTTGCAAAATGCCCTTCAGCAATATCCGTTAGGAAACTTTGAAGAAACAAATTTCTTTTAGCCACTGGAATGTACAAGGCACCTGTTGGTTGGTGGGATGGGTGGGGAGGGTGGGCAGAAAAAACAAGTAGCCCAAATGATCAAGAAATTAAGATCTAAAACACAGGAGTCTGCAAGGGTGGGCGGGTAGGAGATGGTGCTGCTCTTTATCCACTCCAATGCCTGGTAATGTTTTTATTCCAGTTAGCCTTCCTTGGAATGTATGCCTCTGCAATCAAAGCTTAAACCAGGCACTTAATTACAAAAAGAAAAGCCAACTGTAGGGCTTAAACTACAATTACTCACATGTTTGTGTGATGCTGGTGTGAACAAACCCACTGTACTGCCAGCAGTGTAAAAGTACAACACACACAATTACAGTAGGAGGCTGTATCATCTGGGTTGGTGTAAGTATACTCTGTGATGTTCGCACAAAGACGAAAGTATCTAATGTCGAATTTCTCAGAATATACCCATATCTTTAAGTATTGCATGACTATATAATCTTGGAGTTTTCTTATTTTAAATGAGATAAAATTAAAGAGGAAGGTATCTTAAATTGTTAAGGTCATTAAATTCATACTACTCTAATCATTTTAGAGATATGGAAAGAAGAAAGTTCTGAATTCAAAGTTTATCCAGTCTTCCAGCTGTTAATAATTTAAAATGTTGCTGATTATAGTTAATGTCTACTACAGCCATGCAATATGCTGGTAATTCTAACAATGTAAAGTAATTTTTTTATTTTCCAGCTTGCAAATGTCCTTGAGATAGACTTATCCCTGGTGAAGGTATGTAATTTTTATACTCTTTTTACTTACAGTGTAAGTAAATCCACTGAATGGATTTTATCATATACTAGAGGCCTGGTGCACGAAGGTGTGTGTCCCTCAGCCTAGCTTGCATCCTCTCTAATCTGGGACTCCTTGAGGGATGTCCGACTGTCCGTTGAGGCCTCTCACAATCCAGGACTGCTGGCTCCCAACTGCTCGCCTGTCTGCCTTCCTGATTGTCCCTAACTGCTTCTGCCTCCCAGCCTGATCACCCCTAATCACTCCCCTGACAGCCTGATTGGTGCCTGTCTGCTCCCCTGCCAGCTTGTTTGCCCTAACTGCCTTCCCCTGCAGGCCTGGGTCTCCCCTATCTGCTGTGGTGGGAGTATGGTCAATTTGCATGTTTCTCTTTTATTAGTGTATATTAGAGACCCAGTGCATGAATTTGTGCATGGGTGGGGTCTCTTAGCGTGCCCTGGGTCTCCCCCATCTGCCCTTTCCTGCAGGCCCAGTTGGCCCCAACTTCCTTCCTCTGCTGGCCTGGTCACCCCTAACTGCCCTCTCCTGCAGGCTTGATCGCCCTCAACTGCCCTCCCTGGCAGGCCTGGTCCCTCCCAACTGCCCTCACCTGCTGGCCTGATCACCTACAATGGCCCTCCCTTGCAGGCCTGGTCCTTCCCAACTGCTCTCCCCTGCTGGCCATCTTGAGGTGGCCATCTTGTGTCTATATGGGGGCAGCCATCTTTGACCACATGGGGCAGCCATCTTGTGTGTTGGAGTGATGGTCAATCTGCAAATTATTTTTATTAGATAGGATAGAGGCCTGGTGCACGGGATGGGGCCAGCTGGTTTGCCCTGAAGGGTGTCCTGGATACGTTGGTAGTTCCCTTGGGGCATGGGGCGGCCTGGGTGAGAGGCCTGTGATGGTTTGCAGGCTGGCCACACACCCCGGCGTCCCAAGCAGAGGCCCTGGGATCTGGGATTTATTTATCTTCTATAATTGAAACTTTGTGGCCTTGAGCAGAGGCCAGGGCTGGCCAGAGCTGCAGAAGCTTGGCTTCCTCCATCACCAGGGGCAACTCAAGCCTTCTGTTCTCTCCAGCTCTGTGGCTGCCGCCATTTTTGTTGGGATTTATTTATCTTCTATAATTGAAATTTTGTAGCCTTGAGCGGAGGGCAGGGCAGGCCAGGGCTGTGGGAAGCTTGGCTTCCTCTATCGCCAGGGGCAACTCAAGCTTCCTGCTTGCTCCATGGCCACAGCCATCTTGGTTGGGTTAATTTGCATACTCCTGATGGGCTGGTGGGCGTGGTTGGTGGGTGTGGTGGGAGTATGGTCAATTTGCATGTTTCTCTTTTATTAGTGTATACTAGAGACCCAGTGCATGAATTTGTGCATGGGTGGAGTCTCTTAGCGTGGCCGGCGATTGGGGCTGATTGGGGCCAGTAGCCGGGGGAAAGACTGGCGTGGGCGGGGGGGAAGGACTGTGGGAGGTTGCCTGTGGGAGCGCACTGACCATCAGGGGGCAGCTTCTGCATTGAGCGTCCACTCCCTAGTGGTCAGTGTATGTCATAGCGACTGGTTGTTCACTCATAATGGTCACTTAGGCTTTTATATAGATAGATAGATAGATATCACTTAGGCTTTTAGATAGATAGATAGATTGATTGATTGATTGATTGATTGATTGATTTTGGTCTTGATAAGCTACCAAGAAACAAAGGCAGTGAGATTCTCTTTAACTGTCAGAGGACGTGTGCAGAGGATGTACTCATAAGATAGAAAAGAGCAAGATAAGGCTCCCCCATGGAGTGAAAGGGAGGGCACGCCCACACTCTGTCCTGAGCAGGAAGCAGGCTGATTGGTGTCTTGTGATGAGATAATTAAAGCAAAATCTCTGATACTGGGTATAGATCTAGGGAGGGCCAAGCGGCAAAATTAGATGCCTTTCATCTCTGACACATGTGAAGTCAAGGAGATGAACAGGCCTACTGAAGATTTTTTTTTCTACTTATGGGGTGAAAATGCTTGAGGATCACTATAGGTATAGTCTGTGATACTATTTTGTCTTCAGAGGTTCTGATGTCTGGTTTATTTTAAATGCTCATTTCCTATTTATTTCTTTCAGAATGCTGTTTCAATGTATTGCCGATTGGGCTTTGCCCATAAAAAGGGACAAGTAATAAATTTGGATCAGCTTCATTCATCGTGGAGAAATGTTCCATCTATAAACAGATTAAAGTAACTCATTTATTTAGTATGAGATGTTAGAATTTTCTTTTGGAAAAAGATATATTCTTACATACTAAAATTTTACTTATTCACTGTCATTTGAGGTGAAACCTATATGATAATGGTATTTTTTAAAAAATCTTGTGTGTGTGCGATGAATCATTTTTAGAATTTGAAGAAAATTAATCTCCCCAGAGATTCACATATAATTTTAATGGCTTCTCGAATTCCCTGAATCCTGTCCATGGGGCTTGGTTCAGAACTGTTGTTCTAGGAGGCACAGCATTTTGGGGCTACATCTCAATTTCAGGCTTGAAAATGTTTGGAGTTAGATGGGTCTTTATAATTTAAGTATTGACTTCATTAGCTATTTTTATATAATCCTATGATTTTTAAAAAGTGAATGATTTCTTCATCAATAGGAGTACTTTAGACCCGCAGAGGATGCTCTTATCCTGGGATGGCGGGGAAAGCAGGAGTCCTGTACAGGAAGCGTCTTCGGCTACTGACACTGATACAAACAGTCAGGAGGATCCAGGTCAGCAGTCCCTCAGTTTAATTTGGAATCTCTACAGATACGGTGTGTGTCAGCACATTCACCTACAGAATGGACTCTACACTTATTCTATAGTTTTGTTCTAGATTTTACTCATTCAAGATGCAGTCTTTGAGTACTTGCCAATATGTTGGGCACTGGTCTAGGTCTTAAGGATATAAAATTGACAAAAATATGGTGCCTTCCTTCTAAGAATTAAGTCTCGGGAGAGAGAAGGCAGTGCAAACACAGAAATCACAATGTGAGAAGTGTTGCAGTGCTTGTGGGAGCAAAGAAGAGCCCTCTTACTGCCTAGAGAGGTTCAGGAAGTCTCAGGGAGAAGACGATACTTGGACTAAGAGTGAAAAAGAGCTATCCAGTTGGTGAGCGAGGGAAGGCCATCACACAGGCTTCCACAAAGGGAGGCAAAGCGTAGGGGATGAATGAGGAGGCTGCACCTGGTTTTATGTCCAGGGGGAGGGGAGCACAGCATGGGCTCCCAATTGTCCCCAAAGTGATTTGTCTGAAGAGGTTAGGCTAGTTGGTCTTATTCACCTGGCAGTTACCAAGTCTGGGTTCATTATTGCTTTTCAAGAAATTGACTACGGAAGTGAGTGTCTTTAAAATACTTGGGGGTTTTTTTTTTTGTTTGTTTTTGTTTTGTTTAAGTTTTGGTTGTTTATGTTAGGGATGGCACCTCAACCTCCTAGGTTGACAATATTGTTTATACTTAATTATGTGCATTCTGATTATTAAATAAGGGTAAAATGAAATACATTCTCATTCTAAATGATAAGCAAAGTATACTTTTCATTTACTTAATCTTAAATTACGATTTTTTCCCCCCAGCTGACACAGCCAGTGTAAGCAGTTTAAGTTTGTCTACAGGATATACAAAGCGTATTGCATTTCTCTTTGACTCAACTCTTACTGCCTTTTTAATGATGGGAAATCTTTCACCGGTAAGTTAAATTCTTGTTCAAATGTAAAAATGTTTCAAGTAAAGATTAGATATAAAATAATTCAATGCTCTGTCTTTTTTGTAAGAACTAGCTATATTCTTGAAAACATAACTGCCTTTGTTTTATATTCCTTAGAGGAGTATAATAACTTTTTAGTTATGGTTACTTTTGTAATTAGAAGAATCAGACTCTCACCTCATCCACCCTTAAGTTTAAATATATTGGAAAGCATAATCTTAGATAATAATAAAAAAGTAATATGCTAATTAGACTGGATGACTTTCTGGACAAAGCCTGGGATGCAAGGGAAGCCCAGGTTCCAGGTGCCTGCTGGTGGCCAGAGGGAAGCCCGGGTCCCGGGTGCCTGCTGGTGGCCAGAGAGAAGCCCGGGTCCCGGGTGCCTGCCGGTGGCCAGAGGGAAGCCCGGGTCCCGGGTGTCCGCTGGTGGCCAGAGAGAAGCCCGGGTCCCGGGTGCCTGCCGGTGGCCAGAGAGAAGCCCGGGTCCCGGGTGCCCGCCGGTGGCCAGAGGGAAGCCCGGGTCCCGGGTGTCCGCTGGTGGCCAGAGGGAAGCCCGGGTCCCGGGTGCCTGCCGGTGGCCAGAGAGAAGCCCGGGTCCCGGGTGCCTGCTGGTGGCCAGAGAGAAGCCCGGGTCCCGGGTGCCTGCCGGTGGCCAGAGAGAAGCCCGGGTCCCGGGTGTCCGCTGGTGGCCAGAGAGAAGCCCGGGTCCCGGGTGCCTGCCGGTGGCCAGAGAGAAGCCCGGGTCCCGGGTGCCTGCCGGTGGCCAGAGGGAAGCCCGGGTCCCGGGTGCCTGCTGGTGGCCAGAGAGAAGCCCGGGTCCCGGGTCTCCGCTGGTGGCCAGAGAGAAGCCCGGGTCCCGGGTGCCTGCTGGTGGCCAGAGAGAAGCCCGGGTCCCGGGTGCCTGCTGGTGGCCAGAGAGAAGCCCGGGTCCCGGGTGTCCGCTGGTGGCCAGAGGGAAGCCCGGGTCCCGGGTGCCTGCCGGTGGCCAGAGAGAAGCCCGGGTCCCGGGTGCCTGCTGGTGGCCAGAGAGAAGCCCGGGTCCCGGGTGCCCGCTGGTGGCCAGAGAGAAGCCCGGGTCCCGGGTGCCCGCTGGTGGCCAGAGAGAAGCCCGGGTCCCGGGTGCCTGCTGGTGGCCAGAGAGAAGCCCGGGTCCCGGGTGCCTGCTGGTGGCCAGGGGGAAGCCCGGGTCCCGGGTGCCTGCCGGTGGCCAGAGAGAAGCCCGGGTCCCGGGTGCCTGCTGGTGGCCAGAGAGAAGCCCGGGTCCCGGGTGCCTGCCGGTGGCCAGAGGGAAGCCCCGGTCCCGGGTCTCCGCTGGTGGCCAGAGAGAAGCCCGGGTCCCGGGTGCCTGCTGGTGGACAGAGAGAAGCCCGGGTCCCGGGTGTCCGCTGGTGGCCAGAGGGAAGCCCGGGTCCCGGGTGTCCGCTGGTGGCCAGAGAGAAGCCCGGGTCCCGGGTGCCTGCTGGTGGCCAGAGAGAAGCCCGGGTCCCGGGTGTCCGCTGGTGGCCAGAGGGAAGCCCGGGTCCCGGGTGCCTGCTGGTGGCTAGGGGGAAGCCCCGGTCCCGGGTGCCTGCTGGTGGCCAGAGAGAAGCCCGGGTCCCGGGTCTCCGCTGGTGGCCAGAGAGAAGCCCGGGTCCCGGGTGCCTGCCGGTGGCCAGAGAGAAGCCCGGGTCCCGGGTGTCCGCTGGTGGCCAGAGGGAAGCCCGGGTCCCGGGTGTCCGCTGGTGGCCAGAGGGAAGCCCGGGTCCCGGGTGTCCGCTGGTGGCCAGAGGGAAGCCCGGGTCCCGGGTGCCCGCTGGTGGCCAGAGGGAAGCCCGGGTCCCGGGTGTCCGCTGGTGGCCAGAGGGAAGCCCGGGTCCCGGGTGACCGCTGGTGGCCAGAGGGAAGCCCGGGTCCCGGGTGCCTGCCGGTGGCCAGAGAGAAGCCCGGGTCCCGGGTGTCTGCCGGTGGCCAGAGAGAAGCCCGGGTCCCGGGTGTCCGCTGGTGGCCAGAGGGAAGCCCGGGTCCCGGGTGCCTGCCGGTGGCCAGAGAGAAGCCCGGGTCCCGGGTGTCTGCCGGTGGCCAGAGAGAAGCCCGGGTCCCGGGTGTCCGCTGGTGGCCAGAGAGAAGCCCGGGTCCCGGGTGTCTGCCGGTGGCCAGAGAGAAGCCCGGGTCCCGGGTGTCCGCTGGTGGCCAGAGGGAAGCCCGGGTCCCGGGTGTCTGCCGGTGGCCAGAGAGAAGCCCGGGTCCCGGGTGTCTGCCGGTGGCCAGAGGGAAGCCCGGGTCCCGGGTGCCCGCTGGTGGCCAGGGGGAAGCCCGGGTCCCGGGTGCCTGCCGGTGGCCAGGGGGAAGCCCGGGTCCTGGATTCCAGAGGGAAGCTGGTGCCAGCAACCGGGGAAGGGAAGGCCTAAATATAAGATGCAATGCTCAGCATAAAATGGGAAAACTAGAACTTGAGTGACTTGTATAAGGCACTGAAATACATTTTAGTATTTTTGTTTTTGCTTTATTGCAGAACTTGAAAAGCCATGCAGTCACCATGTTTGAGGTTGGCAAACTCTCAGATGAGTCTCTCGACAGCTTTCTTGTAGAACTGGAAAAGGTAAGTCTAGATTGCTGAGGATGGGCTCTCAGAGCATTTGGAACATTTTTTGCTTGTTATTGATTTATGTAGGTTTTTGGTGTATTCTTGCTTGTTCCTACCTCATTTCCTATCTGAACACTGTGGGAGTCACTGAGATTTAAATGTAATTGAGTAGATGAATAAATTTTGTGATTTTTAAAAATGATTTGTCTATCTCATCTAACAGCATAATTTGATATAAAGAAGAAATAGGGTATAGAAATTTCAGTCTAGTGTAGTTTTTTTTAATTGCATTTTTCTAAAATAGCCTTTATGTATGTATGTATGTGGGACTTTCTAAAATCTCTTAAACAGTTTCATTTGAAGTTTTTTTCCACCTATCTTAAATTTGGAACAATGTTTCTGGGTATCATGCCATACAGGGTGGGGTTTACAGTTGTTCATGTGACAAATAATACAATCCTATACAATAAAAGCCTAATATGCTAACTGTATAATCATCTGTTCAGCCAATAAAAGTGTAATATGCTAATGATATGCTAAGGCCACTCAACCACTTGCTGTGATGTGCACTGACCACCAGGGGACAGATGCTCTGACTGATAGGTTAGCTTGCTCCTGGGGGCCAGCTGATCGGGACTGAGATTGGCTAGACATGCCCTAGACATCTCCTGTGATCCCTCCCCAGCTGGCCAACCTCTGTGTCCCTCCATGGCCATGATCGTGCACTGGTTGGGTCCCTTGGGCTGGCCTGCGCCCTCTCGCAATCTGGGACCCCTTGGGGGATGTTGGAGAGCCAGTGTCAGTCCAACGGTGGAACGACCAGTTGCTATGATGCGCACTGACCACCAGGGGTCAGACACTCAATGCAGAAGCTGCCCTCTGGTGGTCAGTGTGCTTCCACAGGGGAGTGCCACTCAGCCAGAAGCCGGGCTCATGGCTGGTAAGTGCAGCGGCAGGGGTGGGCTACCACAGCATCAGACATCCCCAAGGGCTTCCAGTCTGTGAGAGGGCACAGGCAAGGCTGAGGGAAACTCCCCACCCCCTGATTGCACGAATTTTGTGCACTCAGCTTCTGTAATTAATAAATAAGAATATAAGAATAAACTCTGGATGAGGAACCAAGATGGCGGCATAGGTAAACACCTGAACTTGCTGCCTTGCACAACCATTTTAAAACTACAACTAAAAGACAAAACGGATATCATCCAGAACCACGGGAAGGCTGGCTGAGTGGAATTTATACAAATAGAAGGAAAGAGAAAAGTACAGAGACTGGGAAGAGATGTGGAAGTAAAATGCAGAGGTAAGGAGGCGCGGGTGGACAGGGACTGGCAAATGGATACACTGTTGTCTTTTTCAATCAGGAGGGAAATACAAGCTCCCGACTGCTCTGAACTCCAGTTCCAGGTGAGACCCTGGGGACCCAGACTCATATGGGAAGAAATTGGACTGTCTGGCATCTGGCCGGAACATGAAGACGGCTTTCTCTCAGAGGTGCAGCGATCATTGTTCCTGCAGTGTCACGGGACACAGAGACCCGAGTACCTCTTTGGGACAGGGCTGATGGTCAACCATTGCTATTTGCTCCACCCTGATGATTTTCAGAGACCCCCCCCCACCCAATTTACAACCCTACCCAAGCTGTACGCAGAGGCTTTTGCATATGAATGGCCTGACCTTTTGCAATCTAAAACCTAACACACTGCAGGTTGGTCAGAGAACCCCAGAGCCTCCAAAAGAAGGCCCAAAGCTGGACAGCAGCGTGCATTGCTTCACAGCTGGGCCTCGTCTGGGCATCTCCAAACCCCAAATAAAGAGGAGGAATCTGCAGATCTCTCTGTAGCTCCTGCTGGGTGGCCTCAGCCAGTGGCTGACTTTTCACCTCCTTGGAGAGCCAAGAGCCAGTGTACACAGGGGTCAGAGTAGGACCATTCAGATTGCAACTCTTCACATCCATAAGAGACACTCGGGGCAGACTCAGTGAGTGCCAAAGCCCAGCTGAAGCAAGTCTTGCCCAAAAGGCTGTCCCCAGCACAGAAGTTCTCCCATTGTAGACACAACTGATCCTCTCAGCTAATTGACCTGGAGGTCAATTCCTCCCAGCGATATCAATAGCAATCAAGGCTTAACTACAACAAGATTGTGATACACAGCCCACAAAGGGGTGCATCAAGAGTGTCCACTTCGGGTAATTAGGGAGGCTGAGCCACTGGGCCCTATAGGACACCTAGCACACACAGCAACTCTATCAACGCAGCCAAAATGCGGAGACAAAGAAACAGATCACAAATGAAAGAAATGGAGGAAAGCAAACGACTGGATATAGAGTTCAAAACCACGGTTATAAGTATATTCAAGAATCTTGCAGAAACCTCCGAGAAATTTAGTGAGACCCTCAAGAATATGAAAAAGGACCAAATAGAAATTAAGCGTACACTGACTGAAATAAAGAATAATATACAGAGATCCAACAGCAGACTAGAGGATCCCAAGAATCAAGTCAAAGATTTGAAATACAAGAAACAAAAAACACTCAGCTGGAAAAACAAAAAGAAAAAAGAATCCAAAAATATGAAGATAGTGTAAGGAGCCTCTGGGACAACTTGAAGCATACCAACATCCGAATTATAGGGGTGCCAGAAGAAGAGAGAGAGTAAGATACTGAAAACCTATTTGAAGAAATAATGATGTAAAACTTCCCCTGCCTGGTGAAAGAAATAGACTTACAAGTCCAGAAAGCATAAAGAACTCCAAACAAAAGGAATCGAAACTGAGCACACCAAGACACATCATAATTAAAATGTCCAGCAAAAGACAAAAAATATTAAAAGAATCAAGAGAAAAGCACTTAGTTACCTACAAGAGAATACCCATATGACTGTCAGCTGGTTTCTTAACAGAAACTATGCAGGCCAGATGGGAGTGGCAAGAAATATTCAAAGTGATGAATAGCGAGAACCTACAACCAAGATTACCCAGCAAAGCTATCATTTAGAATTGAAGGTCAGATAAAGAGCTTCACAGATAAGAGCAAGTTAAATGAGTTCATCACCACCAAACCAGTATTATATGAAATGCTGAAGGATATTCTTTAAGAAGAAAAAGAAGGAAAAGGTAAAGATAAAAATTATGAACAACAAAGTGACAACAAATACTTAACAAGTGAATCTGAAAAACAAGTGAATAAAAAATCTGATGAACAGAATAAACTCATGAATATAATAGAATCAGGGGCGGGAGGGAACCAAGATGGCGGCATAGGTAAACACCTAACTTGCTGCCATACACAGCAATTTCAAAACTACAACTTAATGAAAGAACAAACATCATCCAGAATCACCGGAAAGCTGGCTGAGTGAAAATTCCACAAATAAAAGTGAAGATAGGACACTGTGACTCAGAGGAGCGGAGGAGGACAGCGTTGAAGATACGCGTGGAGAGAGGTTTGGAGCCGTGCGCGTGCCAGCGGATAGGGCGGGTGGCTGAAAACCCGGCCGGTTTTCTCGAACGGGGGAGACAAAGACATCCCACTGCAATTCCCCAGCTCTGGGCGAAGTCCAGGGAACCCACAGTCATACGGGGTAAAAACTGGACATTGGAGAGGCATCCTGAAACTCAGGTGCTGCAAGGGTCTGCAAGCTTGTGGAGAGGGCGAGCTTGTGCAGAGTGCGCGTGAACTTGGGAACAGCACAGCTGCGTGACTGCGCAGAGAGGACTTGTGACTTACTCTCTCGTTTGGGAAACCACCAGACTGCATTGTTTTACGACCCTGGGTGAGACATTGGGTGTGCAGACTCATTTGGGGAGAGGCTGAATTGTCTGGCAGTGGGTGGAGCTTGGCAGCAGCTCTCTCTCAGAGGTGCTGGCAGCCATTGCCACCCGGCACAGAGTCCCAGGGGCCACATAGGGCGGAACTGACGCTGCCTGCTTGGCCCGGAGACTCCGCCCATGCAACCTGAGCACGGCTGAACCTCACAGACAATTGGCCTGGAGGTCAACCCCTCCTAGTGCTAACAACAATAATCTAGGCTTAACTTCACTAAGACTGCAACCCATATCCACCTCAGGTAACTGGGGAGGCTGAGCCACTGTCCCTTAGAGGACATCTACTACACAAAGCTAATCGACCAACTCTGGAAAGCAGCCACCTTGCAGAGACATGGAAAAAAGTCAGATGTGAAAGAAGTGGAGGAAAAAAGATAACTAGACATAGAGTTCAAAACCACAGTTATACAGTTTTTCAAGAGGCTCCTAGAAAAGGCCGAGAGCTACAAGGAAATGAACAAGATCTACGAGGATATGAAAAAGGACCAACTAGAAATTAAGCATACACTGACTGAAATAAAAATTATTATACAAAGACCTAAAAGCAGTCCAGACGACCGTAAGAACCAAGTCAAAGATTTGAAATACAAAGAAGCCAAATCTACTCAGCTGGAAAAGCAAGAAGCAAAAAGAATCCAAAAAATTGAAGATAGTGTAAGGGGCCTCCGGGACAATCTCAAGCATACCAACATCCGAATTACAGGGGTGCCAGAAAAAGAGAGAGAGCAAGATAATGAAAACCTACTTGAAGAAATAGTGACTGAAAACTTCCCCCACCTGGTGAAAGAAATTGACTTAAAAGCCCAAGAAGTGTACAGAACCCCCAAATATAGGAATCGAAAATGGACCACACCAAGACACATCATAATTAGAATGCCAAGGGCAAAAGACAAAGAGAATATTAAAAGCAGCAAGAGAAAAACAGTTACCTATAAGGGAGCACCCATACAATTGTCAGCGGATTTCTCAACAGAAACTGCAGGCCAGACGGGAGTAGCAAGAAATATTTAAAGTGATGAATAGCAAGAATTTACAACCAAGATTACTCTACCCAGCAAAGCTATCATTCAGAATTAAGGTCAGATAAAGTGCTTTGCAGCTAAGAAAAAGCTAAAGGAATTCATTACCACCAAATCAATATTATATGAAATGCTGCAAGATATTCTTTAAGAAGAGGAAGATGAAAAAGGTAAAAATAAAAATTATGAACAACAAATACATCTATTAACAAATGAATATAAAAATCAAGTGAATTAAAAATCCGATGAACAGGATAAACTGGTGAATATAATAGAATCATGGGCATAGAGAGGGAATGGACTGACAATTCTTGGGGAGAAAAGGGGTGTGGGAGGTGTAGCAAGAAACTGGACAAAAAATATGCACCTATGGGAGAGGACAGTGTGTGTGTGTGTGTGGGCGGGGGGGGGGTGAGGGCAGAGGGTGAGATGGGTACCGGGTGGTGGGGATCTAAAGGGGGAAAAAAAGATGGGAACAATGTAATTAATAAACTGAACAATAAAGATTAAAATATTAAAAATAATAGGATCAGGGGCATAGAAAGGGAACAGACTGACAATTCTCAGGGCGAAAGGGGTGTGGGGGTTGCAGGAAGAGACTGGACAAAAATTGTACACCTTTGAATGTGGACTGGAGGGGTGGTAAGGGCAGAGGTTGGGGTGGGAATTGGGTGGAGCAGAGCTGTGGGGGAAGAAGGAACAACTGTAATAATCCGAACAATTAAGATTTACTAATGAAAAAATAATTTCTATCTTTTGTGTACTCACAACTGTAAACCTACTTTAGCTCCACCCTTTATTTGCTCTTACCCACCTTTTTTCCTATGAAGACAGTGCTGATTTCCCTGAGCTCTAAATCTTGATTGCCCTTCTGTTTTCATGCCCTGGATATTTTATTCTGTCCTCTGCTCTTAATGCAAAAAGTTTGTGTACCTAATCTGTTTCCTGACTAGTAATTGTGGTCTTTTGTACTTTCATGATGAATGCTGTGTATTAAATGGGCTGTTTAGAGAATTTTTAACGAACATGCGTTGAAGTGTAAGCCCAGTCAAGGCAAGGGCTTTGTTCAGCAATCTGTTCTCACACCGTGGACAGGACATAGCACGTAGCACAGAAGAGGACTCAGTAAATCCTTGTTGGGTGAATTTAAGTTGTATTTTCAGCAATGTCAAACAGCTATGTTGAGTTACATACCTATTGTCCCTTGTAACGAGTGATAACAAAATTGTGAAGAGGGTGATGAGAAGTAAAGGCACAATTGATGACTGTGGATTGTAGTACTTTATTGAATGAAGCCAAATGTATATCTTAGAGGTTTTCAAGTACCCTATTTGAATCATACATGAGACATATAGTTTATATTATGCTATGATTTAGCATTATTAGCTTGCTAAAATTGTTAGTTTTACTTGTTGGGGTAATTCTGTTCTTTTGAAAGATGTGGTCAAATGGAAAATCAGTAGAGATTGAGGTAAATATTTGTTTCAATAGTTTCTGGGAAAATTTTTTATTTAATAACTTTTAATAATGCCTTAATATCTCTATTATATAATTACTAGAGGCCCAGTGCACACAATTTCTGCACTTGGCAGGGGGAGTGGCATCCCTCAGCCTGACCTGTGTCCTCTCTCAGTCTGGGAGTTCTCGGGGGATGTCTGACTGCTTTGGAGGCGGGAGAGGCTCCAGCCACCACCGCTATGCTTGCCAGCCATGAGCCTGGCGCAGGGCTTCTGGGAGCGCACTGACCATCAGAGGACAGCTCCTGCATTGAGCATCTGCCCCCTGGTGGTCAGTGCATGTCATAGTGACCTGTCATTTTGCTGTTGGGTTGATTTGCATATTAGCCTTTTATTATATAGGATATGTTAGAACGAATGGTATAAGAATAATATTTGCTGGAAATTTTATTTTCTCTTGGTTTAGGTTCAGAGCACTGGTGAAGGAGAAGCACAGAGATATTTTGATCATGCCCTTACTCTAAGAAACACGATACTATTTCTTCGTCACAATAAAGATCTGGTTGCACAAACTACACAGTCAGACCAGCCCAGTTATGGTATGAGTTATATACTTGATTTTGAAGACATGATCCTATGGAAGTTCCTTCTAAGAAATTAAATAGATCATGCCCATTTATTTAATCATCATTTACTTAATACATTTTTATAAGTATATTGAACTTACAGCTAGAGGCTTGTCATGTGAATTTCTTTGCTTGTCAACTTTCTTATTTTACTATTTCTCCTCTCTTATGTGCCACTGACATTTGTAGTATTTTAATCTGATTGAGTGCCTACAAACAGAGTTGGAGTGTCGATTGTTTAAGTAGCTGGGTGGAATTTGGAACAGGCATTGGTTCTGAGGGGTGAACAGATACAAAATTGAGGTAAATGTATTAGGAAGCATAAAATTTCAAGAATGAAAGATTCCATTGCATTAATTAAAAACAGTAAATAGGAGTTTCTTATTCAAATGCTGCTGGAATGTTTATTTACTAAAGTACTTTACTTTAAAAAATAGACTGGGAACAGATAACCTCTTTTTAAAGAGTAAAAGTAGTGGCAATTTTAATCAATTGGTGAACTCCCCGAGGCTGTGGCCTTAGGGTGCACTCTGTTTTGTGATAGGTGGGGAGTGCTCCCCAGCCAGAGTTGAACTGATAGTATCAGAATTTCAGATTCTGATTCAGTAGGTTCTGCGTTGTGGAATGGCACCCAGGAATGTGTGTTTTTAAAAGGTGGAATGGCTTGAGCACCAATGTATAAGAGCATTTGGCTCAAGTCCTTCGACATTCACAAGAGTTGCATCTTGGGACTTTGAGAATTCTTAGCACCACTGGAACATTTAATTTCATTCTTTCGAATCCGTAACTTTTTTTGTCTTTTATGACATTCCTATTTTTTGAGAAAGTAATAATCCTTTTTTTTTTAAAAGATGGAATATTAAAAGTGTCAAATGCCCTAAGGATCCACTAAGAAGGCACTTTTAAGATTTAAAGCTATAGTCTTTATCCCTGATCCAAAGATAACTTGTCTACTGGTGTTTCTTTAGGCTACCTTTTGCTTTATTTATTTATTTTTTTTAAAATATGTTTTATTGATTTTTTTTGCAGAGAGGAAGGGAGAGGGATAGAAAGTCAGAAATATCAATGAGAGAGAAACATGAATCAGCTACCTCTTGCACACCCCCTAATGGGGATGATCCCGCAGCAAAGGTACAAGCCCTTGACTGGCATCGAACCTGTGACCCTTCAATCTGCAGGCCAATGCTCTATCCACTGAGCCAAACCAGTTTTGGCTACCTTTTACTTTTTAAAAGTGCTTCCTTTGCCATTCTTCCTCTCCATTCCCACCCACTCTGGAGCAATGGCACAGGAAAGCTGTGTCCTTCCCTTCCCCGATTCCCAATCTCTGCAAAGAGCATCTCAGCCAAGTTCTAAATTTAGTTTAGGAACAGGAGTTCTGCACTTAGAAATTTGTGCCTAGAATGCTGGTCCATAAAGGTAGATAATTAGTATTCTGTCTTGGACATTTTTGTTTCTTATTGTCAGTCTTTTATTCTCTGTGTGTGCTTGGTCATAATTCAGGTTTTCCTCTGGATCTTTTACGCTGTGAAAGCCTTCTTGGTTTGGACCCTGCAACTTGCAGCAGAGTTCTAAACAAAAATTACACACTGCTTGTTTCCATGGCTCCTCTCACCAATGAGATTCGGCCTATCAGCAGCTGCACCCCTCAGGTAAAGACCCACTTGGCAGAAGGCCGGTGCTATCACTTTATTCGTACTTGTGGTGACTTGAAGAAGAGATTTAACAGTCTTCCTGGGTTAATTCTCAATTTGTAGATACCATATTCAAATTGCTGACTCGGAAAGCAGTTTTGTATTTTATGCTGTTGTAAGATGTTATTTTGAATTTGTGAGGTATAGTCAGTACATTTTATTTATGTATCATCTGGTGACTTGCGACAGCAGATTAAAGTTTTCTTCTTGAATGCAGTCTTTTAAAGAGAATATTTTTGGATGCTCAGAGAGGGGAGTCTGGATTGCCTTGAGGAATAAGTTAAATTTAGACAGGAAAAATGAAATGCTTTAGAAATGGGGCTATGACACTGAATAAATGGAAAAGAAACAATTGTGCTGGAAAGGAAGTAGAACTTTGGTTATCTTTAAAATTTACTTGTGACTTCCAGCTTTTACTTTTAAAAAATGAAACAGTTCTGTGGATTTGTATACTTAGCAAGGGCATTGTGGTCTGTACCATTTTCAAAGAGTGGGGATTGTGTTACTCTTTTTCAGTGTTACATCCTGCCTGGTTTCCTAGCTGTTTAATGGTGTAGAGAAGAAAGGAAGGGATTCTTTTACAATGTGGTTTTGTTGCCTGTGCTGATCTAGCTGCCCCAGTGAGCACACCCTCCCCCCACATTTGTCCTCTATTTAACTGAAGTGGTTATAGGTTTGAGTTTACCAATCTTTTTTTTATAATCTTTGTGTGCTACTTCCAATATCACTCCACACTCCTTCCTATTCTTTAATGCAACCTCTAGACATAATAGTTCATGAACTATAAACGAATGGAAAGACAGTACAGTCCCTTTGAGAGAAATTGCATGTGATTGATTAATAATAATAAAAAAATTTTATATAAAGCTTACTATATACCAGGTGCTATTTTAAACTTTTTAAACAATGTTACAATGTCCCTATGAGGTAGATGTTTTATTGCTATCTTAAAAAAGCAAAATGAGAGAATAGAGAGCATTAAGTAAGGTTAGAGGTGATACAGCTGAGGGGGTGAAGCCCAGATTGAGACCTTGGTAGTCCTTCAAAGTCCATCCTCTAACTGCAGTGATAAGATGTGCTTTCTCAGTTCTAGCACAAAGTGAAACTATTTGAACAGAGTATTTAAAAGTGATTTTCATAAGGATAATAGCAATGAACATTTATATGAGGAATTAGCTCTTAATATGACTATGCTTGGTCACTTGGGAAATTTGGCTTTTTTAGCTAAGTATTACAGCTTTACCTTACCTGCTTTATTGTTACAGCATATTGGACCAGCTATCCCAGAAGTCAGTTCTGTCTGGTTTAAACTGTACATTTACCATGTCACTGGGCAGGGACCACCATCTCTTTTGCTGTCCAAAGGTACAAGACTTAGAAAACTGCCAGATATTTTCCAGGTATGTTGTGTGAGAATTGTTTGTTTTAATTACTTTGGGGAAAGATATTAATAATGTCTTAGTATTTCTATTATATAGTTATATGTTTGAAATTAGTAAGTGGCATTATAGATAACTTTCTTAATTTTTTTGTCATTTTTAAGCGCCATGTTATCTTATTCATTTCTTTCCCATAGGGTTATGATCGATTACTGATAACATCTTGGGGTCATGATCCTGGGGTAGTTCCTACATCAAATGTGCTCACAATGTTGAATGATGCTTTAACACATTCGGCGGTTTTGATTCAGGTACAGTTACTTTATTTGAATCAATCCATTTTGGTGTTTCTTTTAAAGATTGTAATTTGTCTATCTTTCTGCTAAATTGCAATCAGATGTCAGTAATTTGAAATTTGTGAAGCTGAAACATAAAGAATCAGATCTGGGTTTCAGTCCTGGCCTTTGGCTGACAGTGCAACTTGGACTTTGAAGTTAGACTCAGCTTTGAATTCTAGCCTCACCTTTTGTTACCCTGGTGGCTGTGTTTTTTCCTTTTAGGAATAGCTTTATTAAGATATAACTCATATAGCATACAATTCAACAATTTATATTGTACAGTTCATTGTTTTTTTTCCAGTATACATTAGTTCTCCTTTTGTGTGGTTCCACTTTCTTGTGGTTTCAGTTGCCCAGGGTCTACCATGGTCTGAAAATATTAAATGGGAAATTCCAGAAATAAGTAATTCATAGATTTAAATTACGTGCCATTCTGAGTAGTGTGATGAAGTATTGCGTTGTCCTGCTCCGTCCCTCGTGGGGAGTGCATCATCCCTTGTCCAGCATATCCACGCTGTGTATGCTCCCTGCCTACAGCCACTCAGCAGCTGACTTGGTTATCAGCGAGAGGGGGAGAGAGAACATTCACATAAGTTTTATTACAATATATTATTGTAATCTATTTTATTACTAGTTATTATTGTTAGTCTCTTACTGGGCCTAGTTTATAAACTAAGCTTTATCATAGGTATGTATGTATAAATAGGAAAAAAATATAATATATGTAGAGTTCAGTACCATCCTTGGTTTCAGGTATCCACTAGTGGTCTTGGAATATATCCCCCATGGATAAGGCAGATTACTGTAGTTACACATATCTGCATAATTTTATCTTCATAATTTTATTAATACTTTTTATTGATTTTTAGAAAGGAAGGGAGAGGGAAAGAGAAACATTGATTAGCTGCCCCTGCACACCACCTACTGTGGATCAAGCCCAAAAACCTGGCATGTGTCCTGACTAGGAATCGAATGGGCAACCTCTCTGTTCATGGGACAGTACTCAACCCACTGAGCCACACTAGCCAAGGCCACCATATTCAGTTTTAGAACAGTTTCATCATCTCAAAAAATCCGCACCTTCAGTTCTCACTCCCCTGTTCTCCCAGCCCCCACATCCTAAACAATACTAAACTGTCTCCTCCCTCTGAAGCCTATTCCTGGCATTTCATATACGTGAAATTATATAATATGCGGTGTTTAGGATCCAACACTTGATCTCATTCAGTGTCCACTTGGCTGACGCCTGAGTTACCTGTTAAGTTACCTCCTTTTTAAAATTGAGCCCACGCACTCAATTTGAGACACATTGCCTTATAGATTTATATATACTTAAGATTGTCTTTGCTTGCTGGAGAAAAATAGAAAATTGTTTAAAAGCACTTTGATGGACTATACCACCATGTGGCACAGTCTTATTTAGTGCTTTAATATCTATTGTTGGAAATGTCGTTTTCTCATACACCTTTCAACTTGTGTTTCTTCACATTTAGGGACATGGCTCCCACGGGATAGGGGAAACTGTCCACATACCATTTCCATTTGATGAGACAGAACTACAAGGAGGTACCTCACTTCTGATTTGTATCTGTTTGATTTCTTTATTATTAATCTTATCAGCAGTTTGGTGGAAAACATAGCAGGAAGTGAAAGCTTAAAATTCTGAAGTTCTAGGGTGTTACCATTTTGTTTTTAAAGAGTATTGGCCAAAGGTAGTTTTCTGTCGTATGCCTTTTCCCACAAAGAATTGACAATGTAAGACCCACTTAGGACCTTTTGAGGAATATGAGTCTGTCTTGGCCCAGAGGGAAGACTAGGTTTTCTGTATGTTTAGTCTTTCAGTTTCTTTTTATTGCTTATTTGAAGCAAGTCACAGGGAAGGTTTTATGCTTTGAAAGATGTTTAGAAAGTTGATCACCCCCAATGTTATACACTTGTTTTCTTTTAAGAGCTTTTTTAGTTATTGTAGAGATGGGTCCTAATAAACATTTGTCTCCTACTTCACAATTTACAGACCATTTACATGTATTTCTTGTCTCAGCATTTTTATTATAATAATTTTTTTCTGTTAAATTTTATTGTTGCTGATAAGAGGATTTGAGTGGATTGCAGTTTGAGCTGAATTAGCTGGTTAACACCAAGGCGAAAGTCCTGGTTAATGTTGGCTCCTGGATTTGGCTGTGCAGTCTCGTACTTGATAAAGATGCAGAGAAGTTCTATAATAGCCAGTTCATTCTTCCTTTTGCCTAATAGAGAAGATACCTTTTTCTGTTGAATATTAAGAAAATATATACATTCGAAAGAAAAATACTATCTGATTAAAACTGCATGTATTTACATAGCACTTAATGTTTCCTGCTCCATGTAAAACTGCTGTTCTGTAACCTATTTTTCTGGTTTTTAGAGTCTCATTGCTTGGAATTCAAGAGAGCAGTGAATGGTTCAAGTAATTTATCCTAAGTTACCCTATATAAGAATTTACTGTTCTTTTAAAATGTTGCTCACCACTGCCCCTGCCCTCTAAAGCAAGGAAAGGCAGAGGATTTTTATAGATACTGTCTTCTTTTCTCACAGCCAGACTGGGGGAGCCTCACGTTTGAAATTAAGTGCTCTCTTTTGGCTGTGTTGAGTGTGTACAAAATGTGGAGAAGAGAGTTCTCTCTTTCCCAAAATAGCCATTTTTTTCCCCCAGAAATAAGTACTTATCTGCAACTAAACTTTGCTACTTAATCCTCTAATACTGCATAAATCCTGTGGGGGAAAATGTTCACCTGAGGATACAGGGTAGTGACCATTAGACATTAAAATGTAGAAAATCTTAAGAACTAATTGATAGTTCTCTTGTCTTAGGAGATTATTGTGAATTATAAAAAAGAGAAATCTCCATATTTGGATATAGAGCATCTTTCTCTTTTGTAAGATCACAAAACTTGTGTTAAAGTAAGAACTTGTGTTAAAATTTAAATAATTCATTAGGACATAATTTCAACTATGTTAGCTATTTAATAAATTCCCTGGTAGAAGCCCACCAAGTAAGTATTTGAGGCAGAATAGAAGCATAAATAGGCGCTTAGAGAATTTATCATGGACTATTTGCTTCTGATATAGCAAATAGCTCCTGAAGGCTGTAAACATGTTATATATGTAAAGCATCCTTTTATGTTCACCGATACTTCTTTATTGGAATTAATCTTTTGATAGGTTAAAGTATAAAAGTAATTCTAAGAATTGTTTAATAAAAATATTTTTAAGTTTTTCATGTATTATTTTACAAAATTATTCACTTTCATTTGATGTCAACTCTTTGTTCTTAGAGTTTTCTCGTG
Source organism: Antrozous pallidus (assembly GCA_027563665.1). Taxonomy (NCBI): domain Eukaryota; kingdom Metazoa; phylum Chordata; class Mammalia; order Chiroptera; family Vespertilionidae; genus Antrozous; species Antrozous pallidus. Next base: position 48,243,149 of record CM050510.1, read on the forward strand.
TCAATATGGGTGTTCATAAAGCGTTGGAAATATTAAGGACTAAGGTGGACTTGCAGCATTTTTGTGGCTATATCACCATGTTGAATGCTTCGAGCCAACTTGCAAGCAGAAAACTCAGTGATGCTTCTGATGAGAGAGGTTAGCCAATAGTTGGGTTTTGAATTAAGATCACTGTGCTGAGTTAATCATAACCTAATTATTTAAAAAGCATGGAGACCTTTGTGGGGATGTTGAATTATTTACACTTAATGCTTTTTCACTGAAGTATGAGAAAATATTCTGTGACATCATTTGGACAAGTATCAGCTGTTTAAATGGAGAGAATATTAAGTGCATCACTACAGAAGTGATGACCTGGGTGGAGTTAGAATACAGAAAGGTTATCAGGTTTTAGCCCTTTACTGTCATATCTATTGGCTTCCTTTATGGGATGATGGTTTCAAAGTTTTAGTCTCTTACTAAAGCTGTCTCCAGTTCTTCCCTTTTGATCTTTCTCTTTCTGTGAAGGCACCATTGTCTCAGTTACGCAGGCCAGAGTCCTATCTCTGACACCCTTCTCCTTTTCTACACTGTCCAGTTTCCAAGTTCTGTGATTTAATCATTGGAAAAGTCTCTCATATCCAATTCTTCCCTTCTCTCTTTTTTTTATTCTCTGTAACTGCCATTCAAGCCTGAGTTCTGGTTCTTGAAGCAATCATTTTCTGCTTAGCTTTCCTGTCCTCATTCTCTTTCTTTTTATGTCCAGTCAGTCCTGCATATTGATGATGGCTAGTTTTTCTTTTTTTAATTCTCACCCAAGGATACCTTTCCTCTGATGTTTAGAGAGTGGAAGAGAGAAGGAAAAACAGAGAGAAATATCAATGTGAAAGAAATATCAATGTCGACTGGTTGCCTTCTGCATGAGCCCCGACCTGGGCCTGGTCCGGGGAGGACCCTGCAACTGAGATACATGCCATTGACCAGAATTGAACCTGGACTCTTCAGTCCGCAGGTTGATGCTATATCCAAACCAGCCAGGGCCTCTTTTTCTTTATTTTTAATTTAAAATTTTATTTTCCAATTACCTTTTCATGCTTGCTAATTGTAAGCCAAACCAGCTAGGACCTCTTTTTCTTTATTTTTAATTTAAAATTTTATTTTCCAATTACCTTTTCATGCTTACTAATTGTTTCTGCTCTGACCTAATTCTAGCTTGTAATGTGGCTGTGGTTGCCATGGTGCCAGCTCTGGTCTATGACTCTAGGAAACATTTCAGTTCAATTGTCTGTCATCAATTTCCTCTATTTTTTGAATCTCTTACTTTGAAATCCTGAGAAAATAATTATTGCTAGCCATCCAGTGGATTGGATTGGCTCTCTTTGAGTTAGGTATCCATTTGTGGTCCATTTACCTTTGGCCAGAGGACTTGGATAACTTTTGATTTTTGACATAGCAGGTTTTTTTTATATTTATTATGGCCGTGTAAGAGGCACTTTTCAACAGTTGACTGCCAAGTATCACAGGGGCATTTTCCAGAGAAGAAGGCTATGGAGTTAGGCAGTCATTTTAAAGCATGTCTGCTACAGCTGCCGTATTTTATTTCACTCATTCCACAAACATTTACGGACTGTCTCCTTAGATGCTGGAGACATTTAAATTTGTAAGACCTGAGGAATTATACCCTAGAGAGGGAGACAAGCAAGTGAATCAGGCTGCTGTACTGTGTTAAGACACTGAGATAGGGCTCTGCTTTAGCTTACAGTGCTGAAATAGGATGGCTGAACTATCAGAGAAGGCCTCTCATGGGAAGGAAAGTTTAGACTGAATTTTGAATAATGAGGAATTAACTACACAAAAGATGATTGTTGTTTATGTGGAAGGTAGCAGCCTTTTAGGCAGAGGGAATAGGGAATAGAGTAGCTTGTGGCAGCCGAAAGAAAGGATCTTTTGGGCAGAAGTAGGTGAGAGTAGAGAAGTAGGTGAGTTCTAGGAGCATCTTCTGTGCTAAAAGTTATGGGAAGTCAAACAGAATTTTGGAGAGAAATGATGTAATCAGACTGCATGTTTCCATAGGATAGAAATGACTTTAGTAGTCAGCTAACAGTCTAAACTTCACTTCTGCCATTTGAATCCTTGGTTTTATAACCTTAGCACTATTTGCATTCCTGGCTTTGTTGTGGGGCTGCATGTTTAGCATCCTTAAATATCTGGCATCCCTGTTCCCGTTCATGACAACAAAACCTGTCTCTAAACATTACCTAGTGTCCCTTGGAGGACAAAATTATCCCCCAGTTGAGAACTACTGTTTTAAGGTTAAGTACTATTCATTGTTTTCCATTGCCATTTTTGTTGCCTGTATGCACTTTTATGTTAGAACTGATTTGTTGACAACTTATACCAAGTACTAGAATCTTAATATTCGTGTTTGTCCTTAAATTACAAGGTGAACCTGATTTGGCTTCTGGCTCAGATGTAAATGGAAGTACAGAGTCATTTGAAATGGTCATTGAGGAGGCAACTGCAGATTTAGCAACTAAACAAAACTCTGGTAAGGTTTTAAAAATTATTTGCAATCTTTAAAAAAATATAATTTTATTGATTTCAGAGAGGAAGGGAGAGGGAGAGAGATGGAAAAACATCAATGATGAGAGAGAATCATTGATTGGCTGCCTTCTCCCTGCCCTCTACTGGGGATTAAGCCTGAAAATCAGATATGTGCCCTTAACCGGAATCAAACCTGGGACCCTCCAGTCCACAGCCTGGTGCTCTATCTATTGAGCATACCAGCCAGGGCTTAACTTTTCTGTTAAGACATTTGGATGTAATTTGTCCATAATGGACCTGTAATAAGAATTTTCTAGCAAACATTTTTGTATATTTAGAATAGTAAAATACTATTAAAATCTGACCTGAGAATAGTGACTTAAGTTTCATTTTTCCTTTGTTAAATATTTTAGTTAATTCTCTTGTTTGCAAAAAACCATTCTTTCCTATTTCAGAGATTCACTCACACTCCTTCCCTCTCCCGAGTTCTCTCTCTTGCTCAGCCCAGTGGTGGGTGAGACGAATCTATGAAAATCTGTGGACCTCAACTAAGAAACTCTAGTTAATTATAATATATAAATTTATGCATAATTAATAAGTTTACATGTCCTTTTATAGTTGCCACAACAGAAGCAGATTGGGTTCCTCTCGAGCTGTGCTTTGGAATTCCATTGTTTAGTTCTGAATTAAACCGGAAAGTTTGTAGAAAAATTGCTACTCATGGCCTTTGCAGGAAAGAGAGGTAAGCGTTTATATTCATTGTCATCTTTTCATCTATGAGACTTTCAAGTCAGTAATACTTGCTATATCTTCCTTTTATTTTATATATGAACATAGTAATTACCTGTGTATATTTGTTTATTGAATAAAGTTTGCTAGTTTAAGGGTTTTGCTATATTTTCAAAATGAAACTTTCATACCTCAGAAATTAGGCACATGCAAACATTTTAGGCACATGTTTTGATTAATTATGATTATACTAGAGGCCAGTGCATGAAAATTCATACATTGGAGTGGGGGGGGTCTCTCAGCACAGACTGCCCCCTCTCACAGTACAGGAGCCCTCAGGGGCGGGAGCTGACCCCGTGATGAGGGAAAGGCAACACTCCCATCAAACCTCTGCTGCTGCCACTGCCAGCAGCGCAAGCCTCAGCCGGCCCTGGTTATCTGAGGCTCAGGTGGCCCTGGGCAGTTGGGCAGCCATCATCCGAGGCTTGCCTGCACCTCGGGCTGGCCCTGGGCAGCTGTGGGGCTTAAGGAGACTGGGGAATCCAGAGGCAGGCGCACAGAGTGGCTGGACCCACTTGGGGGCAGGCCTGGTTGTGCCACATGCCTGCTGTCCCGATGGGAGTGAGGGGACTGGGCACCTTCATCTTTGAGGGTGTGACAGCTAATTAGCATATTGCCTCTTTATTAGATAGGATTTACTTAGTTACCCAAATTTGGTGAGGGTGTGGTAAACTGAGAGTATGAGCCTGGTTTTTTTAAATATGTAAATGTCTGTAGAGAATTTTTCTTGTGAATTTCTCTTACTCAACAAACACACACTCAAGTTATGTTAATAGTGATTATGTCTTGTGGAATTATGGCTGACTTTCAAAGTTGTCTTTAATTTCCACATTTTCTAAAATGAGCATTTATTGCTTACCAGAGATAACATGTAGGTTTTCCTTCATGACAACTCTGATCCATTGGTTGTGGCTGCTAAGAGGTAGTGTTGTAAAGACTCTGAGACTAACTGGGTTAGTTAGAAAAGAGCATCATTGAATCTGATTGTCATAGTGGGTAACTTGGAGAGGTGATATCTACCAATCTGTTTGGCTTACTTAGGAAAACAGAATTGGAAAATAAATCATTTAACTGGCTTAATGTAGCTTATATCAGAAGATTAAAATACTCAATTGATTTATTTATGTTAATTTATGTTAATCCTCACCTGAGGATATTTTTCTACTGAGTTTTAGAGAGAATGGAAGGGAGGGGGAAAGACAGAAACATCGCTGTAAGAGTGACACATCAACTGGTTGTGTCCTGCACATGCTCTGACCAGGGGAGGTATGTGCCCTTGACCAGATTTGAACCTGGGACTCTTTGAACCAGGGCTGATGATGTTGTATCCACTGAGCCAAACTAGGTAGGGTGACAAGTAATCCTATCTAATAATCCTATCTAATAAAAGAGTAATATACAAATTGACCATACCTCTGATCAAGCCATGCCCATCAGCCAATCAGGAACAAATTATGCAAATAAACCCCAACTAAGATGGCTGTGGCCACTGAGAGCAGGAGGGAGGCTTGGGTTTCCCCAGCAATGGAGGAAGTCAAGCTTTCCGCCTGCACTTGCCGGCCTAGGCCTCCACTCAGTGCTACAAAGTTTCAGTTATAGAAAGTAAATGTACCAAGAGAAATGGCTGTCGCCACAGAGTGAGCAGAAGGCTTGGCTCTGTTCCAGGCTACAAAGTTTCAATTGTAGAACATAAATTAATCCCAGATCCCAGGGTCTCCACTTGGGTCTCTGGGGTGTGTGGCCGGCCTGCAAACTACAACAGGCCCCTCGCCTAGGCTGCCCAATGCCCCAAGGGAACCCCCACTCTGATCCGGGACATCCTTCAGGGCAAACCAGTTGGCCCCACCCATGCACCAGGCCTCTATCCTATCTAATAAAAGAGTAATTTGCAGATTGACCATCACTCCAACACACAGGAGAGCTGCCCCCATGTGGTCAAAGATCCTGCCCCCATATGGACACAAGATGGCCACCACAAGATGGCCAGCAGGGGAAGGCTCTTGGGGTATTCCAGGCCTGCAAGGGAGGGCAGTTGTGGGCGATCAGGCCAGCAAGGGAGAGCAATTGGGAGGGACCAGGCCTGCAGGGGAGAGCAGTTAGGGGTGATCAGGCTGGCAGAGGAGGGACGTTGGGGGCAAACAGGCTGGCAGGGGAGCAGTTAGAAATCAATTAGGCTGGCAGGGGAGTGGTTAGGGGGTAATCTGGCTGGCAGGCAGAAGTGGTTAGGGGCAATCAGGAAGGCAGGCAGTTGAGCAGTTTGGAGCCAGCAGTCCTGAATTATGAGAAGGATGTCCAACTGCCCGTTTAGGCCTGATCCCGGTAGGATTGGGCCTAAACGGGCAGTTGGACATCCCTCGAGGGGTCCCAGATTAGAGAGAGTGAAGGCTGGGCTGAGGGACACCCCCCATCCCCCGTGAATGAATTTCGTGCACCAAGCCTATAGTTTTTAATAACTGTCCTCTGAAAATAAGACATGCATAAGATAGAAATGCTACACCTTTAAAGATTATCACCATAATTGTTACCTATTTGTGTATATGAAAAATATTTAATTTGGTGGGCTGATGTATGTTAAATATGTCAGACTTTATCCCTCCAAGTGCGTAAGTTTTTATTTAAAAACATTTAGTAAACATTTATATTTGCTAACAGTTTAAACCTTATAGCAGTACCTTTTAATTTTGATAATTTATGTTTTATTTCAAAATGGTCTTTTTATGTACTGTTACTCCTTGTTATTAAAAGAGGCAAAAATTTCATTGATGAGAACCATTGAAATTGGTTTTTAAATGTGGTTAATCATGATTTATTTATATGCTGATATAATTTTAATGTGATTAATCAGGATTTGTATGCCAATATAAATGTTTTGAAGTTAGTAAAATTAAACTCTTGTTAGATATTAAGTTAGTAAAATTAAACTTGAAATTAGTAAAATTTAATTCTTGTCGTTATATTTGTACTAAACTTTCCTCCCTTTTTTTCAGCCTTCAAAACCTCTTACATTCCAGTAGAAAACTTTCTCTACGAGTCCTTAACTTTGTTCACTCATTCCAGGTAATAAATCAGAAGATCCAAATGGTATTGGTGTAGAACTTTAAATGCAAAACACTTCCATGTTTGCTTTGAATCTCCACTGCAATAAGACATGAAACAAGCATTAATTTAAATTTATACATGAGGACACCAAGATTCAGGAAGTAAACTGACTTGCACCTGAGTTCATGAGCCAGGTCTTCTGGCTCTAAAGCTTGGACTGTATTCTGTGCCAGTTCTTCATTCAGCAGGAGTGTGTTAAGCAGCTGTTACAGGCCACGCATCTTATGAGGTGCTGGTTCTTGCGTCTGGTACTCCATTAATAGCTGCAGTGAGCTCCATTGTCTGTTGTGGTAGTGAAAGCCAGTGCTCTAGACCTTTTGTGTCCTGTGTCCCATGTCCCCATCCGCCCTCCTCCTCCACCCCCCCCAACACACACACAGAGGAAAGGACTAAACTTGATTTATAGATAAACTAGAATGTTTCTGTTCAGAATAACTGATCTAATATTATGAAATTAATATTTTAGAATTTTGTTTCATTCATTCTTTCAATAAATACTGTGTCTACTCCATGGCAGACCATTTACCAAGTGCTGGGGAAACAATGATCTCTAAGACAATAGAGGAATTGAGAGGATTGTAGGAGACACTAATCAAGTAAACGTCAATTTCAGTAGGCACTTTGAAGGAGTCAGGCTCCTTCAAATCTGATGGGCTCCAAAGCTAGTCCTACTTCAAATAGGTGAAGATGCTATATAATCTGAAACCTAAAGGATAGAAAAGAGTATTTTAGGCAGAGCCTAGCAGGCCCAAAGGTCCTGTGTCAAGAAAACAGAAGGCTAGTGTTTCAGAAGCCTCATGAAAGAGGGCAGTGGCAGGAGGGATGCGGAGGGCCTTCTAGAATGTAAAAGCTTTTGTGGTTTATGCTGAGTGCATTAAAGACTTGAACTGAGAATGACATTGTTTCTTTAAAGATTAGTTACTGTTTAGAGAATAGATTAAAAAATGGGCAAGCATAGAAGTAAGATTAGTTTGGAGACTATTGTAATAGCCCAAGTGAGAGATGTCAGTAGCAGCCTTTCTCATTAAAAAAACCCCACAAAAACACAATTTTGTAGATATCCACAATACAGGTTTGTTTATTACACATATATACTGTTATACCAATAAATTATGTATATTATAAAACATACACAAACATAGAAATCCTTAAAGGATGCATAAGTAGATACAAGATTTTAAAATTTTGGTAGTACCATATCCCACTTTGAAGTGAGTATCCCATTTGGGAGGCCACTGGCCTAAAATGGCAGTGACTATGGTGAGTAAGGTAAATTATTTGGGATCCATGTTGGAGGTTGTTTGACAGAACTTGGTGATTAGTTAAATGTGATGAAAATATTGAGGGTATGGTAGGAAGGGAGGAATTGAGAGATTCTCATATTCTTGAGTAGCTTGATGTGGAGAACAGGGGACATGGTAAGTGTGGCACCTGTGGTGCAGCACCTGAGAGCAAATGTCAGGGGCATGTTTGAGCCCGGAGTTCTCAGGGAGGTCTGTGCTGAACATATGTCTGTGAGAGCCCTGGGATTGGGTGGGCTGTCCTGGTGCTTAATGCTTAATGCTGTGTGAGGGTTTTTAGAAATTGTCTGAGAACTAACCTCTTCTTATATCATAGTCTCATAGCCTAGTATTTCTATTCATTTCAAAGCACTTAGCAGTCTAACTTGTGGTAGTCATTTCTGCTATGTTAATACCTCTCATTGATTATTTTGTGTTTGTGAGTTAAGTCTTTGCATCTCCATTAATGCTTTGCATTCCATAAACATTTCTCCAGTAATCAAAGTGTATTTTTCTCGTTAGCTACATTAAGTGGTTTGGTAACATGTAGAATACAGAATTTTTCTCTTGTTTTTGATCTTTTAGGAAGGTGCTTCAACACTGGATATTCACACAGAGGCCAGCTTTTCAAGTTTGCTCTCTCAGTCATCCCAAGCAGATTTGGGAGTCCCACTGCCCGCAAAGAACTTAATATTTAAAGATGGCATCTTATCAGAATGGAGTGGACGGTCACCTTCCTCACTGCGTATTGCTAGTCTCCATTTGCAATGATTTGGTTACATCATTTGTTGCTCACACTTTCTGCCTTTTTTCTTTCTTAAGGTTAGCTTTATAGTGCCAGCCACTAAAAAAGTATCCTGCCGCTGCCATGCGATTCACGCTTACCTAGTATTCAAAGTTGGGGGAACACGTTCATGGTTTCTGAAGTTTTCCTCATCGTTGCACTTCGTAATGCAACCAAGAGCTTTTTAGCAGCCTGCACTATATTTTTTACCTTGAGACAATCTGCATTTCTTTTATAAAACAGGATATACTTTTAGGCTTTACGATGACTGTTATGTTTATAAGCAGTCACTACGAATATTACAGTGGTAATTTTATATGTTAGGCTATCAAACGTAAATCTTGTTTAGTTTTATATTTTGTTATGTACTCTGTAGGGGATCATGGGAAGAGGGGGAACTCTTCTGCAAAGGCTTCTTGGTACTTCCAAGTAGGAAAACTATGAAACACACACCTCCAGTCCTGAGAAATGATGTGACAGGGCATTACGAATTCCTGTAGCTGTCTGTAAATTATGTATATCAGTTGAACATTGTTGAAGGTGTGTAAATCAGCATATTCTGTATAACTTACTCTTGATTTATAAGGTCTTAACTCCAAGCTCTGACTCTACATTGACATCTCATGAGAAGCTTTGGAAAGCATTCTATTTTTAAACAACATTTATATGTGGACTTCTGTTGTTACTCATTTTGAACTTTATATTTTCATAGAGTCTTTCTGGAGAAATAGAATTTATTTTCCATTCTTTTAGCTGTGGCTACTGCACATTTTCACTGTGACTTATTTTTGTTTGTAGTGTTACCAATTAATTGTTATGAAATTGATTTTGATGTTCTCAAACCAAGGGTTGTGATTTTAGGTTAGAATTACATTAGAGAAGCATTAGCTATGTCTTCTGATCAAAATACTTTAGTGAAAAGCCTACTTTGAAGGCCTATTCTTAGGCAGTTTGGATCTTAAATTTATGTGAATAGTTTGGGGAGGAAATGATAAAGGAAAATTGAGTAATTTCAAAATGTTTCTCGAGTCATTGATTCTTTTAGTGTCTCAAATATTAATTAGAATAATTGGAATCACTTTTTAGATTTTTCAAGTTACCTTGGGAAGTTTGTGCAGTGTTATAGATTAGTTTAGTTCTTCTCCTAGGATAACGGTTTGCTAGTTTAAAACTGTAACCAAATGAACTGGTCAAAGAACATATATCTAAAACACTTAAGGCATTAGAAAATTTGGGAATGTTAAAACCTAAACATTTTTGCCGATAATTATTATTATTTATAGAACTGACATTTGTGGATTTTAACATACTTCTGGAAATATATGCCTTTTTAAAAACTGTTAACATAACCATGCATTCAGCCCCATGGCCTGCCCACAGAATTGAATTTTTTGGAGCAGGTTAACTGTGGCAAGTCAGTGCCGTGTTTAGGTAAATGCAGTTAACTTTTAGTTTTCTACTTTCTCTTATATGAGGTAGAAATCAGTATATCTTATAAATGTTTGTCTATAAAAGGAAAAATACATACTATTAAAATAATTTCTTATGACTGTGAATCATTCATTGCCCCCAATAATTGATATTGGACATTCCTAGTGCTATCAGGTATGTAGGTAACTTACAGTTTTTCAACCAAAAGTTGAAAGTATTTCATCTGATCAGGGCTCTTTAATCTCATTTGCTTTGTTTGAATTAACTGTAGTTATTTATTCCTGTATTACCAGTCTAAGCCTATTGTATTGACATAAGCCTATTGTATTGACATGTACACTAAAAAGAATCAGATATTTGTACTTGTTGGCAGTGAACCCAGTTGTTGGTGAATTTAAAATTTAAAATGTGGAAGTGTTTGCTGCTGCATTTTCGTTGAGAAATAATGGAAAAAGAAATAGAATCTAAAAATGATCATGAATTTTAGGGAAAGTACTGAAAAGGCAGATGGCCCACTCTGGTTTCTCCTGAGAATAAGGAAAGATTCTGGTTCCCAGCTGAAAACCTAATTTTTAAGGAGGGCAATCTTCTTATTCTTTTGGTTAATCCTCACCCAGTGATATTTTTTCCATTGATTTTTGAAGAGAGTGGAAGGGTGAGAGGGAAGGATAGAGAGAGAGAAACATCTATGTAAGAGAGACACATCTATAGGTTGCCTTCTGCACACATTCTGGCCAGGGCTGGGGATTGAACCTGCAATCCAGGTATGTGCCCTTGACCGTGAATTGAACCAGTGAGCCTTTGGTGCAGAGCCCGGTGCACTAACCATTAACCATTAAGCACCATTAGCCTAGGCAGGCTAGGCAGGTGGTCTGCATTTTTGTATCTGTTAGCAAAATGTACAGGCTGCTTTGTGCTTTGCTTTAAGAATTTGGCTTTGTCTCATTTATATTTTAACTCATGTAAAGATATATTTCTTAAAACTTATAAGTATTGATCCATTTCAACAAAAAGGTAGATATAAAATACAGACTTTATTATTTTCCAAAGATGATTTGTGAAATAATTTTTTTGCAGATGTTTAAAATAATTTCATTGGCTTTTGCTACCTCCCATTTTTCCCCCCCATTATGTAGCTTAAACCGTGGCAAACATTCCTTGGAAACTAAGAGAAAAAAGGTATCAGGAAGGACATGGAATTTATTGTGACACAATTTCACCGCAACTAGGTCTAAAGAACCACAACTTGGTTATTAAAAAAAGATGATCATCTGATTTGCTCCCTTTTAAGTATGTAACCAGATGATTTTGTGGGTTTTTTAAAAATACTGGTTTCTTTTATTTGATGTATTTAGTTTTCTGTTATTAATCTTTCTCTTTTATGTTCAGTGTTTCAAATACAGTTTGTATTTAAAGATTTTAAAGTACCAAAATTGTAACTAAGTACAGTGGGTTGTTTTCTGGTATGATATTAAATTTGAAATGTATAATGTTGTCAATTTGATTATTGATACATATACTGTGTTTACAAATAAACTGGTGGTGATCAATTACTAAGAAAATATGTATAATCTTCTGTAAGTCCCTTTCTTAATTTTAAGTATAATCATACTGCTGTGGCTTTCCTATACAGTTTTTTAAACAACTTTTTTATTTTATAATAATTTTACATTTACTCTCTATCCCCTTCCCTCTGCTTCCCCTAATGTTAACACCTTATATAAACTATAGCACATCTGTTAAAACTCAGATACTTGCATTGATATGCTATTTACTAAACAGCAGACTTGATTTAGTTTTCACCTGTTTTTCCACTAATGTTCTTCAGTTCCAGGATCCAACCCAGGCTACCACATTGCATTTATTTAGTCATTAATGGTTCTTTACACGACTTCTACCTGTGACAGTTTCTCAGTCTTTTATGACCTTGACACCGAAGGATGTTTTAAGATATGAGGTGATGCTTTATTGAGAGGGAGAGCACAGAGGTGATATATTAGTGTGTGATCCTGGATACTTACACTTTAGTTTGAAATCCAATACTGTTATTTTGTGTAAATTGTTTCAGCTTTGGGTATTGGGAACATTTAAGATCTGCTCCTAAATTCTTTTGACATGCCTTTATTATTTTTTTTAAAGACCATATTCTTACTTTGTGATATTACAAGTATTATCTGGATGCCTGCTCAGGAATGAGCTATTCCTTCAAGGAACCCTGATTCCTTTCACTGGAGACGGTATTTAGAAACCAGGATCTGGGTGTTGGGTGTGCTTGTTGCTACCAATTGTATGCCTCTTCAGTGGAACGAGCTGAGAGATATAATTATGTATACTCAGCAATGTATAGGTGCACATCTCTCTATTATTTCTAGATCTATTTCTGTGTGTATATTAAGTAAACGTTAATTTAAACTGACTCCCATCAGCAGCACAGGTTCATTCTGGTTTTGCCCTTTGCTTATTTGTAACCTTCCTCTGAGAAGGAGTAACCTGGCTCTTGTTATCTGCAATATATTTATTTATTCAGCTCTAGAATACTTATAAATAGGTTTCAGAACAGTTATGTTGTACCCTGTGAGAAACAAGTTGGCCAACCAGAGTAGAGTGTTTAAGTGCTTTTTTTTTTGTCTTTAGCCCTATAGTATCTACTCAAGAGTACCATTTTCCAAGTAACTTAGTTTCACTTCTTTTATTCCCACTCCCTTCATTGAGGATATATCATACATTTGTAAAATATTCATTTGTCACACACAGCATTCCACCTGGGGTCTAACAGGCCAGTTCATTTTTTCACACAGTAATGTTCATTCCGTTTGGACTTTGACACATACATAGTCCTGTGTCCACTGTCCCAGTGCTATTCAGAACAGCTCCATCACCCTAAAAACTCCCCTGTGCCCATCTCCCTACCCCTGGGAACCACTATTAGTTTTCGTCCCTATAATTTTGCTTTTTTTCAGAATGTCATAAATGGGCGAATTGAAGAATTTGTAACCTTTTTGAATCTGGCCTCTTTTGCATACCCAAAACATTTTAAATTTACATGTGACTCACTGGCTTGTTCCTTTCCATTGCTGAGTACTTCATGGTATGGATGTGTTAATATTTGGTTATCATTTAACATTCCCATATAAGCTTCTAATCTATAATGATAAAAGCTTAATATGCTAATTAGACTGGATGTCCCTCTGGACAAAGCCTCGGGGGCTGAGGCAGAGGCAGCAGAGGCCCCCTGCCGTGGTGGCGGTGGGGGCCAAGTCCCTTGCACGAATTTCATGCATCAGGCCTCTGGTAGTTGGAAACATAATGTTTTGTTTAGGTAAATACCTAGGAGTGGGCTTGCTGAGTCTTGGTAAGGGTATTCTATATAATAAAAGGGTAATATTTGATCCTAATGGCAGAACAACCAGAACGACTGCTTGACCAGTCACTATGAGGTGCACTGACCATCTCTCGGTTCTTCCCTCCGGGGGTGGGTGGCTGTGGGGGGTAGGGCTGGCGAGTGGGCAGAATGGCCAACCTCTTGGTTCCTCTCCAGCCAAGCAGGCTCCAATCACCCAATGGGGAACGGGGAGCCAGGGGCGAGGTTGGCTGCGGGCAGCTGGGGAAGATTGCCCTGATCGCAGGCCAGGCCTACAGACCATACCCATGCACGAATTCCATGCACTGGGCCTCTAGTATTTTATAAGAAACTGCGACACTGTCTTCCAAAATGACTGCCATTTTGTATTACCACCAGCAGGGAATGAGCACCTGTTGCAGTGACCATGTGGTCACTTTATTCGTTTCTGAGAAATGATGTTGGCCATCTTTTTGTCTGCTTATTTGCCATCCATATACCTTTTGGGGGCAGTGTCTGTTCAGATTTGCTGCCCATATTGAAAAAGAAAAGGGTTTTCTTGTTGAGTTTTAAGAGTTAGTATAGGTTCTGAACAGACACATATCAGATATATGTTTTGCACATTTTCTTTCACCTATTCTGGCTTCTCTTTCCATTCTCTTGATCTTTAAAATAAGAAATCCTCCCAGCCTCTTTATATTTTGTTTCTTTAACTTGGGAGACAAAGCCACCATCAAAAGAAGCCACTGTAGTGGTATGAGTAGGGCATGAAGGTGTTGCAGTTTAAAAAGTTGGCATTCCTGTGAACTTGCCCCCATCTGTCTCTTCTTTCCATGTCACTAGAGGGCCATCTTGCTCTTTCCCTGTTAAATGCTGTCTTCTTGCTCTGTCATTGGCTGCCCTGAGAAGACTGGGGCCCAGGCTGGAGAGACGAGGCCCACCCTGTAAGAACTAGCAGCTGGAGGTACCAGATAACCATCTTGTTGCAGCTAGAAAGCAAGTCCATTCTTGAAGCAGGTTCTGAGGGCTGTGTCTCTGTGCCTGCTACATTTACTAACCTCCTATATAATAAGAGCCTAAAATGCAAATCGACTGACTGATGTAACGACCAGTTGCTATGACGCACACTGACCACCAGGGAGTAGATGCTCAACACAGGGAGCAACACTGCTAGAAGCTGGCGAACACAGTGGTGGTGGTGGGAGTCTCTCCTGCCTTCATGGCTGCACTACGGAGCAGTGAGCAGGCGGGCAGTAAGGAGCAAGGGGTCCCGGACTGCGAGAGGGATGTCTAACTGCTGGCTTAGCACGGAGAGCGGGCCTAAGCTGGCAGGCGGACATCCCCTGAGGGGTCCCGGACTGGGAGAGGACACAGGCCAGGCTGAGGGATACCTCCCCTCCCCTCTCCAGTGCAACAATTTCATGCACCAGGTCTCTAGTAAAACAGTAAAACAGGCCAGTGTCTTCATTGCTGGCATTTAAAAGTCACCCAAGTCCCAGGAGTGCTGGCGTTAGGCCAAACCCTGATGATTACACTCAAAGCGGGGGTCCAGGCTGCCAAGAGCCTGAGGAGTGTGCTTCCTCTGCAGGCTTCTCTCTTCCTAGGGTGGCGGTATTTCACATTTTAATCCTTCCTCTCTGGGAATTCCCAACCTGCATGAGGACAGTACAAATTTTCTTTTCAAAAGAATAAAACAAAGTGATAATTACAGAATAGTCACGAGGATGTAAAGCACAGCATAGGAAATATAGTCAGTAATGTAATAACTATGCATGAAATGTCAGAATGATCACTTTGTAAGTTATATAAATGTCTAATCACTGGTTGCTCACCTGAAAGCAGTGTAATATTGTATATCAACTGTAATTGAAAAATAAAAAAATATTTAAAAAAAGAATGAACAGAATTTGTTTATGGTTTCCCTTCTTCACTCACCACCCCTAGCCCTGCTAACTGTTGGAGTTCTCTTAGAAAACCACTTTGACATCAGCACTTACTACTGTAGGTCGATTATGAATAACTTTCCAAAGGAAAGGAGAGAGGGGAGGCAGGAAACGGAGAGAGGAGAGGGAGATCCTGAGCATCCGCCATGTTCTGACAATTATTTGGTTCATGTCTCTGAGCCCACTGGACTGCCCTCCTGGTTCCTACAAGTCTTCAGTTCTCTGAGATACTCCAGCATCCTTACAATGAAGCCCCATTTTGGCATGGACTTCTAAACTGGGTCTAAGTCTCATAACAGAGGGTTCTCTTTAATACCCTAAAGGTGTGAAAGAGAAAAGGAAAAGAAAGAACAGGTTCTCCTAGGCCAGTGGTCGGCAAACTCATTAGTCAACAGAGCCCAATATCAATACAACTATTGAAATTTCTTTTGAGAGCTCAAAACCGACTTCTGCGCATGGGCCACAAAGTTCCAATCCTACTGTTCATGAGCATCTGCACGTGGTATTTTGTGGAAGAGCCACACTCAAGGGGCCACATGTGGTACGCAAGCTGCAGTTTGCAGACCACTGACCTAGGCCATCAGCCCCTATCCCTGTTATCACCCCAATTCAGGGTGCCTTCCTTGAATCTAGATACATCGTCACCAGAATCCTTAATACGGTGCTCCAGGTAATTGGAGTTCACAATAGCTGAAACTTATTTGTCATTCCTGATGTAGGGACTATTCTTGGATTATCAAATGCATTCCTTGCAACAACCCCATGATGGTGGCACCCTCACACCACAAAGGAGAAACTGATGTCAGAGTGGGTTGGTGAGTTGCCTAAGGTGACAGCTAGAACATGCCAATGTTGATGGGTGTGGTAATCAAATCCAGGCTCCCACCAGGCCCCACTGAAGTCACATGGGATGTTATTGAACCAGGCCTTCAATCTGGGTCTTCAGACCATGCTAGGATTCCAACCCCTTTCAGTGAAAGAGGATTATTAAAGAATTTCCAGTTCCCCACAGGAACACAGTGAGATATATGGGAGATATGCATATTTCTGCAGTTGTTTATCTCTCCTGCATCTTTACATTGTGTTAATTTTGTTGTTAAAATTAAGCTGTTCTCCCCTCCCAGCCTATCTTGTAAAGGATTTAAACATTATTTCATTTTGCTTGGGAACAAATGTGCCAAATAAATATATTCTGAGTAGCCATTGTTTTTTAAATCCAAGTGAAAATCCAAACTAATGAATATCTGCAAAGGAAAAATGACCTAAAATGCCTTTCCTTGTATTGGTGGATTTGGAGGGCGAGGGGGGATCATTTTATAAAAACTTATGCAACACACCTCATAGGGGTTGGTTTGTGAAAATAGGCTGCATTAGAACCAGAGTTTGAGTGACAGATATTTGGGGCAATATATTAATGATCCTTACAGTGGCTGAAACCCAAATTTGCAAGTCATTTAGTTAGGCTAATTTGCATGTAGCCTGGAATGAAGGACCCAATTAATAAAATTTCCCTTGTTCTCTATTTCTTTTGTCTCCAAAATGATTAAATGACAGAGAGAAGGAGAGAATGAGAGCAGAGTGTGGACTGAGCATTTAAGAGGCCTGGGTTCAAACTGTGGCTCCACAAAAGTGGTAGACATTAAGGTTTGCCCCAAATGTTCAATTTGCTCTTCTGGCCCATAGTTGGTTGCATTTCCCACCTCCTTAAAGTCAGTCTCAGCCACACAACTTGCTTTGGCTGATGGGATGTGGGCAGAAGGGCTGCGTGTCATTTCTGGGGAGAAATCTAAGAGCTGGTACCCAATTTGCTCATTTCTTTCCCTCTGTCACTTCACAGATGAGGTTGCAAAAGAGGACCTATCAGCCAGAGTGCCCAGGTGAGGGCACTGTAGAGCCAAGCCCCCTGCCAGCTTGTGATGGATGAAAGGGAGTCTGAGTGGGAAACCTTTGTTTTAACCACTGAGATTTGGGAAATGTCATTACCAATGCATATACCCTAGTCCAGTGGTTGGCAAACTCATTAGTCAACAGAGCCAAATATCAACAGTACAATGATTGAAATTTCTTTTGAGAGCCAAATTTTTTAGACTTAAACTTCTTCTAATGCCACTTCTTCAAAAGACTTACCAATTTATGATATTTTGTGGAAGAGCCACACTCAAGGGGCCAAAGAGCTGCAAGTGGCTCGCGAGCCACAGTTTGCTGATCACTGCCCTAGTCTATTCCTAACTCACTATGGGGCCCTGGGCAAAAGTGCTTAGCCTCTCATTTCTGTTTCTCCTGCCTCTGCCACCACCCCTAAAATATAGTCCCTGTTTTTCCTCTCCTGTTTTTCTTTTCTTCCTTCTTCCTCTCTCCTTTCCTTCCTTCCAAACCTCCTAGTCCAAGGCCCATACCTTGCAGGGGCCAGGTCTAGCCTTTGTATTCCAGCACCTGTGGATTCCTGCTCACTTTGCAGACGGTCTGGACAGACTGTAGTCACCTGGTGACCTCTTGTTTCTGTGCCTTTGCACATGCAGTTTGAAGCCTGGCTTATGCCTGCAGGTTGCCCCCATTCAGGGCAGGAACTCTTCCCTTGGGCTTCCATAACACCACGCTGCAGCCCATTTGCTTGTGTCCATGTCTACTCCTCTCACCAGACCACCGTCCTTGAAGATAGGCTTGTCTTGTTCACCCTGGTACCCCAAGTCGTATCACACCTCGTGCATCAGAAGGCTCAATACATAGAGATGGTATAGGAAATAGAGAGGGTGCAGGCTGGATCCTTACTTTGTGCTGTTGGGAGAAGCCATTAAGAAGCTTAACTCTGCTCCTGGCAGGAACACAATAGGGGCGAGCAACGTCTTTTGCCTTCATAACCCTCCCACGGGTCTGGGCCACCCTCTCACCTCAGAGCTTTTCCTTTCACCGCTGGCTTGGAGAGTGTGATGATTCTTGTCCCAATCAGAGGTCTTCCCAGAAACCATCGTTTCGGCCCAAATTGCCTCTCAGAGTAACATGGCCTTTGGATTCGTTTCCTGGGGCTGCTGTACCAGATCAGCACAGCCTGGGTGGCTTACAACAGCAGAAGTGGGTTCTCGCGGTCCAGGAGGCTGGAAGCCAATGAGTCAGCAGGGCTGTGCCCCCCAAGGTGTCCAGGGGAGTGTCCTTCCTCCCCTCCCCTCTATGAGGTTCTGGTGGCTCCAGGCGTGCGTGCCTTGTGGCTGCACCGCTCCAGTCTCTGCCTCCTCTCTGACCTCCCTTTCTCTGCTCTTCCAAGGCCACTTACTCATGTTGGGATCCAGGGCCCATCCTCCCCTGGGGAGATCGCACCTGGCGATGGCTCACCACCATCTTCCCTGGGATCTGCAGTCTCCCTTGCTCCAACTTCAGGGACCCGCAGCACACCCAGGCCCGGAAACACTTAAGTGGAAAATTCTGGAAATAACTTGTTAGTTTTAAATCGCGCGCTGAAATCGCGCGGGGCCTGGGCTGTGGCTCAGCCCTTTCACCTGCGCCTCTTCGCTGCCACTGCTCCCTGCCCGTGAGTCGCTGTTTCAGTGACCAGATCGGGTCTCTGGCATTGAAGTAATCGTGTTTTCCATATTAATGGCCTCAAAATGCAAGTGTAGTGATGCTGCAATTCAGACATGCCCCCGAGGCGCTGGACCGCTCTCGCTGCCTGAGGTCAGAAGGTCCCTAGCAGTCTTGGGGCCATGCCTCCCACCTCCTCCATCTTACACGTGGGCCCGTCATCATCTCACAGCATCCCAAACGCCAGGGTGAGTGCGTTTTTTATGTGTGTGTTAAAAAAAATATATATATATATATATATATATATATATATATATATTTTTTTTTACAGAGAGGATGAGAGAGAAACACTGATCAACTGCCTCCTGCACACCCCCTACTGGGGATGAGCCTGCAACCAAAGTACATGCCCTTGAGGAATCGAACCTGGGACCCTTCAGTCCACAGGCCCAGGCTCTATCCACTGAGCCAAACCGGTTAGGGCACGGTGAGTGCTTTTGACAGAAGGCCAAGTTCCTATAGCTTTCATTACAGGATGTTGTTATTATGGTTCTGTTTTATTACTGGTTATGATTAGGAATCTCTTCCTTGCCTAATTAATAAGGTAAACCCTACCATAGGCATGTATATAGGAAAACACAGCATGAGGAGGGCTTGGTTCTCTCCATGCTTTCAGGCATCCATTGGGGTCTTGGAGAGTGTGCCCTGAGGTTAAGGGAGGGAGGGGGACTACTGCACGTGGGCAAAGACGATTTTTCCAGACAAGTCACATTCACAGCTTGTGAGTGGTCGTGTGCTTTCCGTGGGTCCACCATGCAACCCACCGCAGTTCTCCCGTCACCCTCTGAAGGGTGACCTAGACAGGCCTCTGTTGTATGAGACCTGGTGAAACTGGACACAGAGGCCCCCTGTCACTACTTGAGCCAAACTAAGCAGACACAGGGTTGAATCATATCTGGGTGTTTATTCCAATAATGTGGGCAATATGGGAGGGCAGTCAGTCACCTGGAAGTTCTGCTCTGCCCCTCCCTCCCCCATCCATCACTTGGCTAATCATATACGCGAGAGAGAAGATAGCTACTTGCAGCTGTGAGTGTAACATGGAAAGGGAAGGGGAGGGTCTGCAGTCCGGCCTTCAGGAGCTCAGAGACCCATAACAAGAGGCCAATCTCCTATGATGTTCCAAACAGCTCAGCCCATTCCTGGGACTGGAGAATGGTCAGCATTCCTGATAAAAACTCCCGGAGAGGGTCGGGGTCCGGGCACAGCAACCAAATGCAAGTGTGTCCTGTCCTTGGTCTGTTCTTAACATGTATTTCTTTTCTGAGTCATGGACCCGTCGAGGCATATATTTATATTTATATTTATATTTATATTATATTTATTTTTTATATATGATATTTTCTATGTAATATAATATTTATATATATAATTATATATATATTTATATATATATTTATATTTATATATATATGATATTTTACAGAGAGGAAGGTAGAGGAATAGAGAGTTAGAAACATTGATGAGAGAGAAACATCATTCAGCTGCTTCCTGCACACCCCTACTGCCCACAACTCCGGTCAACATGCCCTTGACCGGAGTTGAACTTTGGGACCTTTCAGTCCATAGGCTGATGCTCTATCCACTGAGCCAAACTGGCTAGGGCATATTTTTACAGCCTAGCTTTATCCTCCAGTTTCCTGGGTCTGTAAGAAAACTTCTCATCTATAGTTAGTAAGGTGAATCATTATTAGACAACTGTGGCTCTATTCTCGTTCCACACCCTTCCCCACTATCACTAATACTCAAGTCTTAAGAGGTATCGGTTACATGGCCGAGGCTGTAACAAAAAGAAAAAGAAAGCATTGCTTTCTGCAATGAGGAAGCTGAATGCCTCTCTTATGCTCAGATTTCATGATCCCCAAAGACCACTAGGGAGCCGAGTCTGATGCAATAGCATAGAGCCTTTATTACAAGCTCGGGCTTGGCTCTCTGCCTCCACAGCAGGAAGCAAAAGAGAAAATAAAATCCAAACGTTCGATTTTATAGGGAGGTGGGGCCAGACTCGATCCATGGAGTTGGCCGATTCCGATTGGTTAGGTAAGGGCTGGGGCTAGTGACGCAAATAATCCCTAATGCACGTGATCTGTCCTGTCCTTTGCTCTTGATTGGAGCTCAAGTGCACAGTCTTTCATGATTGGCTAATTCAAAGGGAGGGGTTGGTCTTTGTGATTTCAAGATGGCAGCCCCCAGGTAAGTTTACATATCACATGGCCTACATGGTGGCTGCCAAGTCACACAGTCCAAAATGGCAGCTGTCTTTGTAGTCCTGCTCTGCCCTTTCACCTCTGATCTTCTTATATATGAAAAGTAGGAGTCACAAAAATATTCCAAATGTCGCTAGAACCTTGGTTGCTCTTATGTTAACATCATTGGTGGAAGTAGGTGGAAGCCTAGGGCAGCACTTCTGGTGCCTCATCCATCTGACATGCCATGGGGTAGTCAGACACAGTGTGGTCACATTGCTCTTCGAGGTCTTTGCGGTAAGGATGAGTTTTATTCATTCTAATCTTGCACAGTCTCTCGAGGGGGGCCTGGCTCACTGTTGGTGGTCAAAATATATTTGTTAAGTTTGAGTTCATTTGAACACTATCCTGTTGTGAAAGCAAAGGAGATTATAAGCCCCATCTTTGAAAAGGGAAAACAAAGGCAATCACTTGGCTGTAAAAATATACTGTTTTCTGAGGAACATACTGTGTATGCTTTCTCTTGGCTTTCAAGGGAGCTACACAAAGAACCTACTTGAGAAATAAATCAGGTTGAAACAACGCTCTTGTAATTAATTCAACTGTGCTGTTTTTCTTCATTTCCCGATATTTTACATACAGAGGTAAAGATTCTCTTGTGAAATTGTTTTCTTTCAGAGTCCACCTCATAGCCCTCTGGAATGTAAATTTCTATGCTTGCCGAATGTGTGGGTTTGTGAAAGATAATTTACATGCTAAGCGTCATGAAACATGTCTAATGTGAGAGAAGATGGTGATATATTCGACCACTGTTCTTCTCTTCAGCTGTGTCTAAACAAAAATTTCCTTTTTCTGCATTTTTCTGTTTAGAGTTAAGTCACTTGTTTTGTATGTTTAATGCAGCCCCTGGTGTTTAAGAGAGAGAGTTATAATTGCTGTCTCATGCTGCAGAGGTTTTCAAGAAATTCAAATTACATAATAGTATTTTGGACAGTTTCATATAGCCAAGTACCATCATCTACAGTACTCAAAAATTCCTCCAACTTTTTGGTTGCCTGGATCCTGTCAGAAGAGCTGTGGGAAAGAAAATAAAAAGCCTAATGTTTGTGGTTCAGCCATAGCTGATCAGAATGATATAAAGCAGCCAATGGTGGTGACTTGGTGGGGAGGGGGATTGGGGCGGGTCAGGCCTTCAGTGTTTTCCTAAGACCAAGTTTTTTGCATAAAGAAACAAAGCAGCAACACCATGATTTGAGTTGTCATGGTGATGATCTTTACAATCTTCAAATATAAAACATATAGAAGCACAAGAAATGCTTCATTCGAAACTTGATCCGAGAAATTCCAAACTCCGAGGTAGTAAAATTCATGTTTAGGAGCTTTAGTTCAAGTGAGACAAGTCTTGTTTCTATGTACACCATGCTTCCGAATTTCCAGTTTGTTCACCCACCAGAAGCCCATCCTTTTGGGTTCCTGTGGAGGCTTCATTCCCCAGGGATGATGGATCAAATCATGGGCCATTGTGATAAGACTCAACCTCCAGCCCCTCTTCCTCCCCAGAGATAGGGGTGGGACTGAAAGTTCTAACCCTCTAATCACGTGGTCGCTTTCTTAGGTGTCCTAGGAGCTTTTCCAAAGGCATTTATTAACATAACAAAAGGCACCTTCATTGTGCAATGGGCCCATAGAGGATAAAGAGCACATGTATATTTGTGGTTATAATCACAACAGCACACACCTAAACAGATATTTAAACACCTCAGGACGTGCTCGATGAGCCGATGGTGAGTTGAGCATGCAGGGGGAGGGCTTTTTTTTTTTTCTTTTTCCTTTTTTCAAAAAGAGGAAAGAGTAGGTTGGCATTGGTGGACAGAGTGTGCAGTGGAGACTGGCAGCTTGGGTCCTCTAGTACAAAAGCGCCCTTGGCATGGACATTCTCAGGATGGGTGCAAGGGCAGTAGCAGTGTGATGTTCTTGGGCTGAGTTTGTTGATGAGAGGGGTGCTGGAGAGAAGTGTATGGTAGACTTTGAGAGGTGAATGTATGTCTTAGTTCAAACAAAGCACGGTAGATTGGGTGGCCTATCAACCACAGAAATCTATTTCTCACGCTCTAGAGGCTGGAAGTCTGAGGTTAGAGAGTCCCCGGGGTTGGGTTCTGATGAGGCAGCAAGATGGAGAGAGAGTGCCGGGGTCTCTTCTGTAAATGCACTAATTCCATTAATGAGAGCTCCAATGGAATGACCTAATTGCCTCCCTCACAGTTTTGTTTTGTGTTTTTATAAAAGTCCTGCCATCCTTTTCACCAAATTTAAATACTCAGGGCCACTTTTTATAGAAGATGGAGTTTTATTCCCCATACATTTTTCTCCTCTTTAATGTTTTTGGCAACTCTAAAGTAGGTTTGTCAGATTTAGCAATTAAAAATAAAAGGTATTGTGGTGTACCCCCATTTTACATAGGATGCCTCAAAAAGTTGAATTATGGAGTCATTTATTAAAAGCCTGTGGCATACAAGGGAGCTATTTAGTGCTCAAAATCTCGCACCACCGAGTAGCTTGACACATCTGGCTTATATTGGCAGAATATCACAAAGGTATTGATTACATCTTTGGGTCTGGAATGAGGAACCTGTTTTGCGAAAAGCACTTTTTTACAGAAGCAAAAATTGAGCAAGTTAGTTACCTAAAGTATCTAAGAATCACTGAATCAACAGAAACACATTATCTGGGACAACCTGGGCAATTTAGAATAATTGTGCTGTCCAGATTCTGGGATCACTGTGTCAACAGGAATGCACTGTCTGTAGCTACTGAGGCAATTTAGGGTATGTTCTGATTCTGGGACCACTAAGTCAACTGAAACTCAGTTATCTGTAGCTACTGAGACAATTTAGGATAATTGTCCTATCCTGGTTCCCAGAGGAATGTGCTTTGATGACTAGTGAGATCACAATCAATGGGATATTCAAACCATCATCAATGGAGTATTCAATCATACATAAGTTCAGAAAATCAAAAATAAATCAAGCTTATTTGCTTGATTGTTTTATCAAGCAAATAAGTACAGAACCCAAACAGCAGTTTCTACCTGAGATGATTGCTACCATACTTCAGCATCCAGTTAAATTTGAATTTTTAGGTAAGTAACAATTTTTATATATGTCCTATTTACATGACTCTCAAATGTTGCCCAATAAACTTCTATCTTGGGAATAAACTGACTTGATTTTGTCTGGGAATCTACCAATCCCTGTGTGGATTTACTTCAGGATTAAATCCTGATTGGTCTGAGTGACCCATAATAGTCCTATTCTCCTTGGCAGTGATTGGTTTAGAGAGGGGTCTGTGACTCAGTTTTTGAAAATGGGGTTTGAAAACAAATTCGTATTTCTCTGAATATTGTCCTGATGTGAAACCTGTAACTGTGGCAGCCATCCTAGCACCCTAAGGGCAGCTAGATAGGGACAAAGTGGACATTCTGAGATTGGCAGAATGGAGACTTGGGAAGAACCTGAGTGTCATTATCCCACTGAATTAATTAAGCCTGAAGATACCTGACCATGGAACTTCTTACTTGGTGAGATAAGTTCCTTATTGTGTAAGCCATTTTCATTTGAGTTTTCTATTACATGTAACACAAAGCATCCTAAATGATACGTTTTTTATTAGGCCAGAAACCTAAAGCTCAAGTTGGTAAGATAAATTATCCACTATCACTAAAAAAGGAATTGCTGAGGTTGATCAATGCTGCTATGCCATTGCAACCATTTCCTTATAGTAAAGTATAATTCTCCCTTGTCTCTGAACTTTGACTTTCTTATCTGTAAAGTGGGGAGGTACCTCTTCCTTCTCCATGATGTATTAAAGATTTTAAGCAATAGAATGAACTTGTATGCATGCATATAAGCATAACCAATGGATACAAGACACTGGGGCGGGGGCAGGTGAGGGCATGTGCTGGGGGATAGGGGAGGCTAGGGGGAGGTCAATGGGAGGGAAAAAAAAGGAAACATATGTACTACTATTTGTAATACTTTAAAGAATAATAAAAAAAAAGAAATAGCATGAATAGAAAGGTCCACATGAAGATGCCTAATAAGTTTCCTTCTTTCTTGTCTTTGTGCTTTTATTCTTGGAAATTTTCATTTACTCCTTGCTGTGAAAGATGACTAGTCCTCTCATTTAAAAAGGGCTGGCATCCCAGCAGCTGTTGCTCAGTCGTTGAGTGTCACCCTATGAACCAGGAGGTCAAGGTTTGATTCCTGGTCGGGGCGCATGCCTGGGTTGTGGGCTTGATCCCCTATAGGGGGCATGTAGGAGGCAGCTGATCAATGACTCTCATTGTTGATATTTCTATCTCTCTCTTCCTCTCTCTGAAATAAACATATGTATATTTTATAAAAGGACTGGCATATTAAAAGGACTTATAAAAGATAAGTGAAGTTCTTGTTTCATGGAATTACTTGGACCCCTGAGTGACTTACTGCTCATCTTACTTAATGACACTCGTCAATTCAATGAGTTCTTCAGACCATGGGCATCACTCGCAATTGTATCCATGCACTGGAGTGTTTCCTTCCATCTTGCTGCAGTTCTTCAGTCCGGCCAGCACTAATTTCTAATTTTCACGTGTGGATGACAGCCCCAGTGGGGAACAGCCCCCACAGCAGCCTAGGTTAATGGTTCGCAGGTGTGCTTTCTGAACACAGAGGCACACCCTCCGTGGTGAGGATACTGGCCTAGGGACCTGCACAGGTGGCCTAATCATGCTGAGCTTCACTTTTCCCATCAGGAAAATGGGGATAATAAGACCTACCTTGCAGATTGCTGCAAAGATTACGTAAGGCAAAGGGAGAGCATCGATGCATTGAAGGTAAACCTTCAGCAAGTCCTGCCAAAGACAGCTCAGCATATCGCCAAAATCCCCTGCGCAGTCTCAAAGTCATCCTCCAAAAGATTCCCTTTTATAAAAACAAACAGACAAAATGGAGATTCATGAAGCAAGGTTTCAACTTTTCAGTCAGGTATCATTTCTCTTTGGAGGTAGAGTAGCAATCAAGTTTCCAGAACAAGTGTATTCTGCAGGGGACTGAAATTGGGCCCAGCTTAGTCAGAACTTCAGCCCGCACCTCCCCACTGTCTCTGTTTGAATATAAACAGGAAAACCTGTGGGACTCAGGAGGCTCAGATTTGGAGTTTGAGTAACTCGGAAACCTGGGCAGATAATTATGTTCCCTCCAACACAGCCCTCTAAATTAACTTGTGCCCCTTGAGATCACTCAGTCCCTTTCAAAGGGTAAGAAAAAGGATCAAATAAATTAAGTTTTTCTTAGAATCAAGATAAAATGTGTTTCTAATGAGAAGTTACAGAGCTGATAGACTAAAAGGACCCTGGCTAGTCACTCGGGCTGTATCCTCCCTGAAATCATTGATCCAGTTGGTATGTATTGATGGAACAGACCCCCACCCTTTCCTCTCCCAGACCTCTTCACGAAACCGCAAGTCAAATACTCTGTGTGTGTCTGTGTGTGCACGTGTTTATATGAACATTTCTAACACCCCAGAAAATTCTCCCGTGCTCCTTAATTAATGCCCCTCCGAGGTAACTGCTATTCTGACCTCTATCACCTTGCTTTTGTGTGTCTTCCAACTTCATTTACATGGAAGCATGCAGTTTGCATTATTTTGTATATGGTTTCTTTAGCTTATCTGTTTGTATGTTAGACTGAACCCATATTGTTGCAGGTAGTCATAGCATTTTGGGTAGAATTTATTTTTAGAGCAGTTTCAGGCTCACAATGAAATTGAATAGATAGGGGGTAGATTTCCCATAGACCCCAGCCTCCCCATTATTAATATCCCTCCCTGCCCAGTGGTGAATTAGTTACAACTGATGAACCTACACTGACACATAGTTACCACCCAAAGTCCCAGGTTTACATTAGTGTTCACGCTTGGTGTTGAGCATTTTACTTATCCACTATTACGTATCATTCAGAGTATTTTCACTGCCCTAAAATTCCTCTGTTTTCCTCTTATTCCAATCCTGACTCCAATGTGTTCTATCTGTGTGACACTGGACAGATGACCCAGCTAAGCTTCAGCTCCTTCACCTGTAAAATGAGGACACATTTAGTACTTGCTTTGTAGAATAGTTTTTTTTGAGAAAAAAAAATTAATTTACCTGTAAAGTGCTCTTAACAGTGCCTGGTTCATGGGGAGCGAACCTTAATGGTTGAGCGTTATTATTTCCCACTGTATTTGCATGCGGTTGTTTTCATGGAGAGGGATGGTATTTTCCTCATTTTTAAAAGTTTCTATAAGTGTTTAGAGAAAAACTCACATATCATAAGTGTGCAGATGAATGAATTTCTGCCAACTGGACCAACCCTCATAATTGGCATCCGGATCAAAATACAAAATATCACCAGTACCCATGAAACCCTCTTGTGCTCCCTGCCAATCACTGCTCCCCCCAAAGAGTAAACCATTATTCTAAATTCTAACAGCATAGATTCTTTTATGTCCATTTTTGCAATTTACATGGAATCATATGACATGCATGTTTTTGAGTGTCTGGCTTCTTTCAGTCAACATTACATTTATAAGTTCTACCCCTCTCCTCTCCTCCTCCCTCCCCTTCTCTCCTGTTTATTGGAAGGGAATAAAGTGCCAATACAGAGGGAAAATATGAGTAGATGACTTAATAGGAATTTAAAAAAAGGAAAATATGCTATTTAGATTAATTTAGGATTTGGTGTGCTTATTCTGCCTTATTAAAATCTTGACACTTTAGAATCCCCAGTGTGGGAAGATGTTTTGAATTAGTGGTTTGGGCTTTAAGGAAGGGATCAAAGTGAGAGAGTAATGATGGATGAAAAATTACTTGCATCTTTTCTAGGGAAACGGCTCAAAGCAGACCTGCTGCTGGGTGTGTTGTCAGTTCAGAGCCCTTTCATTTCCCTCTGCAATCTTTTCCCTGGTAATTTTACTTATCATAACTCAGGTTCATTTCTTTTTGTAATGAAAGCACACACTTAAGTACAAGATGTTCTCCAGGAAATTGATTTCGACTGCCTGTACACATTTTGTGAGGTGTCCCCAGGTGACCCCTGCCTCTGTCCCCAGGCACACCGTCCTGTGGACCGATTGGCATGTTTGTGTGAAAAGTGCTTGCTGGCCTGAGTTGATCTTCATCTGTATTTTTACATTTCAGTAGGAGTAATCATCTGCTTAATTTCCGTACATAGAGGTAATCATTTTTCTCCCTGCAAGACAAATTCTCAGCTAATGGCTCAACTAGGCCCGAAGTCACCAAAGCATTGCCAGACATTTCAAGAGAGGTATAATATAAAAAAATAGAGAGCTTAACTCCACAGAGAGATTTCTAAGTGCTGCCATCAACAATTCAGAAGGGGCAGCTGTACCTTGTCAAGTTAGCCCTAGTTCTGCAGCTGCAACTGGATATAATTTGTGGCTGATTTGGGATTGCTGCCAGGTGAGATGGAGAGGTTGCTCAAGGTAACTAAGGTAGAATAATAGGCAAGCATATTTTTTCCTAAAGAAACAATGGAGGAAGTTGCTGTTGGATAGGACCTAAAAATAGAAAAAAAGGATTAAACTAATGTCTATTTCAGTTTTGCAAGAATTAACTTTTTACTGTCATATCTCATTGTAGAGTTAGACATTTTGAGGATTCTTGTGTATTGCCCATATTTGATCTCTCTGGTTTCCTCATACACACCTATGTCTTCAGCCATCCCTTGCATAGGTGACTCCCAAATCTGGGTCTTGAGTACATCCCATCCCCTGGGCTCTGTATCCATATATCCAAATGCTGGCCGGGCATGTCCATCTAGATGTCCTGCCATCATCGCATAGGGAATATGTCCAAAGGTGAACTCATCATTTCTACCTCTTTCATCCATTTCATTCAGTATTATCTGATTTGATAAATGGCTCACTTGCTAAAAGTCATCTTGTTCTCTCTTTCTTCTCACATATTCTATATTGGCACATCTTGCCAGTTCTACCTCCTAAATACTCCCTAAGTCCAACCCTTTCTCATAGCCCCTGCAGAGTCCTTTCTGTTTCTTAACCAAATTATTCTAGTAGTCTTCCAAATAATCATCTGATCTGCCATCTTGTCTGTCTATACTGAACACTGATGCTGTAATGATGAATATCAAAAGCATATCTGAGTCTTAACAATGTAAAGAAAATTATGCAAAACAAGTGGGTGGTATTTATTCATGAAAAACTGATTCGTGCATCAAACATCTTTCAATGTAATTCGCCATATCAACAGGCTAGAGAAGAAAAATCATGTCATTATATCAAATTGATATAGAGAAAGAATCTGATAAAATCTAACACCCATTCATGGTAAAAACCCTCTGAACATTAAGAATAGAGAGGAAAATCCTCGCCTTGATACTTAAAATCTACAAAAAAAACCTAGAGTTAATAGCATACTTAATAGTTAGAAATTAGAGACATCCCAATGAGATTAGCAGTGAGGCATAAATGTCCTCTCTAAGTACTCCTATTGGAATTCCTAGCTCGTGGAATAGTACAAAAAATATTAAAAGTATGGTTTGGAAAGCAAAACTATAGAAGAAAATCTATGACTTTGTCTTTAGTGGTGAGTGTTCAGATACAAGTTCAGAAGTGTGATCTGTGAAAGGAAAAATTGGTTGCTTGAACTTGATTTAAAATTTAAAAAATTCTGCCCTGGGAAAGTCACTGTTAAGAGAATAAAAATACAAGCCAGTTATATATTTTCAAAACACATACATGATAGAAACCTTATACCCAAATTATACAAAGAACTTTTAAAACTCAACATTAAGAAAATAACATAATTTAAAAACTGGGCAAAAGATATCATACTGAAGAATATATATGGATGTCAAATAGGCAATGAAAAGTACAACGTCACTTGTCATTAGTAAAATGCAAAGTAAAACAAAAGTGAGATTCTAGTAGACATCTATTAAAGTGATTAAAATTGGAAAAACAGACACAATCAATTGCCTACAAAGATGTAGAGTAATAGCAACTCTCATTCATTGCTGGTGGGATGCAAAATGGTATAGATATTTTGAAAGACAATTTGACATTTTCTCATAAAGTTAAGTATATTCTTAATTATGTAATCCAGCAATCGAACTTCTAGGTATTTACTCAGCTGATTTGTAAGCACTGGAATGTTTACAGCAGTTTCATTCATAATTATAAAAAACCGTAGCCATCACCATTATGTCTTCAATCCTGCTGAAAATGCATGGAAGCTAGGGGATAGGAGCTCTTCACAGTATTTTGTGGATCTCTGGAAGACAGTGGGGAAATGAATCCTGCTCAGAACGAGCATCATCTCCAACAGCATGTATACGGAACCCAGTGTTGGTTGATTTGGCTGGCGCACAGGACTTACATAGGGGCGACTGAGAAACGACTTAGGAGGTACACAGGGTTCTGGTCATGGAGGACCTCTGACACCATGTGGATAGCCATATAGCTCATCATATCCAGTAGACGGGGAACCATTGGCACATACTAAGCAGGAATGACCCTATCAGATATGTTTTTTTGAATATTAAAATTTTAAATTGTAGAATAGTTGTAGTCTTATAGAAAAATTGCAAAATTAATACATAGAATTCCTAATTTCCCATATCCAGAGTCCCCTATTGTTAATATCATACATTACTGTAGTATGTTGCATTTAATGAACCAATATTGATACTTTATTCAGATTTCCTAATGTCTTTTTTGGTTCCATGATCCCATCCAGAACAGCACAATACATTCAGCTGGCATGACTCCCCTGGCTCCTCTTAGTTGTAACAGTTTCTCATGTGTTATGAATCAGAGTCAGAGATAGCAGAATGAACTCATGTTTAAAATAGACATAGAAGATAGACACAGAATAGATATGTACAAAAATATTTATAAATATGTGTACAAATGTGGTTTAGTATACATCCATACATTTCCTGGCTCTGTCTGCAGAAAGGGCCTAGAAACAATACCCAGGAGTAACAAGCACCTCTAGCATTCAGATCTAAAGCATTCTCCAAAGAAGTAATCAGCCTGGCCAATGTTGCTCAGTGGTTAAGTGTTGACCTATGAACCAGAAGGCCACAATTTGATTCCCGCTCAGGGCACATGCCCAGGTTGCAGGTTCAATCCCCAGTGTGGAACATGCAGGAGGCAGCTAATCAATGATTCTCTTGCATCACTGATGTTTCTATCTCTTTCACCCTCTCCCTTCCTTTCTGAAATCAATAAAAATGTATTTATTTATTTTTTTAAAAAGTAACCAGAGCTCTTTGGAAAAGTGGCTGATTCTAGGGCAGGTGCAGAAAATATACAAGTTGAGCCTAAAGTCATTCAATACACTGGGACCTACAATACTTTGGCCTGATAATCTTTTCACCAGTCCTCATATTGTTGGTTTCTTTCTTTCTTTCTTTCTTTCTTTCTTTCTTTCTTTCTTTCTTTCTTTCTTTCTTTCTTTCTTTCTTTTTAAATCAGTTTTGATTCTGTATAACATCTTATAATTGCTTCCTGGCACATAACCTTGGCTCTTTTATCTCCTTGTATTAACATAGCCAAATTCCAACTATGGTTAATTACAACTTTCCATTTACCTTTGCTTGCTTCCAGACTGTTAGATGAGGCTAAATAAAAATACCCAAACATGTTCATTGCTTTTACTTTCTCTCTATGATTACTAATCTCAAGTTGAGTTCTTACTGGTATATTTTCCTAATCTACTGACTCTTCCACTATCCTAGGGGTCTCTTTCAGACTTTCTTTTCTCAAATCTTAGGATCTAGAATCAGACTGCCTAGGATGACATCCAGGCTTTGTTCCATACTAGCTGTGGTATATTCCTTAACCTCTTCACACCTCAGTTTACTCATCTGAAAATGGGCATACTAATAACTATCTCATACAGTTATGCGTAAGTGAATCATGCATGCACATATATAGAACAGTCCTGGCTTATAGCAAGTGGTGAAGAAAAGGAAGTTAGCTTCCTGTTCCAGAGAAAAGAACTTTCACATGTTTCTGCCACTTCGAATACAAATACATTTGTAATAATGCCACGCACACACTGTTTTCTCCTCTGTCTGTGTGAGCTAAATGATTGGTACATGTTCTTTTCACTTTTTTGAAACATTTTTATTGGTTTCGGAGAGTAAGGGAAAAGGATAGAGGGATAGAAGCTTCAATGAGAGAAAATCATTGATTGGGCTGCCTGCTGCACGCCCCTCACTGGGGATGGATCCCGCAATCTGTGCATGTGCCCTGACCTCGAACTGAATTGTGACCTTCTGGTTTATAGGTTGACACTCAACCACTCAGCAATACCGGCTGGGCTACATTTTCTTTTCTAAGTGGATCCATTCCACGTGTGTGTCGATTGTGGTGCCCCCTCAGTACCTAAGGTCATCCGCTTGCAATTTTACGTTCCTCTCCTGCATCATCAAATGTTCCCTCTTTGGTGGATTGTACCCATAAACATGCAATATTTTCCATCTTCAAAGACCTTCTTTTGGCACTGTATGCTCCAACAAAAATAGCAAATATTTTCTATATTCACTATCATCACTTTCTATTTTCCAGTTCCCTCTTGAATGCACTCGGTGGGAACAGGTCCCCAGTGACCTCATTGCTAAATCGAAACCGCAATTCTCATTTCACTCTCCACCTGGCTTCTGGCAACCACCGGGTCTGTTTTCCTTCTAGCCAGCATCACTTTTTCTCAATCTCCTTTGTTTCTTTCCCCTTACCTAGTGACAGTGAAAGATGAGTTGACAAACTTTCTGTAAAGGGTCAGATGTTAAATATTTTAGGCTTCATGAGCCATTTATCTTACTCAAGTCTCTTGTTGGAGCAAGAAAGGGGCTAAGGAATTGGCTGGATCTGTTCCAGTGAAACCTGATTTACAAAAACAGGCAGAGGGCTGGATTGGACCTGTGGCACATTGTGGATACCTGATCTAAAAGTTTTTAAAAAGAATACTATTGAATTTGAAATATACAAATTTGAATATATTTTCATCAAAATGTAACTTAAAATAAGCACAAAAATAAAGAGGTGTTTATATGTTTTATTAATAATTTTTCTTTTTCTTTCTTCTTTTTTTTATTCCTCACCCAAGGATATTTTTTCCATTGATTTTTAGAGAGAATGGAAGGAAGGCATGGAAGGGGGTTGGGGGAGAGAGAAAGAGAAAGCAAAAGAGAGAGGGAGAAACATTGACATGAGAGAGATACATTGATTGCTTGTCTCCCACATGTGCCCCAACCAGGGCTGGGATGGAACCTGCAGGGTAGATGCATGGACCAATGCTCTAATCACGGAGCACACTAGCCAGGACAATAACTTTTCTTATAAAATATCCCAAACTGTGAAAATTGAAAAGCATAATATAAGTATAATTAATGACTATCCAAATTTGAAGTCAAAATTATTGTGGCACTGAATATTTTAATTTAATTTTTTGAAAAGTAATTATATCTTATTAAGCATTTATATAAAAAGGAAACTACTGGCAGTTTTAACATTCACTGTCTTTCTTTTTGCCAATGCAAAGAATTAGCATAGTGTTTCAGGCATATTGAGTCTATACTTAGATCTATACAAATTAAAAACCAGTTAACTGCCACATCCAAAATGGAAACCATCCCATAGGTCACGATATTTTGAATTGAATTAAAAAAGTAAATTTGCAATGAATATTATAAAAATAAATTTATTACTCACAATTCTGGTGTTCTTAAATATTTTCAACTTAAAATTCTCACAAAAACTATTTTAATGTTGGTCAGGGCTGCCACTTAGGGAAAACCTTTTTTTTTTTTATAGACATATATGGCACGTGGGGAATGTCTGCTGCTGCTTGCATCTACAGACACTTACGGTAGTCTAACTACCTTGTGGATTGTTTCATGTTGGAAAATGTTCCCTAAGAGCCATGTGTTGTGTTGGCAATGTTGTACTCATCAATAAGGACCCCTGGAATGGCAAATTTAGCTCAAAGAGAAGAAAGATGAGGAATGGGTGCTGAGCACTGGTTGGAAATCATATGTCTTTGTGCAAGAATCTCATGTTCTCTGAGAGAAAGGATTTGACAACTTAATTAACTTATCTTTTCTCCTACCTAAGCTCTTCTGCCACTCAAATTCTCCTGAGACTCTAAAGCAGGGACTTTCCCTGATACAGGCAGCGGTAATACGGAGCACTGAGTAATAGACACAGTCACCTTTGGTTTTATTAATGCAGGGTAGTGAATGTGTACATGTGTTGCCCTGAGGCTTGAAATTATGATCAGCATGAGCTGTTCAGTGTCAGCACTGGATGCTGGGTCCTGAATGACAGAGGCATTTGTGACAGAGGCATTTTGGATATCCTTTATAGACTCAGTGTGTGTGTGTGTGTGTGTGTGGGGGGGGTAATGTGTGTGCTGTGTGTGTGTGCGCGTGTGGTATGTATGTGTGGGGGTATGTGTGTGTGTGTGTGTATGTCTGTGGGGTGTAACAACACATTGATACAGTAGTATGCTGGGGCCGGTTCATACTGACTTGTAAGAGTAAATTATTAAGTGTTAGGGAAATTTATGAACAGCTCACAATTTGATTTCCTCTCGGGGTGTATGTGTGTGTGGGGGGGGGGGTATATGTGTGTGGGGTGTATGTGTGTAGGGTGTGTCTGTGTGTGTGTGTCTGTGTGTTGGGTATTTGTGTGGGGTGTGTGTTGTGTGTGGGGGTGGGTGTATATGTGGGGTGTGTGTGTGGTATGTGTGTGTGTTGTCTGTGGGGGTGGGTGTATATGTGGGGTATGTGTGGTGTGTGTGTGTGTGTGTGTGTGTGTGTGTGTGTGTGTGTGTGTGTGTGTGTTTGGCTAAGCTCAGGTCCCAGGGAAAGTTGCTTCCTGCTGAGACTACAGGCAAGTTTGGAAAAACACTTAGCACCAGCTTGGGACATAATTCCATAGCCAATCCAGCCGACACTGCACACCCATGAGCTCCCTTCTAAAATGATGTGGTAGAGTAGCACCCTGTGCGGGCAACTGCTTATAAAAGCCACATTCAGTGGAGAGATGTGGCTAGAGCACTCCTAGGTCAAGAGGGAAAACCAACCTCTAAAGCAGAGTAGAGCAACTATTTCCGAAACCTAGCTAGTTATCTGAAACAATAATGACTATTTCAACATCAGTAAGGTTCTGTTGAAGGTGATGAGCTCCCAGACACTGGAAGTTAAGCAGAGGATGACCTGGAGGGGAATCTTCCATTGGGTATGTAGTGAGTCTAACCGGCCTTTGAGATCTCACCCCACTCTGAGATTCTAAGAGTATAAGATAAAGTGTTTGAAGTAGCAAATAACACATTGATATAGTGATAGACTGGGGCCGGTTCATACCAACTTGTAAGAGTCAATTATTAAGTGTTAGGGAAATTTGTGAACAGATGGATAAACCATTGGAAGCTGGAAATCAGGTGTGGTGGAAATGTTTACACCATCAAAATTGGCAGACACTACAACTCAGGGCTTTCTTTTTCTCTGGAGAGCTGGCTTACCAGTACATCCTTGAATACATAGTTGGTCCACAGAGTGAATTTTACTTTAGCTAGGATCTATGCAACTAACTCAGCACCACCTCCTCTAGCAGGAGAGTAAAGGAACCTGTAAGAAGACTACTAAGATATTGTGGTTTATTATAAGCAACATATATTTCTTTTTTCCTCTTCCTGGCATGGAGCCTCTAAAATCCTTGTAATTTTCTACCCTGTTTCCCCGAAATTAAGACAGTGTCTTATATTAATTTTTGCTCCCAAAAATGTGCTAGGTCTTATTTTCAGGGGATGTATTATTTTTCCATGAAGAAGAATACAGTACACATTTATTGTTGACCAAAAAAAAAAAAAGGAAATTTATTACCTATATATGGTACGGTAGTAGTTGTCATCACAAACCAGCATAACCAGACAAACTGTGAATCCTACGGTATCAAGAATTTCTTGTTACTACCATTATTTCCATGTACAACAATCTATGGTACATTTTCTGATACTGATATTTACCGGTATGAACACAAAGTAAGATTTATTCAATGACAGTCGTGTCATCATCTTCTGGTACATTGTCATAACAATCCAAACCCTGAATTTCCTGGTGAATTTCTTGTGGCTCCATTTTTTTCAGAATCAGAGGACCAAATCTCTCATTGTTTAGCAATAGCACTGTCCTTAAATGAGTACTTCTTGTCAAGGTAGCCTGCTCGTAGTGCATTTGCAATGTGACTGTCAGTGATTTTCTCCCATGAATTCTTCACCCAAGTCTCAACCTCTTGCAGTTTAAGTTTCACAAAGTTTCCACGCTGATTTCTCTCCATTCTATTTTCAACGTAGTCATTAATTTCCATGTGCAAATTGACCTTGAATGGATTGTTTATTGCAATATCAAGAGTCTGGAGATAGGCCATCATTCCTGCAGGAATCATTATTTGATCTATTTTTCTTTCTTGAAGAAATTTCTTCATGTCTTAAGCGTGGTGAGTGCTGGCTGCATCCCAGTAACTAGCAGACCTCTTTGGCTCCCTTGCATAACAAGCAGCAGCATTAAATCAACCCACTTCCTTATAACTGCTTGTGTGGCGCAGGCTTTTTCAGTTTCAAGAATGAAAATATTGGGGAGGTCTTATTTTCGGGAGGATGCCTTATATTACAGCGAGAGGCAAAACTTGAAGTAGGTCTTATTTTCGGGGGATGTCTTACTTTCCGAGAAACAGGGTAAGTAATGAGAGCTATACAGGTGTCTTTTGTTAGGTTAATGAGATAACTTTAGGGAACCCCTCAGGTCACTTACTGGTTGCCTAGAGAACCAACCTTGTGATTAGAGGGTTGGAACTTTCAATCCCATCCCACCTTCCCCCCAACCTCCAGGGAGGGGAGAGAAGCTGGGGACTGAGCTCAGTCACCTGGCCAGTTACTTCATCAATCATGCCTATGGAAGGAGCCCCCATAAAAACCAAAGGGACAGGGTTGGGAGAGTCCCCAGATTGCTGAGAGTGTTGCACCTGGAGAGGGTATGGAAGTTCTGTGCCCTTTCCCCAGGCCTTGCTCTATAGCTGGCTTTTTCCATCTGGATGTTCATCTGTGTCCTTTAACATATCCTTTTATAATAAACTAGGGGCCCGGTGCACGAAATTTGTACATGGGGAGTGGGTGGTCCTCAGCCCAACCTGCTCCCTCTCACGTACTGGGAGCCCTCAGGGGATGTCCTACTGATGGCTTACTTTCGGCCTTGGGCATGGGACCCCGGCTAGGGGACCTCCAGCACTCTGTGATCAATTGATCGCAGGCTCTGCCCCAGCTCTGCCTGCCCCAGGCCAAAAACCTCTCGCTCAGGCTTTCGACCTGGGCAGGGGACCCTCAGCCCTCTCAGATTGCTGACTGCACTCCTGCCCCCTCAGCTCTGATGACTTGCCTCACAGTGACCCGGGTGCCAAGATTTTCCCGGGACACAGGTGCTGGGTGCCTATGTATGCAAATTAACTGCCATCTTTGTTGGGTTAATTTGCATACTCACTCTGATTGGCTATGGGCATAGCAGAGGTACAGTCAATTTACATGTTTGTCTATTATTAGGTAAGATTGGTAAATAGTAAGCAAACTGTTCCTGAGTTCTGTAAGCAGCTCTAACAAATTATTGAACCCATGGAGGGGGTCATGTGAACCTCTGATTTATAGCCAGTCTGTCAGAAGCACATGTAGACCTGGACTTGTGCCTGGCATTTGAAGTGGGGGTGAGAAGGGGAAGTCTTATAATACTGAACCCTTAATCTGTGGAATCTGGCATTATCTCCAGGTAGATAGTGTCAAATTGAGTAGAATTGTGGGGAACCATCTGGTATTGGAGAATTTCTAGGTGGCATAGGAAAAACATATACATTGGAAGCAGTGTCAGAATTATAGCAATCCACAAAGTGTTGAGACCAGTAGATCTCAACCTTTCTAATGCTGCAACCCTTTAATACAGTTCCTCATGTTGTGGTGATCCCCAACTATAAAATTACTTTTGTTGCTACTTTATAACTGTAATTTTGCTACTGTTAATGAAATGTAATGTAAATATCTGTGTTTTCTGATGGTCTTAGGCAACTCCTGACAGTGGTTCTCAAGCTGTGGGTCACTACCTGTGGTTTGAGAACTGCTAGCAGGGTCACCTAAGACCACTGGAAAACACAGATATTTACATTATGATTCATAACAGTAAGCAAAATTACAGTTATGAAGTAGCAATGAAAATAATTTTATGGTTGGGAGTCACCACAACATGAGGAGCTGTATTAAAGAGTCATGGCATTAGAAAGGTTGAGAACCACTGGTTTAAACTATTCAACCCCTCCATGGTAGCATGAAAGCAACCATTGATATATCAGTGAATGGGTGTGACACTGTTCCAATAAAACTTTATTTACAAAAACTGCAGTGGGCTGGATGTGGCATATAGGCTGTAGTTTGCCAACCTTTGGACTAGATTATAAAGTTGGCTATGTAACCCAAAGATAAAATTTCAAAGTGAGAGGCAAAAAATGTTTGAGTTCCAAAAGAATTAAGTATTGGGAACTACTAACTCAGGCAGAAAACCAGTTAGTGTTCTAAATATAGGGTGAAGGCAAAGAGATTTTATGAGAAAGGAAAGGGAAATAATTACATGAATAGAAAAAAAAGGAATTTCTATTATACATGGCTGGTTACTGATTCTAAAGAATGCTTGCTAAAGCCGGTTGGCTCAGTAGATAGAGCGTCGGCCTATGGACTGGGGGGTCCTGGGTTTGATTCCAGACAGGGGCATGTGTGTGCCTTGTTGAGGGCATATCCCCAGTGGGGGGGTGTAGGAGACGGCTGATGGATGTTTATTTCTCATCGATGTTTCTGACTTTCTATCCCTCTCCCTTCCTCTCTGAAAAAAATCAATAAAATATATATTTTTAAAAAGAATATGCTTAATTATCACTGGTATTCAGGGGTCAGCTTTCTTGTTAGCTCTACACACAGTGGTTTGAAAGACTATATTGGTGTGGGCAGTCCAAAGTTTATCCAGTTCAAAAGGATTAAAGAATAAAATATGCAAGGCAGTTCTTCTGGAATGCCTGCCTTGACTCCATTTTAAAGTGGTTGCACTTATGCCAACTTTTTGCAGCTACCACTCTGTGTGTAATAATTGGGCAAGCCCAGCCAGCGAAGTTCAGGGGTTGAACATTGACTTATGAACCAGGAGGTCATGGTTCGATTCCTTCTCAGGGTATATGCCTGGGTTTCAAGCTCCATTCCCAGTAGGGGGGCTGCAGAAGGCAGCCAATCAGTGATTCTCATCATTGATGTTTCTATCTCCCTCTCCTTCTCCCTTCCTCTCTGAGATAAATGTAATAAAATAAAATGTATTTTAAAAATAATAAGCAACATAAAGGGGAAGGAGGATGTTGCTGTGTGCACATACTCACACATGCAGAGTCCATGATGCAGAAAGGAAGGAGATCTAGGCACAGGGAGGAGCTCCGAGCCTCATTTCGTCCATAGACCACAGAGTCAGAGCTGCTGATACCACTGTGTTCCTTTTTTGTCAGTTAGCTACTCATCTGTGTGTGGCTCATTATTTTATCAGTTGGCCTAAGCCTTTATTGTGTCTGAACTTTTGGTAAGTCTGCCTGTATGGGGTTGGAGTGGTTGTCCAATAGCTTTCTCACAGGGCGTGGTTGTATTAAAGGCACACAGACAAATCCCAAGAGTCTTAACCATATTCTTCCCACTCTGAGGAGCAGCAATCCCTAGTTCCCCTTGGCAGTCAGAGCATGGGAAAGAAGTGCAGGTAGTGGGCAGAGGAATAGGTCACAATGCTGGCTCCATATGCTGGATGTCAGAGCAGCAGGACACATGTGAAGACTGCACGATAGCACACATGACAGATGCGGGGTCTGTATTTAAGTGTAGCATTTGACAAAATGTACCCAAGTGTTTGGTTTCCACATGAGGCTGTGAACCTCTCAGGAGTCAAGATCAGAACGTATTTGTTTCTGTCAGAACAAAACATATCTGCTTTGAACAGAACCAAGCACAGCGCCTGATAAATTGTTAGGTGCTTGAAAAATGCATATTAAAGAGCAAGGTTATGTCAGCACCCAAAAATATGGTGAAGTAACTCATAAAAATTAATTCACATGAAATAAGAGAACAGTGGGTTCATATGGGCAAATAAAGTGTGTAAGAAACCCGTGCTGTTTGAGGGGAATTGACGTTTGTGAATAGTCCACAGTGCAGGATGAGTGTAATCCTCACCTGGGGTTAGAGATTAGATGCTTCTCTTTTCCCTTTTCTTGTGAGGTTCTTGCAGTCAGGAGTGGTGTTGGTCCAGGGCTAAAGCAAACTGATTGCCCTAGCTTCTCCTAGATGATGTTTTACTTATGAGCTTCACTTTCAAACCAATAGAGCTTTGGAAAAAAAAGCTTTTGGTGAGAAGCAGGTATTATCGGCACTAATAAAAGTTCAAGTCCAGATGTGGAGGGGGAAGATATTATCACAGAGAAGTTGACTTCTATTGGGAAGTTTAACTGTGGATTAAAGCAAATTAAACTAAATTCAAATCAACATTTTTTTGGGGGGACAGTTACCAAGTGTAAGATCTATTAGCAATCTGAGGGCACAAAGATGAGTAAGGATTAGTCCTTAACCTCAAATCCTTATAATCTAGTGAAGTCTTTCAGGTACTCTAGAAAGAGACATCAAATAACATGTTTAAAGGAAGATGGAGGCAGAAGAAATGAATTCCAACTCAAAAGAATCAATATAAACTTTATGGAGGAGGAAACTTTGAGAGATTACTATGACTTTGATAGTTTGTGGGGAAATATATTTCTGGTGGTGAGAATAACAAATAAAGGTTGCAAACTCAGATGTCTAAGAAGTCAAATTCATCACACTCATGAGTAAAGGCAGAGGGATGTAAGACATTCGGGAATAGTGAGGATTGTGGCAAATTGGAGAGGGTGTGCTCCATTGAAAGGGATCAGACATCCTTAGGTTCAGTTGAATGTTACCTTGATCTAGCATTTTTTCAAAAGAAGCTGGAAATCTTCTTAAATGTTGCCAATGAAGTATATGATGTAATCATCATCAAAACGTCATGGGATCGATCCAAATCTATCTAAATCCAGTCAGCAGATAGTGATTTATATAAGGACGTCGAGGGAGAGAGAAAGAACTAAATAATGCTTGGGGGATGAGCACTGCTGGAGCATATGTGGGGATGAATGGTTGTGAGTAGAAGCAATTAGACAAAGATAGAACCAGGTCTCCTAAGACCTGAATAATACACTGTGAAGAAGTTCAGACCTCGTTCTACAGGCAGTGAGAAGCCTGTGGTTATGGAGATGATTTGCTGAAAATTCTGCTTATGGAGGAAGGAATTTATATAGCAAGGCCATTGCTTTAAAAAAGGAAGATGTTTTATGATTAGTCAAGTTGATGATGGTGAGGAAAAAGTTTAATAATTCATAAATTGATGGTGGAGTGGAATAATTATGGACTTTAGTGTCAGAAGCCTTACTAGTAGCTTGAAGTCCAGGCCCTGTGACTCATGCTGGGTGGGCAGTGAAGTATCAGGTATGTCGCTCAGCTCTGTAGAACACCTCCAACAACCAGATTATTATCCACATTTTACTCACAAGGAAACCAAGGCTCAGAGAGATTCAGAAGCTTGATCAAAGTCCAACAGCTAGGGACTTGAACCCAAGTCTTTCTGGTCTGCATTCTGTGCCCACCTTCCTGTTGGCCTAATTAGCTCATCCTAGGATGCTGAAACAGAGGGGCTGCAATGATTGGTGGTGATTGCCTAGTCCCTACTTTTGAGAGAAAAGGAAACAAAGGCCCAGAGCAGTAAGTGATTTGCTCACGGCCACACAGCTAGCTCCTGGGGAGATCAGATTCTCAAACTCAGGACTCTGTCCAGAACAGTGACTGATGTCTGCACTAGGCTGCACCTCTGGCCTGCAGCCTTTTTAATTTGCATGCACTTCTGCAAACAGGTGTAGGGTTCATTCTGGAGAATTACAGGACAAATTTACCCTTCCTGGGGGAACAGCTGGCATGTGTGCTGTGACATTTGTTACAGAGCACACCCTGGGTTTATGGTGACTTGCCTGTGGCTTCTATCACCAGTGGGGAAGCTGTTTGGCACCAAGTGGACAAATAAGGGAGTTCACTGAAAATCAATCCCTACATTCTTGCTTATCAGCTACTTCTAGCATGAGTATTACATGGTATGTCACCTAGATGGGAGCTCACAGGAGTCTATTATATATGTGAATGAAGATGCTGTTTAAGAAATAAAATGCAATTCATAGTGTTACTGAATTTTGGCTAATTTTGGTCATTATGCTTTTTAAAATTAAAATGTAATTAAAACATTACATTTTTATGAGTTTGGATTATTATGATTTTATCCATTAAAATGTAGAATTTAAAAAGTTATTGAATTTTTGGTAAATTTGGTCATGATGATGTTCTTAATCAACAGATACTGGACATTCTGTTACTATGAAAATGGTTTGAATACATCTCTGATATTAGGAATGGGTTTCACAGTTGCACAGGTTGGAGATCATAGGTCCAGATGATTTATTAGGTTCTTTCCAGGTCTAACATTTTTTATATTAAACCACAGTACTCAAAACAGTAGCCATTAGCCACATGTGGCCATTTAAATTTAAATTACTTTTTAAAAGTTCATTCAGTTGCACTGGCTACATTTCTAATGCACAGTAGTCCCATGAGGCTAGGGGATACCATATTGGTCAAATGTAGACAGTAGAACATTTTCAGCATCACAGAAAGTTCGATTAGGCAGCCCATTCTAGGAGAACTGAAAAGATCCTAGTGGTGTGCTTTCCTTGAGATGATATAGTCATATCACATCATTCTCAGAAGAATACCAGTTTGGGACCCAAAGTCATTTAGCCTTTACTTCTGTCACTGAAGGGAGTGAAGATACATACGCTTGGGTGGATCAATCGTGGGACAGTTTGCTTTCCCACGTTTGATTGTTCTGGAAACATGATGCTTGAGGATCACCATGCACACTAATGAGTGTTGGTTCAGCCACACCCCCAATAGCCTCACCCACCTGATAACTGAGACTCAGAAGCCAGTGCCCAGGATCTGGAGAAAGCCAGAGATCAGGATTTTGCTGGTTCCCAGCCTAGAGGAGTCACTAAGA
The DNA here is from genome assembly GCA_027563665.1 of Antrozous pallidus. Lineage (NCBI taxonomy): Eukaryota > Metazoa > Chordata > Mammalia > Chiroptera > Vespertilionidae > Antrozous > Antrozous pallidus. Next base: position 48,286,386 of record CM050510.1, read on the forward strand.
AGAGGAAGAATGGAGAAGCCATCCAAAGCCAAGTAATGTATTTCCTTCTCCTAACAGTGAGGTTCCTGGGTGTGGCCAGAGCCAAAGGACTGAGAGCTGGGGATAAGGGGCTCTCTTAAAAATCTTCAAGGGTTAACTAAGACCTAAGGCTTGATAGGGAAAGGTCATGGGCCAGGAGAGACACTGAGTCTGATCATGCGCTTAAAAGATGTTGCCCTTTCTGATGAAACAAAGTAATATTATTGTAGAAGACATGGACAATATAGAGGCTATGAGGATTTTCAAAACCACTCATATTGCCACTGGAAATAATTATTGTTAATATTTTGAACATTTAAACATTTTCCTTTTCATTCCTTGAACTTGACTATAAAGCATTAATATTACATGCTTTAATTTTCTGAAACCAGGGCTTTTTCCTATTTAATTGCACTACTGTGGTTTCTTTTCTCATTCTGGCCACCTCCTACCTCAATGTCTCTTCTCTCAGTTTAATGTATTCTCTCTTATTGCAATGATTTGTCCTCCTCTGTGTTACCTGCCACAATTAGCTCAGAAAAATTATCAGGAGAGGATGATGCACTTGATTTCATTCATTCATGCAGATTGGATTCATTAGGATGAAGGTGTTAAGTGGCATTATAAATAGTTTCTGGAGTAAGTGGAGTGAGAGCATCGCTGTTCATGTGACTAGAAACTTTCCTGGTATTGTGGAGGGTTTTTAGTGGGGCTCATATCCAACCATTGTGTATTTGTATGGCTGTGCTCATTGTTACAATAATGAAATAGTTCCATACCAGTTGGTGAGTAGGTCCCGTCTTGAGCCCACTGAAGGCCCTTCTGACCCCACTTACACCCAGCAATGAATGGGTTAATGCCAGGCAGAGCAGGAGGTGCCATGGCTGATGGCATTTTGATTGGTTAATACCAGGCCATTGGTGTTTTGACTATCATTTCTGGTTATTAAGTATATGTCAGTGATATTGAAGTATTTCTTCCTGAAGAAAACAGGTTTAGGGGTACATTACATATTAAAGAGAGCTGACTAGGGAACTGTATATAATCATTCCAACCATTGATTTTATCATTTACTAACTGTATCACTTTAGGTATGTTGCTTTACCTCTGAAGCTCTGATTTTTGTGTGTTTGTTTGTTGTTCTTTTGCCTGTAAAAGGGGGCAAAGAATTAATTCCTTCATCCATCCATCTATCCATCTATACATCGATCTACCCACCCATTTTTATCCATATCCAACAAACAGCCATGCCAACACCTACCCAGAAATGTTGTCTAATGGTGACCAGAACAACATTTAGGGAACTCAATTTGGGGGGACTAGTGACAATCCAGTTTTGAAGGTCAAATAAAACCTTGGAAGCAGAAGCCTTTCCAAACCATGAAGGTCATCAGGTCACTAGCAGTATCAGTTCCTTGATTTTTATTTAGGGCACAGGCTGGGGCCTTGGTGTGCAATATACCATTGAGTCAGACCCTCCAGCCCTTTGCTTATTCATTTGTATGCATCCTGCTTAGTGCCAAAAGGACTCTGATAAGTTTCCATTTGACTGTATTTGATGACAGCCTCCTTGATCCAGAAGCTATTTCCCCCCCCAAAACAATGAGAGCATTATAGCTTTTGCTGAATGTAAAAATAATATGCAGGCTTTATAAAAATGTAAAACAATACAGAGAAAGGCATAGAGATGAAAGTAAAATTAACCCCAAATCCCACCTTTCAGAGATGATTACTCACCTTTTTTGATGAAACATCTCTGAGGCATCTTCTTATACATTTACACATTTTTAAAATATAAAGCATTATACATGCTGTTCTGGACCTACTTTTCCTCTGAACATTATCAGCATGTACTGAAAGTTCTGTTACCAGCAGAGTGATGGAAAAGAGGTGTTGAACATTAAAAGGAGCTGTGATCTTTATGGATTCTTTCATCACAGAATTCTAGAATTCTCTCTGTTGAATTCTTTTCTTGCATTTTCCCCTCGAACTAATTAAGTCTGTGCTTAGATCTGGTAGGGCGGCACGTTTTCTATTTCATACATACACACTGGCATTGCCATATTAATGACTCCGTGCTATTCCATTGTATATACAAAATACATTTGTGTAATTAGTCCCTCGCCGATGGATACTTGTGTTATTTCCCATTTTTGGCTAATGTAGTAATTCCATAATAAAAATCCCTGTCTATTCAATTTTTCCTATTTGCAAAGTTGTTTAAACTCACCCTCAGGATTAATTCCTAGAAATGAAAAGGCTGAGGTCAAAGTTTTAAAAAATTTAATTCGTATTTGAATCAGGCTATTGAAAGATGAGACATTCTGGAAGCTTGAATTTTTGCAGGGTACCAGGAGTTAAAACTCATGGCACAATTATAGGACAGTGCAGAAAGTGATCTGTAGAGAGCTGACGAGCGAATGTTGTCAGGTGAAAGGGTCACTGAGGCCCAGCCAATGTGGATCAGTGGTTGAGTGTCACCCCATGAACCAAGAGGTCACGAGTGCGATTCCTGGTCAGGGCACATGCCCGGTTGCGAGGTCAATCCCCAGTGGGAGGCATGGCAGGATGCAGCCGATTAATATTTCTCTCTCATCAATGTTTCCATCTCTCCCTTTCCCTTCCTCTTTCTCTAAATAAACATATTTTAAAAAAGAAAGAAAGGGTCACTGAGTATTGGGAAAAGTTTCAGAGGAAGTAGATGAAGTGACCTTGCTTTGGAGTCCAGGAAAACATCAATGAAGGTATTTCCTGGGGAGACCTTCCAAAAGGCAGAGGGAGGGATGAGGTTCTTTGCATCTCCACTAATATTTGTTGAGCGCCCCCAAAAGGGATTTTTATTATGGAATTACTACATTGGAGTGAGGGCAGCCCAATTTTGATTTATTAACTTAACTTTTTGGCTCTGATTATAGTTTTGAAAATCTTTACACAGACTTTTATCTTCATAGAAATCTTCCTTCAATGCTTTTCTCAAAAGTTGTACTTCTAGTTAATAGTTGGTGCATGGCTGCTGTTAACTTACTTTATTGATTCCTGAATTACTCAAGACAATTTTAAACCCTGACAAAAGAAAAATAGATGGCATTTATTGCCTCTTCTCAATGTTCTACACTTGTCTTGGTTAGAGAGCTGAATTAGATTAGTTTCTGTTCTCTATGGAACTTTACTGACTGCTACCATGTACCTCGCTATATCACTGTGTTTCTAAAGTTGTCTAATTATTTCTTTTCGCTGTCTTTTTTTCTTTCTGGAAATGGATGCAATGCATAATGGATGGCTTTATGTAATTGATACAAATGATGATAAAGGTTAGGCAAGAATATTAAATTCTCTATTTACACTTGAATATGAATCAAGGATGTTGTTGATTTATAAATTACCCACTAATGAAATCTGGAAAAAACGTTTCCTTATCATATCTTCTCTATAAATTGTTAATACTTACCTTGGTATACAAGATTATCACAGATGAATATTCCAACATGTCCACTTTTGGAGAGCAGAAAAATAATATCACAGCAGCCTGGTAGTAAAGTTGTTTGTTGCTGGCAGATAGACTTTGTGTTTAGTTTTGTAATTTTTTTCTTCTGTTCTGCACCTTTTGACTTCCTTTGCCATTTATAAATTCTTCCTAAGGTAAAAGCCATAAACTTGCTTTCCCAGCTTCCCTTACAGGTAGGATGCAGGTACATGGCCCTGGCTGCATCAATAAGATGCTTGCATTTGAGATTTTAAATTGAAAACTAGTAACACAAATAAGCAGGTGCATCATAGAACCATTCTGGTGAGAAGTAGAACAAATAGGCCTGTTTTCTGCGAGAGGGCAGTGTCAGAGGTTCTGGCAGCACCCCCTGGTTCCGGGATAGTGGATGAACTGAACTGTCTGTATCCAGTGGGTCTAACCAGGGGCTGTCTGTGGTCTCAAATAAATGGGCATTGCCCCTGACTTTGTAGTTCTCAGCCCAGTTCTCAAAAATCTGAAAACTGTCTCATATCCTTTAACATTCCTTTTCTATTTAATCTAGCTGTTACAGCACACCAGAGAAGAACCAAGCAATGCTTAGAAAGATGGAGTTATATTTATTATTATTATGCGAGGGCCCAGAGTAAAATGTCTCTCAAATTCTGGGCCCCAACATGGAAGAACTTTCCCTATTTATATGATTTTACCTTCTTTCTCTCCCAAATATGGGGTGTTTCCGGCCCCCTTTGCAAGTTCTTAAAGAGCCATATGTGCTGGTGCTTTGAGACCTCAACCGAAGTCTTGGCCTGGTGCCAGCACTGATAACTTCATCGGGGAAGGTTTAATGGCCTCACTGAAGTGAGAGTAGTCTTATTTTCCTTATTATTTAAGCAAGCAAGCATTTACAGAAACCAAAATAGCAGGGTTAAAATTTTAAACAGCAGTTTTTATATAAGATGAATGCTTCATAGCCAAGGAGGGTTTCTGTAGTTTCCAACTAAGAAATCCAGTTGATACAACTGGAATATGAGGATAATGACAAGGAAATAAAACTCATATGTCTCTCCTTTCAGCTATTAAAAAAACATCAGTAGAACAAAACCATTTGCCAGGTCATTCTTAGAGCAGCCATCATTTACTTAAGCTGACTCACTGTTGAGAACAGCAATCCAGAAAGAATATAACACACAGGCAGGGCATTTCTAAGGGAAATGGAGAGTGACTTAACACCTGTGCAATGATTGGTCTGAGTTTGGAATTCATCATTGGTTTTAGGAAAGGGGGTTAAAAGGAGAGACTTACTTTCTAAGAATAAAATTGCAACTCCGAGTTATTAAAGAGTTTGCACAAAATTACTAAAGTTTGTCTGCAATCTTGAGTAAATGATACTTGGTCTCAAAGCTCTTATATAGCAAATGGTGAATTGTAATTCTACTTTTCTTTCTAGTATACCTAGTGCTTTAATTCCTTGATCCCTGGGACTTAAAGTATCTGCCCACTTATAGACAATGACAGCTGGTGTCCTCATGTACACCTTTGAGCTTCTTGTCTGCAGCATGAGTCCAATCTGAAGACAATAGAAGACTCTTGCTTAACAAAGGAACCAAAAAAGCAAAGGGCCAGAAGCATTCTTCTGATGTAAAAAATTCTCCTTAGAGGCAGTCCTCTGTGTATTCACTTGTGGTTTACATAGCCATGACTCAATTAAATGATATTATCTGCCCCAAGCCAAGAATAATATTGTTTCCTCCTTTGTTTAAAATATAACTCACATAGGAGCCAGTTAGTCATCATCATTATAAAGGGCAAAGAAATATGCTATGTCTAATCCCATTCAATAGCTCAGGTCATGTCACTCAGCTAGAAGAGCATCTTGTGTTCCATTAGAATTTTGTTACAGCGAATATTATCAATTTATTATCCTTCCTCAGTTTTCTCAGGTAAGAGCTGGAAGCTATTTTTATTTTTTTAGAAAAATTAAAGAGTAAGAAGGAGTTTGTCCAGGCAAATAAAACAGCAAGTGTAAACCAAAAACCTACCTGGTTTTGCTCAGTGGGTAGCGTGTCGGCCTGCGGACTGAAGGCACATCCCACTTCAATTCTGGTCAAGGACACATGCCCAGGTTGCAGGATTGAAATCCAGTAGAGGGTGTGCAGGCGGCAGCCTATTGATATTCTCTCTCATCATTGATGTTTCTCTCTCTCCTTCTCCCTTCCTCTCTGAAATCAATAAAAATATATTAAAAACAACAACAACAAAAACCCCAAACCAGGAACCAGTTCTCCCAACTCCCTGCCTAGACCCCAAGAGAATTTATTTTAGGGATATCTAGGATTTAATAAGAGAGTAAAAGTAAGTTAATGTATCAAATGTAAGAGATGGTTATAATTTCTCACTCCAGAGCGAATCCTTCAGCAGGCCCACAAAAACATATCTGAAGCAACATGAAACACTAATTTGAAAGAATATATGCACTACTATATTCACTATTATTAACAATAGCCACTATTTGGAAGCAACCCAAGTATCCATCAGTAGATGAGAGGATAAAAAAGCTGTGGTGCATGTAGACAATGGAATACTACTTAGCCATAAAAAGAGAAGGAAATCTTAGCATTTGCGACAGCACCAATAGACCTGGAGAGTATTGTGCTAAGTGAAACAAGCCAGCCAGAGAAATACAAATACCATATGATTTCACTTATATGTGGAATCTAATGAACAAATTGAACTAACAAATGAAATAGAAATAGACTCAGAGATACAGAGAAAAGACTGACAGCTGTCAGAGGGGAGTAGGGAGTGGGGCTGGGTGAAAAAAGGTGAAGGGATTAAGCAAAAATTCCCACAAACCTCATAGACAGACAGCAGTATGGTGATTATCAGAGGGCCAGAGAAGTAGGGATTTATCTAGTAAATCCTAGATATCCCTAAAAAAGGTGATAGACAGAGACTTGACTTGGGTTGGTGAATACAATACAATATAGAGATGATGTGTTACAGAATTGTACACCTGAAACCTATTTAATTTTATTAACCAGTGTCACCCAATAAAGTCCATAAAATAAAAATATAGGATGATAGTAAGCTGAAATATGGAGGAAGAAGTAGAGATGAATGAAGGCTAGAACTGGTCAGCCTTTGGAAATTGGGGATCTGGAAGAAGGCTGCCTGGTGAGCTGCTGTTGAACATGCTCAGTCCTCACATGCAAAACCTACCCAGCCCCTGCCCTGCACCAGGGGACTGCCTTTTTCCCTCAGTGTCTGCACATCCCAGGCTCTTATACCACTGCCTGGCCCACAGATGTTAACCTGCCCACCTTCCCTGTGAGGTGCCCACAGGGTGAATCCAACACTCCTTCCTTTCCTACAATGTCATCAAGAAGGGAAAGAGGAAGTGGCAAAGAGCAACATATCATTTCTCAGGGCTTCCATAACAGATGACCATAGACTTGGCAGCTTATAGCAATAGCACTGTATCCTCTCACAGTCTGAAATCCAGGTGCAGACGGGACCTGCTTCCCCTGAGGCTCAAGGGGGGACTCCCTGCTGCCGCTTCCAAACTTCTGGTGGCTCCAGGTGCTCCTGGGCTGTGGTCACATCACTCCAGTCTCTGCCTTTGTCTTCACATCACCCTTCTCTGTGGTCTCCTTTTCTCTTTCTTGTAAGAACACTTGTAATTGGCTTTAGGGCCCACTCAGTAATCCAGAATGTTCTCATCCTGAGATCTTTAACTTAATTCCCTCTGCAAAGACTTTTTTTTTCCAAATAAGGGCACCATCACAGTTTCCAGAACCTGGAAATATATTGGAGAGTGAGAGTGGGCACCATTCAACCCCCTACAGGCAGTGAGTTCTGAGGCATTCGACCTATCAAAATACCTTCTTTTTCTTTTATTCCTTTTTCTTCTTTACAAACTTGGTATCTTTGAAATAGCATCAGACACAAGTCCTACTGAAATGTCACAGAGCAGAGGTACCAGGCTGGAGAGCCCGAGAGTTGCAGGTGCTGTCTGAGGTCACACAGCCTCGGTTCACATCCCAGCACTTGCCAACTCCTCCATGGCTCTGTTTTTCCATTTGTATGTTGGGCACAATATTAATATCTACCTCTGAGGTTGTTGTTGGTCTTAAATAGGATGATACTTGTAACAGCATCTACAACTGACCCCAAGCAAAGTGCTCAACAAATGTTAACTGTTCCTACTATTATTAAAGTGAACAATAATGCATTGCAAATGGGTAGGAGATGGTGACAATGATGAAAGAGCCAGGTGGTATGGCTGGATGGTGGCTAGAAAGTGCCCCTGGCTTTGACACTGTCTGGAACTATGGTTCTTTTGTGTCTTGACCTACCTGTGACCATCTGACTTGGAGTAAAACACATTGGTGGCCTCTCCCCTCAGGACCTGCTCTGAGCCACTGTGTTTGCTGATCGGAGGCTTGGACTCTAGTGGCCAAGCCAAGCAGAGGGCGCAGAATTTCAAACAGATAGGTAGCTGCTGGGCGAACACTCAGGGAGGGCATTTCCCAGGAGGCGCCACCCCTTAGGATGGGGCAGCCTGATACCCACCCCACTGGGCACTGGATTCTAGATAGGAGCCTTTCTCCTTGTGAGACTAATGCTGGATGCTGTGCCTCCTGCCCTGCTGACCTGCCTCAGGGCCAAGAAGTTCGTGAGTGGGAGTGCTTGGGGCACAGTCAGGAGCCTCGCCCACTTGTCAAGGTGAGCCCATTGCTCTGTTTCTTTTTACTGAGCTCTGTCCACACTCTGCTGTGGTCTGGCTGCCAGATGCCCTTGTGGCTGCTGCTCCTCCTCTTGTTCTGAGAGACCTGGCCCATCATGGTTGAGTCCCAGAGCACAGAGCATGGACACTGGACTTTAGCAACAGCTGCTGTGTGGCTCTAGGCAAGTTCCCTGGCCTCTTTGAACTGTGGTGTGCAGCATCTGGGAAGGTGGGGATTGCACAGTACCTTGAAAAATGGAAAAATGTCTGACATTTGCGAGGCAGCAGAGTGAAGGCTCTGACGGACCAGAATCTGATTGCAGCTTAGAGCTGTGGGGTCTTAGGCAGGTTCCTTAACCTTTTAGACTTCAATTCCCACATCAGTAAAAGAGATCAAAACTTCAGCAGCTGTTGGGATGATGAAATGAGAAAAATGTGTGTAGAACCTTTAGTTCAGTGTTTGTCTGAGCCTACATGCTTAATGAGCAGCATCTATTATGATTGTCTCAGAGCACATTGAAGATTGGTAAATAATGAAAGGATTAAAATATTGAATAAATTATACATCATACAATGGAGAACTGTTCACTGGCTCAATCCCAGTGTGCTCTAGGTGGGAAAGCATTCAGCAAGCCCTGTGGAGACTTGGTTCTGTCCCCAGTGTGGTCAGTTTGTAGCTGGGTGACTTTGAGTAAGTTGCCTAACTTTTCTGAGCCTCAATTTTCTCATCTTAAAATAAGAATAATAGTAGCTATTTTTTCTCATTTGCCAGGAGCTGTTTGAAGTGCCTTAGATACATAAATTCACTTAATCCTTGACACTCTATGACAGAGGTGGGGAACCTTTTTTCTCCTAAGGGCCATTTGAATATTTCTAACATCATTCAAGGGTCATATAAAATTATCAACTTAAAATTAGCTGCTATATTTGGTCAATTATATAATTAACTCACCCCTAACACATTGGTAGGGCCAGACCAAATGATTTCACAGGCTGTATACGGCCCTTGGGCCGAAGTTCCCCTCCTTTCTCTATGAGGAAGGTATTACTTGATGCCCATTTTACAGATGACAAAATAGAGGCATAGAGAGAGTATATGGTTTACTCCAGAAAACAGATTATAAATCATATTATGAGGCCAAAGTCAGACCTGAGCCTGTGTCTTACCCAGTATACTTTGGAAATACCAGTCTCCTTTCCCACACGGAGCCTCTGCTAGGGTCTGATGTTTGGCTCCATGCTTGGGGAGGGTAGAATACCTTACAGATAGAACATGTAGTCACTATTTACCTCTTATCTGTATCCCTGTTTCTGTTTAATGTAAGTGACATTCATCACTGTATAAACTGAGGCTTTAAACAGATAAGGTGTGGATATATCATGTGTACATGTAAATTCACTCTACAGACTTCTCCAGTTCTGGTTTTGCTGTAGCAGACTGGGGATCAGTGAGGCCTTTCTCATTGTTTGTGAGGAATAAACTTTACTGCGAGTCTCCTGAGTCTGAGGCCCAGAGTAGGCATGACTTTAGACCCCTTCTCTTTGGTGATTCCAAGTTGAGGAAGGGACAGATCTTGGACACCTGTGCATGTTTGGGACTCCACATACATTTGAACTCTGAGCTGAGGCTGAAACTGCATGGACAGTTACCCCTGGAGAATTGAATAGGTCCGAGAGTTTCCTCCTGCCGTGTAACAGCCTCAAACTCTGAAATTACTTTGGAATTGCAAAAGTAATTTCAGAGGAAACTGAGCAGAGCCCTCAAAAACATCTTGGTGGAGTGAGGGAGAGAGTTTGATGGGCTTCTGTTGTTTCTGAGACCTGTAAGTCTCACACAAAAGGCTCCCTTAAGACAAGCTGTTTTATCAGGCTTCTCCATAACATCCCAAGAGTTAGGTTTGATTGCATGGGTTGATACACGAGTCTTCGGATTTATTTCCTTCTATGCAGGACATCACTGAAAATTGAAGCAATGAATTTCTGGTGGGGATTTAAAAAAGTTGAGTTCATGTCTAGAATATGGATGACTGGAAGCTGTTTGTAATTGCATTGAGTTGCCTCATATTTCAAGTTTTGACTGATTAGAGAGTTTTGTTTGTCTGCACTAATTAAATTTTTTACTCATGGAAGTAATCAGTTTGAGGGAAGTGGATTTTGGTTGTAGGAACTATGAAGGAAATTAAACATGTAGCCCTGTTGGAATGGCTCGGTTGGTTGAGCATTATGTTGTGCACCAAAAGGTTCAATTTCCAGTAAGTTGTGGCAGGTTCTATTCCCAGTAGGGGTACATACAGGCGGAAACATATCAATGTTTCTCTCTCATTGATGTTTCTCTCTCTTTCTCTCTCCTTCCCTCTCTCTAAGCATGTCCTTGGGTGAGGATTAAACAATATCCTTTGCAGATCATATTTGAAATGCTATAGTTTTTTCTGCATAGTAATGAACTGCTTTTGCTTTTAACATATATGATTTTCCTTTCATTTTTCCTTTTTAGGTAAACAGAGAAAAGTAATTAGGCCATCATATTTAAACTTTTGGAGCATTTTATATAATACTCAAAGGTTCTGAGGAAAGTGCTGTTGAAGGAGAAAGCTAATTTTTGGATGAATTGGATTCAGGTGTATCTGTTATCAGTGAACCTGGCCTGGGTGTAGAGAGGATGTGTTGTAGGAATCCCTGCCTCCTGAGGTCTTAGAATTCCTGGAGGGTAAACACAGGATAAATGGACATCCAGAGGTCACAGTGATTTCAATAAACAGATGTGTGACCTTGATCCTTGATCTGGTTCCTACTTTCCCCCTGGGTCTCAGTTTCCTTATCTATTAAATGAGTAGAATGATCTTGATTAGTGGTTTTCAAACTTCAAAAGTTCATTTATTACTCAAACTCCTCAATATATAAAACACGATCACATTGGAGGTTAGGGCTTCAACATATGGATTTGGGGGACACAGATACTCAGTCCATAGCGTGGCCTAATCTCTCTAAATTTCTCTTTAATCTGAGACTGATATTGTCTTTGCTCAAGGTCATTGTGGTCATTCAGTAAATTATCATATATAAAGGACTCCGACACATAGGCGATGTTAAATACATGTGTATCCTTTCCACCTATCTCTTCTCTGCTTCCCATGACCTTCTTCTGCCTTTAAGATCAAACTAGAGTATCACCTGTTCTGGAAACCTTCCTTGGCTCCTCTTGGCCCAGGCTAGTCATTCTTCCCTCCATTCTCCAAAAGCTCTTGGTACCTACTCATGGTAGCATTGCTCTTCTGTGCTTATACCACACTATGAGCACCTCTAAGGCCAAGAACTCTGTTAGATTTATTCCTGTACATCAGGCCTATATTTGCTGGGGCACAAACAGACTCCATATACTTTTGTTGAATTATCATCTAAGGACTGGTGTTAGAGAAAGAACCAACCGATAAAAGATATTTAGAAGGGAAAAAAGGAGGATGTGTTAGAAAGGGAGTGATTTTAAGAAATGGATGGAGACCAGGGCTGGATGACAGCCAGAGCTGATGCACCATTTAACAGAGAATAAATGGTTCATCAGGCCCCAAGGAGAATAATTTCCTCTTCTTTTGCAGCTCCAAGGTAACTTTTAGGACAAGGCTTGGCAACTGAAGTTTTAGATTATTCTCTCCTCTCACTATGCTCTCAGTCTTAGAATGGCCTTAATGCTTTTGTGTCTGCTACAATACATTTTTTAAGAAAGCCAAAGAACTTCCAGTGAATTCTTGTGGAGCTTTCTATATGAATGTTCTATCCATGTGTCTGTCCATCTAGCTATCCAAGTATCTAAGGGTCATTGAGCCTTACTATTTGCCAGACATTATGCTAGATACTGAAGGTATGGATATGGATATAAACAGGCATGGTTACTGCCTTCAAAAATAAAGGAGAATAGTTATTTTAGATGTTTATGATATATACTAATATGCTAAATGCTATAACAGAGATCAGAACAAAGTGCTAGTGGAATCCAGAATGAGTGACTTGGTCCTCTTTGTGAAACTAGAAGACACATTACATAAAAGAAGTAGTTGAGTTGGGCCTAGAATATAGAATATAGTGTTGACCGATCAAGATGGGAGAAGTTGACTTCAGTGGAGGGCCTGGAAGGAGAATGGGTTCATGGGCAAAAGTGTGGTGAATTTAGGAGGAGCTGTCCGTTGGGTGGAGTACAGTGTTTGAGGAGTCAAGAGCTGGACTGGAGGGCTGAGGCTGTATTGTAGGGAGCCCAAAGGGACATTCACAGAATGTTGATCCTATTTTTCATTTAATTAACATGTATAGGATATAGCACATTTGCGTTTATAAACAGAATATCACGTTTTAAATCTCATTTGATCTTCACGACAACCCTCTAAGAGAACTTAGTTATCCTCCACTTTACAGATGAAGACAGTGAGGCGAAGAAAGGATAAGGATTTTCTAAAGGTTACATAATTAGCAGGTGGGTGAGCTGATACTCAAAGCCAGGACTGTGGATCCCAAAACCTATGCTTTAAAAAAATTAAACATTCTGTTGAATCATGGCATACAAGTGTGCTGCAGGATGGGTGAGATACATGTGAGGAAAAGTCTCCATTTTCCTGGTGCAGAACCATCCTCCTATCTTGCCCTTGAACATTTGGCAAAGTTCTTAAAGGACTGCTTAACTTGGGCTGGCTTTACACTGTGTGGCTCTGAATTATTTCTGAGTCATCCTTGATTCAGGGAAACCACAGGAGGAGGGATTTCTGAGGCTCAGCTGACACTCTCAGGTGAATATCAAGATTCCCAATGATAGTCTGTTGAGTTGGTGACATTTGAATTATGATGGCCAATGGGCAGGAATGTACAAAATGAAGAACTCATAGAGAAATATACACCTCCCTCAATGAGGTAGCAGATTCCAAATTGCAGTGGGCAAGAATGAAAGGGTTCCCATGAGATTGGGAGTCAGTGCCCCATCCATTCAGGCCATTGCCTGAGACCCTTTGGACTCAGTTCCTCCAAGATTGGGCTGATCCTATGCATAAGGAGAAAAGTCAACCAATTCTGTAGTCTCTTTGCTAGAATGGGGATTGAATGGGAGAGAAGTTGGGGTTAGACAATGAAGGTCACTCAGCCTACTCAAATATAACCACCAAGTATTCTTAATGTCCTAAATTTCATTGTTTCTTCTAGTTATAAAATTATCTTTTGAACTTTCTTTTAAAAAATATAAACCTTCTCTTTGCTTATTACTTAACCACAGGTCTGCAACCCCATTGCCGTTAAAATCAACCTGGGAACTTTCAGAACTGTGAAGCCTTAGCCGCATGGCTGACCAATGAAATCAGACTTTCTGGGCAGGGCCGCACCATGGTGTAGGAGGCAGTTTTATTTATTTATTTTAATTTTAAAATATTTTTATTTATTCCAGAGAGGGAAGGAGAGGGAGAGAAAGATAGAAACATCAATGAGGAGAGAGAATCAATGATTGGCTGCCTCCTGCATGCTTCCTCCTGGGGATCAAGCCCGCAACCTGGGCATATGCCCTTGACTGGAATCAAACCCGGGACCCTGAAATATGCAGGCCCATGTTCTATCCACTGAGCCAAACCGGCTAGGGCAGTGGTTGGCAAACTCATTAGTCAACAGAGCCAAATATCAACAGTACAACGATTGAAATTTCTTTTGAGAGCCAAATTTTTTAAACTTAATTTTTTAAAACTTCTTCTAACACCAATTCTTCAAAATAGACTCGTCCGGGCCATGGTATTTTGTGGCAGTGCCACACTCAAGGGGCCAAAGAGCTGCATGGCTCGTGAGCCACAGTTTGCCGACCACTAGGCTAGGGTATGGGGGAGAATTTTAGCTCCCTGTATCAGTCTGATGTGCAGTCAAAGTTGAGCATCAATGCTCTAAAGAAATAAGATATTGAAAAGGCAAGTTGTGATGGGAAATCATAGGGAGAGAGAAAGAAAAGTTTCAGACTTGACAAAGGCAGGATGTCACACAGATTTATATTTTAACAATCTTCTGTCAAAACTCACACTGTAGCTCTTACTCTGGTGGTTTGCCTTTAATGAGTAGATCCCAGTCTGTGAAGTCAGGTAAATACACAGATGGGATATTTCCAGGAAGGATTTCTCAGAGGGCACCAGGGAGAGGATCCAAGGCTCTCCAGATAACCCGGGGATGGTGGTGAAGCTTGGTTTTGTTCTTAAAATTGACCTGTTATATGCAAATTCATTCTTTGGATAAAGAAATTTTATTAAGTACATAATTAATTTTTTCAAGTTTATGAGTTTTCACATGAATACATTCACAAATCAGCCAGTCTTTTTTTTTTTAAGTATTGGGGTGCAGGGGTCACTGGTGTCCTTTGTCCTCTTAGGTGGGTAGGAGAGCAGTGGGGCCAGAACTGTCCACACCCATTGACACAATGAACTTAGTGCTTTGTCCCATGGCCTGAGCTGCTTCTATTCCCCACTGAAGGAAGAAAAGATGAGACCAGTAGGGGAGTCTAGTAACACAGTGGACAATCACATAAAGACCCTGCTTGCAAGCCATTTCCTAATCTCAGCTCCACTGAGCTATGGATGTGACATTAAATTAGTTATTTTTAGGACTCTTACCAGATCCTTATTAGGAGCAACTTCCTGTTTGAGGACAGAGGGCTGGCGAAGTCATATATCTAACACCCAGGGAGAAAAGTGGAGTTAACTTTGTTGCCCCTTCCTGCAGCAGAGGAGCCTGTTGCTCAGAGAAGTGCCCCCCTGACCTAGTTAGAAAGTGTGTAGATGAGCCTCAAACTCCAGGTGTCCAGCTGCTCTTTCCATGTGCCAGGCTGGATGCCCCTCTCCCCCCAGGAGCGAGGGCCCTGAGCGTCCACAGTGAGCGTCGCCACCCTGAGTAGATGTACTGCAGCAAATCTAACACATGCACTGTTTCATATTCTTATTGTTTGGATACAGATATCGGAGTCATGGTAGCTTTCACCCTGAGGAGACCAGGTTGGTATGGGGGTTTCTGTGTGTCTCTTGACTTATCTTGGGGGAGGGGGGATCCTGGGAGGAGATTCCATAGATCCTAAGCCAGAGAGTCCCAATCATTTTTTTGAAGTGGGAGGGTTCCCATGCTGGAATCCTGGGCAGACTGGAGCGGGGAGTGTGATGGCAACTGCCCTGGTGAGCCTTTCTGATTTGCTAGTGGATCCCAGTATATGAATTGGAAATCCCGGACAACCTCTCATTCATAAAAATGGATAATGATAACATCTGCTCAGTGATAAATTGTGGGAAGCCTAGGAGGTAATGTGTGCAAAATGGTGTTCCTGGCACATAGTGAATTTTAATACATTAAAAAAAATTACACACATTCTAGAAAATATTCTAGCCCATTTCTTTGTCATCACCAATGCAATAATTTGTAGCATGCTTTTACAAGCATTGTTTCCTATTTTAATGTCACCCTGTGAATTGGGTAAGAGATATCCTCTGTCACATGTAAATGAAACATGCTCATTTGGGTTAAGCAACCAGCCCCAAAGTCTAGCACTGAGAGTGGATTAAAGCTGGCCCTGAGCTGAGATATGTGTGCTGCCCCACAAATCCCCATACCATGCTCGTTCTGAGCTGGTGAGCTCTTCTGTGGCTGTCATGGGGCCGAGGAGGAGAAATCCATTTTATTAAGACTTTTCCTGCTGGGAGTCAGGCTGGGAATGCTCTTGATGAATGACTCAGGGGTTCAGGCAAACAACCTTGTGTGTTTGTGAAACAAACATCAACCCACCCAAGACAGCTTAGCTGGTTATGAATCCTCTGGGCAATTGGAAAGGTGTCTCTGATTTCCTCTGCAGGGAGTCTGAGCTGTGCCTTGACCAGGCCTTCTCAGCACTGGTCTTCCCCAAGGCAATAAATTATCTGAAAATGATTTCCGACATCAGTATCTTTGAAGCTTCCTTAGTTGCCTCTAGTGGACTGCAGGGCCAAGAGCTCTTGCTTTCTGAGGGTCAGGAATGCATGTCTCTAAGAGGTGGGAACCCCTCCTCCTCTCCTTTCACGGCAGCCACTTTGGGCATGCCCAGAGCCCAATTACCAGCTGCCCAAGGGGAGGTTCAGAATCCTGAGGCTATCGGTGATGAAGGTGTTCCAAAAGGAACCGTGTGTGTCCCTCTGGTAGATACTGGCACTTATTAGGAGCAACTTCCTGTTTGAGGACAGAAGTGACTCAGTCCTTTCAAGTAGCCTGCAGAGGCCACTGACCAAGTTCCCAGAGCATGCTGCCTCTATGAAGTGATGATGGTAGTGAGCCCTTGGGGACCACAGTGGCAATTCAGGGTTTGGAAGGTTCTGGCCTGGGGCCCTCTGCCTGGTAACTTTTATTTGAAAACAGGATAACAAGAACTATTATTGGAAGTTTCCTTTAAGAAATTTCAGACAAAAGGGATCCCCCTTTTGTTTCTCAGGAGACTTGGATTACTGTTCTTATCACAGGATAATGGCAAATGAAAGGGGAAAAATGCTACCTGCAAGAAGGGTACCTTTTTTTGTTTGCTTGCTTGTTTTTGTTTTGTTTTTTCTTTTTTAAAATATTTTTTTATTGATTTCAGAGAGGAAGGGAAAGGGAGAGAGAAACATCAATGATGAGAGGATCATTGATTGGCTGCCTCCTGCATGCCCCTCATGGGGAATCGAACCCACAACCACAGCATGTGCCCTGACTAGGAATCGAACCATGACCTCCTGGTTCATAGGTCAGTGTTCAACCACTGATCCATACCAGCAGGCCTGTGTTGCTGTTTTTCAATTTTGTTTTCTTTTTAGGACTTTTCATATATCAAACACTATCCCAGGTGCTTTGCTTACTTCGCTTCACTTTATTTTCACAACAATCCTGTTAAGTAGGAACTTTACTATTACCTCATTGTATCAATGGGGAAACTGAAGTTCAGAGAGGTATCTATCCATGTCTGGGTGATTCAAGGACCCATTTTTTTTTAACCATTCTACTGTATCTGAAGGTCTCAAAGGGCTCCTCAGGTATCCCCTTGCTGGTGTTTGACCTCTTCACAATATCCTTTACCAATGGTCCCTAGGCCTCTGCTTGCACACCTTCAGGAACAAGGAACTCACCCCCCCCCCCCCCCCGCCCCAGAGCAATCCGTTTCACTATTCAGCCAGCACCATTGTGGAGATTCTTAATTGCTCATCTGGGTCCAGTGTGAATATAGACAGAATAAATGAGCAGATAACTAAATAAATGAGTAAGTAGAAGCTTCCTGTGTGTCTCCTAGAAGCTTCTGCTATTTGGTCCTAATCCTATTCCTTAGAATAATAATAAGAATAATTAATGTTTATTGACCAACAGTATGTTCCAGTTACTATACCAAAAGCTTTACATTCATTATCTCATTATACAAGGACCCTGAAGTTTGGGGATATTCAGTGACTGGTCAAGGGGACAAAGATAGTGCTGGGGTTGGAATCCAGGCAATCTGACCGTGGAGTTCCTAATCCCAGCCTCTCACTCTGCCCTCCTGAGTCCTAAATATGTAAGCAAAATGGGAAACTGATGGTCCCAGAACTCTTCTCACTGCTCCAGGAATGCAGACAGCTCAGAGGGTTGGAGCCTTCACTGTTCTCTTCACCCCTTTCCTCCAGGCCTTCCTTGTTCCTCTGCCCCCTTCCTCCACGGCCGCCCACCAGCCTGCCTGACTATCCTCTCAACTGTGACTTTCCATTCTCCCACAGAGCTGGCTGCTCTCCAGTCCCCCAGCTCCAGAAAGGGATCTCTCAGGAGGCCAGCAGAGGGTCAGGATGCTCCTGTTGTCTGATAGAGACAGCAGGCTAGGCCTTTCCCAGGGATGAGGCCCCCAAATGGCTTCCCACTCAGGGCTAGTAATAACAATAGTAACCGTAGCTGACATTCAGGTCACATACCATGTGTCAGCCTAGCTGTTTTCTTGCAGTGTGACCTCAGTGAGTTCCAGGCCTCTTGACCTTGGGAATGGTCTGAGAATCTGGCTCTGAAAGGGTGTTCATGCTGCTTAGAGGAACCAGCAGGATCAAGGCCACCCACAGGTTGGAGCCTGGGCTCAGGGAAATCAGGCAAACCTAGATTCCAGTGGTAGCTCTGATGCATAGGAGCTGTGCGACCTTAGAAACATGACTTACCCTCTCTGGGTCGTGGCTCCTCATCTGTAAGAATGGGTGGGAGAGGGCTGCTGTATTGACATCATGATTAAATGATGTCATTTGTTTTGCATGGGTGGCACAGGTGAGTGAGAATCGGAAAAATGCCAGCTAGTGATATTAGTATTAGAATTAGGCCTCATTTAAGTGGGACTGTAGGTGCACTTCACAGTATCTTATTTTATTTTATTATTAGGGGCCCGGTACACGAAATTCGTGCACTGGGGATGGGTGGTCCCGCAACCCAACCTGCCCCCTCTCACATACTGGGAGCCCTCAGGGCATGTCCAACTGATGGCTCACCCCCAGCCTGCCCAAGGCCTAAAGCTTTAGGCCTTGGGCCCCCAGTCATCGCCCTGCTCAGCTCAGCCCTGGCTGCCTGCAACCACCCAGCCCCAGGGGCCAGGCGCTCCCTGCCACTGCTACCATGGCCGCCACTTCCCCTCACAGCGCCTGGGGGCTGGGCGCTCACCGCCACTGCCATTTCATCTCCACCCCTGGGGCTGGCGCTCATGCCACTTGGCCCTGCCCCTGCTCCTGATTGGCTGGTAGCATAGCCAATCAGGAGCAAAGGTGAAGTCAAATTTGCATGTTTCTCTTTTATTATATAGGATTTCTGTTCAGATGGGGGTTTTGTGGTTTCTGCATAAGTAGAGCTGTCTGGATCCCTTGTTGGGTCATCCTGACACTTGTCTTTTGATCCTCATCCTGGGTGGATGAGGAAGCTGGAGAAGTCATTGTATGCATGTGTATTTATTTTCTCCTAACATAGCTGAATAGCTCAACGTTACAATGATTGTGCTGAAGTTTTTCTTCTTCTTTTCAGAAAGGGGATGTTTGGGTTGAAGCTAAGGAAGAAGAAGAATAAAGCAGAGAAGGGGTTAATCCTAGCCAACAAGGCTGCCCAAGGTGAGGCTCTTGGGGGGGGACCTGACTACTATCCTGGGACCTGGGGCCTTCACAGGGTGGACCCCTCCATAGGAGTGAGGCAGGACATGATGCCTGCTGGGTCTTTGGACCCCGCTGATCTCAGGTGCGGGCCCAAAGCCTCCAACTCCAGGATGGCTGGTCACCTGGTCATTGGCTCACATGGGCAGTTGGACACTCCTGGGCTGGGGAAGGAGAGCCATGAAGAAGCAGCAGCAGGACTCAAGCCCCTGCTTCTGTTCCCATTTGCTCTGTGGCCCAGGATAAGTCACTCAGCAGCTCTGAGTCCTGGTTTCTTCCTTTCTCAAGCGGACATAGTGTGGGTTGCTGCGTTGACCTTACTTGGCCATATGGAGAATCAAGTGAGATTAGAATTGAGAGCGAGCATAGCAGCTGCTATGGGGGAGGCTCTAACTGTATTGTCTCATTTAACCCCTTCATCATCTTACCAGTAGGTGTTTTTGTCCTAGTTTTACAAAGGAGTTTACAGAGATGCAGAAAGACTGAAGTGTGGGGAAGGCCAGCTGCAGGAATTTGCAGGGCCCAGTGAAAAACAAAATGCAAAGCCAGTGTTAATAAATGATTAAGAACTTCAAAATGGCCGAGACCGGTTTGGCTCAGTGGATAGAGCATCGGACTGGGGACTAAAGGGTCCCGGGTTCGATTCCAGCAAGGGCATATACCTTGGCTGCGGGCACATCCCCAGTAGGGGGCGTGCAAGAGGCAGCTGATCGATGTCTCTCATCGATGTTTCTGACTTTCTATCCCTCTCCCTTCTGCTCTGTAAAAAATCAATAAAATATATAGAAAGAAAAAAAAAAAGAACTTCAAAATGGTAACAGCAGAGCATTAAGCCAACTTCGAGGCAGTCCTTTTGATCACAGACCCATGACACAGGCCCTCCATGGCAGGCATGGAGCCAGGAAGCAGTCAAGTTGGGAGGTAAATTCACGCTCTCTGGCTTTCTGCCCTTACATTGGGCTACTTCCTTCTTCTCAAGAGCAAAGCCCAAGTTACAGGGTGAACTGTGCCAGCAGAGGCCAGGCTGGCATCCACTTGACATTCCTGTTTTTTGAATCAAATAGCAACACCGGCTTCCATTGGACAGGTCTGGGTTGATCCCCGGGAGACTTCTAACAGCAACCAGTTCAAGGCCAGCTTTGTGGGCCATTTCTAAACCCCTGTCTTGTCCTTGGGGGCCTCCTTCACCAGGCCCTGCCATCCACAGCATGTGTCCTGTAGCCCTTCCCACCTAACTCTGCTCCTTGCCCCAGATAGAACCTAATCTTACAATAAAATAACATGAAAATTATTCACACTAAAAGTGTTGGTAATAATGAGTCCAAGTCATCTGGGACGAGTTAGGAGAGGCATTACATTTGAAGTGGGGACAAGGCTTAAAGCTTCATAGAAGTACTTGTCTATTCAGTTAAATTATAGCTATCAGGGAATGGGTAGAAAAGTCTTGGGGTCTTTCCTTGTGTCCTTCAAGTTATGACACTATGGTACGTTCTGAAGACATATGCTTGAATAAGGCACAAGAACCTTATAAAAATCATTTATTTAAAAATATATTTTTATTGATTTCAGAGAGAAAAGGAGGAGAGATAGAAACATCAATGATGAGAGAGAATCATTGATTGGCTGCCTCCTGCACACCCCCTACTGAGGATCGAGCCCATAACCCAGGTATGTGCCCTTGGATGGAATGCAACCTGTGATCTTCAGTCTGCAGTCCAATGCTCTACTTGCTGAGCCAAACTGGCTAGAGCAGAGCAGAAAAATAATATTTATGACACATTAATTAGACCCTGATGCTTTCTACTTTTGACATGCATCATTCATTACTCTACAATGTAGATTTCTTTTTTAATATATTTTATTGATTTTTTTACAGAGAGGAAGGGAGAGGGATAGAAGTCAGAAACATTGATGAGAGAGAGACATCGATCAGCTGCCTCTTGCACGCCCCCAACTGGGGATGTGCCCGCAGCCAAGGTACATGCCCTTGCCGGAGTCGAACCCGGGACCCTTCAGTCTCCAGTCCAACGCTCTATCCACTGAGCCAAACCGGTCTCGGCTACAATGTAGATTTCTTTGCTCCTGTTTTACAGTAGTGGTTCAGAGAGGGTGAGTGGCTTGGCCAAAGTCACACAGCTAATAAGTTTGAAGAAATTGGCTCCTGAGCCTAGGTCAGTCTTACATCAGAGCCTGGGCACTCTTACCCCCTGAGTTGTCCTCCAATTAGGAGCCCTCACTGTTCAAGGAAGGAAGGAACAAGCTGGGAGAGATTTGGGGCAATCGACCACAGGCATTTCAAAGGAGCTGGCTCATTCTAAATAGAGTCTTCAACCCACAAAGCAAACAGGGCAGAGAATCAGGCTCCTCCTAGAAAGTACATAGCATCCGTCCTGCTGGCCAGGGGCCACCCTGTAGGAGATGGCAAAACAGAGTCCAGAGAACTGAGTACACATTGGTCTTTCCTTGTTGGCCTGGTCTGGGAAGTTAGGACTTTTCTGGGTGAAATGTTTCAAGATTCTCAAAGTCTGTGGCTCTTATATCTGCATATTTGGAGGTATACTAGGCCATGGCTTTATTTTTTGAAATTCCAGTTACTTTAACTACTCCATTAGTTAGTTACCCAACTAAGAACTATTAGCTACCTTTCAGGATTGTCCATTCATTCAGCTACTCAGCAGATAGCAATGGAATGCCTGTCAAGAGTTGAGCTGTGCTGGTCTGGGTGGGTAATAGTCTACAAGGGGGACAGCTCTGTGTAGGACTCTTCCTTTTGCCTCTCCAGATCTGTTCTGCACTTTTTTCTGGGACCTGTTCTCTATCCCAGGAATCTAACCTCTGTGATTGCATGACCAAAGTTCCTTCCCCAATGGGGTGTCCCAGCAAGAGATCTGAGAGAGGGGAGAAAGTGAGGTCAGGATCGGTGTCCCTCAACTAAAGGATGGTTGCTGCTCCTTGTAGGGAAGCTTGACTGCACCTGACTTCTCTTTCTGCATTCTCGTGGTTGTGCTCTCCCCTCATTGTTGGGGCCTCTGAGTGGTAACAGCTTGGCTGCTGTGAGCCCTAGAGAGCTGCACAACCCTTGTGGCTTTCTTACACCCACGCTGTTATAAAAAAAAGTCTTCAAATGGTCCCATTCTGGATGGGCCATCTGTTACCTTTGGGCGCTAATGAGGTAACTGCATTAGAAGTTGAGAAAAATAGCATCAAGATGATAGCGTGCTGAAACAGAGACTATTGGGGAATCTGTTTCAGTGCTGTCAGAGAAAGGTTCTCTGTGGTGATGATATTTAATCTGAAACTTCAAGGAAGAAAAAGAACCCAACAAGGGGTAGGCAGGAAGAGGAGGGATGTCTGTGAAGATAAGTTCCATGTAGGAGAGAGCTTGTTAGGGGAGAAGGAACTGAAATAGGCCTGTGTGACTAGAAAGCAGAGATGGCAGGGACAGAGGGCCCAGGAGGAGGAGGTGGAAGCCAGACAGAACAGAGCATCAGAGTCATAAGTGGACTTCAGCTTTATTCCAAGGACAATGGAAAACCACTGAGAGGTTTTCAGAAGAGAAGCAACACGAGGTGGATTTTTTTTAGATGGTCACTCTGGATGGTCCATGGTGAGTAGATTGGAGAGAACAGAGTAGTAACTCAATAAATGAATGAATGCATGCATACAAGCTCTAGAGATGCTTACTACCTTTGTACCTCTGGGTCTGCAATGTAGAGGGAGGGGGTCCACATTTTGTTACCCTTCCAACCTTGGCATCTAACCTAGCACAGTTTCTGGCAAAAGTGAGGTACCTAAGCATGGTCACTGGAAACTTGAATTGATAACATTGGGTCCCCATCCCTGAGGCCTTTGTAGCTACGTAGGGAGAAAGGCTTAATTGCTCCTGCTGCCACAGGAGCGCAGGCAGGCGCTGCCCTTCTTTCTGTGTCTCAGCAGGCTGGCTTGTCTTTTGTTTCCACAGTGAGAAGAGAGTCAAAGGTGAATGCATTCATTCAGGCATCATTCCTGTAACTACTGAACACCACCAAGGCTTATGTCCATGAGCTCCTCTGACATAGGGGGCCCATTAGTCCATCAGTTATTTGATTTGACACAGTTTTCCTTCATTGCTGATTAAAATCAGAGAACCAAAATACGTTAAATCTGGAAGGTGTTCAGAGATGATTAAGCTGACAAGTTTACCAATTGGGTCCCATGGAGTCGAAGGTTCTGAGAAACAGCTTCAGAGGTATCTGAAAGGTTGGGGGAGGGGTGTATGAGAAGTCTTATGGGATGTTCCCTGCCCAGAGTTTCACCCAATGGCACATAGAAC
Organism: Antrozous pallidus; assembly: GCA_027563665.1. Classification (NCBI taxonomy): domain Eukaryota; kingdom Metazoa; phylum Chordata; class Mammalia; order Chiroptera; family Vespertilionidae; genus Antrozous; species Antrozous pallidus. The sequence continues at coordinate 48,310,028 of CM050510.1, forward strand.
AGCTTGGTTTAAATGGATTTGTGTTATATATTTGAAGTTTTATATAAAATTACATTTATGAAAGAATTATGTTGCTTTTAAAAAGCTTTAAAAATATTTTTCTTATCTAATCCTTTCATTTTCTAGGCAAGGAGGGGAAAATGCCATGAAATTCTGAGTGATTACTCAACTTAAAATCCACACAATGAACACTCACCATTCACCTAGCAGATGCTGTGCTAAGAGCTATTTATACTTAGTTTAGTTTTCCTAATAGCCCTGTGGGGTAGCTAACACTAACATTGCCTTACTTTATAGATGAGGAAAACAAGGCTGAAAGAAGTTAAGTAACTTCCCCCAAATCTTGGAGCCAGAAAGTGACAGAGCTGATATTTGAACCCAAACCTTTTGGACTTAGGTCTTTGAACCACACCATGTCAAAGCCTCTCTGTGTAAGAGAGTGAGTGTTCCATCCACTCTTTAGTTTTTGCTGAAAACCTGGTTGAGAAGTGGTTCTCAAGATTTGCTACACAATAGAATGACCTGGAGAATTAAAAACAAACTGACATCACAGATACATTAAATCAGAATCCTTCCAGTGATAGAGGAGGTGTTATAAACCCTCTGTTTGGTATCTATTCATAAAAGTAGTCTTAACACATGTGTGTTCGTTCCCTATGACTGCTGTAACAAATACCACACACTCATGCTGTAGCTAATGGTTTCCTTGCAGCTCTGTGGCATGGCACTGGACACAGAATGGAGGCTCAGATTACTGTTACATGTTTATTTAACAAGGGTTTCTTCCTTTTCTGCTTCTATAGATGGTCAAGGTGAAGCAGAAGCACCACAGGATGGCCCTTCTCCCCAGGAAGGACTGAGAGGAGATTTGATTTATGATGATGCGTCCATCATTTCTGTCCCCTCAGCTCCTCCAAAGAGAAGGTACAGTGTTGATGCAGGCAGCAAGCACACATTTGGGAGCACCTCCCCTGTGCCAAATACCCCTGCAGGCTCAAGGAGACAGAGAATAGCACCTACTCACTGCCTGTGAGGAGCCAAAGAAAGGCCTGAGGAAGACCAAGTGCCATATCCTCATGTCCAGCTTTCTCTGTGGCCTCTTGATCCCGGCCAACCTTCAGAAGGCCGGGGTCCTGGCTCAGGTTCCAGTCTTAAATCCTCTGAGTTAAGGTCCTCATGTCCCTTTTATTTCAGAAATGACAGCAGCAACAGGAGACAGATTCAGGAACTGTCTTTCACCTGCTTTTTAATTCATCAGCACCCTAGATGTCTTAGCTTCGTGTCTGTCCCAAATGAAAAGGTGGTTCTTATGCAATTGAGTAAAAAAGTTAGAACAAACTGGCCTTCTGCATGAGATTTGTGGTATCAGTCAGCTATTGATGTTTCCAAATAACCCCTAAATTCAGGGGTTTAATATAATCAACATTTATGATTGTTCATGAGTCTATAAATTAGTTAGAAGTTTTATTGGTGCCAGATAGTCTCGGATACATCACTTATGTATCTTTGACCATTTGTCAGCTCTGGTGATTTTAGTCTGAGGGGTGGCTGGTGGTAGGCTGGTCCAAGTTTACCTCAGCTAGGACCGCTGGGCTCTCCAGGTGGTGTCAGATCCCCCAAAAGGCTAGTCTGAGCTTATTGCAATGGGGGTGATGCAAAATTCTGAGCGAAGGTGGAAGTATACAGGTCTCTTGAGGTCTAGGTATAGAATTTGCAAGTCATTTCTATTGGCCAATGCAAGTCACAAGACCAGCCCACATCAGAGGAGACTGTTTAAGGACAAAAAGCATAGATGTAAGGAAGCCAATAATTGGAACTATCAATGCTTTCAGTGCACCATGTTTGTTTATGTCAATTGCTTACTCATGGTAATTCTTCATCCCATCCCATCTTTTTTTCTCAAAGAAGATTAGTGCTTCCCTGTATGGCAGAACCTGAGTTGTTACTACAAGTCTGTGGCAGAAAGGCAGTGTATGTATATAAGGGGCAGAAGTGGGTGACCAATGGAAAAGGGAGAAGGTGCTATCTTAGAGATTGACCTTTAACAGAAGACATTAAATTTGTATGAATATACTGCAATAGTTCCTCCCCCCTACACTGCTCCATGACAACCACTCCCAAGCCCTGAATAGGAGAAATGTCAATTATTTTTAAGTATCTTTTAAAGTATTATTTTCCATTTATTTCATCAGGATAATAGCACTAGAGGAAGACAGGAAAAAAAAAGGAGTAGATACTTTTCTCTTTGGTCAGAACATTCTTCATCCCTTGAAATTCTACCCACCAACTAATGCTCAGTTCAGATGCAGCCTCTGTGGTGAAGTCTTTGTTGCTTATCCAGCTCTCAGGAATTTCTCTTTTTTGAACTCCTATGGCATTTTTTAAATATGACACATTTTATACCTACTAGTTCTCTTTAAATGCTTTGGTCCTCTTTCTTGAATGGATTGTTTTGCAAGGGTCAAGATGATGGATGGCTAATTCACCTTGGTTTTTTCTCTAACTGAGGAAATCACATAGCTTTCACATAGTAAATGATTGATATAAATTTGTCATTTTATTAATGAACGTCTATCTTTTGATATTTACATCCATTATCTCATTTAACCCTATGTGGTAGAAATTATAATTTTCATTTCCCAATGAGGAAATTAAGGCTAACATCACAAAATTGGGGGGAACAAGTATTCTAATTCAGGTCAGTTTAACTCCAAAGCCTCAAGATTTTTTGCTAGTTTACTCTGTTCTTTGCTGGACTCAATTATCTGAAGAAATGGAATGAAGTCGAGATGCATGATGGTATTGTTAGAAGGCAAGAGAACACACTTAAAAGGCACTCAGACACAGTTCGTTTCCTGCCTGTTGCTGCTTCTGTGACTATAAGAATTCTTCATCTGGAGTCCCAGGAGCTGCTTCATGACTGAGTCTTGGTGCCTGGGCGCTGGGCAGGGAAAGCTCATGATTGAGGTGGTAGCTTAAGAGTCCACAGCCCGGATTGAGGAGAACCAAGATGGCAGCATAGGTAAACACCTATTGTTCTGCCCTGCGCAACAATTCAAAAACTACAACATAACAACAAAACAAACATCATCCAGAATCACCGGACAGCTGGCTGAGTGAAAACTCCACAAATAAAAGTAAAGGTGGGACACTGAGACTCAAAAGAGCGGCGGGAGTGCAGCCTTGAAGATACTCGTGGAAACAGAGGTTAGGAGCCGCCGCGCGTAGGCTGTAGGGCTGGCAGCAGCAATGCTGGCTGGATTTCGCCAACAGGGAGGACAGAGACGTCCCACTACACAGATTCCGCAGGGCCAGGCGAGGTCCGAGGTCCGGGGGACGCACCCTGGAAGCTGGGTGCGGCAGAGGTCTCCTAGTCTGAGGAGAAACCGGGTTGCTTGGAAAAGCAGTTTGTGCGCATAAATTGTGCGACAGCACAGACGCACAACTTGCCCCCTGGTCCCGGAGACCACCGGAGTGCTTTGTTTTACAACCCTGGGTGAGACTTTGGGTGTGCAGACTTATTTGGGGAGAGGCAGAGTTGTCTGGCAAGGGGTAGAGACTAGCGACTTTCTCTTGGAGGTGTCTGCAACCATTCCCATCCAACAGAGACCCGCGCACGCGTGAGCGCTGCATAGGACTTAGCTGACACTGAGGTTGCCTGCTCAGCTCAGAGACTCCGCCCACCTAACCTGAACACAGACTCCCTTCATAGCCAATTGGCCTGGAGGTCAAACCCTCCTAGGGCTAACAACAAGCTGGCTTTAAATTCAAAAATACTGTACAACCCATAAAGGATTGCAGTAAGAGTACCCACCTCAGGTAACTGGGTAGGCTGAGCCACTGTCCCTTAGAGGACATCTACCACATAAAGCAGCCACCATGCAGAGACATGGAAAGAAATCAGGTGTGAAAGAAATGGAGGAAAAAAGACGACTAGACAGAGTTCAAAACCACAGTTATAAGGCTTTTCAAGAGGCTCCTAGAAAAGGCCAACGAGGAAATGAATGAGACCTACAAGGAAATGAATGAGACTTACAAGGAAATAAATGACACCTACAAGGAAATGAACAAGACCTCTGAGGATATGAATGAGACCCTCACGGATATGAAAAAGGACCGACTAGAAATCAAGCATACACTGACTGAAATAAAAAATATTACACAAAGTCCTAAAAGCAGTCCAGAAAGCCACAAGAACCAAGTCAAAGATTTGAAATACAAAGAAGCAAAATCCACTTGGCTGGAAAAGCAAGAAACAAAAAGAATCCAGACAATTGAAGATAGTGTAAGGGGCCTCTGGGACAACCTCAAGCATGCCAACATCCGAATTATTGGGGTGCCAGAAAAAGAGAGAGAGCAAGGTAATGAAAACCTACTTGAAGAAATAGTGACTGAAAACTTCTCCCACCTGGTGAAAGAAATTGACTTAAAAGTCCAAGAAGCACACAGAACCCCAATATATAGGAACCCTAAGAGGACCACACCAAGGCACATCATAATTAAAATGCCAAGAGCAAAAGACAAAGAGAGAATATTAAAAGCAGCAAGAGAAAAACAGTTAGTTACCTATAAGGGAGCACCCATACGATTGTCAGTGGATTTCTCAACAGAAACTATGCAAGCCAGATGGGAGTGGCAAGAAATATTCAAAGTAATGAATAGCAAGAATCTACAACCAAGATTACTCTATCCAGCAAAGCTATCATTCAGAATTGAAGATCAGATAAAGTGCTTCTCTGATAAGAAAAAGCTAAAGGAGTTCATCACCACCAAACCAATATTATATGAAATGCTGAAAGATATTCTTTAAGAAGAGGAAGAAGAAAAAGGTAAAAATATAAATTATGAACAACAAATACACATCTATCAGCAAGTGAATATAAAAATCAAGTGAATTGATAGTCTGATGAACAGGTTAAACTGGTGAATATAACAGGATCATGGACATAGAGAGGGAATGGACTGACAATTCTTGGGGAGAAAAGGGGTGTGGGAAGTACAGCAAGAGACTGGACAAAAATCTTGCAACAATGGGAGAGGACAGTGGGGAGGGGGAGGTGAGGGTGGAGGGTGGGATGGGTACAGGGTGGAGGGGAGTTATAGGGGGATAGAAAAGGGGGAACGATGTAATTAATAAACTGAACAATAAAAATTAAAAAAAAGAATTCTTCATCTCTTTCTACTATTATCCAATCTCTAAATCCCAGGTGTGGCACAACTGTTTTCAATTTCTTATGACAGTCCAAATAAAGGAAATTGTCTGGAATGTGAAATTTCACTGAGATAGACTCTTGGATGTTCTTTCCATTTTCTCTTTTCCCAGTTCTTTCAATCTCAAAATTCAGAATGGTTTTATCTAACGGATATAATTACAAAACACAGAATGGTTATATCTAGTGGAAATGGCAAAGTAGTCCTGTGGAAGGGATCTGACAGGAGACAAGGGACATCCTTATTGAGCCACTGACTTGCTGAGGAATCTCAATTTTTCATTCTGTAAAATAAAAAGTAAATAATACTGATAATCATACTAACAATAAGGATTGACATTTATTTTCACCAAGTCTTGGATTAAACATTTACATGTGTCATATCATTAAATGGTAGCCATCACCTCATGAGGTAAATGCTATTATTAGCTCCACTTTTAGGATGGGGAAACTGAGTCATGGAGAGATTGTCACTTGTCCATTTATACTTATCTCCCCCAAAGATGTATAGAGTCTATGTGATATGACATAAATAAAAGCACTTAGAAACACGTAGGGAAATATTACATGGCTTATGGATCTCAAGTATGTTCTTACTTGATGAAATGTATATCTTCAACTTTCTTTTAACAGATCAAAACTGTTGACTAAGATCCATGATGGGGAAGTCAGATCCCAAAGTTATCAAGTAAGTGACTGACTCTTCCTACCAGCTTTCCCTGTTCTTGTGTGAGTGAAGAGCCTGGTCCAGAGTGTGTACACCCTGCTTTGTGTTGTAGATTGCCATAACCATCACTGAGGCTCGCCAACTGGTGGGTGAAAACATTGACCCAGTTGTGATCATTGAGGTCGGGGATGAGAAGAAGCAAAGCACAGTGAAGGAAGGAACCAACAGTCCGTTTTACAATGAAGTAAGTCATGGGGATCCCTAATACCTTCTCCATCAGCACTCTTCCACTGCCACACTCTCTGGTGTTCCTGAGCCAAATAGAAAGCCCGTGCCCTCACGAGGACTGCTTTCCATCACTCATCTAAGCCCATGGCAAGTTCTCTGAGCCTCCTTAACAAACAGTCTATAAAGTTAAACAAAAAGATAATAGAAAGGATAGGTAAGAAATTCCCACTTATTTAAAATACATTACTATATTTTTAGTAAAACCCATTTTCTTATTCCTTATAAGTTCATCTTCATCCATTATAAACTCTGGGTTTATATTAAAAATGTGTTGGATGTTGGTCAGTAAGAAGATACACATTCTTTTGCATAGCAGAGACATTGGAAATTTAATTATTCCTTTTGAAACAGGCATGCTGCCTTGGAAAGTAAAATAGTCGTATTTTCCTAAGCAATGTAAAAATTGTAAAGGAATACACCAAAGAAAGACATGAAGCTTATAAATATTAAACATTCTCTTTTGAAAGGAAAAAGATTAGACAGTAAAAAATATGGTGAAAGATGCAAAGAGTATAAAGTGCTATTTGATGAAAAATATGTGTCCTGCTGACCTCTGGTCCTTAACCGCTTAGTCTCCTCCCTAGAGGCAGCCATTCTCACCAGGCGCTTGTATACCATTTTAGAGACATTTTGGGCAAGAACTTACAATACAAATAAATATTGTCACCAAATGGTAGCATTATATACAGGCTGTCCTGGACCTTGCTCTTTCAACCAATTTGTCTTGGAGATGAGCCCAAATCAGGATGTACAGTTCAGTCTCATTTCTGCCCATTGCTGTAGTTTTCCATTGCATCGATACACTGTAATTTACTAAGCCAATCAATTTCTCATTGATGGATATTACAGTTTCTTTCAGTCTTTGGCCACTGCTTATAATAACATTTACATGGCATGACTGGGGCAAAGAGTATATGCAATTAAGAAATTTTAAAATAAATTTATTGGTGTAACATTGGTGAACATGAACAGCATTTAAAATTTTGATATCTCTAAATTTACCTCCCAAGAGGTAACCATTTATACTCCAATAATGTTCAGTGGTGCTTGTTTTCCATTAGACACCATGAATTATCAAAAAATTAACTAAACTCTTAATTATTTTCCGTATGGGAATAGTAATTGAAAAGGAAAGCAGGAGAGCATGGATAATGAAATGCATAGAAAATACTCAAATCCCATTAGCGCTGTTAACTCCTTTCCTCTTTATCACTCCTGCCTCTGAGCCTTTTTTCATGAGTAGAACTGGCGGCCAGCTCCTTTCTGGTCCCCTCCCTGCCTCCATAACATCTTTGGCATGGTTGTGATATGAAATAATGTGCGTGAAAATGCTTTGATGCAAAGCTCTGCAAATTTGTTAATGATTATAATTAGTATCTGCTTTATGCATACAAGTCCTGGGTCTAAATGACATTAACTTAGGCCCAAATTTAATCCCGCAAAAACATAGAAGTTGAAGTAAAAATCTTTGTTATAGTTGAACTGAAAACATTCGTTATAGCGTTTGACCCTAGTTGTCAAGCCCAAAGTTCATCAGATGTTGAAGGAGCTGGTTAGCAGGGGCTGGGGAATATTTCCCAGCTAGAAATGTGTTTGGGATCGGCAGTCTGGGGAACCTGTATCAGGCAGTTGGGTCTGAAATGTGAAATTCAGCAGAAGGCAATAAGCATTGGAATTTATTTATTGGCCCAAAGGAACCCACAGCATCTCATATATCAGAGAATGAAGACTGGCATATAAGTGAATTTTGCACTTACATAAAATAAATTCTGAACATGAAACTTAAAAAATTTGAACATATATATATATATATATATATATATATATATATATGAAAAACTTCCTGAAATGTTACACATTTTTCTGTTTTCTTAGAAGGCACTGGAAATGCTGTAACCTTTCATTGATACCTAAGGACTGACATTTTGAAGGTCTCATTATAATACATGATGACATCTTTCAGTTTCCACATTTTGGTTTTTCTGTTTTGCCCATTAAAAACAGGCTGTTAGAGGTTACTTCTTTCTTTCCTACTGCTGTCATGTTCATTTCTAACATCCTTGGGTCATTTCTCCATTCTGCAGCTCAAAAAAAAGGGGGGGGGGGAAGAAGAAAGAATTCACAAAACAACTTGCTAGTTCTACCTCTACAATCCACAAAAAGAAAAACAACAACAACAACAAAAAAAACAAGCACCACCAATCCAGTTTTCTCCACCTTAGAATCATAGGACCCTACATTTGGAAGGTACTAACTAAAATTTACACGATGTAATGTCTAATCCTTGAGTCCCTTGTGTGATAATTCCAGAACACAGGTTTGGTCCCAGGCCCACTGATAACTAGCTATATGACTCTAGGCGTGTCTGTCTCTTTTAAAAATATTTTTATTACTTATTTTATTTTTTTAATTACAGTTGACATTCAAAATTATATTAGTTTTAGGTGCACAGCATAGTGGTTAGACATTTGTATAATTTACAAAGTGATTCCCCACAATAAGTCTAGTACTCACCTGGCACCATACATAGTTATTACAGTATTATTGACTATATTTCACACTGAGATACTCTTTTCACCCATCATTCTAGAAAGGTAAAAATAAATAAAAGATTTGACAATATAAAGGCTTGGCATAGGTGTGGAGAAATGGCTATTTTTATATGTTGCCAATGGGAATGTAAAATGGTTTAGCTCCCTCAGAAAGAAACTTCATGCTATTTACTAAATATTTACATGCATATAAAATAAACCACGATCCAACAATACCACTTTTCATGTTCATTTTAGAGGAAAACTCACATTTATCCTATGTGGTTGGTGGCATTCTTTATTTTTTTACTTGAAAAAAAGTTTAAAACAAGTTAAATGACCTTCCAAAGAACATGGCCAATCAATTGATGATATATACATTCACGCCATCGAGGCCCCTGCAGCAACTGGTTAGAACAATAAGATGTAAGTCTACTCCAGGGGCAGGGTTCTTAAATGCAAGGCTGAAATTTAAAGTCAGAATGAACTTTATGTTTTATAGTACTTTGTCTTCGACTTCATTGGGCCTCAAGTGCATCTTTTTGACAAGATCATCAAAATCTCGGTAAGTCTATGACTGGTGGTGGGGGTGGGGGGAAGCGGGAGAGATTCTAGGCATTGGGAGTTTTCTAGGGCAGCTCAGCCTGCTTGGAAGAGGATAGACTTAGGTGGATGAGTGTGAGCTGGTGAGTTTGAAACCAACAGGATAGAACTTGCAATAACCAGAATAGAGGAGTTCTGGAAGGAAAACCTTTTCAGGAAAATCTGTGCTTGTTGGAAGCAAGTTGTAATCTATCAAGTCAACATGCATTGAATTGTGTAGTGTACTAATATGGCAATGTGGAAAATATGCTTCAAATGACAGTGGATTGCCATTTTTGAGTTGTTTTTTTTCTTTTTTATGAAGCAAATGTTAATACTTCTCTCTTCAAGTGATCTCCACATTTATGAGGATTAATTACATCCCTTCCCCTCCTAGTTAACAGTAAACAGAGAAACAAAGAATCAGGAAGGAACCAAAGGTATCAGTAAGGCTGGATTAGATGATGTGATTTGGATCAAGTGGTTACCACTTGGCTTCTTAATAGCTAATTGCTGTTGAGTGTAAACTTCCAGATCTACTCATGGGGGATTGGGTCTGCTGCATAGACCCTTCCTCAGCCCTGGCAGGTGAATTCTTACCTCTGCAGATCTAGTCTGAAGAGTAGAGACATAGAGCTTTCTGGTCCATCCAGGTGTCTTGCCCAGGTTGGCCCACCACCTGGAGGTTGGGAATTGGAAGGGGAAGTGCCGTGTTGAAGCTGTACTAGTCCACATAAGAGAACACAAACAGGATCATTACCAACTTCATACCACTGTGAAAGGACAGAGACCATTGGATGACACTGCATCTATCTCACCAGTTTGAGAAATTGTTGCTTCTCCCATGCAGAGGGTAATAAGGATGTTCATGCTTGAAAGTTGTAGGGTGGGGGTTGCAGGGAACATACTCTCTTCCAAGTTGTTCTCAAGGACAGAATTCCTATTTTACATGCCAACATAAAATGTGTGGAGAAAGAGGAAATGTTTTCCTAACAGTGACACCACCTCTAATAAGCATGGCGAAGATGGAAAACTTGTCTTGAAAACTTTCTTGCCTGTCTTTATCATTCACTCATCTTTATTTTAATACTAGAGGCCCAGTGCATGAAATGCATGCATTGGGGGCGGGGTGGTCCCTCAGCCCAGCCTGCATCCTCTCCAATCTGGGACATCCCTCTCACAATCCAGGGCTGCTGGCTCCCAACTGCTCACCATCCTGCTTTCCTGATTGCCCCTAACTGCTTCTGCCTGCCAGCCTGATTACCCCCTAACCACTCCCTGCCAGCCTGATTGATGCCTGACTGCTCCCCTGCCAGCCTGTTTGCCCCTAACTGCCTTCCCCTCCAGGCCTGGTCATCCCTAATTGTCCTCCCCTGCAGGCCTTATACCCCATACTGCTCTTTCCTGCAGGCCTGGGTCCCCCATAACTGCTCTTCCCTGCAGGCCCAGTCACCCCCAACTTCCCTCCTCTGCCAGCCTGGTCACCCCTAACTGCCCTCCCTTGCAGGGTTGATCGCCCCTAACTGCCCTCCCTAGCAAGCCTGGTCCCTCCCAACTGCCCTCCCCTGCTGGCCATCTTGTGGCAGCCATCTTGTGTCCACATGGGAGAAGCCATCTTTGACCATGTGGGGGCAGCAATCGTGTATTGGAGTGATGGTAAATCTGCATATTACTCTTTTATTAGATAGGATAGAGGCCTGGTGCATGGGTGGGGGCCAGCTGGTTTGCCCTGAAGGTTATCCTGGATCAGGGTGGGGATTCTCTTGGGGTGTGGAGCGGCCTGAGTGAGGGGCCTGTGGTGGTTCGCAGGCTGGCCATGCCCCCAGTGACCCAAGTGGAGGCCCTGGTATCTGGGATTTATGTATCTTCTACAGTTGAAACTTTGTAGCCTGGAGCAGATCCAAGCCTTCTGCTCACTCTTGATCAGCAGCCATTTCTGTTGGGATTCTATAATTGAAACTTTGTAGGCTTAGGTTGAGGCCTGAGCCAGCAAGAACAGGCAGAAAGCTTGGCTTCCTCCATTGTTGGGGAAACCCAAGCCTCCCTCCTACTCTCTATGGCCACAGCCATCTTGGCTGGATTTATTTGCATACTCACTCCTGATTGGCTTGTGGGTGTAGCAGAGGTATGGTCAATTTGCATATTGCTCTTTTATTAGATAGGATTATGTCACATACACACACACACACACACACACACACACACACACACACACGCACGCACGTGCGTTATATATCAGTCCTGCATGAGGCTTAGGCAACAGTGAAATTATGATATTATCTTTCCCAGGGGCACTTGAAGAATGTGACTCTTGAAGAATGAAAAACGATTAAGAGCCAAACATTCTTCATGTTTAAATTCCAGGCATGATGACAAGTGGTGCAGGAGATATTTTGGGACCTGGGACATTGCCTAGAACTTTGTTATATTACATAGCTCAGGCAATGACCTGTTTGGGAGATTCAGGCTCTACAGGACTGTCTAGATTGCAGATAAATGGTTAACAGCTAGATTTTTATACTGTATCATAGACAAGAGTCATGACTCTCTGTGGTCCAAGTGGATTTTTAGACAGAGGATCAAAGCTGGTATTGCCTATTTCTGGTCCTAATTTACAAGAAGAGACTACTTTGGTCTCCCTAAATGGCCCGTTAGGTCAGAGACCAAAGATTGTAAAGGGAAAACTTCCCTTGAGGGGGTAGTATTTAATACAAGTTTTCTGCTAGTGCATGAACTGTAAGTCAGCATGCCCAAAACATTCAATGTGGGAGGAAAAAAAGGGAGTGCTATGAGCAGATGCTATTGGGATAGACAGCTGTAGCAGACCCTGGTGGCATCAAAGACCATCTTCCCCTGATAAGATCCCCAGCACACTGGGTATGAAACACTCCAGAGTTCTGGCAGTTTAATGCCTGGCCACACCAGTTACCTGGCACTCACATTAGGTGATGATTTGAGGAGGCCTCCTGTGTTACTTAAATATCTGTTTGGGCTCTTGCATCCCATCACCCAACTGGGACCCAGATACCTTTGTCCTGAGAATGGCTTGAGTCAGATTTGTGTTCTTGCTCAGGCCTTTGGCAAGCCACATTAACAACTGCAAACATGGAAGAGTTGGAATGAGTTTGGCATATGTGGCCTTAAATAACTCCTTTATCAAGCCAAGGTGTCCTTGCTTCCCCTCAGTTCTCTCACATCCCTGCAAGGTTTGGTCAGGGAAGAAAGAGTGAAAAAGGAGATGGGAAAGGCTGTCATGTCTCCATTTCTTGAAGTCAGTTGGGTTTGTTTCTTATCGACTCTCCCAGAGGAGCTGTTTAGAAGCTACAAAAGTCTCCTATTCATCCATTATGCAATCGGTCCTATTCATTAATTCACTCAGTGTTTATTGAACACCCATTATGAACAAAGCCATATGGTGGGTAGAAGAGGGTAGGAGACTGTCCTTGATTCAAGGAACACATAGTATTTTATAATTAGAAGAAAATTCAGAGGTCATTTAATCTAACTTCCCATTAGTGCAGGAATCCTTCCCTACCACCTCCATGACATGAGGTTCTTGGACTCTGCTTGATTATATCCAGTGATGGGGAGATCACTACTTCTAGGAAAGCCCATTTCATTGCTAAAACATTCTGTTATAAAAATCATTCTTATAGTGAGTTGACTTCTCTCTTCCCGTGATTTGGGAGCTACCCTTTTACATGGAAGTATCTCCAAGATCTGAAGACACAAGGTTACCGCTGCCCTTCCTCTTTTCCCTTTTCTGGGTTAAAGGTGAAACTCCTCCTGAATCTCAACAGTGTCTCATACAATGTTGTTTCTGAACTGAGGGCCAGCTCTAACACCTTCCTTTAAAACTTAACTCATTGGCATTAACTTTTTAGCATTGGCATTCAAATGAGCTGCTGCAACCAGTCACTCTGCTGTCTGCTGGTTAGATGAAATATTAAGAATGGCCATTTCCTTCATTCTATACTTCAAGGCAATATGTGATGAACTGTATGAAAAAGTTGTGAACAAAGTGTTGTGTGAGTTAGTAGGGAAAGGGAACACTTTCAGCTGTGGGGGATCAGGGAGGGCTGCTTGGAGGAAGCAGCGTTTGCTCTAGGTATTGAAGGATGAGTAAAGTTTCAACAGGCAGAGATGGATGTTGAAGGGTTGGCTGCACAAAAGTTCATTTTGGTTACAAAAAAAGAGAACGTTCAGACAGTGAGATTTGTTAAGTGTTCTTTAATAAAGGATTAGCTGAAAACCTGCTGGGAGAAAGAGGTACTTTTGGACCCCCTTTACAGCCCTGGGTTTTAGTGATCAAATGTCATTGTTCTTCAGAGAAGAGTGAAGGCCAGACAAGGGTCAAGGCCTAAAATGCTCTTTGAGGTGTCAGGAACCCATTTCACAGGTTTATTCTAAAAAACAAATATAATTCTTCTGGGCTCACTGCTCCGTTACTCCTCAGGTCTTTCATCACAAGCTGATAGGAAGCATCCTGATTGGCGCCTTCAAAGTGGACCTGGGCACTGTGTACAACCAGCCTGGTAAGAAAGCCTTGCCTCCTAGTAGGTCTCTAACTCTTCTTCAGTTTACCACACCTGGAGGTCAACTCATTTATTCGCTCATCCATTTCACCATCCACTCAGTAGCACTGAGCACCAATTATAACACTTAATTAAGATATGGCTCTTTTCATCAGTTTAAGATCTAATGACAAAATTATCCTGTATGTCCATACTTCTGAGCAGCTTTTTTCATTCTTACAAATTCTGTTGCATTTAATGCTGTGAGACAGCATCAAGAAAGACAGAAAAGTGTTGAAGTTAAGAATATGGGCTCTGAAGCCAGATTGACTGGGTTCAAATTCTACTCTGCTCTTTCTTAGTTGTGCATCCTTGGGCAAATGACTTGGCTTCTTCGTGTCTCAGTACTTTCTTCATAGGGTTGTTGGAAGATTAAGTTTATAAATATACATAAAGTGGTTAGCACAAAATAATGACTGGGGTATGCCATTTAAGGATTTGTTGTAATAATAATTATTATCCCTGATTTAAAAGAAAGTGAAACTCAGAGAAGCTAGGTAATTTGTCCAAGGTCAAGAGCTAATCTAACTAACAAAAGAGAAACATGCAAACTGACCATCACTTCGCTACATCCACCAGCCAATCAGGAGTGAGTATGCAAATTAAGATATTGGTAGCCCCGCCCCTAGACACTTTGGGCCTCTGGGCAGCATAAATGCAGGCATGGAGTGGCTGGGTGGAGCAGGAAGCCTGCTATGAGGAGAGGGCCAGGGGGGCTGAGAGAGCTAGAGGAGCAGCCCTCTGCCTGAAGTGAAGGCCTGGGTCCTGGGTGCTGCAGGAAAACCAGTGCCAGCAGACAGGGGAAGGAATACCTATTGTATGAATCTCTTCACGCAATGGGCCTCTAGTAAGTAATAAAGCCAACAGTAAACACAGATCTTCTCATGAAAGGCTTCTTTTCTTCAACTCTGATTCAAACTCACATGCCCAGAAATCCAGATTATGTGAGTTTTAATTAGTTGTCAATTCCATTAGGATTAGCATCTACTTAGCTCCTTTACCTTCTGCTGACATGTGGAATGTGCCCGCCCTCTGTATTGCCTGGTCTAACAGTTTGTTTTTGGATAAGCCAGAAGTGTATGTTTTTGTATGAGATTTTGAAGTTTGAACTGCCAATGTAGGCCAAACAAAAAAATCCACGAGCCACATTTATGGCCTGTGAAATAATATGTGACTTCTATACTCTTTTAATGTCTTCCTATCCCATCAAATCTAGAATTCTGGCTAGGGAATTTCCATCAGGTTGAAAGGCTTCCCGAATAGACTGGTGGGAGAAAAAGATGGTAAAGATGATGGAAAATAAAGGAGAGGTGGGAAAGTAGGGGAGGGAGGTGGCATGAGACTTGGAAATAGCCCAGATGGGTAATCCCTCAGTAGAGTGTGGGAGATCTTGGGTGTGGGAGAGTATTGGGTGGGACTGGGTCCATCTCTGCAGGATGTCTGAGCTGTCAGGACACTTTTACAGGCCATCAGTTTTGTGACAAGTGGGCCCTGCTCACAGACCCTGGTGACATCAGGACTGGCACGAAGGGATATCTGAAGTGTGACATCAGCGTGATTGGGAAAGGCGACATCTTAAAAACCAACCCGAAAATCTCGGATGCTGAAGAGCAAATAGAAAAGTGAGACAGATTCATCCAGGGTTGGGCAATGGAAATGTTATGTTCCCATTTCCATGTCTCTTTCCCTCCTTCCCTTTTCTATGGGTACATGAGAATGGACAAGTTTGTAGCTTGTCCACATGGGATTCTGCTCTATCTGAGGCATCGAGATGTGTCTGACTGAAGGTGTAATTATGCATGGTAAGTCAGTTTCTAGGCCAAGTAGAGCTTGTCTTCCTATAATAACCCATAATAGACAAGCTATTCCTGAGCTTATCTGATTTATTTGAATTTAACTGATTTTCCTTTGAAAGAATTATAATTTCAACTACTGATTTATAAAATGGGGAGACTTAATGTACCTATTGTAAAAGTACAGCGTGGGAGACAGTGTTTATTCTATAATTGTAGGACATAAGTGAGTTTGCATTTACTCTAATCATACTCTTCACTGTCATTAAACTAAGAAGAAAATTCATTTTAGCAATAGATCCTAATCCTGACACCTATCAGGATCCTTCTTCATGCTTCTAGCTTTCCTCCCTATTCTATTATGTGAGCACGCTTTTTTATTTTTTGTTTTTGTCCTCCTCTAAGGAACCTTTTGATCCCTCAAGGGTTTCCATCAGAGAGACCCTGGGCCAGATTCTATGTGAGACTCTACAAAGCAGAAGGGTTGCCCAAAATGAACTCCAGCATCATGGCGAACGTCACCAAAGCATTTGTGGGTGACAGCAAGGACCTCGTGGATCCCTTCGTGGAGGTCTCCTTTGCTGGGCAGATGGTGAGGAACTGTTGTCACCACCAATGACAGGCCTGGGCCAGAGCCCTGCTCTTTACCTAGGACAGTGGTCGGCAAACTGTGGCTCACAAACCATATGTGGCTCGTGAGCTGCGTTTTGCCACTCTGTTGACTAATGAGTTTGCTGACCACTGTCATATACTACCCTTTACCTCTTTGCACACAATCTACCACAATTGCTTAATCCTCACTGTTTCCAACTACTCAGTAACATTTAGTTTAGCAGTGCTTGGCAAACTCATTAGTCAACAGAGTGGCAAAACGCGGCTCGAGAGCCGCATGTGACTTGTGAGTTGCAATTTGCTGACCACTGACCTAGGACATTTCTAGTCAAATGAAATGAAGTTAAAATCAAAATTAGAAAGTTCCTTGAGTGAAAAAAACTTGCCGCAAAGAGGCACTGAGTCATGTGGCAAGAAAGAAGGGGAGGGTTGCTCACTCACTGTCTATTGGAGATTGTGGAGAGGAACCATGGGGCATCATGGTTAGAACCTGAGCATGCAGGATGCCTTTCTTACCTCTGGCTACCTCTCTGAGCTGTGACCCAGTCCCTGCAGAATTATCAGACTCCCCCTAATCTGTTCCACAATCTGTCCAGGTAGTCGTTATCCTGTGTAAATCTGAACATCCCTATTCCCTGCTTAAGAGCCATTGGAAGTATCAGGGCCTGGGCACATGGTTGGAGCCCAATCAGGTTGGCTGGGCTTTGAAGCTTCAATTGACACATATTGCCTCTGCCCATAACAATATGTCTACCTGACCCTTCCACTGGGCAGGGTGAACCCTAAAGTATTTTTGACTTGGACTGCCTTGGCGTTCAATAGGACATCAATTCCATTTTATGATGAGGTCCAGACTTGGGAAGTGATCTGCACAGATTTCCACTTTTATAAAACATGAACTCAGGGTCTAAATCTGCTACATTCCTGGAGGTGCCTGGAACACTGCTGTTCATAGCACAATGTTAGTTTCATCCCCGTCCCAGTATGAGGATGAAAACTTCCTGAGGGCAGGACCGCAGCCTTACTCTCCTTTGCCCCAGTGCCTGGCACAGGCGCAGAGTAGGACATTAGTAATGTTCGCTGGGTGTAACTGATTTTCACGGGTGTTGGGTGGAAGAGGTTCATTATTTTTAAGAACTCACTTCTTATTTCCAGCAGGTTTGTTGAGTTTTCTTGGGTAAGCCATGTTTGGTTTCCATGGCTCCAATCCTCTTGGCTTTGTTTTTAGGGGCGTACCACAGTGCAGAAGAATTGTGCCGATCCCGTGTGGCATGAACAGGTGATCTTCAAAGAAATGTTCCCTCCCTTGTGTCGGAGAGTGAAAATCCAGGTGTGGGATGAAGGCAGTGTCAACGATGTAGCACTGGCAACTCATTTCATTGACCTGAAGAAAATCTCCAATGAACAGGAGGGAGATAAAGGTAAAGCCTCACATGTCTGATTTGGACACAGGGCCTGGAAATGATTGAATTGGAGCCCTCATCTTTTAAGTGAGAGGCTTAGGGCAGGCACTGTGGTAGGCCCTTCCATGTTCTGTGTGGTCTCTGGTTTGGATTGGTTCAGGGCAGAGGATGGAGCCTGGAGACCTGGTTACCATCCCAGGTCTTTCATGAGCTTTACTATGTATCCTCAAGGTAGTCACTCCCTCTCCCTGGGCCTTAGGTTTCTTAATTGAAAAAAATGAAGTGTTAAGAATAGATCAGAGGGGCAAACGATGGTCCATGGGCCACAATTGGCCTGCCACATATTTTTGCATGGCTCATAAGCTAAAAATGGCTTTTCTATGTTTAAATGACCCCCCAAATTGTGCCTCCAACTCACTGATGGGAGCAGGGGAACTTGGGTAGGCACTGCTGACAGTGCACTCAGAGGGCCCCTGAGTCAGCTGAAAGAGCTTCCACCCAGAATAAAGCTCTTTATGCACAAAACCTAAAACAGTAGGTGATGATTTTCTAAATATCCCAACAACTTTCCCTCCTTCAGTCCTAAGGCAATCTTTCTCTGCACTACAAATCTGTGCTAACTGATGTATATGTTTGTGTGCGTGTGTGTGTGTGTGTGTGTGTGTGTGTGTGCGCGCGCGCGCGCATATACACATGCATACTGAAGGCTTGGCATAAGCAAAGGTCAAGATCACATTTTGGGCCCCTCACAGAGTAACTCTGTTGGAAGGTCTCAATAAATATCTGTTACTTAACTCCTCATATTGCTGAACAGTTTGCCACAGGATGCTTTATGCAGAAAGCACACTGCCTGTCTACAGATTTCTCAGCAGATGTAAATGGGTTTTACTCACAGCTTTTCAGGAACATCTTGATGGTGTTCAGGGAGATGTAGAACAGTGCTTAGAAACTATAGACATCAGGAGCCATAAAATACTTCTGTCCTTTTTAACACAATACCTCTGCTTCTTAAAATTTACTCAATGGAAGGACAGAATCTAGTTGATGGGGCTGCAGGGGCAGGGAGAGGAAACACTTAGGCATAAAACTATGGATAACAGTAAAACAAAGGTAATTGTTAAGCACATGATGATGCATATATTTATTAAGAGTAATGGTTAAGCTAATATTCTTGAGCTCTTCCTAAGGGCATTTAATAGATATTGTCTTTTTTAATCCTGATAGATGAGATAGGGACTATTAGCATCTTCAATTCACAGGTGAGGAAACTGAGGCATAGGAAAGTTATCAAACCTGCCTGAGGTCACACAGCTCAAAAATGACAGAGCAGAGGTTTGAGACTTGAACCCGGGCTGTCCATGCCATACTGCCTGGCAAAAGGAACATTCTGTTGCCAAGGAGATGTTCACATAGATACTGTGTCTTTTCTCAGACGTTATATATTAAGAAAGAAAAATACTTAATACTAATCAAAAATTACAATTCTGAGGTATTTTCAGTTCTATGTTTAGAACATATCTCAGAATATTTACTTCTCTCAGTCTCCAGTACCATCATTCTAGAAGCCACCAATGTCTTCCATTTTGATGATGATATGGTCCCCAAACCAGTTTGTCAACATCCATTCTTACACTCAATTCACATGGCAGCCAGACTGATTTTTTAAAATATATATATTTTATTGATTTTCCACAGAGAGGAAGGGAAAGGGATAGAAAGTCAGAAACATCGATGAGAGAGAAACATCAGTCAGCTGCCTCCAGTATCTCCCCCACTGGGGATGTGCCCACAACCAAGGTACATGCCCTTGACCAGAATCAAACCCGGGACCCTTTAGTCCACAGGTCAACGTTCTATCCACTGAGCCAAACAGGTTTTAGCCAGACTGATTTTTTAAAATTTTATTGATTCCAGAGAGGAAGGGAAAGGGGGGGAGAGAGAGAGAGAGAGAGAGAGAGAGAGAGAGAGAGAGAGAGAGAGAGAACGAACCATCAAGGATGAGAGAGAATCATTGATTGGCTGCCTCCTGCATGCCCCAAACTGGGGATTGAACCCACAACTGGGCATGTGCCCTGACTGTGATCTCCTGGTTCATAGGTCAACATTCAACCACTGAGCCACTCTGGCCAGGTGTCAGACTGATCTTAAAACACACATCCAATTATGCTATACCTTACTTAAATCCCTCTAAAATATTCCCATAATTTCTAGAGTAAAGAGCTTGTCAGGGCCTTCAAACTTGCTCACCTGTCAAACTCATCTCACATAGCTTGCTCTCTGACTCAAGCCACTCTGGCTTTCTCTTTCAGCTTCTTCTATCTCCTTTCCGGAAGGCACATGCTTTTCCCTCTGCAATAAATCTCTTTTCTCTCCTGTTTCTCCCTCAGCCTAACTCCTCTCCATGCTGTATCAGCCTGTTATTTGTTCTTGCAGCACAAGTTATATCTCCTTCATAACATCTATGATGTAAACATTTGTTTAATGTTTGCATTTTCCTTACTCTCCACTCTATGTATAGAGTCTAGCATGGTGGATGGTGAATTTGATGAACAAATGAAACAGACAAGGATGTACATAGCATACATAAGATTATTTCTTTTTCTTTTTTCCCTTTAAAAAATATTTATTGTTGAGGGTATTACAGGTGTCCCTCTTTTTGCCCCCCTTTTTGTCTCCCTCCACCCAGTTCCTGCCCTGCCCACCAGGCCTTCACCACTCTATTGTCTGTGTCCATAGGTACTGCAATATGCATATAAGATCTTTGGTTAATCTCTTTCTGCCGCCTACCGTTTCCTTCTGAGATTCATTAGTCTGCTCCATGTTTTTATGCCTCTGGTTCTATTTTATTCATCAATTTATTTTGTTCATTCGATTCCTAGTTCATTTATTTCAATTTTGAGATTCAACTGTTGATAGATATGTATTTATTGCCATTTTATTGTTCATATTTTTTATCTTTTTTTTTCTTCTTCTCTCTCTTCTTAAAGAATAACCTACAATATTTCTTGTAACACTGATTTGGTGGTGATGAACTCCTTTAGCTTTTTCTTGTCTGTGAAGCTCTTTATCTGACCTTCAATGCTAAATGATAGCTTTGTTAGGTAGAGTAATCTTGGTTGTCATAAGATTATCTCAACTGTGAACAAGTATAGACATTTGCATGGAAGAAAACTAGAAAGAAATATAACAAAATGGTAATTATGACTATCTATTGGTGATAACATAGACTGAATATTTCCTTTTGTCTTTTTTGTATATTTTATATTTCTAAGTGAATGTGCACAACTTTCATAAAACAAAAAAAGATAATCAACTTGTAAATATAACTACACAACTAAAGTTTGGGATCTTTTTAGGCTTTCTACCTACCTTCGGACCTGCCTGGATTAACCTGTATGGCTCACCCAGGAACCACAGTCTGATGGATGATTACCAGGATATGAATGAAGGCTTTGGAGAAGGCGTGTCATTCAGGGGCAGAATTTTGGTAGAAATTGCTGTGGAAATCCTCTCGGGAGGGGCACAGGAGTCTAAATTTTCCAAGGCACTCAAGGACCTCAAGTTGTCTTCAAAGGACAAAGACTCCAAATCTTCCAAAGGCTCAAGTAAAGACAAGGGTGACAAAACGGACAGTGGAAAACCCCAGCAGGCTTCAGACAAAACCAACTCAACCGAGGCCGAGGTGGAACCTTTCGATGTACCCCCAGAAGTAAGTCTGAACTCACTTGGGAGGTAAAGCCAAAGAGGGGCAGCACCTGCCACAGGTTCCAAAGGCCTGCGGTGCTCTCACCGCCCCCCTCAACCCTCCTGCAAATGTGTGTTGGCTCAGCCTCATTTTCTGAAACCTCTGCCTTTTCCTGCACACATCACACCCATCTGCTGCTAATAAATTCCTTTGGTGTCCCCCCAAACACAATCCCCATAGAAACCAAAGTAAAAGAGAAATAGAAGTTCTCTGGGGGAGCTGGTGGGAGTGGGTGGTGGGGTGATCAACTGAACTATATATGTGACCTATTTTGTTTAGCTTTATTTTTAGCTCAGCCATGCTGTGGATGGGAGGTAATGTGGGAGAAAGGATGAGAGGAGGAAGAGTGGGTGACAAGCTGGGACACAAGACATTGAGAAACCTGTTCCCTTGCCCAAGCCTGTGGGGAAATACAACTCAAGAAAATACTTATCTTTGCTTATTGAGATGGAGCACATTAGCATTTTCCAGCCTGGTGCTATTGTGGAAAACAAATCTTGGACTTCAGGATGAACACAAACTGTGAATAACCTCTCAGCTATTTAGTTTAATAACAGTACTTCGTAGTTTAAGCAAATGAGAGAACTTTCTGTTTTGTTAGTAGCAGGGGTGGGTGGATTGCAGCTCTCAGCCTGGATGGTTCTGCCTGTGGGGGTGTGTTTCTCAGATCAATCAGTCATTTCAGGTGGGGAAGGGAGGTGATGGCAGGCCGCCCAGAGCTGTGCTTTCCTAGGAAAGTCTAGACTGACTGAAGGATTGTAACATGTGTGTGACCTTAGCCTTGGAGACGGTCCACTTATTTTTACTGCTGGGACCTAATAAATCGTAAAAAACTGTGGGGGAGAGTTTGGAACACATGCTTAGAAATACTGGGGGTTGGTTCTATTCATGGCTCTGATACTAATAACATCTCTTCGTGTTTCAGTTTGATTATCAACAAAATGGGATAGCAGTAGTCTCTCTCTGATAGGCATCCCCTGGGGGTAAGTGAGGGAATGCCTGCAAAATGCTCAGCAGAGCTCTTAGCAATGCTGTTGTTGTTACCAATGATGCGATGGTTTGCTCCCACCATCTGTGCACAGCTATTTAGAGCTCTCTACCCCATTGTTGGTGACTTAATTTTGAGTATTTTGTCAGCCTCCTAAACCCTCCCCTCTGAAATTATCTGTTGGAAAATATTCTCTGGAAATGTGTACTGTTAGTTTGTTGTTAAGAATGACATTGCCTTGAAGTGATTGTATTTGTGTATTACTTGAGAATATATGCCAACTTTGGAAATTTGACTTTTTTGGACTTTACCAAAAATTGTGGGTAGTTTAGTAGCTACCTATGCTGATAACCCTTAAGTCTGACCCTGTTTCATTATTTCCTACTGTCAAGACTGACCATTCTTTTCTAAACAGGGATTGCCACATAGAAAAACATTGCCTCTGCTTGAATCTTTGGGCAAGTGACTTAAGCTTCTGATGCTTTAATCTAATAATAACCTCTATTTTATAGGCTCATACAGAAGATTTGATGAATTAATACATGCCAAGTACTTAGAACAGAGACTGGCACATAGGAAGTGCTCAGTAAATATTAGTCACATTGGACAGATATTTTAATCTTTCACGGGACTGCAGTGTCCTCGTCTTTAAATGGGTATAATAAAATACCTACCTCCCAGGGTAGTTACGAGAATTACATGAGATAATGTAGGTAAAGTTCTTAATAGCACATCCAATACATTATAGCAGTTGGTAAACATTGCCATTATTAATTTTCCAGCTCAGGGAGTCAAGATATGCTTCCAAAAGGAAGAGCCATTTGAGTCGAGCTTGAAGGATGGGTAGGCTTAAGACATGAATTCTAAGCTGTTGAAATACTTGTCATGACTACCATTTGTAGCATCTACACATGTAAGTTTTATACTACTAAATGGATGATCTAGTTTCCCCTGTAGGCCCCATTGTGATGGTTAGTACACAGGCAAGGAAAGTGACACCTGGAGAGTGGACATGACTTGCCCAAAGTCCACCAGCTGGGAAGAAGCAGAGTTGGGATTTGAAGAGGGTTTGTCTGGCTATGTCCCTCTTTCAGGCCACATAGCCTACATTCCCTCCAGGTCTCTGATTAATTTTTGCCCTCCTCCCAGAGAGTAAACCTGGCCCAGGAAGATGAGATAAGTGGCTGGTTTACAGCCAATGGATACAATGGCAGCAGGTGGGAGGGTTGTGTGCTCTGTGACTAAGGTCCAGCAGTGGGCCTCCACCCAGTCCGGCATTTCCTGGTCAACAGAGACATTTCTTGCTGATGCTGAGGGCACAGGAGGCTCCTGTGTGAAGGAAGGGGTGACCTCCACCTAATGGTGTGAAAACCCTTTGGCTCTCAGAGGGTCAGGGTTCGAGGTTCTCGATTGAACGAGGCTCTTTAAACTCTGAGATCACAACTGCATTGATCCTTAGAGGAATCTTACTGCTTTTTCCATTGAGTGTAATAAGTCCAATAAAAAAACCAGTAAGCACAGATTACATGACTCTGACTCATTCAAGCTCTTTGCTCAAAAATGTGATGCTGTGTTGCCTGTCCCAGCATCATCTGCTCCCTGAGGCATCAGCCTGTTCCATGTCAGTAGGAGTCATTTGTAAATAGCTGTGTGCTATCTTGGGATGGTTTCTGTCTGGTGACTTGTGTGAGAAACTGGCACAAGTGGAGCCATGTTAGAATGGAGTCAGGGCAGCCATTCCAGAGGAAATGCCTCATACATTTTATTCCTTGAAATTTTTGAAAGTGTAAACTGGGCAAAACAACCATGTGACTGGCCAGAGTTGACTTGCCTTCCAAACAACTGTTTGTGGAGCTAACAGTGAAGCAGACCCCTTAAAATAAGACTGAAAATTATAGGCATGCTTTAGAATCAGTAACCAGTCATGTACAGCTGAAGAGTAACGTAAGTTATTTGCACCAATAGAAATTCCTTTCTTCTATTCATGTAATTATTTCTCTTCTCTTTCTCTTAAAAACCCCATGCCTTTACCTTGTAATTGAATCAGTGCTTCCCACATTGCAATTCTTCTGGATCTCAAATAAGTGCTGTTGTCTCTTACTTTGGATTTCTATTTTTAGGTTAACACCTGTCACAGCCTAGTCTTTCAGAGTGCAGGCTGTGTGAGAAGGCAGCTTCAGTGGAGACCAGGTCTCAAATCTTGGCTGTCTTTAACTTGCTGTGTGATCTTAGCAAGCCAGACCCTTACTGTCTCTCTGAGCTTTAGTTTATTCAGGTAAAATTTGGAGGTTGGAGCAGATGAACTCCAAGGCTATTTTCAGTGTAAAAACAATTCACATTTTGTGCTTCTGGGCCCTGCACCCCTCATAGAGCAACCACAGTGCATATAGCCCACCCAGTGTGCACCTGACTGGCTGATCTCATATGAGTGTCTAGCCCTCTATCCCTTTAATCTGGGCTTGTGTTATTTCTGAGAGTAAAGTCTGATTTTGAGTTAAGCACATGTTTAGTATTCATAGAGCACTGGATCTGTGATTAGGATACTTGGGAAAGTTACTAACTCAACCTCAAGCTTTGTATCCTCAGTTTCCTTATTTGTACAATAGGAATGATCCAAATGTTGATCTCACAGGTTTGTTAAGAGGAACACATATAATGCATGTGTCCATCCTCTATAATCCATAAAACTATGCTTAAATACAGGGGTTTAATCCTATGTTTCAGTATCCCATCTTTGGTTTTCTGTTTTCTAAATGCCTACCCATGAGAAGGTGATTCCATATTTCTATTTCACAACAGCATCTTAGATAATATGCCAAGCTTATCCTATCTAATAAAAGAGTAATATGCAAATTGATCATACCTATGATCAGGCCATGCCCACAGCCATGCTCATCAGCTAATCAGGAGCAAATTATGCAAATAAACACCAACCAACATGGCTGCAGCCACTGAGAGCAGGAGGAAGGCTTGGGTTTTCCCGACAATGAAGGAAGCCAAGCTTTCCTCCTGCTGTTTCCGACCTAGCCTCCATTCAGTGCTACAAAGTTTCAATTATAGAAGATATATTCCAACATAAATGGCGGCAGCCACAGAGCTGGAGAGAGTAGACGCTAAGGTTGCCCCAGTGATAGAGGAAGCCAAGCTTCTGTAGCCCTTAGCGCCTAGGCCTCCACCCTAGGCTACAAAGTTTCAATTATAGAATTTAAACAGAAATGGCTGTCGCCACGGAGTGAGCAGAAGGCTTGGCTCCATTCCAGGGAACAAAGTTTCAATTGTAGAACATAAATTAATTCCAGATTCCAGGGCCTCTGCTTGGGTTGTTAGGGGGCGTGGCCAGCCTGCACACCACCACAAGTCCCTCACCCAGGCCGCCCCATGCCCCAAGGGAACCCCCACCTTGATCCAGGACACTCTTCAGGGAAAACCAGCTGTCCCCACCCATGCACCAGGCTTCTATCCTATCTAATAAAGAGTAATATGCAGATTGACCATCACTCCAATACACAAGAGGGCTGCCCCCATGTGGACACAAGATGGCCAGCAGGGGAGGGCCATTGGGAGATTACAGGCCTGCAAGGGAGGGCAGTTGTGGGTGATCAGGCCAGCAGGGGAGGGCAGTTGGGGGCAAACAGGATGGCAGGGGAGCAGTTATACATCAATTATGCTGGCAGGGTAGTGGTTAGGGAGTGATCAGGCTGGCAGGCAGAAGCAGTTAGAGGCAATAAGGGAGGCAGGCAGATGAGCAGTTTGGAACCAGCAGTCCTGGATTGTGAGATGAATTCCAGCTGCCCGTTTAGGCCCGATTTTACTGGGATTGGGCATAAACGCGCAGCTGGACATCCCTCAAGGGGTTCCAAATTGGAGAGGGTGCAAGCTGGGCTGAGAGACATCCCCTGCCCCCCATGCACAAATTTCATGCACTGGGCCTCTAGTGTTTTAAAATAAAAGGATGCTCATCAATAGACAATTGGATAAAGAAGATATTATATAAGAAGAGGAGATATATATATATATACATATATAGGAAATATATATAAAACAGAATGTTACTTGGTTATAAAAAGGAATCAAATCTTATGACTTGTGACAACATGAATAGACCTAACGGATATTGTGCTAAGTAGAGTAAGTCAGAGAAAGACAAATATCATATGATTTCACTTTTATGTGGAATCTAATGAACAAAATAAACGTACAAAATTAAAACAGACTTGTAGATATAGAGAGCAGACTGATGGTTGCCAGAAGGGAGGGGAGTTGGGGAACTAGGGGAAAAGGTAAAGGAATTAAGAAGTACAAATTAGCATTTGCAAAATACCATAGGGATGTAAGCTATAGATAACTAGAGGCCTGATGCACAAAGATTCGTGCAAGAATGGGCCTTCCTTTTCCTGGCTGCTGGCACTGCCTTCATTCTGGCTGGAGCTGCCTTTCTGCCTTCCCATGCTGCCCAGAGGCCCGCAGCAGCTGGAGTGGTGTGAAATGCCTGCGTTTTTGCCATGGTGATGACGCAAGCATCCTGCTCTACCTCTGTCCGCTTGCTGCCTGCATATGCAAATTAAACCATAATGTTTGTTGGGTTAATTTGTATAACCACTCCTGATTTGCTGGTGGGTGTTGTGAAGGTACTGTCAATTAGTGTGTTACTCTTTTATTAGGTAGATAATAATCCTACCTAATAAAAGAGTGATATGCAAATTAACAATCACTCCACTACACCCACAAGACACACACACACCAGCCAATCAGGAGCATTTATGTAAATTAACCCCAGCCAAAATGGCTTCAGTGACTGAGCAAGCAGGAGGGACACTTCGGTTTCCCCGGTGATGGAGGAAGCCAAGCTTTCTACACACCTTGGCAGGCCCAGGCCTCCAAGGCTATGAAGTTTCAATTATAGAAGCTAAATAAATCCCAACAGAAATGGCGGCAGCCACGGAGCTGGAGAGAGCAGGAGGCTAGGGTTGCCCCCGGCAATGGAGAAGCCAAGCTCCTGTAGCACTGGCCTGTCTTGCCCTCTCCTTAAGGCTACAAAGTTTCAATTGTAGAAGATAAATAATTCCCAACAGAAATGGCTGCAGCCACAGAGTGAGCAGAAGGCTTGGCTCCACTCCAGGCTAAAAAGTTTCAATTGTAGAAGATAAATAAATTCCAGATACCAGGGCCTCTGCTTGGGTTGCCAGGGGGCATGACCGGCCTGTAAACCACCACAGTCCCCTCACCCAGGCTGCCCCATGCCCCAAGGGAACCCCCACCCTGATCTGGGACACCCTTCAGGGCAAACCAGCTGGCCCCCACCCAAACACCAGGCCTCTATCCAAACTAATAAAAGAGTGATATGCAGATTGACCATCACTCCAACACACAAGATGGCTGCCCCCATGTGGTCAAAGATCCTGCCCCCATGTGGACACAAGATGGCTAGCAGGGGAAGGCAGTTGGGATGGACCAGGCCTGCAGGGAAGGGTAGTTAGGGGTGACCAGACCTACAGGAGAGGGCAGTTAGGGGTGACCAGGCCTTCAGGGGAGAGCAGTTAGGGGCAAACAGGCCAGCAGAGGAACAGTTGGGCATCAATCAAGCTGGCAGGGGAATGGTTAGGAGGTGATCAGGCTGGCAGGCAGAAGCAGTTAGGGGCATTCAGGAAGGCAGGCAGGCAAGCAATTGGGAACCAGCAGTCCTGGATCATGAAAGGGATGTCCAACTGCCTGTTTAGGCCTGATCCTACCGGGTCTAAATGGGCAGTCAGATGTCCCTTGAGAGGTCCCAGTTTGGAGAGGGTGCAGGCTGAGCTGAGGGAAACCCCTCCACCCTTATGCACAAATTTCATGCACTAGGCCTCTAGTATTATAATAACTGTGTATGGTGCCAGGTGGGCACTAGACTGATGTGAGGATCACTTTGTAAATTATATAAATATCTAACCATTATGCTATATACCTTAAACTAATCTGTATAATAGAAGTGTAGTATGGAGATCATGTGGGAGTTTGATCAGGGGCAGGGCCAACCAGGGGAAGCGAGGGAGGCCCTAGCTGGCAGCCTCTAGGGATCCTATCAATGCATGAATTACTAGGGCTCTGGTATAAAATAATATTGAATGTCAACTGTAATTGAAAAATTATAAGAATAAGTAGATAAATATCCTAAAAAGGACATTTTTCTTATACAGTAGAAGCTCTAAAGGTTGAGACTACATTCTAGATAAATGATTGAACTTGGATGTGCAATTTTCAGGTCCCAGTTCCTGCCTGTCTGATTAGTAGGGAAAGTATGTGCCATTTCAGGCTGACACTGAGACTCAAATGCCTGTGAATTACCCTGGATTAGGTTAGGATCAGCTTCCTAATGATAAAATATAAGGAACCAGGCCTATCTCATATATACCTTTTCTTTCTATAGATTGTACCAGAAAAATATGAGGAATTTTTACTCTTCGGAGCATTTTTTGAAGCCACAATGATTGACCGGAAGATTGGAGATAAACCCATTAGCTTTGAAGTTTCTATTGGTAAGTGTGGCCAAGTACAGTACCTGGCACATGACAAGGGCTGTGCAACCATTTCTTGAGAAACAATTAATAATTCCTTGTTTCCTCTTGTGTTTCTACATAAAGGATAAATTTATTTTCATGCTTTAAAAAACATAGTAAGAGTATAGATTGGATTCAGACAGATTTGGGTTATTAAACCTGGCTCCATTATACTAAGCTGACTTAATTTCTCTGGGGCTCAGTTTCATAATCTATAAAATAGGAATAATGATAACTTCTCATAGAGCTGTTTCAACGTCTAATGGATCATGCAGGCAGAGTGCCATGCATATAGTGGTGCTGTTATTATAACTCCCAGCAATCTTTCTGGGCAGATGCACATCTGGAAAAACTATTGCAAGAAAAGATATTCCATCAGAGAAGGTCTTCATTCACATCTGAAAATCTCTGTTTCAAAGAAAGAAACAGAGATGGAATCCAGTTAATTTGTAACTTAAGTAGTTTTTACAAATGAGGACATAACATGGATATAGATAATGGCTCGTTGTCATTGTCAGTCTTATTTCTTTGGTCTGACCATGCTCTTCCAACTTTCATATTGAGATCTTATTTCCCTACCTTGGGAGGACATGAATTTATGTCCCTTATGTCAAGCAGCCCGATTCTGCTACTTGACTGACACCTGGCCCCACTCAGCTTGCTACTACCTCTGCAGGTAATTTTGGGAACTTGATTGATGGAGGCTCCTATCATGGGAGTAAGAAGAAGTCAGCTGAATCAGCTGAGGAGGACACCCTTCCGCTGCTGCAAGAAGGAGAAAGGGACACCGCGCAGGAGGTTGCCGTCCCGATGGTCTCCACCACTCACCCAGAGAAGCCACTCGTGACAGAAGGAAACAGGTAGGAGATGGCAGAAGCAACAGTTTCTGACAGTGGGAGTCTGACCAATTTCTGGGACTGTTAGTTTCAATTCTTCCCTAAAACCAGAAACATTATTATTATTGTTAATCTCAGTTATGGGAGCAAGCATACTTCGGGCTAGCATGGTAAGTAAGTGTCACTCTCCTGAATCCTTAGTTACATGTCAACAACTTCCAAATGACACATCTAGGTAATTCATATAAGGGCAGAGCAATGATGATGGTTATTATGATCAGATCTGAAGTTCCCTTTATTCTAGAACTTTGATGCACAACAGGTAGGAAGGCCAGAATTTAAAAATTCAATCCAAACTGTATTAAGTTATTATATTCACCTGAGTTCTGTGCTATTATGCAAACTCAATTTAGTGGCATTAGTAAATACATCATTTCTTATTTTACTCTGACACAGTCCAACTGAAGAATTCAAAAACGATTGTTAGCCACTAGAAAAGACTGTCAGAAAACAGCCAGCACCTACATGTACCCTCACTGATCTTGAACCCATGTAAACTCTCAACATGCAAAGAGAAGTAAAATTATAGAATTCAGTTTTAAGAAAGTGGTTCAAGCATCAAACAAGGGATTGATGAGAATAGGGAAAGCCACACAGTGAGAGACCTCTGTGTTCTGAGCCTTGTGCTGTGAATAAGAACTCCATGATCTGCAGGGACTCTCACAAGACCACATTGCTCTTCTCATTTACATGCAAGGAGACTGGACCCACATCACTAGAGCTCTTCACCCTAGCTCTTCTCCATCTAGACTCTTCCTCTGGGCACGGACCCATGGCTCACTGACCACTATTAGGAGAACGAAGATTCAATCTATTTCCCCAGACAGCCTTCTTTCCTGACACAGATCCAAACCGATCCCCTTGGGTATCCCATAAATTGTTCACCAGGCTCATGGTCTATGCAGACAACATTGCTTCTCTTCCCATCTTTCCAATCTCATAGATTGGTCCTATCATCCTCTGAGTCCTTCTAACCACAAAATTGTCATTATCTTTGTCCTTTCTACCCACATCCAATCAGCAATAAAGTATGGTCAATCCTAGTTCTTAAGTATTTCCTATATCTGTTGCCATTTCTTAACTCAGGGAATTGGCATCTTCATCTGCATTATTTAAAAAATATTACCTAGCTGGAATGTTCTTCAAGAAACTTACCAAACTATCTATCTGAACCAGTGACTTCCCAGTTGGCATTATCCATGGGCGGCTGGTGGCTTTCAGGATTAATTTCAGAGATCAGGATTAATTTCAGAGGTCATAAGTTGGTTATTCAATGCTCATCTACTTCTCTGCCAACATCTTCAGTCATTTTCCAAACTCCACATTTCCTCCAGCCACACAATGGCCCTGGCAATTCCCTAAACTGCTGCTTCTCATCTTTCTAAACACGCTCTTACCTTTGCTAGCCAATAAATCTCCTCCTCAGAACTGCTGGCTCCCATTAACCTTCAAGACAAAGACCAAGTTCCCTTTCCTGAATCCCATGTCTGATTTGAACTTGACACTCACCTCCTCCAAGCACTGATGACACCGCATGAAGACATGTTCCCTTGTCTGTGTCCCCATTAGATTGTGAGAACTCTGAGGAATAGCCTGTGCTATTCCCCTGTGTTTCTGCTCCTCTCTGTGCCTGGCACAGGTAGATGCTCATAACTGTTTCCAAATGAGTTAAGGAGTTGTTATAACTGGTTTGGTCATAGAGTATTATGGAAGCAGAGAGAGTAGGGAGGGTGACTCCTCTGCCTAGGGAGGAAGTGAAGAGTTGGAAAGGTCACAGAAAAGGTGACATCCTAAAGAATGAGAAGGGGCTTAAGAAATGGAGGGAGAGTGTTTGGAAAAAAGTAGAAAGGAATAAGTGAAAATAATCTTAATTGTTTTCCTCTCCCTTTTGAGCATGCCCCATGTTTTCTAAATCCTATTCCTCTCATTGGGCCATCTCCCCCCTCCCATGGACCATCTTACTCCTTCCCATAGATCATCTTCTTTGTGGCCCTTTTGGGCTCTCTGGCAGCCATACTTGGCCGTCCATCCTCCTTTACACACACCTTAAAGAACCTCAAATTTCCCAGTTCCATAATAGCTTCTCCATTTTTCAAACTGAGAACATCAATGAGTGGATCCTAAAGCTCTCCTCTGAAACTAATCAGAAGTATTCTGCATTCTTTCACTGGGACTAGGTAGTCAGAACATCCCTCACCTTGTTGAACTAGCCTAATGGTTGGCAAACTGTGGCTCTTTGGCCCCTTGAGTGTGGGTCTTCCACAAAATACCACCTGTGGGCGCGCACGTATAGTGTAATTGAAACTTTGTGGCCCATGCGCAGAAGTTGGTTTTTGGCTCTCAAAAGAAATTTCAATTGTTGTACTGTTGATATTTGACTCTGTTGACTAATGAGTTTGCCGATCACTGGACTAGCCTATTGTTGACCATTGGTGACAATGTCAGGGGATATAGTGTGGGAAGGTTAGGGAAGAGATGAGGGTCTACAGGCAACCTTGGATGGACCTTATATTAGTCTGAGCAGCTGGCTCGAGGAGACCAAAATAGGTAATGCTAGTGTTTTGGGGCTTTCTGTATGTTTCTCAGTCACTATATTGAGGTTCTATCCACATAGTGGCACACTGGGGTGGCAGGAACTGAATTGGAAGATCCTGTGTCTATAATAGACTCTCTACACGCATGTGCACGCACACACACAATTTGTTTATCTGTTGCTTTCATTAAAATACCATTTTGTAAGGGATGGTTTAGCACAGCACTTAAAATATGTGTGTTTGTTCTGGGCTTTCCAGTTTTGCAAAGCATATCCATTGAATGACATGAATTTATGTATTGGGCTGGAGCTTGGCAATGAATTTGGAGCACAGACACCTAATGATGGGTCATCATTTGATTCTCGGATTTTAGACCTACCCTTGACCAAAGTCACAAGGCTGGTCATGTGTCAGGGCAGCCATTCAAACTGGCAGCCTTCTCTTTCTACTGGTGACATGGTGCTCTCCCATCTGCTGTCTTCCATCTGCACTGTAATTTACCTGAAAAACCTAGACCCCGTGACACCAGGAGGACCCTCGGAGCCAAAGGGACAAAGGCCTTGAACATCATTAGCACAAAATAATCCAAACTAAAGAAACCTTAGAACAAAGTACAACATTGAGAGGGAATTTATTCAGCTGCAGGATTCTCAGTGTGATAATTTTAAGAAGATATACAAACAGTTTGGTCCTAACCTCTTTAATTTTTTTTGTTTTCTTGCTGTAAAACAGCCTGAGTTTCTGCCAAGAATTTATTTGGCTTCTCTTATGAATGGGCACCTGCTGGTTTATTTTCTACAGAACAGACCATGGGGCATGATCTCCAAAAAAATTTGGGTTAGAGAACTAAAAAGAACAATCATACATTCCTTCAGGCTAAAGTTCTCTTTAGCTTTTTTGAATGGAAACATCTCTCTCCCCACCACCATAAACATGTCACTCCAAACAGGTTGACCTGTCTGTCCCACCATAACCATTTCAAGACATTTGCTTTGAACTTCCTTCCACATTTCTTTTTTATGCAGACCTGGGGTTTGTGGGAGAATTACAGGGGGGTTGGGGGGTTAGTTACAAATATAGCTGTCATGAGGAAACGTCAACTTCTGCTACAGCTTCTCCCACCTCACCTGCCTATATTCCCATCCCTTCCCTTCTTGGGAACTGAAATTTATAAATTCATTCCTTCTGCAGTCTGCAGTCTCATCTTATTAACTGTCTTTTCCTCATGACACTTAAGCATACTCCACTATCCCCCTCAAAATTCCCTTTGGCGCTACATTTCCCCTTCTAGGTACTTTGACATCTCTTTTGTCCCTTTTTGGCCAAGTGAGTCACCTATATCATTAGCAGTAATGCCTGGTAACAATAAATGTTGGATGGATGGATGGATGGGTGGGTGAATGGATGGTAGGGGAGCCATGGGATACTGAAGTTTAGTTTGAGGCATATGCTTTCATCCTCATTAATAGTATTACCCTCTTACATTTCACTAGCAGTT
The DNA here is from genome assembly GCA_027563665.1 of Antrozous pallidus. Lineage (NCBI taxonomy): Eukaryota > Metazoa > Chordata > Mammalia > Chiroptera > Vespertilionidae > Antrozous > Antrozous pallidus. The sequence continues at coordinate 48,343,882 of CM050510.1, forward strand.
TCTGTTATCTCAAGCGGTCCTTACACAGTGCCTAGCTTATAGACATTAAAGGGAAAATGTTTGTTTCCCCCCATCTTTCCTCTCTCAATTTAAAACCTTCTTCCTCGAAGAAGGCTTGCTTGATAAATTCTGCCTTCTGTTAATCATTTCCAGTTTTGCCCTGAGTCTGATAGCAGTAGCTGTTAGTACCTCTCCTCTCCTCAGCCACATCATTGTTCATTGTTTATTGTTCATAAGTCCCCAAGTATAAGCTAAGGATGAAATTAATACAACTTTGATAGTTTTGTCAACACCCCTCGCTGACCCCACATAGAACATACAAAATATGAATCTGTGGCTGGAATTGCCTGTAAACAGTTGATTACCAACTTACATCCTAATATGTTTTCACAGAAATTACAACTATTTGCCATTTGAGGCCAAGAAGCCCTGCGTCTACTTCATCAGTTCTTGGGGAGACCAGACATTTAGGCTGTACTGGTCTAACATGCTGGAGAAAATGGCGGACCTGCTGGTAGGTGAATAACAGGCCATGGATTTGATCATTGGGAAGCTGTTGGCCAAAAGACTTTTTATCCTCCCAGTAGAAGGTCTTGACCTCAGTTTAAATACAAATAAATTGAAGTTGTTGCATTTGGAGGACACATGGCCCATCTTACCCTATGGAACCAGAGGAATGAGAATACATTTTGCAAAATCCCTGGACTTTAAATTAAACTATCTGAATTCAGATCCCTGCTCTGCTTCTTATTGGTGTAGGGTGTATGGTAGGCTGTTTTCCTAATCTCCAAAGAGCATGACAGTTCTCCCACAAAATTGATAGATCCTGGTTTCAACTACATAAAAGCCTAAGTCCCTATCATGATGGACAGTTTCCTACAAGATCAGCCTGAATCCAGTTAAGAAAAGGAAAATTAAGAGTCAGCATGCAGTAGTACTTTCCAGTTCAGATGCAAGAAAACAGGGGAAATCTTCCTTCATTTCTAAAACAAGAACAAAAATAGCTGTATATTATTTCTGGGGTATTGCAATCAATATCTCCACTACAGTGTCTCATTCTCACCTCTCATTTCTCTACCTCTGTGGGTTTTTTTCAGGAAGAAAGTATAGAAGAAGTAAAAGAATTGATCAAGATTTCAGAGGAAGCACCAGAGGAGAAAATGAAGATGGTGCTCAGTGACTTCATCAGTCAAAGCAGGTACCAGTTGGCGTGTGGGGGGCTGAGTGTATATGGAATCAGTTTTTAATTATCTTAGAAAGTAGTCCATTTGCATGCATTCAGATGGGTATTTCAGAATTTTCATCCATCTTTATTTTGTTCAGTAATTTAGCTGAACAAAATAAAGATGGATGAAAATTCTGAAATGAGGCACAAATGGGATTACTGTTGCTTCCTGAAACATTAACAACTAAAACCTAAAGCAAAGGGGGAAAGAAAAGAGAAGATAAAAAAGACTTACTGCTGAAACTCTTTATGAAGCAAGAAAAAATGCCAACAATGTCCTGGCAGGGTGGCTCAGTCATTTGGAGTGTTGTCCCATTGTCCTGAACACCAAAAAGGTTGTGGGTTTGAACCCTGGTTGCCCTAGCTGGTTTGGCTCAGTGGATAGAGCATAGGCCTATGGACTGAAGGGTCCCAGGTTCAATTCAGGTCAAGGGCACTTGCCTGGGTTGCAGGCTCGATCCCCAGTAGGGGGCATGTAGAAGGTGGCCAATCAATGATTCTCTGTCATCATTGATGCTCCTCTCTCTCTCTCTCTCTCTCTCTCTCTCTCTCTCTCTCTCTCTCTCTCTCTCTCTCTCCCCTCCCTCCCTCTTCCTTCATCTCTGAAATCTATAAAAAAAAATTAAAAAAAGAAAAATGCCAACAGTAGTAGTGCCCAATATGATTTTTTTGCATTTGGTAAACACTTAACAATTATATTGACAATGAGATGGGTAAGTTCTGTCAAATATTATTTAATAGAATTCATCATATAACACATTAATAGAAACCAATTAATGACTCTTTTTCCAAGAAATGAATAATAAAAAGATTCAAAAATAGGATATCAGTTACTTATTACCGAATAACCAATAACCCTCAAATTTAGTGACTTAACACAGTATTTATTATCTCTGTTCATAGACTCAGTTCTGTTGGCCATGAGTCCAGGTATGGCCTACCTAAGTCCTTTGCTCAGAGCCTTTCACAGACTGCAGTCAAGGCACTGACTGGGTCATCTCAAGGCTCAGCCGGGAAGGATTTGCTTCCAAGATTGCTCAGCTAGTTATTTGCAAAATTCAGTTCTCAGACTGTTGGGGTGAGGACTTCAGTTCCTGTGTAGTGAAAGGTTAGAAATCAGTCTCAGTTCCTCACCACTTGGACCTCTCCATCAGCTCTCACTACGTGCCAGCTGACTTCATCAGAGTGAACCAGCAAAGAGTCAGAGAGCGCATGCCAGCAAGATGGAAGTCACGGTCTTCTCAGACCCAAACTTGGAAATGCCATCCCATCACATTCTTGCTGTATTCTGTTATGAACAAGTCCCTGGGTCCAGTGCACATTCTATGGGAGGGGATTACACAATGACAAGAATAGGAGATGGAGATCTTTAGGGGTCATGTTAGATCTATCTACCACACAAGGACATGCTTGGACTAACTCTTAAAATTAAGTCAGGAGTGGAGCAAAGATGAGAATTTGTCATAATGGAATTAATAGAAAAGGGGTGACTATTCAGTTGCTGGAAGACAAAAAAGAGTAGATAGGGGATAGCGACATTCTGGTACTCTTGTTTGATAAGTTCTGGCTTTCCTAATCTCTCAACTACCCAAGCATTTTTACTTAAAAAAAGAAAAGAAAAAAATAAGTCTGTAGTATTTTCCTTTCTATTTTAATTTCTTTATTGTTTTTCATAGTAGAAGCAATAAATGTCAGTGCTACTCTAGCTGTGAGCTAAGTGCCATCTGAAATTCCTTTTAAATAAACAACTATTTAAAAAAGGTTTTTATTGATATTAGACAGAGAAGAAGGGAGGGATGAGAGAGAGGGGGGGCAGAGAGAAACATTGATGTGAGAGAGAAACATGACTGACTGCCTCCTAAATGCCTGCTTACTAGGGATGGAGCCCACAACCCCGGGCATATGCCCTGATCAAGAATCAAATCAGCAACCATAGGACGATGCTCAGCCAGCTGAGCAACAATGGCCAGGGTTTCTTTTAAGTGTCTTTAAAAAGCTTCATGATCTCGTATTTTCAGAAACTGTAGCAAATTAATAGTTGAATAACTTTTCTGTATTGGGGGTTACTTGGGATGATAATCATTCCCCTTTCAATTTCATAATCAACTGAAAAAATATTCATGAGGGTTGGATGGAGATGAAAATGTTAATTTTATATCTGGAAAACCTGAATTTGAGAAATCAACTTGGACCCGAGGTCATGGTGAGCTTCTTGTTCCCCCAAACTCATTCATGGTTAAGCAGCTGGTCTTGGGCTTCCCTGAGAAGGGACAGACCATTTGCCATGTGGGGTGAGAAGGCTGCCCATGGCCAGCAGCAGGCTGGGACTGAAAGATGAAGAATGAACAGAAACATGTGCTATTGTCATTTACCCTGACTTTGATGAGGGTAATTTTTCCCTCTAAGAAGAATGGAAAGAGATTAGAAGTCAGAACTTTCCTCCATATCTCCCTGGGCTGGTCCATCCTGGGAGGGGAGGAGAATGAAATTCCTAGCGCCTCTATGAAAGATAGATGTATAAAAACAAGACTCCCACTACAAAATATAGCACTTTTAATTTTTTTTTAATCAAGAGAAAATATAACTTGACCATACACCCAAAGAGAGTTTTAGATGAGGCCTCCAGTTGCCACAGGCAGATCATGGGGAAGTATGGCATCTTACTACCCTTTTGTTTATTTTATTTTTTCTTTTTTATCATAGAAACACTACATGCTCATCTTACAGAAAAAGAAAATGCAGGGATGTATAAAGTAGAAGTTTTCTCATTCTTTCTCCAATCCCACTCTCCAGAAAGGAGTTGGATTTGTCCTGGATTTTCTCCTGTGCATTTGCAAACACGTATATCCACAAAAATACTGTCCTTCTTCACAGATGATAGCACACACTTTGTTCAGCAGGCTGTCTTCTCACTCAGCAATACATCACTGGCATCTTTCTGTAGCAGGACATAAAGGTCATCCTCAATATTCAGGATGCGTGTCAGAGGCCAGTCCCTAATATTGAAGTTGTCACCATTGATTTGCTCCTATAAATAATACCACAGCAAAGATTACTGCATAAATGCATTCTTACAAAATTTTCAGTTATTGTTGAAGGATAGAAGTCTAGTGTAATTTTTGAATCAAATTATATAGACATTTAAATGTTGATTGGTGCTATTAAATTGCCTCTTGAACATTATAAAAATTTGCTTGCTCCTAGAATCATGGAGGGGACTCCATGATTCCATCTCCACAGCTTCACTAACCTTGTCTACTATGACATTTTTTAATAGATGAAAGTGGTATTGCCTTTAAGTTATCGCTAATTAGGACAATATCTCATTTTCCCAAGTCATGTATATTTCTAAGCTATGAATATTTCTTCCATTGCATTCATAATCTTTACCATTTTCTGACTGAACACATTTTTAACTTTATCCCTCAAAATGTTGCTACTCAGTCCTTTCTACAATTTTTAAGATGTGAAGGCACATCGAAATATTGAGTCTAAGACATTTGCTTTGCAGACAATTTTCAGGGCCCTTTTGGTGTGTGTTAAATTTGCAAGATGATGGAAAACTTCTTTATTTTGTGTTTTTTATTATGAACTAGGACAGCAATCACAATAGATATGTACTGGAAAAACCAGCATCTGTTCCCCATGTGAAGTCTGAGTATCATTTTTCCCAGATAAGAAAAAATTCTCATTTTGTTGCTTAGAAAAATTAGTGCATCATTGCTTGATCCTAAATGAAAGATCTTGGTTTTGTGGCTTCATTAACTTTATCATTGTATTATAGAAAGAATATTTGCAAATCTCTAGAATTACATAAATGGATTGTCACTAAGTAGATTTCAAAATTCTTCTTCTCTTTCAGTGCCTTTATCTCTGAGGCAGAAAAAAAGCCCAAGATGTTGAACCAAACCACTTTAGATAAGAAACGACTTACGCTCTGTTGGCAGGAGCTGGTATGTGAAAATCTATTTATACTTTGAAGAGAATTGAAACGTGTTTTAAAAATAAATCTCATGGATGAAGCATAGGTCATAGACTACCTGAGGATAAGGTTCTCAAGGTTATACATTTGCATTATATAAAGGCACAAGTGAACAGGGAATATATGGGTGAGTTGGAAAGGGACTAGCATTTATTTAATGTTTACAAGAATGGGCTAGGAGACCACCAGTTAGTCCTGCATCCTATTCTGATGAATTTCCTCTTGTTCATTTTCTTGATATTTATATTTTGTAAAAGACTGTAGATTCTTTCACTTGACCTTCTGTCTCTCAAGCTGAGAGAGCAAAAACAACAACAAAAACAAAACAAATAACTACTCTTCCTCTTCTTGGTTTCCTCCCATTAAATGTTGTGAGCACTTCCTAAGTGGTGCATATGTACACAATGGAATATGATGTGGCCATAGAAAAGAAGGAAATCTTGTCATCTGCAATAACATGGACGGACCTAGAGGGTATATGCTGAGTGAAATAAGTCAGACAGAGAAAGACAAATGCCAGATGATCTCACTTATGTTTTGAATATTAAAACCAAAATAAATGAACAAGCAGAACAGAAACAAACCCATAGATACAGAGAACATTTTGATGGCTGCCAGAGGGGTTAGCAGGGTGGCTGAAAAGGGTGAAGGGGTTTAGAAGTACAAATTTGGAATTGCAGAATAGTCACGAGGATGTCAAGTACACCGTAGGGACTATAGTTAATAATATTGTAATAACTATGTTTGGTGGGTACTAGATTTATTGGGATGATCACTTCATAAGTTACTGTATAATTATGGGATTATACACCTGAAATTAGTATAAGATTGTATGTCAACTGTAATTTAAAAATAAAAAAATATTTTTTAGAACATGTAAGCACTTCTTGAGTACAGGCTGTAGTTGGTACGCCTCTGTCCTGCAGAATGAGGGACGACTGAGAAATGCCAGGCCAAGTCAGACCCTGGCTTCTCTCACCTCCAAACTTCAGTTCCAGCAATGGCATCAGGGGACATTTTATATGAGGCCATGATAATCCTGCAAAGAACAAAGACTCAGTGATTGCCTGGCCAGATATATTTTAAAGATGTGAGTGGGGTCCAGAAAGATTTAACGATTTTTTAAAGGTCACAGCTATTTCATCATTGTCTAGAGACTAAAACTCAAGTCTTAAAAAATCCTGGTTCATCCTTCTTTCCAGCAAAATAAGTGAAGGTTTGTGTATTCTTTTTCTGACTCCAAGGATGCCAGGTCCTCACCATAAACAAGGCCTTCTTCCTGGCCCAGTTCTTCAGCTCCTCGGACCATCCTTTTCTGTCTACGCAATGTCACCCACTGCCCACTGCCCACACAGCCCTGCGGTCTTCTCAGTGTCTACCCTTCCTTGGCCTGAACAAGTCCATGATTTCAGTGTCTCTGTAGTGGCCCAGCTCTACCTTCTCATCTCCAACCGCCTAGTGGACATGCCACTTGCTCGTCTCACAGCACCACAGACTCAATATACATACTACTCAACCCATCATCTTCCCTCCTAAACTTGCTCCCCAGCCTGCCAACTATACTCATTGCTCCAGCCAGAAGCCTAAGAATCAACTTTGAATCCTTACCTCTAATTCTAAAAAACCAGTTCGACCCAGGCCTTCTTTATTCTGCCCCTCAAAGACTCTGGAGCTAACTCCACTTCTTCATCCCCAAACTTATTGCCTAAAGCTGAGGGCCTTCATGTCTCTGGTCTAGACTCGTGGTCGGCAAACTCATTAGTCAACAGAGCCAAATATCAACAGTACAACTATTGAAATTTCTTTTGAGAACCAAATTTTTTAACTTAAACTTCTTCTAACGCTACTTCTTCAAAATAGACTCGCCCAGGCTGTGTTATTTTGTGGAAGAGCCACACTCAAAGGGGCCAAAGAGCTGCATGTGGCTCGCGAGCCACAGTTTGCCTACCGTGGATCTAGACTATTGCAGTAGTCTCCATCTCCCTACTACAACAGAATGAGCTTTCTAAAACACAAACCTGACTAGATCACTGTTGCTTAAAGTAGTCACTGGAGATCTTAATCATTTATAGGACAAAGTCCAGATTTCTTTTAAATCATGTACAAGGCTGTCTACTGTCTGGCTCCAACATAGCATCCCAGACTTCACTCCCATTACTCCTTTCCCATATATCTATGCTCCAGCAATTTTGAACCCTCAGTGGTTAGATGATATCATATGTAGTTGTTCCCTCTGTCTGAACCATCCCCTTTTTTCTTATAAAGTTATTGACTGGTTTGTTCACTCCACAGATATTTAACCTACTCTGTGCCAGGAACTCTGCCAGACACTGAGAATACCCAATTAGAAAAAGATAGAGGAGATCTCTGTCCTAGGGGAATTTGCATTTTAGTGGAGAAGACAGATAAATAAAAATGATTGGTGGTTATGATGATGAAGGAAATTTTAAAAGGCCATGTAATGTGGTTGAGGCCAGAGAGGAAACCAGCTTTGCAGAGTCTAAGAGGAACATATGAGCAAGAGGAAACCCCAGCACACCAGTCTTAAGAAAGGAACCAAGCTTGGCATGTTTTCAGACCTCCTGAGGATCAATGTGCCCGGGGCACAATGAGTGAACCACTATGAGATGAAGTGGGGAGTAGGCAGGGCTAACTCACTCAGGGCCTTTGAAATTAGTTAAGTATTTGGGGTTTTTTCTTAAGCACATAAATGTGGGCTGAGTGAATGAATCCAAGTAAACACTTTTGGGTGTTTCAATCATTCATGCTGAGTTCCTTAGTGGCATTTCTCACCTAGGTTTGGAAGCATCCACCAGGCCTCTAGGGAGAGGTGGTGAGAACAATAATCAAGGACTTGGACTCAGCTGGAGGTCAACTCCAGCTCTGCCTCTCAGAGCTGCATTACTCTATTTCCCCAGTTGTCAAATGAGAATAATAGTCCCTATCCCAGTCGCTATGGTTGCTATGAGGGTTAACATAGCAGTTAGAACATTGCTCAGCACAGAGGAAGAGCTCAATACATTTTAGCTGCTATTATTATAGTTGTTAGTATCAGAAAACCTAGATTCAGGTCTTGTCTAGCAGAGCTATGGGACCTTGACAGACTCTGACTTTTCTGGGCCTCAGTTTCTCATATGTCAAAGGGAAGTGAGATGCTATTCACTGCCTCTATACTCCTATGAAATTTTTACTAAATGGGCAGAACACTTAGTGGCAGGCCCTGAAATAGCCCCATGAATGGCTCATTGTGGAGCTTATGAAAACCTTCAGAATTCTGCAAGAGGGCAGTGCTTGTCCAGATTTCTAGAAAGATCTGCATTGATTCTTGTCTTGTTTTAGGATGCGATGGCCAAGAAGGCCAAAGGGATCATTCAGCAGCAGAAGAAAAAGTTATCACTTGATGAAATGATCCATGAAGCCCAAAATTTTGTGGAAAAAATCCGCTTTCTTGTGGACGAGGTAATCAACTTTAATAGTGAACCTCATTAGGAAGATTCGACTGGGTGTTCTCCCAGTGAGTTCTGAATGTTGAATAACAATGAAAGAGTAATATTGTTCCCGAACCATGTTGAGCTGAGCAGGCACTATTAGTTTAGGGGTGAAAAAGATTTTAAAATTAAGCCAAACATCTATAGCTTTATTAATTTTTTTAAATGAAGCTTGAATATTCAGCAAAAGTAAAAAGCATGTTCCTTAATGGACTCAAGAAAAGTCAAAATTAGCACATGATCTTTGATAAGTTTTCAACAGAGGTTTGAAACTCATGTTCAGTAAAGGTTAAATCAGCTTCTCATTGTTAAGTTAGTCATAAGCATTATCTTCTGATGACTTCTAGAATGATTTAAAAAGGCCCTTATTATACACTTACTTGATCACTTTTATTATTTGAGTTATTTACAAGAATATATTCATATATTGCTTATATAATTAAAAATATGCCCCCAAAGAAACAAACAGAATCTATGTATATAAAAGGCTAATATGCTAACTGTCAGTCTGGGTAATGATGTCACTTATCAACTCTCCCTAATGACAACTAGCCTCCTTGCAGTTTCTTCAGCCCAGGCTTTATAGCCAAGTGGAAACATTTCACACTTTAACCAAATGTCTGTGAAGCGTTTTCCCATGCCTCATCTCAGGTGATCCTCACAGAAGTCCAGGAGTAGGTAGATAGGAGACTCAGTGGAATCCTATTTTCTTTTTATTAACCAAAAAGTGGAGATTTAGAAAGCTTAGAAACTTGGCCTGACTAAAAAGAAGTAAAAACTGGTGGGCCTTGAAAATGACTTCAGGTTTTCTCACTATGCAGAATATAGTCAAACACTACTGCAGTTAAATATTTTACCCTTTGTTCTCTCTGTGTGATCTACAGTAATAATCTGCTTCATGTTGATATTTATTCTGTGTTGCTGACAATTACCTGAAAAAGAAGTTGGGGTGTTTTACTGGGCTGGAAAAAGTTTAGCTACATCAGAAAGCATGTCTAATTAAGCTAGTTTATTCTAACCTATCTAATAAAAGAGCAATATGCAAATTAACCATCACTCTGCTACACCCACAAGCCATACCCACTAGCCAATCAGGAGTGAGTATGCAAATTAACCCAACCAAGATGGCTGCAGCCACAGTGTGAACAGGAGGCTTGGGTTGCCCCCAGTGATGGAGGAAGCAAAGCTTTTCGCATACCCTGGCAAAACAATGCTACAATGTTTCAATTATAAAAGATAAATAAATCCCAACAAAAATGGTTGTGGCCACGGAGCAAACAGGATGCTTGGGTTGCCCCTGGCGAAGGAGGAAGCAAAGCTTTCTGCACAGCCCAGCTGGCCAAGGCCTCCACTAAAGGCTACAAAGTTTCAATTATAGAAGATAAATAAATACCAGATACCAGGGCCTTCTCTTGGGTCACTAGGGAGCATAGCCAGCCTGCAAACCACCACAGGCCCCTTGCCCAGGCCCTCCCATGCCCCAAGGGAACTCCCACCCTGATCCAGGATATCCTTCAGGGCAAACTAGCTGGCCCCCACCCGTACACCAGGCCTGTATTCTATCTAATAAAAGAGTAGTATGCAAATTGACCACCATCCCAACACACAAGATGGCTACCCCCATGTGGACACAAGATGGCCAGCAGGGGAGGGCAGTTGGGAGGGACCAGGCCTGCAGGGGAGGGCAGTTAGGTGCTAACAGGCTGGCAGGAGAGCAGTTAGGCATCAATCAGGCTGGCAGGGGAGTGGTGAGGGGATGATCAGTCTGCAGGCAGAAGCAGTTAGGGGCAATCAAGAAGGCAGGCAGGCGAGCAGTTGGGAGCCAGCAGTCCTGGATTGTGAGAGGGATGTCCGATTGTCCTACCAGGATCGGGCTCAAATGGGCGGTCGGACATCCCTCAAGGGGTCCCACATTGGAGAGGGTGCAGGCTGGGTTGAGGGACATGCCCCATACCCCCGTGCACAAATTTGATGCAACGGGCATCATATATATATGGCTAAGTTGACTTGTGCATGCGCTATACATATAAAGCTCTCGCTGGTGCCAATCGCACATGTGTTTTGATCTGTCATTGTTGATCATGAATTTAGTTGACACTTCTATTATGGAGAAAGGGCAAATACTGGTATTTAAAATATTTCTTCTAATTATTTTCCTTTCAATGTGCACAAATTCGTGCATTGGGCCTCTAGTAAATAAATAAAATAAAAAGGCCCTCATGTTCACTTCTGACAAACACGAGGTTTTGTTGCAGGAAGAAGCATAGATCTACTGCTTCTTTGGTTCTCTAACATTATATTTCTTGTTGCAAATCAATTATTCTCTGAAGGCACAATAAACAGTGAGACAGGCAGTCCTTTTAGGAGATGCAGGGATTTTAATAAATATCCAGTAAGTTCAAACCAGGCACCAGGGCCTCAGCCCTCTGATTGACCAATCCTGTGGCCAGGCAAGTGTCCACATGGATGCTTGTTTCCATATCAAGAGAGAAGGGATACCTGATGAAGGTGCCCGGTATACAAGACCACTGGGGATTTCAAAATACAGAGCATATGCTTCCAACCCAGGAATGTTGAAGCCTCATTCATAACAATATACTTCCTTTTTGTTTCCGATGCTGTGTGGGTTCAGAAATGTACTTTTTGGACACTCATAACACAGTGGGCCTCTTGATGAGGAATTCTGCAGTTCCTCCATTGAATAGCTTAATTCTAAAGTCTAATTTTCTGTGCAGTTCAGTCAAGTTTTTCCTGAATAACCACTTCACATGGAGCTAAAATGCTTGCAATCATAATTTAGGCCCAAAGTCCCCGTGGAACTGTTTCCTCTTTTGAGAGTAAATGGACAGACATTCATGGAGTTTTGTTTTTTTATTTGAAGTTTCTGGAAATGTTACCTGGTTCTTAGGAGACTCAGTGCTTGAAGCTAAATCACTATACAAGATTGAAAAAAAATCCATGGGAAGGTGTAGAAAATGTTTGTTCAGCAGTTGGAGAAAAGCAGGCCACTAAAGATGCCAAATCTTTGGTCCAATTTCAAGCACAGTGAGCAATTTGGCAGATGGGTTTACCATATTGCTAATTCGTGACCTAAAGCTTCCTCTTTTCAAAGAAGCTACACTTACATTTGCTTGATTGCAGAGATGTTTTAAGTACCTGGGTTGGTTAAGTCGCAGAGTTTGCTCTGCAGAGGAGAACAGGATAAGAGAACTCCGGACGTACAGTTGTTAAACACCAACCTATCAAATCCATTCCCCTCCATTCCTACAGCCACAGCACACCATCCCTGATGTCTTCCTCTGGATGCTCAGCAACAACAAGAGAGTGGCCTATGCCCGCATCGCTTCAAAAGACCTGCTCTACTCCCCCGTCAGGGAGCAGATGGGTAAATACTGTGGAACCATTAAGACTCATTTCCTCAAAGTAAGTCTGCATTATTTTTTTACTCAAAAACTTATGTCTGATGAGAAATCTCTGTTTTTCCTGGGTTACTCAGCATTCTTATTGTGTGTCCATATCTCTGATGCTTCCTCAAGACTTCAAAGGTCTGAGGACAACTAGAATCCCTTACCCCCTCTTGATTTAAATTGTGATTCCACAGACTGTCTTGACACTGAATATTTTCCAATTACTGTGTTACCAGACACATATAAGTTTTCTCTTTTAATCTAGTGAGTATACCTCAAGGTTATTTTAATTTTTACTGCTTTGATTACTAGGAAGAATGAATATTTTTCTATTAGTTACCTCTCTACCTATTCTCTTATGTAACTTGTCCATGGCATTTATTTTTCATGGGAGTTCTTCTGTATGTTAAAAATTTATTTCAAAGAAAATGACAAGAGGTTTACATTCCACAGAACTGCTATTTCAGGATTTCTGATGGCTTTAAATTATAAAAATATGCTAGTCTTTTTAATTGGGTCCCTGCACCCTTCATAAGGACAGGGTCCCCCAATGGCTCAGGATTGTACACCCATAGGAATGATCTCTGAATGGATTTTATTGTCTCTAACTTAAGATTTGAGCCTTTCTTGGAGACTCTGGGTATTCTGCCTCTATTATAAAGTCACTAGTAGCCCTGTGCATGAATCCGTGCACCAGTAGCTCTCTGCAGGGCCTGGCCAGTCTGCGCCTACTGCCCAGAGGCTCTCTGTGGCCCAGAGGCCCATTTGTGGCTGGGCACAGAATGCTTGCCTCATCACTGGGGTGACAAAGCAAACATTCTGCCAGGCTGCTCACGTTGCTTGCTCTCAGTGGTTACCCCCCTAGGACTGGGGGACTCTGGCGGGCTGAGAGGACTGGGCACCGTCATTTTGTGGCTATGGGCGCTGCCATCTTTGTGATGGAGTGATGGTTAATTTGCATATTACCCTTTTATTAGATAAGGTTTCTACCACAGAAGTAGACTTGGGCAAATATGGAGAAAGAGTGGTCCAAAGGCTTAATACTCAGCAATGATTGATGAGCTTTTCCTAACTCTTACTAGACTGTCCTGGCAATTCTAGTTTGGATTTCTTGCTGTAACATAGTAATTATTCTTCTACTTCCCCAGAAGGAGGGTGAGATGGTTCAAAACCATGCCCTGTGAACAATGAATGGAGAGAGAACCAAGTTTAAGTGAGATCATGTGACAACATGACAGAGACTTTAAGTGTTTGGAGGGCTACCCATCACATGAATGATGGGTTGAGTATGTGTGTATATGTAGAACGAGGACTCATGATAGAACCAGAGAATAGAACTGGGATTCATAATAACCATTATAGGGAAATATTTCTCTAAATGAAGGTTCATAATGTCATTCCTCATCCCTTTAGGTATTAGCAAAGGCTGGACAAGTATTTGATATAAATATGCAGTCAGTAGCCAGATTAGATAGCCTCTGTGCCATCCAGTTGCTAAAGTCTTCTGTAGCTGTGATGACTGACTGTTGCAGGCAGAAGAGGCAGTATGGGGTAATTGGATAATGCACGGGCTTTGAAATCAGGTGAATCTGGGTTGGAATTTGTATTCGTTTACTAGGGATGTTGTGACAAAATACCACAGAGTGGCTTAAACAACTTGAATGCATTATTTCACAGTTCTGAAGGCTGAAAGTCTGAAGTTAAGATGTCAGCAGGGCCCTGCTCCCTCTGAGGGCAACACTTCTGGTAGATCCTGGCTTGTGGCAGCATAACTCTAATCTCCCTAACCTTCTCCCTGTGTGCGTCTCTCCTCGCATGGTGTTCTTTTTATAAGAAGCCTACTCCAGTTCAACTTTATCTTACCCATACCTGTAAGGACCCTATTTCCAAATAAGGGCGTATCCTGAGGCAATGTGGTTAGGATAGGACTTCAACACATGAATTTTGTGGAAATACAATTTAATTCATAACAGAATTCCAGGGCTAATATTTCTTAGCTATGTGACCTTGGGTAAGTTACTTACCAAGTCTTTGTCTCCTGTTCTTCAGTCAAGTGGAGGTAGAATTGAAGATTAAGTAGATAAACAGAATATAGACTGTACATCGCCCAGAGTAATCACCCAATAAACACTGACATTCAAACAGATGGGCCTCCAACATCCAGAGGATGTTTCTGGAATTGTGTGCTGCCTTTATAGGGGCAAGTTTAAAAATCATTTTACACACATGATAAAAAATAACATAAAATTATAACTGTAAAAGGAAATTTTCATGCAAGTTGTTCACCACAAATACCAGGATTTTTCTTCAGCTTTCTTCATCCACAAGAAACATTTATCTTAAAAACAGCAAATCATTTCCAAAGGCCCTGTGCTAAAAATACCAGAAAATCAGTGGGCTGTTGCTCCCTCCTAAATATTTTGATGTATGCTGGCATTATTTAAAATGAGAACAAAGAATGACTGTCAAATACAGCCTGCCGGCAGACATAACTCAAGATTAAGAACCTTGGTTTACTCTTTATCTCTATTTTCCTTCTGCCATTAGGATTGCTCAGGGTGATAGCTTTGTAAATTTTGTTGAATTCAATCCCACCGACATGATGACACATCTTGGTAAAATGACTCAGAAGAACTATGTTTAGTCCTGTTGTGATTGTTGCTCCTGCTTTTAACCGCCTCCCTTCACCTCCCTTTCTACTCTTCACTGAACTGGTAAATCCCAGCTGTGCCAGGGAGACAAAGGCTCCACACACCTGTCACTCACTCCCAACTCTCAGCTGAAAATTAGGACATGCAATAAGACAACGGATGGAATGCAAAACTAAAACCTCCAGGCCAGAATTTGCTCAAACTTTATTTTACAGAACTGTTATCCTTTGAGTGGCTCCATAAACATTCCTGTTCAAATACATTTGGGAGGGTGCAGTTGAATCCCTCTCTTGGACTTTCTCAGTTCCCACGAAGGCTATGAGAAGTCCTGCAGTCAGAAACATCTTTGACGTTTACAATCCAAGCTTGCCAATAGTATTCGTCTAGAATAGCTATTTAAAATTTTAGGAAGCTACCATCCTTAGGAGCCCAGTTTGGGGAATATTAATCTAAGGAAGCAAAGATGCCTCATCTGAACACACATGGCTGAGGAATAGTAAACCCATAATGGCAGCTAGGCTTTCGTGGTCCCTTGTTCCATGGTTTTTCTTTTTCTCTAATTTATGCATAATGCTACTAACAATGCTGGAAAAGAATTCCTTGAGCTCTGAGTCCACCATCCACAAAAGCTGTTCTCCCCCTTCAGTCTCGATATCCACAGTGCCCCTAGTGGCCAAAGGGCAGTAAAGGACATTCATTCATTAACAAAAGGAAACTCTTGGTATGCACCTATTAGAGCCCAGCCAGAAGGTGACTCTGTGTCTCTGTGCTAGTTCACCTGGCATTACCTCTGGAGACCTCTTCTCATTCTTGTCCCCATCTCTACCCTGTCTTCTGTTCCGCACCCCTGGGTGAGTCTCTTCTTCTCAGACCTCTAGCTTGCTATCCTGCTTTCCCTGGGAGCAGCAGAAAGTGGTGTCTGTGTCCTGCCAGAGTGAAACCTCCAAAGGCAAGCAAATTTTTCTCTTACTAACACTGATTGAACCAACTTCAACACAGCTCATGTGAATTGGCATCCTTCTCTCCCTTGCCAAGATTTCTCTTTCTGTTAAGGCAGTGGGCATTCACCAGGACCCCAGGGGAGAGAAATGGGGCATGGGAGGTGAAAACTTTAGCCTTCTGTCTCATGAAATGTTTACACATTGGTGGTCACAGTTTTCAATGTGCTTTTGCATTCTTTATTGTTCTCTGTTTATTACCCTGCTTTGCCATGCTATTCTCAAAAAGAAAGAAGTTACTATGGATGGTCATACTACAGGGGCTCATGAGAGATAGGAGAGGGAGGAAGAGGAAGAGGTAGGGGAAGACACACCCAGCCTGGAAATGCATGTGAAGCTAAAAATGGGACAAGGCTGCTTCAAGCACCTAGCGTGGTGCTTGATAATGCTGCATGCACTCCAAGTTGGGACTTAAGTGAGACTCTGCATTGTCTTGCAAGCAATTTCAATTTGTGTGTTTCACTTTGCTTTTTAAATTTATTTTTATTTTTAATTACATTTATTGGGGTGACATTGGTTAATAAGATTATATTGGCTTTGAGCATGCAATTTTATGTTACATGATCTGTATATTGCATTGTGTGCCCACCAACCAAAGTCAGATCTTCTTCCATCAATTTATGGATGTTAAAAAGGATGCATAAACCTGCAAACTTAGGAATGCAACATTGGTTTTTGTGTAACGTTTTCACAAGATGTTACCTGAGCTTTTGGTTCTGACCATGAACATACACACACACACACACACACACACACACACACACACACACACACATTTCATAGCAGTAGAAGTGAATGCATTTTTTGGTTTGTTTGTTTTATTTCAAGAAGCAAAGTATATCAGACCAGCCTGGAGCAATGCAACATAGTAAGTTAGGAGTCTTGGTTCTTAAATACTTAAAACTGTGGTTGGTAGACCAGTAGGATCAGCACCAACAGGGAGAAATAAATGTGGAATCTCAAACTCTAACTCAGTCCTACGGAATCAGAATTTACATTAGAAACAGATGCCCAGGTAACTCTTTTTTTTTTTTTTTCAAAAGTACTTGGATATTTTAATGAACTTCCCTCCATGTAGCTTCAAGCTACCAGGACACAGGCCCCACCACACCCTTAATCTTCTCCTCGGCTCTTCTGCTGAAGAACTTGGCCTTCACAATGGCAGGCTGCTTTGGGAGCTTTCCCTTCCCCAGAACTTTGTAGTAGCCCAATCACACTACATCAATGATAGGAGCAACTCCAGTCTTGCTTTTGGCAGCATTTACTCGTGTCTGCTCACTGACCAGGGTCCACAGTTTATCAAGGTTGACAGTTGGGCAGAAACTCCGGTTCCTCTTTAAGTGGTAATGCCTCATACCAACTTTCCCAAAGTAACCTGGGTGATATTTGTCGAAGTTGATCCTGTGATGATGCAAGCCACCAGCATTACCGCGGCCCTCAGGGTGCTTCCTGTGCTTGCCGATGCGGCTGTGGCCGTGGCTCACGTGGCCCCGAAGTTTTCGGGTCTTCCTGAGTCTGGATGGCATGTTGGTGGCCGAGCTGCAAGAGGGCCCCGGGTAACTCACATCAGTGTGTGAGGACCACTCACTAAGAGTGTGGGGTCTGAACCAGGTAGAGCAGACTTGACTCTTCACTCCACCCTTGCCTCTCTCAGTGACACTGGACAATTGTCTTAACCACTCTGAAGCTCCATTTCTTTATTCTTAAAACACACACAATAAAGTTATACTTTATAGTCATAATGAAGATGAATGATTACCTATGACTTGCTAAAAGTATGCAGGTAATGGGACATTCTTTGTGGATGAAGGTACGTTAGACCAAGGCCCGAACAATGTAAGTGCTCAATGCATCTGAAATATTATTACATCATCATCATTATTACTAGAAAAATAAAGAATTCAACAAATATTTATGAATGCTTCCTAGGTGCCAAGCCCTCTTTTTTCGGCATTAGGGACATCATTGTGATATCTACAAATGGCAGAGGGATTGCTTTTATTAGAATAAGATAACCTTAGGTTCTCAATAAATATTTGTTTTATTGAACAAGTGCTTAATGCATCTTAGCTATTATTGTTGTTGTTATTTTTATAGAAGTAGTGATGAATTGAGAATTATTTTTCTTATTATAAATTTTAGGATTATAAGTTGCAGAGTGGTTGTCTTTACCAACAATAAAATGACCTTTTACCCTATTTGTAAGCTGAATAAAAACATATCCCACTCCCTAACGAATCAAACCCAAACTCCTCCACATAACCAGCAGGATTCTTCAGCCTTGTCAATGTCATTCTCTGTCTCAGCTCTTTCTTTTCGGAAAGTCTTCAGCAATGCCATCCCTGGCACAGAGTAAGCACTCACTACCAGTAAATATTTGCCTGTATCACCACTGTCAGTTCCTGCCCCATGTCTTTGTCATGCACTTCCCTCTTCCTGGGGTGCCTTCTCTACTGGTCCAACTCCAAAGTACTGAGTCTTAAAGAAGGGATGGAAGTACCTATTGCCACTTCTTTGCTCCCATAACATTACACTTGACTTTGCATTTGAGTAAGTGAATGGAAGCTGGTCTCCTGTTCCAGATGCAAGGACTGTGTCTTGGTCCCTGTGATGCCCTCCTGACTCTACTCCCACAGCAGTTCCTAGAGGCACTTGTCAGAATTGCTGAATTAAGTTTCTCAAAATCCACTTACGGCACCCACAGAGCAAGATAAGAAAGTGAACAATTATGCTCAATGCTGGATTCAGGGGCTCTCCCGGGTGGACCTTGGAAAAGTCAGAGCAAGTTGTACCCTCTCATAGTAGGATTTTGTGATTCTCTATGGAAAAGTAGTGGAGGAGAAGGAAGAGGGCAATACTGATAGGGAATCCTAAGATTCTCAGAGCGAAAGCCTTGCCAGCTATCCTGAATGTCTAGGGCCAGGGTCTCCTTAGATGGGGGCAAGGAGCCTCCTATTCCTGGTGATGGGGGAGGGGATTAGAAACAACACTGCATGAGGAAGGGGGAAGGAATGAGAAGTATTTAGCCGGGAAGAAAGAACAAGGTAGAGCAGGTAAGTTCTTCAAGCACATGGAAGCTTGACCTATGGAAGAAGCATTTGAGTTCTGACTGAAGCCAAGAGGTAGAGGCTGTTGCTGGAGCTCCAGGAACTTGGAAGGTCTGGAAAGGGAAATTTCAACTCAGTGTGGGAAGAGGCAGGTGGTGGGGGTCAGAGATTGGAGTCTAGACCTGAAGTCATCTCTCTTGGGTTCAAATCCTGGCTCTGTCCCTTAAAAGCTGAGTGGTCTTTGAAAACTCGCCTAACCTCTCTGAGCCTGATTTTTTTTTCACCTATAAAATGGGGGCAATAACCATACCTGCCTGTGAGGTTTAAATGAGGCATGGATCAGAAATGTGTAACACAGTGTCTGTTTGAGCTTCAGGCCCCACCAAAATTGCCTCCACCTCCAAGGCTGTGTATTGAGGCAACTGGGGTCATTGGTCTCATTTTGCTACCAGATGAGCTCCTGAGAACACTCTCTGAACACCCCCTGGATGTGTTCCTAGGGACCCATGAAGGACCTCGTTTCTCAAAGAGCAGGGCCCATAATCAGCTCTTTCTAATGAGGTGGGCTTCCTTGTAATCTCTCCGCAGCTTCCTAGCAGACGGCCAGCTGGCTGGTCGGTGCAGGCAAAAGTAGACGTGTACCTGTGGCTGGGCTCGGCCAGACACTCCAATGCCATTTTGGATAACTTGCCAGCCGGCTATGAAACAGAAATGTCCTCCAAAGTGGCTGTCCCCACTCAACCTCCAGCCAACCTGATCTACCAAGGTATGCTGCCCGCTGGGTCATAAGGTGTTTCTGGTGGGCTTCTGAGAAAACAGTGAGGAGGGAGACATGCATGCTGCTTGTGTGTTATTTTAAGATCAACTTACTTTTCTTATTTTAGTAGAGTTTCTAAGTTTTCCTGACCTTCCAATGTCTGATTTAAAAGAATAAAGTGAAGTCATTAGACACATCTCAAATGAAAATTTGTATTTTTGTGTTAATGGAGTGAAAACAATTTGTTTCTTTGTAGGCAGACTATGTAGGTTCAGTTTGGATTTTAAGTGAATAATGTATTTTCAGTACATATCAGTGAGTTCTCTGTTGGTATGACCTGTGGAATTAAAGCAGATTTTCCCTTTTACACGGCTTCGGGGTTTTGATCAGTCAATAGCAGGCATGTACATTTCCCAGGAAGGACCCAGTGGAAACCGGTATCAGTGAGTCAGCATGTTTCTCTAGCTTGCTTTTTGACTTGGCTGCTTCTAGAAATTCAGATTGCTTTAATAATCCTTTTTCCTTTGTAGATATTTTTCATGATTGCTATCATAATGCTTAAGTTTTACATTTTCATAATACTTAAGTTTTCTTATAAATATTACTACCTTATAGTTGCATTTTGCTTGTTTCCAGATTGCTTCAATTAGCTGCCGAATTCAGATAGAGTAACACAGATTTACCTCCACTTTGCCAGAAGCTGAGTTTTGAATTAAGCCAGGTTTCCTTCATGGCACAAGGCTCCTCTGATAATGGTTGACCTTGTCTATTAGGAGTTCAACAGTCAGAGAAGACAAGTTTATGGAGAGAACACATATCACCTCCCAAGCATTATGCCCTACACTTTATACAGAAGATTTAATTTATTTCTCACATCAGCCCTGGGTGGCTTCTTCATTTTGCAGAGTCACAAAGGATATATCAGAGATGCTTAGAAATTGCCCAAAATCACACAGCTAGTAACTGATGGAGCAAATGATATCCAGAACTTGCTTTATTTCCACTGCTTTCCATCCTGTCCTTAGAGTTTTATCTGTGGGAGAAAAATACCCAAATCAGGTTATCCTCTTATTGTTATAGACACTACCATTAGCAACCCAAGTTACCCGGTCTGTTCAGCTACTAACAATTCAGAAGAGAGGAAAGACTCTCCCCAGAGCTTTCTGGCCCTCTGCAGCATGTTTCGTGGAGTGACATAGTAGTATACTTTCCCTGCTGGGAACTTCTCAACTTTAACTTGACCTTCCCCCATTGAATCCTGCTCTACCTCCACTGTGGCCCTCTCTTTGCTTCCCATCCCCTCAAACAGGTGTGCTCGCTCCTGCCTTTAACTTCCCATGACCTCTTTCTGTATCCCTCTCAAAACACTTGGTCCTGTCTCCTGTCATTGTGATTGTGTTGTTTTGTGATCTGTTACTCTCTCTTCCTGCACCTCTCCAAGGGCAGGGGCCATCTTAACTACTTCAGAACCTTCAGAGATCAGAACTGTACCTGGTACACAGTAGGTACTCAAAATGACCTTGGCTGGCTGAATGGATGAGTAGATGAATGGAAGAGTTAAGACTTTATTGAAGCAAAAACGATTTGTAGAGAAACCCATTTCACACACACATACACACACCAGTGGAAACTGAATAATTACTAGGAATTGAAATGTGGTATTTTAGAAAGAGAAGGTGACTTTGAATGCGACAGAAATGAAACCCATTTTTTTTTTTAGCTCTATAAATGTGGGAAAGTATCTTAGCCCTCCTGTGAGCCATTTCCCTCATCTGTAGGATGGAGGTAATTATCACAGGGTTGTTGTGAAAGCACCAAGGAGAATGCCTAGCTCTTGAGTGCCATCAAAATTACCTCTTTCCTGCATCAATTTTGGTTTCGGGGGCCAGTGGTGCCGTGACTCCATTGTCTTTCTCTGGATACAGCCACAGCCGCATGTCGCACACAGACACCCACATGCCTAGAAGCCCCCTAATGCCGCCCTTTCTGCTATCTGTCCACAGACCGGCATATCTTCCAGCTGAGGGCGCACATGTACCAAGCCCGGGGCCTCATCGCGGCTGACAGCAATGGACTTTCAGACCCTTTTGCCAAAGTCACGTTCCTTTCCCACTGCCAGACCACAAAGGTAACCAGGGCAGCCGCCTGCCTTCTTCCTGGGCCCACGGCCAATCCGCAGCAGACCCTGGGAAAGAAAAGGCCAGGGCACATGGAAAGTTCCCATGTCTCTGGGCATGTAGACATTTCAGACTCAAAATCACGGAAGGATGGACATGAGGTCGGTATTCCAGTGTGACCCACTGTCCTACAGCCAAGAGAGCAAGTCCCCGAGGCAAAGGGAGGGTGGCAGGAAAAGCTGAACCGGGCACCTACAGATCCTGCTGAAGTGCCAAGCACAAGGCCAAGTTCGGTGGGGAATGAACGAACGGGAAATCAACACACAGACACGTGACTGAGGGGTCTTGGTGGGGGAGATTTTTCAGCTTTTCGGACAGGAAGCTTACGCTGGCCTGTCGCTTTGCACTTACCAGCTGAGGAGACTGTGTGTACTTTGAACATCCCTTCCATTCAGTGTGTCTTTCTTTTGTAAAATACAGCTTCCTGATAGATGCTGTGAGGCCTGATGGAGATGGATCCTTTCCTCTGTGCTCTCTCCCTTTTTTGTACACTGAGTGCAGAAATGTGAAAAGGGTTCTTAATAAGCGCAAGTCCACTAGGCTTGCTCATCAGAAAGCATTTGCTAGGACTTACTCTGTTCTCTGAGAATGGGCTGTTCTGAGAGAGGGAATCTCTGTAAAGGATTTGCTTGTCTCTGGGAGTGAAGACAGAGGACACAGAGAGATCTGAGGTTTCATTCCAGCTCATCTCTTTTCTAGCTGCATTGACTTACTAAACCTTGGTCTGCCATCTTAAAATAGGGCTATTGTGAAGAAGCAAAGTTAAGAGAATAGGTAATTGATGAATGGTGGCCATTACGTGGGTTGATGTTACGAAGGCTGACATTTCTTCCCAAAGTGAAGCCGTGATCTGGGTGACAGGTGAGATTACATTTTCATTTATGACATGCGGACCGGGATCATAATGTGAACCAGTGGTGTGTCCTTTTCACCAGCGCCTGTGGGGTGTCTGCTCTGTGCCAGGCCCCATTCTGGGCTCAGGAGAGTAGGGAGGGAGGGAATGGGGAGGGTGGAGCCAGCCCCTGCTCTGCATATGTGTGATCTGGGCATGGAAATAGTCCTCCAGACAGATAGCTACCCTGTGATAAACCCTGAATTGCTGGGTCTCCAAGAGGCACTGAAGAAAAGGCTTAGCTCTGTCTAGGAGGAAAGTCAAGAGAGACCTCAGAAGGAAGTGACTCCATTCTAAAAAATGAGTGTGAAAACAAGGAATGTGCAGAATGCTCTGCTTTCTGTCCTGAGAGAGAGGATTTGATAACAAAATTGTATTTGCTCACAAGTGAAGAATCACCAGATATCCCCCATCCTCAGTTTGTCCTTCCATAAAATGGAGACAATGTTAGCATCTGCTTGGTAAGGTTGAAGGAGTTTGGCAGCCTGGGCTTTGGTACCAGAGATCCAGATCAAATCTCAGTTCTGCCACTTGTTGGCTCTTGACAAGTGAGCCTGAATTTCCTGGTCTGTAATATGAATGGATAACTGGGCGCACCTCCCAGAGGCAGTGTGAAGGGCAGCAGCTGGCACAGAATGAGTGCTCAATGAAGGCCAGCTGCACTCCTGTGAGGATGGAGTGGAAATGACATATTAAATGCTTAGGGTATTAAACATCATAGGGGCTCTACCCCTGAAACTTGTTTAAGTGTCTGCAGGTCAGGGATCTTTTCATCCACAAGCATCTAGCACTTAGAAGTACATCGGTTTACCTTGTCCCTTGAATGTGGAGTGAGTGAGCAGTGATGGTGAGGCTGTGTTCTCTTTGCCATTCATAGGTATCCATTGAGTGCACCTCGGAACCCTCACACCCTGGCTGAGTGACCCTTCACTTGTCTTTCCGCCCCACCCTCCAGGTCATTTCCCAGACCCTCTCCCCAACCTGGAACCAGATGCTGCTGTTCAATGACCTGGTGCTGCATGGAGACCACAGGGAGCTGGAGGAGTCGCCGCCCTTGGTGGTGGTGGAGCTGTATGACAGCGATGCGGTGGTGAGCGCCCGGACAGTGCTGACTGCACTTTGTTTTACTTACGTTATTTAACCAGCCTGTTAATGCTCAGGACCCGGACGTGCCTGGCAACAATCCCCACAGGGAAAGCAGTGCATTGCAGAACCAGGAAAATGGGTGGTGACCATTTGCTGCACTAAAGGGTTTTTCACTTAGAGTTCCCTTTACATTGCAATTATAATAGGATCTGGGTCACGGAGCTTGGATTGTCACACACAGGTTCAGGAGTAGGATATTTTATAGTGCAACCCCCATGTGTGCCCAGCCCCAGCTGGTTCCATGTCCCATTGCTGCGTAACTACAATGTGAATGCCTTTTGAAAACAGGAGGTGTTTACTGATCTTGCTTGGCTGGAAGAGAAATGGATGAGTATTGACACCAATTCAGCCTTTGTAGCTGGGTCTTTATTTTTTTCTTGGTTGTTACTTATGAAACCTGCAACAATGCATTCATCTCTATCCCATTTTTGTTATGATGTTGACCAGACCTCTTCCTCTCCAAAGATGTCTGTGTTCTGAAACATTAGATAGATTCAAAAGCTTACTGGAGATTTTTTAAAAATAACAAATCAAATCTTCTTTTTAAATTAAGAAGTCTAAAATGAAAGGCAATGTTTATTTATTTTATTTGCTGTCTCTACTTCCTCGGGAAGTTGCAGAAACACAAATATATTAAATACAACAGCTGTTCCAAAAAGCCTTCCTAAAGCTTCTTCAGCTCAGAGCATGCTGGCAGCTCTGACCTTGACCCAAGGTCAGAGGAAATTAGGATGGGAAAATTGTAGAAGGTGAGCAGGTACCTTGGAGAGCACAGATCACCCTCTTGCTTCCTAGAGAAGGAAAAGGAGACCCAGAAAGGTCAAATACCTTGTTCAAAGGTCACAGCTAGCTGAGGCAGAGTCAGGACTTGAACCCAGCCTTTTATGCCTACTCTTTCTGTACTTACATGTGGGTGTAACTGTATGCTTTTAGAAATACATACTCTACTTCTCCATTCCTCCTCCTCCTTCTCCTTCTCTTTTATCTCTGTCTCAGTGCAACCTCCCCTCCCCCCCCCCAATGAAAGTTGGAGCTAAATGTATATATTTATGGAATGTAAGTTCTACACTTGGGGGTATAGTATAGATTTTCTGTAGAGACAGTCACAAAACACACACCTTTTTAATTTAGTTCCTAGCAGCATGGTTCCATTTCTAAGTATTTTTATTTGAAGACCAGTAACAACAATTAAGCATCTCTGAAAACTCTCCCTAAACCAGCCCACTCCATGGGCTTCCCTTGGCTGTCTTTGCTGTTTAGACTTCTTCTAGATCTCTATTCTGTGCTCTCAGGCTCCACCCAAGCCAAACTCTTTATGGAAAAATAAGCTTCCATTCTCTCAACTAAAGGAAAAGGAAATGTAGGAGAGATAAACTCCTGAGCATTTTGCACTTTCCTCCGGGGAGATGCATGTGGACATGCACAGGTTCTGTTTCACTGAAGGTTTAGCTGCCCGGGGCCCGCAATCTTCAGGGACAGCCCGATTATGAGATTCTGACTCTGCCACACATGCAATTTCAGTGTAGAGCTTTCTCTCCTTACTCCGGGTCTTGTGCTCTCATTGGGGTCTGCTGGCTGTCTATAAAATGAGATCAGATTTTGCAAATTTGTTGCTTGGACTTACATTTACTTTTTTGCTTCCAGGACCAATTTTAATTCTTCTAAGCTAGATCATGGGCAAAATAAGTATAGGGCACATCACCTCAGCTGCCCTGCCTGTACCCAGATTAGAACCAGGTCTTACCCTTCCAGTGGATACCAGCAGGCGACTGTTTCTGAGTGTGGCTGGACTAACCCCCATTTCCACCTTACCTAGGCTTCCTCCTACAGCCAGCAAGCCACGTGCTGCTTCATGAGTCCCAAGGCAACGAAGCCCTGCAACTGCTCAAACCCAGCCCCAGCCCCAGCTTTCACTTGATAAATGTACCGAGTGCTTGCCCTGTGCCAGGGGACACAGCAGTGAATAAAACAGGCAAACCTTCTTGCGTGGAGCTTACATTCCAGGAGGTCCTGAGATAAACAGCAAGCAAAGCAGCCCCAGGCTCTGGCCCCATGCTGCTCCTCGGGGAGTGTGGGCCCATGCTCCTGGGAGCAGGTGTGGTAAGAGGCAGGAGATGGTACCATCTAATAGTTCTTAAACTTATGGACCAGCAGGAGATGGTACCATCTAGTAGTTCTTAAACTTATGGACCACTCCATACTTAAAAATAAAAATCAGAGGCCCCATGCAGACGAGCCAGGGAGGGACCTCGGTGGGAGGTTGACTGCTGACCCCTGAGGAGGGAGCTGGCCCTCAGCTCCCCTGGGAAAGGGGCCACTTCCGTCGCCACCCACCCCTGGTTCCCTGTATCAGTTGGGAGAGGAGGCTACAGTGGCAGGGCAGGCTCAGAAGGAAAAGTTGCTAAAGCCAGGCAGTTCCCTCCACCCCTCCCTCCTCCTTCCCTCATCACAGTGGCTAGACCCCAGGGGAAAGAAGAGGAGGGGAGCAAGATAAACCCTTGTGTCGAAGGCTGACTTTCAGTAGATTGTAGTGAGGAAGCTGCTCTGCTACATAGAAACCCTGACCCATCCGGTCTCTAGGAATGGTTTAGCCAATGGGGGCCGCCAACCAGGGGGAGGGGCAGAGGCAGGTTGGGACAGCTCCTGCATTGTGTCTGCCTCCTGGTGGTCAGTGCATGTCAGAGCATGGTCCTAAGGGTCGCTTAGGCTTTTATATATAAAAACTAGAGGCCCAGTGCATGAAATTCATGCACGAGGTTGGGGGGTTTGTCCCTCAGCCCAGCCTATACCCTCTCCAACCTGGGACCCACCAGGATCGGGCCTAAACAGGCAGTTGGACATCCTTCTCACAATCCAGGACTGCTGACTTCAAACTGCTCACCTGCCTGCCTTCCTGATTGCCCCTAACTGCTTCTGCCTGCCAGCCTGATCACCACCACCCTGCCAGCCTGATTGATGCCTAACTGCTCTCCTGCCAGCCTGTTTGCTCCCAACTTCCCTCCTCTGCCGGCCTGGTCACCCCTAATTGCCCTCTCCTACAGGCTTAATCACTCCCAACTGCCCTCCCTTGCAGGACTGGTTCCTCCCAACTGCCCTCCCCTACAGGCCATCTTGTGGTGGCCATCTTGTGTTCACATGGAGGCAGGATCTTTGACCACGTGGGGGCAGCCCTCTTGTGTGTTGGAGTGATGGTCAATCTGCGTATTACTCTTTTATTAGATAGGATAGAGGCCTGGTGCATGGGTGGGGGTCAACTGGTTTGCCCTGAAAGGTGTCCTGGATCAGGGTGGAGGTTCCCATGGGGCATGGGGCGGCCTGGGCAAGGGACCTGTGGTGGTTTGCAGGCCGGCCACACCCCTCAGCGACCCAAGTGGAGGCCCTGGGATCTGGAATTAATTTATGTTCTACAATTGAAACTTTGTAGCCTGGAGTGGAGCCAAGCCTTCTGCTTGATCTGTGGTGACAGCCATTTCTGTTTGAAACTTTGTAACCTAAAGTGGAGGCCTAGGTTAGGGCTGCAGAAGTTTGGCTTCCTCCATTGCCCTGGCAACCCTAGCCTCTTCTCTCTCTAGCTCCGTGGCTGTACCATTTCTGTTGGGATTATGTATCTTTTATAATTGAAACTTTGTAACATTGAGTGGAGGCCTAGGCTGGCAAGGGCAGGCAGAAAGCTTCGCTTCCTCCGTTGCTGGCGAAACCCAAGCCTCCCTCCTGCTCTCAGTTGGTGGCAACCATCTTGGTTGGGGTTTATTTGCGTAATTTGCTCCTGATTTGGCTGGTGGGCATGGCCGGAGGTATGGTCAATTTGCATATTAATCTTTCATTAGATAGGATATGTTAACACCCTCTTTTACTACCAAGAAAAATAGTGTAGAGCTGCTCTGTTACTTAAGCATATTGTCCTTTATCATAATCATCATCATCTTACCATGAATTGAACACTCATTATATACCAGTCACTGTGCAAAGCACATACATCATTACATCAACCATCATGGCCTTATTAACAGATAGTAGTTTGAACTACATTTTAGGCATAAGGCTAAAAAAATGTTGAGTGAAATGGCCCAAGGTCAGACCCCAAAGCTCACATTTCTGACCACAATAGTTTCCTGTCCTAGAGAGCTTGTGGAATGTTTGGTGCGACCTTGTTTCTCCTTTTCCCCTCCAAGGCTACCCTAGGTAATTATTTTATTTTTTAATATATTTTTTAATTTCAGAAAGGAAGAGAGAGGGAGAGAGAGAGATAGAAACATTAGTGATGAGAGAGAACCACTGATTGGCTGCCTCCTGCACACCTTGGGCATGCACCTGGCTAGGAATTGAACTGTGACCTGGTTTATAGTCAAAACTCAACCACTGAGCCACACCAGCTGGGCTCCCCTAGATGATTGTTTTAACTTTATTTCACTGAGCTCTCTGTGCTGAGGAGAGGGAACCCCTAAGATAATCTTGGGTCAGGGAACCCTCTTAGAGTCTTCCCTGGGAGCCCAGTCCTTGGAAAGGTGTATGAGGGCAGCAGCAAGAGGCAGACACTGAGGCTGATGGTTTTGTGAAGATTATTTACAAAATTGTGCTGATGCAGCTCAGGACCAGGTAGGTGGCAATCAGGGACAAAAGTCACTTCTTTTCTGCCTCAGGGAAAGCCGGAATATTTGGGAGCCACGGTGGCTGCCCCTGTCGTGAAGCTGGCTGACCAGGGCTACGTGGCGCCCAGGCTGTGCTATCACCCCATCTTCTGTGGGAACCTCTCTGGAGGGGACCTCCTTGCTGTGTTCGAGCTGTTACAGGTGAGTGAGGTGGAGGTGACACCAGTACTGGTAGTCGTCTATCCAGTCCACCTGGCCAGGGAATTGGCCTTCCTGGAAGGACACATCCTTGAAACTGTGTCCAGTTCCTCCCTGCTGTTCTGGGTCTGGAGGTGCCACCTAAGAACACAGACCATTCCCAGCACCCCTTCACTAGAATCCCAGGATGGACTGTTCTTACGGGTTTAGCCAAAAATGCTTGAACAGCCCTCTGTACAAGTCCTTGAGCAGTCTATGAACCATGAGAGGGTAGCAAAGAGGAAGGGAGCAAACATTTGTGGGGCTTACCATGTGCCCAGCATTGTGTTTGCTGCCTCACACGCCTTTCATCACACCAGACCTCCCTCCGTTCTGCTGAGATAGGTATTATGATTTCCATTTCACAGGTAGTACACGCATGGCAAATTATAATCTGTACACCTGAAAATTATATACTGTTATTCCCCAATGTTTCCCCAATACATTTAACTTTTTATTTATTTTATTTTATTTTTTACATTGTACTCTTTATTTTATTTTTAATATATTTTATTGATTTTTTACAGAGAGGAAGGGAGAGGGTTAGAGAGTTAGAAACAACAATGAGAGGGAAACATTGATCAGCTGCCTCCTACACCCCCACCCAGGGATGTGCCCACAACCAAGGTACATGCCCTTAACTAGAATTGAACCTGGGATCCTTCATTCCACAGGCCAACGCTCTATCTACTGAGCCAAACCATTTAGGGCTACATTTAACTTCTTAAAAAATATTTTTTTATTGATTTCAGAGAGGAAGGGAGAGGGAGAGATAGAAACATAAATGATGAGAGAGATCATTGATCAGTTTGCCTCCGGCACAACCCCTGCTGGGGATCAAGTCCACAACCAGGGCATGTGCTCTGACTGTGAATTGAACCATGACTTCCTGGTTCATAGGTTGATGCTCACCCATTGAGCCACAACAGCAGGTAATTTAAAAAAATAGGAAGCTGAAAAGCTGAGGCTCAAGGTTAATTGAATTGGATTCAGTTATCCACTCTTTTCATTACACAAAGCTTCCTGAAGTGCTCTGAGTGTGAGTCCCCTAGTCTGTCACTGAGGGCCAGACCTACTGACCACTTCAGGTCCTCTGAGGGCTCTGGCTCTCTCCATTCCACATCTGCCTCTCCCCCTCTTTCACTCCTCCACAGTGAGCACAGAGGTGAGACCCTGCTGCCTGCTGACTGCTGAATTAATAGGGGAAGCATTGTCAGAAGCAAGCAGCCTAAGAGATAAAATTCATTAGGGTTCCATTAGAACTTCTCATTTGATTACTTGTTCAGAAAGTAATTTGATCATCAGTGCAGCTGTCTTTGCCCCTGCATCTTGTACATGCTGAGAGACAGGAGCTGGAAATGCCTTCATCTGTCTCCCACTGCTCTCAGTTTTCATCTGTGATGGCCTCCTCAGCCTTTCCATCTCCTTTTCTGAAATACTCCCCCACCTCAGAAGGATTTAGTACCTTGGTGTTTCGATGCCCCAAACAGAATTCATGATCTCTATTTCCCATTCCTGCCCAAGCTAGCTGCCTCCTCCCCACCCCTGTCTTCCCCGCCCTGGCGCATGGCCCTACTCTTCTCCCAGACTCTGCCTTGAAAATTCAGACTCAGCTTTAATTCTTCACTCTGGACCTAGAGCCAGGCCACACTGTTCCTTGGACTGCTTCCCTCTTCCCTGTTCTCACAGACCCTGCTTCCCCTCAGGACTGATGCATTGGCCTCTTTTCCCGGTATTTCAGCCTTTTCCCTGCCCTTTTCTTGTTCATTTTATCCTCCACGGTTCTCCCAGAACACAAGTGGACCACACCACTCTTTTCTTCAGAAATCATCAGTGGCTCTCTGCTGCTTATTACCTCCAGAAACATCCCCAAATCTGTTTTAACACCAAATGCAGACACTACAAATAAGGGAAATGAAATTTGGGAACTGCCTCAGATTATATCCCTCATGGGATTTGGAAATGTCCATTACCATGGTGAGGACGCTGAGAAGATCTAGGATTTCCCAAAGGTTTTTGACTATGAAACTTTTTATTCTTTGCATAATAACTCTTTATTGTTGTTCACACACACAAAAAAATCTGGCCCATAAGAAATTATAGGTTGTCATTTAAATTCTCCCCAAATTTGGCTTCCAGCTGTTTTTCAGCCTCACATCTCAACATAAGACTCTACACACACTATGGCCTCTTTATGCCAGGCTACTCTGACTCATGCGATTACCCATTAGGAAATGTCTCCCCACTCTGCCCATCCCAACCTCCACATTCCACTTACCTCTTTAGGGAAAAGGTCATCATCAAATTCAAAGCCAGAGATGCCTCCTCCAGGAAGCTTTCCCCACCCCGCCAAGTCAAATGCTTTCTTCTGCCCCACAGCACACTGCCTCTTTCCTGTTTAATTCGGGCTATAGGAAGGCCATTTGTTTACATGCATGACCCTGAGAGTGGCAGCTCTCTGACTTTTGCACCCTCGGCCCATCCCAGCCCTGTAGGGGGCCCTCCTTGGAGGTCCTGATATTTTATCTCTACTGGGATGTTACAACAACTTGGCTTTTGGGCCAGCTTATCCTGCCCACCCCTGATTCTTACCATTTTGCCTTCATAACAATTCTTTATCTTTCCCTGGCCCCATGGAGACACTACACACCATGTACTTTTATAAACCAGCAGCTGCCCCATTTCACTGTGAAAGCATTTCAGCTTAGCTGGGAGCAAAGCCGTTTAATCTCCACCACGCAGTGAGCTAGCTGCACAGCCTGGGTTGTACATTAAGGGCATCTTTCAAGCACTCGTGGAACAAAGCTTCGTCAGGCCAACATTTCAGCAGCCCCGGGATGAGCAAATAGACATGCGGAGCTTTGTAAAAACCACCCAGAGCACCGTCCTCTGCCCCATCCCAGCTGTTCTGCGCCTTTACCTCTGGAACTCGAGGGGCAATTAGCTTTCTCAGTGAGGCAAATCGCTCACCTCTTCACCGCCAGGCAGCGCAGGCCATGCATCCTCATTATTTCCTCCCCTATCTGGTCTGGTTCACTCTGAACCTTCATTGTCTGAGCCTGTTTGGCATTCACCGTGTCTGCTGTCTGCTTTTTTTCTGAGCTTTCTTATAATTGAATTGACCACATCTGCCCTTGCCAACTAGAATATGTCTGTGACAAAGAAAGGGTGATATATTTGTGCTGTGCAGGTTGTGGTGAGCAATTAGGCTTTGTCGGGCATATGGAGCTAACGTGTCAGGCAGCCAATAAACATTTATCAAGAGCCCACTGGATGTGGAATGCCAATTGTGGGACCGGGAGAATGAAATGAAATAAACAAACACCTCTAGGCCAGACAAACACCTCCCCCCTTCCCCAAAACAATGCTCCATAGAACATCTGACTTCCAAGGCACTCAGAGATCATCTGGCCCAATATCGGAGGCCTAGGGAGGGAAAGAGACTCATGCAGGGTCACACAACAGAGTCCGGTGTCCAGGCTCAGTCATGAATTTCTGCACTAAGCTTCTATAGAGGACACGCTACGTTCCAAGGACTGAAGGGTAGGAGAATGGCCCCAGTGGCTGGGATCAAATCAGGGACAGCTTCTTGAAAGATACCTGTGTTGAGCCAGGTCTTGAAGGCAGTGCTTAGTGGCCTGCACAAGGGAGGAAGACCCTTTCTAAGTCCTTTGTGTGAGATTTTATTAAAATACTAGACGCCTGGTGCATGAAATTCATGTGTGGGTTGGGAGGGGGCAGCCTGTCCTGTTCCTTTGCACAGTGCAGGAGCCCCAAGATCGATTGCCCCATCTGGGGCTCCTCAATGGATTGCCCCAAAGAGGTAGACCAGAGCCCCAGGACCCACCTCGGAGCCACGGGACCCCTGGTCTCACCTCATGGAGCTGTGGGACCTGCCTCTGCGCATGCCACTCACACAGCATCAAGCCCCTACCCACCTGTGCACACACGCAGCCCCATCCACCCGAATGTGCCCGCTGTGCATGCAGCCTCCAGGTGATCTCTTGTTACAGTGTGAGGGTGTCATGACCACATAGGCTTTTATTAATAGGACTAGGGCCTGGTGCATGAAATTCGTGCACTGGGGGTGGGTGGTCCCTCAGCCCAACCTGCCCCCTCACACATACACGGAGCCCTCAGGGGATGTCCTACTGATGGCTCACCCCCGGCCTGCCCAAGGCCAAAAGCCTCTGGCCGCTGTCCTTGGGCAGGGGACCTTGGCCAGGGGACTCCAGTGAACCCATCACCCTGTGATCTGGGCCCATCACTGGCTGGCCCTGTCCCCGGCCCAGCCCTGCCTGCCCAAGGCCTCGCCAAGAGGCCTTTTCCCTGCGGCCTTGGGCACCCACCCAGCAAAGCGATCACCCTGTGATCTGGTCCCATCGCTGGCTGGCCCTGCCCCCGGGCCGTCCTGCCATAGGCAGCAGCCATCTTGGTTGGCTGTTAATTTGCGTATCACTCCTTATTGGCTTGTGGGTGTGGATTATTGGGTGTAGCAAAGGTACGATCAGTTTGCATATTACTCTTTTGTTAGATAGGACTAAAGGCCCAGTGCATGAAATTTGTGCACAGGGTGCGGGGATGTCCCTTAGCTCAGCCTGTACCCTCTCCAATCTGGGACTCCTCAAGGGATGTCCAAATGCCCATTTAGGCCCAATCCTACTGTAGGTTTGGGCCTAAACGGGCAGTTGGACATCCTTCTCACAATCCAGGACTGCTGGCTCCAAACTGCTCACCTGCCTGTCTCCCTGGTTGCCTCTAACTGCTTCTGCCCACCAGCCTGATCACCCCATAACCACTACCTTGCCAGCCTAATTGATGTCTAACTGCTCCCCTGCCAGCCTGTTTGCCCCCAACTTCCCTCCTCTGCCAGCCTGGTCACCCTTACCTGTCCTCCCCTGCAGGCTTGATCACCCGAAACTGCCCTTCCTTGCAGGCCTGGTCCCTCCCAACTGCCCTCCCCTGCTGGCCTGATCTCCCACAACTGCCCTTCCTTGCAGGCCTGGAACCTCCCAATGGCCCTCCCTTGCTGGCCATCTTGTGGTGGCCATCGTGTGTCCACATGGGGGCAGGATCTTTGACCACATGGGGGCAACCCTCGTGTGTTGGAGTGATGGTCAATCTGCAAATTACTCTTTTATTAGATAGGATAGAGGTCTGGTGCATGGGTGGGGGCCAGCTGGTTTGCCCTGAAGACTGTCCCAGATCAGGGTGGGGGTTCCCTTGGGGTGAGGGATGGCCTGGGCGAGGGGCCTGTGGAGGTTTGCAGGCCAGCCACACCCCCCAGTGACCCAAGCAGAGGCCCTGGGATCTGGGATTAATCTATGTCTACAATTGAAACTTTGTAGCCTTCTGCCTGCTCCAGGGCGGCAGCCATTTCTGTTTGAAACTTTGTAGCCTAGAGTAGAGGCTTAGGCCCAAAATGGCAGGCTGAATGCTTGGCTTCTTCTGTTGCCAGGGAAACCCAAGCCTCTATTCTCTCCAGCTCAGTGGCTGCTGCTATTTCTGTATCTTTTATAATTGAAACTTTGTACACTGGGGCAGGGAGGGGGGCAGGTGGGGACATGTGTTGGGGGGTAGGATAATGGGGGGAATAAAAACCAATGGGAAAAAGAAAAGAAACTTTGTAACATTGAGTGGAGGTCTAGGCCCACAACGGCAGGCGAAAGCTTGGCTTCCTCTGTTTCCGGCGAAACCCAAGCCTTCCTAACTGCTCTCAGTGGTGGCAGCCATCTTGGTTGAGGTTTATTTGCATAATCTGCTTCTGATTGGCTGGTGGACGTGGCTGTGGGCATGGCTTGTGGGTGTGGCGATCAAATTTGCATATTACTCTTTTATTAGATAGGATTATTGTGCTCCTGCTGTTTGGTTAACTCCACATGCACAGGAAATGACATATTTTCATCCTTAGAGGCTTGCCTCTAACATACTTCATTTTCTGTTTCACTGATTGAGCTTGTTTCTATTGGACTAACCAGGAATCTCTGCAACAATATGGTGGATAGTTAAGTCCCAAAGGGTCAGCTTCTGTCCAAGCCTCTTCCCAGTCCACTGCTAGAGTTCCAATGTCATTTTATCAAGTCTCAAGGAGCTAGCTACTTTCCTTCCACCACCCCCCATCTTACAGAGAGCTCATTAACCTATTAAATTTGTGGCACATTAAGCGCTCACTAAATGAGGGTCACCCTTGTGAATGAATGCACTTGCCAGTTAATAAATAAGTGTAGTAAAATGCACCATCTTGATTGCATTTTAAGCTGGGAACATTGTCTTTGCTAAATGTTTTTATGGAGGAAAGGGTTTTAATCAGTTGCATAATTTGGCTGGTGATGATAACAGGTGAATGAGGAAAAAAATAAAAGGAAGCAACTCATATTCATCAGTGAGCCACAGGTATCTCACTGGGTGGGACAGTCCCAGAAACATCCTCTTTCCCTCGTTCTCCATTTTCCATCAGTGACCCCAGTCCAGCTACACATGAAACATGCATACCCTTCCTCGCCATCCCCAATAACACGTCCAGGTCCCAGCATTCATCAGCTCCTGCCTAGATTGTTATCCAGCCCAGCAGTCACCAACCTTTCAGACCTCATGGACCACTGATCCAGCCTGTCTGTAAGTGAAGTAGGGCAAGGAATTAAGGAATTTTAATTATGAGAATGTCTTTCTACTGAAATGAGACCTTTCTGCCTATGCATACCTTCTATTCATGGGTCATTTTTTATTTTTCAATTTACAGTTGACACACACTATTACATTAGTTCCAGGCATAGAGCATAGTGATTAGATATTTATATAACTTATGATGTGACAACCCTTCTAAGTCTAGTACCAAACTGACACTGTGCATGGTTATTATAGTGTTACTGACTGTTCCCTGTGCTGTACTTTATATCCCTGTGACTGTTTTAATAACTGCCACTTCATACTTCTTAAATCCTTCTGAGAAAGACAAACACCATATGATTTCAGTTACAAGTGGAATCTAGAAAATAAAAGAACAAACAAAACAGAGACAGACTCACAGACACAGAGAACATATTGGCAGTTGCCGGATGGAAGGAGGGTTGGGGGCCAGGTGAAAAACAACTGTCTTACGGATAAGATCCTTGCCTGCCCTTGACCTTCTAACCAGCGATTGTTCTTTGTGGTAGGTCCCTTCATCTGGGCTGCAAGGGCTCCCTCCCTTTGACCCACCAGATGTCACCCAGATCTACCCAGTTCCTGCCAGCATTCGGCCAGTGCTGAGTAAATACCGAGTGGAGGTAGGCGTAGGGAAGGGTCGAGTTGATCTTTGGGACTAAAGGGCAGTGGTGTGTTGCACAAGGGGAGTTGTGGGGTGGGAAGGAGACATAGTTGATCAGATGGGCCCTCGAGTTGCTGTTCAGTCCTTTCCTGGAAGAACGTACTGTAGTTCCAGGTAGTCTGTGGATCTTCTTGCTGGCTCCTCCATGGGCCTTAGAGTGACAGCTCTGCTGGTCCTCTCTTCAGGTTCTCTTCTGGGGAGTCCGAGAGATGAAGAAGGTGCAGCTGCTCTCGGTGGATCGTCCTCAGGTTCTCATCGAGTGCGGGGGACAAGGAGTCAAGTCCTGTGTGATCCAGAGCTATAAGAACAACCCAAACTTCAGCATTCAGGCAGATGCTTTCGAAGTGGTGCGTGCACCTCGTCCCCCACCTGCTCCTGCCCTTCATTATCATAGGTTGATTGTCTTGGGGAGATGTTTTGGAGTTTGGGCTGCCCCCGGACCTGCAAGGAAGAACAGTCTAACTTAGTGAAAAGCCAGAAGTTCAGAATGAGATAAAATAGACTTTTTTGTTGTTTGGTTTGTTTGGAAAGGTTCCAGGTTAGATCATACAGTTGATCAAATCAGGTTAACAGTGGTCCCCAAAGTGCAGTGCCCACAACCTTCATCAGCTTCAGCATCAGCATTATCTGAATCTTTCAAAAACACAAATTCTCAGGCCTACACCACACCCACTGAATCAGAAACTGTTGGGGGCTGGGACCCAGATAGTTCTGGCATAACAAACCCTTTGATACATATTAAAGTTTGAGAACCACTGGCTGAGAACATACCCTCACAAAACTCATTTTAATAGTTAGATTATATATATATATATATATATATATATTGTTTTTATATATATTATTGGTTTATATATATATATATATATATATATTATTGGTTTTTACAGAGAGGAAGGGAGAGGGATAGAGAGTTAGAAACATCAATGACAGAGAATCACTGATCCGATGCCTCCTGCACACCCCCTCTGGGGATGTGCCTGCAACCAAGGTACATGCCCTTGACCAGAATCAAACCTGGGACCCTTCAGTGTGCAGGCCGATGCTCTGTCCACTGAGCCAAACTGGTTAAGGCAATAGTTAGATTTTTAAAAATTATTTATGCATAAAATGGCAGTCGTTTACATGTGAACTTATGCTTTCTCCACTGTGTGACTTTTTTTTTTTTTATCATCTGTCCTTTTGTTTCAATATTGCAACATACATTTTTGTGCTCTGATTTGGAGCTAATTGTGAAGAGTTTGCTTTGTCCAGCCCAGTCAATGCCAATGGACACATATGCTAAATCAGCAAAGATTAGAATGAAAGAATGTGCATCTGTGTGCAAACATTTCACACAGCTTTGCTGAGTTTTGGGGGAGGGAGATGGAGGAGCACCAGAGAAACAAGTGGGCCCCTCTCACAGCTCCATTTTGAATGGCTCCCTTTTGTGTCTTGGGCCTGGGTACACATCTCTTTGAGATGAGAGCTCTGGTGAATAATGACAAAATGAGACAATTGACAACTACTACCATTAGAAGTGTGGGATTTTTGCAGTTTAAACCCCAGATGAACTGTTGGTGCTGCTCTTCCCATTTTGGGTCATCATTCCTTGGCTTGGGAAGGCACTGCTCCAGACTTGTGGCAGGCTGGAAGAAGAGAATGACAAGGCAGGGACAGAGAAGGAAGGGTGTCAGGCTTACTTTGGTCCTGCCCTCAGACAGGTCAGCAGGGCGCCAGCAGCCAGGTTCAGCCTAGGCAGTGCCCTAACCCTGTGCTGGCCTCTCCCTGCAGGAACTGCCTGAGAATGAGCTGCTGCACCCGCCCCTGAGCATCTGCGTGGTGGACTGGAGGGCTTTTGGGAGGAGCACCCTGGTGGGCACCTACACCATCAACTGCTTGAAGCAGTTCTTGTGTAAATCCAGGGAGCCCCTCGCCCCCTCCTCACAGGTGGACGGAACCCAAGCTGGGCAAGGTAGGAAGCTCCCCTTGGTTCTAGGGCTATGGACTGCTATGGGACCTGCACAAAGATGCTCCCACCTGCCCCCTGGTCAACTGGATCTTTCTGAAGAATTTGCTCCTTAAGTGCCACCTCTGCTTCGTTAGTTGCCAGATTCTTGTTTTAAGAATGGCATTGAGGTCAACTCCTCTGAGAAGCCTTCCTCAAGCTCCCACCTGCCTCTACTCCCTGACAGTTTTCTCTGCTTGATGTTACTTCAATTTGGTCTGTTTCAGATCTCAGGTGCACAGAGTTGAATTAATTACACTTTTCAGTTCATGATGTGCAATTATCATCAGTCTGTTTAAAGCTGCTCATTATATCCACTGTCCCCCATGCATTATTCCCATCCCCACTTGCACTTCCCTCCCCACTGTAGGCCCCACACCACCAATTCTTATACAATGTAAATCTGTTTTATTTAAGGTTATGAAATGGTGCCAGAACCTTCATTTGGTTTTCTACTCTTTTCATCAAAGCTGTTTTAAGATCTGTCAATACTGCTGTGTATACATTAGCTTGTTACCAATGCCCATTGCATCTACCTCAATTTGCTTTTCCTTTTCCCTTATATTAAACTCCAGGCTGCCTTCAACTTCCTACTTCCATAAACAATGCTGTGATAAATGATCTCTATTCATTAAAATTACTCTAAGGATCAATAATAAGTGTGACCATTTATGGATTAGCTATTAGGCATCAAATGCCTTACATCCTGATCTCATTTATGACCCCAGTGACATGGGCGTTTTCACTGCCATTTTGTCAATAAGGAAACTGAGGTTCAGAGATGGTAGGAACTTGCCATATTTGCATCCAGAACTGCCTGGTGCCCAGTGTTGGGTCCCTGAAATGACCTCCCTGTACTATAGCCCAGTTTGCCCATCCTGATATGCTTTCATTTTGCTTATTTCAGTTTCGCTAATAGCCACTGAGCCCTCTGGGCCTCTCAGCTCCTCCCAGGACCCCCCAACAGATCACATCTATGTGGACGTTGAGCCACCTCCCACAGTGGTACCTGACTCTGCCCAGGTTCAGCAGGCTAGTCAGGTTGACATTCCTGATTCGTCTCCTATGCTGGCGGCTAAACACCCACCTGCAGTCCAGGAGCCACCACAGGATGGAAAAGCTAAGGTCAGAATCTAATCCCTCTTCATATTTACAAGGTTTATTTGAATTTGTATAGGAGTCTCTAGTTACTAATCCTCCCACCTACTAGCTGTGTGACCATGAGCAAGCAACTTCACATTTCTGAGCATCAGTTTCCTCATCTGTAAAATGGGGATATTGATACCCACTTTGCTGCACTATTATTGAGTCAGACACATTAACGTATATGAAATTAAAGTGCCAAACAGAACAGTAATATTTAATTGAACAGAAACGTTTGTCAATTTATTCTCTTGGAAAGACAATGGTTTCACATCTAGGACTAATCCCCAGATATTTAGAACCAACTTTGTACAGGGCATGTAGAACAAAAAGATGTGTCTTCTGGACTCCAAAGAGAAGTGAGACTTCTCATCCACAGTTAGCTAAGATTCTGGAAGGGGAGATAGGCACATATACAAAAAACCATAAGCCAAGGATGTGATTTATCTTTCTGTGCCATAAACTTAAGTATAGTAGCCTGGGCATCAATTGACTTGAAGGAGGCAGTTTAAGAAAGTCCTCAGAGATTGCTTGCCCAGCAAATGGTAAAGGCTGAAATAGAAAGCAGAATAATGTAGATTAGTGGATGTTTTCTCAGGCTGTTCCCATCTCATTCCGGCTCAGCGTGACCCTCCATGACACCTTGAGAGGTCCTCTTCTCCCACCATCATGGCACCTGC
Source organism: Antrozous pallidus (assembly GCA_027563665.1). Classification (NCBI taxonomy): domain Eukaryota; kingdom Metazoa; phylum Chordata; class Mammalia; order Chiroptera; family Vespertilionidae; genus Antrozous; species Antrozous pallidus. Next base: position 48,383,594 of record CM050510.1, read on the forward strand.
CACTTTAAGTCAGAAACCTCGGTTTTGTTGTGACCATGAAACTGAGGGCCCCACTAGGTCAAAGGTAGTTTTTTAAACATCTCTGCATTCCCTGCATTTAACAAAGTGCCTGGCACATCATAGGTAGGGACTCAAGAGATGTCTGAGAGAGTAAACAGATAATGGGTACATGATGTGTTTGCAAAGATAGCCTCCTCCAATTAGGACAGCTGTCTTCTCTAATAAATATGGCCTTTCTGCCAAACATGTATCACTACCTCTCCTACCCCATTACTTATGTTGTATGTGTCATTTATTTGTACCCATTCAAATCAGAAATGGTGCGAAAGGAGAATTGTCTGTATTACGTCACTTAATCCTCACAAAGTGAAGTAGGCAGGTATTATTGTCACAAATTTAAATTAATTGCTTAATGACTTATAACCCAGGTCTATCTGAAACTAATGCCCTGTTCACTATACCATATTGTATCATAAGTCAGTCTCCCCTCCTGAACTTTAAGCCTCCCAAAGGTGGGGATTGCTTCCAATTCCCCCAAATCAATTACAGTATCTCTCATTTGTTCAATAAATGCTTGCCTGTTCGATAAATGAATGAATGGGCAGATTATTAAACTTTCATTTATTGAAGTGGTACAGAGAGCTGCAACCACAAAACCTGCCAACACCTCCATCTGCCTCCCAGAGTGCATCTTTCTTTTCAGGAAACCAGTCAGCTACCAGCAGCTCCATGCAGTTCCATGGGGCCTAACTAACAATCCATCCTCATCTTTTGCCAGGACGCTAGGAAACCTTCCCGGAGGTCTACCAAAAGGAGAAAGAGGACCATAGTAGATGAATCTGCTGAAAACGTCATTGACTGGTGGTCCAAATACTATGCCTCCCTGAAGAAAGCACAAAAGGTAGAGACTCCCCTGGTGGTGACAATCAAGGGCCTCGATAAATAAGTTGTCTCTTCCACCACCTTCCCAATTCCACATTATCCCCTCTTTTAAGTCTACTGTAGGTAGGCCATACTCAGGTGTGTTCTGTGAATTGTAGAAGGGTTCAAAGCTTCAAAGGACCAGGGGCCCAGAATTGCTAACAGCCACACTTATTATTGATCCTCTCTGGCTAGAGCTGACCCTAGGATACCAGCTCTGTTGTAAAATGCTGGAAGGATGTTCATTCCAGCATGGCATCCAGATAATCTGTCCAGCACTCAGACTTAGGGAGGTCCAACTAGGAAAATGGGGTCTCTGGACAGGGCATCAGCAATGGGGACTTCGGGTACACCTGGACATCCCCAGCTCAAAGGGCTCCAGGTGTCCAGCAGGATTCTAAGTTCATGTAGGAAAGTATCAAAGTAAAGTCAGAAGTCTAAGCTTTAGCAAATGGGACTGATCAGTGTATTGCCAGAGCAGGGCCTTGTGCATATGGAACATGAGAGAGATGGAGTTACAAAGCTGGAGAACCAGTGGGGAGTGGGTCTGGAGAATCAACCGAAGCTCAGTGGCTGAATGTGGTAAGATGTCTCATCCCCAAGTAAGAAAGGAAAGAAAAATTAGTCAGATATCACTATATGCAGTGGAATAGAAAGTCTTCTGATTCTTGAGTTTGGAAAGGGCATAGTTTCTTCATCTAGGAACATCCATGAAGATTGATATGTAGTTAAATAAGCAAACCAAGTGTTAGTCTCTGCCTCCAACCTCCCTCCTTTTGTTGCAATGGACACACCATTTCTGGCGAGTGCTCAGCCCTTTCTCCTTCCTCTGACAACCTGCCCAGTCACTGGGACCAGCTCAACAACCTAACATGTCAGTGGGTAGACTTAGCTGCAGACTGAGGTGATCAGATGGAAGATGCTTCAGTGAGGTGGGAAAACAGGGCTAACAGGGGCTGTTTTCCAGTGGCTGAGAGAAGGCTGCGCTTGGAGGACAAGAGAGTCTACCGTTTGGTGGCGCTGTTCTAGGAAGTTGGGCACCTTTTCTCTAGGGCAGGGCATCTCACTCCCCTTGGGTCTCAGGTCTTTACAGTGAGGCTTCTCTTGGGGGTTAACTTCGGGACCATTTGCATACTCTTAAAATGGCACCTCTGAGAATGCAGAGGGCTGATATAAGTGAATTAGAATGCTTAGCAAGTCAGGATTAATAAATGAGGCATGACTGTGTCAGTAATTTAGTCTCTGTCTTTTCTCAAAGGAAAAGGAGAGAAATCCCAAAGAGAAAAAAGACAATACAGGTAAGTAGTTGTTCTGGGGAGCATTTAAATTTAAACATAGAATAAGGCAGTAGGGGAATTATTAAATGGAAGCAATGGCAGGTACATTAGACTTCTATTCCCTAATTTCCCAAGTGAGGAAACAATCTCAGTAAGATGACAGTGCTTTAAGAAGGTCATGTAGCTGATTTGAGCTGGACTGGGACCATCTCCCAGGTCTCCTAACTCTAGTTCAGTGTTGAAATCAACCCGTAGGCTCATGTCCCTACATTGACAATTTGAGTGTAGAAACAGCAGAGTAAAAATAGAAGTGGGCTGGGATGACAGGCCAACAAACTTTATTAGAGGTGACCTGGATTTAGCTTCCCACACTCAGTTTATAAGGATTGGATGGATGTGGTTTGGCAGAAATAAATGAAAGAGGCCTGGGATTAGAAATGACCTCAAACTCGATTTAAGCCAACAGAAGCTCTTGGCCTACAAACAACCTTATAACACCAAGTGGCCAGTGCTCAGTTTCAGGTGAATGGGAAGCAAGAGAACTAGAGTCAGGCTCTGTTCCTCAAACCACTCTTAATTAGCATATGTCATTCTAAGACCATCTCATGACATACCAGTACTGGCTTCATTTTGCAGATAGTAAAAGAGAGATACAAAGAGGCTGAGCAACTTGCCCAAGTTCACACAGCTAGAATCTAGGAGAGCTAGAAGTCTGTCTCAGGCAGTTTATTTCTAGAGCCGGCTCCTAAAAAATTATTGAGAAATCTCTCCAACCACATTCATGACTTTGTGCAAGCTCCTTAACATATTTGAGCCTCAGGTTATTAAACTAGATAAATCTCAAGTTCATAAACAGATCTGAGAGGGAATGTAACTCAGAGCTTTGGAGTCAGTCCATCCTGAGTCTGTTCTTTGTTATTTGGATGACTGAGAAAATTATCTCCCTGCCTGCCCCCATCAACCCCCCTTATGCCTTGTTTAAGGAGTTCTTACATGTACCAGGACAGGCCAGCACACTGTCTGGCTCCAGAGGATCTGGTGGTATTGCTTTACTATGTGAGTGGCATCTCCTCTGGTTCTGTAATGCACAGATTATAGCAGTTCTACAGCAAAATGTTACCATTTCATTTTGAAAACAAGTGTCAGGACAAAGGGAAAGAGGGAGCTTGACTTTGTTTCTTCTCATCTCAGCAGCCGTGAGAATCTAACAATTTCCACTAAATATCCACAGATGCGAAACCAGATGAGGTCGTGGTGAATATAGAAGATGTCCCCAAGAAGAAGAAAGACAAAATGCTCAAGAAGAAGCCCAAAGAAGATGAAATCCCCAATCTGGCCACCTTGAAGGTGTGTAGACACAGACACAGCCATCGCTGCCATGGAAGGGGAGGGATGCTCAGAAGGGGGTCCTGTTGGTGCTTCAGTCAATCTTAGTAATGTCTTTGTCTGAACTAACTTACTTTGTCTTCATCATAATCACCGATGCATAAGCATGTAAGCAAAGAAAATGGAGCTTGCTAATTTTCTGTTTTCTACATCCTCATGTTAGAAAGGGGCATAATTTACATTGGTTAGCCTGGATTCAGCAAGGTCATTGACAATGCATGCGTTCCCCTTGGCTCACCTCCTAAAGCTTGTCATCACCATGCAGATGTGTACATACTCAAAATTGCAGGAGTTTTAACTCTAACTGAAGTCAGTTCCATCAGAACAATTTTAACGTTAGCCAGAGGCTATTAGCTAGAGGCATATTGGTGGATATGAAAATGGGAGTATGAAAATTATGTATCTTGATAACAAATTTAGATAAATAATTTTGATAGAAAATTTGAATGTGATTTAATTATATTATCAAACTTAAATTCAATTTTACACTTCTAAAGTGTATATATAATTTCCAACTTGGAAAACTCATGTCTGCATGCATTATAATAAAAACAAAACATTTCAGCACTAGCCAGTTTGGCTCAGTTGGCCTGCAGACTAAAAGGTCCCAGGTTCAATTCTGGTCAAGGGCATATTCCTGAATTGTGGGCTCGATCCCCAGTAGGGAGTGTGTAGGAGGCAACTGATCAGTGATTCTCTCTCATCATTGATATTTTTCTCTCTTCCTCCCTCCCTCTCCTTTTCTCTCTGAAATTAATAAAAATATTTAAAAATATATATGTATTTCATCACTTTACATATGTTAAGAATTAGATGCTTAAGAAGCATATATTGACTGGAATAACCTCAAAATATGATAGTCTATATTGAAAAAGCCAAAGACATCAATTAGCTATTAAAAAGTTTGTCATGTTTATACTTTTAAATTATATTTTTAAAATTTTGATTTAGCTATACATTTTTTGGAATTTCAAAGTTTATCAAAAGGTTTTATAAATTTTGGAAGGGTCGTTAGATCCAAGAATGATGAGTCCATCATATTCCTTATTTTGCTTAAGATAATGAACAGCAGCTTCTAGATTTTTCCAAAGCATGCCTATCAAGTCTGGTTTTAGAGAATCTTGCCATTTTTCATTAAATTTATCTTGGGCCTTCTTTCCTTTCTCTGAGCATACTCTCTTCCCTTCTCCCTAAAGATATATGATGGCGACCTCGAAAGTGAGTTCAACAATTTTGAAGACTGGGTGAAAACCTTTGAGCTCTTCAGAGGCAAGTCTATGGAGGATGACCATGGCCTTGATGGAGACCGAGTCATAGGAAAGTTTAAGGCAAGTTCCAGAGTTAACTCTTTTATTTGGTTCTTCTGTCCATAAATGTCAGATATGACTCAATTCTATTGATGGGATTGTGATGCGGGATGTGTATAAGGAAAGTCTTACATCTTATACAAGATCCTCTCTAGAGCCTCACAGGACTCAGCTTCAGTCTTTTGAGACACTTGCTTCAAGGGCATTGAAGGGGGTTGGAAATCAGACTAGTGGAATGTAAGGATAGAAAGAGTTGTTACCCTGAAGAATCACTGAATTTTGCCTGGTCGGCATGGCTCAGTGGTTGAGCATTGACCTACGAACCAGGAGATCATGGTTTGATTCCCGGCCAGGACACATGCCCATGTTGCTGGCCCAGTATGAGGTGTGCAGGAGGCAGTCAATCAATGATTTTCTCTCATCATTGATGTTTCTGTCTCTCTCTTTCCCTCTTCCTTCCTCTTTGAAATCAATAAAAATATATTTAAGAAAGTAATCACTGTATTTTACTTTATTCTTCTCACCTCTGACCTACCAAATGTATAAATTAGGTGAACCCACTAGATGGATGATTAAATTAATCAAACAGCACAAACCCTTCATCTGGCAGAGGTATGGTGTCAGCATCACAGAGTAGTAGTTCACACTAGGGGAACCTACTGCATGTCGGGTCCTTTACATGCAATGTCATGTGTTGGAAATAACATGGGTATTGCAGTCTGACAATGTGGATTTTGATCCTAGTTGTAATGCTCACTGGCTTCATGATCTTGAGCAGTTCATGACCACTCTGAGTCTTGGTTATACCCTAAAAATGGAATTACTGCGTCAGGATTGAATGAGATAACAGGAGGAAGCATTGGCTCAGCCCCCACATGCCAAAGGTGCTCCCATCTGACGCTCCTATTCATGCTCCTCACATAACAGCCCTGTGGGGAGGTGTTCCTCTGTGACACCGATTCACTGATGTGCTGTGAAGAAGCTTAGATGCAGGCAGGCCACATGAACTTCTGAGAATGCTCAGAGAGCAAAGACAGTGCTCCTGTTGACCCCCAGCTGTGCTCATTTCCCCGGTGTTATGCCCTCTATGGCTTTTGGTGGGACATACTAATATGACCATCTCGTTTCAATGGGTGGTGTTTTGTGATTCCAGGGCTCTTTCTGCATTTACAGAAGCCCTGAGGATTCCAGCACTGAGGACAACGGGCAGCTGAGAATCCAGCAAGGGATTCCACCCAACCACCCCGTCAAAGTCATGATTCGGGTGTACATTGTGGCGGTGAGCAGCCCTTGTTTTCTCTGAGGGGCTTAGTCTGCTCAGGCTGCCATTCAAAACACTACTGTCCAGGTCACCTCAATAACAGGCATTATTTTCTCGCAGTTCTGGAGGCTGGGAGCCGTGATCAAGGTGCCATCTGGGTTGGTTTGTGGGGAAGCCTCTCTCCCTGGCTTGTAGATGACCACCTTCTGGCTGTGTCCTCACATGGCCTTTCGCCTGTGTGCAGAGAGAGAGAGAGAGAAGAGAAGGGGAGGGGTGGGAAGGGGAGGAGAGGGGAGGGGAGGAAAGGGGAGAGGAGAGAGGAGAGGAAGACAGAGTGGGGGGGGAGGGAGATCTGGTGTCACCCCTCTTATAAGGCCATTATTCTTGATGGATTAGGGCACCACCCTTAAGGCTCCATTAGCCTTAATTACTTCCCTAAATGCTCCATTTCCAAGTACAGTCACTCTGGGGATTAGGGCTTCCACGTGTGGATTTTGAGAGGACACAGTTCTTTCACAACAGGCATGTGAAGCTTAGTTGGCAACGTGGACATCTACTTGCTGGCTTTCCAGGCTTTATGTGTGCAGCTTTATTCGCTCTCTGGGTTTGCCTGCTAACTGGGAAGAAAATCAAATAGGCTGCAAACAGGAAGCTCCCAGGCAAGACTATTAGAAAGACGAACAGGGCAGCTGCCACTGTGAAGTCCTCCCTGCACACACCCCCCCCCCCCCTTACTAGGCCTCTGCACTGGTGCAACCAGAAATGTCATGTTGAAAGTATTTCCGAGAAAAACCTTCTCTGCCCTACTTTTTGAATATGCAAGCACTAAGCTTTAATTGTGAAACTTTGGTTCCTGATTGCCAGGAAGTTCAGGGGCAAGTCTGATTCTCAATCCAAGCAGTTGTCTGTGGTTCATGTATCTGTTTTCATCTTCTGAACTGGAGTTGATTTCCATAATCTAATTTGATTGTGGTAGTCTTATTTTATTAACTCTCTGCCAACATTGCCTGCATCCTTTTTAAAAAACATAAAAGAAGCACAAAACAAATGAATTCTTCTTTGTGCTAAGGGAGAACTAATTTTCCCCTTCCCATTGTGCCACTCACATGTTTCCTTCATCATCATCACCACGACCACCACGTGCCAGGTGTGTTCTAATCACTAGGGATTTGGGGATGAGAAGCATTTGTAAAGAATCATTGGCAATGCTGGATAATCTATTCTAAACACCCACCCACGGGATAGTTTAGACTAGTGGTTGGCAAACTCATTAGTCAACAGAGCCAAATATCAACAGTACAATGATTGAAATTTCTTTTGAGAGCCACATTTTTTAAACTTAAACTTCTCCTAACGCCACTTCTTCAAAATAGATTTGCCCAGGCAGTGGTATTTTGTGGAAGAGCCACACTCAAGGGGCCAAAGAGCCACATGTGGCTCGAGAGCCACAGTTTGCCGACCACGGGTTTAGACTAACCTTTTCTAAATTTTTTTTTATGGAGGTCACTCATGTCTTGGGAGAGATAATTTCTTGGAAAGGGGTTGAGGGTACATTTGAGAAGTGGTGCATATAATATTTTTTCCCTTCAACCCCTGAAGTCCACAAGGCTCATTAGCACATTCAAGGCTCAGAGAATTCCAGAAGCAAAGAAATCTAACTGTTGAATCTTTAACAGCATCCTCTAAACTTATTACCCCACACTTTTTTCCCTCTCTACAGAAAACCCTGCAGAACTACGGTTCTCTGGGTCAAATTTTGGGCAACCCAGAAATAGAGCATATGAGCAGAACAAGAAGGAGAAAGATTTTGGACAACAGTGATGGGGGAAGGACCATTATATATTGACTCATTCAACAAACATCTACAGCCCACTTTGGTGTGTCCAGTACCCTTTAGACTAAGGCCAGGAATGCATATCAGCTTCCTGCTCAGGAGACAGTGTGGAGGAGAGAGGGCTTGGCCTGGAACTTGAGGACAAGCAGGACTTGGCTAAGTGAAGAGCAGGGGTGGTGGCCCTGGGTTGCAAGATGTAGGATAAATTCACTGCAATTATGGACAGTATATGCTTTCCATGGACATTTCTAGCAATGGTGATTGTATGGTTTGCTCTCTACACTAAGATTTTATCAATTAACTACATGAGTTAATTAGAAATCCTTTCATTTGCCCGATCAGTGTGGCTCAGTGGTTGAGCATCGACCTATGAGTCAGGAGGTCACAGTTGATTCCCACTCAGGGCACTAGCCCGGGTTGCAGGCTTCATCTCCAGTGGGGGGTGTGCAGGAGGCAGCCGATCAATGGTTCTCTGCCATCATTGATGTTTCTATCTCTTTCTCTTCTTTTTTTTTCCCTCTCTGAAATCAATAAAAAGAATATTTTTTAAAAATCTTTTCATTTAATGAAACACCAACAAAGTAAAAATAATACTACTTAGAAGTTGCATAAAAAAGAAAGAAAAATATCCTCCCCTTCTGCAGTTCCATCCCCAGAAACAACTCTCACATGCAGATACAAATAAATCCATATCTGTTTCCACTCGTCTACAGCTCCTGCCCAGCATTTATTTAACAGAATTCTGCTTGATACATTACCTATTGACCTCCTATTTTCTTTGCTTAGCTAGTAATACAACTTGGACATTTTCCCAGATCAGTATATACAGGTCTTCCTTATTCTTCTTAGTAGCCACCTAGCATTTTTCTGAATTAATGTTAGCATCCATTTATTCATCCATGCAACAAATATTAAGAAGATTGTATTCGAGGTCCTAGAGATAATATAATGAACAGACAGTAGGCTTGCTTTCTTGGAGATTACATACTAGCTGGAGGTGGTGGGGGATTAAGAATGTATTAAATAGAAACAAAGAGGAAACTAAGATGAAAGTCAGAGATAACTGCTACGTTGATGATTAAAATTGGGCAATGTGATGAAGGGACCATTTTGGATTAAGTTTCCCGTTCAGTAATTGACATGTAGATTGTCTACAGTGGTGGCTAGTAAGCCTGCTGTCATGAACGTCCTTGAAAATATAGCTCTGTGTGCTCATGCTATCCCTTCTGTAAAATAGAGTCCTGACTACAGATTGTTTCTCACTCAGCTCTCATCTCTACAGAGTTTCTCCATCTTTTCAGCATCATTCCTCATTGACCTCTACCCCCCTTTCTCTCAAAAAATGTTTGCTGCCCTAGTTGGGTGGCTCCGTTGGTTGGAGTGTCATCCTGTACACCAAAAGGTTGCAGGTTCGATTCCCAGTCAGGGCACATACCTAGATTATCGGTTGGATCTCTAGTCAGGGTGCATATGGGAGGCAACCAATTGATGTTTCTTTTCTCACATTGATGAGTGTTTTCTCTCTCTCTCTCTTTCTAAAAAATCAGTAAAAACATACCCTTAGGTGAGATTTAAAAAAAAAAATTCTTTGCTTGTGATGGTTTATTGCCCAGCTTCTCTGGAGTCAGACTCACTCTGAGAAACAGATCATTAATCAGCCAGTGCTGAATGCAAGATTGATGGGGTCATGGACTCAGAGACCACTGCTGCGGGTCTCTGATTTGACAGATCTCAGACAGCTCAACCAGAACCAGAACTCAAATGCATGCCTCTGCCTCCTGGCCCAGCAAATTCCTCATGACTCTGTGCCAAGCGCTGCTTTCCCCGGGAGACAACTCCAGAGAACGTTGAACTTCGGCAAAGCTGAAAGCTCTTAACAGCAATGTGGGGAGGCTAATGCAGTGGTTCTTAGCCTTGGCTGCACACTAGAGTCATCTGGGGAGCTCCTAAAAAGCTCAAAGCCTAGGGCCAAGCAAATCAGAGCACCTGGGGATGGGAGTCGGGCATCTGTGTATTTTAAACTGCCCGGGGATTCCAGTGAGCAGCCAGTGGTGGGAACCACTGGACCAAGGGGATGTCCTTTCTCACCCCCAGGCATTTAATCTTAGCCCAGCTGATCCAGATGGCAAATCAGATCCCTACATTGTAGTCAAGCTCGGCAAAACGGAAATCAAGGACCGAGACAAATACATCCCCAAGCAGCTGAACCCAGTGTTTGGAAGGTCAGTGGCCGTCTGAGTGGGGTCATTCCTATTGTGCATCTATTGGGGGGTTGCTGCATACACATGTGTGTCTGAGTACATGTCAGGAGGTATATGCTAACTTCTGCTATGTGGAGAAAGGCCACATTCTTCGGTCCCTTCAGGTATAAGGTGGTACATGCCTACAGTTATCCAATAATGATTTTCTTAGATCTTTATCTCTCCTAGATTCAGCCTCCTGCATTTGGACAGGGAGGTATCCTTTTTGAAAACATGGCAACCAAGACCCAGAGAGATTTAGAAGCTCATTCAATGAAGGAGAAGGGGCCAAATTTGGCAGGACTTTCAGGCTAGCTAAATGCGAATCTGGGAAATGACCCCTGTCACAGATGTTGACTCCCATAGCCTCTGCTTGAACCGCAGGTCATTTGAGATCCACGCCACGTTCCCAAAGGAGTCCCTGCTCTCCGTCCTGATCTACGACCATGACATGATCGGGACAGATGACCTCATTGGCGAGACCAGGATCGACCTGGAGAACCGCTTTTATAGCAAACACCGAGCCATCTGCGGCTTGCAGAGCCAGTATGAGATGTAAGTTCTTGCCCCACAGAAACACTGCTGGTCTCCCGAAGTCCCAAAGCTGCAGGCTCAGATTGCCTGCTCCAGGAAGGCCAGCCATGATTCAGCGTCAAATGGGCTCCTCATCAGCAAGGCTGGATTGAGGAAAATGCTCGCTGCCTTAGAGGGGGGTTGGGTTGGGAGGCAACAGTGGGAAGGTCCTTCAAGAGCCAGGAGCTGAATTGCATGTGTTCACTCAATCAGCTGGGCCTGGTGGGCAGAGTTCCATGAAGGGGAGTGATGCCAGAAGAAGAATGATTATTATAACACAAATGCAATATCCCATTCAATTATAACTAACACCTGTGCTATACCAAGCACTTTCTATAGAGTATTTCAGTCAATTCTCAAAACCCATTGAGCTGTTGTCCCCAACTTAAAAATGGAGCAAATGTGGGCCTAGTTCTCACTCTTTACAAAGATTTTGAATTCTGCTTAATTTGAAAGTATAGACTACCATCTTTTTTTTTTAATGTAGCTGATATCTTAAAGAAAAAATTAGAATCTTTCAATTGCAAATTTCAGCTAGGAAAATATAAAAATGTTCATTAGATTTTCATGGTATACTTTTACAAATATTTTCATGAATATAAAATAATATGTATTTATAGTAGAAAATTTAGGAAATACAGAAAGTACAAAATAACGCTCAAATTATTCCATCCAAAGATAACTTATGTAAACAAATTTTATGTATTTTTTTTAGTATTTTTTCTATCCTATTCCCCCCAAAAGTTAGATTTATACTCTCTGTACAATTTTATAAACTACTTGTCTCAGTAAGCCTTATATCATAAGCATTCTATAATATCATTTTACATAATTATTTTACTAACTCTGTGGTGTTACATCATATGAATTTATTATAAAATGGTATGACCAGTTTACTTTTGTGAACTTTAGGACATTTATATTTTTCTTTTTTATTTCATTAGAAATATTGCTGCTATAAGCATACAAAAGCCATTGCACACCCCTCTGACAATCAGCTAGGTATCTATCTATAGATATAGATTATTTCATTGAAATTAGTATAGATGTCCCAATGGCTGTGTAGGAGGGCTATCCCCATTTAGATGCACATGAACGGAGTCTGTGTGCTTGTTCACTTCATGGCATAATTTCAGGCACATGTCTATGGCTGGGCTCCTTTCCTCGGAGCCTAGGAAGCCAGTTCAGTGTTGGGTCCCCAGTGACTGTATAAGCTTCCAGGGTATTCTCATCGCCCTCATGTACAGGAAAGGGTACCATTCAGAACATGATTAGCTGTACTAACTCCAAAGTCGGGGCAGGAAGCCACAGGCCAGCGTGGTGCATCCTTTGTTCAGAAGAATTTCCAGACAGTGGATCTACCTAGCAGCACAATAGTTTAGTCAGCGAACTTACAACCTTTGTTCACTGAAAAGTTTTAGAATAAGACAAGAGCACTTGTGTCTGGGGAGGCCTGTGTGTGGCTCTGGCCTTGGATGGTCACTCCAAGGCCCTCATATCTCTGGCATGATGTAGGACAATGGGTTTGTAGCCATGTCTTGATTGATTTAAATGAGTAGACAAGTTAAGTTCTGATGAATCCTGGGTCCCAATGTGCAGAGAAATCCACTCATCTTGGTCATGGCTATTAGAGAGCAGTTCATTGCCAGTTAGTAACCTTTAAACAAACAGCTCTTTTTAAGGGATGAAAAGGTTGGAAAGATTTAGAAACTCAGCACCAGGAAAATCACTGATTAGAGAAACAACAAGCGTAGACTTTCTGCCTATGTCACGAGTCTTCAGTATGATTTGGGTGTGGGGGCAGTAGAGGGGAGGAAAGAAGCAGAGAAACTGAAAGAATGAGCTAGGCTTTTCTCTAAAAATAAATAGCAGCCAAATGGCTATTCTGTTAGAAGCAGAGCAAAAACAGCCTGCAAAGAAATCCGTGGAGACAGCAGGTTGGTGATTGCCAAAGGCAGGAGGGAGGAGGAACTGCTTAATGGGCAGAGGGTTCTCTTGGGGTGATGGAAATTTTTTGGAACTAGATAGAGATAGTGGTTGCACAACATTGTGAACGTCCTAAATGCCACTGATTTTGGTTAACTTTAAAGTGGTTAATTTTATGTTATGTGAATCTCACTTCAAATTTTTTAAGGTATATTTCTTTTAAAAAAATAAGTAACTTAGAAAAGATTTTTATGACAAGCTATTCAGCAGTCCTGCTTTTCATACAAGCATCATATGCACAGGTTTGGACCAGAAAAGAGAGAAAACAACAAAAACTGTTAGCCCAAGTGTATAGAATGGCAAGTCAAATCTGAAGGAAATCACACAGATCTTAGGGGGCCCTTTGAATAGGGTCATGGAGTGTGACCTTCAGGGAAAGCCAGGCCTCCCCTCTCTCTGTTCTCCCTCCACTTTGCAGAGAAGGATACAATGCCTGGAGAGACACGTCCAAGCCCACGGAAATCCTCACCAAGCTCTGCAAGGACAACAAGCTGGATGGGCCCTACTTCCATCCCGGGAAAATAAAGATCGGAAGCCAGGTCTTTTCTGGAAAAACAGTCTTCACTGAAGAGGACTCAGGTAACTTCTCCCAGTGCAGCTCCCTGACTTTGCTGTTTTGAAAAGCCTGCTTCTAGTGGTTTTGGTGTCCGGGGACAGTGGTCATCTATTGTAGAAGTGATGCATGCTCACGGGAGAAAATGTAGGAAAGTTCAGAGAATAATGCAAATCACCTATAATCCCCAAATCAGAGAAAAGCATGTTGCATGCTGGTATATTTTCTTACAGCTTGTGTGCATGTGTGTGTGCGTGCTATATATCGCATTTTTATAGAATTATAAATGTGTCATGTAGTTTTGTATCCTGTCTTTTCTGTTTCAGATAGATTATGACAATTCTCCATTGTGCTTTGAAATGATTACTGATAATATTCATTTTTATGGTTTTGCCATTTATTTGCATTGTGTCCACTTTCTGCAGTGACACTTAATGCTACCAGGCACTTCCTCATACATACTTTTGCACATTTCTGACGTTTCTAGAGATCACATAAATAGAATTGTTGTGGCAGAAGGCACCTTATAAAGAATGTTATATACAATAAATCCTTGGACACAACCAAAATTACCCATAAATATTATACCAACAACTCTCCTATTTCAACACTAAGAGGGAGGTTTTCCATAGGAACATCATGGCACCTACAGGAAGATCCCAGGGAGTTTTCATAAACTTAGGATGAGAAGAAAAGTCACCTTTCCTTTAATGACCAGAACAATTCTTGTACTGTCACCCTTGTCTGTTTGGTGCTCTTCGAATGAAAGAGCCCAGGTAAGGACACGCCGCAGGATGTTTGGACACTGTTGTGTTGATCCCACCACCTGATGTCAAGATTTCTTTTTACCATATTGTTTTGACCCCAGAAACTTCTTGAAGGTTCTTAAATGAAGAGAATTAATTAACATTTAGATAGGGTGTTTATGACATATTAATTTATGTTGATGAATATTCTCTTTTACACTATGCTTTATTTGGTTTCTTGGTCATATCCTGTATTTCATGATTAAACAATTTTTTGCCCTCCCAAAATCTAAAATTATGTTCAAGATCAGTTCTTGATGGATTAAACTTCATGACAAGGATTTAGTCCATTGATTACTTGTTTGTTCCTATCAACTTGTACTGATTATAATTACTACTATTGGGAGATTTATTTTGTGCCCCTCCCCCTTTTATGAAAAAAAAAAGAGCTCAATTTCCTATGTCAACTTTAGCCATTCAATCTTTGTCAAGAAGTTTTTATTCTTTCAACAGTTGTCGCTGTATAATGTTTGCAAATAATGTTTCTGCCAGTAGTTGTTATCATGAGTTACTTTCTTTGGTAAATTGTGGATCAAAGAACCTTTTCTCTGAACTGGAGTTGGTAGGAGGGAAATCCCAAGCAATAACAAAAAAACGCAGAGAACATCCATTAATATATATTGTGCCCATTTCACCACCTTGTTTTGGGTCTTGCTGATCCCCAGGCCCTCTCTCACACTACAGTGTTAACAAGCAGTTTTGTATCTCCAAGAAGCATATCCTCTCCAGAACCTTGAAGCCCAGCTAGTGATTTGCAGTCTCCACAGAAATCTGATTTAAGGAGACCTTATTCTAAGACCCCTGACTGCTCTCTGGGTCTTCTTATCAACCCATTTCATGTCTCATTTTCTGAACTTCTAGTATCCTTCCCCTTCCTACCTCACTACCCCCACCTCTTTTCATTCTCTCTTTGTTCTTTTTCTCTTTTGCTGGCTTTTCCTGTGTCTCAGTATATTTAAAGGAACCTTTAAGTGTGTTGAAAATGCATCTGATAGCCTAACCAGTTTGACTCAGTGGGTAGAGTGTCAGCCTGCGGACTGAAGGGTCCCAGGTTCAATTCCTGTCAAGGGCATGTACCTTAGTTGCGGGCACATCCCCAGTAGGGAGTGTGCAAGAGGCAGCTGATCAATGATTTTCTCTCATTGATGTTTCTTTTTTTTTTTTTAATTGATTTTTTTTCTCATTGATGTTTCTAACTCTCTACCCCTCTCCCTTTCTCTCCATAAAAATCAATAAAATATATTTAAAAAATAAAATAAATTTTAAAAGTTCTTTAAGAATTTTTAAAATAATAAATAAATAAATAAATAAATAAATAAATAAAATGCATCTGCCAGCCCATCACTGTCCCCTTATAGGAACACACAGCTGATCAGTCTCTGTTTTTCTTTCTTTCACGCAGATGAGACGGTGGAGTCTTATGACCACTTGGCCCTCAAAGTTTTACACTCTTGGAATGATATACCAGAGGTTGGGTGTAGGCTGGTTCCTGAACACATAGAAACCCGTCCGCTGTACCACAAGGATAAGCCAGGAATGGAGCAGGTAGTGGCCAAGACAGATCTGGCCCCAATACAAGTGTTCATCTCCAGGAATGTGACTTTTCCCCTAAAAGTTAATCTTGTGTGCCCTAGAATAATGGCTCTCAAAGAGGGACAGTTGACACACAAACACTGCCCTGCCCTAGGACATTTAGCAATGTCTGGAAATATTTTTGGTTCCCTCAAGTGAGTGGAGTTGCTACTGACATCTAGGGGGCAAAGGACAGGATCCTATTAAACATCAGACACTGCACAGGACATCTTCTCACAACAAAGAACCAATCATTCAGCCCAAAATGTCGGTAATGTCAAGGTCAAGAAACTCTGCCCTAGAGTCAATGTTGGACTCAGTGCTTTTTCCTTTTTATTAATGAGCTGCCAAACTCTTTTGGAAGAACTCTGACATTTGAGAAAATTCAAAACCTGTTGGATATGTTCAAGCTTTTGCCAAAAAATCTATCAGTAAGCACACAGCCCACTAGTTTTCCCAGAGAAGCAATAGATGGTGGCTTACCTTGAAGAACTGGTAAGAAGAAACTTGATGGAAAAAATAACGAGAAATCCAGTTTAGGACTTAGAAGGGAAGAGAAAATAAATGTTAGTAAGAGCCTTCTATGTACTAGGTCCCTTAGATAAATGATCTCACATAATTAAGATGATCATAGAATTGTTTATTCAAACTGTGGCCATTTTGACAGTGGAAGAGGTCACCATTATGTGAGCCAACTGGTGCTCAGTGTTTGAGCATTGACCCATGAACTAGAAGATCGGGGTTCAATTCCCAGTCAGGGCACATGACTGGGTTGTAGGCTCAATCCTCAGTGGGGAGCATGCAAAGGGAGCCAATCAATGATTCTTTTCTATCATTGATGCTTCTAACCTTCTCTCTCTCTTCCTCTCTGAAATTAATTTAAAAACATTTTTTAATAATGTCAGTTCTTCTTTGTCAACAAATATTCTAAACATGTATAAAGTGACTAAGATATATTTAACATCCATTTCTTGTAAAGAGATCTGTTAAAACTGTGAATGATCAATTGTTCATGTGGTACACTTCCCCTCTCCCCCCAAGCTAAAGGACGTCTTCTTTTCTTAATAAGGGCCGCCTGCAGATGTGGGTGGACATGTTTCCCAAAGATATGGCTCAGCCTGGACCTCCTGTTGACATTTCACCAAGGCAACCCAAAGGGTAAGTCAACTGCAGCGCCACCTTCAGGGGAGAGACTGTGATAGCCAACTGATCATGACATTTGAGCTGGTGTCTCATGTGTTACATTGATCAGTTGGCACCTGATAATTATACTTCACTTTCTACCTGGCCAATTACAGCAGGGGCAGGGTGTAGAGATTGAAATGGTGGTCCCTGTTCTATGGTAGGGGCTATTACTAAGCTTCAATATTCTGAAATATGTTGGTTAATGGAAGGAGGATCTTCTCAGAGAAATTCATGTCCTTAGTGATTCCAGCTGGGACACTTGGTTTTGATAGAGCCAAGACCTTAAGTGTTGATATTTTTGAACTTGGTAAAGTTAAGGAAACTTACAGACTCAAAGCAATAATATAATCCCATAAATACCCACTAGTTTTCATAGTTTTCAACCCAATGCTGCCTTCCTTATTTCAGATATGAATTGAGAGTAACCATCTGGAACACTGAAGATGTCATTTTAGAGGATGAGAATATCTTCACAGGACAAAAATCAAGTGATATTTATGTTAAAGGGTAAGGCCATTAACAAACTTCATCCTCCTTATTATTCCCCTCCTCATGTCTTTAATTAATCCCTAAGAAAATCTGTGCCTCAAGGAAGCTAATCCACCCCCATCCCACAAAAGGAGTTCATCTTACTCACCTTGTTAGACAAGGGCACGTGCTTTGTCAAGTATTTGTCTGATTTGGTCACATGAAAATATTTTTGTGAGGAAATCTTACATAAGCATCTCTTTAAGTTAAATATTGTATATTTAGGCTTTTCTATTAACATTCAAATACATTCACATCTGAAGGAAGTAGAGAGATGTGGTGCTTTTGGTGGAAAATTAAGGGATAAGATTGTAAGACAAATGGTAAAACTTAAAACTTCCTATTGGCTAGTTCTACTGATAAAAAAGATAACAATCTAGGACTCAGGGAAGTGAGGATTTTATGTCTCTCTTACACCTTGGCTATGACAGAAATGCCTTTGTAGGCTTCCTTTTAGCCTCTAGTCAGGGAGAGAGATAAGGGAGTAAAGAATCAAAAGCAAAAGTGACATAAACGTGTATTCCCCTGAAAAAAACAACTCATCTCAGCCTCATCTGAGTATCTCTTTGTCTTCCCTAACCAGGTAGCCTTCATCCTTATTGATGCCCCCATTTCAACTATGTCCTTAAATCTTGTTCCTTTTAACCCTACCTTCATACCCCAGCCGTGTGCCTTTGCTTACTTACGGTGACTGGTGAATGTTTGAGTCTACTAGACCTATTCAGTATAAATTGAAAATTACAGTAATTCATATAGAAAACTTTTCTGTGAGATTAAACTTTAATTCATGCATACTTAATTTTAATTACACAAATATATCTACATAAGTAAAAACAAGTAAACTAATTTGTTGATTTTTTTTAACATATGCATTCAAAAAATCCATTTTATTATATAACGTACATTCAGCTTTAACATACAACCCCTCACCAAAATCAGTCCATTATTTTGAAGTTTTACTGTACAGATAATATGGGGTACATAAAAGCACTTAGCATATTATCTTATACTAGAGGCCCAGTGCACTGATTTGTGCACCTGTGGGGTCCCTTGGCCTGGCCTGCAGGTACTGAGCCGAAACTAGCTCTCTGACATCACCCAAGGGGGTCTCGGATTGCAAGAGGGCACAGGCCAGGCCAAGGGACCCTACCAGTGCACAATTGGCTGGACCCCAGCAGTAAGCTAACCTACCAGTCCCACCTGCCCCTTGGTGGTCAGTGCACATCATAGGGACTGGCTGAATGGTCAAACGGTTAGACACTTAGCATATTAGGCTTTTATTAGATAGGATAATTCCTCAGAACAACCCTATGAACTAGGTGCTATCACTGCTTCCATTTTCCAGATGAGAACCAAGGCACAGAGAAGTTAGATAACTTGTCTACGGCTTCACAGTTAGTAAGTGATAGAGCCAGGATTAGAGCCCTGATGGTGCAGGCAGCCCTGGTACCTTCAGGCCACACTGATGCAGGCCTGCTGGGTTTTTGAGACCCACAACCAGAGAGAAGGTGGCCAGTTACAGCCCCGTAATAACAGGTCTAAATTAGGCCAGGTGTAGTTGGTAATCTTGTTGTAACACCAGGTGCAGAGATGGCACCCCTGACAAAGAGGGACCCCAGGATAAAAGGAAACTGATTCTACCTTCACATGCCCTGCAGTTCCTTCTTCATTGCATGGGACTTCCAGTCTACCCACGAACAACTGAATGCTTTTCCATCTTGGCTTAGAATGAGGGCCTGTCTCTGTTTCAGGCCCTTTAACCTCTTTTAGAATCAATGGAAGCTTCCATCTAAATCTAATCCTATACAACAAAAGGCTAATATGCAAATTGACTGAAGGGCAGAATGACTGGTTGTTATGATGTGCACTGACCACCCGGGGACAGAAGCTCAATGCAGGAGCTGCCCCCTGGTGGTCAGTGCACTCCCACAGAGGGAGTGCTGTTCAGCCAGAAGCCCTTCAGCAGTGCTAAGGATGTCCGACTGCCAGCTTAGGCCTGCTCCCCAGACTGCAAGAGGGGACAAGCCTCGCTGAGGGAGCACCTGGAGTGCACAAATTTAATACACCAGGCTTCTAGTGATATCATAATCTTAAAACTATGATTCTGACCACATTGAAACTAATGAAATCACTCTCAATTATACTGGTGCCTGGAGAATGTGTGTTTAATTCTTTTTCTATCTTTATTCAGGTGGATAAAGGGTTTGGAAGATGACAAGCAGGAGACAGACGTGCATTACAACTCTCTGACTGGCGAGGGGAACTTCAACTGGCGCTTCCTGTTTCCGTTTCAGTATCTCCCAGCTGAGAAGCAAATGGTCATCACCAAGAGGGAGAACATCTTTTCCTTGGAGAAGATGGAGTGTAAGACGCCAGCTGTGTTGGTGCTCCAGGTTTGGGATTTTGAAAGGCTGTCCTCGGATGACTTTCTGGGTGAGCCAGTGGCTTCATCAGTTCGTATGCATGTTAAGGGTTGTGTCCCGGGCTTGGGGGAGTTTGCTGTGATTTCACTACAAGGGTAATAATTTCAGTGCTACATATGATAGTAAAAAACTGGAAGCACTCCAAATAGCCATTCATAGAGGATTGGCTGAATAACTAATGGAGCTTCCATACGGTAGAAGATACATATTCAAACAAATTTTAGTTGATCTTTGCTCTACCATGAAGGAGCTGTTAAATTTTGAGCTAATTTGTGGTTCACACAGTGTTTCAGTTTTGCTCAGTTGTAAAAATGAGGTAGTAATATTGCATATCTCAGAGTGTGTTGGAAACTGTATATGTGTTACTATAATTTAAAAACTAAGCATATTACCTCATACATAGTAAGCACTCAATAAATGATAACCCAGCAGCCATTAAACATAGCAAATATTTAATAAGTTGAATAAATGGGCAGGATGCATTGAGTGAAAAAAGAATGTAGGAAAAGTCCTCTTTCTGTAAAATATATGTTTATATAAAACATTGTTTCTATATATATGAAAAAGTGACAGACAGTCAAGGAAACAGATGGCATAAAATAAGGATTAATCCATAGAGAATGATGCGATTTTCTTCTTTTTCTTTCTTTATTTTTGTTTTGCTTATGTGCATATTCTAAATATTCACAATGAACAAATACTACTTTTGTACTAGGGAAAGGTCATGGCTCTAGTGTACAAGATCTTAGTCTGCCTTATATTCATTCATTGAAAATATCTTGTCGGGAGACCACTTAGGTCTTAGAGATTAGCTACAAAGACAGTAAGACTTAGTCTCTGACCTGCAAGGGTTTAGTGGACTTGAAGAGGGTGGTGAGGTGGGAGGAGGGGTTCTCATAGGCTGATATATGCCAAGGCAGGGGAAGGCTCAGAGACAGGCACGCACTTCAGACTACAGTCAGGGAGCAGAGATGCCCAGCAGTGATGACACCTTGAAACTGAGGCTTGGGAGTTTTATATTGTAGCTCTGCCCTTGTCTCCTACCGGCTTTCACACTATTAATGCTGTCAGGGCACCAAATATGTCTGGCCATGTTTGTATCCCCAGTACCTACAAGTGATCCAATATGGTGCTGAATGAATGATTAGTGAGGGATGGATGGATGGGTCGGAAGATTAATGGGTGATGGATGATGAATGAATGGATGATGAATGAATGAATGATTGTGTAGATGGAGGCATAATGGATGAATGAGTGAATAAGAGTGGTGATTGATTTTAAAAGCCCTTCCATAATTGCTTTGGGCATCTCTTCATAGGCTCCCTGGAAATGAACCTCAATAGTTTCCCCCGGGCAGCCAAGTCTGCCAAAGCCTGTGATCTCGGCAGGTTTGAAAATGCCCGCGAGGAGAGCAAGATCTCCATATTCCAGCAAAAGCGTGTGCGGGGCTGGTGGCCTTTTGCTAAAAGCAAAGAACTCACAGTAAGTGACAACTGCAGGAGAAGGGGTGGGGCAGGGGAGGCATTAAGCCTTTTAAATGAGCAATTTTGCAAACTTCAAGTGAAGTGCCTTGCAGTGAGTGACACAGAGCCCTATAGGGCAAAGGTTCTGCTGAGAAGCAAGAATTTTGAATGCTACAAATGCATTAAGCCATCCATATTTCAGCATTTTCAATTTAATAGCTATTGCTGTCAGGGTGTCCTTTTGACTTGAACTTATCCCCCGGCATTAGTTTTTTGCCCCAACATTTCTTGAAATTGTGCATCAAGTCCTGACTGATGTAATTTTAAGTAAATAACTTATCCTTTTGCCCTCAAACATGAGCCTCCATTTAGAAAGCGACCCACACTTTGGAAACATCCTGGAGAGAGTGGCCACGGGGAGGCCACTGACCCTACCCCTGCACTGCCCCTTGGTGCTACTGTGTGGCTCACACAGGAATTCAGACCTTTCACATGTACTGGGAAGAACGTTTCTTCTGCCCTTTCCTACAGCACCGCCAGGAGGAGGGAGGCTTAGTGCTCGGTGAAGTGGAGAACGGGACTAGACTGCATCTGGCCTCCTTTCTCTGCTGCTGACCTCCTCTTGGTGGGGCATGGTTTCACCTCTGGTCCTGTACCAGTGGCAGAAGCCCATCCAGGTCAAATCAGGACCCTTCTGCTAGCAGGTCTGGATAGAGAGCTATTTCTCTCTCTCCCTCCCTCTCCCACTTCCCTCTCCCCCTCTCTCTCCCTCTACACCCCCCCCCGCCGCCTCTCCCTCTCCATCTCCCTCTCCCACCTGCCTCTCCCTCTCCCTCTCCCCCCCCGCCTCTCCCTCTCCCTCTCCCTCTCCCTCTCCATCTCCCTCTCCCTCTCCCCCCGCCTCTCCCTCTCCCTCTCCCCCCGCCTCTCCCTCTCCCTCTCCCCCCGCCTCTCCCTCTCCTTCACCCCCTGCCTCTCCCTCTCCCTCTCCCCCACCTCTCCCTCTCCTTCACCCCCTGCCTCTCCCTCTCCCTCTCCCCCTGCCTCTCCCTCTCCCTCTCCCACCGCCTCTCCCTCTCCCTCTCCCCCCGCCTCTCCCTCTCCTTCACCCCCTGCCTCTCCCTCTCCCTCTCCCCCGCCTCTCCCTCTCCCTCTCCCCCCGCCTCTCCCTCTCCTTCACCCCCTGCCTCTCCCTCTCCCTCTCCCCCCGCCTCTCCCTCTCCTTCAACTCCTGCCTCTCCCTCTCCCTCTCCCCCCGCCTCTCCCTCTCCCTCTCCCCCCGCCTCTCCCTCTCCCTCTCCCCCGCCTCTCCCTCTCCCTCTCCCCCCGCCTCTCCCTCTCCCTCTCCCCCCGCCTCTCCCTCTCCCTCTCCCCCTGCCTCTCCCTCTCCCTCTCCCCCCGCCTCTCCCCCTCCCTCTCACTCTCCCCCCTGCCTCTCCCTCCACCTCTCTCTCTCCCGCCGCCTCTCCCTCTCCCTCTCCCCCTGCCTCTCCCTCCGCCTCTCTCTCTCCCCGCCTCTCCCTCTCCCTCTCGCCCCTGCCTCTCCCTCCGCCTCTCTCTCTCTCCCCGCCTCTCCCTCTCCCTCTCGCCCCTGCCTCTGCCTCAGCCTCTCTCTCCCCCCGCCTCTCCCTCTGCCCCTGCCTCTCCCTCTCCCTCTCCCCCCTGCCTCTCCCTCCACCTCTCCCTCTCCCCTGCCTCTCCCTCTCCCTCTCTCCCCCCGTCTCTCCCTCTCTCCTCTCCCCCTGCCTCTCCCTCCACCTCTCCCTCTCCCCCCTGCCTCTCCCTCCACCTCTCCCTCTCCCCCTGCTTCTCCCTCTCCCTCTCCCCTGCCTCTCCCTCTCCCTCTCCCCTCGTCTCTCTCCCCTCCGCCTCTCCCTCTCCCCCTGCCTCTCCCTCCCTCTCTCCCCCCGCCTCTCCCTCTCCCTCTCCCCCCTGCCTCTCCCTCCGCCTCTCCCTCTCCCCTGCCTCTCCCTCTCCATCTCCCCCTGCCTCTCCCTCTTCCTCTCTCCCCCCGCCTCTCCCTCTCCCTCTCCCCCTGCCTCTCCCTCTCCCTCTCTCCCCCCGCCTCTCCCTCTCCATCTCCCCCCTGCCTCTCCCTCTGCCTCTCTCCCTCCCCACCTCTCCCACTCCCTCTCCCCCCTGCCTCTCCCTCTCCCCCCTGCCTCTCCCTCCGGCTCTCTCTCCCCCCACCTCTCCCTCTCCCTCTTCCTCTCCCCCTGCCTCTTCCTCTCCCTCTCCCCCTGCCTCTCCCTCTCCCCCTGCCTCTCCCTCTCCCCCTGCCTCTCCCTCCACCTCTCTCTCTCCCCCGCCTCTCCTTCTCCCTCTCCCCTTGCCTCTTCCTCCGCCTCTCTCTCTCCCCCCGCCTCTCCCTCTCCCTCTGCCTCTCCCCCTGCCTCTCCCTCTGCCTCTCTCTCTACCTCCCTCCTCTCCCTCTCCCCTGCCTCTTCCTCCACCTCTCTCTCTCCCCCGCCTCTCCCTCTCCCTCTCTCTCTCCCTCTCCCTCTTCCTCTCCCCCTGCCTCTCCCTCCGCCTCTCTCTCTACCTCCCTCCTCTCCCTCTCCCCTGCCTCTTCCTCCACCTCTCTCTCTCCCCCGCCTCTCCCTCTCCCTCTCTCTCTCCCTCTCCCTCTTCCTCTCCCCCTGCCTCTCCCTCTGCCTCTCTCTCTACCTCCCTCCTCTCCCTCTCCCCTGCCTCTTCCTCCACCTCTCTCTCTCCCCCGCCTCTCCCTCTCCCTCTCTCTCTCCCTCTCCCTCTTCCTCTCCCCCTGCCTCTCCCTCCGCCTCTCTCTCTACCTCCCGCCTCTCCCTCTCCCTCTTCCTCTCTCTCTCCTCTCCCTCTCCCTCTCCCCCTGCCTCTCCCTCCGCCTCTCTCTCTCCCCCGCCTCTCCTTCTCCCTCTCCCCCTGCCTCTTCCTCTGCCTCTCTCTCTCCCCCCGCCTCTCCCTCTCCCTCTGCCTCTCCCCCGCCTCTCCCTCTGCCTCTCTCTCTACCTCCCGCCTCTCCCTCTCCCCTGCCTCTCCCCCTGCCTCTCTCTCTCCCCCGCCTCTCCCTCTCCCCTGCCTCTCCCTCTGCCTCTCTCTCTACCTCCCGCCTCTCCCTCTCCCCTGCCTCTCCCTCTGCCTCTCTCTCTCCCCGCCTCTCCCTCTCCCTCTCCCTCTTCCTCTCTCTCTCCCTCTCCCTCTCCCTCTCCCTCTCTCTCTCCATCTCCATTTCCATTTCCATCTCCATCTCCATCTCCATCTCCATCTCCATCTCCATCTCCATCTCCATCTCCATCTCCATCTCCATCTCCCTCTCCCTCGTCTCCAACTCCCTCTCCTCTAGGGGCCCAGTGGATAGGAGGCAAGAATACCCTTTAAGCCTGAATGTGTGAATGGCAGCTGTCTGGTTTTCTTGTGTTTCCTGGGAGTTTTCCTCTTCCCTCCATGCTCAGTGTACTCCCCCTGATTGTGGAATTGGATGGAGGGAACGAGGCTCATTCTTCTCCATCCTCCTAAGTACTTATTGAGGGTTTGCTACACGGCCACCCCTGGACTCAGTGCTGGCTTCATAGCTTAGCACATAATAGACCCCTGATCAGTGAGTTAATTGATGAATGGATGAATTCAGAAACGAAGTTAGCCTGGCCTCTGCCCTCAACCAGCTGAGAGTCCAAAGAGTGGACCAGATGTATCAACAGTGCAGCCCTAAATATTCTACTAAATATTCAAAGTTTTCATCACATTAAAGGAAGAGCGAGGAGGGAGGGACCTAATTCTCTCTGAGGGCGTTGAGGGGTCACGCAGGGCAGAACAAAGCATGATGAGAAGGTGAAAGTTGTCCAGTAGCAAAGGACTCCCGGCCCCTGGATCCAGTTTCTAAAATGTCAGTTTGTGCTAAAAGAAACCAGGAATCTTTGGGAAAATGGCTGACTCCGGTCTGGGCAGATAAAACACGGGATGTGTCTGGCACATCTCCGGGGACAGACAGGACCGTTTGAATAACGACTGTGCTTTGTGCATACCACTCTTTCCAAGTTTTTATTTACTTCCTGAATTTAGCTAACCAGAAGTAGAATTCCTAGGTGTAGAGTATGATGATAGAAAATAATGCACACATATTCATACACACATATGTGTATGCATACGCCTGTGTAGATGTGTATCTATGTGTGTATGTGTGTAGTCCTCTTTCTAAAGGATTTTGCCAGCACTGTGTCCCCACCATGACTGTACGAAAATGCCTCCGCTCATGCCTGTGAGGGCTGTGTGTGGATAAGCAGGCACTGTTGCTAAAGAAGGCACATCTGACCGAACACAGCCTCTGCTCAGCCTCCATGGCGTCACTCTCCAGGCCTGGTGAAGTCTGAAGCCACGAATAACACGTGCAGAAACAACACATCTAGCCTTTTCAGGACCTTTCATTCCATCCAGAGGTGTCATTAAGTTAATAGTCTCTCAAAATGTCCTTCCCTCCCCAACACCCCAACTCTGATTAAAAATTGCATTTGGGGGCTATGATTAGCTTAAGACCTTCACATGCTGCTTGGTTGAGTGCTGATGACTGAACGCTCTGTGTGGGGAGAGAGGGGTGAGGAGCGGCATTGATCAGAATATGTCAGCAAGCACCCGGCCTGCTGCCTGTATGACACCAAGTCAGTGCTGTGGGACTGCTCGGCAGCACGGAGGCAGGGCTAGGCTTTGCCTGATGCTAACTTGTGACTCCATGCCTGAGGAAGAATTCACTTTATAATCTCTGCCTCTCTTTTTTCTTTACATTTTTTATTTTCCTGGGGGAGATGTCCTTAGGACATCTTTGGGTGTTTTCTATATGGGCAGGATATGCTTCTCATTAAATTATGTGTTTCTATCCATGAAATAGTGTCAAAGGTAACAACTATAATTGTTGTTGTTGAGAGTATTACAGATATCTCCCCATTTTTCCCCTTAATCCAGCTCCCATCTCACCCCAGCCCTTCACGCATTGTTGTCTATGCATATGCATATCCTATCTAATAAAAGAGTAATATGCAAATTTGACCATACCTTCGCCACACCCACAAGCCATGCCCACCAGCCAATCAGGAGCAGATTACACAAATATACCCCAACCAGGATGGCTGCCACCACTGAGAGCAGGAGGAAGGCTTGGATTTCCCTGGCAACAGAGGAAGCCAAGCATTCCGCCTGTGGTTGCCTGCCTCCACTCAATGCTACAAAGTTTCAATTATAAAAGATACAGAAATGGCGGCAGCCAATGAGCTGGAGAGAACAGAGGCTTGGGTTTCCCTGATAACGGAGGAGGCCAAGCTTTCAGCCTGCCGAGGCCTAGGCTGCAAAGTTTCAAACAGAAATGGCTGCTGTCCTGGAGCAAGCAGGAGCCTGGGCTCTACTCCAGGCTACAAAGTTTCAATTGTAGACATAGATTAATCCCAGATACCAGGGCTTCCACTTGGGTTGCTGGCGGGGGGGGGGGGGCAGCCTGCAAACCTCGCCAGGCCCCTCGCCCAGGCCACCCCTCACCCCAAGGGAACCCCCACCCTGATCTGGGACACTCTTTAGGGCAAACCAGCTGGCCCCCACCCATGCACCAGGCCTCTAGCCTATCTAATAAAAGAATAGTGTGCAGATTGACCATTACTCCAATACACAAAAGGGCTGCCCCATGTAGTCAAAGATCCTGCCCTCATGTGGACACAAGATGGCCACCACAAGATGGCCAGCAAGGGAGGGCCATTGGGAGGCTCCAGGCCCTGCAAGGGAGAGCAGTTGTGAGTGATCAGGCCAGCAGGGGAGGGCAGTTGGGAGGGACCAGGCCTGCAAGGGAGGGCAGTTGGGGGTGATCAAGCCTGCAGGGGAGGGCAGTTAGGGGTGACCAGGATGGCAGAGGAGGGAAGTTGGGGAGCAAACAGGCTGGCAGGGGAGCAGATAGACATCATTTAGGCTGGCAGGGTAGTGGTTAGCAGGTGATCAGGCTGGCAGGCGAAAGCGGTTAGGGGTAATCAGGGAGGCAGGCAGGTGAGCAGTTTGGAGCCAGCAGTCCTGGATTGTGAGAAGGATGTCTGACTGCCCATTTAGAACCGATCCTACCAGGATCGGGCCTAACCAGGCAGTCAGACAACCCTTGAGTGGTCCCAGATTGGAGATGGTGCAGTCTGGACTAAGGGACATTCCCCACCCCCCATGCATGAATTTCATGCACCAGGCCTCTAGTATTCATATAATTTTTTAATTTGGTTAATCTCTTCCCACCCTTCCCTTCCTTCCCTCTGAGATTCTGAAGTCTGTTCCATGCTTCCATGTTTCTGGACCTATTTTGTTCATCAGTTTATTTTGATCATTAGATTCCACATACAAGTGAGATCATGTGATACTTGCCTTTCTCTGACTGGCTTATTTTGCTTAGAATAATACTCTCCAGGTCCCTCCATGCTGTCTCAAAGGGTGAGATATCCTTCTTTTTTATAGCTGTGTAGTGTTCCACCATGTAAATGTACCACAGCTGATGGACACTTGGGCTGTTTCCAGATCTTAGCTATTGTAACTAATGCTGCTGTGAACATGGGGGTGAATATATTCTTTCTTGATTGGTGTTTCGAGATTCTTAGCATATATTCCCAGAGATGGGATGGTTGGATCAAATGGCATTTCCATTTTTAATTTTTCCACAGTGGCTACACCAGGCTACATTCCTACCAGTCGTAATGAGTGAATAAACAAGAAAGAGTTACCTTTTGCAGAGGTCCTGTCTTATTCCTTGATAATCCGAGTCTTATATCACAAGTGGTAGAATAAAAGGGTAATTATGAAACAGTTAGTAGGGACAGTAAAAACAGTGAAGGATGATGGAAAAGCAGATATGGAGACACACCCACCTATTTCCTCTTGAGAATCATTGATAGAAGAAAGACAGCAGCAGATTTCAAAAGGTTCTGTCACTTACATAAGCAGCCCTCTTTCTAATTATTGTAGGTTTCTATAATTAATATTCCTTCACAAATTAAATGACTACAAATTAAGTAGCACATGTGACAGTAAATGTGTGTCAGTGTACATGTGGGACTCTCTCCTTTCACAAAACTCAACAGTAACATCATTTCAGGGTTTTTATTGTCCATCATAAAAATGGCTTCTCCCAGGACCAAAAAAGTAACAGTATTTCTCAAAATAAAGCAGCGGAATAGTCAAAATATTTCCTGGCAATCTCCCACATGATAACACTTTTCTGGCCAGTTGGGGATGTCCCAGCAGGTCTTTGTGACTAGAAACTGAGTTTTGTCTTTGTGCAGGGGAAGGTGGAGGCCGAGTTCCACCTAGTTACTGCGGAGGAGGCTGAGAAAAATCCTGTCGGGAAAGCACGAAAGGAGCCAGAGCCCCTGGCCAAGCCCAAGTGAGTGGGGCCGTGGGTGGGAGCATCAGAAATGGGAACGGCCCTTTGCAGTCCCCCTGGCAGAAGATGGGCCATTTCTCTAGAGGACCCTCTGAGAGAACTGAGAAGCCAGGAGGTAGCCAGTAGGCGCCTCCAATCCACATAGCTTTTCGTTTCTATTGAAAAATATTCTAAAAACAATACAGATGCAAACAGAGAAGGCTTGTTTCTGTAATACTACCACAAAAGCTCTTCTAGAAGAATTTTATACATTCTTTACTCATTTTTATGTGAATGTCACATGAATTTTTTTTCTGCTCGTTCTCTGATCATGCATACAAAATTGTCTTAATGTCTCATGCATGCTTTGCTGAAAAGTTCTGCTCTGTTTCCACAGTTGTCATAATTAGGATTTTTAATGCTTATGCAATATTCCTTAATGGCCATAATCGAATTGGTTACCACCCCATAATTGAATATTTAACTAATATCTACCTTTTTTTCACTATCATAATATGAAAATGTTTCCCCTTTATGAATTATTACTTTAAAGTTAATTCCAGAGGTAGAATTGCTAGAAGATTTAATCTATTCAATTTAATCCTTGGTTATATATCAATTAAAAAGTAAATATATACAGATATGAAATATGTATACAAAATATTCTTTTAAACTGTATTTGTGCTATCCCTCCCCAGGCCACGAGTGTCCCAAGATAAGTGGTCCCTTCTCAGAATCTAACTTTTATATATCATAGTGTTAGAAACTTATTTATAGATTAATTCACAATTATTTATTGTGTTCCTACAGTGTGTACCTACCATGAAGAACACTGAAGAAATATAAGACATAATCTCTGGCTTCCAGGAGCCTTCAATCTGTGCAGGGAGAACACATAGACTCATAAAATAGTTACCATAGTGTAGAAACAAATATGTTAAGTTCAAAAGAGGCTAAGCCTAGTGAGAAGTGTTAGGTAAGGTAGGAATTAGAAACGAGGGGAATCATTATGGGCTGGGGTGATCCAGGTGGGCTTCATGGAAGAGGTTGGGCTTGAGCTGGTCAGGGTCGGTCACATGGAGGGAACTCAGACCTCTGTCTGGGTTCTAACTAGACTCTTGCCCTTCTCTGGACCAAACTATAAATGATGAGGAATCATTACTGCTCCAAATCTAGATTGCTTCTGCTTTAAGGCAACACAGTCTTCCTCTCCTGTTGTCAGGCTTCTCCTTATGGAGAAATGGGAGTCTGAAATTCTCCCCGAGGCCTAAAGAATCCTGCATGTGGACAACATGGCCCCCTTCCCTAATTTTCTCTCACTTCTCTCTCAGCCGCCCAGACACCTCCTTCTCCTGGTTTGTGAGCCCCTTCAAGTGCCTGTACCACCTCATCTGGAAGAATTACAAGAAGTACATCATCATCGCTTTCATTCTGATTATCCTCATCATCTTCCTGGTCCTCTTCATCTACACCTTGCCAGGAGCCATCAGCCGAAAGATTGTTGTGGGCTCGTAAAGGATCAGGGAGGACTCAGATGCTCCCTTTCTACAATCCCCTCCTCTTCCTCACCTGTAAATATAGAAGAAGGGTGCTCTGTGCACGCACTGTGCCGGGTGCTAATGGGATGGACCCAGAGGGCCTAAGAACCAATCACTACGTCCAGGGACAGATCAGCTCTTGGAGGCGATAGGAAAGGAGCAGTCCCTCCTCACCCAAACCCTGCCACCACCTTCACACATAAGCTTCAAGTCAGGTTTTCAGCCATGGGCAGCATGAAATAATCCATGGTGACCTCAAATTGATTTAGGTGAATGTTTTCTTTACATAATTGGTCTTATTCTGAAAAGTTTAATTCTGTGTCTGAGATCTTATTTGGAACTACTTCCTTTCAAATAAAAATTTTATGGCAAATAAACCGAACACATTTTAGCAATTACTAGATTCAAACTGTCCCATATATCTTAAGCTTGATTAATCTGTACAGTTTACAAAACACATTTAATTATTCGGGCTGCAAAAAAGCTTGGAGAAAAATGCATAAAAATCACCTAAAATATTTAATTGTTGAAATTCCCATCTAGAGAAGAGATAAGGCTGGGATTTTTTTCCATTAAAGTCAACACTTGTGAAGCTTGTAATTGGCAGTGATAGCAAGTTCCAGAGAAATCCATTTGGATTTATGTTCTATGGCAATTTCCAAGTGGGAATTTTGTGTATAAAATATAATTTGGAGTATATGTGTAGAGGCAGAGGTGGAGCCCCAAGTATCAGTGAGAATTCTCTTCAGCCAGGGACATAGCCCCACCAGATATGACCCACAGATCGTGATCCGAATGACCACTGTTGCCACCGCTCAACATTTAGTCTTAACCATCATCTGTGGTAGGTTCTGTTAGACTCCCAGGCTACGATTAATTTTAAAAGCAGTCTTAGAAACAACAGCCTATTCACTTATAAGATGGGGCTGGTTTTTCTTAAAAGTGAATCTTGGCTCTTCAAAGTAACCCAATCTGAATCTGCTACGCCATCTGATGTAGAGAGTGAAAGTGAGGGGCCGGTGTTCTCAGTTAAAATAAGGGAACAAAGGATTTGGGATGGTTAGCCTCAGACACAAATAAATATGGCACCACTTCTTCTTTCTACCAGGAGGGGCTACTGGTGGTATTGAGGAGTCTTGATTGAGGTTCCCCTCTTGATCCCAGAAGTATGATGGCTATTGTTTTCTTTAGCTAGCCTGGCATACATGTAACTGTTCTAAAATAAAGGATGTTTACTTCCACATGCAAAGTCATTCCAGAATGTTCTTGGTTCATCAAATAAGTGTGATTTTAAACTTAGTGTTATTCACTGAATTCTGGCCCTGGATATTCATGTCCTAGTAACCATGATGTCCTATTTTCCCAAAGTGCTGAAAAATAGAGCATGGATGGCATTGGCCACTTTTCCTAGTGGGATTAATTGCATAAGGTGTGGAATAACATCTCTAATAATGAGGTATTCAACAATATAGAGGGCATGTAATATATATATTGAGTACATTGTAAATTTAAAAAGATAGGTTATAAAATTGCATGTATAGCATGATATAAAAAGAAAATATTATATACATGCATAAATAAAATGTCTGGAAGAATATGCCACAATGTTAATAGTGATTATTTTTAAGTAGATGTATCTCTTTTCCTTCTTATTTGTCTATTTCTCCTAAAACTTTTAAAATAGAAATATAGTATTTTTAATGTAAAAAGCTTAATAAATATTTTCATTTAAAAATATTTATTGGGTATCTCCTATGTGCTGGGCAGTGGGGATGCAACAGAGATAAGACAAAGATTGCCATGAATCTTGCATTATAGTAGTTTCTTAAAATATTGTTTTTTCTCCAAATTATGCGGTTTCCAAGAAGAGCACCAGGTAGGGCATATGTTTCATGCATGAGGTTTAAGAAAAAGCACAACAGGAAAAAACAAGATGGCGGCATAGGTAAATACCTGAACTTTCAGAACCACTTCAAAAGTACAACTAGAAGACAAAATGGACATCATCAGAGCCACAGGAAGGCTGGCTAAGTGGAAATTATACAACTATAAGGGAAGAGAAAAGCACACTAAGACTCAGAGGAGCTGCAGAAGTAAAGTGCAGAGGTATGGAGGTCGCGCACACAGAGAGGGCTGGCAACTGAGTACACAGCTGGCTTTTTCAATCTGCAGGGAGAAACAAACTCCCGAATGCTCTGAACTCCAGTTACAGGTGAGACTATGGGGACCCAGACTCAAAAGGGGAGAAACTGGACTATCCGGCAGCAGGCAGAACATGAGGGCGGCTTTCTCTCAGAAGTGCTTAAAGCAATTACCAAAGGACAATTGAGACTGGGGGGGCCTCTTAGGGCAGGGCTGACAGGAAGCCATTGCTGTTTTCTCCCCCCTAAGACTCCATCCCATCTAAGCTGTGCACAGAGGCTTTTGCATATGAATGGCCTAGTCCTTGGAACTCTAAACTTACCTAACAAACTGCAGCTGAGTCAAAGAGACCCAGAATATCCAAAAGAAGGCCCAAGGCCCCACAGCAGCTTGCATTGCTTCACAGCTGGGCCTCATCTGGGCACCTCCAAAACCCAAACAAAGAAGAGGAATCTGCAGATATCTTCTTGCTCCTGCTGGGTGGCCTCAGGCAGAGGCTAAATTAGCATCTCCTTGGAAATCCAAGAGCCAGTGTACCGAGGGGCCAGAATAGGATGATCCAGATTACAACTCCTCGGATCCATAAGGGGAACACTCAGGGGGCAGACTCAGTGAGCACCAAAGCCCCACTGATGCAAGTCTTGCCTCATAAGGGTGTCTCCAGCACAGAAGTTCTCCCATCCTCACAGCCAATTGGCCTGGAGGTCAATTCCTCCCAGTGATACCAACAACAATCAAGGCTTAACTACAACAAAACTGTGCACACAGCCCACAGAGAGGTATACCAAGAGTGTCCACCTCAGGTAACTGGGGAGGCTGAGCTACTGGGCCCTATAGGACATCTAGCACACACAAACACTCTCAACATAGGAAGCAGCCAAAATATGGAGACAAAGAAATAGGTGACAAAGGAAAGAAATGGAGGAAAGCAAATGACTGGATATAGAGTTAAAAACCATGGCATAAGGTTTTTAAATAATTTTCTAGAAAAGGCTGATAAATTTAGTGAGACCCTCAAGGATATGAAAAAGGACCAACTAGAAATTAAGCATACAATGAATTAAATTAAAAATAATATACAGAGATCTAACAGCAGACTAGTGGATCCCAAGAATCAAGTAAAAGATTTGAAATACAAATAAACAAAAACAAAACAAACAAACAAACAAAAACAACGACCAGAAAAGCAAAAAGAAAAAAGAATCCAAAACTATGAAGATAGTGTAAGGAGCCTCTGGGACAACTTCAAGCGTACCAACATCTGAATTGTGTGGATGCCAGAAGAAAATAGAGAGCAAGATACTGAAAACATATTTGAAGAAATAATGACTGAAAACTTCTCCCCCATGGTGGAAGAAATAGACTTACAAGTCCAGGAAGCGCAAAGAACCCCAAGCAAAAGGAATCCAAAGAGGACCACACCAAGACACATCGTAATTAAAATGCCAAGAGCAAAAGACAAAGAGAATATTAAAAGCAGCAAGAGAAAAACAGTTACCTACAAGGGAGCACCCATATGACTGTCAGCTGATTTATCAATAGAAACTATGCAGGCCAGATGGGAGTGGCAAGAAATATTCAAAGTGATTAATAGTAAAAACCTACAACCAAGATTACTCTACCCAGCGAAGCTATCATTCAGAATTGAAAGTCAGATAAAGAGCTTCACAGATAAGAAAAAGCTAAAGGAGTTCATCACTGCCAAACCAGTATTATATGAAATGCTGAAAGGTATTCTTTAAGAAGAAGAAGAGGAAGAAGAAGAAGAAGAAGAAGAAGAAGAAGAAGAAGAAGAAGAAGGAGGAGGAGGAGGAGGAGGAGGAGGAGGAGGAGGAGGAGGAGGAGGAGGAGGAGGGGAGGAGGAGGAGGGGGGGGAGGAGGGGGAGGAGGATGGGGAGGAGGAGGAGGAGGAGAAGATAAAAATTATGAACAACAAATACATATCTATCAACAAGTGAATCTGAAAATTAAGTGAATAAAAAAATCTGATGAACAGAATAATCTGGTGAATATAATAGAATCAGGTGTATAGAAAGGGAGTGGACTGACAATCCTTGAGGGGAAAGGAATGTGGGGGGTGTGGGAAGAGACTGGACAAAAATCATATACCTATGGATGAGGACGGTGTGTGTGGGGTAAGGGCATGGGATGGGGTGGGAATCAGGTGGAGGGGATCTGTGGGAGGAGGGGAAGAGGAACAACTGTAATAATCTGAACAATAAAGTTTTTTTTAAGCACAACAATTAGAACATTTTATTTTATTATTGAATTTATTGGGGTGACATTGATTAATAAAATTATACAGGTTTCAGTTTATAAAAATATATAGAATCTGACATGTACAAACAGGATTTGTGATTTATTAGAATGATAGCTATGTGAGGACAGAGATTTCAATTCCTTGCTTCTCTGCCCCAATGATTATCATAGAATCTGAACATAGTAGAAATTTAACATATATTTGTTAAGTGAAAAAGAAAAGCACAATATACACCTGTGTTATTCAAAAAGGAAAAGAACACTAGTATTTTAGGATGGATTTGGAAGTAATGTATACTTTCTGCTAGATTCTGGACAGTGAAATGACAAGTCAACTCTAGATAAAGCAATGCACCTTATTCACATCCACAGTAAATACAAGCTAAAAATGGACAATCCTTTCAAGTTAAATAGAGCTCATCAACTTTGCTTTAATGTCCAAATGCTGAAAAGCCTTGAGCACAGGTGTCTGAAGCACTTTCAGATCAGATGGCATCATAAATATGTGAGAAGAAGTGGTAAGTAAGGGTAATTTTGGAATCAGCTATGTCTGGTGTTCTATACATAGGTTATTACCCATGCTACATGTAAAAAAAATACAATAATGTTCTAGGCCTAATTTTGCAGCCCTGGCCCTGAAGATATTGCAGTTTTAAAATAAATATATTTAAAAACTATCTTCCCAAGGAGTCGTTATAGTCCCTACTTGTGTTCTTAAATAAGATTAATTTAAATTTATTCATTTGGCAAGTTAAAGTTTTTTTTACAGCTTAAATCTGTTTCTTAGTGGTTTTATGTGTTTTACCTTTGAATTCTTTCCCTCAAATTAAGCAAAGCAAAATTAATTCCAGCAATACCACCACCACCACACAACCCACACAATGGGACATCCAATTCTGTGTCTCCTATAGTTGAAACATTTGGTACCTTTCTTGCTCTTGCTCTTAAAATACACATAAATGGCAAATACAGGGTTGACTTCACAGCCAGGGCCAGTTAGTGGTAATTTATTCAGCAGATAGTTATTGCACTCCATCCTCATTCCAGGTGTGGGGATCAGCACTGGGAGCACAAAAGTACAAAATCAGATAAAGTAAATCTCTGCTCTAATGGGGCATGGAGTTGGACAGAGAGAAGTCATTACTCAAATAATCACACATGAATGTAATTATAGACTGAAGAATCGAACTAGGACAAAATAGTGGGAACAGGAAGAACATCTCAATATAATCACCTCTTCCCTCCTGGAGGGTCCAGGGGAAAATCTCTTTCCTGTCCTTTTCCAGCTTCTAGAGGCTGCTGGCATTCCTTGGCTTGTGGCCTCTTCATCCATCTTCACAGCCAACCATGTTACATTTCTCTGTGCTTTTCTTCTGAAGTCAATTCTCTTCGATTATAGTCAGGAAAGTTATTGCTTTTGAGGATCCAGGTGATTACATTGGACTCACCCAGATAATACAGGATAATCTCCCCATCTCAAGGTTCATAATCATATCCTCAAAGACTCTTTACAAGGCAAAGATTCTAGAAATTAAGATGTGGATTTTTGGGGGAGAGGCGGGGAGATGAGACATTATTCTGTCTTCCACACTGAGTCTCACCACCTAGGGCCTTGCAATTCAGCCCAACTTCGAAGTCATTTCTGTGGAGCTTTGGAAGTTGGTGGGATGGTTATGGTGAATGAAAGGAGGAAGCTCCACAGACATTTTTCTCTCTGGAACAAGATGTTTCCATGCATTGTTCAGCCTCAGGTGACAGTTGTCTCAGGAAACAAAAAGAGGGATTCTATCTCTCCTTGACTCTTGATGAAAATCTCTCGAGCACAATGGATGGATGAGGCACACGCAGAGATGGTAATGAAAAGCCGCTGCCCTTTCCTCCCATCTCTCTGCCTCAGGAGTTTCTAACTCAGACTCTGAAATTCAGTGTTCCTTTAGCACAGCAGTAGTTCCTTCCAAATCAAGAGAGAACACTTGATTGTCTCTGTTAGCCATGATTTGTAAAGGGTGATTTGAGAAGAGAACACTAATTTTCTCTGAATCATTGTGCTGTGAAAAAAATGACATAATGGCAGTGAAACTTGGGCAGAGACACTAGCTGTGTGACCTTGACCAAGTTACTCAACCACTCTGAACCGTGTCTGTCTGAGAAATAAAATGAAGATAATATCCATCCTATAAGATTGTCTGTGTGCAGGCATGTGTGGTGGTGGGTTGTGGTCTTTACTGGGAATAGAGATAGAGGAACATTCATAAAGTATCTCATTTACTGTCTTATATTGCTTAGCTCCAAATTAATGATTACTTACTATTTAAGGAACAACTAAAGTTAGCTGAATGCTGTTGTAGATTACAAAGTAATACCCATATTTTCTCACTAATTCTCCCACCTGTCTCATTTTGCAGACAATGACACAGCTCCAGTATTTCCAAAACCAGCCAGCTCATTTGTAACAGATCTAAGCTCCAAGTTCAGAACCATTTCTCTCCTTTCTGAGAGGCTGTCTAATGACTGACTCAAGGTGGGTGGGACTGCCTCCACTCAGGAAATCCTCCTTCCTCCTTCCTATATAATAAAAGAAGAACATGCAACTGTGACCGTACCTTCGCTACACTACCAGCCAATCAGGAGTGGGGGGGGTGGCCTCCCATCCCGGTGCGCCACCACTACACCCCTCGCTGGCCTCCTGCCCACTGCAGGGAAGGAAACTGCTGGAGCAACAACCCTGAGCGATCTCAATAACTTTCAATTTCAAGAGAGAAAGAGGGAACTGTAAAAGTACAGGTGCTGTGCTTTGGCAGAGGCACGGGAAAATCTGCCTAAGGGGTCCCAGGTCTGCAGGGGAGCATCTCTGGACATGGCAGAGTAGGTGGGAGAACAGGAGCTGGGGAGCTGGGGAGGCCCTGTGTGCATAGCAGGGCCCTCCAAAGGGCAGCCTTCGAGGGAAGAGGTAGCCACTCAGCCTGAAGGTCCAGAAGGCGAGAGACCCCTGTTCCCTCCTCCCGAGTCCCATTGATCTCCGCAGTCAAGGTTGGGCGCACCCGGTTCTTAAAAATGTATGTAGGGAGGAAAACCAAGATGGCGGCATAGGTAAACACCTAGGCTTTTGCCCCGCACAACAATTTCGAGAATACAGCTAAAGGACAAAACGGACACTGTCCAGAACCATGGGAAGGCTGGCTGACTGGAAGATCTGATCTGAAACTAGAGGGACATAGAAGTGGACACGGGTAATCAGAGCCTCTGCAAAGCCCAAGCAAGGTAGGAGACTCGCGTGCGCCAGAGGACGGGGTGTCTGAATGTCTGGCAGGGGAGCTCTAGTGGAAAGGAGACAAAAACTCCAGGCTGTGCTGAATCTAGTTTGGTTTGCACTCAAAACCCAGGGGATCCAGGCCCTTACCGAGAGAATCTGGATTGCGAATAGAATCCCAGGGGAAGAGCAAAAGGCAGAGCTCTGGAGGCATGCTCGCGAATGCGTGCAGAGAGGATGAACAGGGCCACTGGCGGTATCTGGCAGGAGAAAGGAGCTCCAGCCAGAGGCGGAGCTCTGGGGGCACGCATGAGTGCTCATGGTGAGGGTGATCTGTTGACTGTGTGGCTGGCGTCTGGCAGAAGGGAAAAGGAGTTCCGACTGCACTGAACCCAGGTGCCAGGCAAAAATCTGAGATTCCGGAATCATTGGGGACTGGACGGTCTGGCGGCAGGCGAAATTCGAGGGTACCTTTCTCACAGAGGTGCTTGTGGTGATTGCCTGCGGACGCTAGGATCCAGTGACCTTGTGGGCTGGGGCTGACTGGAAGCCATGGCTGTCGGCTCCACCCTGAAACTCCGCCCCACACAGAAACTCCACCCCATCCAAGCTGAGCACAGAGACTTTGGCAAGTTTGCAAGTCCTGGCACATAAGGCTATCTCCTAGAGTAGACACAGCTGATCCTCACAACCACTTGACCTGGAGGTCAATTCCTCCCAATGATATCAACAATAATCAAGACTTATCTGCAACAAGGCTGTACATACAGTCCACAAAGGGGTGCACCAAGAGTATATACCTCAGGTAACAGGGGAGGCCGAGACACCTAGCACACAAAGCTACCCTACCAACTCAGGGAAGCAGTGAAAATGGGAAAAGAAAGAAACAGATCACAAATGAAAGAAATGGAGGAAAACAAATGACTGGATATAGAGTTCAAAACCACAGTTATAAGGTATTTCAAGAGGCTTCTAGAAAAGGCCGATAAGCTTAGTGAGAACCTCGAGGATATGAGTGAGACCCTCGAGGATATGAAAAAGGACCAACTAGATATTAAGCATACACTGACTGAAATAAAAAATATTATACAGAAACCCAACAGAAGACTAGAGGAATGCAAGAATCAAGTCAAAGATTTGAAATACCAAGAGGCCAAAAACATTCAACCAGAAAATAAAAAAGAATCCAAAAATTTGAGGATAGTGTAAGGGGCCTCTGGGACAACTTCAAACGTACCAACATCAGAATTATGGGGGTGCCAGAAGAAAAGAAAGAGCAAGATACTGAAAACATATTTGAAGAAATAATGACTGAAAACTTCTGCCACCTGGTGAAAGAAACTGACTTACAAGTCCAGGAAGCACACAGAATCCCAAGCAAAAGGAATCCAAAGAGGACCACGCCAAGACGCATCATAATTAAAATGCCAAGAGCAAAGGACAAAGAGAGAATATTAAAAGCAGCAAGAGAAAAACACTTAATTATCTACAAGGGAGCACACATATGCTTGTCAGCTGATTTATCAACAGAAACTATGCAGGCCAGATGGAAGTGGCAAGAAATATTCAAAGTGATGAATAGCAAGAATCTACAACCAAGATTACTCTACCCAGCAAAGCTTCATTCAGAATTGAAGGTCAGATAAAGAGCTTCACAGATAAGAAGAAGCTAAAGGAGTTTATCAACCCCAAACCAGTATTATATGAAATGCTGAAAGGTATTCTTATTTTTAATTTTTTATCTTTATTGTTCAGTTTATTAATTACATTGTTTCCCCTTTTTTATCCCCCTATAGCTCCCCTCCACCCTGTACCTATCCCACCTTCCACCCTAACCTCCCCCTCCCCACTGTCCTCTCCCATTGTTGCAAGATTTTTGTCCAGTCTCTTGCTGTACTTCCCACAACCCTTTTCTCCCCAAGAATTGTCAGTCCATTCCCTCTCTATGTCCATGTCTCTGTTATATTCACCAGTTTATCCTGTTCATCAGACTATCAATTCACTTGATTTTTATGTTCATTTGTTGATAGATGTGTATTTGTTGTTCATAATTTATATTTTTACCTTTTTTCTTCTTCCTCTTCTTAAATAATATCTTTCAGCATTTCATATAATATTGGTTTGGTGGTGATGAACTCCTTTAGCTTTTTCTTATCTGCGAAGCACTTTATCCAATCTTCAATTCTGAATGATAGCTTTGCTGGATAGAGTAATCTTGGTTGTAGATTCTTGCTACTCATTATTTTGAATATTTCTTGCCACTCCCGTCTGGCCTGCATCGTTTCTGTTGAGAAATCCGCTGACAATCGTATGGGTGCTCCCCTGTAGGTAACCAACTGTTTTTCTCTTGCTGCTTTTAATATTTTCTCTTTATCTTTTGCTCTTGGCATTTTAATTATGATATGTCTTGGTGTGGTCCTCTTTAGATTCCTATATTTTGGGGTTCTGTGTACTTCTTGGGCTTCTAAGTCAGTTTCTTTCAACAGGTGGGGGAAGTTTTCAGTCACTATTTCTTCAAGTAGGTTTTCATTAACTTGCTCTCTCTCTTTTTCTGGCACCCCAATAATTCGGATGTTGGCATGCTTGAGGTTGTCCCAGAGGCCCCTTACACTATCTTCAATCGTCTGGATTCTTTTTGTTTCTTGCTTTTCCAGCTGAGTGGATTTTGCTTCTTTGTATTTCAAATCTTTGACTTGGTTCTTGTGGCCCTCTGGACTGCTTTTAGGACTTTGTGTAATATTTTTTTTCAGTCTGTGTATGCTTAATTTCTAGTTGGTCATTTTTCATATCCGTGAGGGTCTTGTTCATATCCCCAGAGGTCTTGTTCATTTCCTTGAGGGTCTCATTCATTTCCTTGTAAGTCTCATTCATTTCCTGGTTGGTCTTGGTTGTTTCCTCATAGTTCTCATTCAGTTCATCGGCCTTTTCTAGGAGCCTCTTGAAAAGCCTTATAACCGTGATTTTGAACTATATGTCTAGTCGTCTTTTTCCCTCCATTTCTTTCACACCTGATTTCTTTCCATATCTCCGCATGGTGGCTGCTTTATGTGGTAGATGTCCTCTAAGGGACAGTGGCTCAGCCTCCCCAGTTACCTGAGGTGGGTACTCTTACTGCAATCCTTTATGGGTTGTACAGTATTTTTGAATTTAAACCCAGCTTGTTGTTGTTAGCCCTAGGAGGGTTTGACCTCCAGGCCAATTGGCTGTGAAGGGAGACTGTGTTCAGGTTGGATGGGTGGAGTCTCTGAGCTGAGCAGGCAGCCTCAGTGTCAGCTACGTCCTATGCGGCTCTGGCGCGTGCAGGTCTCTGCTGGATGGGGATGGCTGCAGACACCTCCAAGAGAAAGCCGCTAGTCTCTTCCCCTTGCCAGACAACTCTGCCTCTCCCCAAATGAGTCTGCACACCCAAAGTCTCGCCCAGGGTTGTAAAACAGGTGGTTTCCGGAACCAGGAGACAGGTTTCCAGGGAGCAAGTCGCGCGTCTGTGCGTGCAAACTTCTTTTCCCAGCTACCCGGTTTCTCCGCAGACTATGAGACCTCTGCCGCGTCTGGCTTCCAGGGTGCATCCCCCGGACCATGGACCTCACCTGGCACTGGGGAATCTGTGCGGTAGGACGTCTCCACGTACCCCAGGTCTCGGACCTCGCCTGGCGCTGGGGAATCCGTGTAGTAGGATGTCTCCGCCCTCCCCGTTGGAGAAATCCAGCCGGGGTTGCTGCTCCAGCCCTACACCCCGCATGCACGACCAGGACGGCTCCTAACCTGTTTCCGTCTTCAAGGCTGCGCTCCCGCCGCTCTTTTGAGTCTCAGTGTCCCACCTTTACTTTTATTTGTGGGAGTTTTCACTCAGCCAGCTTTCTGGTGATTCTGGGTGATGTTTGTTTTGTTGTTATGTTGTAGTTTTTGAATTGTTGCGCAGGGCAGAACAATAGGTGTTTACCTATGCCACCATCTTGGTTCTCTCTTCTTTTTTTTTTTAATAAATGTATTTTATTGATTTTTTTTAGGTGTTCTGCATTTTATTTTTATTTATTTTTTAGTCTTTATTGTTCAGTTTATTAATTACATTGTTTCCCCTTTTTATCCCCCTATAGCTCCCCTCACCCTTTACCTATCCCACCCTCCACCCTCACCTCCCCCTCCCCACTGTCCTCTCCCATTGTTGCTAGATTTTTGTCCAGTCTCTTGCTGCACTTCCCACAACCCTTTTCTCCCCAAGAATTGTCAGTCCATTCCCTCTCTATGTCCATGTCTCTGTTATATTCACCAGTCTATCCTGTTCAACAGCCTATCAATTCACTTGATTTTTATGTTCATTTGTTGATAGATGTGTATTTGTTGTTCATAATTTTCATCTTTACCTTTTTCTTCTTAAAGAATATCTTTCAGCATTTCATATAATGTTGGTTTGGTGGTGATGAACTCCTTTAGCTTTTTCTTATCTGCGAAGCACTTCATCTGACCTTCAATTCTGAATGATATCTTTGCTGGATAGAGTAATCTTGGTTGTAGATTCTTGCTGTTCATCACTTTGAATATTTCTTGCCACTCCCGTCTGGCCTGCATCGTTTCTGTTGAGAAATCCGCTGACAGTCGTATGGGTGCTCCCTTATAGGTAACCAACTGTTTCTCTCTTGCTGCTTTTAATATTCTCTCTTTGTCTTTTGCTCTTGGCATTTTAATTATGATGTGCCTCAGTGTGGTCCTCTTATGGTTCCTATATATTGGGGTTCGGTGCACTTCTTGGACTCCTAAGTCAATTTCTTTCACCAGGTGGGGGAAGTTTTCAGTCACTATTTCTTCAAATAGGTTTTCATTGTCTTGGCCTCTCGCTTTTTCTGGCACCCCTATAATTCGGATGTTGGTATGCTTGAGGTTGTCCCAGAGGCCCCTTACACTATCTTCAATTTTTTGGATTCTTTTGGTTTCTTGCTTTTTCAGCTGAGTGGATTTTACCTCTTTGTATTTCAAATCTTTAACTTGGTTCTTGGGGTGCTCCAGGGCACTTTTAGGTCTTTGTATAATATTTTTTGTTTCAGCCAGTGTATGCTTAATTTCTGGTTCGTCCTTTTTCATATCCTGAGAGTCTGCTTTATATCCTTGAGGGTTTCTTTCATTTCCTTGTAGGACTCATTCATTTCCACGTTGGTCTTGATCATTTCCACATTGGTCTGGATTATTTCTTTGCAGCACTCGTTTATATCCTTGAGGGTGTTGTTCATTTTCTTGTAGGACTCATTCATTTCCTTTGTGGTCTTGCTTATTTCCTTATAGGCCTCAATCTTTTGTTGGAGCCTCTTAAAAAACCCTATAACCATGGTTCTGAATTCCATGTCCAGTCGTTTTTTTCCCTCCATTTCTTTCACATCTGATTTCTTTCCATGTTGCTGCATGGTGGCTGCTTCCCTGAATTGGTCAAATAGCTTTGTGTGGTAGACTTCCTACTAGGGATAGTGGCTCAGCCTCCCTGGTTACCTGAGGTGGATATGGGCTGCACAGTCTTGCTGAAGTTAAGCTCAGTTAATCGTTGTTAACACTTGGAGGGTTGACCTTCAGGCCAATTGTCTGTGAAGCTCAGCTGTGCTCAGGTTGGGTGGGCGGAGTCTCCGGGCCAAGCAGACAGCGTTAGCTCCGCCCTATGCGGCCCTGGGGACTCTGTGCAGGGGGCAATGGCCGCCAGCACCTCTGAGAGAGAGCCGCTGGGGAGCTCCACCGGCTGCCGGTTGCCGGGGAATTCAGACTTTCCCAAAATGAGTCTGCATGCGCAATGCCTCACCCAGGGTCGTAAAACAAAGCAGACTGATGGTTTTCTGAATGAGAGGCAAGTCGCTGTGCGCTCTCTGCGCCGTCACGAAGCCGAGCTGTTCGCGCGGAAGCTGCCTTCTCCACAAGCCGGGAGACCCGGCAGCACCCGAGCTTCGGCGTGCCCTCCCACTGTCCAGTTTTCACCCCGTGTGATAGTGGATTCTCTAGACTTCGCCCAGAGCTGGAGAATCAGTCCAGTGGGACGCCTTTGTCTCCCCGTTAGAGAAAACTGGCCGGTTTTCAGCCGCCCGCCCTCTCCGTGGCGCGCACTACAAACCTCTCTCCGTGCGAATCTTTCAACACTGTTTGCTGCCACTCCTCCAAGTCACAGTGTCTTACCTTCACTTTTATTTGTGGAATTTTCACTCGGCGAGCTTTCTGGTGATTCTGGAAGGTGTTTGTTCTTTCGTTAAGTTGTAGTATTAAAATTGCTGATTATGACGGCAAGATAGGTGTTCTACCTTTGCCGCCATCTTAGTTCCTCTGCCTATTTTATTGATTTTTTACAGAGCAGAAGGGAGAGGGATAGAAAGTCAGAAACATCAATGAGAGAGAAACATCGATCAGCCACCTCTTTCACGCCCCCTACTGGGGATGCACCTGCAGCCAAAGTACATGATCTCGACCGGAATCGAACCTGGGACCCTCCAATCTGCAGTCTAGTGCTCTATCCACTGAGCCAAACCAGTCTCAGCCAAAGGTATTCTTTAAGAAGGAGAAAAAGGTGGCTGCTTCAAACTAGATTATGGATGGAACTGGAGAACATTATGCTAAGTGAAATAAGTCAGTCAAAGAAATATAAGTATCACATGAACTCACTCATTTATGGAATATAATGAACAACATAAACTGATGAACAAAAACAGATCCAGAGACAGAAAAGCATTGACTGTCAAACCTCAGAGGGATGGTAGGAGAGGGTGGGAGTAAGGGGAAGAGATCAACCAAAGGACTTTTATGCTCGCATATATGCCTAATCAATGGACACGAACACCAGGGGGGTGAGGGCATAAGTGGTGATGGGGGGAGGGAGGATTGGAAGGGGTAATGGGTGATGAGGACACATATGTAATATCTTAATCAATAAAGAAATTAAAAATTCATTCATTCATTCATTCATTAAAAAAGAAAGAA
The DNA here is from genome assembly GCA_027563665.1 of Antrozous pallidus. Lineage (NCBI taxonomy): Eukaryota > Metazoa > Chordata > Mammalia > Chiroptera > Vespertilionidae > Antrozous > Antrozous pallidus. The sequence continues at coordinate 48,428,382 of CM050510.1, forward strand.
GTGTATGTAGGTGTGAGGCGCACAGGGAGAGAAGGGACAACCTGAGCAGCATTCACAACTTCTGCGCGCAGATCCGATGGGCGTGCTGGGCTGGCAAGCGGAGCGGGTTGGGAGGAGAGGGAAACTGACTATTGTACGTTCACAGTGGCAGGTGTCCCAGAACACCCCCAGCCACTGCTGGACTTTGAGTGCAGCAGCCAAGCTGCTGGGGGTGGGGATATTTCTGCCCTGTCCCCAGCTGCTTCATGAGCGCTAAAGCCAAGTGGCAGTTTGGGTCCACACCCCCAGCCCAGCACCCACAACAGGGTTGGCTGCTGACCTCTGGAGCATGCGAAGACCCTGGTGTTTGCTGCCGCGTGTGGCCCAAGGGTCCCTACATGCCTCCTAGCCCAGCGCCCATGACAGGGCTGACTGCTGGCCTCTGGAGCATGTGGAGACCCTGGTGGCTGCTGCCATGTGTGGCTCAGGGGTCCCTGGATGTCCCCCAGCCCAGTGCCCAGGACAGGACTGACTGCTGGCCTTCAGAGACAGGGATGTTCCCGCCCCACCCCCAGCCGCTTGCCCATGCTCTGGCGCAACATTGATCAGCTGCCTCCTGTACACTCCCCACTGGGGATGTGCCTCCAACCAAGGAATATGCCCTTAACAGGAATCAATCCTGGGACCCTTTAGTCTGCAGGCCCACGGTTTATCCACTGAGCCAAACCAGTTCCAGCCTAAACACCTTTTCTGACCACTCATTGGCTAAGTTCCAGTATGCCACCACTTGCAGTGTTCTTGGTAACTTGGGTTATAAGAATCCAAGAAGGTGATCTAGGTTTTTCCACCACACTCCTGGAGGAAAAAACAAAGGTCTGTTGCTGGAGGGGCTGTCAAGTGTCATATCCTATCCTAGCTGCTTTGGCTCAATGGATGGAGCCTTGGCCTGCTGACCACAGGATCTGGGTTCAATTCTGATCAAGGGCATATACTTGGTTACAGGCTCCTCCCTGGCTGGGGCACAGGTCAGGGCTCATGCAGGAGGCAACCAATCAAAGTGTCCCTCTCACATTGATATTTCTCTCTGTCTTTCCTCCTCTTCCACACTCTATAAAAATCAATGGAAACATATCTTCAGGTGAGGATAGAAAAAAGAAAAAAAGAAAGAAATGTCATATCCTATGAAAGACACATCTTGAAAATGCCTAAAGAAAGTTGTCATTTTTTCACAGTGAAGGGACTGGAGTCCATGTTGATGAAAACACCTTGGCAGCTGCAGTGGCTGGCAGTGGCTGCAGCAGCAGAGTAGTGGGTCTGGCACCTTCCCTTGATCAGCCTGGTCACCTCCCACAGAGGGTGGCCAGACTGATGGGGAGCGGGCCTCAGCCATCAGTAGGACATCTCCTGAGGGCTCCCAGTCTGTGAGAGAGGGCAGGCTGAGCTGAGGGAACCCCCCATCATGCACAAATTTAGTCTCTGATACTTCTATTATAGAGAAAGAGCAAATAGCAATATTAAATTATTTCCTCTAGTTAATACCCTTTTAATGTGCACAGATTTCATGCACCCGGCCACTAGTCACTTAATAAATTCTGAAGGCTCACCCATGCCTAGGGGTCAGCCAAAGCCCTGGAATATTTCCAATGTGTGCTATACAACACTACGGGTGTCTATGTCTCCGTTTACTTGAATCATCAGGTTGGATGCTAAGAAAATGTAATAGAAATCTCTCATTCATGTTACCTCAGATCTTCTTGACATTTTTTCTCACTTTGCCACTTCTTGTGATGAGAATCTCCCCACCCCAATGCAGAAACAACCTCTGGAGTGCAGACATTTAACTGAACTCTTAAAAAATGTTTTGTTTGTGTGTGTTTTTTTTTTATTGATTTCAGAGAACACGGGAGAAGGAGAGAGAGATAGCATCCGTGATGAGAGAGAACACTGGGAATTGAGCTCACAACCGGGCATGTGCCCTGGCCAGGAATCAAACTGCAACCTCCTGGTTCACAGATATAGATGTTCAACCACTGAGGCATGCCGCCCGGGCTCTTTATAGGTCATAGAACTTAGATTTGGAAATTAATTTTGTGAAGAAGCAGGCATGGTGGAAGGCACTTGTTCATCCCAGAATCTGCCGGCCGGTTACCAGATTTCCATTTCACCTTCTTTCTCAGACACAGAGGTCCAGCTCTCCTGGGGGCAGCAATGTGCTGGGCTCAGAGAGAACGAGACCAGGCTCTGGTGATGGGCAGCCAAGGCTCTGTCGCAGAGCTCGGCGGTAGGGCTCACAGGAGGGTTCACTCCACTGATGGGCTCTTCGTTTTCATCCACCTGGAGTGTGGATGTGATGCTGGGGCTTCACCAGTTATCTTGAATTTTGAGGCAACCCCGTCGACAGAAGCCACCACAGAGAATAGGGTGGCAGAAAAATAAGGAGGCTGCTTCGATCATATGGACTCTTCAAATCAACACAGGTTCCACAACTGCTGGGCCAGAAAAATAGAGCAACAGTCTCCAACAGTGACTATGAAATGCTCCCACCTGGAATTAACATAAGATACTCCCACTCGTTTTCCTCGGTCAAAACGAGTCACGTGGACATGCCCAACTTCAAGAGAACAGGAGACTGCCATACCCTCCCCCATATACTCAGACCTAGAGGAGAACCAGATGTTGGGGAGTAATAGCAATGCTTACGATAGGTGGGTATGACTGTTCCCAATTACAGATCAAATAAATAATTAGGTGCCAGAGTTAATTACCAGGAAGTTCTGTTTGCTTTCGAAATGCTCTTTTCTCTTTATTCCCAACACAATAGCTACTACATTATAATATGCTGGCTAGAGACTATTTTCTCTCTAAAGAATGATCCAATGTTCTGCCTGTACCAGTCTTTGTGATGCTTACGATGATTTAATGAAAGTGCTTGCTAACTGTAAGCGGACTGATTTTTAATAAAACAACAAAACTCAGAGAGCGGTGAATCATTTTTATGGCTTTCCGGAGCTCCTTCTCCAGAACCACTTATGGCTCTAAGCGCTCACTCGGGGCTCTTAGGAAATTCCCAAGCAGCCGCTTCTTCCTGTAGGGTTCAGGGAGCACAGCTGGAGTCTCGCGGTTAGGGCCCCGCCTGCAGGGGCACCTGCGGGCAGCCACTAAGTAGAAGTAAACTTGCATTGGTGTCAGTTTAAAAATAAGCATTAGAAGTTTATGACGCTCTCCTCGTGTTGGTCCTCCCCACCAGGAGGGGGCCCCCTTTCCTCTGCCAGGTCCCAGTGCACTTTGTACTTCTGTGATCCAGACACATTTTATCAATATGAGCTTGTCACCCTGCCTTGTGTGCCGAGTTTCCTCAGGTCCTCATGATGGATGAGTAGAAATGGGATTGCAGTAATCATAATAACCTCCAAATTGGGACTTTTGACCCAATTCGGTCTATAAGATCACAACCACGTAAAAACTCTTATTCCCTCACACAACCCTAGAAGCTTTTACATTAAACCTTAAAACAGGTCTAGGACAATTCACCCTCCCTCATTTCACCTCCAGCTTCAAGGGTAGGCACGGACACGTGGGCATAGGTGAGATGGGTGTGGCTGTGCTTGGCCAGTAACAGGTGTTAAGAAGTCTGCTGGCTGGGCCTTTTGAAATGTCTGGTGTACCTGACAGAAGGAGTGGCACAGCTTTCTGCCTTTGATCTGATCCTTTGGTTCCTTTCTGGGATGTAGATGTGATGCTCAGAGCTACAGCAGCCATCTTTCCCCAGGAGGACTGAAGCCAAAGTTTTTACAAAGGGGTGTGGGGGAACCCTAACCTATTAGCCAGGTTTTCTGTGGTCTGCATGTCTCCAAAATTACAGGTGAACTTAAATGAATTTTAAGGAAAAACACACCCATTTGAGTTTAAATGGTAGAGGAAAGGTCGAGCAAGAAGCAGGGACGGGCCAGATTTGGGAGCAGAGGCAGGACAGAAGTCCACAAAAGAATAGACTGTGGTAACCCATGTATAAGAACATTGTCTCGCCCCCTCCCCCACATCAGAAGTAGAGGGCAGGGCAGGGCAAGGGTGAAACTGAAATGTCCTAAAAACTCTTCAATAATTCAGTGACTTGGTCATTTGGTGAGTTGGCTTTCAGTAAATTAGCTTTCAGCAAATTGATTTTTTACGAAGCCTGTGTTTTCAGCTGGAACCATTGCCATCTCCCAGGGCTGCAATTCCTCCTACAATGGCTGTGAGCTCCTCTGTGCCAGAGCTGGGATGCGGCCCAGCTGACAGCAGACCAATGCCCCTCTCCCACTCAAAGCCCTGGCAGGGAGCTGCTTTGTCCCCGAGCCCTGCATCCAGGGATGTTGGCAATGCAGGTCTCTCTGGAGGATTCAGGCACCGGCCACTTGAGTCGGAAACAGATAAACCCGTGGGGAGGCCTGGGCTCTGCTTACACCTGGCCTCCCCTTGGAGGGCTGGTGCAGAACTGTAAGAGAAATTAGAAATGTGTTCCAAGTTTACCCTGATGACCTTGAGATTACCCAGGGGTGGTCCTGCAATTTAAAAGAAGTATCTGATTCACTCCTCTCCCCTTCTCAATCATAATCAACCATAGTTCTTATTGGGACTTTCTCAAAACACAGACTATTTTGTCCTCCCCCAGTACCTTCTCTGAGTTGAAATTATGATTTAATGTTCTGTCTCAAATTTAAGTAGCATTTCCCACTCTTTGAGCAAGCGTGACTGAAGACATAATTTGCTGTATTATCTGCTTACCTGAGGAGAGAATCATAAGAGATGAATTTTGGCTCTTAATTCAGCTACTTCCTGAATGCATGGCCTTAAATGTCCCTAAGACTCCTCATTCAAAAGTAGGGCCCTGGGGAGGGGTGCATGATAAAAAACAGTGAGGATGGGACGCTCTGCACACTGTAGGGGACTGTCCAAAGATCTGCAATAGCATATGAAGGTATTGACCTATTTGCCTGAGGTGCCAGGAAACATAGAAACCAATACAACTAGAAACTGAAGAAATTCATCATCCATCCATCCACCATTTATTCAAAAAGCTTTTCCTGACCATCTCCATCACTTCTGTGCTTGGTGCTGGACACCCGGAGATGGAAAGGTAATCTAGCCTGGGACTGAGGCTGAGACGTGTTGTGGGGCCCTGAACAGAATACAGAGGAGGTTAAAGGCCCCTTCACCACTCACACGTGTGCAGGCACGGAGATAGCAGCTGCACTATATGGACTGCGCAAGTGCACCCTTATGTAAGCAGCTTATGTTAACACAGCACGGGCGTCTCTAATTGGCACGAGGCCTCTTGTTTGAGCAGGTATATAAGGTGCCACTAACTGGCCAGCTTTTGGCTGCTTTGTTCATAATAAGCATGTCCCACCTACTGACTGTCATCATGTGTTCTTCCAATTTCCTGCACCCTGAGGGGCCAAGTCCCTGCCTGAGGAACTTGCACCTGATGCGTATGATGCTGCTGTAGGCATCCAGACCACCTCCACCCACTCCTCTTATTCTGATCTCTGTTAGGATTGAATAGCAAAGCTTCCAACTGCTTCTCCTCTGGTGACTGATAACTCACTTTTTCTTTTTAGCCAAAGGGGAAAATACTTTTAAAATGACAAAAGTTCCTCAGTTAAGAAACTGGACTCAGACCTAGAAAAGCCAGGCAGTAAACACTCGAGCCGGCAGGGAGTCAAGTTCTTCTCTGAAGAGTGGTCACGGGAGGGGCTGAAAGGCGGGCAGATGGGGCTCATCCCCTGCATGTCAGTTTATTGCAAACTCCATTCCAAATCTGCCTTGGTGCCAAGAAATACCTGAACACATAGGCAGTCACACACAGACGGAGGCCCCTCCACCCTTGCAGAATGTGGTGGCTGCTGGAAAGCTACCTGCTCCCCAAATACCACCTCTTAACTCAGCCCCTCCTCCACTCCACCTGCCTTATGAGTTACAACTCAACCTCACTGTCATTTTATTCTTCCAGGTTAAGATATTGTCCTTGTGCTCTGGGTGGTTTGGCTCAGGTGGTTAGGCATCATCCTGGGCACCAAAGGGTTGTGGGTTCCATTCCTGATAAGGCACATACCTGGCTTGTGGGCTCATTTCCCTCAGGTGGGGGTGTGCAGGAGGCACCTGATCAGTGTTGGGTTATCACAATGTCTCTCTCTCTCTCTCTCCCTCCCTCTTTTTCTCTCTCAGCAAAAATCAATCCTCCTATCTAATAAAAGAGTAACATGCAAATGTAACCGTACCTTGGCTCCTGATTGGCTATGCTACCAGCCAGTCAGGAGTGGGGGGCGTGATTAGGGGGTCGTGGCCACGGCTTGCCTGGACACCAGTGAACACTTCCCTTCACGAAGACTTCGCTTCACGCCTGTGGGGAACACTTCACACCGGCACAGGCGGGAACGAAGTGCTTCATGCCAGCGCCAGCTGGGAACGCTTGGCTTCACGCTGGCGGCGGGGGGGGGGGGGGGGGGGGGGATGAAGCAGGGACCACACCTCTGCACAGGGTGCCTTTGAGGGCCTGGCGAGCCGGCAGGAGAGGCTTGGTCCTTGAGGCGTCCGTGGTGCGGGGAGGGCTGGGCCAGGACAGCACAATACTTTCAAAGAAAGTTGTTTCCCACTTAAATATCCTCTGATGAGTATCTTTAAAAAAGAAGTAAATATTCAGCCATTGTCACACCTTGAAAAGTTAAAGTAATCCCTTAATATCACCTAATATCCACTGTACATTCAAATGTCTGTGTTTCAAAGATGCCTAATTTTACCTTTGGTTTGCCCCCTCCGGAGGCTACCCAAGGTCTTATTTCAGCCCTGATGTTGGGCTGCTTCCCCCGACCATAAGTTCCCAACACACTTCCAGCCAGAGTTAAAGGGGGGGGGGGCTTCTTCTGTTTTTAAGGCATCGCCATATCCAGTGCCTGCCAGGCCCCTGAGAAAGCACTACTCCTTAGTTCCGGGGTGCTGGGAGCTGAAGCAGAGAGGCTGTGAGGCCCAGCTCACCCAGGATGCTAGCTCCCATCACCCCCTCCCAATTATCCTGGCCCAGCCTTCCCTATGCATACCTGCTCAAGGAGAGCGTGAGGTGGTCGTGGAGGCTGGATGGAATCAGGCAGAGGGTGTGGCTGCAGCATGAGGGAAGGGAGGCCTACACCCTCCCCCAATCCAGAGGGGCTTGACAGGGAACCTCAAGGTGTGCTTCCCGCCCTGGTGCTGGGCTAGGGTAGCTCAGGCTGCTCCCCCACCCCAGCTCCAGGCTGGGGGACCTCAGGCCATGCCTCCCACCTGGTGTGGCTTGACAGGGGACTACAAGCCACACTCCCAACCTGGCAGGACTTGACAGGGGACCTCAAGGTGTGCTTCCCATCCTGTTGCTGGGTTAGGAAACCTCAGACTATTCTCTCCACCCATCAGGGCTTGACAGGGGACCTCAGGCTGCACCCCCACCTGGCAGGGCTTGACAGGGGACCTCAAGCCCCACCCCCACCCTGGCACCAGGCTAGGGGACCTCAGACCATATCCTCTGCCCCAGCACCAGGCCAGGGGTCCTGAGGCTGTGCCCCTCCTGCCTGGCTGGGCTTGACAGGGAACCTCAGGCTGAGACCCCACCCAGCTGGGCTTCACAGGGGACCTGAGCACAGGTCCCCTGTGAAGGATTGACGGGGGACCCGAGGCTGTGCCTCCCTCCCGGTGCTGGGCTGGGGGACTTGAGGCTGTGCTCCTCTGCCTAGTGGGGCTTGACGAGGGACCATAGGCCATGCCCCCTACCCAGCGGGGCTTGACAGGGGATCTCAGGTCCTGTCTCCCACCTGGTGGGACTTGATGGGGGACCTCAGGCCACGCCCCCCATCCTGCTGCTGGGCCAGGGGACCTGAGGTCACACCCTGCCCTAGGTGGCTTGACAAGAGTGGGACTGGCTGGGTCTAGATCTACCCCAATGCAGGGGGGTGGAGCAGCTGGATCTGGGTCTCACGTGATTTTGAGGCACATGTGAGTGAGTGGGGACTTTACTCTGGGCCCCGTGGTGTGCCCCAGACTCTGACAGGAGGAAGGTTTTCATATACATTTTACTAATTTTCTTTAGTCTCTGATACTTCTATTATAGAGAAAGAGCAAATAACAATATTAAATTATTTCCTCTAATTAATACCTTTTTAATGTGCATGAATTTCGTGCACCGGGCCACTAGTAAGAACATAAAAAGACTAGTGGCCTGGTGCATGAAATTCGTGCATGGGGGAGGGCGTCGGGGGATTCCCTCAGCCCAGCCTGCACCCTCTCCAATCTGGGACCCCTCAGGCCTCTGGCTCCTAACTGCTCACCTGCCTGCCAGCCTGATCTCCCTGACTGCTCTCTCCTGACAGCCTGTTTGCCCTAACTGCTCTCCTCTGCTGGCCTGGTCCCCCTAACTGCTCTCCCCTGCTTGCCTGATTGCCTCTAACCTCCTCTGCCTTGGCCCCGCCAACATGGCTTTGTCAGGAAGGATGTCTAGAAGGACATCTGGAAGGTCACCAGGAAGATGTTCAGTCTAATTAGCATATTACCCTTTTATTAGCATAGATGCTACCTTGTCCTAAAAATGCAGGTTGTTCCCAGGTTTTCCTATCATGAAAGGGGAGGCCGCAGTAGCATCCTGGGTTCTGACCAGGGCTTAAGTGCTTGTGCTTTATCTCAGCAGATGTGATTCCTAGAATACTCTTGGATATACCTTGAACATTTCTATCAAATTTGCCAAGTCATCCTACAAAAATGTCAAACCACTTTTTAAAATATATATATTTTATTGATTTTTTACAGAGCGGAAGGGAGAGGGATAGAAAGTCAGAAACATCAATGAGAGAGAAACATCAAACAGCTGCCTCTTGCATGCCCCCTACTGGGGATGTGCCCTCAGCCAAGGTACATGCCCTTGCCGGAATCAAACCCGGGACCCTTCAGTCCACAGTCCGATGCTCTATCCACCGAGCCAAACCGGTCTCAGCGATGTCAAACCACTTTAAACTCCCACCATCAATCATGCGTTTGCCCTCCATCCCGCTTTGATGCCAATATCATTGATTTCTCCCTAGAAGCTTCCCTCCCGTCAGCTGGGAACGCTTGATACTTGAGCCAACCTCATTGTTCAGCTGGGGACTTGATTTCCCAAGATAGAATTATGGAGGAAGAAAAATAGTTTTCCTCAACCTTTCTGAGTTCTTAGTGGAAGCCCTTGTAATGAAAGACAGATAGCCAAAGGAAAAACAAAAGTTCATTAACATGTGTACCTCATGTATATGTGGGAGATCTCAGGGGAAAATGAGTAACTCCCCAAGCTGGCTTAGAATGCAGATTTAAATACCTTCTTCCTAGGGAAAGGGAACAGGAGATGTAGGCCTCCTAGAGGAGAGTAAATGATTTTTAGGAAAGATGAATGGGGGTGGAGAGAAATAGTTTGTAACAAAGTTTGGGTGTTATGTCCTGTGACAGGAGTCAGTCTTCTCTGCCTGATGACACTTCTCCCATCAAGGGGACCTATGACATTTAAGCTCCTTTAGGGGGGTCCAATTTTAGACAGATCAGGAGACTTCAGTGAAATCCTCTGCATGCACTTGCAGTTTTTCAAGAATCTGCAGCTCAAGATCATCAATATAACAATAAAGCATATGTTGGGGGTAGTATGTTCTCTGACCTTCAGAATAAACCCAACAAAAGCTAGTTTCCTCTATCAGATGATTTGCCACAGTAGGTTATTCTCTGGAGACGGCATTCTGGGAGTGGTCATAATATACCCTGTGTATGTAGAAAGGTGTGGGCCACATCACTAAATAATCCAGAGACAGTTTTCTCATCTTGAGGAAAGGGAGATAAAGTTATAATAGTTTATCTCCCTTTCCACAGGTTTCTTGTGGGTTTGTGTCTCAGCTGCCCCCGCCCGCCGCCCCCCCCCCCCCCCCCAGCAGCCCCAGCGCCTACACATTGGGGCTGCTGGCTGCCAGGCCTGCGGGTTTGTCATCTCCAGTCCACACCCCTCCCATCCCCCAGCCCCAGGTCTGTGGTGGCGGGGCTTGGGGCTGCTGAGTGCTGGCCTCCCTGCTGGTTTGTGTCTCAGATCCAGCCCCTCGCAGCCCCAGCGCCCCCATGGCAGGGCTTGCAGCTGCTGGGTGCCAGTCTCCCTGCTGGTTTGTACCTCCAATCTGGGGGCCACTGGGTGCTAGCCTCCATGCAGGTTTATGTCTCTGATTCGGCCTTTGTAGCTCCAGCACCTGGATGGCAGAGCTTGTGGGTACTGGGTGCTGGCCCCCTGTGGGTTTGTGTCTCTGATCCAGGGGCTATTGGGTGCCAGCCTCCCAGCAGGCTTGCACCCCGCACATGCCCTGCCCGCCGAGCCCCCCGCCAGCCCAAGGCCTAAAGCCCCCGCCTCGGCCCAGTCTGCCCCACCCTGCCGCTTCCACGTCCCCCCCTCTCAGTACTTCAAACTCACTCCTACAGTGGGTCTATCAAGAGAACTACATTTCCCAGAATTCCTAGCACCCATGATACCCTGCACGATCCAAGAGCACCTTGAATTTTCTCCACCGGTGATGGCCACCAGGGTCTCCGCACAACCCAGAGACTGGCAGCAGCCCCACTCCCATCGTGGGTGCTGGGCTGGGGGGCATGCAGGGACCCCAAGCGCTCATTTGCATGTGATTCAGGCACCATAAGCTTAAGGGGGGCCGGTTCTTAAGTACCTTGTGGGAGTGGTGGGTGCTTTCACTGCACTGTGGCCCCACTTCTGCCAACCTTGCCCTCTGTGTACTGGCCATACCCCTGCTCTGCCCCCCTGTTCTGCCCTGGTCCCTGTTCTGCTCCCTGTTCCAATTGGCTGGTAGCATAGCCAATCAGGAGCCAAGGTACAGTCACATTTGCATGTTGCTCTTTTATTAGATAGGAGGATATTGTCCCTAAAAGCCACTCCAGGTATTGGTAAAAATGGCCAAAATTAGGTAAGTCAAATTCCAAGCTTTTGCAGGAAGAAAGGGGTTAACAGGGAGCCATCCTTCCTATCTAATAAAAGAGTAACATGCAAATGTGACTGTGCCTTGGCTCCTAATTGGCTATGCTACCAGCCAATTAGGAGTGGGGGGCGTGATTGGGGGCACGGCCACGGCTTGCCTCGACGCCTGTGAACACTTCCCTTCAAGAATGCTTCACCTGTGGGAAACACTTTGTTTCACACCGTCACAGGCAGGGAATGCAGGCGGGGAACGCAGAGCTTCACACCAGCGCCAGCTGGGAACTCTTTGCTTCTCGCTGGTGGGGGCAGGGACCACGCCTCTGCACAGGGTGTTTTCAAAGGCCTAAGGAGCCAGCGGGAGAGGCTCGGTCCTTGAGGCGTCCGTGGTGCAGGGAGGGCTGGGCCAGGACACCACCATACTTTCAAAGAAAGTTGTTTCCCACTTAAATATCCTCTGATGAGTATCTTTAAAAAAGAAGTAAATATTCAGCCATTGTCACACCTTGAAAAGTTAAGGTAATCCCTTAATATCACCTAATATCCACTGTACGTTCAAATGTATTTGTTTCAAAGATGCCTTTTACCTTTGGTTTGCCCCTCCGGAGGCTTCCCAAGGTCTTATTTCAGCCCTGATGTTGGGCTGCTTCCCCCGACCATAAGTTCCCAACACACTTCCAGCCAGAGTTAAAGGGGGGGGGGGGGGGGCTTCTTCTGTTTTTAAGGCATCGCCATATCCAGTGCCTGCCAGGCTCCTGTGAAAGCATTACTCCTTAGGTTCAGGGTGCTGGGAGCTGAAGCAGAGAGGCTGTGAGGCCCAGCTCACCCAGGATGCTGGCCCCCCATCACCCCCTCCCAATTATCCTGGCCCAGCCTTCCCTATGCATACCTGCTCACAGAGAGCATGAGGTGGTCGTGGCAGCTGGATGGGAGGCCAGCAGGGGTGGGGGGTGGCCGCAGCATGAGGGAATGGAGGCCTACACCCTCCCCCAATCCAGAGGGGCTTGACAGGGAACCTCAAGGTGTGCTTCCCGCCCTGGTGCTGGGCTAGGGTACCTCAGGCTTCTTCCCCTCACCCCAGCTCCAGGCTGGGGGACCTCAGGCCATGCCTCCCACCTGGTGTGGCTTGACAGGGGACTACAGGCCACACTCCCAACCCGGCAGGGCTTGACAGGGGACCTCAAGGTGCACTTCCCATCCTGTTGCTGGGTTAGGGGACCTCAGACTGTTCTCTCCACCCCTCAGGGCTTGACAGGGGACCTCAGGCTGCACCCCCACCTGGCAGGGCTTGACAGGGGACCTAAAGCCGCACCCCCACCCCAGCACCAGGCTGGGGGATCTTAGACCATATCCTCTGCCCCAGCACCAGGCCAGGGGTCCTGAGGCTGTGCCCCTCCTGCCTGGCTGGGCTTGACAGGGGACCTCAGGCTGCGTCCCCCACCCAGAGGGGCTTCACAGGGGACCTGAGCCTGTTCCCTTGTGCCAGTGAGGATTGATGGGGGACCTGAGGCTGTGCCTCCCTCCCAGTGCTGGGCTGGGCGACTTGAAGCTTTGCATTTCTGCCTGGTGGGGCTTGACGGAGGACCTCAGGCCATGACCCCTGCCCAGCGGGCTTGACGGGATCTCAGGTTGTGTCTCCCACCTGGTGGGACTTGATTGGGGACCTCAGACCACGCCCCCCATCCTGGTGCTGGGCCAGGGGACCTGAGGTCACACCCTGCCCTGGGTGGCTTGACAAGAGTGGGACTGGCGGGGTCTGGATCTACCCCAATGTGGTGGTCGGAGGGTGCGGCTGGGTCTGGGTCTCACGTGATTTTGAGGCACATGTGAGTGAGTGGGGACTTGACTCTGGGCCCCGTGGTGTGCCCCAGACTCTGACAGGAGGAAGATTTTCATATACATTTTACTAATTTTCTTTAGTCTCTGATACTTCTATTATAGAGAAAGACAAATAACAATATTAAATTATTTCCTCTAATTAATACCCCTTTAATGTGCATGAATTTCATGCACTGGGTCACTAGTTTAGAATGGAGAAGCTCTCCCCAGGACATCTATCAATAAAATGCTCCAGCCTGGTGGTTCTCAAACTCCAGAGCACCCTCACACCACCTGGCAAGCTTGCTAAAACGGCTGGCTCCTCTGCCTCACTTGCAGGCAGCCAGCTGAAAGCCTGCAGGTGCGAAGGTGCATGCCCTCAACTCGCTGAGGCTGGGCCTGCCTGGTCTCCTGTCATCTGATGTGGCTGGCTACTGAGACATTGGCGTGATCCACCTCTCCTCTGGTGGGTTGTGCAATTTTCTCTTATTTTCTTATTCTGAGGCACCGCTTTGCTGTGACCAGATTCGGTTTGGTTTTCTTTGGGATTTTGTGTGTGTGTGTGTTTTATTCTAATTGGTCAATTCCCCACCCCCACCCTCATTTTGAGAGCTCAAGTCTTTCTTCAGTTCTGAAAAACTTTAAAGTAAGAAATCTTTCCACATCCATCTCCAGCAGTGTATTTGTCCTTTTTATTTCCTATTAGACACACAGTGTGCTTCTCGTTCCCTTCTATTTCTTATCCTTTCATTTTCTCTCTTTATCTCTTCATATTTAATCACTTGGGTCACTGGTAACTCTTCACAGCCTCCAGAGACTGCACTTGTTAAAAGAACAAATTGCCTGTTTTGGCTTCATAATCACGGTTCTTTATAAAAACCCATGGATTTTATTCGTTCTTTCACCACACACACACACACACAGACACACCACCCCCAGCCCCATGCATGCACTGCTGTGGGTTTGGGGCTGTTTGAGATGCATCCCTGTTTCTGGTTTACAGAGACTGCCCTGTCTCACCTTAGTATGCTGTCACACACTTTTACTTTTATTATTATTATTATTATTATTTTTCTGTGCTTTTGAAATGAGGGTACGTTTCCTGTGCTCAACCGGGAACCTAGGGTGAGAGGTCTCTGCAGGTACTTTCTATCTTCCTTGGTCCCCAGCAGCCTCCAGGAAGCCCATCTCAGACGTCTCCAAAGCCAGGGATGGGCTTCAAAACGTACACAGCTCCCTTTAGAGAAGCCCCACTGTGTCTGCCTGTCACCTGTCTTCAGGAAGCATCATGTGCACATGGTTTGTCTAACACTTCTTACTCCCTTGATTCAATTTAATACATAAAAAGGAAAAGACCCCGGCCACGGTGGGTCAGTGGTTGAGTGTTGACCTATGAACCAGGAGGCCGAGGTTCAATTCCCGCTCAGGGCACATGCCCATGTTGGGGGCTCGATCCCAGTGGGGGGCTTGCAGGAGGCAGCCGACCAATGATTCTCTCTCATCATTGGTGTTTCTTTCTCTTCTTCTCCCTTCCTCTCTAAATTAATAAAAAATATAAGAAAATGAAGGGAAATCAAGCCATTGTTCAGGTTCCCATCTGAGGTGCATCATAGTATATATCTCCCACTTCTCAACCCCACTGTAGCATTTATCTCAGAAAAACCGAATGCACAGCTTCCCAACGGGTCTGACGGGGCTGCCACTCAAGGGAACAGCAGTTAGTGTCTTCACAGCTGTAGCCCATGTTCCAGGCCGTGTGTGATCTGTTTATCAACAAGGGAGCAATCCTGAGAAGAAAATAGGGTGTGTTCTGTTAAAGTTATTTCTTGGGTTTCTTGGTTGAGGAGATGGGGGTCAGATTTACTGCCAGGTATCAGAGGAACCCAGGATTTCTGACACTTGCCCCAATTCAACCCATCCCAGGAGAAACAAGATAAATTTTATTGGTGATTTATTAACTAAACATTTCTCAGATGTATGTACTCATATGAACACACAAAAGATAATCACTAAGATGCTTGTTAGATTATTACTATGATCAAATGAATTATGACTAAATAATTATTCATTTTTTCTTAATCTTTTGCACTAATGGAACATCCTAGAATCAACAGCTTTAAGAAAACTTTCACCCCCCAAAATGCACTCTTGTACACAAACATTAAACTTTACATCAGTTCCCAAGGGTTCCCAAAGCTCCTAAAACTGAGTTAAACCTTAAAAGTCCCTTCAAAAATCTTGAAATTTTAGCCCTTACAAGGAACCTTAAAGAAACTGGATTTTAATTTTCTCATTTCACAAATACAAAATTGAAGAGCGGAGATAGGAAGTTACTTGGTAGGTTGATCTGAGAGTAAGTGCAAATAAGGCTTGAGAAGTCTGCTTGATGGAAGTCCCCCTCACTTAGCTGGGAAAGAGACCCTCCACCTCTTTGGACATGGACTTTGCTTAGAAATGTCACCTCCTTGAGCTTCCAGGACCTCCCAAATCACCACAGCTTGTTAGGACCTAAGTCTCCTAACTCCCAGCCCATTGCCCTTCCCATAACAAATACTGTCCCTCAAAGTCTCCTTAAACCTCACTCTCCACCCTCCAAGCCAACTTCTCTCCTCCCTCCCTTCTTTCTGGGTTCTATTTGCTTTGGCTGCTTTCTTATATTACATTATTTTTTTAATTAAAAAAATCAAAATTGCAATCCATAAAGTGATAAAAAGTTTGACTCAGATGATTAAAACCAAAAATCCCTTGTTTATTTCTAGTGTAACAAAACTCTAGAAGTAAATAATCATGACATGTCACTCTTTCCAACCTCAAGAAAGCAACAACATAAATATAACACACTGATTAGGCAATAAACCTTGATTAACTAAAATAAATAAAAATAAAATATATTTGTAGAAAAAGATGGGCCCAGAAGAAAATTGTATTTTGCTGTTGATAACACGCTATGATTAAACCAAATGACCCATTCTGGTAATAAAAATTGATAACTGCTTTGGAAACTTAATTACATAATGACTGATGGCTCAGGTTCATTCCATTAAATTGAAAAAAAAAATCTGACAACAGACAAAAGGAAAACCCTTTTCAGGGTTAACCCCTGCAAGGTCCCCAAAACACATAAAGGACAAGATATTTCTGAGTGTTTGGCCAGTGGTGGGACCCAGGTCTCGGGGCAGGGGACTGACTTTCCCAAGATATATAGCAGTTAAGTAATACAGGGCAGATTTCCAGACGAGACCACGACATCCCTGCATTGGTTTTTCTTTAAATAATAATGAAAATAAGTTTTGCTTTCAACAATTGCTGCCAAGGTTGTGTGGGACCTTCCCTCTGAGGACCATGAGAAGACCTAGACAAAGTATAAAGAATGACTTTTAAAGGCATCAGGATGCCACTGAGCCAGAAAATTGACAAAGCCAAGGAGAGTGAGGTCATAAAATGGAGCACTTTACTACCCAGACTCTGATTCCAAAAACAAAAGCTGAGCCTAAGAAGCTGAGGAGAGCTTTTGGGGTTCCCATAGGACTGGAGGGGAATAAAGTGAAGCTCACGGTCCTCCAAAAGAGGAGGGGCTTGGGGAAACGGGCAAGGCTTTTAGTTGGACAATAGGGAGGGCTGCCACCCCGGAGTAACAGTGAGTGGGAAGAAGGCATTTCTCCTAAGAACTGAGCCTTCTAATGATATCAGCCCCACTTTGATAAGGTGATCTGCCCTTAGCTTAGTTTACGGAAGTTTCAACAGAAGAATGAAAGACAAATGTGACAAAGAAAACAAATAGCAAAATGTCAAGGCTTACACCCAGCCATATAAGAAATTACACTAAATAAAGATGGACTGAACACTTCAATGAAAAGGCAGGGATTGTCCAACTGGATGAAAAAGTAAGATCCAACTAGATGCTCTCTGTAAAAGATGCATTTTAAATAAAAAGGCACATACATTTAAAGCAAAAGGATAGAAAGAGGTTACGCCATGAAAAATTTAGGCACAAGAGATCTGGTATGTTGTATTAATATCAAAGTTGATGGCAAGATAAAGGGTATTGCTAGAGATAAAAAGACACTTCTAAATAATAAAAATATCCATTCATTAAGATATAATAATCCTAAATGAGTATGTGCCTAATTACAAATGTTCAAAATTCTTGAAGCAAAACTAACAGAAAAGGAGAGAAATCCACAATTATATTATGGTGGTGGGATTGGGGAGATGATGGAGAGAATAAGTTTGCAACTGGTAGATAAATAAGTCCTGGAGATCTAATCCACAGCATAGCGAGTACAGGCAACATCCTGTTTTACAAACATCAAGGTTGCTAAGAGGCTAAATTTTCACTGTTCTCACCAAAAAAAGAATGTTGTAATGTAGTAGAAGTGTTAGCTAATGTTAAGTGGTAATCATATTGCAATAAAAAATGTTGTACACCTTAAACTTACACAATGCTATATCATAATTATATCTCAATAAAAATCAAAGACTTTAAAATAAATTATCCATTCTCCATATTTAAAAGTTAAAAAAGGAAAAGCAAATAAACCCAATGTACAAGGAAGAAAAATAATAAAATATTGGAAATATTTAACAACCATAGAAAACAAACAGAAAAGTTAAAGCCAAAAATAAAGAAGACAGAGTACCCACTGGACAGCTGAGACCCCCCAGACCGGTTCCTAATTGGTGCAGAAGCAGATTCCCAGGAGCCCTGCACTCCACCACCGAAAGGTCAGATTTCCCCTGGGATTAGAGGAGCTGGCAAAGCAGGGAGATTCGCGCCTGAAAAAAAAGAGAAAAAAAAGTCCGTGGCTGTTGGAGCTGGTAAATGTGGAAGAGGGCCCTTGGGGCTGCTGGCAGAGGGGATTCCTAGAAAGCAACCCATTTGGACCTGACAGAAAAGGCCAGCCTAACAATTTTGGAAGGGTGCTGGCTGCCAAACCCAAGGGGGAAAGGGGTTTTGCACAGACATACGAGCAGAACTTGAATTCGCATGCTTGGGTTTTTTCCTCTCCTAATCCGAGTTTCTCAGTGCTAAACCAGGAACATGGGATCCCCTGGTGGGGCATAACCTGGGAGACCGCAGGGGTGAGCTGTTTTTCTGGAGACTGGGGATCAGAACAGGTGATCACCATTAGAGAGGCAGCTCTGGGGCAGCCCATTCCCACAAATCAGTATTGAATACCACAGGGATAGCGGGATTTTAGTTCAGGCTAGAGAGGACCAATAGACCCGGAGGTCAATCCAGAAACACTGCCACCAAGGGGATGAATCACAAATTGACTCTTGTGTAACACAAATTAAGGAATCAATTTTATTTCTACTACTATTTAAACTTTTTTTTAAGTGCCATTTTATTTTATCTTTATTCTACTTTGGGATTAGTGTTATACAGTCTATTTTCATCTACCCTTCAGTATCTTTTTACTCTCCCTCAACTTCACCCTTACGCCACCACTCTCTTGCTAACCTTTCCCTAGTCAGTGTCTTGTTCCCCTTACACTTTTCCTGCTTTAGATTTTCCTTATTCTCTCTTTTTACCCCCTGTTAAAATTTCACCCTACTTTTATATCTAATCTCCAACCACCTGCTTCAAGTCCATACACACCTCTCGCTTCTCTGACTTCACTATCCTAAATTGTTTTTCTCTCTGTCCTACTGGTGTTGTTTACCTGACTGTTGATTATATCGATATTTTATGCATGTTTGTGACATTGGTTTGCTTATTTTTTCTTTTAATTTGTTTTGGCATTGTTTTTGTTTTGTTGTTGTTTGCATTGTTTTTTTTTTTTTATAGATTTATGCTTCTGTGTTTCCTCACTTTCCTTGATATTAGTTGTTGTATGTAGTTTGTATCAATCTCCAGCTCTTGCTGGGATTAGTGGCTGTCCTATAGGAGTTTTCAACCCATATTTATAATTTATTCCCTTTTTCTTTCTTTTTACTTCTTTCCCCCTTCCCCAATTTCATTTTGGCATTTCTTCCTTCCTTCCTTCCTTCCTTCCTTCCTTCCTTCCTTCCTTCCTTCCTTCCTTCCTTCCTTCTTTCCTTTTCTTTCTTTCCTTCTTTCTTTCTTCCTTTCTTCCTTTCTTCCTTTCTTCCTTTTTTCCTTTCATGTGTGTGTGTGTTTTCTCTTACTCTCTTATTTCTCACCTATCACCCAATTTGCCTTCTTCTGACAATCACCTTTAATTTGGAGTTACCAATACTGTGAATACATTCCTGTTCAGTGCCTGGTGTGTTGCACCTGGTTGTGTTGTAGTTTGAGCCTTTAAATCAACACAGGAGAGTGAGAACTACATAACCAGACACACAGAGAAGAGAGACCATGGGGAGACAAAGAAACAGCCCACCAATGAAAGAAAAACAAACCTCACCAGAAAAAAGAGGTAAAAAAAATGGAAGGAAGCAACCTGTCAGAGAGAGAGTTCAGAGAAATTGTCATAGGGTGGCTGAAGAGAATAGAAGTCAATATGAGTAAGAACCAAGAGGAATTGAAGAAGAACCAAGAGGAAATGAAGAAGACTCAAGAAGAAATGAAAAAGACCCAAGAAGAAATGAAAGAGACCCAAGAAGAAATGAAAGAGACCCAAGAAGAAATGAAAAGTGACATTGCTGAGATAAAGAACTCCATAGAAAGTATCAGGAGTAAACTAGATGAAGCAGAGACCACATCAGTGAGCTGGAAGACAAGGTAGAAAAAAATACCCAAGTAGAGCAGCTTCTAGAAAAAAAATTAAAAAGCAGGAGGAGATCCTATGGGAACTTTGGGACAACATGAAACAAAACAACATCCGCATAATAGGGCTTCCAGAGGGATAGGAAACTGAGCAAGGAATAGAAAACCTGTTGGAAGAAATAATGACAGAAAACCTCCCTGATATAGGAAAGAAAAAACCCACACAAATCCAAGAAGCTCACAGAGTCCCAAGCAAAATAAACCCCAAAAGACCTATGCCAAGGCACATTATAATTAAATTGGCAAACATCAATGACAAAGTGAGAATCTTAAAAGCCACCAGAGAGAGACAGAAAGTCACCTACAAAGGAATCCCCATCAGATTAGCAAGTGATTTCTCAACAGAAATTTATCAGGCCAGAGGGATTGGAATGAAATATACAAAGTCATGCAAAGAAAGGGTCTGAATCCTAGAATACTGCACCCAGGAAGGCTATCAATCAAAATTGAAGGTCAAATCAGGAGCTTCACAGACAAAAAAGGACTAAGGGAATACATTACCACCAAACCAGCAATGCAAAAAATGCTAAAGGGTCTGCTGTAAAAAGCAATAGGAAGCGAAGAAGGAACACAGGGGTAAGGAACAAAAATGGCCACAAATAAGTATCTATCAATAATAACTTTAAATGTAAACAGTTTAAATGCCCCAATCAAAAGACATAGGGTAACGGACTGGATAAGAAAACACAACCCATATATCTGCTGTTTACAAGAAACCCACCTCTGAAAAAAAAGACGCACACAGACTGAGGGTGAAAGGATGGAAAAAGATTCTTCAGGCGAATGGAACTGGAAAAAAAGCTAGGGTAGCAATACTTATATCCGACAAATTAGATCTCAAAGTGAAGGATATAACAAGAGATAAAGAAGGCCACTTCATAATACTAAAGGGAGCAATCCAACAAGAAGAAATAACTCTGGTAAACATATACACACCCAATACAGGAGTACCAAAATACATAAAAAAACAAAACAAAAAACTCCTGGATGATATCAAGGGAGAGATAGACAGCAATATAATCATAATAGGAGATTTAATACCCCACTATCACCATTGGACAAATCCTCTAAACAAAAAATCAGTAACGAAACATCAATCCTCAATGACTCACTAGACCAGATGGAATTAATTGACATCTTCAGATCATTTCACCCCAAAGCCACAGAATATACATTCTTTTCAAGTGCCCATGGGTCATTCTCAAAGATAGACCATATGTTGGCAAAGGCAAAGTCTCTCCAAATTCAAGAAGATAGAAATCATATCAAGCATATTCTCAGATCACAGTGGCATAAAGCTGGAAATCAACCACAATAGAAACAATCCAAAGAAATCAAACACATGGAGACTAAACAGCCTGCTATTAAACAATTACTGGGTTACCAGAGAGATCAAGAAAGAAATAGAAAACATCATGGAAACAAATGACAATGATAGCACAACAATCCAAAATCTATGGGACACAATGAAAACAGTTCTGAGATGGAAGTTCATAGCTCTACAATCCTACTGCAAAAAAACAAGAAACAGCGGTAATAAATTATCTAACCCAACAACTCAAAAGAGTTAGAAAGAGAGCAACAAGAGAAGCCCAGTGTAAGCAGAAGGAAGAAAATAGTAAAGATCAGAGTAGAGATAAATGACATAGAGACCAAAAAAAGAATACAGAAGATTGACAAAACCAAGAGCTGATTCTTTGAAAGGATAAACAAGATTGATGAATCTCTAGCCAGGCTCACCAAGAAGCAAAGAGAGAGGACCCTAATAAATAAAATCAGTAATGAAAGAGGAGAAATAACAACAAACCCCATTAAATACAAAGGATTGTTAAAAAAAATCCTATGAACAACTCTACTCCAACAAACAGGACAACGTGGAGGAAATGGATATATTCCTAGAAAAATATTACCTCCAAAAACTCAATCAGGAAGAATCTAAACAACTCAATAGACCAATAAATATGGAAGAAATTGAAGCAGTCATCAAAAAGCTTTCAGCAAATAAAAGCCTAGGGCCAGACGGCTTCACAGGGGAGTTTTACCAAACACTCAAGGAAGAACTAAAACCAATTCTCCTCAGACTATTCCAAAAAATTTAAGAGGATGAAACACTTCCAAACTCCTTCTATGAAGTTAGCATCACCCTAATACCAAAACCAGACAAAGATGACACAATGAAAGAGAATTACAGGCCAATATCCCTCATGAATTGACGTGCCAAAATCCTCAATAAAATTCTAGCAAATCGGATCCAGCAGTACATCAGAAAGATCATACACCATGACCAAGTAGGATTTATCCCAGGAATGCAAGAATGGTACAATATCCAAAATCAATAAATGTGATACATCACATAAACAAATTGAGAGATAAAAATCACATAGTCATAGCAATTGATGTAGAAAAAGCATTTGACAAAATCCAACACCCTTTCTTGATAAAAACTCTCAACAAGGTAGGAATAGAAGGATCATACCTCAACATAATAAAAGCCATATATGATAAACCCACAGCAAACATCATACTCAATGAGCAAAAACTACAACCATTTCCCCTAAGAACAGGAACAAGACAGGGATGCCCACTCTCACCACTCCTGTTTGACACAGTACTGGAAGTATTAGCCATTGCAGTTAGACAAGAAGAAGAAATAAAAGGCATCCAAATTGGAAAACAAGAAGTAAAGCTATCCTTATTTGCAGATGACATGATATTGTACATAAAAACCCTGAAAGACTCCATAAAAAATCTAATAGACTTAATAACTGAGTTCAGCAACGTAGCAGGCTACAAAATTAACACCAAGAAATCTATGGCATTTCTATACACTAATAGTGAATTTACAGAGAGAGAGACTAAAAAAGTAATCCCATTTACCATCACACCAAAAAAATTAAGATACCTAGGAATAAACTTAACTAAGGAGGTAAAAGACCTATTCGTGCAAAACTACAGGACATTGAAAAAAGAGATAGAGGAAGATGTAAACAGGTGGAAGAACATACCATGTTCATGGATTGGGAGAATCAACATAATTAAAATGTCCATACTACCCAAAGCAATCTATAAATTTAATGCACTCCCCATTAAAATGCCAATGGCATATTTCACAGACCTAGAAAGAACTCTCCAAAAATTCATCTGGAATAAAAAAAGACCCTGAGTAGCCACAACAATCATGAGAAAGAAGCACAAAGTCGGTGGGATTTCAATACCAGATTTCAAGCTGTATTACAAAGCTACTGTTCTTAGGAGAGAACCAAGATGGCGGCATAGGTATACTCCTATTGTTCTGCCCTGCGCAACAATTCAAAAACTACAACATAACAACAAAACAAACATCACCCAGGATCACCAGAAAGCTGGCTGAGTGAAAACTCCACAAATAAAAGTAAAGGTGGGACACTGAGACTCAGAAGAGCGGCGGAGCACAGCCTTGAAAACAGAAACAGGTTAGGAGCTGTCCTGGTCGCGCTCGCGGGCTGTAGGGCTGAAGCAGCAACCACGGCTGGATTTCTCCAAAGGGGAGGGCGGAGACGTCCCACTACAAGGATTCCCGAGTGCCAGGCGAGATCTGAGGTCCAGGGGATGCAACCTGGAAACCGGGCGTGGAAGAGGTCTCCTAGTCTGCAGAGAAAATGGGTAGCTGGGAAAAGAAGTTTGCATGCACAGACGCGCGACTTGCTCCCTGGAAACCTGTCTCCTGGTCCCAGAAACCACCTATTTTACAACCCTGGGCGAGACTTTGGGTGTCCAGACTAATTTGGGGAGAGGCAGAGTTGTCTGGCAAGGGGAAGAGACTAGCGACTTTCTCTTGGAGGTGCCTGCAGCCATTCCCATCCAACAGAGACCTGCGCACGTGCGAGCACAGCATAGGACATAGCTGACACTGAGGCTGCCTGCGCAGCTCAGAGACTCTGCCCATCCAACCTGAACGCAGTCTCACCTCACAGCCAATGGGCCTGGAGGTCAAACCCTCCTAGGGCTAACAACAACAAGCGGGGTTTAAATTCAAAAATACTGTACAACCCATAAACGATTGCAGTAAGAGTACCCACCTCAAGTAACTGGGGAGGCTGTGCCACTGACCCTTAGAGGACATCTACCACATAAAGCAGCCACCATGCAGAGATATGGAAAGAAATCAGGTGTGAAATAAATGGAGGAACAAAGACAACTAGACGTAGAGTTCAAAACCACGGTTATAAGGCTTTTCAAGATGCTCCTAGAAAAGGCCGATGAATTTAATGAGAACTATGAGGAAATAAAAAAGACCAACCAGGAAATGAATGAGACTTACAAGGAAATGAATGAGACCCTCAAGGAAATAAACAAGACCTCTGAGGATATGAACGAGACCCTCACGGATATGAAAAAGGACCAACTAGAAATCAAGCATACACAGACTGAAATAAAAAATACTATACAAAGTCCTAAAAGCAGTCCAGAGGGCCACAAGAACCAAGTCAAAGATTTGAAATACAAAGAAGCAAAATCCACTCGGCTGGAAAAGTAAGAAACAAAAAGAATCCAGACAATTGAAGATAGTGTAAGGGGCCTCTGGGACAACCTCAAGCATGCCAACATCCGAATTATGGAGGTGCCAGAAAAAGAGAGAGAGCAAGTTAATGAAAACCTACTTGAAGAAACAGTGACTGAAAACTCCCCCCACCCGGTGAAAGAAACTGACTTAAAAGCTCAAGAAGTACACAGAACTCCAAAATATAGGAATCTAAAGAGGACCACACCAAAACATATCATAATTAAAATGCCAAGAGCAAAAGATAAAGAGAAAATATTAAAAGCAGCAAGAGAAAAACAGTTGGTTACATACAGGGGAGCACCCATATGATTGTCAGCGGATTTCTCAACAGAAATGATGCAGGCCAGGCAGGAATGGCAAGAAATATTCAAAATAATGAATAGCAAGAATCTACAACCAAGATTACTCTATCCAGCAAAGCTATCATTCAGAATTGAAGGTCAGATAAAGTGCTTTGCAGATATGAAAAAGCTAAAGGAGTTCATCACCACCAATATTATATGAAATGCTGAAAGATATTCTTTAAGAAGAGGAAGAAGAAAAAGGTAAAAATATAAATTATGAACAACAAATACACATCTATCAACAAATGAACATAAAAATCAAGTGAATTGATAGTCTGATGAACAGGATAAACTGGTGAATATAACAGAAACATGGACATAGAGAGGGAATGGACTGACAATTCTTGGGGAGAAAAGGGTTGTGGGAAGTACAGCAAGAGACTGGACAAAAATCTTGCAACAATGGGAGAGGACAGTGGGGAGGGGGAGGGGAGGGTGGAGGGTGGGATAGGTACAGGGTGGAGGGGAGATATAGGGGGATAAAGAAGGGGAAACAATGTAAATAATAAACTGAACAATAAAGATAAAAATATTAAAAAAAACCAAACCTACTGTTCTCAAAACAGTCCAGTACTGGCACAAGAACAGACATATAGACCAATGGAATAGAATAGAGAATCCAGATATCAATCCAAACCAATATGCTCAATTAATATTTGACAAAGAATGCAGGAACATAAAATGGAGTCAAGATAGTCTCTTTAGTAAATGGTGCCAGGAAAATTGGACAGATACATGCAAAAAAATGAAACTACACACCAACTTACACCATACACAAAAATAAACTCAAAATGGTTATAGGACTTAAACATAAGATGGGAAACCATAAAAACATTAGAGGAATCCACAGGAAGAAAAATCTCAGACATATGCCAAAAGAACTTCTTCAGTTATACTGCTCCTAGGGCAATGGAAGCTAAAGATAAAATAAACAAATGGGACTACATCCAAATAACAAGCTTTTGCACAGCTAAAGAAACCAGCAACAAAACAACAAGAAAACCCACTGTATTGGAGAACATATTTGCAAATGTTATCAGTGATAAAGGCTTAATCTCAAGCATCTACAGGCAACTCATACAACTCAATAAAAGGAGGACAAATGATCCAATAAAAAAAATGGGCAACAGACCTAAATAGAATCTTTTCTAAAGAAGATAAAAGGAAGGCCCAGAGACATACGAAAACCTGCATCCGAGAGATGCAAATCAAAACGACTATGCGGTACCATCTCACACCGGTCAGAATGGCCTACATCAACAAACGACAAGTGTTGGTGAGGATGCGGAGAAAAAGGAACTCTCCTGCACTGCTGGTGGGAATGCAGACTGGTGCAGCCATTGTGGAGAACAGTATGGAGTTTCCTCAAAAAACTAAAAATGGAGCTCCCATTCGACCCAGTGATCCCACTTCTAGGAATATACCCCAAGAAACTAGAAAGGCAAATTAGAAAGGATATATACACCCCTTTGTTCATAGCAGCACAATTTACCATAGCTAAGATCTGCAAACAGCCTAAGTGCCCATCAGCAGATGAGTGGATTAAAAAACCATGGTACATCTACACAATGGGATACTATGCTGCTGTAAAAAAAGGAGCTCCTACCTTTTGCAACAACATCGTTGGAGCTGGAGAGCATTATGCTAAGTGAAATTAGCCAGGCAGAGAAAGGTAAATATCACATGATCTCACTCATTTGTGGAATATAATGAAAGACATAGACTGATGAACAAGAATGAATCCAAAGACTGAGAAAAGTCCATCAGAATGTCAAACCTCGGAGGAACCAAGATGACGGCATAGGTAAACACCTATTTTGTTGCCCCGCACAACAATTCCAAAACTACAACATAACAACAAATCAAACATCATCCAGAATCACTGGAAAGCTAGCTGAGTGAAAATTCCACAAATAAAAGTAAAGGTGGGACACTGAGACTCAGAAGAGTGGTGGAGTGCAGCCTTGAAGATACACGTGGAGCCAGAGGTTCAGAGATGTGCAGCGTGTGGACTGCAGGGCTGGCAGCAGCAATCCCAGATTC
This sequence comes from Antrozous pallidus, assembly GCA_027563665.1. Lineage (NCBI taxonomy): Eukaryota > Metazoa > Chordata > Mammalia > Chiroptera > Vespertilionidae > Antrozous > Antrozous pallidus. The sequence continues at coordinate 48,454,826 of CM050510.1, forward strand.
CGGAGACGTCCTACTGCACAGATTCCCCAGTTCCAGCAGAGGTCTGAGGTCCGGGGTACGCACCCAAAAGCCGGGCATGGTAGAGATCTCCGAGTTTGAGGAGAGTGCACGTAGCTTGGAACAATAGTTTGCGCATAAAGTGCGCAACAGCACAGATGCGCAACTTGCTCCCTGGTTCAGGAGGAGACCACCGGACTGCTTTCTTTTACAACCCTGGGTGGGACTTTGGGTCTGCAGACTCATTTGGGGAGAGGCAGAGTTGTCTGGCAATGGGTAGAGACCAGCAGTGGCTTTCTCTTGGAGGTGCCTGCAGCCATTACCACCCAACATAGAGACCCGCGCGCCGCATAGAGTGTAGCTGATACTGACGCTGCCTGCTCAGCTCAGAGACTCTGCCCATCCAACCTGAACACAGTTTCCCTTCATAGCCAATTGGCCTGGAGGTCAAACCCTCCTAGGGCTAACAACAACAAGCTGGGCTTAAATTCAAAAATACTGTACAACCCCTAAAGGATGTCCACCTCAGGTAACTGGGGAGGCTGAGCCACTGTCCCTTAGAGGACATCTACCACACAAATCTAATCGACCAGCTCAGGAAAGCAGCCACAATGCAGAGAAATGGAAAGAAATCAGGTGTGAAAGAAATGGAGGAAAAAAGACGAATGGACATAGAGTTCAAAACCACAGTAATAAGATTTTTCAAGAGGCTCCTAGAAAAGGCTGATGAACTTAATGAGAACAATGAGGAAATGAATGAGACCTACAAGGAAATAAATGAGACATACAAGAAAATGAATGATACCTACAAGGAAATGAACGAGACCTATGAGGATATGAATGAGACCCTCAAGGATATGAAAAAGGACCAACTAGATATCAAGCATATACTGACTGAAATAAAAAATATTACACAAAGTGCCAAAAGCAGTCCAGAGGGCCACAAGAACCAAAGAAGCAAAATCCTCTTGGCTGGAAAAAGCAAGAAACAAAAAGAATCCAGATAATCGAAGATAGTGTAAGGGACGTCTGGGACAACCTCAAGCATGCCAACATCCGAATTATGGGGGTGCCAGAAAAAGAGAGAGAGCAAGGTAATGAAAACCTACTTGAAGAAATAGTGACTGAAATCTTCCCCCACCTGGTGAAAGAAACTGACTTAAAAGCCCAAGAAGTACACAGAACTCCAAAATATAGGAATCTAAAGAGGACCACACCAAGACATATCATAATTAAAATGCCAAGAGCAAAAGATAAAGAGAGAATATTAAAAGCAGCAAGAGAAAAAATAGTTAGTTACCTATAAGGGAGCACCCATATGATTGTCAGCGGATTTCTCAACAGAAACGGTGCAGGCCAGACGGGAGTGGCAAGAAATATTCAAAGTGATGAATAGCAAGAATCTACAACCAAGATTACTCTACCCAGCAAAGCTATCATTCAGAATTGAAGGTCAGATAAAGTGCTTTGCAGATAAGAAAAAGCTAAAGGAGTTCATCACCACCAAACCAATATTATATGAAGTGCTGAAAGATATTCTTTAAGAAGAGGAAGAAGAAAAAAGGTAAAAATATAAATTATGAACAACAAATACACATCTATCAACAAATGAATTTAAAAATCCAGTTAATTAATAATCTGATGAACAGGATAAACTGGTGTATATAACAGAATCATGGACATAGAGAGGGAATGGACTGACAATTCTTGGGGAGAAAAGGGGGTGGGAAGTGCAGGAAGAGACTGGACAAAAATCTTGCAACAATGGGAGAGGACAGTGGGGTGAGAAGGTGAAGGTGGAGGGTGGGATGGGTACAGGGTGGAAGGGAGCTATACGGGGATAAAAAAGGGGGAACAATGTAATTAATAAACTGAACAATAAATATTAAAAAATATTTCTTAAAAAAAAAGAATCTCAAACCTCAGGGTAAGTGGAGGTGGTGGGAGTGAGGGGGAAAGTCAATATATTTGAACTCTTGAACTAAGGTAAGTAATTTGTGTTTTTACATCCCTGACAAAGTTTATATAAAGTTATTTTAAAAAATTGGCAGCTAGTTTGAGATTGAATTGACACGGCCTAGACCTTGTCATCTCCTATGGACACCAGTCCTTAGGCTAGGCCCTCCTTAACCTCCTGTGACACCATAATACCCTTACAAGATATTATTCTACAATGTCAATATAATTTTTGATATTTGACAACAGCATATTGTACAATTATTTCAAACAAACTTACAAACTAATTCTTTGAATGTTTGGCAGCAATTTAAAAAAGGATAGGAAAGGAATTAATTCCTTTCAGAAGGAATTAAGGCACTGGAAAGGCACTCAAGCATTCTTTATTGGCCCCTCTTGCCCTTTTTGCTAAGAGGAACCCTCTTCTTACAATCCAAATACACACAGCTGTTGCCTGAGCTTTCAGTTCAAGCTGTGGCTGAAGCCTCTAGGTCACTGGCACCATGGATCTGTCTCTCACCCAATGGTGTGAGCTGGGCCCTCTCTGGAGAAGAAACCTGGGTCCCCCGAGATATGTGATCAGTACCAGGACCCTGCCAGCAGGTGAGGAGACCCCAAGGCAGGTGCTGGACGTGAAGGCCACAAGGGCATAGACTACAAAGGAGACAGAACTGAACTTCACATCACCCTGTCTGGCCTTGAAGAATGGCTGGTTAGCCAGAGATGGGTAAGATTCCTCAGGGAAGGAACAACCTAAGACAGGCATAGTTGCAGAGGGGCCAGTAGGAGAGAACTAAAAGGTCAACAGAGTTGGGCCACAGGCCCTCATCCACTAACCTTGCAGGGGCCTTAACTCTCACCCCTTCTGAGGGAGGTCTCCTGCCCCCATGGCTGCTTCGCCACCCATACACAGCTCAGATCAGGACCCAGGTTGCAGACAGAGACTCGGCCAGCAATAGCTGCTCTATATCTAAATGCAGTCTAGTACCAGGAATGCTCAGGGCCTACTCAAGAATGCAAATAATCCTTTCTACTAATATTTACAGGTTAAACTAAGATTTTTGCTTGAGTGTTAAAATTGACAGTAAAACAGTAATCAAGTTTTCAGATTAATTTAAATTGGCCAAGTGAAATAAGTGTCAGCAATGATATCCAGCTCACGAAAATTTAAGTGTACTGGACAAAAAGCTGTTCCTAAAACATTAACTAAAATATCTATTAGTATTTCATCTAACTGTAAAATTGCCTAATATCCAAAGAACCTAAAGCAGTCATATTTGTGTGCAAAAATTAAAATTTAAAATTACCAAGACTGCAATCTAAAATTTCCAATAGCCCCCATTAGTAAAAAAAAAGGGGGGGGCATAGTGGGGTAATATTATGTAAGAAAAAATATCCTATAAGTAAAATACATCTAGAAAATTCTTACTCCAGAAAAGTAACTTCCATTTGTAATACCAACAGCAGGACACCCATGAAAAACGCACATGTTGTCAAAATAAGCCAAAGGAAAATCATTTAGGCAAAATTAAAAAGAATCCCAAGTCTAATTTGCAGAGAGGATCCCTTTGTTAACTTTTGGTCGAGAATATGTTTGTGTGTTTGCAGAGAACAACTCCAAGACCATGTGGGTTCCTGCGACAGCCAGGGACTGACGGGTCTGTTCCAGTCATGAGGATGGTCCAGAGATGGGGGACACTGACGACACCTTGCCATGCTAGCAGTTAGCAGCTGTGTGTGGCTGCAGGCGGCTCAGGACCAAACCAGAGAGGATGGATCTTGCATTGCCACGATGTGTCCACCATCTGGATACCATTGCTGACACGTACACATAAAGAACTATTTGACATTGAAACTGGGACTCAGAACAGTTGGACATTGAAACTAAGACTCAAACATTTTTTCTTCTTGTATGTTTATTTCTAGTATGCAGATGCAAGATATTTTTGAAGAAAAGAAACAGGGGAGAGTGATAGATATAGAGGCAGGGAGGCATTGAACAGGCTGTCAAGCTACAGGGGAAAGGCTGGGGAGGGTGGGGGGCAGGTGCTGGGGGAGATCAACCAAAGGACTTGTATGCATGCATATGAGCATAATCCATGAATGAAAGACACTGAGGTGGGGGAGGGTAGGTGGGGACATGTGCTGGGGGATAGGGGAGGCTGGGGAGATGATAATGGGGCAGGGGAGGAAAACATGTACTACTATTAAATCTAAGTTATACTGCAAAAAAATTTTTTTAAAATATTTTTTAAAAAAGAATGATCCATGGGCACTTGAATAGAATGTATATTCTGTGGCTTTGGGGTGAAATGATCTGAAGATGTCAATTAATTCCATCTGGTCTAGTGAGTCATTGAGGATTGATGTTTGATATTGCTTTACTGATTTTTTGTTTAGAGGATTTGTCCAATGGTGATAGTCGGGTATTAAAGTCTCCTGCTATGATTGTGAACAAATATGTGCTGGAGGGTAGGGGTGGCTGGGGGGTGGCTGGGGGGAGGACAATGGAGGAAAAAAGGAAAACATGTACTACTATTAAATCTAAGTTATACTGCAAAAAAAAAGAGTAAGTTGCAAAATAAATTTTTTAAAAAATAAAGAAGACAGAAGACAAAATGGCTAATATTTCAAATCAATGAGGGGCTAGACATTAGAATAAGGCAATATTATAAAGAACTTTATGCCAAGAACTCAGCAACTAGACAACTTCTTTGGACCAGATATGCTATATTTATTAAATAAATTAAATCCATAATCTAAAAATATGTTCACACAAAGCCAGATAGTGTCACTGATAAATTTCATCAAATACTTAAGGAATGGAAGCAGTGTGTGTCAGACAATGGCAAGGACTCAGCAGCAGGTCTTTGGCCTTCATTGTTGGGGCTATGTGCACATGAACCCCATTCTTTGCCCCTTTTTTGAAAATTCCAAATTCCAGGGAAGATATTTTATTAACTCACCTTGCATCAGGTAGACACTTCTAGAAAAACCATCCATAGCCAGTAAGGGGTCCAGCCTGAGGACTGAGTATGCTCCTTGAGAAAAGGGAGTCACCAGAAAGTCACCCAGAGCACTCACTGCCCCTTCTAGAGCCTTGCCTGGGGGAACATTGAACTCCTGCAAGGGATGTACATGTCCAGGAAAGAAACCATATAACCCATACACACACACAGTCTTGGCATCTGGCTCACACAGAAAACCAGTTCAGTCACCATGAGGTTTAAGTTACAACAGAGAAGGTGGAACATCCTGAGAACATCATCAACCAGCCAACAAGCCCATAGGTTGTAACTCAAGAGAGCCGGTCTTTGGAACTACCACTGGGTTTTCTCAACCACTCCCGAACCCATGCAATGTGGGACATGGCTACAGCGTTTGGACAGGTTCAAGCCTTGGACTAATGAGAGGGCATAGTCCTCTCATGGCCACATGCAAGTCCCAGCAGAGCCCTCCCAGCACAATTATAGCCAACAGCTATAGTAAGCTTGAACCTATGGTCTGAACACATGGCCCCACGTGCCTGAGTGATGTAGGCTTGATAGAATTCAGGTGCATGTAGTTGAGTAAGTTTGAAATCCATGAGAATGTTGTAAACATCTCGACCACGCCCTTACTTTGCCTTATAGCACCTGCTATAAAATAAAGACATGGCTTTTAGGCGGCGGGTGCTGTTTCTCAGGGAACAGCGTCCCACCGAGACCCAGCTTTTCTTCTCTTGTCTGTCTTTTCTAAGCCTTTTAGCTGCCCCTACTCTGGTTCACCTTTGGCCATGCCATCGCAGCACAATGCAATCCTAAAACAATTTCCTCCCTGCAAAAGAACGCACAACACAACCCAAAGGAACCATATCTTTGCGATCACTACAATAGGCTCTGCACTATCTCCATTTTCCACAGGGGAAAGGTCACAGTTAGAAAGGGGCAAAGAGATCGAACCCATCTGGCTATGGATCCAGGGTGTCTTATGTAGCTTTATCTCTTTGGAAGATAATTTGGGGGTCCCTTTCATTTCAGTTGGTCTAATAGGTGCCAAGTAGACTAGGAAAGTGCGGCCATGGAAGAAGACGCTATTGCTTTTCTGTGGTGCTAAGCTCTCAGCTCCCTCGTGTTTCCGGTTTTACCCGCTCCTCATTTTGTACAGATTTCTGTCTTCCAATGTGGATGGGAGAACAAAGAGCCCAGAGCAGAGCTGCTGATCAGTTTGTTGGAGGTGACACAGAGGGCAAAACATCCATATTTAAAGAGGCTGTTGTTGTTTTTTTCAAAGGCTGAGTGATTATTTCTTCTCAGAATAAAGTTATGTAAATCCATTTGCTGGAAGGAAGGGAAAAGATAGCTTTTGGAGGATGAAGCCGAACTAATTTTAGCTCACTTTGCATTTATTTCTAGTACATGAACAACTCTGATTGGGAGTGTGGAGGAGAGGAGAGAGGCTGACCCAGTTACAGTCCTGAAAGGGGGCGGGGCGGAGCAGTGCTCCAGGTGCTAACACTGGGCACGATGTGTGTGCTATGGTCACAGGGCTGGCAGGCTGATGACATTCCTCCCTCCTCTTTGTCCAGCCTTTCCTCAGCCGGCAGGCCTGTGACTTGAATGCCAGGACTCACCGGAAGCAGTATGACTTGGTGGACAGAGTGAGGGTGGATCTCTTGCCTTGGGCAAGTCACAGCCTCTTTGCTTCTTATACTCTGTGAAATGGGAACAATCGATGGTTCCCATAGGATTCCAGCTCACCGTGTGTGTAGAGCCCCTGGCACAAGTGCAGGAAGGGTAGTATGAGATCGGAGAAAATATGTTGGTCTCTGCCCATGTTTCCTGGCATGGAGCCCCTGAAACCCTTGGAATTCCTGGGAAGTGGAAGTGTTTCTTTCTGAATGTGACTCTGGCTGGGCTCCTGGATGAGGACTGGTCACCAGAAACACTGAGTCATGATCAGATGCTTGGAATTCCCCACCCGCCCCTTCTCTTGAGTGGGAGGAGGGCTGAAAATGAAGTTATTGATCAATCGTGCCTCTGTGATGAAACCTCCATAAAATTCCAGAAGTATGGGATCCAGAGAGCTCCCAGGTTGGCGAACACATCCATGAACCAGGCAGGTGACACACTCAGCTCCACAGGGACAGACTCCTGCACCTGGGACCCTTCCAGACCTCCCCCTATTATATCTCTCCTTCTGGCTGTCCTCTGTATCCTTTATCATATCCTTTATAAACTGCTAAATGTAAATGTTCCACTGAGTTCCCTGAGCCACCGTAGCAAATTCATCAAACCTCGAGGACGTTGTGAGAATTTGAGGTTTGTGGCCAAGTCTGACAGAAGTAAGGGGGGGGGGTACCCTTCGGACCTACTACGTGTACTCTCTGGCATCTGGAGTGGGGGCAGCCTTGTGGGACGAAGCCCTTACCCTGTGGGATCTGTCATACATAGTGTTTGAATTGAGTTAAATCGTAAGACAGCTGGTGTCATGGAGAACTGCTAGTGGTGGTGGTGATGCTGGTGGTGGGGTCCCTACACATTTGGTGACCAAAAGTGTCAGAAGTGAAGTATTCTGAGCAGTAAAGAAAGACTCATGGGAGGGAAAAACTTTAGCTTCTCCCATATAGGTATTATTGTTAGCGTGGCTGAGTCCCTCTTCATCTCTGTTATCCACCCACCACCCGGAGGTGACATGCACGGGAAGCAGTGTGAGAGAGATTGCAGGTACATCCTGAGGTTCTGGGAGGTGATGGGTTGCTGAGAAGTCTCTTACCTTAAGTTGTGCAAATCAAATGGAATGGAAAATGGACTTGGTGCCCTTGTTACTTGTAGACAGACAAAGAAAACTCAGTGACTAATGTTCTAAAGCAAACACTGGGCTCTTTTCCCCCAATTTCTTTTCAATGTATTGTGGATTGTCTTTTTTATTTTGAATGGGTAAAAATTAATTTCTGTATATGCTGGATACTGCTTCCTTCCGAGTGATGAGGATTATAATTATACGCTTTCATTTTGTAGCTTGTCTTAAAATATATTTTCAAACAGAATCTGTCAGTTTTGATGTTATAATAAATAACTGTTATGTATAAAAAAAACCTGGGCTCTTCAATTCTCTGACTTATTATTTCAGATTCGATGTGGATGAATAGACCCTCGAGATGGAAAGAGACCCAGTGCTCTGTGTGAGCCCGGGAGGCTGTGGATGCAGACGGAGCAATGTGTTTCTGAGTGGTTTCATGCAGATGAGAATGAAACAAACAAAACACCGCTAGCTTTAAAAAAAATTATAACTTCCCCCTTTTGGCATAATAACCAAAAGTAGTATAGCATAATGCAGATTGAAGGACAGGGAAATTGAAAACTGAATCCCAGCTCTAGTATTGAACCTCGCTGGCCTTTATTTTCCCATCTATAAAATGGGGAACATAATCCCACATAGTTGGTGGTGCTGTTGCTGTAACTGGTGTGCTAAACAAGCATGATGATTCACTGTGATCAAAAGATGCTTTAGTTGTTATTCTTATATCCCTTTAAATGTGATTTGGGGGTGGGTGGGCAAAGGAGGGGTGGTCTCCCCATGCCTGTGAGTGACAAGTCCTGCAGGCCCATATGTCCTCTGCTCACATATAGACAATTGATGGTCTAAAAGCTACAAATACAGCCTCAATTCAGCAATTACAAAAACCCAGTCCTTTTTAGTAATCCCAAACTTTGAACGTGACTTAGCTTCCCTTGAGAACTCAGGCTTGTTTGGGGAACCGTGGGCAAGGAGAGGCTGTCTGCTCTCTGCTGTCTCACATCCACCTTCTCCTGCTTCCAAGCTGCTCCTCCTTTCTGATCTGCCACCAGGATCACAGGAGGGGAGGTGGGACCTCGGAGGAGAGGAGGACAGTTACCACTTAGCAGGTTATTTTGTGCTCTCTGGTCTGGAGGTGACTAAGACCTGAGGTCTGAGAATCCCTGGAGGCTTGAGGCTAGCAGTCTTCTCCCATCCTCCATCATTTCCAACCAGGTAAGGGAGTCAGTAGACAGAATGGCTTTGTCTCTGTTTCCACTGTAAATCCTGCCTGTGGTGAGATCTCTCTCATTCCCGAGCCTCATAACCAACATGCTGCTGCCTTTGTGAAATCTGAGTCAAACGAGTCTCCTCTTAACATCCTGTCACGTAAAGATGAGAAATGAGGTATCTCAAGTGATGGGCTTATAGTAGGTGCTCAGCAAATGACTGCCACGGTATAATTCTTAACTTTTTTCTTCCATCTGGCAGATGAGAGGGGACTTTGTGGGAAATCCCCAGCAGGTGCCTGTTTAAATGCATCGGCATCCTTTCCTAACAATGCTCTGTACTCAACAAGTTTAGGTTTCCCAAAGCCAAAGTCTTGTTAATTATTCAACATTTTAAGAAATGCCACAAACAAAACCACATGCTTGAGAATTGAAGATTCTATTCAGAAGCAGCCTAGGGTTGGCTCACCAGGGCTTGTTGGTGATGTTCCAGAACCAGCCTTAAAACAAAAGGCTGCACTCTGGGTCTGAGTTTCCTTTTTTTATTAAAGTGTTTTTCTGCACATCTACATGAATGTCTAAAATACAAATTTAAATAATGGTTCAGAAATCCCACTAAAAAGCCCCTATTGGCTAAAAAGGGAAAATACAGAAAACACACTCATTCTGGTCCTACCTGAGTGTGGCTAAGGGAAATTTGGGCTTTTTTTCTTCTTTTTTTTTTCAGCCAACCAACTAAAGCAAAAAGAATGAACCTCCCAGGAAACCCAAGTCTACCAATCACCTGGACCTGTGTCTGCGCATATAGCGTGTGCATGTGGGGTGTTCGAGTTCTACCTCCTGAGAGTCTGTGGGCGTTGAGGCTCCCCTGCTGAGAAAGCAGAATACTTTGTTCTCTGACAACCTCATGGAGTCCCCACTGCTCTGAACCCACTGGAACATGGCTGGGTCCCAGGAAACAGAGCCTCTTCCCCAGCTGGAGGCAGCGTGGTAGCCAGAGGGCACAGGGGTGCAAATGCTTTCTTCTGATCTGAACAGGACCCTCTGTGTACCCAGTGAGGACCTGGGTAATTCCCTTAAGTTATTTGGCTCCGAAACCCACTTTCCTCTGTGAATTTAATCTCCCGCCCCCTTTTTTTCCAGCCTCACCCCCAGGTGGTGCTCACTGTACCCTAATGGCGTAACTGGCAGCCTTCTTGGCCTCTGTTTGTCCTCACTGCCCCATCCAGCACCAGCCCACTCCACCACCACTAGGGTCAACTGACTGAACTCCCACTGAGGCCCTCACTGCCCCTCACTGCCTGACACTGGATTCTTGCTTAAGATTTCCATTTCCCTACTGACATTACCCACCTGTTCTTGTATGTGACCCACTTGTCCATTAGAGCCTTCAACATATTACTCGCAGTTATTTGAAATTGCTGGGCTGATAATTCCAACATCTATAATGTATCTGAGTCTGGTTCTGATGCTTACCTGTCTCTTCAGACTATGTTCTTTTTCTTGGCCTCTGGCATGCCTTATAATTCTTCTGTTGAAAGCTGGACATGATGTATTGACTAATAGGAACTGACGTAAATAAGCCTTTACTGTGAGGTTCTATGTGAAGCTGTCTAGGAATTAGCCTGTGTTAATATTTGCTATCTCTGTAGGTGCCAGAACCTTCAAGCTCCTGTAGTGTCCCTGTACTTGTCTAGATTTCCCTAAGGACTCCTCCTTAAATGGAGTCTGCACCTGGCCACTCCGAGCTGTTCTCCATTGTTATTATACTAGAGTCCTTTTGAGTAAGATGTGGTGATGAGTGGAAGTAACCTGTAACTTTATTAAATCTCAGTTACTTAGTGTGCTCATGTCCCTGGACTGTGACCTTCACAAGTGTTTCTTAATCTCTTTCCATCCCCCCACCTTGAGTGAAACAGGAGGGCTACAGGGATGTGGCATCTAACAAATGCCCTTCCCTCGGGGGGAGTAAGGGCCTGGTAGTCCTTTCCTTTTCTGGGTAGGCCTTTGCATGCTCTGGCATATTGACAAATAGCTACTTTTCTCCTCCTCCTGCTGGAGCCACAAGGGGGAGGAGGAAATTCTTGATTTTCACTGTAAAAATCTGGTTATTGGAAATAAAGCCTGTGAAGATGTGACACACCCCCCCCCCCCCCCCGGATTTTCTCCCTCTCAAACTAGTCCACACTCGGCCTTTTGAAATTCATTCAAATATAAAGGTGTTTTTTTTTTTTTCCTCTCTCAATGAATTTCTTTTATTCAAATAACACTGAGTAAACATTCAAGAAGCCAAATGCGTGTCATATTCTTAATTATTTCCTTTGGCTAAATTTATGGACTGCTAACTTAACGGAAATGTACAAGTTAAAGCTTATTTAAAAAGTGCAGCGGATTGCTCTCCAGAGGGCAGGAGGATTGCAGTAATTATAAAACTATCAGCAGCCCTTTGTACCTTCAATGTTACTGGGTATTATTTTTTTTTAATATATCTTATTGATTTTTTTTTTTGCAGAGAGGAGGGGAGAGGGACAGAGAGCTAGAAACATCGATGAGAGAGAAACATCAATCAGGCGCCTCTTGTACACTCCCTACTGGGGATATGCCCGCAATCAAGGTACATGCCCCTGATTGGAATCGAATCTGGGACCCTTCACTCTGCAGGCTGACGCTCTATCCACTGAGCCAAACCAGTTAGGTCTGGCTATTATTTTTTAAACTGACAACCCAATAAACTAAAAACAGTATTTGCTCTTCAAAAGTTACCTTTACTTAGTTTTTTGTGAAACTCATCATTTGGAGTGCAATTATATATGTCTATTAGTATTATATGTCTAGGCAGTACAGGGAATATAAAAAACACTATCATCAGAAGCTTGAAAGGATCCACCAGGTAGACAACAGACATGGCAGGTGGCACCATTGTAGGGCAGCAGCCAGTGGGCAGGACCTGGATACCAGGCCAGACTGAGAGAGGCAGAGAATGGGGATGTGGGGAGCAGCTCTCGTCTTACTGACACCAGGTTTCCTCTGTCATTCAAGGGGTCATTTAATATCTCTGGAATTTTTTAGCCTGTTTCCTGAAAAAGCATCTGCCATCCATCAGAAATGCATGGTTGTTATAGTGACTGGCCCGAAAGCATGATTTAATTGTTGTTCTATAAGTACTAGCTTTATATACACACAAATATAAGAGGAGAGAGAGAGAGAGAGAGAGAGAGAGAGAGAGAGAGAGAGAGAGAGAGAGAGAGAGAGAGAGAGAGAGAGAGAACGCCCTGGCCTATTTTAATCCTGGCCTTCTCTTCCATGCCAAAATCAGCCCCTGTCAGACTATCATTAACATACTTAACAGTTGTGCTGTAGTGAGTCACGGGGAGGATAAATGCAAGATGATAGTTGAACCTGGAGGAACGAGAGGGCTTTCTTCACAGCTGTTCCCCTTAGATTTCATCACTTTCCATCTTGCTGCTCAACAAATGAATAATAATGACAGTGATTTGCATTCGTCTCCCAAGAATTTTTTACTCCAAGTCCTTGAAGGCAAGAACTCTCCAAATGCCCCACTTCCTCAACTTGAACTAGTGACCACCTCATATCACTGCTTCATTTCAACATGCAAAATTGGATCCATTAAACTATATTGTATTAAGTTGAGTTGTCTAGCCTCTGGCATAAAGGGGACCAACCCGTGTTGGTAATAGCTGGCGTCCCAGGATAACTAGCACCAAATGCCCTTCAAAATACACTTGTTTCTTGAGGCTACGTCATTTGGAGCCTTTAGATGTGATCAGAGCTGGTTGTGTCAGATCTGCTGAGGGTCAATCTGATACTTGGAAGTCCATGAACACAAGACTTCACACAAAAACACACTCACTCTTAGAAGTACTGCTATAGATTTGGACCCTACAAACACAGAAAATTTCACTGGTTCCGTTTTGTTCAATTCCCATCAATAAAAGGGAAATATAAGGTGCATTCATAATTGAATGCATTGCATTATGACTTATTCCTGGCAGGAGAGTACTTAGTTTTGAATAGGCATTAATGAGAACAGAATACACAGGTACAATCTTATACGTTTGATGACTGGAATAATTGAACACATATCCTCTGGTAGCTTCTGGCTCTGTTTCAACCTTGGTTTCCTTCACCACTCACCCTGTGCCAAGCACAGGAAGGCATGTTTCTGAACTACATGACCTCTAGCTCCACTGTGTCGCTGTGGCTGGGCAGGCACAGTGGACAAACAGCTGAAGGATTCCTGAAGGCATACAACCTGCTGTTCAAACCTGGTGCCCAGGAGTGGTGGGAGCTCACATTTTCTGATTCCTGCCTAAGTAAGGCCAGCCACTGTCTGGCTGTTACACCAGAGACTGGCGCATTCTGAGGGTGCCCAGCATATCAGGTACACAGGACATGAGTGTACCTGCTGAGAGGTGTGCAGCCCACCATGTTCTTCCCCCTATAAGTCACCTGGGAGAGCTCTGCACAGGTGGCTATTGATCACTGCTCAGCTGTCATTTCTCAAGCTGGCATTGCATCCCGGTCTGGCTCTTTGGGCTGCATTTTAATGGTTAGAACCAGATTGGGGGGGTGAGGGTTCTTCATCTCATGATCTCTGCCCTCACCAGGTTTTGATCATGTGGACACAAAAGTTCAGAGATCTATCTGATGATGGCATAACTGATGAATGTCAGGGGAGAGAGGCTCTTAAGGGCATTCGTCTCTATGGTTCTCAAATCTCTGAACCTCTCATCTTGGTAATTTTTCACATTATGAGCCCTGCCTGTTCCAAAATAGGTCACATTCCCACAATCCTTTGCAGTCACTGCACATAGGTAACTTAGGCCCTTCCAGCTAGATGCACACAGTGAGCACTTGTGTCAGAAGTGAGCCTCTGAGGAAGAGGCCTAGTGCTGGGGACTAGTCCCAAGCGGGGCGTGTCCCACCAGAGTGGTGAGAGTCACGGGCCTTTCACTGAGGCAGCTCCTACCACACCGACCTGGCTTAGCTTCAGAGCTCTCTGTGCCTTCCCAGACTCGGCACCTGCTCATACCTTTAAATAAGTGTCCTTGCTGAAAACAAGAGTTGACTTTGTTGTTTGACCAATGTTAACTGGATTTTTTATTCCCAAACTCAGGTTTTTTCCTGGCTCCACAGTTAGGCATTAGCTTCCAACTCATATCTTATTAGCCCTTTTCCTTTCTCCTGAGAAGTAATGGGAAATAAAGACCTGAAGGCACCTGGAAAAAGAACTTTGGCCCCTGAGACCCCATCAGGATGGACAGGCCTGGTGGGGTAACAGAGAGGAAAATTGAGGGCACAGGGCCTCATCAAGGGACAGCAGAAGGAGAGGCAGGAAGCAAATGAGAATCAGGAAGGAAAAAGAAAAGAACTCACATTTCTTAGCAATGGCATTGTGCCAGAACACATCCAAGGACAACAACAAAATGTATCTAAAGTGGATATCTGCAGCATTTCTGGTCTTCCCACTTTCTAAGCAGGATTCTTGCTTTAAGTTGTTATTTTTTTTATGAGAGAGAGAGAGAGAGAGAGTAACACCTATGTATTGCTCCATTATTTATGCATTCATTGGTTGCTTCTTATATGTGCTCTAACAGGATATCAAACCTGCAACTCTCACCAACTGAGCTGCCCGGCCAGAGCCCTAAGAGGAATTCTTTCTTTGTACTCTTCAGCTCCTGAGATCTTTTTGTGGGAACAAGATGACAGAATAAGCAAAAGAAATGTCTGGAAAGAGGTTTCCAGGCAGGCAGTATGGGGAAGGCAATGGGAAGAGGTACCATGATGGGTGGGTATGGGGTGCAGCTACAATATTTGCACAGGTTCAAGCCTTGGACTGATGAGAGGGAACAGTCCTCTTGTGGCCACGGTCAAGTCCCAGCTTGGGAGGCAGAGCCCTCCCAGCACAATTATAGCCAACAGTTGTAGTTGTAAGCTTGAACCTATGGTCCAAACACGTGGACCCACATGCCTGAGTGATGTGGGCTTGATAGAGTTCAGGTGCATGTAGTGAGTAGGATTGAAACTTGTGAGAATGTTGTAAACATCTTGATCATGCCCTTATGGTTTGTGTGGTGGGGCGCTGTCTCTCTCTCTCTTTCAGGAAGCAGCGCCCCACCTAGACCCAGCTTCCATTATCTTTAATTCTTTCATTCTCTGTCTTTTCTAAGCCTTTCAGCTGCCCCCACTCAGGTTCACCCTTGGTCATGGAGGCAAGGCACAGGTGGGACTCTGGGGAGGACCATATTGTAAAAGGGCTTAGGGAGAGTTGTTGTGTTGCTTGCTGTAACATTGTTCTCCTGCCTCCTCTTTTAAGAGACTTAAGTCTCACATTATTCTTCAAGCATTTGAATATACATTTGTTATCCTGGGAGCCACCTTAGGAAAAAACAAATGCATATCTCATTTGACCTCCATTATAATCCTGTGAGATGAACACTATTATGATTCCTATTTCTCAATTTAAGAGTCTAAGGATAAGAGAGGTTTAATGGCTTATCAAAAGTCACACAGCTCTGTAGGTGGTGAGACTGAGATTTGAATCTAGACTGGAAAGACTCCAACACCCTTGCAAAGAGGAAGGTAGAGTGATATATATCAGTCAGCTTCACAATCTTCCCATTTCTGGGTGATCACCTGGATTTGGGAATACTACTTGAACTGATGTAGTGTTCTGCCAATGACTTTGATCCATAACTTAAAATTTAAAAGTTTCAAAGTTTTATACAACAATTATTCCAAAGGCATAAAAATAGCTATCATCGAGGGCTAACCTGGGTAAGTTATTCAGAAAATAAAAGTTAAACTGAAAAGAAAAATGGCTGTGCAATACCTCCTTGGTCTGCCCACAGCACAAGAAAGCAATGAATTTAATATGCACCTTATAAAAGTTTGAATGCAATTACCTCACTGTTGTTTATATCTACGCAGACCAGAAAATGCGACCACAGGAGTAAGTGACCTTTATGTAATTATGGTAGTCTAATGTGCTAGTATTGGGGCCTGGGAGAAATTAATTGCTCTGTACCATATAAGAGCTTTGCAGATGATATTTCTTTTATCCTCACCACACCCCTAAGATGTTGACACTATTAGTCATATCCTATAAAGATGAGGCTCTAGACAATGAAAGGATCTGCTCTGACACACAGCTTTTGGTTGTAATTAGGAGACCATGGTCCTGGGGCATGTGGGATGGTCCTGGTTTATACCTGTTGCCTCAGGGTGATTATTGAGTGCCCTCCTTTCATTCTCAAAGTTGTCTCCTTTTAGATGACAATTCATAGGCTTACCCTAGTCATCAGTGACACACTGAGACACCCTAACTGCATTCCTATTCTCCCTTCCTGACAGAGGTTACCTGAACTGCAAAAGTGGGTCCCTCTTGAGTAGGAGCTGAGGACAAACCTGTTAGAGGGTTTCTGGAAAACATCCTTCCTCTGTTCCAAACAGAAGATCAAGGAGAAGCCTCTCTCTGCCTGCCTAGGACATGGTTGGTTACAGATGTGGTGCCTGGTGCAGTGGCCTCTATCTGGTGACCATGAGGATGAACCCCCTTAAGAATCTGACTGAGAGCCCTTGCCCATGAACTAACTCACCAACATACTAGACCACATACAGCAGTAAACATCCTAGTTGTTGAATATCTTTTAGTAGGGTTTCTGTTGCTTGCAACCAAAACCCTTCTACCTGGTATAAGAAAAAGGAATCCAGGTTTTATGTTTTAAAATGTCAGTGGTTATTTGAAAATTAACATTCATTGCATGGCCATTGTTAAAACACAAGTGGCCCAGTGCACAAAATTCGTGCATGGAGGGGGGTTCCCTGAGCCCAGCATGCACCTGCTCCAATCAGGGACCCCTTCGGGGATGTGTGACCCCTAACCACGTCTGCCTACCTGCCTGATCATCCCTAAGTGCTCTCCTGCTGGCCTGATTGCTCCTAACTGCCTCTGTCTTTCCCCACACCTGGGACCCAGGCTTCCCTCCCTCTGGCCAGCTATAGGCACCCAGGACCTGGGCCAACTTCACTCAGGCCGGCCGCAGCCATAGGCAGCCACAGGCACCCAGGACCATAGGGCATGCTGCCTAACCCCAGGGCCAGAAAGGGCCCCAGCCCTTCTATGTGCCTGCCTGGCCAAGTCCCACTACTCTGACTGCCATGGCTTAAAGAACTTTACCATATATGTTCTCCCCAGCCTCCTGGGGAGAGGGCATGAGCTGAGAAACTGGAGATGCTGCAGCCCCAGGGCCATTTTACCAATGGGTACATTGTCATTTTCAGATCTAGATTTGAGATAATCCATCAAACCACTATATTTTTCAACTCTCAACTTAGATTGGTTTGCTTTAATAAAATTTATCCAATTGGCCTCCATTTTTTAATACGAATCCATAATAAACTGTTGAGTTAACTTTCCTGCATTTAAAATAGGATTGAACGTGTCCCTCACAGAGAGATGAAATCCATAATACTACATTTGGGTGACTCGTGTTCTTACATTTTGTCTAGTATTATTGTTTAGTACACTGTTGTCTCTGAGTCTTAATGCAATATCTGTTCCCCAACCTTTTTCACCATGTGGAAAAAGAATAGGATATGTCATTGCATCTAATGTGGGAAACAGGATACTGATTTGTTTCACTTTAGTGGCATTTGGATTATTGGGATCTGGTTTACAATGAATGAGCAAGTCCCTTTCAAAAGGAGGTTCTCCAACTCATTTCTGAATATGACAGCAACCTCGGTTACACGGGGAGAATTATATCTACCTGGGTCACTATTACCATCATATTTAATTGCCATAGTTACTTCCATGGGAGCTATACCTTTTGCTGCTGCTTCAGATTGGGCTTCCTTTTCTACCTCACGTAGCATCTTGTACGATTTTGTTAATTCATTTATTTCATGCATGAGGTTGTTGATTATGAGTCTTTCTGAGCAGGCCTGGTTTGCTGAAATTGCTAATCTTTTACGTGTAGCTTTGGCTGAATCCAAAATATAGAGTTGAGCAAACTTCAACAGTTTTTCTTTGGACATAGTCCCACCTCTCTATTGCCACGTTCTGAGATAGAGGAGAATGACAGGCCTTTCAGGAGTGTGACCAAAGGCTGATTTGGACAGATTCTGTGGGGGTGGGACTTCCGCTTCCCTGTTGTCAGTTTCAGCTGGGATGCTGAAGCTGGGACTCAGGGACCTTCCCTCTGGCGGTTGCCTTCCGTTTTTGCTGGCAAACAGCTGAAGCTACACGTAATATTAGCAATGCAGGGGCCTCATTAGATGCAGCTGCAGTGAGTTCTCGCAGCCGCTGCTGCCGCCCCCACTCCCGCCGCAGTTCTCTGTGCCCCGGGGCCTCAGTTGACTCAGCTGTGGTGAGTTCTGGCCAGCGTCACTGCCATCACTTGGTTTCCTCAACCCGGCCTGGTGCTTGATGACTTCACCACTTTTATCTCCATTCCTGGGACCTGGCGCTCACGCCTCTCCACCCCACCCCTTGCTCCGACTGGCTGGTAGCATAGCCAAGGTACGGTCACATTTGCATGTTACTCTTTTATTAGATAGGACTAGAGGCCAGGTGCATGAAATTCCTGCATGGGGGACAGGGGGTGTCCCTCAGCCCAGCCTGCACACTCTCCAATATGGGACCCTTCGAGGTATGTCCAACTGCCCATTTAGGCCTGATCCTACTGTAGGATCAGGCCTAAATGGGCAGTTGGGCATCCTTCTCACAATCCAGGACTGTGCTGGCTCCAAACTGCTCACCTGCCTGCCTCCCTGATTGCCCCTAACTGCTTCTGCCTGCTAGCCTGATCACTCCCTAACCACTACCCTGCCAGCTTAATTGATGTCTAACTGCTCCCCTGCCAGCCTGTTTGCCCCCAACTTCCCTCCTCTGCCGGCCTTGTCACCCCTAACTGCCTTCCCCTGCAGGCTTGATCATCCCCAACTGCCCTCCCTTGCAGACCTGGTCCCTCCCAACTGCTCTCCCCTGCTGGCCTGATCACTCACAACTGCCCTCCCTTGCAGGCCCTGGAATCTCCCAACAGCCCTCCCCTGCTGGCCATCTTGGGGTGGCCATCTTATGTCCACATGGGGGCAGGATCTTTGACCACATAGGGGCAGCTTCTTGTGTGTTGGAGTGATGGTTAATCTGCATATTACTCTTTTATTAGATAGGATAGAGGCCTGGTGCATGGGTGGGGGCTAGCTGGTTTGCCCTGAAGAGTATCCCAGATCAGGGTGGAGGTTCCCCTTGGGGTTAGGGATGGCCTGGGAGAGGGACCTGTGGTGGTTTGCAGGCCAGCCATTCCCCCCAGAGACCCAAGTGGAGGCCCTGGGATCTGGGATTAATTTGTGTTCCATAATTGAAACTTTGTAGCCTGGAGTGGAGCCAAGCCTCTACTCGCGCCATGGCAACAGCCATTTCTGTTTAAATTCTATAATTGAAACTTTGTAGCCTAGAGTGGAGGCCTAGGCGCTAGGGCTACAGAAGCTTGGCTTCCTCCGTCACTCGGGCAACTGTAGCCTCTGCTCTCTCCAGCTCTGTAGCTGCCGCCATTTCTATTGGAATATATGTATCTTCTATAACTGAAACTTTGTAACATTGAGTGGAGGCCTAGGCTGGCAAGGGCAGGTAGAAAGCTTGGCTTCCTCCATTGCTGAGGAAATCCAAGCCTCCCTTCTGCTCTCAGTGGCCACAGCTATCTTGGTTGGGGTTTATTTGCTCCTGATTGGCTGGTGGGCATGGCTTGATTGGAGGTACAATTTGCATATTACTCTTTTATTAGCTAGGATAAGCAAAAATTAAGCATATAGAAATCCATCTTAAGTGACTATACTCCATAAAATTATTTTTACTATTCTAGCTTATATCTTAGTTTTATATCCTTTCCCCCAAGCATCCTATATAATAAAACCTTTATATGCAAATTGACCTAAAGGTGGAATGACTGGCTATGAACTGACCACCAGGGGGCAGATGCTCAATGTAGGAGCTGCCCCCTGGTGATCAGTGCACTCCCACAGGAGGAGCACCACTCAACCAAAAGCGGGGTTCACAGTTGGCGAGTGCAGTAGAGGTGGTGGGAACCTCCAGGGCAACACTAAGAAGCAGCGAGCTGAGCAGTAGGGAGCAGCAAGCAGGTGGGCAGTAAGGAGCGATGGGTCCCAGACTATGAGAGGGCACAGGCCGGGCTGAGGGACCCCCTCACCCCAAGCACTTGAATTTCGTGCACTGGGCCTCTAGTATATACATATATTTATTTTATAAAAGTGGCACCATACTCTGACCCTAGTTTTTAACCTATCTGGTATCTGTGAATATGAGCGTCTAATATTATGTCATGATTTTTTTTCACATGTTTGATGGCATCAAAGCATTTTTGCATAGGTACCATAATTTAAATAATCTTATATTGGTGGACATTTTTTGGTATTTATAGTTTTTAACAAATTTATAGTTTTTAACAAATCATATAATAAGTACTTTGATATGATAAACTTCTTTATGTATATAAACTTGCTCACTTGGTTAAATACTTCCATAGGATAAATTCAGAATTATACTGAGCCTAAAGATAGCATGGAATGCCTTTAAGGATTGGGTCTGAATTGCAAAATTGCTTCCCAGAAGACTGTAGCCCTGTGTTCTACAAGCAGTGTGTAAGATTCCCCGTTTCCTTATGCCCTCCCCAATGAAAGACACTATTCTCTTAAGTTTTACCATTCTGAAGCCAGAAAAAAAAATGTATCTGATTTTGGGGGGTATGCTTTCGATTATCCAATAAGGGTGGATATTTTGGCTTCTTGTTGAATGCTTGGCTATCTCAGAGCACAGGAAACTTCTGTTTTATTCAAACACATTTTACTGTTTTGCTCAGGCCTGCAAAGCCCCTGAGCACCTGGTCTGACAGACAGCACTGTCCCGAGTTGATTTAGGGGCCTGATACATTTGGGGGAGTAAATCCTCCTACTAGACTGCTCTAGTAACAGCCCACTCATCACTCAGTAGCATCAGCAGCCCACATGTCAACAGTGCAGCCCTGTCCTAGTTCCTTTTTAAAAATAACAATTTGTCTTCAATCAGTTTCCAGTCCCAAATGCACATCAGGATCATCTAAGCAGTTTTTCATCTTTAATTTAAAGTTTATTTTCCTTTCTGAGTAGATAATAAAAATGCAAAGGGATATTCCGTTTAAAAATTCCCTCTGTGGCCCCCAAGCACTCAGTTTTCCCAGAAGCAATCAATGTCACTCATTTCCTCTGGATCCTTCCAAAGATAGATTTTAAGACATGCCCTTTCTGGGCTAGACTTTTTGTAGAGAATTTTCAGGATGGAGAACCTAAAAACTTAGATGTTTAAAATGTATATTTTAATTGATTTCAGAGAGGAAAGGAAGGGGACCTGAGAGAGAGATAGAAACAACAATGATAGCCCTAATGGGTTTGGCTCAGTGGATAGAGTGTTGGCCTGCGAACTGAAGGCTCCCAAGTTCAATTCTGATCAAGGGCATGTCTTGATTGCAGGCACATCCCCAGTAGAGGGTGTCCAAGAGGCAGCTGATCCATGTTTCTAACTCTCTCTCTCTCTCTCCCTTCCTCTCTAAAAAAAAAAAATCAATAAAATATATATTTTAAAAAGAATTAAAATAATTAGAAATAAAAAAGAAACAACGATAAGAGAAAATCATTGATTGGCTGTCTCCTGCACATCCTACACTGGGGATTGAGGCCATGACCCGGGCATGTGCCCTGACTGGGAATCAAACTGTGACCTCCTGGTTCATAGGTTGATGCTCAACCACTGAGCCATACTGGTCAGAATAGATTTGTTTTTTTAAGCTGATGGTGTTGTTGAATTATAGCCAGGGTTTAAAATAACTACATCAAGATGTCACTCATTATTAATTCAACACATTTATCAAGCATGTGCTTTGGTGGGCCAGACACTGCTCTTGGTGCCCAGGAGACGGCAATGAACATGACTCTCATGGAGCTTAGACGACAGCATGGAGGAAAGCAGAAATTGTAATGATCAGAAAGTGAAAGCTGCATGACAAAAACTAGAGCAGGATAACAGTAAGTCTTCCAATTGCTTTGATCTCAACTTGAGTCTCCTTCTTCCTCTTGAGACTTGACTAGCCCCTCCACCGCAAGGCAGTGAAAGAAGGAAAAGGAGGCAAAGTTTACCAGATAATTGGGTTCAAGACAAGTTTGAAGCTTGTGCCAGTCATTACTGTGTAATGTCCATTCTCTTCATTAACACAGACCATTGGATTCTTCAGTAATGACTTAGCAATGATTTTGAGAAACGTCATTACTCATTACTTCAAATTATAAAGTCTGATTCCTTCTTTCTCTCCCGCAACCCAGTAAGGCCTACTCCGGAGCATCACCAAGGGTCCTACATGCCCAGCTAACATCTGAGAACTGGGTGCCTCCTTCAGAGCTGGGGTGACACCAAGTGTCTGTCAAGGAGAAAAGGGGCTAGGAGTCTCCTTGACTAACAAATATTCAGTCCAACTCAACAAAACACTACTATCAGCATGTGCCAGGCACTGTGATAGGTAGCATTCTTATTCCATTTTAAAATGAGGAGGAAACCCAGGCCCAGAGAGCTTAACTAACTTATCTAAGTCACCCTGCATGCAGACCTAGGTTTCTTAATGCCAGAGCTTGGTATATGTGTCAAAGGTTTGCCTCAAAGGTTGAATGAGGTAATCCATGCATTGTGCCTGATGTAATAACTGGTAAATGGTCAAGTTCTAGCTCATTCTATGTAAGGTATCTTCTTTGCTAGTGTTGTTAATCAGCCAGACTTTCTATGTGGCAACTGCAGGCTTGTGTCTACTAGTCTGTTGTTAATACTCACCTCAGGACATTTTTTTGCATTGATTTTTGGAGAGAGTGTAAGGAAGGGCAAAAATCCAACCACCCAACTGTACCTCAATTTTCTCTGCCTTCTCCAGGACAGTCACAAGACACAAGCGTCGTCACCTCAGTGTCCTGATTCTTCCCAAAGCTGCATCACAAATAGTCCACACCTGCTCCACCAGCCATTAGTGCTCCCTTTTCTCTTTCCACCCCCAGATCCAACTCTTCTCTCCTGCCCCACAGCACCCAAGAATCACGGAGAAGGGTCTCATCCATTCCCTAGGAAAGCACACCTGGCTCCAATGTGCATCCTTGTCTTTCTGGAAAGGACCGTTTGGGATGTGGGCAAGGAGGACCTTTCCTTCTTAGAGAACACCCCTCTGTGCATCCTCTCTGCATTCAAGTTTGTTTCCTCAACAGTCTCTCCTGGCCTTCAGTGGTTTGTGTTCCTGCTTCATGATTTGTGTCCTACTCATCTGCCACCTATATGATTGTTTACTCTGTCATTTTCTTTAAGTCTACTCACTTAAGTTTTAACTTAAGTTCACTTTAAAAGGAAACATTAGCCCTAGCCAGTTTGGCTCAATGGATAGAGCATCGGCCTGAGAACTGAAGGGTCCTGGGTTCAGTTCTGGTCAAGGACACATGCCCAGTGCAGGCTCAATCCCCAGTGGGGCATGTGCAGGAGGCAGCCGATCAATGGTTCATTCTCATCATTGATGTTTCTATCTCTCTCTCTCCCTCTCCCTTCCTATCTGAAATATATATATATATTGCACCCACTTGCAGTCTGGGACCCCTAGGGGATGTCCACTCCTCAGGAGCTCAGACCTAAACTGGTAGTCAGATATCCCTCTGGCAGCTGGGGAGCCCTTGAGGGATGTCTAACTGCCACAGTAGAACATCCTTAGCACTGCATAGGAAGTGGGAGAGGTGCCCACCACCGTTGCTGTGCTCACAGCCATCAGCCTGCTTCTGGCTAAGCAGAGTTCTCCCTGTGGGAGCACACAGACCACCAGGAGGCAGCTCCTGCATTAAGTGTCTACCCCCCTAGTGGTCAGTGTAGTGACTGGTCCTTCCTGGTTGTTTTGCATATTACCCTTTTATTATATAGGATTTAAAAAAAAAAAAGGAAACAGTATATGACTATTACAAATGGGAAAAGGGTTTTCCCTGTTACTATAATCCTTGCAGCAACTGAGGGCAGCTCAAAATGATTGTGAAACCTGAGCAATATTATTCAGTTCTAACTAGATAGTGTAGTGTGCTGAAGACACTGTGCCTAAGGTCTACTTTCTCTAGATAAAATTGGAGATACTGAAAGGAAATTGAAAAGGATATTGTTCCCTCACTGTTTCATGCCTTGCCTATAGATCAGTGGTTGGCAAACCACAGCTCATGAGCCACATGCGGCTCTTTGGCCCCTTGAGTGTGGTTCTTCTACAAAATACCACGTGCGGACGCACACATACAGTGCGATTGAAGGAGTACCTTAATTAAGTTAATAACAATGTACCTACCTATATAATTTAAGTTTAAAAAATTTGGCTCTCAAAATAAATTTCAATCGTTGTACTGTTGATATTTGGCTCTGTTGACTAATGAGTTTGCCAACCACTGCTATAGATGATTTTAAATCATGGTAAGTAGAACCAGGAGTAGGTATTCTATGCCTCAGAAACACTGGTTTAAGAGATGGAACTCCTACTCTTCAAAGAGATTGGCCATACTGTCGAGGGCCCTCAGAGAGCAGCCCCTGTCCCTCCATCCCCCCTTGCCAACTTTCCATGCCCATCTTTGATCAGAATGTGGGAGACCTTCCAAACAGCTCTTTCATCCTTTGCTGCCGGCTTGGACATCTCTGAGGCTCATTAAGGGGATATTTCTAAAGGGTTAAAGGCCAACAGTATTATTCCACCATCTGCAGGATAAATGATACCAAGAAAAGATGACTACTGTTGAATGACATGATCCCACTTTTGCCCACATGCATGTTCTTCCTCTTGGGTTCAGTTGTGGGGGTTCTCTGTGTTCCTTCAGGTTGCTGCTGTAAAAGGGCAAGGGGTGTTCCCATATCTTCTCTACAGAGGTCTGAATGAAGTTCGGCCAACTCTGGTCTGGGTCTTCCTGTTGCCTTTAAACACATATTCCTCATCATTGAAGTAGTAAGACATCAAGCACTCCGATGTGGTTGTGTCACAGGGGAAGGGCCATGGTGTCTCCCAGCCTTCTCTTGTGTCTACCACTTGGGGCTCATGCAACCTGGATAGAAGGTCACCAGGTCACCAGGGCATCATAGGACTCAGAGCAAAAGTCTCAGTCTAATTGTGCTGTCTGCCCTCATCCTCTATGCATGTGTTTTCCTGAGACATCAAGACTCAGGAGTTTGTGATCATGGGTCTGTGCCAAATACCATCATCCCATCTGGCCAATATCTATATATGTAGAGACAAAAAATATCTGAAAGGAAATACACAAAATGTTACCCAAGTGAATTTATGTGGGACGGGCAGGTGATTTTAGTTTTTACATTTAAATGAAGTATTTTATCAAGATTTCTACTCCTTGAGTACATTTAATTTTTTTTACTGATCTGTATTTTCTAATTTTAGTGTAATAACTGCACTATATAAAATAATCTATAGTTGAAAAATGTTTTAAAAAACTGTCACTCTGGCCACAAAGTGATGAACAACCAGTTATTCTTTGAAAAATGAAAGTACACTCCTAGCCCAAAAATGTCAAACTCTGTCATTTTAATTCCACTTTTATTGTTTCATATGGCATATTATTATCTTACAGGTCCATTAGAAAAACTCATGTTAGCTTTTCAAATCCAGTTTGCTTATTTGTTTGTTTGTTTGCCTTGGAGCCCTTTTCCATGTAAGTCCTTGTCATATTCTATAGAATTAAGTGTTCCAGCACACATACTTTTGGAAAAATTTATTTGATCCATTTTTTCTTCCCCATTTGATAGCCAACAGAACTAAGGTCCAGAGAGACTTATTCAGAGATTATCACAACCATTAAGAAACCAGCGTGGAGGAGAGAGGAACCAAGACAGCAGCATAGGTAAACACCTATACTACTGCCCCACACAACAATTTCTAAACTACAAGTAAAAGAACGGACACCATCCAGAATCACCAGAAGACTGGCTGAGTGGAAATTCCACAAAAAGAAGGAAAGACAGAAGGATACTGTGACTCAGAGGAGCAGTGGAGGGCAGAATTGCAGAGACGCAAGGAGAAAAAGGTGCAGAGCCATGCACGAGTGGAAAGGGTGGGTGGCTGAATACCTGGCTGGTTTTCTTGAATGGGGAGAAAGACAAAGGCGTACCACTGCACTGATTCCCCAGTTCTGGGCCAGTCTCAGGAAACCCAGACTCATACAGGGTGAAACTGGATCATAAGAAGGAAGCACGCTGAAACTCGGGAGCTGCAGAGGTCCGAGAGCTCGCAGAGAAGGCAAGTAAACTCAGGAACTGCAGAGGTGCACAAGTGCACAGAGAGGACACGTGGCTTGCTCTCTTATTTGGGAGGAAAAAAAAAAAAAGAAGGGAAACCACCGGACTGCATTGTTTTCCAACTCTGGGTGAGACTTTGGGTGTGCAGACTCATTTGGGGAGAGGCTGAACTGTCTGGCAGCGTGCAGAGCTCCGGGGCAGCTTTCTTTCAGTGGTGCATGCAGCCATTACCACAGGGCATGGAGGCCTGGGTGCCACTTAGGGCGAAGCTGATGGGAAACCAAGGCTGTCTGCTCAGCCCAGCTGAGCACAGCGGCTCTCACAGTGTAAACATAGCTGATCCTCACAGCCAATTGGCCTGGATGTCAAGCCCTCCCAGTGATACCAACAACAATATAAGCTTAACTACAACAAGACTGTGCAACCCATAAAGGGCTGCACCAAGAGTATCCACCTCAGGTAGCTGGGGAGGCTGAGCCACTGTCCCCTAGAGGACACCTACCACACAATGCTACGTGATCAACTCAGGGAAGTAGCCAAAATGCAGAGACATGGAAACAAATCACATTTGAAATAAATGGAGGGGGAAAAAACAACTGGACATAGAGTTCAAAACCACGGTTATAAGGTTTTTCAAGAAGCTCCTAGAAAAGGCCAATAAATTTAATGAGACCCTTGAGGATATGAGCAAGACCCTTGAGGATATGAAAAAAGACCAACCAGAAATTAAGCATACACTGACTGAAATAAAAAATATTATACAGAAACCTAAAAGCAGCCTAGAGGACTGCAAGAATCAAGTCAAATATTTGAAATACAAAGAAGCAAAATCCACTCAGTGGGAAAAGCAAGAAGCAAAAAGAATCCAAAAAATTGAAGATAGTGTAAGGAGCTTCTGGGACAACCTCAAGCATACCAGCATCCAAATTATGGGGGTGCCAGAAAAAGAGAGAGAGCAAGATACTGCAAACCTATTTGAAGAAATAGTAACTGAAAACTTCCCCCACCTGGTGAAAGAAATTGACTTAAAAGTCTAGGAAGCACACAGAACCCCAAACAGTAGGAATCCAAAGAGGACCACAGCAAGACACATCTTAATTAAAATGCCAAGAGCAAAAGACAAAAAGAGAATATTAAAAGCAGCAAGAGAAAAACACTTAGTTACCTACAAAGGAGCACCCATATGATTGTTAGCTGATTTCTCAACAGAAACTATGCAGGCCAGACGGGAGTGGCAAGAAATAGTCAAAGTGATGAATAGCAAAAATCTACAACCAAGATTACTCTACCCAGCAAAGCTATCATTCAGAATTGAAAGTCAGATAAAGTGCTTTGCAGATAAGAAAAAGCTAAAGGAGTTCATCACTGCCAAACCAGTATTATACGAAATGCTGAAAGGTATTTTTTAAGAAGAGAAAGAAGAAGAAAAAGGTAAAAATAAAAATTATGAACAACAAATACACATCTATCAATAAATGAATCTAAAAATCAGGTGAATTAAAAATCTGATGAACAGAATAAACTGGTAAATATAACAGAATCATGGACATAGAGAGGGAATGGATTGACAATTCTTGGGGGGAAAGGGGTGTGGGAAGTGCAGGAAGAAACTGGACAAAAATCATGCACCTATGGATGAGGACAGTGGTGGGGGAGGTAAGGGCAAAGGGTGGGATGGGTATTGGGTGGAGAGGAGCTATGGGGGGAGGGGAAAGAGGAACATTATAATTAATAATCTGAACCATAAAGATTTATTAAATTTAAAAAAAAAGAGAAAGAAACCAGCGTGGAGCTCAAACGAGAGTTCTCTCCTGCAAGACGAGGGTGTAATCCTGTAGGTAATGCATACACAGCTCCAGGGGACAGCAGGCACAGTGTGAACCACGCCCGCTAGAGTTGTGCCAAGCACACCTGCATGGCTGTGTGGCACTTAGTTCACGTGGTTACCACATGGCCCTGTGTTCTTTGGCTGAGGCCATCATAGGGGAGACTCTGGGCTGAACAGATAAGTGAAGTGTTTTTCTATTATTAGTTCAAAGCACTAAATCATCTCATAGCTAATGGATTAAGCTGACTAACAATTTTCAGAAGATCTTGAGAAAGAAAACCAAACAGCTTTGCTCCTCCACAAACTGTGGAGCTCTCAGGGGAGGATGATGGCTGATTATAGTTCTGAGAAGCAGAATATTTCTCTCTCCCTCTCTCCCAACCTCCCTCCTTTGAAGAGACCAAGTACCAAAGATGTGTGCAAAGCAGTGTGCTCTACAATATGCCTCCTGAGAGCTATTGTCATAGCTATTGCTGTTGGAACAGGGTTATCCAACCTGCTATTTTCAGGGTAAATTGTACTGCCTTTACTTTGGTTTTCTTTTCCACTGCACCACCTTAGTCAGGGTTCCCGATGACAATCAGAATGCCTAGATGTTTTCATAGCTCTTTTCTCCTTCCATATCACCCTTCCCCACTGCCAACAGCCGCCCCACTCCCCGCTTGTGTCCCCTTCTTCATCCACTGTGTCAGCCCAGGCATGAAGAGGGCTCTCTTTACTTCTCTGAACTGGGAAGCTGGCCTTGATTTCTCTTCCCACCATGTCTAATCCATGAAAAGATCCTGCTGCATTCATCACTGACATTTCCCTCAAATCCTTCCATTGCTCATGGTCCAAGTCAGTGCCAGCCGTTGCCACCACCAGCCCGGTCTGTTGTCTCAGCCCCCTCCTAACTGGACTCCCTGCTCCCAACCAACGGCCCTCTGAGTGTCTGTTCTTCCCACCTGTTACCAACGTCCCTCTGCTCTGCAGACCACTCCCCTTCGTCCTTTATCTTTCAGTTTGAGTTGGCACTTTTCTCTACCTCCTTCCCCTTTATTTTCAAAAATCCTACTATAACCTGTAAATATTTATTTGTGACTATCTGCTTAATCCCATGAGCTACTTGAGCACAAGAAAAGTTTCTTGATTGCCTCCTACCCCACTGCTTAGCACCATTCTCTGCCTAGGTTTCAGCTCTTAGCTCTGAGACTTTGAGCAAGCTATTTAGCCTCTCTCTTTTTAGCTATAAATGGGCCACTGATCCATAGCTCACAGGTCACTTTGAGAATTAAGTGAGCTCATTTGCAAGGTGTTAGGAATAATGCGTGGCTCATGCCAGTGTTTCATGCCAGTTCCCTTCCCTTTCTATCTTGAGGGTAGGGCATGGGCATGTAAGTCAGGAACCTTGATTGTAAGTGACAGAAACTATAGAAACTGAATTTGAACTACTTGAGACAAAAAGGGAGGAAAAGCTTTAGCTGCTGTTTCTAAACTGGAGAAACAAGGCAGAAGATGAAAGCAGGGAGGGTGGCATCTTATCTCAACTTCTCCCTGGCTGTCACTTTTATTCTCTCAAACTGCCTGCCTTTCTGAAGGAGAAACAGCTCTGCAGGCTTGGCCTCCTCTTGAGCTTCACTTCTGGAGAGAAATGGGGCTTCATTTTCTGAGCTCCAGGAAAAGGGACACCAGGGGAGAACTCTGATTGCCTGACTTGAGTCAGGTGCCCATTCCCCTGATTCTCACTAGGGCCAGGGAGGTGAAGACATCCAGCTCTTGTTCAGAGCAGAATAGGCTGGGGACAATACTCCCAAAAGAAAGGGGCTGCATTGTCGCAGAGGAGTGCAAGATTCCCAGGCAGACAACACAGTGGATGTCCACCATGAGAAACACGAAATTATATGAAACAGTGCATGCCCCGATGTGGCGATAATTTTAACTGCTCCCTAATTATGTGTCTTTCTCCCTGGCTGTTCTATCCTGGACGCAGAGACAGTGCCTTTGTTATGCTTCTTTTCCCGGCCCCAGCACAGTCAGGTGTACACCAGGCAACGAATGGGTGTTTATTGCCTAAATAAATGACTGTTGTAGACAGCAGGAACAGCACCAGGGATCTGACTGGTGGGGTCAGACCAAACCTGGGTTCAGCAACCTCAGTACTTGGGTTCTGGCTAGGAAAGAATTCAGAACCAAGACCCAAACTCTTAGAGAACATTTATTTGGTAAATTACAGAGATAGAAGCAGTAATTCCTAGAATGGGCTTAAAGTTATGGAGCTAAAGGAAGGGCTCTAGGCACTTGGGGAGTGAGGAAGCTAATGGTAATGAGCCAGGGGTGAGGGAGGGGAAAGGAAAGGGAAATGGAGAGAGAAGAGGAAGACAGGGGTGTGCTCCCGGGAGGGAGAGCACCCTGGGCCCTCCATCCTAAGGGTTTTAAGGGCAGAGATTTAGGGGGGAGATCTCAGTAGAATATTCAGCAGTTTTCTAGGTTTGTCCATTCAGGGTTATGATCTCCACTGATTGGCCAGCACCAGGGCAGGAGTTCATTATTCAATGCAGCTAGTCCTGATGTCAGCTGTGGGTGGTTTTGTTGCTTATCTGGGTCTGGAGCTGAAATACAACTTGAAGCCTAGATGTTATCTCTAGGGAGGAAAGTAAGGAAGTCCAAACCTTAGGAGCAGTGATATGCAAGGAGAGAAAAGGTCACCCTGCAAGCAGGGTCTCACCCTGTAATTGATTGTTGGCTACTAGGCACCTGGGGTTTTTCAGGCTGATGACCCTCTATACCTGGCCCATGGCCCTCACTCTGCTCATGTCTGTCTGTCTACAGCAAATGGACAATGTGAGCACCACAGCTTTCCTTTATTCCTGCCGGTGCTTCTCAGTTGCTTCTGCAATCCTAGTGTGAGGAAACACTTACATAACGGCCCTCAGAGTCCCCAAGAAATTTGGCTTCTCTCTTGTCAGTTATTTACATGATCTCGCCGAGATTTGCCAATGCTCCTTTGCCTTGCTTGGCTTCTTCCATGAGTTTCCATGTTCCTATTTATAAATCTCACTTGAGGCCAGCTCTTCGCGCCTGATTCTCTCCTCCCACTTTCCCTCCCTCCCTCCCAGGTGCAGGGCTTTGGTTAACCTGAAATGGCTTTCAGAGGAGGGACAGCTGTTCATACCAATTTGTTGTGGCCCCATCCAGCTCCATCAAAGATGGCAGCCTTCCGCAATCGCCTATTTAGCCTCAGCTTCAAGGATGGAGGATCACTTAGCAGCTTCCTTGTTCAATGCATAGAAAAATCCAGAGGCTGTGAGAGGCAGTGACTGGTCCAGACCAACTCAGTTCTAAGCCTTGCAAGTTCCAAGTCCCTAGCCACAGCTAAGGCTTGGACGTCTCTCCTCACCCCTAGAGATGAAGGCAGCCACCACAGGTGGAGCGCCTGGGCTCTGTGTAGACAGACACTCGGGCACTGTGATGACTCAGACCAGTTCCTACCCTGCAAGGCTCGCAGCAGGCAACTGAGAGGAGGGTCATTACCACAATGGAGTGTGACGCACTCATGTCTCAGGCCATGAATTGCACAATGTTGAAAAGGTTAGAATGCAAATGGCTTTTGCACCTGGAAAGACCTTGGCGTGACTCCAAAAAGTTATACAGAGCTCATTTACCAAGTATCAGCTCACAGAAACAATTAAAGAAAAGTTCTTTGGAGTTACCATTTGACAGTCATAGTGATTTTAAAGCTGGGGGAATCTTGAAGACAATCTGGTTCCAAACCCTTAATTCATAAGGGAACAAACCAGATCTGTAATTATGCAATTATATCATTGCTCTGACATGCAAACTGCCCCCAAGGAGTTTATCTTAATAATGTATATTATTTTCTGTTAAAAAATAAAAAAAATTAACATTCACACATGAGGCTCTGAATTACACATGCTATTCTCACATTTAATTCAGTAATGAGTGTTTTTATTGCAGTTACAAAGGACGAAACAAGCACAGAGAAGTTAAGTGGCATGCCCAAGGTCACACAGCTGGTAAATGGTGGGGGTAAACGATGGGCTGGGGATTTGAATTCAGGTTTATTTATTTCCAAAGCCTCCATTCCTTGGAGAATGGAAATGTATTGAATTCATGTTGCAAACAACAACAAACAAACCTGGATGCTCTCCTTAGATCTACGACTAACAAGTTATGTGAACTGGGAAAGGTCTTTTCATTTCATGGGGACTTTGTTCCTTGTTCCATTGAGCTGGGTCAGTGATGACAATACATGGCCCATGAATGATTATCTTCCCGTCCTATGTCCAAGACAGATGTGACTATAAGAGCTCAGTTCACCTGAGCTCCAACTTCTAACACAGTGTCATGCAGCCACTCTCAGGGAGCTGCAATTGGCATGAAATAAAACTTGATTGCCACCCTTTGGCCCAAGGAGCTCTCAGCTGGAGTCCAACTCTAGTTAGTGTGTGCAAACTGGCCTGGATCTTGTCATTTCTCTGCAGAGCTGGAAGAAAAATGGAAACAGGTTATCGGATGCAGAGTCCTGCTGCTCTCCTGCCACTGGCAGGGCTGTGGCCGGAACTCCAGCAGGTTTGCCACAAATGTGAGGGGCCCCAACCCTGCTCCACACGATGGAAATCTTTCCTCTCTCCTGATACTTTCTGAATGTCATGTAATTCTCTCCTAAAATGAATGTCTCTTGCTCAAATGGCTTAGCATCAACAACAAGGCCACCAAAGAGGAAAGTGGAAAAACCCCACAGGCCTCACATGCTGATTGGCATACAGATCAGAGGGATAGGAAGGGGTGATGGGGCACAGTTAGTCGGCATTATCTCCGGAAAATTTCCAGAAGTGCCAGGCTATATCAGTTGAGCCTGGGACAGGAGATGACAGAGGAATGGAAAATCAAAACAGCATTGACATCTGATGCTGAGTGACAAGTGCCATCAAATGCCATGCCCAGGAAAGCATGGGCAGTGCGTGGATCCAAGGGAGCTGAGCCCCTGGCCAAACCCCAGGCTGCCCCTGTCCAGACCTCAGCAGGGTTCCCTCACTTAGCAGGTCATTGTTCTGCCAACAGCCATGGGGGGAAATGGCCTATGCTCAAGGTGTCTATTTGAGTCTGGTGTCAGATGACCTGAGATTGGTCTGGCTCTGCCCTAGAAGGTGAATCAGTATGACTCTGAAGGAAGCCCTGCCTGGCATACAGAGGGCAATAGGCCCCAGGTGAGGGGAGCAGAGAGGGAAAGGCCTGCAGCTGTGTGAACAAGGAGCACTTGCTAAGTAACCCCAGGTCCTTGTCTGCCCCTCTTCAGATGGGGCTCTGCTTTGGGGGCTGCCTTGTTTTCAATGTAGGGGTCTCAGTAGTGATCTTTAGTAGCAGAGACCATGAGAATGCATTAGGTGACTCAGATAAGACAAAATAGAGAAAGAGAAATTCACCAGAAGGATCCAGGTCTTTCTCCCGCCCCCTCCCCCATTTCTCTAGTTCAGCGATTCTCCAAGGGTGGTCCTCAGACCAGCAGCATCAATGCCTTTTGCCATCACACCACTTCAGCAATGTTACTTTAATGTGCTCCAGTTCTTGTAGGAGTCGTCACAGCTTAGCGAGAGGGCAAAAGCTCTGGAACTCGCTAGAGTGCCCATTAACTGTATCAGAAAGGCTGGACAGGAGCTCAGCCATCTAGTCTTCTAGGCAGACAAGCTGACCCTCAGAAGCAGGGGAAATGCCCCCTCCACACCTCCATCCAGTGCCACTTCCTTAGAGAGCCTTCCCGCTGCTCTTGGCTCTGCAGTGAGGTGAGAGGGTCTGGACTCAGGACTTGGTCTTGACCTAGTCCTGTGGGGACAGGTCATTGAGGCTTTGGGCTTGAAAGGTATTTGAAACTGGTATTTGGGAGGAGGGAGGGGAGAGACTGAAAGGGAAGGAGAAACAAGTCTTCCCTTTCTCTTCTTAATGTTCAGCCATGAGAATCCTGTCATTACAGCTCATAATAGCTGTCATTTATCTAAAGTCCTTAGGAGCCAGGAGCTGTGGGATGCACTTCACATGTATCACCTCTCAGCAGATTTTGAGAGATGTGGCTCTATTTCACAAAAGAAGAAACTGAGGCTCAGTGAGGGTAGACATCTTGTGGGAGGGTGTTCATCTCTTCAGAAGTGTCTAACTTGGGAGCTGATCCCATGTCTGTCTGTCCCTTAGTTGGCATAAGTTGCCTTACTAGCTCCCAACGCTCTTCATCATGGTGGATGTGGGGCCAGAGTGAAACCTGGCGTGCTGATGGCGTCACACACAGCAGGTGCTTAATCCATGGGACTACTCTCCCCTAGCCTTTTCCTACACTCATTCTCTGCTGCCTCCTCTCTCAAGGGTGCCCTCCTCCCCTTGTCCCATTTATTCCCTTTGTTATTGCAGGAGCTTCCTCCTATTTGTGCACAGGCCAAGAGGAAACCTGAGACTTTGCCCCAAACTGGCTTTGTTGCAAGTCTGGTTCCATGTTTAATTTCTCTTTCTAATGAAAAGCTGTCATATTCTGAGATATCTTAGAGTCTCCAGGGAACAGGAGGTTCTGATGTGAGAACTCATGCCTGAATAGTTAGTTACTGGATAACTATACCCACATGCCATGCAGAGTGATAGGTGGTGGCTAATTAGCTGAAATTGGGCTTGGGCAAGAATCATTAGATTCCAAATAAACAGTGGCAAGAAGGAAAGCAGATTAGATATCAGGGCTTGATGCCAAGAAGAATTAGGGTAGAAGCTCATTCAGTCAAGGCTGGAGGGACCTTAGACACCAATTCAGCCTATGAGTACAGTTGAGGATACAGAAACCCAGAGAGACTGGGTAACTATTACAAGCCCCTGAGAGCCTGGCCAGTGGATTCTGTTGTGCCCTGGAGGCCCTGAAGGCAGAGAGCAGGGGATGATTCAGAAACACTGAGCTTAGAAAGTCCGAGAGGAATTTACCTTCAGAGTCAACTCTTATGTTTAACTACGGGAAACCACTGCCTGCATTCCATTGGAGAAAGAACCTGTAGTCATAAAACCCCATTGGATCAGACCCCAGGCAGAAAGCAAGAGGACTGGTGTCTAGTCCTTGGTTCAATGTGCTATTTGGAGCATTTTGAATGGATTTCTACTGGTTGCTGAGTTAGTTTACAAAAATCTGTCTGAAAGGAGGTCCACGAAAAATAAGGTTCAGGTGCCTCAAATTCTTTTGTATAATTTATTTATTTTTCTTTCAATTTTTAATCTTTATTGTTCAGTTTATTAATTACATTATTTCCCCTTTTTATCCCCCTATAGCTCCCCTCCACCCTGTACCTATCCCACCCTCCACCCTCACCTCCCCCTCCCCACTGTCCTCTCCCATTGTTGCAAGATTTTTGTCCAGTCTCTTGCTGTACTTCCCACAACCCTTTTCTCCCCAAGAATTGTCAGTCCATTCCCTCTCTATGTCCATGTCTCTGTTATATTCACCAGTTTATCCTGTTCATCAGACTATCAGTTCACTTGATTTTTATGTTCATTTGTTGATAGATGTGTATTTGTTGTTCATAATTTATATTTTTACCTTTTTCTTCTTCCTCTCCTTAAAGAATATCTTTCAGCATTTCATATAATATTGGTTTGGTGGTGATGAACTCCTTTAGCTTTTTCTTATCTGCGAAGCACTTCATCTGACCTTCAATTCTGAATGATAGCTTTGCTGGATAGAGTAATCTTGGTTGTAGATTCTTGCTGTTCATCACTTTGAATATTTCTTGCCATTCCCGTCTGGCCTGCATCGTTTCTGTTGAGAAATCCGCTGACAATCGTATGGGTGCTCCCTTATAGGTAACCAACTGTTTCTCTCTTGCTGCTTTTATTATTTTCTCTTTATCTTTTGCTCTTGGCATTTTAATTATGATATGCCTTGGTGTGGTCCTCTTAGGGTTCCTATATATTGGGGTTCGGTGTACTTCTTGGACTCCTAAGTCAATTTCTTTCACCAGGTGTGGGAAGTTTTCAGTCATTATTTCTTCAAATAGGTTTTCATTGTCTTAGTCTCTCTCTTTTTCTGGCACCCCTATAATTCGGATGTTGGTATGCTTGAGGTTGTCCCAGAGGCCCCTTACACTATGACCTCCTGGCTCATAGGCTGACACTCAACCACTGAACAACTCCGGCTGACAGTTTAATTGTTTTTCCCCAAACAACTATGATACTTTAGCATACTGAAGTCGTACTTTGTGTGTGCTTTTCATTTCACCACACAGCATATTAAAAAGAGGTGTACTCAAAAGTCAAGATTTAAACCTAAGACAGGCACAGTCACAGAGGGGCCACCAGGAGAGAACTAAAAGGTCAACAGAGGTGGGGCCCAGACCCTCACCCAATAACCTTGCAGGGGGCTGAACTCTTACCCCTTCTGAGGGAGGTCTCCTGCCACCCCCCCCCCCCCCCAAAGGCTGCTTTGCCTCCCAGGCACAGCTCAGATCAGGACCAAAGTTACAGACAGAGACTTGGCCAGCAACAGCTGCTCTATATCTAAATTCAGTCTAGTACCAGGAATACTCAGGGCCTACTCAAGAATGCAAATAATCATTTCCACTAATATTTACAGGGTAAACTAAGATTTCTGCTTGAGTATTAAATTTGACAGTAAACGAGTAATCAAGTTTTAAGATTAATTTAAATTGGCCAAGTGAAGTAAGTGAATACTCAAGAAAATTTAAGTGTACTGGACAAAAAGCTGTTCCTAAAATATTAACTAAAATTTCTATTAGTAGTTCATCTCATTGTAAAATTTCCTAACATCCAAAGAACCTAAAGCAGTCATATTTGCTTGCAAAAATTAAAATTTAAAGTTACCAAGATTGCAATATAAAATTTTCAAAAGCCCCCATTAAAAAAAGAGGGGGGGGGGAGATAGTGGGATAATATTATGTAAGGAAAAATATCCTGTAAGTAAATTAAATATAGAAAATTCTTACTCCAGGAAAGTAACTTCCATTTGTAATGCCAACAGCAGGACACCTATGAAAAACAAATGGTGTCAAAATAAGCCAAAGGAAAATCATTTGGGCAAAAATAGAAAGAATCCCAAGTCCAATTTACAGAAAAGATCCCTTTATTAACTTTTGGTTGAGAATATGTTTGTATATTTTCAGAAAACAATTCCAAGACCATATGGGTTCCTGCAACAATGAGGAACTGACAGAGCTGTTCCAACCCTGAAGACAGTCCAGAGATGGAAGAGACTGACGACACCTTGCCATGCTAGCAGTCAGCAGCTGTGCGTCACTGTAGGCGGCCCAGGACCAAACCAGAGAGTGTGGAACCTGCATTGCCACCATTTGTCCACCATCCAGATACCATTGCTGGCATGTACACATAAAGAACTATTTGACATTGAAACTGGGACTCAAAACAGTTGGACATTGAAACTGAGACTCAAACAATTTTTGTTCTTATACATTTATTTCCAGTATGCAGAGGCAAGATATTTTTAAAGAAAAGAAACAGGAGGAAAAGATTGATAGAGAAGCATTGAACAGACTGTCAAACTGCTGGGGGAAGGCTGGGGAGGGTGGGGGGTGGGGGCTGTGGGAGATCAACCGAAGGAGTTGTGTGCGTGCATGTAGGCATAGCCGGTGGTTATAGGACACTGAGGCGGGGGGGTTGGGGGGAGGACAAGGGGGGGAAGACGTATGTACTGCTATTTGTAGTACTTTAAAGAATAAAAAAAATTTTTTTAAGACAAGATTTAATAAAATTAACACTTTTTACTGCTTCATCAAGGACATTTTTCTAAGATATCATTTATAATAATAAAAAGGTAATATGCTAATTAGAGCAGACATCTTCTGGACATCATTCTGGATGTTCTTCCTGAGGCAGCCCGGGACTGGAGGGAAGTAGCCCAGCTCCCGGGTGCTGGAGGGAAGCCAGTGCCAGCAGCAGAGGAAGGAATGCCTACTCTTGCATGAATTTTCATTCATCAGGCCTCTAGTTTCAATAATAATATAAAATGCCTAAGAAGCTAAAATCACAGAATTTACAAGTTAGCATATTACTTTATTTTTATATACATATTTAGAGAACTTACAGATAATTTAAGCTTATTTAACAGATTCTTTGGTCTTCAGAAGAATATAATATGGAAAAGGTCTTGAAGAAAGAGAATATCTCGAATGGTTTATTAGTTTTTTTCCAACTGAAAAAGGAGATGAGGTGATCATTGACTCAAATATAACCTTTGTTATAAAAATAATTTTGCAACTTCCTTGCAATTAAATTTTTAATCTCTTCTTTGTGATTCATATGGGCCAGTACCTGAGATTATGTACAGAGCTAGGCCATTATTGACATAAAAATACTTAGTGGAACATTACCAGTAGGATTATTATGTTCACTTTAAAAAAAGGGATGGATATTCTAATGTGAAACATGTATTATTTTCATGAGTACATGGCAGTAAAGAATACACTGACCACCAGAGTAGTCAGGCCCCACTCACGGTTTTGATTTGCACCAAGATGCCAGCAGTTTGACCCCCATCATCTTGCCTCACCCATGCAAATGTCAACACTAAAAATAAATAAATAAAATGGCAGGAGGGCTAGCAATCTCTGAATGTTATTATGAAAATAAGTTTGACATCACTTACTCCCTGAAAGGTCCATGGACCACACCTTGGGAACTGATGCTCTTTGATACCTTCTCGTTCTAAGAATTCAGGACCCTTCCCCATCACCAAATTACCTAGATGGCCTTACTAAACCTAACATCATAACCAGTGCCACCAAAGAGGTACGAATTGTCCCAATGTTCTTATCACCCCTCACCCACTTAGATTCCGAATCAAGGGGTGTAAGGCATGGCTGGGAGTGGGCAGGAGGGTGTGAGCATCCCGTTCTGTCTTCCTGACAGCATCCTGTATTCGCACTGGGTGTAGGAAACAGGGGAACTGATCTGCTTCAGGTCCCCACAGAGGGTGTGTCTCAGGCCCATCCGAGTTCTTTCTGGGCAGAGTTTTCTGAAAAATCCTCCTTTCTGCAGAGCTGCTTCTGTCTTCCCCAACTAACTCCTCCTGCTATCTAACATTAGATACATAAACAGTGGTGTCTGGTCTAGGCTAGCTGCTTCATAATTATGTATGATCCTGCAGGAAGTTATTATTCTTTTCATTTCAAGATGACTGATTAAAAAAAAAAAAACCAAAGCCTGTTGTGGCAATTCATAAAAACAGACTTTCAAAGGGTGGTTTGGGGACAGATGACCTGGTAAATAATTCTTTTCCCTTGTACCTAGCTCTCTAACCACATGGGAGCCTTTACCACCATCTCACTGATCAGTGGCTTTTAAGAATTAGCTAGAACTCAGAGAATTGGGGAAGTGCTAAGGAGATGAGATCTGCATTAAGGGACCAGGTTTTTAGAACATTAATGAGTCTAAATGTGTCCTGTGAGGACAGGCAATGTGGCTGCAGATCCTTGGATGACACCGAGAAAAAGTCTACAAAGAGTTTCTGAAATGTCAAGGTAGAGAGTATTGGGGGTTTGGTATCAGGTTGGAACAGATGAGATTTCACCACAGTGAAAATAGATAAGTACAATCAATCTCACCCTTCTTCCTCTGGAGTCATCAAGGACCATTCTCTGTGACCTTACAGTTTAGTCAAATGGGCATAAAAGAGGTAAAAAAAAAGAACCATATAGCAGGCTACTACACTGGCTGAGAATTCCTCCATTCCCTTGCTCCCTGTCAATTAGTCTCTTAGCTATTTAACAAATAGTATTCTCTTAGCATCCACACTGTGCCTAACTCTGAGCTGGACACTAAGAAGAATGTAAGCATTTAATCTAATAAAAGAGCAATATGCAAATTAACCATCACTCTTCTACACCCACCAGCCACAACCACCAGCCAATCAGGAGTGAGTATGCAAATTAACCCCAACCAAGATGGCTGCAGCCAAGGAGAAAGCAGGTGGGAAGCTTGGGTTTCCCCAGTGACGGAGAAAGCCAAGCTTTCTGCACACCCTGGCTGGCCCATGCCTTCACTCAATGCTACAAAGTTTCAATTATAGGAGATAAATAAATCCCAACAAAAATGGCAGCAACCACGGAGCTGGAGAGAGCAGGAGGCTAGGGTTGTCCCCAGCAATGGAGGAAGCCAAGCTTTTTGCAGCCCTGGCCTCCCTTGGCCTACTCCACTTAAGGTTACAAAGTTTTAATTATAGAAGATAAATAAATTCCAACAGAAATGGCTGCAGCCACGGAGTGAGCAGGAGGCTTGGCTCTGCTCCAGGATACAAAGTTTCAATTGTAGAAGATAAATAAATCCCAGATCCCAGGGCCTCCACTTGGGTTGCCGGGGGGCATGGCCAGCCTGCAAAACCACCACAGGCCCCTCACCCAGGCCACCACATGCCCCAAGGGAATCCCCACCCTGATCTGGGATACCCTTCAGGGCAATCCAGCTGGCCCCCAACCATGCACCAGGCTTCTATCCAATCTAATAAAAAAGTAATATGCAGATTGACCATCACTCCAACACACAAGATGGCTGCCCCCATGTGGTCAAAGATCCTGCCCCCATGTGGACACAAGATGGCCACTCCAAGATGACCAGCAGGGGAGGGCAATTGGGAGGGACCAGGCCTGCAAGGGATGGCAGTTGTGGGGGACCTAGGCTTGTAGGGGAGAGCAGTTGGGGGAGACCAGGCCTGTAGGGAAGGGCAGTTAGGGGCAGGGGAGCAGTTAGGCATCAATCAGGCTGGCAGGGGAGTGGTTAGGGGGTGATCAGGCTGGCAGGCAGAAGCTGTTAGGGGCAATCAGGAAGGCAGGCAGGTAAGCAGTTGGGAGCCAGCAATCCAGGATCAGGCCTAAACGGGCAGTCAGACATCCCTCGAGGGGTTCTAGATTAGAGAAGGTGCAGGCTGGGGTGAGGGACACCCCCTTGCCCCCTGTGCACAAATTTTGTGCTCTGTGCCTCTAGTTATTCATATAAAACCCTTTATCTCAAGAAGGTGCCAATTTTTTTGAGGAAGATAAGAATTAGCTACAATCAATTATACACAGTCATGTAGTAATTAAAAGGATGGATCTTCTACTTCTTAACTGTGTGACATTGACAAGTTATTTAAGCTTTCTGAGCTTCAGGTTTCTCACCTGTAAAGTGGGGATAGTTATAGTATATTCCTCAGGGGCTGTTTTGGACATTAAATTAAATAACATGTGTGAAGGACCTTGTACAATGCCTATACTTAGTATTCAGAACAGCAGAGTCTAGTATAAAAGCTAAGATCTGGTATAATAGCTTGCACATGGGTTGTCTGGGCTGCTTACTCTGTAGATGCTCCATGTAGGTGCTCAGCCACATGCTCCAAGAAGCCCAAGCCTCAGAATGGCAACTGCCCCAGCTAAGCTCCCTGTGGGTGCACCATCTTGGATTT
This sequence comes from Antrozous pallidus, assembly GCA_027563665.1. Classification (NCBI taxonomy): domain Eukaryota; kingdom Metazoa; phylum Chordata; class Mammalia; order Chiroptera; family Vespertilionidae; genus Antrozous; species Antrozous pallidus. Next base: position 48,496,375 of record CM050510.1, read on the forward strand.
GCATCCAGGCCAAACCTCAAGATTACTTCAGCCCTGGCACCATCAGCCTAAATGCTTTTGAAAAACCCAAATGAGGCTCTGGCAAGGTAGCTCAGTGGGTTGGAGTATCCCAATGTGCCAAGACTGCAGGTTCCATCCCTGGTCAGGGCACATACAAGAGTCAAGTAATGAATGCATGGATAAGCAGAACAACAAATAGACATCTCTCTCTCTCTCTCTCTCTCTCTCTCTCTCTCTCTCTCGTTCTCTCTCAAAATCAATAGGAAAAAAAGAGAAAGAAAAACATGTGGAGCCCTTCAGAGAGCTATTGTCACGAGGAAACTAGGTTAATTTAATACCAAAGGACAGCAAGTCCCGCTAAGAAGACAAGTGATTGAAATGTGGATGCATGGCCCTGTGGCAGAATATGGGAGACAGAGGCAGCCTCCATAAAAGCAGGTCGCAGGGAGGGATCCATTACGCTTCAATTAGATTGATGCTACATTATTTCTTACATAGGGTAATGGGCATACATATAATTGTTCAGCACATAATTCTTCATTTTTATACGTTCAAACTGTGTTATAGTTTTAAAGGGGCCTGGACTGAGAAACCTATGTTGTAGACAGATGCTGATCACAACTCTGTGACCCCGGGGAACGCCCTCCACTCTGGCCTCTCCTGCCCCTCCTATGTGGTGTCCAGCTGCCCACTGCAGGGCACAATCATAACACTGGATGGAGCAGGAAGGCAGCTGAGATGGTACGGCCTGGACACTCGAGGACCAGCCATGGCTTGGATCTGCCCCACAGCAGGTAGGCCAGCAAAGGTCCAGAACACCTCCTGCTTCTCCTGGACTGATTAATGTGCGCAGCTCTAAACAAATCAGACTTCTCCCTATGCCTTATTACAGACACCCTCAACACACTCACACACACACTCACATTCACATTCACATACTCTTACATACACACACTCACACACACACACACACACTCCCACACTCTCTCACACACACACTCCCACTCACACACACACTCACACATATACACACACTCTCACACCCACACTGTAGGAGGGAAAGCCAAGCAAAGTGACTGAGAACCACTTTACCAGCAAAAGAAATACTGAAGACAAATGTCTTGACAAGTTAAATGGAGTAGGGACAATACATTTCCTTAATGAATCTCCAAGAGACCTAAATAAATAAATAAATATGGCGCAAAAGCTCTGAGGGAAGTAGAAATGTGTTTTGCAAAGGACCATCTATAAAGAAGCTACTAAATACCAGGTACTGTTAACATTATTTATTTCTAGTTCATACAGAAGTTAGATGTTACTAACTTGCAGATGGGAAAGCCCAGGCCAAGTACAGGGTCGTGGTTATGACAAAGGCACTGGAGTCAGACGACCTGGGCTTGATTCCCAGCTCTGCTACTTACTCGCTATGTACTCAGGGGCAAGCCTTCTCTGCACCTCAGCCATCTGTTCTGTAAGATGGGGATAACAGTGGTACCTGCTGTTAATAAGTGACAGAGGGCCTGGGAGGCATTTGGCAATGGGTCTGGCATACAGTGAGCCCTTCATGAATGTGAGCTGTCATCGTTTAGTTACCCAAACCCCAGGTTAGAAACTGTCTGACTCCAGCATTGCATGCTTGCTTTCCAAAGAACTATTGTTTGTGGTTTGTGAAAATTGATGTTGTGAAATATTAATAAGTTTAAATTACTAAGTTAAACAGAGCTAGTGTGAACTCAGAGATGCCTCCCCTCCCCAACTTGCCACAGTCTCCTCAAGGTGGCGCAAAGTCATGAATGACCAGGTGGTGGCTAAATGCCTTTCTTAGGTTCTATCTCTCTCAATCTCTCTCTCTCAATCTCTCTCTCTCTCTCTCTCTCTCACACACACACACACACACACACACACACACACACACACACACACTTTGTAATCACTGGGCTTTAGCCAAGTTGCTTAACTTTTTTGAGCCTCAGTTTTCTCATCTGTAAAATGGGAGAGTAATCCTTTCATTATCAGGTTTCTTTGAGGATATAAGAAAATGTGTATAAAGTACTGACTATGATGGTTTTTAAGTGCTCAGTCATATACCAAATATGTATGTGTACACATGCACACAGACATACATACATACAGTATGTGCTTGCAGCAGCCTGTCTTTCCATTAGGACTACATTCTGGGGAGGAGGGGTGTTCCATTATTTTGGTCACTGTTTTATCTCCAGTAACTTGGATACTTATATAATGAATAAGTGGATGAGTAGATGGATGGATGGTGATTTTTGCCTTACTAAGCATCTCCAAGATAGAAGGGCCAATGGGAAAGAAATGGACCTGAAAATTCATGACTTTAAAAGAGAAGTTATGTCAAGGACACACCGCAGAGAAATCACTCAAAGCTACGGCAGCATTCGGCTCTGCCAGGTTTTTGTCCTTGGTTCCCCAGGGTTTGTTCTTCAAGCATCACATCGTTCCGTGTTTTCTCCATACACTCTTACAGCCTTCAAGTCCCTTTCACAAACATAACATCATTAGTTTTTCGCAAGGCCCCACCAAGGCAGGAAACATGAATATCAGCATCTCCAATCTAAAATCAAGGAGAGCAGTTGTAGAGACGCTGAGAAGTCTGTTCTTATAGGTGGCTAGGGCTGGTTCCATCATGAACAATGGCTCAACCATCAGTAAACAGGGATGCAGAGGAGAGCCACAGAGCCCCGAGCAAAGGTTCCTGTTACAGTACAGTCATGGGACTGCATCTGCTCTTGTGCACCAGCGAGAGGCTCCCAGCTGGGAGTCGGAGTTCTAATTCTGGGCCTGCTTGCATTAGCTGCCATTTGGCATGAAAATAGGCAGATTTAGCACCAAACAGATCTGAGATGGAATCCCAACCTGCCACTAGCTGTATAACATTAGGCAAGTTACTTCACCTCTCTGAGTCACATTTTTTCAATTTTACAAAATTGGGATAATATCTGATTTTTTTAACTGAGGGACCCTGGCAAAGGACTTGGAACCTAGCAGAGGTTCAAACAATGATAACCCTCTATTCTCCCTCTGCTACACATTTCCTCAGGAGTGGAGTGAAAAGAACATTACAGTATAGGAGTTAAGAGCATAGACTTTGGAGCCAGCCTATCTGGGTTTAAATTCTAGCTCTGCCATTTATTGGCTGTGTGACCTTAAGTAAATTACTTAACCTTTCTGCAGTTCAGTTTACTCTTCTATAAGATGGAGATAATAATAGTACTTACCCCATAGCGTTGTTATAAAGATGGAACGAGTTATCATTTGTAAACTGATTAGAATACCTACTGGCATATACTGGGCATTACATGTTTTCTTTTTAACTAGCTTCGCAGAACTTTTGTGGAAAGAGCAGCTGTGAAAATATTTTTCAAATTTAGAAGAATCACACAAAAAGAGAAAAATACTACAGCATCTCTGAGTTGTCAAAATATATTGGCCCTTCAACTTCTTAGACTCGACGTACAAAATGATTAAGTCAGACATCATTCTTTCGGTAAACATTGCTGTGTGCCTGCTGTGCACTGGGCATTGTGCTAAGTCCTCAGAAGGGCTGCCCTGAGTCCAAAAGCCCGATCAAGTGATGCTCAGAGAGGCAGAAGTGATGATTCGGGACCAGGCCCAGCTTGTCACATTCAGTGTACATTGGACTGTGCAGAGAGGAGGCATGAGTGCATATTGAGAGAGAAATCAATTTGTCATAGACTGGATCACCTCCCTCTGTCCAAGCTCCACCACCATACCTCTACCCCCAAATTTCCAGGATCATCCAAACCAAGTATTATGGACTGTCTCTGGTGGGAGAGCCAGGGAGGAAGAGAAAAGAACAGCAACATTTATGGTCATTCTAGCTACTCCATTTGAGACACTGGTTCTGTGAGCAACTCATTCTGCAGAATTTTGCAGGAATAAATCCAAGTGAGAAACTGCAGGGATATGGGGGAAGCTCAAGACCCTAGTGAGTTTCATTGTCCTGATCACTCTATCTACAGGAGTCACCCTGCCGTCACTATGGCAACAGTATGCATCTAAGTCCATTCAGACTGCTGTAACAAAACACCGGGTGGCTTAAAGAGAACAAATTTATTTCTCATCATTTTGAGAGCTGGAAGTTTGAGACCAGAGTGCCAGCACACTCCAGTGAGGGCCCTATCCTGGGTTGCAGACTTCTCACCATGTCCTCACACAATGGAAGAAGCTAAGAAGCTCCCTCGGGTCTCTGTCACTAATCTTTATTAGGGCTCTGCTTCCTAATAACTAATCTTCAAAAGGCCCCACCTCCTAACAGCGTTGCATGTGGTGTTGGGATTCCAATGTATGAGTTTGGTGAGCACACAAGCATTCAGTGGGTTCCAACATGTGTCATTTGCTTAGCACTTACCACAAATTTGAAATTATTTATCTACTGGTTTAGGTTTGACTCTCTGCATGAGAATATAAGCACCAGGAGAGCAGAAGCTTTATCTGACTTTCCCCTCATTGTATCCCCTTCTCTAGAACAGTACATAATAGGCACTTGATCCATACCAGTTGAATGAATAAATGAGTGAGTGAATAAATACTTCAGCAGCATGAAACAGCCTGTGCATGGGAATAGCTCTGGAATCCCCATCCACAGAGCCCATTACTAGTCAAAGAGAAAAGCAACCTCTATGAGTCTAATACTTTACAGTTTTCATAGCATTAAGGCTGCATCTCCTAATTTAATCTTGGTAGCAAATCTGAAAAATAACTATTATCATTTCCAATTACAGGTGAGAAGACTGTTCCTGTGAGAAACATTTAATGACATCCTCAAGATCATACAACTGGTAAGTAACAAACTAGAATGCAAGTGCCCAAGTTCAAGTTCAGTGTTTATTCTATGCCCAGGGACCACTTCAAAAGAAAGGCACTTCTTTTTAGATCCTTTTCTAATTTGTGTCCACATTCCCTAAGATAGGGCCCAAGGTACTCTCTTTACTTGGGAAGAAAGAGTGGCCCAGCTCTAGCTGGTTTGGCTCAGTGGATAGAGTGTTGGCCTATGGCCTGAAGGGTCCTGGGTTCAATTTTGGTTAAGAGCACATGCCCAGATTGTGAGCTCCATCCCCAGTAGGTGATGCGCAGGAGGCAGCCGATCAATGATTCAATGATTCTCTCTCATCATTGATGTATCTATCTCTTTCTCCTTCTCTCTTCCCCTCTGAAATCAGTAAACATATATTTAAAAAAAAAGAGTGGCTTAGTGGCACGAGCTTGGGCTGGAGTACTGTTGGAGCTGTAGGAACCAGTTATGTAACCTCAGACAAGCCTTGGCACCTGTCAGTGAGCCTCGGTTTCTTCTTCTCTCAAGGGGCTGTACTTGTACCTGGCTTGTCTGTCAGGCTCCAATTTGTAAAAAGAATAAAATTCTATAAAGACGTAAGCTCAACATGACAATAGGTACCAGGGCTCTTGTGTCCTGTCCTCTCTGATTGGAGATCTGATCATAAAAGGACCCTAACTCCTCCCACTCTCCTTGTTTCCATTTTATTCCTGTGACTTTACATTTTCCATATATGACCCTCCCTTCAGAGCCCAGATCTAGGAATAGATAGCAGTACTAAAAATTTTGCGAATATACTAAACTACACTGAATTTTAACCTTTAAGTATGGTGTGTGGAATACATCTTATTCTTCAATAAAAAGAAGCGATTGCTAGTCCCAGTAAGAGGCAGAAAGAACTACCCTCACACTGTAGCTGAGGTAATATGGAGGAGACAAATTAATGGTAGCCTTTGAGGAAGTTGGAGGAGCCACTATGATTACAGTTTTAGGCCTAAAAATGAGAGAGAATGGTGGTGCCCTTAACAAAAAGAAGGGCAGGTAAGATTGAGACAATGGTCAACTTGGTGCAGATATATCGAGTTTGAGATTTCAGTGTGATACACAGGTGCACGTGTGCATCAAAAAGCCAGAAAAAATTGGGCCTGGATTTCTGGGAATAGTGAGGACCTGGGAACTACATAAAAGCCATTGTTAATATTTAGAAATTGGGTGAGCTTCCTTAAGGTTGTAAAAAAATAAAATAAAATAAAAAGCCATCAGAGATCTTAAACCTCCAATATTCCAAGTCTTCTCCAAATTGGTGGGCTCCAATCCTTGTCAATCTGTGAATTCTTTGTGTATAGTTTATTTGATTAGACCTGGAGTATGTTCAATTCAATTTTTAAAGGACTTCCATTGTTCATCCAATTATAGAGTGAAGAGCTTACTATAGATGCTCTATGAAATTCTGGCAGTTTACTTCTAAGTACATTACAAATACGAATTCCTCTGTCTCACATTCTACATGAGAAGCAGAGGAAATTTAGGCACAGATTTTGACTACTGTTCTATTATGCATATTTTTGGCAAAATATCTGTTTCCAAAGCAAGATCATAAAGAAGCCCTGTCTGCTCACTCTACTATCTGAATCTCCCGTGTGTCTCTTTATATTGTCTCTTTTTCCTCTTGGAGTTCGGACATTGGATCCTGTTTTTCAACACACTTTGTAATTTTTTACTGGATGCCTAACATTGCAGATCAGAATTTGTAGAGGTTCAAGTTCTCTTGACTTCAAGCAGATAAAGGACAGTAAATCACCTTGAGCCCATTTGGCTTTGGTTTTAGGATTTATTACTGCTGATCTATATCAATTTTCCCCTCTCTCCATGGGCTCTGAGGGAATTCCTTTGGGGTGTAGCCTTTATTTCTGTGATTCGGGCCTCCTGGGGTCTTAACTGCAATCCCATAGTGTTACCAAGACCCCTCTGCTTTGGCAAGATTTGAACTACATCCTGCATCTCCCTGCACTGTTCAGCAGCTGTTATCTCTGCTCAGCTTGGTCGCCTCCCTGCACCTATATTACTCTGGGTATATCCTGGAATCTCACTCCGTGCATATGTAGCTGAGGAGTCATCCAAGGACTTCAGGGAATTCATTTGCTCAGGGAATTCATGACTTCTATTGACCAGCAGAATGAGGTGATGATTCCCACTCCAGCTCTTGCTGAAAATGAGAAATAGCCTCAGGTGTAATGAGGGGAGATGGTCTGAGCTGCTGCCCTTCTCTCAAGGATCATAGCACCTCCACTTCCTGGCTGTGTTGGCTGCTCCCCAATCCTTTCAAGTGTATTTTAAACAGTTTGCCCAGATTTCATCATTGGTTCCACTGATCAGGTTAATGAAACACATTACTCCACCAAAATTAGAAGTCTTCATTAAGAAAATAAGATAATTAAGACTGACACTTGAAACCCTACCTAGGGGAGCCAAAAGAGCAGCCATCAGAGACAGAAGAGGATGAGTGACAAGAAAAAAACAGAATTTGGCAATCTCATGAAGAGTGCTGTGGAGTCAGCATTATCAAAAAGAAAAGACAGGCGTGAAGAGATGGCTAAGGATGTATTCTTGATAAGAAGCAGAAGGTCATGGGGGTAGCATTTACTGATGGTCCCATCTGTTTATCTCCACCAAAAGTAAAGCATTTGGAGTGGGTTTTAAGTTTTACAGTGTGTGAATCTTCACAGAACAGTTCTGAACACTCAGCATATAGTTGCTCATAAATTATACGAGAAGGGAAAGTTTCCCATATTTGAAAGGCGTGTATTTGAGAGAGGCAGGTGGAGAGCTAATAGAGAGGTCTGCTCCAGAATGTCCTTAGCGGAAGGGTCGGGAGACACTAATTTAGAAGAGGCCCACCTGCCAGACTATTTATACCCACCAGCAAAAGTGCCAGGTGCATAGCATTCAGTTCATGACTCAGGAGAACAGGATATGAATTTAATTTTAAGGATCCCAGCTCACACGTGGGGACAAGGAATCTGGCTGGTATCTTTCCTCTCACCCTCTCAATACCACATAGATAATAGCCATGAGGTTAAGCAGAGTCCTGTGGGCACAGAGCCCAAGGAACCAGGCTTTGGGTCTTTAAGAAATTTAGTTTCCTCTGCTTCATCTGTCAAAATATTTTTCCTTTGTATTTGGTGGAAAGAATATCAGTGTGTCCATGTCAACCAGTTTAACAACTGGAAATCCCTAGTTGTAGGCGCACATCCTCTTGGTTCTTCTACCAGAGAGGAAAGAGCTTGCCTACCTCAGCTCACCTCACCTCAGCGCCCCACCATTCCATATGGAAAGGGGCCCATTCTGATGGCTGTCTCCCTTCCCATAAGTACTCAGTCAGTCTCCAGGTTGTATGGACAAGTTGATACAATAGTCTAACCCAGTTAGTTTCAACTGGTGTACAGCAAGAATTTTTAAAACATGCAATACTTGACTATTTAGTCAGGGGCACTGACCTCTTTCCCCTTAGGTTATCAGTAGAAAAAAATGACAACAGCCAATACAACAATAGCTGTGGGGTGTGAATGCCATGTCTTATATATAGGTCATATAATAGAGTGGCATCTTTTAAAAAAAATTCAGAAAGCAAGGGAGATAGAATAATGGATCAGCTGTCTCCTGCATGTCCCCTACTGGGACTGAGCCTACAACCCAGGCATGTGTCCTGACTTGGAATCGAGCCATGACTTCCTGGTTCATAGATTTACCCTCAACCACTGAGCCACACTAGCCGGGCTAGAGTTGCATCTTATCGGTCATGTCATATATAAGGTTGAGTTTGATCGGTTACAAATATAAGCACCCGATCTTTAAAAAGTCACTTTGGAGCAGAAAAGGTAGGCAATTGCTATTATTATTATTTTTGTAAACCAATCAAGATTATACTTATTTTTTTTGTCAGATTGGCAAAAAATATGTATTTTTTTTGGTGTGCCACAGAATTTTAGTCATTAGTTTATGTGTGTGATGAGATGAAAAGGGTTGCAAATTGATGGTTAACTCAACAGAGCATTTCACTGACCAACAAAGTCACAGACAGGTGGAGCTAGAAGAATACATGTGGGACTGCCTGACCCAACACAAAGGGTGCAGTTTAGTGAAGAGCTGGACTGCCTGAGTTCAAATCTTAACATTGCCACTTTCACCTTCGTAGTCTCTCTGCATTTCAGTTCATTCCTAGGACAAATAGGGGTGATGAGACCACGTTCCTTGTAGCACTGTTGTTGGGAGGCTAATACAGGCCTGGCTGCCCCTCCAACGGCAGGAGAAAGCTCAGCATAAACCATAAAACACGCAGTGAATGTGCCATGTGGTTTCCCCTATTGCTTCTCTCAGCACATCTGTGTTTAGTCAATGCTTCCTTGTATGGGTTTTAGGAGTCAGAGCTGTTGGGTGTTCAGTATTGAGGGAGTTGGCATTTGCACTGGGTCAGACATCCCTTGTGCCTCGTGGAGGACGCTCACTGGCCCAGGGGTGAGGAGCAGCTCTGCCCCGGAGCCCAAGCCCTCTCAGCTCAGTGCTGCTCGGAGGGAGGCTGCCTCAGAAGCAGCCAGGGGTAGAGAAGGGCTCTGCTTGGGATGCCTGGCAGTCAGAAACAGGAAGGAGGGAGACAGTCTGTCTGAAAAAGTCATTGCCACCCCCAACCCCCAGCAGGAGGGAAGCAGTAGCCGCCTCCATCTTCCCACCTTGTGTGTAGTGGATGATCAGTGACTCATCGCAAACGGAACGTGTCTTGTTGAGGACGCAATACATCTGCATTAGGCTGATGAGACATGTTTCTTGTCAACAAATGTGATATGAATGAGTCTGGAAGGAAACGCAGAAAGGGCTTTGGAGTGTGACACACCTGTGCCCCAACCCTGGCTCTGTAACTTACAGCTGTGACCTTGAGAAAGTTGCTTAGCGTCTCTGGTTCTGTTACCTTGTCATAAAGTGGGGATAATAATTTTTACTCCACAAGACTATTGCCACATGTCAGAAGAGCTGGCATATGTGACATGCTGTGTGCATACTGTGCCAGGCTCAGAGGACGCAAGTGAGCCAATGCTCATATGTCTCCTTTCCCGTCTGAAGGGAATTGTTATGTATAAGAACACATAGGTGGGGCATTCAATTACTTGTCAACCCGTCCACCCCATGGCATCTCAGGTGGCTCCAGAATTCCTAGACCTGGACCCAATTGCTCAAAATATAACAAAACTCAGAGCGATTTTGCTCCACAAGCTGTTGTCATGCCTCCATGAGATTTAAATTACTGACTTAGCCATAAAAAGGGTGTTCATTACTTTAAAAAAATATAGACTAGGTATGCTGTCTCTAGATAGCAGTAGGTACTTTACCTAGAACTATTTCAATATTTTTTTACATTTAAACCTTGTACAAGGCTTTGCTTTCTTTTTAAACCAAAGTTACCATGTTTTGTGTTTATTTTCATGTCAAATTTCCCACGTGAGCAGGACCCGTGAACCATTGTATTTGTATTGTTGCTGCTTAATTTTGTATCTGGCAGTGCTTAGTAAATCTCTTTTAAGTGAGCTCTGAGTTGAGCTTTTCTCTCTACTTAAGCATATAATGCTAAAAAAAACAAATTCAATACTACTTTCCCCACAATGCTCACTGTGACTCAGGCTAAGTGGTGTTATGCTCTTTCCTTCCCCCAAATAAATTATCTGTTCACCAGAACAACTCATCAATAAGAGATGCTCACCAGAGGCCAGAAGATCCCAGATATTTCCAAATTTTATTTCATCTGGTTTTCTTACACATTTCAATTTAACTTCTCATGAATCCATCTAGTAAAAACAAAAATAACAACAATATGGCTGTTACCACCCCTGAATACTTGCTGTGTGCCTGCGTGCTTGTGGACTATCTGCACCCATGTTGCAGCTGCATTAGAGTCAAAGGGAGGGCAGGGTGGATATGTTTTGATGCCCAGTAGGGCAGCTGCCCAAGGCCACCCCACTAGGAAGCCACATTTAAACCCAGAAGCTTAGACTCCAAATCCAGGACTCTTCTTCGGGCGTGCAAAGGCCTCCCAGCCTGGTATTTGGGCTTCTCAGGGTCTCTGCCACAGACTTGGAGCCACACCTCAGTTCTTCCCTTCTGGGAACTTTCTGGTCTGACTTCACGCTCTGCTGTGGCTTAGAAAGCACCTACTTCCTGGAATGCTCCTCTGACAGCCAGTCCAGCTTCTCTGAGACCCAAGTCAACGCTGTCTCTTCCAGAAAACCTTGGCCACTCCCCTCTGCCCACCATCACCACACACAAAGCAGTAGTCTTTCCTTGCTGTAAACCATCACAGCATTTTGGGGGCACCGTTCCTGTGCCCACACCCCACCCCTAGTATTTCAGCTTTGTGCACAGAGGCCCCAATTCTATCTCTGCTGGATGTTGCTCACCTTGGAGGCAGAGTCCACGCAAGATCCAGACTTGATCCAAGCAGCTTCCAGCACAAGAGAGTGTGGGTGAAAGCCCCTCCTATTGCAGCCCCATGACCAGGGCGGCTTTGTCTGACAAGCTAAGTCACACAGATTCTCCTCTTTCCCTTCTGGCTTCCCTCCCTCCTCCCCCAACTTAATTGATTCAATGGGACTGTGTGGGACTCACCAATAAAGCATGAAATGGACCCACATGTTGCTGGGAGCTGCCCAAATTAATTAAAGGGCTAGAGAAAAACAAAAATGCTGGCTAAAATCAAAATAAATAATTGCCAAATTAGTCTCCATCTGTGAATTGTTTTCAACAGAGATCAATCTTTTGGCCTGCTATGACTGCACAATGAGACTTCAACCAACAGGCAAGCAGAAGGAACTGAAAGTGTTTGGGAGCTAGGATGTGCCCATGAATTTATTTTAGGGGAAATTCCATTGACTCAACTGGCATGTAGTATGCACCTGCTACATACCTGACAGTCTGCTGGGCACTGGAGATATAGTGACAAAGGCTTTTCTGTCCAATCGTTGAACAGGCAAGTAGGCTCACAAAGAGATGGGGAAGAGGCAAGATGGGCAGAAGTGACTTGATCATGTGGCCTAAGGAATTTCTGTCACTGCTTTGGGTCTTGGTGACTTCACCTGTGAGATGGGATGATAACCAGGCTTGTGAGTAGGAAGTGAGATAACATTTACATCAAGGCCTGCCTCACCCTACCTGCTTCATCATTGCTCACTGCTTCCCATCTCTGCCTGGAGCCGATGGGTGTCATTCCCCACTCAACACAAATGCTATTGGTAAATGGAGGATTAAAAATATAGTTCAGAAAAGCAAGTCCATGATGGTGACTTCCTATAACTGCCTTCTGTAAGCAAACTGAGCTAAAGAAGATATTTTCTTCTTTGTATTTCCTGCTGAAATGCTTCATCCTTTCTATGAATCTCAGATGATTTGCCCTTCCCAATTAAAATATCTCAAAAGTATCTAAGTCTTCATTTCCCTGTGTTGATGTAAGAACTGTCCAAACTTGTAGAGAATTTTTATGAAAGTTTATTCAAGCCAAACTGATGACATTGTCAAAGTCTTAAATACTCCCAACAGTAAATTTTGCGGTTTATTTTTGGAATCAGGGAGGGAACATAAGGAAGATTAGATGAAGGTGATGGGAAGGAAGGCACAGGATAGGTACCAAGAGGATGTGCTGTCTTGGGTGTGGTTATACTTCCCAGGGGTCTGGAAAAGAGACATTTCTAAGGTGTGTTAACCTAGATCAGTGGTCAGCAAATTCGTTAGTCAATAGAGCGGCAAACCGCAGCTCAAGTTTGCCGACCATTGACCTAGATGAACAAAAACAGTGAACAGAGCTTGCTTAAGGGAAAGATAACTTTTTACTGGCGATGTGTGGTGTGACTACCCATATAACCTGCCCAGTTAGGAATTTATGGTCAGAACACCCTGTGAGGTTACTTTAGGTTGGATTTATTACCGAGCTCATTTTTTTGTCCACCCTCATTTTTCGATAGTATTAACTTCATCGGGCCTTGGTGAGCAATAGAGGGATGAATCATATTTATTCAATAAATGTTTACTGAATGCCTGTGGTCTGCCAGCACTGTTCTGGTTTCTGGAGTTACTGCAGATTAAAATATATCTGTTCTCAGAGGGGCCAACAGGAGAGAACTAAAAGGTCAACAGAGGTGGGGCACAGACCCTCACCCACTAACCTTGCAGGGGCTTGAATTCTCACTCCTCCTGAGGGAGGTCTCCTGCCCCCACAGCTGCTTCGCCTCCCATGCACAACTCAGACTGGGACCCAGGTGGCAGACAGAGACTCGGCTAGCAATAGCTGCTCTATATCTAAATTCAGTCTATTATGAGGAATGCTCAGGACCTACTCAAAAATGAAAATATTCCTTTCCACTAATATTTACAGGGTAAACTAAGATTTCTGCTTGAGTAATAAAATTGACAGTAAAATAGTAATCAAGTTTTCAGATTAATTTAAATTGGCCAAGTGAAATAAGTGAACACTCAAGAAAACTTAAGTGTACTGGACAAAAAGCTTTTCCTAAAACATTAACTAAAATATCTATTAGTAGTTCATCTCACTGTAAAATTGCCTAACATCCAAAGAACCTAAAGCAGTTATATTTGTGTGCAAAAATTAAAATTCAAAATTACCAAGACTGCAATATAAAATTTCCAAAAGCCCCCATTAATCAAAAAAGGGGGGCAGTGGGGTAATATCATCTAAGGAAAAATATTATGTAAGTAAAATACATCTAGAAAATTCTTACTCCAGAGAAGTAACTTCCATTTGTAAAGCCAACAGCAGGACACTCATGAAAAACACACATGGTGTCAAAATAAGCCAAAGGAAAATCATTTAGGCAAAAATAATAAGAATCCCAAGTCTAATTTGCAGAGAGGATCCCTTTGTTAACTTTTGGTCGAGAATATGTTTGTGTGTTTTCAAAGAACAACTCTAAGACCATGTGGGTTCCTGCGACAGCGAGGGACTGACGGGTCTGTTCCAGTCATGAGGACTGTCCAGAGATGGGGGATACTGACGACATCTTGCCATGCTAGCAGTTAGCAGCTGTGCGTGGCTGCAGGCGGCTCAGGACCAAACCAGAGAGGATGGATCTTGCATTGCCATGATGTGTCCACCATCTGGATACCATTGCTGACATGTACACATAAAGAACTATTTGACATTGAAACTGGGACTCAGAACAGTTGGACATTGAAACTGACACTCAAACATTTTTTGTTCTTATACATTTATGTCTAGTATGCAGAGGCAAGATATGTTTGAAGAAAAGAAACAGGGGGGAGTGATTGATATAGAGGCAGGGTGGCCTTGAACAGGCTGTCAAGCTACAGGGGGAAGGCTGGGGTGGATGGGAGGCAGATGCTGGGGGAGATCAACCAAAGGACTTGTATGCATGCATATGAGCATAACCAATGAATGAAAGACACTGGGGTGGGGAGGGGGGCAGGTGGGGACATGTGCTGGGGGGTAAGGGAGGCTGGGGGGAGGATATTGGGGTGGAAAAAGGAAAACTTATGTACTACTATTAAATATAAGTTATACTGCAAAAAATCAATTAAAAATATATTAAATTGAAAATATATATATATATATATATATATATATATATCTGTTCTGCCCTAAGTGGTTTGGCTCAGTGGATACAGCATCAGTCTATGGACTAAAGGGTCCCAGGTTCGATTCCATTCAGGGACTTGCGCCTTGGTTGTGGGCACATCCCCGGTAGGGGGTGTGCAGGAGGCAGCTGATTGATGTTTCTAACTCTTTATCCTTCTCCTTTCCTCTCTGAAAAAAGTCAATAATATATATATATATATATATATATATATATATATATATATATATATATATTAAAGGGAGGAAGGGAGAGGGATAGAAAGTCAGAAACATCGATGAGAGAGAAACATTGATCAGCTGCCTCTTAACACTCCCTACTGGGAATGTGCCCGCAGCCAAGGTACATGCCCTTGACCAGAATAGAACCTGGGACCTTTCAGTCCGCAGGCTGATGCTCCATTCACTGAGCCAAACTGGTTTTGGCCAATGTGAATACATAAGACACAGAGTTTATCATTGTATTACTATTTATTATATTATACTAGTACTAGTGGCCCGGTGCATGAAATTCGTGCACGTGGGGGGTGGGGGTGAGGGTTGTCTCTCAGTCTGGCCTGCATCCTCTCCAATCTGAGATCCCTATGGGATCAGGCCTAAACTGGCACTTGGACAACCCCCTCGCAATCTGCTCCTAACCGCTCACCTGCCTGACTGCTTGATCACCCCTAACCACTCTATTTGCTAACCACTCAGCAACTGGTCCCCTCTGCTGGCCTGCTCGGCCCCAACTGCCCCCCACCATCAGCCTGATCACCCCTAATGGCCTCTGCCTTGGCCCCTCCACCATGGCAATCTAGGACCCCTGTGCACACACGCCCTTCACGATCTAGGACCCCCAGCACCCACAGTGAAGCGTGGTGGTAGCTGGCTCCCCCCCCCCCCCGCCTCCCGTGGCCCCGCCTTTCACGCGCACCAGTGATCTGGGACCTCGTGCTCACGCCCTTCCCGATCTCGGACCCCAGGCGCCCACGGCAAGGCACGGTGGTGGCCGGCCTTCCCACCATACCTCTGTGTGACCTGGGAAACTGGCACCGCGGGCTTGCTGAGACCACCAGCGCAGCATCCGCTTCCCAGGCCCATGGCGCTCGTTCCCCAGGCCGTGCGGAGGCGGCGGGAGAGGCAGGATCGTGTACTGTGCAGCCCTGCCACCCTCCCACCCCGCTCCTGACTGGCTGGTAGCATAGCCAATCAGGAGCCAAGGTATGGTCACATTTGCATGTTACTCTTTTATTAGATAGGATATTTGTATTATTTGTCTTATGGACTCAAATAAAATTATCCTATTCACATATCTATCTGCCATTATAATCCAGAGCAGAGATTTAAAACCCATCTAATGACTAAAATTGTTTGGAGAAGTTTTTAAACAAAATTTCTCAGGAGTATCTCAGAAAAATCTAGAGATTGGGTCTAGGAAATGTCTGTGTAGCTTTAATGCTTACCCGGTAACGCTGATTATCAGGATTGTAGGAGTACCCCTGTCCCAGATGGCTCCCTCAGAACCCCTGGACATCCTGGGCTAGAACTGGAGACTGTTACAGACTCTCACCATCCACACTGCTCATGGTTGGTTTCCAGAATAATTGAGTGTAGGGGAGAGGAGCAAGGGAAGAACTTATCTTCTCTTATAATATTTCTCTTTCTTCAGTTAGAGAAGGGAGCAAGAAGCACAAGGAAAAACTTTCTCCCATCATGAGTAGCTACTGGGTGTTGAATAAAGTGCTGGAAGGAAAGGAATACAGTAGCTATTAGGTTAGTCAGCCTTCTACCCAGAGAACATTCATCACAAGTAACAATCTAGCATAATCACTGAGAGAGAGCATGGTCCTGGGAACCAGCTCTAGCACATAGTCCCTGTTTGACTGTGGGCTAGACATATAACCTTTCTGAATTCCATTTTTCTTACCTATAATATTCATCTACCAATTCATTCATCTTCCAATCCATCAATCCACCCATCTATTATACACTCAGCCAAACATCAATCCAACTACCTTTCCATTTAGCCATCCATCCGTCATCCATTCATCCATCATCGAACCACAGTCTCTGATGTCTAATGGCAGCATGAGAATGGAATATCTTTATGATCCTTTACGGTCTGAGATTTTGTGATGCCATAAAATTTGATGAATTGTAAGTAGGCTGATCATATACAGAATGAATCACACTGTCAGCAAGCCCTCTAAGAGCTCCCATCTAGTGGAGAAGATAAAAAAAATACACAAATTTATTTAGAGCTGAAGCAGAAGAGGAAAAGAGCCTAAGGGAGGTGTGAGTGGCAGCATGGAGGGTGGGGCTGGTTGAGAATAAAATGGCCTGTGCCATCCAGAGAAAGGTAGCCTTGTTTTTAAAATACGTGACAATTGCCTATCAGCTAGCCGGTGTGGCTCAGTGGTTAAGTGTCAACCTATGAACCAGGAGGTCATGGTTCTATTTCCGGTAAGGGCATATGCCTGGATAGGCAGCATGCAGGAGGCAGCTGATTGATGATTCTCTCTATTCATTGATGTTTCTATTTCTCCCTCTGAAATAAATAAAAATACATTGTTAAGAATGTTACAATCATCATTATGGATCCAAGGGGTACTAAAAGCTAGAATCTACCTCCCTCACTAGCAAAGCCATGCTTCCGATTCCTACCCTCTTTTGGACAAGGGCATCTGCTCCCAGGTGGTTTCTATGAAAAGCACAGCTTCCCTGGGAACACATCAATCAGTACCTATCTGTAAGATTAGCAACCACACCATCTGTGATTTCAGGGTCTCATTTTCTGAGCCTGAAGTCAGACATGTGACAAGCACACATGGAGGCAAATGAAGGGTCTATTTGGAATCTGAGCTGCCTTAGAGAATTGCCTTGTATAGATGCTGTGGCTGTAGAATGGCTGAGCCCAAGAGATCAGGAATTCTGTTTGGAGGGAGCCCGAGAAACCTGGTTTTCACCTCATTTTGATGCATTGCTGGGCAAAGAGCATTCAGTAGAGAACAAAGAGTACCCAAAAAGTAGTAAGAAGGAACCAAAAGTCAAATGAGAGCATCAGAAGAAAAGAGGAACTAGGGACTAGCAGGCAATCCCAAAAAACAAACAAACAAACAAAAACAGGCAAAAAGTCTCCACCTCCACCCCTACAAACTTGACTTCTCTGTCATTATTTTCTCACCTGGCTTTGCCTGAAGAGACTCTTCCAGATCAGCCTGCACTAGAGGCAGATGCCTGGGGCCATGGAGAGGGCTGTGACCCCTCGATGCTTCCCATTCCTACCCTCTGCTTCTCTTCTTCAAAGAGGCAGCGGGCTCCTGCCCCCAAACAGTGGGGATTGCTCACTCTGAGGAGGAGCTTGGGGAAGTAGGTTCCCATGGGGTGAACAGGGCCATCAGAGAGCAGTTCCTGACATGCAGCTGTGCAAAGAAGGAACCTCTCTGCTTCTGTACATTTGACTATTAGAGTTTCCATTCTCTAGGGCTCCTCTTCTGAGTCAGCTTCTCCATTCTTTTACGACAAATGCTGCCATTCATTCCTAGGGGTCCTACAGCACTTGGTTTTTGCCTCTTTTTCACCTTGTATTACTTATGTATAGAAATCTCACCTTTCCTCCTCCAACTTTATTGCTAAGATGAAAAGGATAGAGTGCTTGCTTCGAAAATACACATACTAAACTTGGAACAACAAAGAAAATTATTACAAACCCTGCACAAAGGGGACACGCAAATTCACAAAGCTTTCCATATTTTTTCTCACTTATATGTGAAATGTAATGGACAAAATAAACTGATGAGCAAAATAGAAACAGAGGCATGGATATGTAGAACATACTGACAGCTGTCAGAGGGTAGGGGGTACTGGATGAAAGAAGGTGAAGAGAGTAGCAAAGAGAGTACATATGCATAACCCATAGACACAGACAGCAGTGTGGTGAAGGCCAGGGAAGGGGAGAGCAGGGGCTGGGTGGAGGTGGGGAAAATGAGGAATATCTGCAAAGTGTCAACAATTTAAAAGAAAAGAAAAGGGTAGAATCTCATCTATGTAGTATTAGCCACATAGTTCATTAGTATTAGCCTATATAATAAAAGGCTAATATGCAAATCGAATGAACTGTGGAATGATGGGTAGCTATGACACACAGTGACCACCAGGGGGAAGATGTTCAATATAGGAGCTGCCCCCTGGTGGTCAGTGCACTCCCACAGGGGAAGCACCACTCAGCCACAAGCCAGGCTCACTACTCATGAGCACAGTGACAGTGGTGGGAGCCTCTCCCTCCTCTGCAGGGCTAAGGATGTTGGACTACTGGCTTAGTCAGACATCCTCCCCAAGGGCTCCAGGACTGCAAAACGGCACAGGCTGGGCTGAGGGACGCCCCCCCCCCCCCCGAGTGCACAAATTTTATGCACTGGGCCTCTAGTATATAATAAAAGCCTAATATTTTGCTAAGTGTCTGGTTGTCCGGTCATCCATTCAACCAATCAAAATGTAATGTGCTAATGATATGCTAAGGCAGCTCAACTGCTTGTTATGACATGCACTGACCACCAGGGGGCAGATGCTCCAACCGGTAGGTTAGCTTGCTGCTGGAGTCTGGCTGATTGAGACTGAGTGAGATGGACTGGACACACCCTGGAGTCCTTCTGTATCCCTCCCAGCCACAATTGTGCACTGGTGGGGTCCCTCAGCCTGGCCCGTGACCTCTTGCAATCTGGGCTGAGGGACACCCCTCCCACCCCTAAGTGCATGAATTTTGTGCACTAGTCTTCTAGTCCTATACAATAAAAAGGTAATATGCAAATTGACCATAACTCCAACACACAAGATGGCCACCCCCATATGGTCAAAGATGGCTGCTTCCATGTGGACACAAAATGGCTGCCATAAGATGGCCAACAGAGGAGAGCAGTTGGGAGGGATCAGGCCTGCAAGGGAGGGCAGTTGAGGTAATTGGGCCTGGAGGGGAGGACAGCTGGGGGTGACCAGGCTAGCAGGGGAGGACAGTTGTGGGGGGACCAGGCCTGTAGGGGAGGGCAGTTGAGGGAGACCAGGCCAGCAAGGGAGGGCAGTTAGGGGTGACCAGGCCTTTAGAGGAAGGCAGTAAGGGGCGACCAGGCTGGCAAGGGAGTGCAGTTAGGGGTGATTGGGTCAGTAGGAGAGGGCAGTTGTGGGCAACCAACACTGCAGGGGAGGACAGTTAGGGGAAACCAGGCCAGCAGGGGAGGGAGTTAGGGGCAATTGGACCAGCAGGGGAGCAGTTAGGTGTCAATCAGGCTGGCAGGGAGTGGTTAGGGGGTGATCAGGCTGGCAGGCAAAAGCAGATAGGGGCAATCAGGCAGGCAGGCAGGTGAGTCATTGGGAGCCAGCAGTCCTGGATTGTGAGAGGGATATCTGACTGTCCGTTTAGGCCCAATTCCACTGGGGCAGTTGGACATCCCTCCAGGGGTCCCAGGTTGAAGAGGGTGCAGGCTGGGCTAAGGGACACACACACACACACACACACACACACACATACACACACTGTGCATGAATTTCTCGTGCACCAGGCTTCTAGTATATAATAATTGTGATTTACAGGGAACTATATTAGATTATCATTAACAAGTAGGTAACAGAGAAAGCTGCACTGTTTTGGAGTTATACAAGGTGCTTATGTCTTTCTTATGGATATTAGATATAAGTCCATGTAGATCAGAAATTCCTTTGTGAAGTCTGATTTTTTCATTCTCCTTTTAAAGTCAAGCAACTGCACTAAACTAAATCAAACTAAAAGGATCTCGGAAATCATCCAGGTGAGTACCCCCTTCCCCATTTTACAGACAAGATTGTATCGTTTCGACATAGTTACCCCTTCAACTAGGACTGTTATTAAGCAACAAGTATAGTGACAGTCCTGGGCCCTCTCATCTACCCATGCCCTCACAGGGTTCAATGAGTAGAGCGCGGGGCACATTGGGGCATGGTAGTGCACCCTCTTCTCATCAAATGCTTCCTCTCTACTTTGTTCCTCCAGGAAGAAGCCTGGGCAAGTGCTCTTTCCACTCTTGCAGACTGGGTGTTCTTCCTTCTCTATCTAAATTAGTCATTTTAAGAAAAGGGGAAAGGAAACCACTGGTCACTTCCAGGATTAGTCACGGGTACACGAGTTCAGTGTCAACCGAATCACAGTCCACACTTTGCTCAAGCTTCTTTCTTCACAGCTGGATGGGAAGGGGAGTTCATCAGTGTCCACCCTAGAAGTACTCAGCAGGCAGGTGATCAGGGAGCAGAAAGCTGCCCACTCTGAACGTCGCCTTGAAGCACCGAATGACTGTTCTGAAGGTTAAAACCAATGATGGACACCTAGTGGGACAAGCATAGGGAGATTTGCAGAACTGTTACTGCAGCAAATACAGCCAAAGTCACGTGTGTAAGTCCAGACCTGCCTTGGGTGCTGAGATACACATCTCAGTTCCAGGAGCAGATACTTTCTGTTCTGGCCCTGTCACTGAGGGTGGACAGCGAGCTTCTCTTCTGCTTGTTCATAGAAGGAAACCCAGGTGTCTAATGAGAAAGGCTTAACTGCCCACCATCTTTGCTCCCCCTCCATTGTTTTCTCAGATTCCCACAGTCAGAGACTGGGAGAGAAGGGGGTGGGGGGAAACTGGTGCCCATTTGAGAGTTAGGACACTGAGGCACAGAAGGGTGTAGTGACATCCCCAAGTTTAGACAGCTGGTTAGGGCAGTTCAGGGACTCAAAGCCAGGCCTCTGCCTTGCTGGTAGGAGTCTTCCCCAACCCTGAGAAACAGCTGTGGCAACCTCATGGGTCCTCCAGAAGACCAGAGGGCCTTCCACCTAACAGTGTCTCCTAGCAACAGCAACACGAGCCTCTCTCTCTCTCTCTCTCTCTCTCTCTCTCTCTCTCTCTCTCTCACACACACACACACACACACACACACACACACACACGCACACACGGCCTCAGTTGAGATGAGATGTGGGACGGGGGTGGGGGGCTCTCTCCTGGTGGCTAAGAGTCTCCTTTTGATGTCTCTGGGTCTCACTTTTCTCCTTTCAGCTTCTGGCGGCCACCCCAATATTATGTCCCACAGTTATTCTCCTTTCCTTTAAAACTCTGGCCCAAGCTGAGCCAACAAGTCCTCTTCTTTCTTTCTTTTTAAATGAAATCTTCATTGTTGAAGTATTACATATGTCCCCTTTCCCTCCATTGACCCCTTCTAGCCCCTATCCCAAGCCTTCACCACCCTATTGTTGGTGTACTGAGTTATGCATATATGCACATAAGTTCTTTGGTTGATCTCTCCCACCTGCCCACCCTCTCCCACCCTCCCGATGAGATTCTGCAGTCTGTTCTATGCTTCTATGTCTGGCTCACAAACCCTTTTCTTCTTTCTCAAAAGCAGAAGAGAGACAGCCAGACATTTTCACACAGGGTAGTTCTGAACAGTAGCCAGAGAATTGTGACCAACAGTAAAAACAGTATCCCCACTGCCACATTCTCATAGGCGATGATTCTGATGCTGAGAGAGCTACAGACTCGCCCCCAGAAGGCAGGGCCTCCTCCCAGGCACCGTCTTCCCAGGAGCTTGCCTCCAGTGTGGCCTGAATGGTGGCGATTTCTCTGCCTCCATTTCCTCATCTGTAAAATGGGGATTAAACCTGCTTTGGGGGTCACTGTGAGAATTACACAAGGTTCTGTGTAGAAGGCACTTAGCATACCACCTGGCACATAGCGAGTGTTCTGAAATCCCAGTATTCCACCCCATAGTTATGAGGCTCTAGGATCGACAGTGCGTGGTGACCAGGGAGGCATTTGCTAGAGTTTCCCTTTCTTTCTCTTCCCTCCAATCACCTTCACGCCAGCATTTGGAGTGTGCACAAAAAAAGAGTATATGCCTTGTCCTCACTGCAAATTGGCCTTTAAAAACAGTCTCACTGGGAGGGCAATGTCCCTGGGGATGGAGAAGGAGCCCTGCCTGGAAGGTGTGCCCTGGGTGCTGGACTTCTTAGGAGCTTTTGTCAAACATGGGGTGGGGCCAGGGGCAGGGAGCAGGAGGTTTCCCGAACCTGAAGGGCTGTGAGGAAGGGGACAAGGAGACAGCCTCTCCATCTCACACACCCCTCTGTGTGCAGAAATCACCCGGAGCAGAGTATAGATGACAGGAAAGGCAGAGATGCATGACTCAGCTTCCTTTTTTCTGAGAAGTGCAAATTCGGAATCACAACCATAGCTCTGTAATTCAGATTTTTATATCAAGGTAAGAAAAGTCACACTACAACAGTAATCTTTAAGTTTTAGTAGAAGTCACTTCTTGCTGAGCAAATATTTCAATTCTAGCTGCCTGCTAACAAATTATAGGCCCCTGAAAAGTGGGTTTTATGGGGAGAAGATCAATTCAGAATCCCTGGCATAGACCAGATCTTAGACCAGTGATGGGCAACCTTTTGAGCTTGGTGTGTCAAAATTCTCCAAAAAACCAAGCATAAGTGGGGTGGTGTGCTACTTTGAGGGAAAAAACGCATAATTTCGCGGTATTTATAGTTTAAATAACAAAAATGTATAATCGAAATATATAACTGTATTTAATAAATCAAAAACTAATTCTTTAACTTACCTGCTTAGTGACTTCTTTGTTCATCTGTCAGTCAGTTTCTTTTGTTGGTCTTGATATTATTTAACTTGTGTGGGGTGCTGTGAACTAAGATAAGTGAGGGGGAGGGGGAATTCTTTAATTAACCTGCCTACTAGTGACTTTTTTGTTGCTAAATTTCATTAGCTAAACCTTCAATTGAAGGTTGATATTTTGTACACTTCAAGCCCAAGCAAGCGCTACTAACTTCACCTGACAATTTGTTTCTTTTGTTGGTTTTGATATTATTTAACGCTGAGAATAAGGTCTCACAAAAGTACCTGGAGGGAAAAATTGTGAGTAAAGCCATTGCTATATTTTTCAGGGTGCTAAAAGTGTCTGGTAATCGGTTCCAGGCACTCCAAATTTCCTGTTCGTAGTGGCACTCCTCTTGATTCTCCAAGCGGCACCTTTCCGGATTCTCAAGCTTTGACCTCAAGCTGACAAACACCTGAACCCAGGTGCTGTCTTGAAATTCTGCTTCTCCAAATCATCAATTTTCATCCATTGGAAACCATTTAATTCCAAACTACTGTAGACTACTGCATCAGAATACTTAATTATTTTTATGGTCTGTTCTAGGTTTCTTAATTTATTAAATTTATCACTGAACTGGTCAAGTAACGAGTCTAAAACATGCTGGTACTTTATATGTATTTTGTATAGCCACACTGGCCTTCTCAAAATACTTTGTTACTCGAGGAAAATACTTATAAGTTTTAGTTTCTACATCTCCCTTGAAAATTTTAAGTTTACTTTCAAAAGCTTTTATGTATCCAAACATAACGTCAATACTTTTGCCAAAACCTTGTAACTTTAAGTTCAGTTCATTAATATGAACAGAGAGATCTGTAAAAAATATCAGAGTGTTTGACCCACTTATCATCATTGAGCTGAGAAAAGTTTCCCAGATCCTTATCCTCAGGAAATACCCTAATTTCTTCAAAGCACTCCACAAAGCGCTCAAGAACTTTGCCTCGGCTCAGCCATCTTACATTATTGTACATCAGCAGTCCACTGTAGGTGGAATCAACCTCCAGTAAAAGTGCAGAAAATTCTCGCTTGTGAAAGGGGTGAGCAGCTATTAAATTAACTATTTTTGTAACAACTGACATTAAGTCATTTAAGTTGGTGAATCCTGCCTTGGCGTATAAAACCTCCTGATGGATAATACAATGAAAAGACACAATCGGATGTCCAATAGCTTCCATAAACAATTTGACAAATCCAAGTTTTTCCCCCACCATGTTTGGTGCTCCATCTGTCGTCACTGTCACGGAGTGTTTATATAACAACCTTACATATTTTGCTTCCTGATGTACTTGTTGACACTGATACTAACTTTATCAACTCTTCTCTCATTGTGAGACCATCAGAATATTGACCAATAATGGCCAACTGAGCATGTGATGTGACATCAGTAGTTTCATCAAGAGAGATAAAAAAATATTTACAATTACTTATGTCTCTCTTTAATTGATGTTGAATGTTAATTTAGCCAAGGATGAAACATTTGTCTTCAGTCTCATTATTCGGTCTTTTATGATATTTCTACTGAGTGGTAACTCAGATATTCTTTTAATAATTGCATCTTTATTCTGCATATTGTGAAATAGAACTGATGCACTTCTTAGGAGAGTTTCTTTAATACATTCTCCCTCACTGAGTGCTTTTCCATGCTGAGCCATGGAGTGAGCAATGCTCAAACTTGCAGATGTTAAATTTGTAGAGCCTTTTATAAATTTAAGGATGGAATTAGATTGACTCATATAAAGGTATAACTGCCTGGAAATGTATTCCTTCCTTTCATCCTCCCTGTTTTTCAAGAGCTGGGAATGATTAGTTTCAAAATGTCTATTTATAGTCTATGTTCTGCTTACGACCATTTCAGTACATAGAACACAAAATGATCAGCCATTTTTTTTTCTATAATGACATACATCTTGGTCCATGTCTCTTGAAAGGGTCAGCTACTACTATTACCACTTTCTTGACTTAACCTTGGTTTTTTATTTTTTGGGTTCTCCATCAGGGGGGCAGTGGCAGAAGATAGAATTATAGATAGCCTGTTAGCCCTGCAGAAAATTAGGGGTTAACTAGCCTAACTGACCACAAGATGGCACATGTAATTGTCTTTTAGGAAAGGGCAGGGTTAATAAGCAGAAATAGGGGTTAATAAGGATGCACAACAGTAATAGTGGTGAAATGGAGTCTGCACTATGCTGCAAAATGGTGTTCCTTATATAAATTAAGATGGCTGCTGCTATTTCTAATGGCAGGAAACAGCATCCATAGCACAGGCCCTTGCTTCTCCCAGCCTCCCCCTCACTTATCTCAGTAATGATGGTCAATTAGAAATCCATGACACCCCAGAACAGTAGATAGGATGATGGTTGCTGTGGTTATGTGGTTGCTGGTAATGGGGATCACAGGGCCCCCAGAGATGTGTCCCCCATGGCATTCCACTGCTCCCTGCTCCGCTGGACGGAAGTGAGGTCAAAGATCCCCTAAGAGCCTAACTGGAAGTCCCAGAACTAGACACTCTGTGCTGGTTCTGTTGTTTTGGCCTACAGACCTCCAGCACAGAGTGTCTACACTATACTACAGCAAACGTTTCATCTTTGGCTACTGCACTTGGCCGTGCAATAGCCGAGGATGAAACTTTCTTCTCTGCATGTGGCCCCATACTTCTCTGTATGCGACTGCATGCGGCCACATGTCATCAAAAATGGCTACACATGTCAGTGCTGACACGCCTGTCATAGGTTCGTCATCACACTCTTAGACGGAGGTTCATTGAAGAGGAATCTGTCCAAGGTCACTCGGCTGGTCAGTGCTGAGTTCCAGAGATGGAGCCTCGCCTGGGACCTCACCTGCATCCTTGGTACTGACTGGATCCCCTGTGCTGTGCATTACATCTCTGTGATTATTCTTATAACTGACAATTAACACTTCTCAATCCCTTTGACCTAAAGAATTGTAACAACTCTGGATAGTGCCAGGTGGGTACTAGACTTACCAGGAGATCACTTCATAAGGTATATAAATGTCTAATTGCTATGTTGTACACCTGAAAACTAATATATATAATATATTAGTAATATATATAATATATACCTATAAAACTAATATCAACTGTAACTGAAAAACAATTTTTTTAAAAATCTAAAAAAATTTAAAAACAAACATCTTGAGCACCCTCAGAATCACCCGGAGGACTTGTTAAACAGTCTCTGATCCAGGAAGTCTGAGACAGGGCCCAAGAATCTGCCTGTCTAACAAGTTCCCAGGTGAAGCTGATGTGGCTGGTTCAGCAACCACAGTTTGAGAACATCTGCTTTAGGGCAACAGCCCTGATCACATCAACCTCAGCCATGAGAAACCAGGGAGGGAAGTCCTTAAGAACAACCCATAGCTCTAACCGGTTTGGCTCAGTGGATAAAGCGTCGGCCTGCGGACTGAAAGGTCCCAGGTTCGATTCCGGTCAAGGGCATGTACCTTGATTGTGGGCACATCACCAGTAGGGGGTGTGCAGGAGACAGCTGATCAATGTTTCTCTCTCATCGATGTTTCTGACTCTCTATCCCTCTCCTTTCCTGTTTGTAAAGATCAGTAAAATATATTTTTTTAAAAAAAATTTTTAAAGAACAACTCAGAAAGAGGCTGTTAGGTTTCCCCGTTGCACCAGCACAATGGCTGCTCAAGCAGATATAATCTTCAGAGACGATGAGAAGGTTTCTGCTTGGTCCAGATCCAACCACACCCTCCGAGCAGCTGAGGACCTAAAGTTGGTTGCTGGTCCCTGAGGGCCCTTCCTGTGCTAGGAAAGGGAAGTTTGGGAAAAGGAGAAAACACCGCTAAGCAATGCGGCCACAGCTCTCTCACCAAACCTCTTCAGGGGACCTTGGCAACCAGGGAAACCTGACTGCAGCTTATGGCCATTAACACAGCTGGGCCTTGGATGACCTCAGAAAGCTCTTTCTCTGATGTTTATCTGGCTTCCTAAACTTCAACAGTAAGGAACGGAGGTGAAAACAAATGTTTCTAAGCATCCTCTACTGGCTGCCCCTGCCAGGGATTGGAAGGATTTCTGCAGAATTAAGAGCTTTGGCCACCAGCATGGATATGGTCTGTGATCCCAATCCACAAGCCAAATGTAAAAACACAGGCTAATTACTGCAGTGCCCCATTGCAATTAAAGCTACATGAGTGAGTGCACTCTGCAAATGATGCAGCGAAACGCAGCCACTGACAGTAAGACCAGCTTAGTGCATGATAATCTGAAATGAAACCAGGGCTTTAAAGCTTGAGGTTTTGAGAAATACGCCATTACATTTTTTTAGAAGACAATCTTGTGAAGTGATTGCCACCTATCCAACTGGACCAAAATGGCATGAGAAGTTGTTAGATGCTGTTGGAATGTGTGGATGTTTGGAAAGAAGGTAAGAGTGTGGATTTTGGAGTCAGCCCTGCACCAGCTCTGTCATTTACCAGCAGTGACCTTGGGCATATGGCCCAATTCCCACATCCAAACCACTACCAAAAGATGTCCCAAATCTGTCCATTTCTCTCATCTCCATTGTCTCTCACCACAAGCAAGCCACCATCATCTCTATTCTGGATGACTGCAATAACCTGCTAACCAGTGTCCCTGACTCCATAGTTGCTACCCAACAATCTATTCTCCATTCAGCAGCCAGAGTGATTTTTGTTTCTTTCGTTGTGGTAAAGCATGCATGGCATCAAATTTTCCATCTTCACCATTTTTTTAGTAGTAGCCAGTATATTCACATTGTTGTACAACTAATCGCTAAAACTTTTTCATCGTACAAAACTAGAACTCTGTGTCCATTCAACAATTCCACATTTTCCACTCCCCCAGCACCTAGCAACCACAGTATTTTGAAGCTTAAGCGTTCAAGGAATATATAAGTCATGGCATTGTTTTAGAAAACATGTTATGATAGTTTTCTTCATTTAGTTTTTCACCATTTGAAGCTATTTTATTCATTTGTTGTTTATGAATTATCTATGGAATAAAAAAATAATTTATCAGCCAAATCAGGACAATTTTGAAAAGGAAAGGTCATGCTAAAAGTCATGAACAGGTGTTAATGATCCCAGACAAACCAGGGACTTGTGGTAATCCTAATCATAGGTGTCCTGCATGAGGACACGAGCTCCATGGTCTGTTTTGCTCATAGTGCATCCCCAGTACCTGCAACAGTACCCAGCACACAGTAAGTGTAAATATTTCTCTTTTCTGCATCCATCGCAGCTCGAGAGCAGTCCAGTTCCTGAGTAGGGGCTGCTTTGGATTGAGAAAATGAAAAAAAGATACAGACACAGAGATGGAAGGAAAAAGCTGGGGTGGGGTGGGACCACTGTCCTCTGACAGGGACAGGGACAGGAACAGGGACAGTGACTGGGAGCCAATACAGTCTGTTTATTTTATACAACAAAAAACAGGAAGCTTTACTAAAAGTCAAGACAACGGAGATTATGTGCATTCTTGGGTGGGCCCGAGTTGTTAGCCTTCCTGGTGCTTGGCTGGATTTAAATAACAAAACCCACTACCTGGCACCTGGGTTGAAGGTCAAGCTGACAACACTCTTGCCTCTGGCAATGCCTGTTTCCAGGGTTTGGCTTTGCCAACGACACTGGATCCAGCTGACGATAATTAAAGAAATGCCCATTGCCTTCCCAGGCACTCTCTACAGTAGGTACTCAGTACATACTGCTGAATGAATGTCAAAACTTTCTGACCTCAGGTACCCCAACTATGAAAATGGGTGTGATAAATTGCCTGGAGACTGTTGTGAGAAACAAATGATATCGTTCATGTGCTATCAGATCCCTAATAAAATGCTTATTTCCTCCTGTGCCAATTCTATAGAAAAGTAAAGTTTTAGAACTAAAGAGACCTCAGTCCCTGGAAAGGGAACTCCAGAACTTGAGGTGATGGTCTGGTGTGGAAACCTGGCTGAGCATGAGGCTCACTGGATTGTGCTTATAAACCACCCATGTGTGGGCCCTGCTCCAAGCCAAGTGAAATGAAGGCTCCAGAGGTAAAGCTCAGGCAGGTGGATGGTTTTTAAAGTTTCTTGGGGGATTCTGAGGCACAGAGAGTGCTGAGACTCCCAAGTCAGGTCAAACCCACTAATTTCAGATGAGGAATCAGGCTCAGAAAGGAGACCTGCCCACGTTTGCTCACTCCATATGGCAGTAACTGCCCTGGACCACAGGTCTCCTGGCTCTTAGTCGGTTCTCTGTCCACTCTATTAATCTGCTTCTTGCCAGTGAGTGTAGCTGTCCAGTTGTGGAATGCTCCTGAGGATGTCCTATTAGAGAACCTGAACTTGCTAATGAGCCCCAGTCTTCATCTGCAGGATCAATGCACCAAGTTCAAAGACAGGATGAGTTCTTTGTCAGATCACCCTGATCATGGTGCCCACCTCAAGGCAGTCAGTATGGGCACTGTGGTGGTCAGTCTCCATTTGCCTCACCAATTCACTCTCCAACCTCAACACCTTCTTAGTGACCAGGACGGTGACCTTCAAGCAGTGAGTCACGCAGGCTCCTGTGGATTCTAATTCGGTTCAGCCAATGAGTGGCACCACCAGATCAGGTGACAATAGGAGAGCCGAAGCTAACCTTAGTGGAGTCTGTAAGGATTACTTGAGCAAATGAATTCCACGCCTCTAGCTGACTATTTCACGTGGCCAGTGCATAATAAATATCCTTCCTTTCTGACATACATGGCCAAAAATCTGTCCAATGTTTGGGGGAGAGAATGGAGATTATCCTATATTTATAGGAAAGAACTGACACAAAAGTATCTTTTAGTTAAACAGAACAACAACAACAACAACAACAAAGAAACAAAAAACCCACCTAAGTAAAAATCAGTTCTGTTCTCTGTTTGTTGTTCTTGTTAATTACTCCTTTGTTCTCTGATATCAGCCCAGATCCATTTTTCTTTTCCTAACTTGTTTTTAAACAACACTCAGAGCTTTCTACAGTGTCTTGTGGGACTTTCAAAAGGGTTCTGTACTTAGAGTGACATTTCTCCCATCCGCCATTTCATAGGGGGAAGGAACTGGTCCTGGACTCCAAGAAAAAGCGACATGTTCAGAAAAGCTTGATCAGCAGTCTGGGTTAGCCTTTGAAAGTATGGTGGCCTCCTCTTAGAAGTGCCTGGAACTACCTCAGGCCACCCGATTGGGTTCTCTGATTGCAGTCCACAATGCAACTCAGACAGCTACATGCTCCCAGCAGAAAGTACACAGCCAGGGCTGCTCTGGGGTCAGCTCCCCACTGGTGTGTGTTGTTGGGCAGGTCAGGGAATCCCTTCATGCCTCAGTTCATGCAGATGTAAAATTGGAATAGTGACCATGTTTACTGGCAGGACCAGATGGGGATAGTGAACTCTGACTTGGGTTTTGGGCCCTGAAGGGACCCTGAGGAAGGGAGGGGATTTGTGAGGATAGGCAGTAAATGAATGTCAAGTTCTTGGCACATGGTAGGTGACCAATAAACAATAATTATTATTATTTCATAGGGTTTTGTGAGTGTTGAATGTCACAATGTATAAAAAATAACCAGTTCATGCTATAAGGTCTGGGGTTGGGAAGATAGGGACTTCCCCTATCCCATCCGCTGAGGTGAGCAATAGCGGTTCCCTGGGATATACCAGAGCTGTGCTAACATCCTTTTGGACAATAAATGACCATCCAAACTTATCAAGGGTGGCCAGGTTGCAGTTGTACGAATTTCCCGCTCATAAATCACCTGCGACAAACTACCTCGGATACACCTGATTGCTCCATCAGTAGCATAAAAGAAACCCTGTCAGGCATAGGCGGGTGTGACTCCCCCAGCCTGTGTTTTCGGACTGTGGGACCTCACCTGAGAGCTCTCAATAAACGCGATCTTTTGCTTGTACCCTGCTTGTCTTGGTCAATTTATTGGCTTAGGTCAGATTCAATCTTTCATCTCAGATTAAAACCTTATACATGCTAGGTACATAATAAAGGCTTAAAGAAATAATATATTGGAAAATAGTTCTAAGAATAACTGTGAAGAAAGCTTAAAAGTAATGCACTCCACCCTGACATTGACTTGGATTATTCTAACACCTCTGTTGCCCTTGGACATTATCCTCTGAACTCACCTTCTCCTATTCTAAATTAACAGCTGGGCCCTTGACAGACATAGCCCAAGAGCAAGGATTGGGCTTTAAATAGTTTGAGTGTGTCTCTGCTTGCAGATGGTGTCATGGTGATGGTGGTGGGTGGGAGGATTAATCTCTATCCTAAGATTTTTTGTGCTCTGAAAAACCCATCAAAAGTTGGCCACTTGGAGGAGGAACCAAGATGATGGCATAGGTAAACACCTATCTTGCTGCCCCACACAACAATTCCAAAACTACAACTGAACGACAGAACAAACATCATCCAGAATCACTGGAAAGCTGGCTGAGTGAAAATTCCACAAATAAAAGTAAAGATAGGACACTGTGACTCAGAGGAGCAGCAGAGCGCAGCATTGATGATATGTGCAGAGAGAGGTTTGGAGTCCTGCATGCATGCCAGCAGAGAGAGCCAGTGACTGCAAACCCGGCTGGTTTTCTCCAACGGGAAGGGTGGAGGCATCCCACTGCACTGATTCCCCAGTTCCAGGCAAGGTCCAGGGAGCCCACACTCATACAGGGTAGAACTGGGCAGTGGGAAAGCACGCTGAAGCCTGGCACGGTGGAGGTCTGCGAGCTTGTGGAGAGTGTGTGTAAACTTGGAACAGCAGTTTGCATGTAAAGTTGGGGACAGAACTGCACAACCACGCAGAGAGGACTCTTGACTTGTTCCCTCGTTCAGGAGACCACTGGACTGCTTTGTTTTACAACCCTGGGTGAGACTTTGGGTGTGCAGACTCATTTGGGGAGAGACAGAGTTTTCTGGCAATGGGTGGAGACCTGCAGCAGCTTTCTCTCGGAGATGCATGCAGCTGTTACCACCCGGCACAGAGACCCAGGTGCTACATAGGGCAGAGCTGATGCTGCCTGCTCAGCCCAGAGATTCCGCCCATCCAACCTGAACACAGCTGTCCTTCACAGCCAATTGGCCTGGAGGTCAAACCCTCCTAGTGCTAACAACAATAAGTTGGGCTTAAATTTAAAAAGACTGTACAACCCATAAAGGGCTGCAGCAAGAGTATCCACCTCAGGTAACTGGGGAGGCTGAGCCACTGTCCCTTAGAGGATATCTACCACACAAAGCTAATGGACCAACTCAGGAAAACAGCCACAATGCAGAGAAATGGGAAGAAATCAGATGCAAAAGAAATGGAGCAAAAAAGACGACTAGACATAGAGTTCAAAACCACAGTTATAAGGCTTTTCAAGAGGCTCCTAGAAAAGACCGAGACCTACAAGGAAATGAACAAGACCTACAAGGAAATGAACAAGACCTACAAGGAAATGAACAAGACCTACGAGGATATGAAAAAGGACCAACTAGAAATTAAGCATACACTGACTGAAATAAAAAATATTATACAAAGACCTAAAAGCAGTGCAGACAACTGCAAGAACCAAGTCAAAGATCTGAAATACAAAGAAGCAAAATCCACTCAGCCGGAAAAGCAAGGAGCAAAAAGAATCCAAAAAATTGAAGATAGTGTAAGGGGCCTCTGGGACAACCTCAAGCATACCAACATCCGAATTATAGGGGTGCCAGAAAAAGAGAGAGAGCAAGATAATGAAAACCTACTTGAAGAAATAGTGACCGAAAACTTCCCACACCTGGTGAAAGAAATTGACTTAAAAGCCCAAGAAGTGCACAGAACCCCAAAATATAGGAATCTAAAGAGGACCACACCAAGACACATCATAATTAAAATGCCAAGGGCAAAAGATAAAGAGAGAATATTAAAAGCAGCAAGAGAAAAAATAGTTAGTTACCTATAAGGGAGCACCCATACGATTGTCAGCAGATTTCTCAACAGAAATGATGCAGGCCAGATGGGAGTGGCAAGAAATATTCAAAGTGATGAACAGCAAGAATCTACAACCAAGATTACTCTATCCAGCAAAGCTATCATTCAGAATTGAAGGTCAGATAAAGTGCTTCGCAGATAAGAAAAAGCTAAAGGAGTTTACCACCGCCAAACCAATATTATATGAATTGCTAAAAGATATTCTATAAGAAGATAAAGAATAAAAATGTAAAAATATAAATTATGAACAACAAATACACATCTATCAACAAATGAACCTAAAAATCAAGTGAATTAATAATCTGATGAACAGGTTAAACTGGTGAATATAACAGAATCATGGACATAGAGAGGGAATGGACGGACAATTCTTGGGGAGAAAAGGGGTGTGGGAAGTGCAGCAAGAGACTGGACAAAAATCATGCACCTGTAGGAGAGGACAGTGTGGGGGAGGTGAGGGCGGAGGGTGGGATGGGTACAGGGTAGAGAAGAAAAAGGGAAACAATGTAATTAATAAACTGAACAATAAAGATTAAAAAAAAAAGTTGGCCACTTGGCAGAGATTCCAGAGAAAGGTTAATCAATGATCATTCTTGGGTTCGTTTAGATACAAGAAAAGCCATCTTTGGGGAATAGGGCTGCAATTTTCAGCTCCCCAGTCATCCTTCACTATCAAATAAGCAAGGTGTAATCAATTGCTTAGTGTTGAAAAGGTTGAACATTCAAGTGCAATCTATCTCTTTGAACTTTATTACCAATGTTCCTTTTCTCAACCTATCAAGTAACCCAATTTTTCTGACCAGGAAAATTGAATGTAGAATCAATGTACCCCTATTAATCCTCCCACCCATTACCACCATCACCATGACACCATCTGCAAGCAGAGACACACTCAAACTATTTAAAGCCCAATCCTTGCTTAGGAGTTTCGTAGCCTTCTTTGGGATCCATCTCCACTGAAGGCCCTTCTTCGACATGGAAAGAGCAACCAAGACAAGGATACATTCCAGCAGCCAGGCCCTGGGCTATGGAATGTGCCAGACTAGACTGAAAATTCTGTCTGCTTCTGCTAACATCTACTTTCAGTTTATCTTTGGGTCCCAGCTCTCAATTAAAACCTACCTCAAATGGTTGTACAGATTCAAGAAGGTAATATGTGCACATAACCTCATAGCATAGTTCTAGCACTCAATAAATCAACGTAATACTTATTCATTAGTAACATTGCTTATACACAGACAGGAAAGACCACAGAGAAGGAAGATTAATACAACAAAGTCAGTTTAAATATATATCGCTGGTTAAACATAAGACACCTCAATTTGCACTCCATCCCACTAGCGATGGTGCATACTTGTATTCAGATAATCCCATGTGTGGATCCTCATTGACTGGTTCTGTCTCAAAAGGATGGCTCTCTAGGGCCAGCGGCCTTCAAATTCAATGTGGAATGGTTTATTCCCCTGCCCTTTCCCATTTGCTCATATTTGGTGTGATGGTCTCAAGGTGGAGGCATCCTTGGCCTTACTGTGTTATTTGCAAATTCCTCAGACTCTTGTCCAACCACATTCCTGCAGACAGTTTTGACTTAGATCCAAGGGCCCAGGCTAGACAACAGGGAGTGGTACTTCTTGGTGACCTCTGACACATCTTTGTTAGATTTCTCTCTGATACATTGCAGCCCACCTTTGGCAATCATTCACTCCTCAGAGTTCCCTCTTCCTTTCCCCTATAGTGTTTCAGATGGTGTATGGGTGCTGACTTGTGTCCCCACCAAAGTCATATGTTCAACCCTAACCTCCAGTACCTCAAAATATAACTGTATTCATAGATAGGCCCTTTAAAGAGGTAATTAAGTTAAAGTGAGGCTATTAACATAGGCTCTGATCCAATTTATTGGTGTTCATATCCTATCTAATAAAAGAGTAATATGCAAATTGACCATTACTCCAAAACACAAGATGGCCCCATATGGTCAAAGATCCTGCCCCCATGTGGACACAAGATGGCCAGCAGGGGCAGGCAATTGGGAGGGACAAGGCCTGCAAAGTAGGGCAGTTGTGGGTGATCAAGCCAGCAGGGGAGGGCAGTTGGGAGGAACCAGGCCTGCAAAGAAGGGCAGTTGGGGGCAATCAAGCCTGCATGGGAGGGCAGTTAGGGGTGATCAGACCTTCAAGGGAGGGCAGTTAGTGGCAAACAGGCTGGCAGGGGAGCAGTTAGACATCAATCAGACTGGCAGGTGAGTGGTTAAGGGATGATCAGCCTGGCAGGTAGAAGCAGTTAGGGGCAATCAGGAAGGCAGGCAGGTGAACATTTGAAAGCCAGCAGTCCTGGACTGTGAGAGGGATGTCCCAAATTAGAGAGGGTGCAGGCTGGGCTGAGGGACACCACCCCCAATGCACGAATTTCATGCACTGGGCCTCTAGTAAGAAAGTAAAATCACACGAGATGTGAGCATACAGAGAAAGGGTCACGTGAAGACACAAGAAAGAGATGGGCATCTGGAAACCGAGAGAGGCTTCAGGAGAAACCAAACCCTACAGACACCTTGATCTCTGACTTCTAGCCTCTAGAACTGCAAGAAAACAACTTTATGTTGTCTAAGGACATCATTACAGCAGCCCCAACTGAATAATAATCTGTTTCTTAACATCCAGAAACTTCTACAACATCAACTCATGAGTTAAGATAAATCTCCCTGACTTGTTTCTGTGGTGGCTTTGGGAAATTCTGTTTCCAGCTAATTGTTTTTATGGTGTCACTAGACAGTGGCCAGGAGGGAACCACAGCACTTGAGAGCATATTTTTCTCTATTCTGCCATTCTTCCTGTGGCTACTAAAGGTGGGGCTGAAATGGTTATTTCACATTCACATCCCAGCTTCTCTCCGTGGCCAGGATTCTTCCATACATTCATTTCTAGTCATTTCCCTGAACTGCTCCTTTCATGAATAAGCACCACATTCCTCACAAAAAGGAATTCACAGTTTCCAGTCTCAATTCCTACACTTAGTGAAATGTTCCACATGGAGGCACTGTGGGAAGCTCCAAGATGTAGCTGTAACCTTCAAATCCAAACTATATTAGAAGCTCCCTGGATGTGCCAGCGCCCCCCACATACCACATACTGCATGGAACAACCTAGGAGAGAACTTGCATAGACTACAGTGAGAATATATTGTACAGTGTGCAAACCACACAGGTTTACAAAGTGGTCCTGGTAGAAACCATGTCTCATGCAGTTCATCTCCCTGTCTCTCTCTCTCTCCCTTCCAATCTAAAAAACCAATGAGAAAAATATCCTCAGGTAAAGATTAACAACAATAAAAATGTAATGGGAAAAAAGGAGAGCTATTGAGAATGAGACAATGTACCTGACATTCTGATCCTGATGCTTGGCACAATAGAACACTCAGTGAGTGTTGGTTTCCTTTTCCCATAGGTGGCAAAGTGTGTTTCGAGGCTCTGCAAAGCCAATCAAACCATCATAGGGGAAAGGGCTAGATGTGATGTCCCCAAGAGAAGTTCTGTTGAGCGATTGTGGCAATCCATACCCTAACCCAACTCCAAACCCCAAATGGGGTTCAAAGTGTGAGAAAGCCTAAGGGAAACTATAGGAGCAGCAGGCCTTTCATGAATGTGGATCCTCAGAGAAGGGCAATGCTTGCACCCTGTGGCCTGACCAATGCCCACTCTGATGGGGACAGTGATTGACTCTCCCGGGTGAGGATGAAGCTCTGACCAGATTGCTCTATAAAAAACCTCTAACTTGGAGTTAAGTACCTTTCAGAAATTCAGCTTTGATGCACAGCATATTCCAAGATGGTGACTGTGGTCAGACCTATCTGCCTCCTGACCTCAGGAGCAACGATGAGGCCTAATGTTCACTCCCCAGAAATGGAGGAGGATGTAAAATGGAAACAGAATGGTTGGCTTTTCCTTTTTAGTGAGAAAGGAGGATGGCCAGGCACTTCTCTCAGGAGACATGTCCAAGGCCTCAAGGCAGGTGTCAACCCCATCCTCAGAACTACAAGTCACTCACCATAGTCAGTGGGGCAGCTAGAGAGGCTGATTGATGCCCATGTTTCTACACATTCCACCCACAGCCTGTTCGCTTGAAAAGTGGTCTTTATGGAGAAAGAGACAACTCTTACCTTTAGGAATGAAGATGGAAAGCTGGAGTCCAAGGGTCTTTCCAATGACTATCTCAGCAAGAACCCCTGAACCCAAATTGAATTCCCTGGGAGAAGTGACTTGTGAGATGGAATGAGAATGGACTTTGGGGTCTGACAGGAATCGGTCTGAATCCCACCTCCACATCTTAGGAGCTATGACTTTCCTTGCAGGGCTTCTGCCATGATTGAAGAAGATAATCTATGTGCATGTGTAGGGTATACAATAAGTGCTTAATATGTGGACATAGTTTGCTTTGATTCATATCATTGCAAACCCTGAACACACCTGGCTGTCTCAGCTGCTTTTGCCTTGGATGAACAGCCATCTCCACTGGTTGACATCCTATCCATCTTTTTCATCCTAGATTAACTGATACCTCTTCCAGGAAGCAGTCTCTGATTTCCAAGTCAAATAAGCCATCACACAGGGAAATGAGGCCATGTTCTTCCCCTACCCAAAGCCACTGGGTGGTTCTCCATTGCCTAGAGCCGTGGTTGGCAAACTGTGGCTCGCAAGCTACATGTGGCTCCTTGGCACCTTGAGTGTGGCTTTTCCACAAAATACCACAGCCTGGGCGAGTCTATTTTGAAGAAGTGGCATTAGAAGAAGTTTAAGTTTAAAAAATTTGGCTCTCAAAATAAATTTAAATTGTTGTACTGTTGATATTTGGTTCTGTTGACTAGAGTTTGCTGACCACTGGCCTAGAGAACAAGACCCAATCTCTTTAGGAAGAACAACAAGGCCCTTCATGATTTAACCTTTGTCCCCAATTCTTCTCAAACTCTGCCTTGAATTTACATTCCAACCTTATGCTTCTTCTGTGGTTTCCTGAATACAGCACACTCATATTTTCCTACTGCTGGGGGCTGCACCATCAAAAGCAGGTGCTGAATCAACTTGCACTTGGATTTCTGGGATGTGAGGCATGCAAAACCTGGGCACAGTTGTAAAAGGGCTCTTTGAAAAGTCCTTCCCTTAGAGCACAAGGAGATTCATGGGTAAAGGCCCTTGCATCTGCATTTTGCAAATAGAGTACCCCCTGCATTTATCTGAAGCCACCCTCTGATGACTATGGAAGATGTGCTGGTATCCCCACTCCCCCATCGCTTCTTGGCCTTTTGGCTAAGATCAAGTATATCCCCACTCCCCCAATCAACCTGTGCTGCCTGCCTGTCTGCAGCTTGGGTTCAGTAGAGGAGGCATTCCTCCCATGGGCGGATTGAAAATCCAGGGCTCTGCCAATGCTCTGTCCTGTGTTCCAGATGAGAGTGTGGCCCCTCAGCAGAAACAGACTTATTCCAACCCTGCCTTATCACTTACCAGTTATGGGACCTTAGAAATGTCTCTGAACCCCCATTTCTTCATCTGGGGTGGGGGGAGTGGTAATAATACCCCAAAATGTTATGGGAAGGAAGCATCTGGTATATAGTAGAGGGTCAATAAATGTCTACTATTATTAGAATTTCTGGAAGCAGCTGGCAATGGTTCCTCAGAAATATCACTCGACCACCACAAGCATTTGGGCTGGGTTGTATGCACTGAAGATATTGATCCAACCCCCTTGGATATAGCCACAGCTCAACATTAAAAGGCCAAGGTCATGTCCTCCATCCTCATCCTTCCCTTCCATAGGTCTCCCTGTGGAAATTAGTTTACAGAGTCTGGCAAGTCACTTCTCTAGAGGGAAGTATCTCTGTGCTCTAGGGAACACATTTAAGAATTAGACCTCTGCAACTTTGACTCTTTAGGACTTTAATGTATGATATGGGTTATGGTGTGGAAAAACCCAAGAACCTGGAGGCAGAGGACCTGGGTCTGGCCCTCTCTGAACCTCATAGTACATAGGTGTCTACTTCTGTAGTACATAGGTGTCTACTTCACAAGTAAGACAATTAGAGAAATAGTATTTTGTAAACTACAAAGTCTGGCTTAGGTCTAAGTTTCTTGGGTTTGCTTCTTTTTCTCTAGGTTTCTTTTACTATAGGTCAAAAATAGCCACAATTCCAAAATGCAAAACCATCTGAAAGACAGTATTTTGGTAACTTGTTTGGCTGCAATACTTGGCCTGAATGAATTGAGTGAATCCATTTCAAGACTTTATTTATCTCACTTATAGTGAATATTCAGGTTTTACTGCAGAAATAATAATGTGTTTGGTTTGAGAATACTGTTCGAGTTACCTCTGGGGGTGAAAAGTAATGCACATGATATTCTGAAACCCATCAGGCTCCAAGATTTATATTCGAGGTATAGATCCTAAGTTATAGGATCTATAACTTACATGGTGGGGTCAGGGAGCCTGGGTCCTAACCTCTGGCTTGAAATGAACCAGCCCTGTGTCTGAGGCATCAATATACCATCTGTAGACCACAGAGGCATGCTCTAAGGAGCTGGCCTGCAGTGTAACGTGGAGATCAAGCAGATACATGTTTTAATCCTACTTCTGCCACTTGGACAAGTTATTTAAAATGTTCTGAGCCCTTATTTCCTCATCTATAAAATCTATCTCAAATATTTTAATGAGAATTAAAAAACAAAATGTATGCAAAATATTGAGCACAGTCCAGGTACAAAGTAAATGATAAGTGAATGGTAGCTGTTTCTATTACCGACCATGTGGATACTCTGGGCCTCCGAACTGAACTATATGAATGTATACAATGAACAGCTCCTGCTTCCAGTGATTATGGATTACCGCCCAGAACAGAATGACTGAGGAAACATGCAGCTGACAGATAAGCTCATCACAATTCAATTTTCAAATGAATGACTTTTTCTAGCTTTGAAAAGCTATTCACAAGATGCTTAAAAAAAAAAAAAAAAAAAAGAAGAAAGAAAGAAACAACACAAAAAAACAACCAACCAAGCTTTAAATATGGCCAGTCATTTTCTGACAGCGGAAAAGGAAGTCAGGAAAAATGGAAAGAAATAATTATTATTTTAGTCCTTGACTTTCAGTAGAGAACATTTTACTCCCCTGGTATGAGTTTTACCAAATTACCATCTCTGGCATCTGAAGGGAAACTGCCCAGAGGCAAGCAGCAAGAGGCCAGAGGAGGTGTTAGGAAACCAGGCCCAGTATTTAGTAAAACAAGGAGTCACCTGACCAGCTGCATCAGTGTGACTTAGATGACATTAAAATGAAGATTCCCCCAGACGCAAATGAATGAAATTGTGGGTTTGAGACTGAAAACGTGCACCTTTAACAAGTACCTGATGCATTCAACACTTTGAAAACCACTCATTTTGGGCCATGATATAATCATACAATAAATGCCATGTATTATTCATGTGTCATCTCACTAGGATGTCTCCAGAAGAAACTCCTGGTCTAGAAGGAGCAAAAGACAAAAAACCATCCTAGGAACTGCAAAGCCAAATAATAGAAGTGAAAGTATAGTGGTGCCCCAAGGTGGAGAGGAGGATTGCTAGTTGGCTTGGGATCAGAGAGGGACAGTTGTCGAGGTCTCCCTCAAGGGGAAGCTTCACCTGCACATTTTCCATTGTTGATGCCCACCTCACCCTAGACGTTATCAGCAATGGACGGCTATTTTCATCTTCAGCTGCCTGGTTTATCCGTCCTCAGTTTCACAGGGCCTTACCAGATGTTCACAACATGCCAGGGAAACACCAGAAGGTTCCAAATCCTTGCACTTCATCACAGTTGTTTTAGGGTTAGCAGTGGAACATACAACTTCAAAGACGTGTTTGATCTAGGATATCTTTTGATAGCTTAACTTTCATCAAAGTTGTGTCTAATGGACAGAAAGTTCAACACTTAACACAAAATGGAATGTTTTCACTTTCCCAGTATTCCTCAGCTCAAAAACTTAACAGGTTCCACTTCTTTCAACTATTGAATCACCAAATGCAAAACAGGAGAAAGATCCCCCAAAACTACGATCTTTACTGCAACCATTTATGAAGCACCTCCCACATTCCCAGCACTTTTTATATTCACCAGGTATTATAAATATATCATCTCAATCTTAAAATTCCATAGAGATAGTACTGTCTCAATTTTATAAATGGGGACAGCCTGAGAAAAACTGGTCCTCATGTGTATGCTCCCACAGCTAGAAATTGATTGATTTAGAACTGTTGGATTCCCAATGACAAATACTATTAACACAGTTTCAAAAAGCAAAGGACTTCCTATATGACCTACTACCAGGTCTATCAGCAGCAGCTATCCCCTTTAGCTCAGAGGCTGAAGGCTTAAAAAGAGCAGTGACAATGAATGAGTAGTTTAATTATATAATGTATATTAAATGAGTTTGCAATTCTCTTATCAGGCCTTCAAAGTTCAAAATTGATACTGATGATAAAAAAGAACAAAGAGGGATAATCTGTAATATGGACTTGTGATAAATAGAAAGGACACAACAATGAAGTAAATGTAACCTTTGCTTCAGTGATGAGCTATCACATAAGAGATGTGAAACAATGTGCTAATGGTATCAGCAAGGAGTCAGGGGGTCATGGAGAATTTAACCTGAAGTGATGTTTTGCTATATTTCTTTTACATTTTTCCTGAAATTGAATGTTTTTATTTAAAAGGTTACTTACATTTAATCTTCCTGCAGAGTAGGAATATGTCAAAATAACTTTATTGCTCAATATGTTGAATTATATAAGAATAAACTAGAACATAATCCTATATAATAAAGAGGAATATGCTAATTATCCAACCGAGTCATAATGGGATCGGGATCATGGATCTGCAGAAGGGTGGGACACGAACTATAAATGGGCAGGGAAGAGCTACAGGAGGGAGCAGGGCGGCAAGCTATTGGGGGTGGGGAAGGCAGAGGAGGGTGGGGGGAGCTACAGGAGAGTGAGGCAGTAGGCAGAGAGCTACAGGAGGGCAGCAGTGAGCTACTGGCTCATGGATTCATGTGCAGGGCTACCTGTACATTACGAAGCCTTTGCACCATTGTGAGCCACGTGAGTCGCTCAGAATCACAGAATTCTGGAGTTTGCAGAATCCCCAAAGATTGCCCGTCTCTCTGGTATTAGAAGATCCTCAAGAGAGAGGATTGAATCTCCTGATTCTGTTGATCCATCTCCCTCATAATTTGGTTCATTACTGGACACCAAAGACAATGGTAGGAGTGGCTGCAGAAAATATTCTTTTTCTGAAATGCATTTATAATTTCTAAATTTTGCAGGAACAAAGGAAAAGGACAAATTTTTAAATTAGTTAAACTATTTATTAGCAGTTTGAGTGGGAAGAATATTGCAGGAAGATATAATTATAAAACCTGAATATAGCTGGCATCCAGCCTAGAGTTTTCAGCTTGTTTATAAAACATCAGATGGTATGCAAAGGGTAATGTGTTAATAGCAGATAGCCAAAACACTGGCTGCATTTTCTAGGAAAGACTAAATAATTTTACTAAGCTTTTGACAGAGCTGTTCTGTAACATATCATTTCTCTTGAAATCTTCTTAGAAAAAGAAATGACTTGAACTAAATGAGGAAAGTTTAGAACTTTCATTTTCTACACAAGGAAATATAAATATGAAAAGCATAGTACCAAACACCAGAATGTTCATATTGTAAATGCAAAACCCCTAAGTTATCTACCCCCTCTCCATAATGTAATCCTATAAAATTTGAAGTCCATACAGCCTAAGCCCTGAAGATTAGAGAGGAAGACAAAGCAGTTTCCACAGTGAGAGCAACAACAACAAAAAAGTGCGGGAGGAAAATGAGAAATAAAAACCAGATTCCTGAGGTATTGCTTTGCAACGCAATAACTGTGTCCATAAAAATGATGCTTTGCCAAAACCGGCTTGGCTCAGTGAATAGAGCACCACCGGCCTGCGGACTGAAAGGTCCCAGGTTCAATTCCAGTCAAGGGCATGTACCTTGGTTGCGGGCACATCCTCAGTGAGGGGTGTGCAGGAGGCAGCTGATCGATGTTTCTGGCTTTCTATCCCTTTCCCTTCCTCTCTGTAAAAAACCAATAAAATATATTTTAAAAATGATGCTTACCTCTAGAAACAAGAAAAATCTCTATTAACTATCTAATCCTACAATTAAAAGAATTAGAAAGAGAAAAACAAGAAAAGTCCAGAGTAATGAGATCAAGACCAAAAAGATCAATAAAACCAAATGCTGGTACTTTGAAAAGATAAACAAGATTGATGAACCTCTAGCCAGACTCATCAAGAAACAGAGGACCTAAATAAATAAAATCAGAACCAAAAGAGGTGAAGTAACAGCTGACACTACAGAAATACAAAGGATTTTAAGAAAATACTACATACAACTATACGCCAACAAATTGGACAAATTCCTAGAAACATACAATCTTCCAAAACTGACTCAGGAAGAATCAGAAAATCTGAAT
Source organism: Antrozous pallidus (assembly GCA_027563665.1). Taxonomy (NCBI): domain Eukaryota; kingdom Metazoa; phylum Chordata; class Mammalia; order Chiroptera; family Vespertilionidae; genus Antrozous; species Antrozous pallidus. The sequence goes on from CM050510.1 coordinate 48,539,990, forward strand.
AGACTAAAAACAACTAATTAAATTGAAGCAGTAATAGAGAAAAGGAGCAAAGGAGCATTTGCTGCATTATTTTATAGAGGCCTAGATATCACTACTGTAAATGCCCATCAGTGTAATTTATGCCAGTCTTTCTAAAGGTTTTTTTGACATCCCTTTAAAGAGAAATTATCTTCATATGGAATCATTCTTCTCTCATAATCTGTAATTATGGGTGGGTTTCAGTGAGGTGATAAATAGTTCTATTTTACTGTCTCAGCCACATTGATACAACCCTCCAACAAATCTGCATCTATTAATCCTCCTTCCTTTAGCAACACAGAAACCAGGGCCTTCTGAGATTAGGAAGAAAATCAGATTTCAAAGTCAAAACCACATTCCAAATTTCTTAAAAGATTTTTCTTGTTCAATTATTTTGTAGAAACATTGGTCACCATTTAACATACAGTGGCAACAAAATGCACCCAATTTACATGCATCAAGAAGTCAATAACTCATAATACATGGATAACATAAATTTCAAACAGACAGTGCTAAAAAGTAGCGCATGTTGTATCTATCCACAGCTATGGTGCTCCCAATAAGAAAATAACTAATGTGAGAAAGAAGAATTTCAGTTTCAACCTGAAATAAGGTTCTTTGTAAGAAGTAACATAAAATAATGGTTACATAAAGTAATTATTTTAAAGGGAACCATTTCTCAGAAATCACTTTGTGCAGAACACAAAGATCTTGGGAAAATGTGTATTTAGGTTAAGGACAAAATGGTGCCATTTTTTCAAAAGTAATTAATTACCTGAATGATGCAAATTTTTATTGTGTCCATAAATTAAAATGTGTTTCAATATGAAGATTTTATGGCACATATTGTGACACCTTAAATAAATTTGCAGATGTTCAGCTACACTGAAAGATTCTGTAGGAATGGGTTATTGTCAACTGGAAGAAAAACACACAACAGTAATCAAAAGCCCTTTCTAAACTCACAGGCAGTTTCTGGATATGGGATTTAATTAATAAAGAAAAATGTAAGCACCACAATAATATGCTTTTTTAGAAAACAGAAAGGACTGGCAATATACAATTTAGGGACAAAAGCACATAAATATTTACCAAAAATTTTTTTTAATAAGCACTCTAATCCTCTCAACTGAAGTAATAAAAAACATGTTTTTGTGTGTGTATGGTACTATGTGAAAGATACAAACCACAATTCCGTTTAAGATATCAAGCTCTATCCTAATTTGATCAAATGAGACTGTCATACTATTTGTACACAATAAGAATGGTCTATGTTTATCTTTTCATTGTTTGATTTATGTTTTTCCTTCTAAAATCTATGATTAAAGGATAGCACTAAATAATTTTGAAGTGCACTGAAGCAAAATTATGGTAAATTGCCTTATGGGGAAAATCAGTTCCTTTGTTAAAAAAAGTTCAAAGCATGTATTTGTAAATAAACTTTTAAAATAAGTTATAGCTGTAAATGCAGCCATCTTATAAGTTTCCCTTCTTTTGCACCTATTTACCAACTTCAATAATTTCAGCGGCCCAAATATTCATTTTAATTTCAGTTTTTCTCCTCCATGATGTGTGTTTTTTTTAAGCATGTGTACCAGGCCACATGCTAAAAAACTTTAAGGGTTCATAAAACTAAAACATATGATTCCTACACGGTTATACTTAAATCAGATATCAAGATTGAAATAAATAACTTCAACCTTGAATCTGATTGAAATAACACAAAAGAAGAGAAAAAGACCAAAAAGAAAAATATTTTTGCCTGAGCAGTGTAGCGCAATGGCTGAGCATCGACCTGTAAAGCAGGAGGTCATGATTTGATTCCCAGGGCTTCACTTGATCCCCAGTAGGGGGGCATTCAGGAGGCAGCGATCAAAGATTCTCTCTCAATATTGATGTTTCTATCTCTCTCTCCCTTCCCTTTCCTCTCTGAAATAAATTTAAATATATATATATATATATATATATATATATATATATATTTTTTACCTCAAAAGAAGTTATGCAGAAGTAAAATTCATTAAATAAGATATAACATAAGGATTATGAATAGGAAGTACTCAACTCATTTAATTCAAATGAAAAGACATTTTGGAGGGAGCAAATCTTTCCTGTACAATATAATTTGTATCTCATTAACCTTACTAACATTCTTTCAACTTCACCACTTATACCACCAACTTTCTGGACAGTTCCCATTTCTATTTCTCTTTAAAAATTTGTTTAGCCTCTTAATTTTCAAGGGTCATATCAAACCCCTTAGTTCATTCTAATTCCATAATCACCATTGAAAAGAACCCACAATAATAACTTTCTTCCTCTCATGAGTCAAAAACCACCATTAATGATACAAAATTGAGAAATTAAAAGTAAAACAATCCATTCAAAAAGATATTCTTAAGATATATGGTTTTATGTAGTACGAAGACCACATAATTGCTCATTCTGATTTATCTCTGGCACTTGAGACAAGAAACTAGAATAAATAAAGAAACTTAAAATACTTAAAGTCTGCATCTATTTTGAATAAATGTGGGAGTAAATAAAGGTGACTGAAATTATATGATTATGAATGTTTACTGGGAAACAGTACAAAATTGATGTTGCCAGAAAGTGGGTAAAAAATCTTCAACTGACAATAAACATCTTATGTAATTTGGAAAAATCTTAAGGTTGAATTGTAACTATAGGGGACATAATAACAGAAAATGTTTTCATGCATATACACACTACATAACAAATAAGCAAACCCCAAGTCAGGACAATACATCAATGACTGATAAATGATATTTGGATATATAAAGAAAGAGTGGGAAGAGATAAAATGTTGACTGCTATTAATGAAAAAGCATTTCAACAGTTTACACGAAATGATACTAAACAGTTTTTTTAAAAAGATGTTCTAAGAAAACCAAGCCACAATAAGTTAGTGTTTTCCATAATACATGCTGAGTTATTTGATCCCATATCTATACACTGTTACTGTCTAATTCCTAAATGTTGTGACAGCATATTGAGGTACATTAGTTTACATCTTTTTATAGGTACTCTATAAGGGTTAATTTTTCTTCTCCAGTTTTTCATCTTCTTCACCTACTCCTAAGAAAATCAAAGGAAACATTCCTAGAATGCAGCCAATGGTCACCCCAACAGCTTTGCCCTAAGGAAACAAAACAAAACATTTTGAAAGTTATTTTATCGCTGTAAGAGGAAGCCTTGCTTAAGTATCTCTGATAAATAATTACTATGTACTATAAAATTCAACTGTGACTGCATGTCTTTTGATCATAATAACTTAAATATAAAAATAGGCTACAAAAATATTCTAGAACAAATGATATTTAAGTTCAAAGCAATCAGAAAATTTTTCTTTTATCGAGTTGCCATAAAAATAACATCAAAGAAATATTTAAGTAGAAAACACTCATTAAATATTGTATATAGTATATTTTAATGTCAGAAGACAAGAAAAATCCTCTCCTAGATTCTTATTTTGACCTTAGATAATGTTTGTATTTGTTTATATATATTTACAGAGAGTATATTAGATTCCTGACTTCCCTATATACATGAAATGACCATTGCTAACACTTCCCAACCAAAATGTTAGAATGCCTGTTACTGTCATCCATGAAAATCAAGGCTTTCTCCACCTTCACTTTAGGAATACCAGTCAATGAGTTCCAACACAATTTTCTCAATGGGGCATAAAATCAATAGGGCAAAGAAGGAGGAAAGAAATGGGATAGCCTTCCTTTTCTGGCTCCCTGATGCAGGCCTTGAAATATATATATATATATATATATATATATATTTAATCCTCAACCAAGGACATTTTTTTCTCTCCCATTAATTTTTAGAGAGAATGGAAGAAAGTGCGAGAGACAAACACACAGAAATTTTGATGCAAGAGAGAAACCACTGGTTGCCTCCCGCATGGGGGTCGAGCCTGCAACCAAGGTACTTGCCCTTTACCCAAATCAAACCTGTGACCCTTCAGTCCACAGGTCAATGCTATAATCACAGAGCCAAACCAGCTAGAGCCAACCAGCTAGGGCCATATTTTTCCATCATAAGAATAGTCACTTATATATATATGTGTTACTAGAGGCCCAATGCATGGATTTGTGCACCAGTGGGGTCCCTCAGGCCAAAACCAGATCTCTGACATCCCCCAAGGGATCCCAGAGAGGGCACAAGCCAGGCTGAGGGACCCCATTGGTACACAATTGGGACCAGGGTGAATTGATGGGTGGATGATTACCCCCACCATTTCTAATTCAAACCTCTCCAACTCTTGACCTTTAATCCAAATGCCTACTTGGTATCACCACTAACATCTCAAATTCAACGTATCCAAAATAGAACTTATTCTCTTCCCTTACAAAAATTATTCTTCCTCCTCCTCTTAACTGGTAACATTGTGATCCACCCAGTTCCCTTCCTATTTAAAATAGCACCCCATCACCTAGGGATGAGGTTCAAGCTCCTGGGCACAGTTTATATATCGACAGAAAAATGCCTTTCTGTCTATTCTCATATCTCCAATGTTGTTTTCCATTATTGCTTCGATGTACAACTACTACATAGCATATCCCAGCAATTACTAATCTCTTGCATTTTTTTAACCACCCTGTTTTTATCCTGCTTTTCTACTTGTTAGTCCATATACTTGGAATTCTCTTGTTCACTTAGTAAATGTCTCACCAACAATTTTTTAAAATCAGCTTAGATCTAATAATCACCAAGAAATATCCCCATGAAAAGAAACTTCTCCCCACAAAGTAGTAATTCTTGTACTTGTGTTAGTGCTATATCTAGTTTATAATTCCATTACTACATATGTCATACTAAATTATAATTTGTTTAAATGTCTAGTTCTCTACCTAAACAATCCTCAAAAGAACTATATTCATTTTATGTCTAGCACATAACTGATACTAAGATTAACTGAATCATATGAAGAATTTTTTAAAATTAAGTACACCTACAAAATATGAAATCAATAAAAAAATTATTCTGCCTCTGTAAACTGCCAAGCCTTGGACAATTTGTGTTAAAAATTCCACTCAAATCAATTTTAGTCTCAAATTTCTGAAATTGCTCTGGCTATCCAAATTCATTTTCATTAGCCATGTAAAATACTTACCAAATGTGTACTAACACGCGTTTGCCACATGTCAACTTGCTTTGGTGTGAGATCAGGAATTGACAGGCCTAACCTGGCAGCCAAAGCTTCAACATAGCCTGCAAGTCTTTAAAAAAATACACAAGGACAGAATATAAGTTGTTAAAGTTCTTAGGTAGTAAAAACTAAATTGATACAAAGGGAAGCAAAATAGTTTTTTACCTATTACTAATTGGCACTCTAGTAATGGTGTAAACATTTTCATAAACTTTTTTGTGTATGAATTTTTATTGTGTATAATTATATCCAGTTTAAAACTATTTTCATATTACTATATTTAATACATAGGTAAATTAATTGACTTAGCGAACTTATTCTCTACCATTACTTTTAAAAGGTATAGAAATGTTTTACGATAATTTCAATTTATGCACTTAATCTACATTCCAAGTAAAGCACTTTAACATATGCTATAAATTAATAACTATCATCAGAAAGCAAAATTTCCAACTTCATCAGATAGATATAATAAGAAAACCAGCCTAGAATTTTTATAACAATTGCAAGTATTTATCAATTCTAATTTACCTTCACTTATTGGATACTATCTTACTTTATGAACTGTAAGGAAAAAAATGCCAATTAAACTATTTGCATACCATTGATTATGAGATGGATCCCAATGTTAGATATGGTAAATCTAAAAAAAACTGTTCATCTAGGAATGGATAAAATGTGGTGTTTGTTATTTAATAATATTTTTTAAAAGGCAAAGAAGAAACAGTTGTTAAATATAAAGTCTCCCAACAAAATCTTTACCTCTAACAAGAAATAATTGTTTTATGATGCAATCTAAAACAAAATAGCCTTACAATCTATTAGATCATTTAGTTCTATTAATTATAGAACGCTATCACAGCAGCTATAATACCATTACTAACTTTAGTATTGGAAACTGGGAAATGTAATGTTTTAAGGATGATATCATTATGGATTTGTGACAGAAATTCTAGGAATGTAAAATTTTTGCCTTGGCCCCAAAGCAAAGAAACTCTGTTTTTAACCATATCTTTGGCCCCAACTCCAGTGCAAAAGTGGGGTCAGACCAATTATAAAGCTGCCTTTGCCTAGACCAGTGGTTGGCAAACTGCGGCTCGTGAACTATATGCGGCTCTTTGGTCCCTTGAGTGTGGCTCTTCCACAAAATACCACCTGTGGGCATGCATGTATAGTGCGATTAAAACTTTGGCCCAAGCGCAGAAGTCAGTTTTTGGCTCGCAAAAGAAATTTCAATTGTACCGTTGTACTGTTGATATTTGGCTCTGTTGACTAATGAGTTTGCAGACCACTGGCCTAGATTATAGGGCTAAGTAGACTTCTATTAGCCCCAAATCCAAAACTTACCACTCCAATGAACCAAGAAAGGAAGAGACAAAACCAAAGACTGAGTACAAGAGTATGTTTATCACTATAATTAATGCCATCTTAGTCTAATTTATACTTCCCACGCTTCCCCAAGCTCAGGAAGCAGCCCAGCCCATTTACCACTTGGAAGTGAGAGTGTAAAAGTAGAAAGAGAGAAAACTGGTCTTTTCTAAGTAGACAGCTTCAGTTTGTTTCATCATTCCTGCCACACAGAGTAAAGAAAGCAAACACATGGATGCCTTAGCCATTATTTCTTTAGAAAGTTCCTTTCTCTAGAAAAACCATGCTCAGTCAGTAGCCTCACCTTTAATTCACATCTCTTATTTGGGGACTTAGTGGGAGGAGGCTGGGGTGGAATAATGATGGGAGTTCTTACTTTTAATCTTGTCTCAGCCTTGGAAATGTCTATAAAATACATACATATAAATAATGAACTCTGCTTACATTATGATAGCTTTAGGAAAATTTTTGTGTATGTCAGAATTTCTTGAGAAGATTATTAAACACAAATGTCAAGGCCCCATCCCAAGAAATACTCATTACGTATGCCTGGGGTGTGGCCCAGGCATCAATAGTTGATGCGCACCAAAGATTTAGTAATAGCAATTTAGAAATTTTAAAATTTAGCTCTAAAACACAAACACAAATGAATGTCTTTTTTTTTTTTAGCCTTCTCAATTACAGGATAATGGAGAAGAGAAAGAGAGCAAGTAAGTAAAGATATGTACAAATGAATAAATATATGGACCTACCCAAGACCAGCTAAATCTGACACAAGATTTCCCAAAGCAGCAGCTAAAAAAAGTAAAAAATAGACAAGTAAATTGTCACATGGAAGTCATAAAGAACATTATAATACATCACTAATTAATAAAGCACTGGTCTAGAAGCATTACCACATTTCTCAAACTGAAACAACTATATCCAAAGTAACTCACTGCATAGCTCTGAATTTCAAGATTTCATAATGGAGCACAATTCTCCTGAGATTATAGTATTCTACCTTCATCAAAGAGCAAGGTTTTTTTTCTCTTGTGGCAGCCAGTTTCCATTTTGGGTACAATATTAAAACGTGTTGCAATATTGTGTAGTTGTAACTTTCAGATAATGTTTGATAAAGGGAATTTGGATAGTTGGGGGAAAGTAAAGCCCCATGTACAACTCTGGAATTCCAGGAAATCAAGGAGAAGAAATGTCTCTTACATTAATTCATCTACTTATGTGCTCTATACAACACACAGAAAACAGAACTATCCCCAGATTTCACCATCATGAAGAATAGAGTTAATTACGGGAAAAGCAGAAGATAGAACCAAATTAAATTTTACATCTTGTATTTCCTTTTTTTATTTTTCTACCCAACTTGAAAATAAATAATTCATAGAGAAAAGGGGTAGAAAGGTTTCAGAGTAACCAGTAATTAAGAGAAAGACTTTTTATTGACATAGTCAATGTAGTAGATTATTGTTAACCATTAACTAACATACTGTATCTAAAATTTCTCAGAAAAAGTAATATTATGTACACAAAATTAAGAATTAAAGGAATAGGATTTAGGAGATAAACTAGTAGACATTTCATTGAGTAAATAAATGCATTCAAATAAATGATCCTCTTCTGTACTTAACCTACTGAAATGTTTTTTAAATATACAGATAATAGAATATTATTATTATTAAATACCTGCCATAGTTGAAATTCCCAAAATAATTCCAATAGACATCTCAATATGGGTTCCCTGAAAAATGATTACAAAAAAATTAATCTTAAAATATTAAAGCTCTAGTGACTATAAAAGAATAGCAAAGCATTAATACAAACAGATAAAGTAGTCAAACATGTTATTGCAGCAAAATTATAAAAATATGCAAAAATATGCACATATAATGCAGTAATTCACTTAATTACTAAGGATATGCAATATGCAGGAATAATATTAATATTTCTTCATAAAATTAGGTTTTCAGAAAAATAAAAAAATACCAATACAGATACAATACAATTCATCATTAAGAACCTAAGATTTATATTTCCTTATCACAGAGAAAGTTGCTTTAAAGCTTTTTGAGAACAAAGTCAACAAACTCACCTAAATTTTAAATTCTGAATGTTACATCTATACTATTGTTATTTATTCTATAAAAAAATTATTTTTATATATATTTTATTGGTTTATTACAGAGAGGAAGGGAGAGGGATAGAAAGTCAGAAACATCGATGAGAGAGAAACATGATCAGCTGCCTCCTGCACACCCCCCCCACCCTGGGGATTTGCCCACAACCAAGGTACATGCCCTTGACCAGAATCAAACCTGGGACCTTTCAGTCCGCAGGCTGATGCTCTATCCACTGAGCCAAACCGGTTTCCGCATTCTATAAAAAATTTAAAAGCAAGACTAAACCAGTTTCTAGAAACCCAAAATATCATAAACTTCAAAAATTTCCCTTATAACACTTAGTTCTTTAGCCATTAAGTACTGGGACTATCTGATTCATTTATAAGTAACAACAACATTTGATACAATACAGCTAAAGCAAAAATGAGGCTTTATTGTATTTCCACTGCATTTATTTATTGAGAGAGTTTAAGACTTTCTACACATCTCTCTCACTCCTTTGCAGAAAAGAGGATTTCATATTTTTATTTCTACTTTAAAGAGAAAGAACTGAAATAAAGAAGATGAAACTATTCTAATGGGTTATTAAATAGACTAAATTAGAAATCCTAGACCCTGTGATGCTAGCTCAGTTCCAGTCCTTGAGCAATGCTGCCATAAATGCACATACTTTCCAAAAGCCCTCTTGAATACTAATGCTTGAACATTAAAAAAATCTTCATGATGTTTGTGGAGAAAAAGAGAATGCCCTACATGGCATGTGGAAATATTGCATTAATCTATTATTTCTAAAACTGAAGAGAAGCTGAGTTAAAGTTCCCTCAATTTTCTTTCCCCTGAGGCCTTTCGGTCCCACCTCTGTAATATCAGTTCTTACGGATTATGGCCCCAACAGCTAAAAAGTCTCCCAGGCACTTAAAATTACAAGGTTGTAAAGGTATCCAAAGTAAGAGATTTCCGAAGAAGGAAAAATAAGAACAGGCACAAAGAAAAAAGATGTGTGTCTTTATTTATGGACACAAACAACACCAACACTGGGGCTTTGATATAGAAGAGAAGCCCCTGACAGTTTCGGAGTATGAAAAATAAATACCGCATCGTTAACAGCAATGACCCAAGAAGAATCTGTTTGCAAGACATGTATTTAATAAGTACTTAAGTGTTTAATTATTTGATTAAATTTAAGGAACCTGAAGATCCTTCTAACAGCATAAAAAGCCTCATACAAAGTCAGTCAGTTTGAAGGCAATAGACTATCTATGCCTTTACTTTTTTTCCATAGTTACATCAAAATTTTATGTTAACAGGTGAGTTGGAAATCATTAACAAATTTAATACTAGTTGTCTTAAAGGTTATACTTGGTTCATCACCTGAATATAATTAATCTACTCTAGAATTCTAATAAATGTTATACTAGTTAAATTGTATGAAAAATAATTCCCAAACCCACTAGGTTACAAAAGTTTATTCCCAATAACATAAAAATAGGATAAAGAGCTATAAAACCAAAAGCTTAGTATGATTAGCAGTCAACAATAACGGTCAAATCTATTACAAGTTATATACGAAGTTATATAATTTTTATTAATACAAGTAGGGCAGCAGCAGCCCAGAGAATATACCTAGAACAGTGATCGGCAAATTCACTAGTTAACAGAGCGGCAAACCGCGGCTCAGCAAGCCGCAGTTTGACAACCTCTGACATAGAAGAAAAAAATCAAATGTCTATGGCATGATAGAAAAGCAGGATAAAGATCTGCTCATCTTAATATCTTAAAACAGACACAGCTGTCCCACAATGTTAGAAGGCAATCAGTGTTTTTTAAAAAAGGTAAAAAAAAAAATTCTTATGGAGGTAGGGTGGGAGCCAGGTGGAGGGGGACAGTGAGGAAAATGGGGGACATCTGTAGTTACTCTCAACAATGAAGATACATCAAAAAAATTCTTACTATGCCAAAACTGGTTTGGCTTGTGGATTGAGCGTCAGACTGCGGACTGAAATGTCCCAGGTTCGATTCCGGTCAAGGGCATGTATCTTGGCTGCAGGCACATTCCCAGTAGGGGGTGTGCAAGAGGCATCTGATTGATGTTTCTAACTTTCTATCCCTCTCTCTTCCTCTCTGTAAAAAGCAATAAAATATATTTTTTAAAAAATTCTTATTATAATAATGATCACCGTTTCCCTTTGCATAGATTCTGTAGTTACATTATTTTAATCTCAGCAGTGTATTACAAAGCCTCTTTAGAAAACTTCACTGTCCCTGAATTAGTTTGCAATTATCACAGGAAACTATTTTTTGCCATACTTATTACTCTCAATCAGGTATTGAAGCTAGTGATTTAAATATTTATTTTAGTATTATACAAGTGATAATCTGGCGATTAAGTCCCTGAAAGTGGATTTCAATGTAAACTAGAAAAACAAACAATACTTAATTACTGAGCCATCTAGGGCCTGCAAAAATAGGTCACTCTCACTTATACTACTAATGAGATACAGGCCTGAGTCACACTAAATAGTGAACATTAGTACAGTAATTTGACTTTAGAATGTGGGTGTTTTGTTTTGTTGGTAGCTCTATTTAAACACAGTTATATGTTACTTTAGATACTTATATCAAAGAAATAATAAGACCTACGGTGAAGGTCTTATTCAGGATCTAAAAAGCTACCCAGTTCTCCTACTCTGATCTCTCTTAAAAATCTCCCTTAGCCCCTTTATGCAAAATATATCATCTCAACACTTCCCTGTAGTGAGGCTAGTCTTTCAGCATTTGAATATCTAAGGTTTGCCCTACTGAGATGAAAAAAGTTATTATTAAGATGGCAGTAAGGGACTAGTAGCTGTTAATAAAAAGAATCTAAAAGACTGAGTCATGTAAAGTTGAAAGAAATATTTGCCACAGAGACTTTAATACAGACTATCTATTCAAGAAACACATTATCTATGTATATAAAAGCCTAATATGCAAATTGTCCCCTCAGTTTGACTGGGAGTTCAACCACTTTCTATGATGTGCGCTGACCACCAAGGGGTGGTGCAGAGTGAAGGGAGGCCCTGGCTGGCAGCTGGAAGACCCCAATCAGCCCTGATTGTGGCTCAGGCCTAGGGACCGGACCCATGCACAAATTTCGTGCACTGGGCCTCTAGTAGCTTACAAATTCATCAAAATAAGGTTTCAATTACAGTTATATTTAACTTACATTAACTATTTAAATAATCTAACCAACTCAGATTTTAGTAATTTCAGAAAAGACAGTGTGGTTCTAAATGGCTGAGTGTCTCACATTCATAGATATATAATTTGGCCAATTTGATTCTTATGTACATATTAGGAATATGTTGAAATCAGTAAAAAACTAGCATTTTGAAATTATATTTTAGAAGCTTTTGCCAGAATACTCTGTGAAGGAATTATCCAATGGGTGTTATCACCTTCAAGTTGTGTGCACATTAGAGTATCTTCTGTGACTATTTACGAAGCAGGATACCTTCTCCTGTGTGAACCCTGTTAGGTTCCCCAACCAAGGCAATGGCTAGACTTTTTGGATATCTCGTTTCCATGAATCTGGACATAAAATGAGACTACATAGCAAAAGAAAAAAAATTCTTGAATGAACCAATTTTAGATATTCTCTAAGCAAATTTTATAAACTGCACTATGTATATTATCCTTTTCTCCTGATTTTGAAAAAAATATTCTATTTATGTCTACATGTAGTAGGACATGTGACCTCCAAACACACAAAGAAAAACAAACCTTGAATCTCTCATATATATTTTCCTCAATAATTAATAATCCAAGAATAGTTACCTTTTATTTAAAGTCTCCTACACATAGCTAAAATTTATAGATTTTTATTAAAGTTAGAGTCGGTGAAGAGAAGTGGATAGAGCACTTGGATCATTTCAAAATGGTTGCATTTTAATCATGGAGTTATTTCTGACTTTAGAATCTGAACCCAATACTGATATCCATTAACAAAAGGTGTCATATAACAGTAAAAAAAGCAAATCGGCCATTCCTGAGACTAACTTTTAAAGAATACCCTTATATTAAAATGACCACAGCAAAGGAAAATTCTTTTTTACATATTACAATGAAACAAAGACAGAAGGGGTATATATTCACAGACACCTTGAACCAAAGGGTCTTGGGGGCTCGATTCTGATCAAGGGCAGGTACATGAGTTTCAGGTTCCCTACCCCAGTTGGGGTGCCTGCTGGAGGCAACCAATTGATGTGGCTCTCTCACATTGATGTTTCTCTCTGTCTCCTCTCCTTTTGCTTCCACTCTCTCTCTAAAAACAAAACAAAACAAAAAAAAAATGGAAAAAATATCCTTCAGTGAGGATTAACCAAAAAATAAATTAAATAAATAAACCAGAACATTTTTTGCATGGGAAAATTGAATATGAAACTAATCAAATAACATACATGTGATGTCAACTGCTGATACAATTAAAGAGCATAAGAACATTTTACATACATTTTTCTTTAATATGAATGTTGAAATCAGAACAGAATATTATAGACTCAATATGTGTTTATTATTGTCAATGCTTTACCAAAAGTCATAATGATTAATATACAAGATGCTTTAAAATTGAGCTAGAGTCTAATTAACATAAAACATAGAAAAAAACAACTTTATTCATTATGTTAATTAAAACTTTACAGCTATAATATGCAAACTATTAGAAAAATTTAGACCACATAAATTTCTGTATTAGCTCAAAATAGAAGGGGTAAGAGAAAGAACTTACTGCAACAATCATAATTGCATTATCCAAAAAGCCAAACCCTACGAAAGGTATCGCATTGTGGATGAATACTGAAAAACATCAAAACCAGAAAAATATATTTTAAGATTCTATAATTTTAAAATGACAAAAATAGACCATATGATTAAAGTCTCCTCAGTAAGCTTTGGAATTTGCTCACCATTCCTCATAGCCAAAAGATGCTACTCTTACTGTAAGTTTAGCTACTTAGCAGAAGCTATACTGAGCAAAAAAACCAAAATTCCCTGAATCAAATTTTAGGGAAGCTGTTTGGTCACTTTTACTCACTAAATAATTATTTTAAACAAATGTTAGGAAAATGTGATTATTTCATCTATATTAGACATTAACATTCAGAAATATTTTTCCCTTTCACAATACTTCTGTGTCCCTGAATGCTTCCACAAACTATTTAAAAAACCAAACAAAACACCACTGCATTCTATTTAAATCAAAATGTAACTTGGCCTCCTCCTACCAAAGACACACCTTACCTCAGCTATCTACTATACGATCTGAATAACCTGAGATAATAGAGGTGTAACTAGGAAGAACTATTACCTATATGTTTTTTATACATTTAGCCTCATTTTTCTATTTCTAGATGGTAACATATGTAAGCAATAATAGATATGGTTAACAATATTAGAAATGTCTTAAAACTGAGTTTATACATTTTTTGCTTTGGCATAATAATAGATAACTCACTCTGTCAACAAAGATTTAATGCGTTGACTCTTGTGCTACCAATAAATGATATAGTGATTTCAAGTCCAAGATACAGGTGCACACTATTTAACAATTACAGAACCGTTACCGTATCTCAGCTGTTCCGGGGTGGGTGGTGCAGCTTCCAACTTCTCTAAAGGGGGGAAAAAAAGGGTGGGGCAAGAATTAGTTACGATGGCATGATCTCTTTTTTAAAATTACAATGAAGAAAACACCAGCAGATTTACAGAGCTAGGAAAATATCAGAGTTTATTCATAAATAAATTTTCAATCAATGGAACTAAATTAGCTATACAGAAAATGTTACTTAGTATGGATTAAATACTAGGATGGAAAACACAAACTGAGCTTTAGTTACAGGCCTGTCATGGAGTCTATAACCCTGAATAAATCATTTGCTTTTCGTTTTGTTTGTTTTTTTCTTTGTTTTTTAAGTCCTTGCATCTATGTAACAAGCCTGTTTACATTCATTGCAGTTGTCAACATTTCAAAAATAGCCGGGGCCCATGTGGCTCAGTTGGGTGAGCGTGTCCTGTGCACCAAAAGGTTCGATTCTCGTCAGAGCACATGCCCAGGTTGCGTGTTCAACCCAGATAGGGTCCCCAGTAGGGGTGCGTGTGAGAGACAGCAGGTTGATGTTTCTCACATCAATGTTTCCCTCTCTCTTCTTCTCCCTTTCTCTAAAAATCAATAAAAACATTTTTTTTAAATTTCAAAAATATAGCTACCCTTCTTAAAGATGGTAATCCTAGGTAATTTAAGAAATTTACATGCAAATAAGCATTGATACTGGAAAAAAGAATGTTCAGCTGTAGTGGATTTGGCTCAGTGGATAGAGCACTGTGCAAAGTCCTTGTCAGTGGACTAGAACTTATTGAATTATCTAAAAATTCATCAAGCAGGACCTTCCTAGTAGCTAAGAGTAGGTAGTGTCCATGTTTTTACTTCTTCAAATTCCCTACATATTGACCAAAATATCTCTCTTTATAAAAGCGTAATATGCAAATTGACCACCGGCAGAATGATCAGTCAGCTATGACACACACTGACCACCAGGGGACAGATGCTCAATGCAGGAACTGCCCCCAGCCTGCAGGCCCCGATCACCTGATCAGGCCCTGCTAGGCATCCTCTCAGTCCCTCCCCCCAGCAGCAAGCTCCGATTGCCCAATGAGGAAATAGGAACCAGGGGTGGGTGGCAGTAGGGGTGAGTGGCAATGAACGTGGGCAGTGAAAGATCAGCCCTGATTGCAGGCCAGGCCTGGGGACCCTACCTGTGCATGAATTTTGTGCACTGGGCCTCTAGTTTAAAAATATTTTACAACTCCTAAGGTTTAGGACCAAGTGAATGTATAATGTGCAATAGTAGAAAGAAAAAAAAAGCAAATACTGTACATAGTACCCTAGTCTTTCTGACTACACAGAAGGATTAAAAAAATTAAAAGTAATGAAAAAATCTTTTTAAAGAAATGTAAAGTAGAGCAGAAAAGAAAACCACTGGAACAGCATTGAATGTAAAATCAAATCACAGATTCTACCTCCTGCTTCACAAAGAATCAAAGGAATAATAAGAGGAAATATAAAAGGAACATTTCCTAGAAAGTGGAAATTTTATGCAAAATATAAACTTTATGGAAAGTAGCCATCAAAATTTTTTAAATTATAAATTGATCATTTTGAGGACTTTGACACTGTAAGTTATCTTCTTTACTATATTAATTAAATCAAAACAAAGTATATATCATAAGTAAAAAAACATTAGATGTAACAACGGGACTCAAGCTTGAAAATAATCCCAAGGTGTCATCAAAATATACAAGTTTTTAAATGCAATGGCTGTTAATATAACTTCCTAAAAATAGACACAATAAACCCTAGAAGCTTTATTTCCCTGCATATGTATCTTAACTTTAAGAATTTCTTTCTGGCCGAGACCGGTTTGGCTCAGTGGATAGAGCGTTGGACTGCGGATTGAAGGGTCCTGGGTTCGATTCTGGCAAGGGCATGTACCTTGGCTGCGGGCACATCCCCAGTAGGGGGCGTGCAAGAGGCAGCTGATCGATGTCTCTCTCATCGATGTTTCTGACTTTCTATCCCTCTCCCTTCTGCTCTGTAAAAAATCAATAAAATATATTTAAAAAAAAAGAATTTCTTTCTGACATAGGTAAACTATCTACACTTACACTGGAAATGTATTCTAATCTAAAGTCAGCAGCAGACTTTGCAGTCAGAAAAACCAATTCTTCCCATTACGGTGTGTATTATCCTATCTAATAAAGAGGAAATATTCAAATTGACTGACACTCTGCCACAAAGATGGCAACACTCATAGCCAGAAGACGGGGGCGCCCAGTCCTCTCATCCCAGCCGGAATCCCCCAGTTCCGGGGGGGGGGGGTGGCTGAGTGGCCACTGAGAGTGGGCAGCATGAGGGGCCTGGTGGAATGTTTGCTTCGTCACCACAGCAACGAGGCAAGCATTCCACCCCGGCCACAGAGGGCCTTTGCCAGCAGGCATGGAGTGGCTGGGGGTGGGGGGAACACTTGCATCTTTGCCCTAGTGAAAGGCAAGCGTTCCATGCCCGGCCGTGGAGGACCTCTGGCCAGACTGGGTGTGGAATGCTTGTGTCATTGCAGGCTGGGCTGAGGACCACCCCCAACTCTATCCCACCCCCCATGCACAAATTTCTACGTAATAATTTCTAGTATATATCATAATTTCTCTCTTCTTTTCCTGAATATTTTAAAACTAGAGGCCCAGAGCACAAAATTCATGCATGGGGGGATGGGTCCCTCAGCCTGGCCTACACCCTCTCTAATCTGGGACCCCTCAGGGGATGACCAACTGCTGGTTTAGGCCCAATCCCACACCAGAAGTCAGACAGCCCTCTCACAATCCAGAACTACTGGCTCCTAACCACTCACCTGCCTGCCTGCCTAATGCCCTTAATTGCTCCCCTGCCTGCCTGATCTCCCCTAACTGCCTCTGCCTGCTGGCCTGGTCACCCTCAACGTGCATATGACTGGAGTATCTCAGCCTGGCCTGTGCCCTCTCACAGTCTGGGAGCCCTCGGGGGATGTCCTCAGGGGAGTGAGCCTAAGCCAGCAGTCAGGCATCCTTAGCTCTGCTACAGAGGCAGGAGAGGCTCCTGTCACTGTTGCTGCACTTGCCAGCTGTGAGCCCAGCTCAGGGCTTCTGGCTGAGTAGCACTCACCCTGTGGGAGTGCACTGACTACCAGGAGGCAGTTCCTGCATTGAGTGTCTGCCCCCTGGTGATCAGTGTGCATTGTTGAGACTGGTTGTTCAATTTGGTCAATTTGCATATTAGCCTTTTATTATATAGAAAGATAACATGACATTAAGATTGTACTTCACCACACATCATATTTTCCAACTATTTTTACCTAAAAAATTTTAGTCCTATTTCTAACATTGGCTGAATAAGCTTCTATTAGACCAATCCTTCTGCCTAGAACAACTCTGAAGTATAGACTAAAATACAATATAAACAAATAACCAACCAAAAGCATTGGAAAATGATGAAAAATAGGTTAATTCTGGAAAGGAATCAACACTCAGAATTCTGGAGGAATGGTATTGAGTGAGTTGTCTGTTTGTTGCTGCTTTTGGCCTAAGGGCATGCCCCAATTCAGAATATGTAGAACAACTAAATGCTAACATGTTCACACTTTCTGGTCTGAAGAAGCAGTGAACAGGATACAAAGTAACCAAAGCCACCAGAAAGTAAAAGGGGAATCCCGGAAAAAAACAGAGTCAGAATGGAGGAGTCCTAAATTCTGTAAACATTCAGTTCAAATATATGGCTGATGTATGAGCTGCACACATGCGGCAGGGAAAACCCAAAAACATTCTAGCTAAGGGTAAAATAACTAAAGATTTAAGCTGCAGCCCAAGAGCTTGTACTTTAAGCCTAACCATTAATAGCCTGTTATAACAAATGTTAAAAATCTATATTTGAAAGAATAAAACAGAATCCAGAGTCTCTGTAACATAATAATCACAGCAATGATTAGGATACAATAAAAAATTACTTCATGAAGAAACAGGAAAACATGACTTAGTTTCAGGAAAAACAATGGATGGCGACCAATCGAAAGTAACTCAAGTATTAGAAGTAACAGACAAAATTATACTGAAGGCATAAATGAAAATATGCTCGAATAGAAATTATCTGGAATTTTAAAATTAATTGAAAAGGCTTAAAATCAAAAGGGAAGTGACAGAAGAAAAAGTTAGTACACATCAATATAAGGTCACAAATCAAGGGAAAAATTCAAAATTATTTATAATAGACGTAGTAAACACCAAAGCAACTTCACCCGGAATGACATAAAAGGAACAGTTTAATGCACACACACACACACACACACACACACACACACACACACACTAGTCCTTTAATTACACAAAAAAAATACGTTTTAAGTGCCCAATTATCTACTTTCTGACCTTTTGACCACCTAATCACATCTGCTCCAGGCCCCACCCTACCATTTTCTCAATAAGGTATAAGTGTAGACTTGGTCACACAAATCACTATTTGGCCTAATAAGAGATTTATAAAAAAGACAGAGATGAAACTACCATGTTTAAGAAACAATCTGGGGGCTATATTTCTGAACATTATAAATAACTGCTTAGATTTTTAATAGAACCAGAAGTTCCAATGGATAATGAAATAAGGGCATAAGAACATTTATCTAGCCAAGACGGGTTTGGCTCAGTGGATAGAGCATCAGCCTTCGGACTGAAGGGTCCCGGGTTCGATTCTGGTCCAGGGCATGTACCTTGGCTGCGGGCACATCCCCGGTGGGGGGTGTGCAAGAGGCAGCTGATCGATGTTTCTCATCGATGTTTCTGACTTTCTATCCCTCTCCCTTCTTCTCTGTAAAAAATCAATAAAATATATATTAAAAGAAAAAAAAAGAAGAAGAACATTTATCTAGGGTAAAACTGCTGTTCTGAAACTTTGGCCACTGTTCACCCCTGCTTGCTTAAAACAAAAGAATTTTTTGCTTTAGTTTCCAGCTTGAGACCTTGAAGTCTAGAAAACACACACACACACACACACACACAAAACCCCCCAAAAAACCCTTTGAAGATAGAACCAGAGGAGTAACCGGTCCGCCAGTTGTGTAGCTACACCACCTGTTTTTGCAAGATAGGACCACTTTCCCATGCCTAGCAGAATGTATAATTAGAAGATAAGGAGCAAGCAACAGGGTCATTCATAGTCTATTGGCACCCCTTCCCCAGATTCGACCTTGGGGGCTGTTCGCCAAACTTAGGGCAATAACATTTACGGTTCAGAGCCCTTTAAAAGGACTGCCTGCACCCGGGCGCCGTGGTGTTCGGTCTCTGAACGGTGCCCCCGGGACTGTCCTGGCCAGTTTTTCAATAAATCCTTGCCTGCTTATTACCAACTTAACCGCCTCCGTGGTCATTTGCAACTGGTCGTGGAAGTTGCCCCACAACAGATAAGGTAAAATTTATAGTACATAACATTAAAAAATACAAACTTGAAGTACAAATCATGCTGTATGAAAACAACTTAAGCAAATCATATTAAATGGCAAAAAAAAAAAAAGACATGCACCAAAGAGGTTTATGAAGCTACTACATAGCAATATTTTAAAATAAGTTAATATGGCCAAGAAATATAAAAACTGACATTCAAAATTGAAAACTGAAAATACTCTTTAGAAATAGCAAGGAACTTAACTTTTTAAATTTCAATCAACAGGTTTTATCTTTTAAAATTAAGATTATAATTATAAAAGGATTTTAAAATTATTTTAAAAAATATATATGCTTTAGCTAAAGCCCTCTCCCCCCTCCCCCAAAAGAGAATTTGAGTGTGATTTTGTAATTTTACTTAGTATTTAAAAGTTTCATGCACATTCTGGACTAAAGAAATGTCCATGTAGATCACATAATACTGTCATCTCACTAACAGTCTGAGGTACATATCATTCGAGCTGGGTCTTCACTGCAACCTAGACTGCAATCCAGTTTACTTCAGGACAACGAGCCAGTTCCTGGGCTTGGGCAGACCCCTGGTATGACAGCTGAGAAAACAGGAGTTGCCCAGTAGTAATGATTTGGTGATAATGCTCAATGAATCATCATCTTTACTAACCTCATTAATACACTCACTTGTTAATTGTTTACCTCTGGTTTAAGAAATAGTGAATACTAGGGGTATAATAATTTATTTCTCTTATAGCTGTCATTTTATAAAGTTTTCATAGATAATCAAACATAGCCCTAGCTGCTTTAGCTCAGTGGATAGAGCATCGGCCTGTGGACTAAAGGGTCCCAGGTTCAATTCTGGCCAAGGGCACATGCTGGGGTTTTGGGCTCCATCCCCCCAGTAGGGGACGTGCAGGAGGCAGCCAATCAATGATTCTCTCTCATCATTGATGTTTCCATCTCTCTATCCCTCTCCCTTCTTTTCTGAAATCAATAAAAATATATTAAAAAATACAAAATGAAAAAATAATCAAACATACTATTGATTAGGGTTGTTTTTACATGTCTAACATGTATACTTGGGATAATTACTTAACTACTCAATATACAGAGTCTATATTCCTTCCCTTCCTTCATGCTAAAGGATGACAAAAGAAATGATTATTATATACAATGATATTCCTTTTTAAATAGACTAAGATATTAAAACAGTACAACTTTTAAAAAACATATCTTGTAATTTATTAGATATGGAGATAGCACTATAATAAGTTTAGAAAATCATTTAATTATGGATTTTTTATTATATTATAGATGTAAATCAAAGTGAGTTAGGACAAATTAATAATTCATCTTGAAATATCATAAGTGGTAGATATATCTGTGGGTATAGTTACATAGGACCCCAGAAGACATTCATCCTATATAATAAAAGGCTAATATGCAAATTGACTGAACGGTGGAACAACAGGTTGCAATGATGTGCACTGACCACCAGGTGCAGGCGCTCAGCACAGTAGCTGCCCATAGTGATCAATATGCTCCCACAGGGGGATCACAGCTCAGCCAGAGGCCAGGCTTGGCTGGTGAGCCCAGTCACTGGAGCCTTTCCCACTTCTGTGGCAGTCAAATATTTCCCCCCTCCCCTCCAGAGCTCCTGGACTGAGAGAGGGCCTGGGCTGAGGGAACCCACACCCAGTGCATGAATTTCATGCACAGGACCTCTAGTTTAAAAATAAAATTGCTTTGCCCTAGCCGGTTTGGCTCAGTGGATAGATCATTGGCCTGCAGACCAAAGGATCCTGGGTTTGATTCTGGTCAAGGGCATGTACCTTGGTTGCAGGATCCTCCCTGGCCCGGGCCCTGGTCTGGGCTCATTCAGGAGGCAAACAATCGATGTGTTTCTCTCACATGGATGTTTCCCTCTGTCTTTCCCTCTCTCTTCCACTCTCCCTAAAAATTAATGGAAAAATATCCTTGGGCAAGGATTAACAAAAATAAGTAAACAAACAAACAAATAAAATTACTTTATACTAGGAATGAGCAGAGATTTTTCAGTCAATACATTACCTTTTTCCCTTTGAATCATTCCCCAAATAAAAATATTTTCTAGAATATGAGCAGTAAAAGGATTCTTAGAACCCACTCACCAGTGATTCTCAACTTGGGGTTGTTCATCATCCTACAAGATGCTCAGAAATGCAGGGATATTTTGAATGTGATAATGACTGGGAAATGCTACTGGCATTAGGAATTCTAAACATCCTATAATGCACAAGAGAGTCCTTTATAATGAAGAATTATCTAGCCCAAATGCCAGCAGTATGCCCACTGAGAAATTCCGACTTAATTCTCCACTTTGAAGATACAGCCACTTAGGCTCAGAGATGTTAAGTGACTTTCTCAAAGACACATAGCCAAGTCCAAAACCTGTATTGTCATTCTCTTCTTCTATTTTCTTTTCAAAAGTAAACTCTCAATAAAAATATAGAACAATCAATTGTATATGAATATGTGAAACATTGTCATTATGTGAAACAGTTTATTGTAGTAAATCATTGATTTAACCAGTATGTCTTTTCCTATGCAAACAACTGTAAGCCTATTTTTCCCACCCCCTATAAAACCTAAGAAAATTAAGTTGTATTTAACCTTTATCCTTTTAAAATTTCAATTGATCCACAAAATATTTTTGATTCATTTTTATAAACTGTGTTATACTTCTTTGGCAATCCTATCTAATAGAGAGGTAATATGCAAATTGGCTGTCATCCCAACACACAAGATGGTCGCCCCCATGTGGTCAAAGATGGCCACCACAAGATGGCCAGCAGGGGAAGGCAGTTGTGGGCAATCAGGCAGAAGGGGAGGGCAGTTGGGAGGGACCATGCCTGCAGGGGAGGGCAATTAGGGATGATTAGGCCTGCAAGGGAGGAAAATTAGGGGTGATCGGGCCAGCAGGGGAGGGCAGTTGTGAGGAACCCAGGCTTGCAGGGGAGGGCAGTTGGGGGGGACCAGGCCTTCAGGGGAGGACAATTAGGGGTGACTAGGTTGACAGGGGAAGGCAGTTAGACTTGCAAGGGAGGGCAGTTAGGGGTGACTGGGCTGGCAGGGGAAAGCAGATAGGGGCAATCAGGCCAGCAGGGGAGCAGTTGGGCATCGATCAGGCTGGCAGGGGAGTGGTTAGGGGCAATCAGGGAGGCAGGCAGGCAAGCAGTTGGGAACCAGCAGTCCTGGATTGTGAGCCGGACATCCCTTGAGGGGTCCCAAATTGGAGAGGGTGCAGTCTGGACTGAGAGACACCCCCCAACCCCCATGCATGAATTTTGTGTACTGGGCCTCTAGTGTATCTATATTAAATAGTAATAAAAAATAAAATAAGAACAGAGATATATTTATTTTTATACCTGCCTCCCTCCCCCATCTCTTTCTTTCTCTCTCTCTCTCTCTCTCTCTCTCTCACACACACACACACACATATACACACTCAATACAATTCTCCCAGTACCACCACTACTACAGAATACAACATAAATTAGATATCAAGCTATATGGAGACTGAATCTTAAAAAAAATGCTCATAAATGGCTTTAAAGTGAAATTATATAAGGCTTTCAAACTATACAAGAATATATTTTTAAAATATATTTTCGTGAAGTTTAGTTCCTTAAATATAGTTTCTCTTTACAATATTCTAAAGGTTTCCCTTTGTGGTCCCTTTCCCTTACTCATTCATCTTTGTTGCTCGTTATACGTTTCTTGCCGGGGTACTGCAACAATTTTTAAAATACACTATTTAAATATAATTAAATATAAGTGATTTTGTCTTTTGTTAAGGTCATAAGTTTAATCCTCCAGTTAATTAAACATGCAATTATTATTCTATCATAGCCACAAAATCTAGGATTAGATAATAAAAAATATTTTGTAGGTAGTCCAAAACGATGCAAAAAAAATTTGTCATTATAACTAAAGCATGCTATTTCAAACCAGCAAGAAGTCAAGAAGCTCTGTTAAATAGATGCTTTGCTATCTGCAATAAACATCTAGTGAACAATCAATACTGTTAAGATTGTACTATACCAAAACTATCAGGGGTCTCTGCTGATGATACCTTCTTCGCCGTCTTCACAATGGCTACCTCAGGTTTGGGATATCTGCATGCTAAAAATATTTAAAAATCAAAATGGATTCAAGTAATAAAGTAAACAAAATATGTATAAATGAAAAGGGTGTATGAAATTTTGAAATGAAGCATACTTGAATATAGGTAGTTCTCGCTTTGCACAGTCGTGTGAGACCATTAAAAGGACGGTGCAAGCTGAAACTGCAAAATCTTAATAAGGGAGAAAATTACAATTGTTCTGTGATCTTTAAAAAATTTTCCCCCAAACATTGAAATTTCTCTCACAAGGAAAAAAACGTTTGGAATTATGTATGGTATTAACTACATTTATTGTAGTGATCATTTTGCAATATATACAAATATCTTGGGCATCTGAAACTAATACAGTGTATGTCAATTATATCACAATAAAAAATTTAAAAACTCGTCTACTGACAATTATAAAGGAAAATTTGGGAATAATAAAACTAAAGTTTATTTAGTATGCCATGATTTAAAATACTAGAAACACAGAATTAAAGTGTTGTATCATCTCTTTGTAGAGAAGATGATCCTGGGCAGCTTGAACAGTGCTAGCACGCCTCACATCTCTCAGGATGTGGAGCCGGCACCCACTCTCTGCCTGGATTCCGGTCATCATGAGCTGTTGTTGTTCCTTGTGATTAAGCCCCTATCCAGTGGTCGACAAACTCATTTGTCAACAGAGTGGCAAGCGGCTCGCGAGCCGCGTTTGCGGATCACTGGTTAGCTTATACATTTTATCCTTTGTATTCTCAATGTCGTAAAATATCTCTGAGAGCTCCATCAGTGTGAAGTTTGAACCAGAGTCACTTCCTCTGGAACATCTGCATCCTTTTCACCACAGTCTCCTCACTTACACAGAGTGTGCCTTCTCCAGGCCCCTGCGGCTGGGCTGCACG
Organism: Antrozous pallidus; assembly: GCA_027563665.1. Classification (NCBI taxonomy): domain Eukaryota; kingdom Metazoa; phylum Chordata; class Mammalia; order Chiroptera; family Vespertilionidae; genus Antrozous; species Antrozous pallidus. Next base: position 48,564,731 of record CM050510.1, read on the forward strand.
TCTGGAGAGTCTCAAAGGGCAGCAGTTCAACAGCAGTGTCCACACCCCCTCACCCTGGAGGACGCCTCAGCTGAAGAAGGCCGCCGCCCCCGGAGCCCCGCCCCCTGCCCAGGGCACTCCACACCCAAGAGCTCAATTTCACAGAGATGGACTTCTCACCCAACTCAGGACAACACGGAGGGGTCATCCTATCTCTAGAAGCCTCCATGGGGTCAGCTAAGGCTTCCATTGACACGGTATTCCTCAATAAATGTCTTATGCTAATTAATCTCTGTCTCAGAAACTGCTTGTGCCTTAACCTGTGACAGGGATGATACTGCTTCATGTCAGCAACATATTCTCAAGTGATTTGTGGAGGGGGAGGGGGTAGGAAGTGGCGGGGCAGCTTACTGCATTATACTTAAACCTTTTCTATAAATTTGAGATTGTTTCAAAATGTAAGAAATAATGTGAAGTGGGAAAAGCACAATTACACTAAAAAGTTCTCATTGTATACCTAATCAGTGTTAACAATTCACATTTTTTCTAATGTCTTTAAGAAGGTCCTTTGAGAAGAAGAAAAAAAAAAAAGGTAGGATGTTTTTTAAACCATTAAGATCTTTCTCACACAAACATAAAATTCTGCCAGCTCACCAAATGTGCCACATCTCACATGATCACTCTCACATGTTTGCCTGTTCCCTTTTCACAATTCAAGCATGCCTACATTTCTCTATGTGACCTCGCCTCTTTCCCACCTTAAAACAAAAAGCAAAACCACCTGCTAGAACCTTGCTACTCAGGGTAGGATCCCTGGACCTGCAAACTGAAATCACTGGAAACTTGTTAGAAATGCAGACTCTCAGGCCCTGTCTCAAACGCACTGAAACAGAAGCTGTATTTTAATAAGATTCCCAGATGATGTTCTGTGTACTTTAAATTCTGTGAAGCAAGGTTCTAGTTTCTACTGTGGAATGTAGAAAGCTACAAAAAGCACCATCACTGCCCTTACAGTGAAACAAAGTCAGACTAAGTTCAAATTCATGACTTATTTTGAATCAAACTCATAAGAGGGCTGAAGTCAAAGTACAAACAACTTGGCCTAAATTAAGAGAGAGGCAGGCACTGCAAGGATAGAGGGGACAGGGGACGTTAGCACTTGCTTACTTGGGATTGATGCAACCAGACACCTTAAGAAGGGTACTGCTAAAATAGTAAGGGCGCAGGTGAAAGTAGAACGAGGGCTGGGGACAGTGGGAAGGCACTGGCATACAGATAAACTGGGGGAGTCTGCACTTCCTTGCAGATTCTTTTACCAGAAATCCCACTAGACACAAAAAGTGATAAGAGAGAGAATCTTGAGGAAATGTCCAATTTGGTGCAGACCTTCAGGAGTGGAAAGCAGTCGTGCGGAAGGGACATAAAATTCTACCTCGATCCTTTTTTCAATCTCTCCTATGAGTCAAAGGCTTTAGTCTGTGAGAAGGCCAAAAAATATTGTCGGGGAAGGTGACCAATCATCCAGTTTGCCAGAGACTAGCTCACTTTTAGCACTGAAAATCCTATAGCCCAGCTAAAAAATGTATCCCTAGCTCTTGGGTATTTTAACTTGAAAAATGGAGTTCAAATCATCTTGATTTCATAAGCTTCTTACCAAAGAAAATAAAAAGATCTTACCTGCTAAATGGCCTGCATGTTTTTATAAAATGCTGCTAAAAAGGGGTGTGATTTGCTTACCTGTGACATTTTATTTTTCTCTGATGAACTAGAATTCTACACAGCACTGTCTGTAAAAAAAAATGAGTATACTAGTAATAAGTACTTAAAATAAGTTTAGGCTTCTGACCCATAATGAGTAAAGGAATAATATCAGTAATACTCAAGCTACTATAGTAGTACTATCCAAAGTTCCCTTTAAACTGTAAGAGCCAAATCCTTCTTTATTGATACTCCCTCCTCAGATGACTACAATCTGGCTTCTTCCCAAACAGTTCTTATAAAACTACTTCTGCCAGCCCAGCCGGCATGGCTCAGTGGTTGAGAGTGGACCTATGAACCCGGAGTTCAGGGTTTGATTCCTGGTCAGGGAACGTGCCGGGGTTTGCAGGCTGGATCCCCAATGTGGGGCATGCAGGAGGCAGCTGGTCAATGACTCTTATCGTTATGTTTCTATTTCTCTCTCCCTCTCCATCCTTCTCTGAAATCAACACAAATATTTTTTTTGCAAAAAACAACTAGTTCTGACAAAAACACCAGTTTCTTTTGTGTTGAATCCTATGCACCCTCTCCCGACACCCTGCCCCCAAGCCTTTTCCTTTCTTGACTTAGTCAAAGCATCAGATCAACCCCACTGTCTTTTCATTTAGCTTCTGGAATACACACTCTTGTATTTTTCCTGTCTTTGTGGACACTCCTCCTCAGTCTCCTTTCTAGTTCTGATTCTTCTTCCTCTTCCCTTCCAATACACATTGGTGTTTTTGAGTTCTCTCCATACGAACATCTTCAGCTTAAGCTTCCTTATAAGTTTAAATCTGTAATATAAATACAACACACACACACACACACACACACACACACACACACACACACACACACCTAATTACTTGATATCTCCATTCACATTCACAGGTATCTTAAACTTGACATGTCCAAACTTAAGACTTTAATTTCCATCCCTCGGAAACCGATTTGCCCCCAGACTTCTCCTTCACACTTATTAGGACTATCTTTTACTCAATCACGAGTCAGAACCCTAAGTCTTCACTTTCTATTTTCTTTCCCTTAATTACCTGCCCCTTTCTACCCATCAGCAAGTTCCATCAGTTGACTCTCAAATAAATATCTTCTTTTTTAATTTTTTAAAATTGATTTCAGAGATGGAAGGGAGAGGCAGAGAGTGATAGAAACATCAATGATGAGAGGGATCATTGATCAGCTGCCTCCTGCATATCCCACACTGGGGATCGAGCCTGCAACCCTGACCAGGAATCAAACCATGACCTTCTGGTTCATAGGTCGACGCTCAACCACTGAGCCATGCTGGCCAGGCTCAAATAAATATTTTGAATCCAACTCCTTTTCATCTCTGTGGCGACTTAGTCTAAACTACTATCACCTGTAGCCTAGACTACTGTAACAGCTTCCTGAGTGGTCTCTGAGCTTATGTATTTGCAACCTTCAGCTAGTCCATTAGCAACCACAGTGCTCTTTACATCCCATTATTTCACTCTAGGGCTTAACCTTCAGAGGTTTACCTACAGAGGCCCTGACTAATCTGGCTTCTGCTTACCTGCCTATCTCATTCCACACTTCACTTTGCTCATTAAATTCCACCCATAAATACTATCAATTTCTATGCTATGCCAAGTCCCTTCTTATCTCAGTGTCTTGGTATTTGCTTTTCCTCCTCAGAATGCTCTCCTCCAGCTCTCTGAATGACTGGTTCATCAAACCTTTCTTTCAGTTTAAATATTACCTACACAAAAAGCCCTTTGCAGATTGCCTTATCTAACTAAATAAGTGTCATTCTGTTTATTGTAACAGCGCAGATGATCCTATCTAATAAAAGAGAAACATGCAAATTACCGTACCTTCGCTACGCTACCAGCCAATCAGGAGTGGGGGGGGGGGGAGGGAGTAGGCGGTGAGGCCTGAGGGAGGGCGGTGGGGCAAGCTCCATGCTGGAGGTCAACTGCCCAGGGCCCCAGCCTCAGAGCATCAGCCAGAGGCTTGTGCTTTGGCTGGGGGTGGAGCAGGGCGTTTGCCCATACTGGAGGTCCCCCGCCCAGGGTTCAAGCCTCAAACAGAGGCAGCAGGGCAATCACGCATGCTGGGGGTCAACTGTCCAGGGCCCCATCCTCGGAGCAGAGCGATCAAGTGTGCTGGGGGTCCCCTGCCCTACACCTGAGCCTTGGATCCTTGGCCAGAGGCTTGGGGCCTTGGCTAGGGTGGAGAAGGGCAATTGCAGCTAACTGGGGGTCCCCTGCCCAGGGCCAGAGGCTTTAGGCCTTGGCAGGGGTGGAGCCAGAGATCAGAGGAGATAGATGTGAACTGTAGAGGAAACACCTTTTCTGACTGCTCATTGGCTAAGCTCCCTGTATGCCACTGGTAATATTCTTAGTAACTTGGGTATAAGAATCCAAAAAAGTAATCTAGGGTTCATCCACCACACTCCTGGAGAAAAAAACGAAGGTCCGTTGCTGGATGGCTAAGAAATATCATATCCTTTCCCTAGGCAGTTTGGCTCAGTGGATAATGCCTAGGTTTGCCAACCGCAGAGTCTAGGTTATATTCTGATCAAGGGCATGTACCTAGGTTGCAGGCTCCTCCCTGGCTAGGGCCCAGGTCAGGGCTCATGCCGGAGGTAACCAATCAAAGTGTTCCTCTCACTTTGATGTTTCTCTCTGTCTTTCCCTTTCTCTTCCACACTCTCTAAAAATCAATGGAAACATATCCTCAGGTGAGGATAAAAAAAAGAAAAATAAAGAAATGTTATAGCCTATGAAAGACATATCTTGAAAATGCCTAAAGAAAGTTGTCATTTTTTCATGGTGAAGGGACCAGAGTCTGGGTTGATGAAAACACCTTGGTGGCTGTGATGACTGGCATTGGCTGCAGCAGTGGGGTGATGGGGCTTATGCCTTTCCCTGATCAGCCCTGTCACCTCCCACAAAGGGAGGCCAGACTGTGGCTTAGGCCCGTTGCCCCCGGGGAACGGGCCTAAGCCATCAGTAGGACATCCCCTGAGGGCTCCCAGTATGTGAGAGGGGGCAGGCTGGGCTGAAGTAATCCCTCCCCCCCCAGTGCATGAATTTCGTGCACCGGGCCCCTAGTATATAATGATTTAATTTACTTACTATATTACTCATATCTTTCCTCTCTCAAAAAATGTAAGTCTCATGAGAGTATTATGCCAAGTTAATTAATTCTATTATATGGTAGAGAGAGTAATAAATTTGGCAAGCTTTCCAATGAATAGTATGTTAGATATTTTTTATAAAACTCATTCAAAAATCTAAAGAAAAATTTGAGTAAAGGTTAGAAACATCCGACAGTTACGCGTCACAAATACTAGTTTTTTGACTGTTCCAAATTCCTCAATTTATAAACCTTTTTGCACACTGATATTACTTTGATTTTGCTTATGCAAACACCATATTTACTTTTGTATTGAATGATAAAAGATAGACTAAAATATGTAACTTTTATTGAGCATTTGAGGTCTAACCTTTTTCCCGAACATGTGTAAAAAAAACCAGGAATGAATATCCAGAAGAGCGTAATAATTAGAACAGGGGTTTTAGAGTCAAACAAAGCTAAGTTAAAAACTCCACTGCCACACAAGTTGCAGGATCTTGGGCAAATTCCTGTTGGCCTCAGTTTCTTAATCTATAGAATAGAGACCATTCCTTCTCTCTTCATTAGAAGTAAATAAAATAAGTACATGAAAACTCACTCAGGTCAGCATGTTTGACACAGAGCAAGTACTTAATAATTGCTAAGTAACTGTAGTGAAGATGGTGTTAGCAGCAGCAAGAGTGGTAGCTGCAGAAGGTCTTCTATAAAGTATAAAAACCATTTTACAATAGAAATTCAGAAGTAGTTTTATGAAATACAAGGCTGTTTTTCAAAGTACGAATGTTTTAAACCATACACTGTACTAAGTAATCTACCCTAAAACTCAGAAAGAAAATGGAAAATCTAAACTAATCCAAATAAGAAAACCACTCTAATATAAATTTCCCTTGAAACCTTAAGATCCAAAATAGTAATATCTCAGTTAATCAGGTGCTTAAAACAATGATCCTTTGAAGAGCCAAAATCCAGATATTAGCAAAAGTACTCACATGATCTTCAATGTGAGATCTGAGCGTCAAAGATCAATAATGTGATAGAAGAAATTGGCTAGCTGGAAAGACAAAGAAGGGTAGTGGTCTATGACCTTGAAACGTTTGTCAGGATTAAACCCTATTGAGAAGCCTAGGGGGATCAAAAACAAAATGAGAATGAAAGAAAGGAAAGAAAAACACATGGAAGAGTAACAAAGAGCAGACATTAAAAATAATCAAAAAGATGCCAAAAAGCAAATCTCCTTACACAGCAGAAAAGAGTTTACCACAACCACAAGGGATGAATGAGAATAGCATAGAATAGTCTGCAGGCACTGAGGGACGGGGGAGGGTTACTATAAGCCCAGCACATTTCACTACCACTGAATGACAGTCTAAAAAGCCTGCCAACTGGAATGGCATGTGGTGTGATGACTAGTAATATATCTACAAATAGAAGTAGCCCCCCAAAATATTACTGTATTAAAATATAGTATATAAAGACTCTGACATCTAGCAGAAGCTAAATTGTGCTCATTATACTTTCATTAAGGCAGAGAAAAACGCAGTACTATGTTCAAATATGCTTCCAACAAAAGCTATCAAAATAAATGCTTAAGAGCTTAAGAGGAATGGCATCTTGTTACCTGCAAAGTCCTTTATCTAGAAGATCTCTCATTTACCAGAAGATATGAGGTAACTAAGTTATTACATTTTAACATCGAGCTTTTTGTTTCTAATGTGGTTGTTTTCACTAACTTAAAGCAGACATAAACCTATGAATCAAACACAAGGGAAGAGTCCTATAAACCTACATACTAATTAATTCAACTGACTTGAGAAAAATGCTAATAAATTTTTCACTCAGGGATTGGTCTTTATTTGTTCCAGTTAGCTTTACACTGAAATGCCAAAGAAAACCAATCAAAAGTGTGGTTATGCAAACTCATCACTATTTTTAGAAAAACTGAAACTATTAACGGTTCAATATCAGATCATCCCCAACATTTAAAAACACCCATTATCTTTAGTTGCAACTGACCTTCTGGATGTCCCTTTAAGTCCCTTTAAGACTTTATATTACTTCACTTTTCCTATCCACAAATTTGTTTATAAAAACTTACTTGTCATGATTGCTTAAGTTAGCAATAAGTGACTACTGAGAAGAACAACACCAAATTAATTACTAGTGAGTCAAACACTCTAGCAGTGTTCAACTTACCTGAAGCCATATTTTCTAAGTACCTAATATTTAGAATTAGTCAGGAACTTAGAAATTAAGAGACATTGAAATCAAGGAAAACAGTTATCACAAATCTCATTTATTTGTTAGACAGGTGAGGCAGTTGATAGGGAGGTACAGAGTTACTCTTCTGACCTTATCCAGAGACAAATAAATGTAAAATAAAGCAATGAGCTAGGAGCAAAGAGAATACACTGACAACAACAAGTATCCATGTATGATAGAAGAGAAGGAGAGATAAGGCAGAGGATTGAAGCAGCAGCAGCTTACAGCATTTCATATAAAGCAACGCTTCTTGACCAGGATAATTTTGCTACCCTCCTCCTCTTCCCCCCACCCCACACTTTCTCCATGGAACATTCGGCAATGTTTGGAAACATTTTTTAAAAATATTTTATTGATTTTTCACAGAGAGGAAGGGAAAGGGATAGAAAGTCAGAAACATGGATGAGAGAGAAACATCCATCAGCTGCCTCTTGCACACCCCCTACTGGGGATGTGCCCGCAACCAAGGTACATGCCCTTGACCGGAATCGAACCTGGGACCTTTCAGTCCGCAAGCTGACGCTCTATCCACTGAGCCAAACCGGTCTCGGCTGGAAACATTTTTGGTTGCCAGAATTGGGGTGAGGTGGGTACAAGGGTGCTCTGACATCTAGTGGGTAGAGGACAAGGACACTGCTAAAAATCCTCTGTGGAAGACAGCCCCACAACAAGGAAGTATCCAGCCCAAAATGTCAATAGTGCCAATGTTGAGAAATCCTGATATGGAGGAAGGAGTCCTACATAGCTCAATATATAAAAGAAATCACTGCACTAGCACTCAGCATAAGAACTAATGTTCAAATTTCTTAAAATAAGCAAAACCCAATATGTTAATGGTATGTATTAATAGAGAAAATGTCATACAAGATTTCCAACGGAAATTTATTCTTTTTTTAAATGCACTGATAGAAAGTAATAAATTACGACTATTAAGCATGGCCATCTACACGGAATACCTCTTCCTAATTTCTCTTCCCTTGAACCCAGACTGGTCTTAGTGAGACTTGCTCAACCAGCAGCAGTGACATTCTGGGACTTCCAAAGGTAGGTCCTAATAAGTCGAGTGGAAGGTTGAATAATGTCCATACCCAATCCTCCAACTTTTGAATATGTTACCTTGTATGGCAAAGGAGATTTTGCAGATGAGATTATCCAGGGCCTAAATATGATCTCGGGGGTCACTATAATGGGGAGGAAAGAGAAGGTCAATGAAGGAGATGACATAACAATCAAAAACAGAGATCAGAGTGATGTGGACAGGAACCAAAGAATGGCAACAGCTGGAAGAGACAAGGAAGAGTTTCTATGGAGCCTTCAGGGCAGCAGCTTGCCGATGCTTTTATTAGCCCCTTAAGTCTCATTTTGGACTCCAAACCTTCAGAATGCTAAGAAAATACATTTGTATTATTTTAAACCACTAAATTTGTGGTAATCTGTTATAGCAGCAATGTGAGACCAATACAAAGTCTTAAAGTTTCTATCTAGCTCTCTTGGAATATTTTTTCTGGGACCGTGGTCTGTTGCTTAGCTATTATAGCATGCTGCGATGAATAAGCTGCTGAAGTCACATGCACCTACTCTGGCCAACTGTTGCAGCGGAGCCCAGCCTTTCAGACACCTCCACCAAAGTGCCAGACGTGAGCGGAACCGTCTTGGACTGTTATCAGCCCATCTTCCAGCTGAAGTCTACGGAGTGATGTCTATAGATACCACGTGAACCAGGTGAATTATCCAGCTGAGCCCTGATTATATTCCTGATCCACAAAAATCAAAAGATATAATAGAATGGTTGCTGTTTTAAATGACATATAACTCTGGACATCAAGTTATATGTACCAGTCAGTGATGACTAAAGACTGTTAAATAGCATATATCCATTTTATAATGGAAAAAATCTTATTTGTGTTATCTGTTCTTTACGGGCAGTAATCCCTAGTAATAGGGGCCACTCCAACATGCCCAATGACTCTAAAGTATTCAGAATTAAGCTTGTTGGAATATACTGATATATTAGGTTCTTTTCAAATTAGTAAAATAATTGATTGTGGCAAAGTTTCGTTTCAACTTATGTAGGTCCAAGATATAAAAGCTCTCAGCTTCTTAGATATCTCTCATTCCTCCTGATTCAATTCACACTTCACTTCCTCATCCTGGCTCTTCTCTTCTTGCATGTCTAGTTGGGACTACTTCCCTGGTTCCTCTTATACTATTTCAGTTAAGGCACTGAAATATATTTATTCACGCATCTTAATTTATAGTATGAAATGCTTTCCTTATCCTGTTCTCATTTCCTTTCAGCAAAAGCTGAAATTATCTCCAATTCATCCCAGAAGTTAATAGCTTAACAGAGTGGTTATTTTCTCCCATAACCCTGAACAATAGGCTGAGAAAAGTGGAGATACTCTCCATAAGAGTCATAGATCCCTACTGGATCATAACTCCATGAAAAATCTTGTTTATAAGTATTCTAGATATCCATTTTAACATCAGCTTTTTATCTTGCAGCCTTTCATTTGACAAAGGCCCTTCTGCTATCTGGCAAGTTCTTAAAACGAAGCTCCTCATCTATTTAAGTGATCACAGAAAATGAGGAACTACAAGATTATAGATAGTTTAGAATTATATATTTGGTGTACCTATATGGATGTAGATAAATCATAAAAAGAAAACTTAAATATATACAATTACCACTTAATATGGTGGGGAAAAAAAGCAAGCTAATTAAGGTCTAACATTGAAAGCCCGTTTGGCTCAGTGGTTGAGTATCGACCTAAGAACCAGGAGGTCAGAGTTTGATTCCCCGTGAGGACACATGCCCAGGTTTCGGGCTTCATCCCCGGTGTGGGGTGTGCAGGAGGCAGCCAATCAATGATTTTCTCTCACTATTGATGTTTCTATCTCTCCCTCACTCTCTCTTCCTCCCTGAAATCAATAAAATATATATATATATATATATATATATATATATATATATATATATATATTAAAAAGATCTAACATTGATAGAAAAACTGCTCTGTTCCCTGAAATATCAAAAGAATCTCACTTTTAAAATACTTAAGTACATGCTTAACAAAAATATTTCCCAAGAAGCTCCTTTTTTAAAAATCAGATCTTTTGCTGCACCTTCCCCAAAGCCAACTCTTATCTCCAGCAAACATTAATTACACCTTAAATAAGAGTGGAAGGCAGCCTCTCAGAGCCTCCCAATGACTTCCACCTCCCGGTTTTACACCCTGTACAGTACCCTCCTACGATGTACCAGGGCAAAAGAGATAGACTATCTCTTCCAAGACTGGGTAATAAGAGACTGTGGCTTCCAACTTAGACTGTGTCAGCGCTTGTCCTGGAGGGAGCCAACTGCCACGTCTTGAGAACATTTAGGAGGCCCTGAGGGGTGGCCCACGTGGCAGGAAATTGAGGCTTCCAGCCCACAGTTGAGTGAATGAGCCTTTTTGGGAATGGATCTTCCAACCCCAGTCGAGACCTCAAACAATGCAGCCACAGCTGAATGCTTGATTACAATTTTATGGGAGACCAAGTCAGAAACATCTCACTAAGCTGCTCCAGGATTCCTGAAGCTGTGAGACAGACAATGCCTGTTTGTTTTAAGCAATTATATTTAGGAGTGTTTGTAATACAGCAATGTACAACTAACACAATGAGTAATGCCACTGCCCATCCTTCAAAAACCAAATTGCTGTACATTTGGCCCATAGTATCTGTAAGCTCTGCACCTGGGGATTCGACCAATCAAAGATAAGAAATATTCGGGGGGGTCTCGGGGGTGGGGGGAGGTAGGGAGTTATGACTGCTGTCATGTACAAAGTAGTTAGGCCTAGGATGGTTGTGTCTGTACTGAACATGTACAGACTTTTATTTCTTGTCATTACTCCCTAAACAATACAGTATACTGTAACAACTATTAACATAGCAGTTACATTGCATGAGAAGTAATCTAGAGAGGATTTGAAGCACACAGGGATGATGTGATAGGTCATATGCAAATAGTATGCCATTTTACAGAGGGGACTTGAGAATCCACAGAATTTGATACCCACAAGCGTCCTGGAACCAGTTTTTAAAAATAATTGTAAGTGGAAATTGTAATTGCAAAAAGTGGGAGACAAATTTGTTTGAAAATCTTGGCTAAAATGAAAGGCAACTGTAATGATGTTAGCTTGCCAGCCCTACTTGTAAAAACAATGAATTAACAATGTACTATCTGAGGATATGAACTGTTTCTGGAAAAAGACCAGGTTGAGCAGGTAAATTGAGAATACAATATTAACTCTTTTTTAATTGGGGAGGAAACCAGTTTGTAATTTAAAAATCTCAGTATCCTAAGTAGCTATGATAAGACATCCCACAAAGTAGGGGTTATCTATTATAAATCAATTCTATGAATCTAATGCTTTATCTTGTCATAGACTATATCACTTGCCTACTGATAACCTCATAAGGAAGATAAGGGCAAAAGTACCAAATTTCAGCAGAAGATTCCACTGATATATCAAGGCATGGATGATTTTTTTCTTGTAATGTTTCCTCACCAAATCCAAAACATGTCATAACATCATACAAGAAACCTTCCCAGGGACACATAAGATTCCCTGCAATAAGAAAAAGCCCTTTTAACAAAATTTTATTTCATTAGAAAACCCACTAAGTACACACACACATTTAATATGTGAATCAGGTATTGAAAAAGCAGCAATAAAAGAAAATCAGGAATTATTTTTTGTCTGGAAAAAGAAATGTTAATTTCAGCAATGTAATGAGCTGCATTCATTTGCAACGTAATAATGAATAAGGTAATTTATTAGTAATGACTCTATTCCAGTTATCTCCATAGTAACAATATGTATTGATATTGAAAACAATGAAGAACATTAAAACTGTCTTAAAAATGAAACCAGTAGCATCGCTTAAGTGTCATTTGAGTCAAGGAGCAATAATTTAGTCATCAACAGTGGCAAAAATAGTTTACTTAAACTTTAAAGTTCTTTAGCTTATAAATAGGAGATAAGCATTCTTTCTCATATAATGTACAAACCTATTAAGTATAATTGATCTAACTAATCTCCATTGACTGAAGTTTATAGGTTCTTTCCAGCATACATAAAACTATGTTAAACTTCAAAATACTATCTTCATTGTATAATGCAGCATATCTTTTGCAATGTGCAATAGGTATAAAGTAAAAATTTACCTAGGACATGCTTTTTCAAGAATTGTCATAAAATTATATTAATAGGGCCCTTTAATCTTATAACAATGGTAATATAGAATTTCCAAGCAATTACTTAGACAGGTCAAATGTTCAAATAGTCTTGCCCATGGAGTACTTCAGCATGTGAGTATCTATTATATCAAGGAGCTCATTTTCAGAACTGAATATTTTAAAACCACATACTGAGTACACACATAGCTTAAAAAATATGCTAGCATTTGATTATGATTTAATATAATGTGATTACACATTAAAAAATGAATTGATTGCAATGTGACATTTTCTTGTAAAAGCACTGTGGGTGGACACTATTTTGAATCAACCAATGGTATAAATTGGTCCCCAATTCCATGAATTTAGTGGGGAGGGAGGGGAGTGGTTAAAAATTCAATTAAGCCAAAAGGCCATGGTTAGATTCCCAGGGAGGGCATATGCCAGATTGCAGGCTCCATCCCTAGCGTGGGGTATGCAGGAGGCAGTTATCAATGATTCTCCCTTATCATTGATGCTTCTATCTCTCTCTCCCTCTCCCTTCCTCTCTGAAATCAATAAAAATATATGTTTTTAAAATGACACAACTAATAAAAAGTTTTTGAAGAAGTGATATAGGTAAGTCATACCACTACCATAGAGGTAGATAAATCTTTCCTCCATTCCTGTGCATAGGCCAAAGAAACACCTTCAAGTGCCTGTGTCAAGTTAAATACCATCTTCCAAAGCAATATGCTGTAAACTTAAGAAATCTACAGAATGGTTATGTACCTACCAACTTTTTTTGGGGGGGGGGGGTAAACTTTTAATGTTTAAACACATCAGAATGTAATATAAAATAGTAGCAATGTATTTTGTCTATATTATCATATTTAAATGACAAATATTTTAAGACAGAATAATTTTATCTTTTGCTCCTTTCATCTCTTTGATTTTATGAGTTGCTAGCTTTTATAGCTGGACTCAAATTCTGACCTACCAGCATGCTGCACTGATTGTAAAAATATCCTATTTTAACATGTTGGTTTAAAAATAGCTTTGCTTTCACCATTGCAGATTACTTTTAAGCAGAAGTCTGCTTTTTCTTGTAGAGCCACAGATTCTCAGAAAAATACCTTCTTTTTACTTCGTTCTTTCAATCTCTGGGGAAACAACAAAAACTGAAGTTTAACTCGCGAAGCACCGAACTTGATATGGGCTTGCAAGTATGTATCTGCAGTTGCTAGTTTGATCCATTCTTTCCATTTCCCGGGGAAATGTTCCCTTCTTAGATGTGTGTGCAAACAAGCAGCGAGAGCATCTCTGCCTTATGAAGCAACATCCCTTCGGATGGGCCCCCAGACATCTTCGTTCCATAACAATTCAAGAAAGTTTCTTCCACTCGGGTTCGTAGCACTTTCGGGTGTAGCAGGCATGCCACCTGCGCGGCTTCTAGTTCACACGAAAGCATCAAGTGACAAGATGGGGAGGGGGAGGCACACAGCAAATCAAAACAAAATCAAAATCGGTTGGCCATTTGGGCTGAAGCTCAGGCTTCTGAGACTGGGGAGGAACCAGCCAGCCAAGCCTTGGCCCTGGCTGCCTGGCTAGATCGGCTCCGGTCCCACCTGCTCCGGGGACACTCAAGAGGCGGAAAGTTCCCCCCACCTCGGACGTCCCAGGCGCCTGGCCAGGCCGGCGAGGGGGGCCGGCGGGTGGGGCGGCGGCGGCGGTAGCTGGAGTCCCAGGTCGAGGGGTAGGCGGGGCAGGGAAGGGCGCCAGACCCCCAGGGTCACCCCCCTCTCCATCCCCTTTACCTTGGGCGATGGCAATGGACTCGAAGCGGTGCAGCTCCTTGAGCAGGCAGCTCCTCTCGGTGGAGTGCAGGCTGTAGATGAAGTCGCGCGCGCCCTGCGCCGTGTTCAGCGCCTCCATGGGCTCCTTGGGGTGGGTGCCCAGCGCCCGGGGGCCGCCAGGGGAGCCTCCGGGAAACGCGATCGCCAGCAGCCCCCGCCCGCAGCCACACCAGGACGGCAGGCAGGGCGCGGCGGCGGCGGCCGGGCCCGGCCTCAGACTGCGCGCGGTCCGGCTCCACAGCAGTGGCAGCAGCCGGGACATGGCGGGCTGGGGCTCGGGGACCCCCGCGGCAGTCCGGGAGGGCGATCTCGGGCGAGGCTGGGGCTAGAAAGAGCTGGGCTCCGCCGACCCCGCCCCGATGTCCTCCAGATGGGCAGCCGAGGCGCCGGGCACCATGCACTCCCCAGGCCCGCACGGCTCTCGCGTCCTCTTCCGTCCCCAATCCCTTCCAAAAGGCCCGCGGCAGCTCCGGTCCCTCCAAAGAGACAAACTTTGTGCGAGGCGATCGGGCTGGGAGGGGGGGCGGGCGGGCGCCTCCCGCGCTGAGCAGGAGCGGCGCGGGCAGGCGGGCTCGGTTTGTGTCTGTGATCTGCCTTTCCAGGGGATGAGTCAGCCACGCGCCGCCCTCCTCCAGCGCCGCCCTTCTCTCCCGCCGGCTTTCCCAGCGCTCGCTCCCACCCCGAGCACTTTCCACGCCCTCGAAGCGGCCGCGCTGTCAGGCCGCAGCCGCCGCCTGTACCTCTATCGGTGGTTTTAGGGGTAACAGGGCGGAGCCAAGTCAGGGGGCGGGGCTGGGAGGGGCAGCGCAGGCGTAGTCCTCTGACTCGCGGGCCGCGCTCCGGTGAGGGGAGCGTGCATCAGCGTGCGCACCCCCCTCGGGGCGTGGAAATGGAGGCAGAGAGGGCGCGCCCCCGTTGTGCTGGCGTCCGTCACCTTTAAGTCTGGGGATGGAACTAGCGAAGAGGAGCTTTGAACCCCTCGCCCGCCCGGGTAGTGCAGCTGTCACCCGGCCCGCCTCAGCGCCGTGCCTAAATCGGAGGCTCCTTTCGAGCAGTGCCCCATCCTGCGGCCCCCTCTCCTACGTGGGCCAGGGGGGAACCAGCCAGGCCGCCCAGACAGCCGCGCTACCGCTCCGAGCCTCGCGGGGTCACAGCACCCTACTGAGGGTTTTGGAGATTGAAGCGACAAGTTGTGCTCTTTGCCAAGTCAGCGTCCACCTTGGCCTCGGACAGACACTTCCATCTCCAAGGCACCCGCCCTGGGAGCTCCAAAGAGAGGGCGAGGCCAGTTCTACCCCTTCCCAAGAAGGGTTTGAGACTGACACCTTGACACAGAACACCATTCCTCATTCTGATGCCAGCAGCTTGCAAATGGCTGATGCTGGAGCGCTGGAGGCGAGTGTCACACACCTTTCCCCGATGTTTTCTCAAGGTTTGTGTGATTTCTCTATACCCAAACAAAGAATTCCGCGATTCTCCACTATTTCAAATGTCCAGGTTCTGGGCATCTTTCAAGACCCAGCTCAGAATCGCCTACTCCAAGCTTTCCTTTCTCTCTTCATCTGAACCTGTTTTAATGTCACTTAGGCTTCCCTTATTAAGGGAATAGATCCTCTTAGAGA
Organism: Antrozous pallidus; assembly: GCA_027563665.1. Taxonomy (NCBI): domain Eukaryota; kingdom Metazoa; phylum Chordata; class Mammalia; order Chiroptera; family Vespertilionidae; genus Antrozous; species Antrozous pallidus. The sequence goes on from CM050510.1 coordinate 48,580,507, forward strand.
CTAAATCTGCTCAAGTATAATCAAGATCTAAATCCTATCTTTATATCCGCTGCTGCTGCTGCTGCTGCTGCAGCCAGACCAAGCCCTGGGTTGTAGTAGATGTGCTGTAAACATGTAAGTGCAATATATTCACTAAATCTCCCTGCCTAGTGGTTCTCAAAGTATGGTCCCTGGACAGCAGAGCCTGTTAGGTCTGCAAATTCATGTGCTCCACCCAGACCTCCTAAATCAAAAACTGGGAGTTGGGCTTAGTCATTGGTGTTTTAACAGGTCCTCTACTTAATATTGGTGCACGAATAAGTTTGAGACCAATTGCTCTAACTTAAAGAAACATGGAGAGCAATTTTTGTTTTAATCCTCAAGGTCTCTGGTATAGTAATGACAATTAATGTACTCTGGCCTGGCCGGTGTGGCTCAATGGTTGAATGTTAATCTCTAAACCAAGAGGTCATTATTCCATTCCCAGTCATTGCACATGCCCAGGTTTTGGGCTCCATTCCTGATGGGGGCATGCAGGAGGCACCCAATCAATGATCAATGATTCTCTCTCAACATTGATATTTCTATCTCTCCCTCTCCCTCTCTGATATCAATGGAAATTTTTTGGTGTTTTTTTTTTTAAAGAATGTACTCTGTGGAAACTACGTTTTTTGAGTGCACAGACTGTCTTTCTTATCTTTGAAACCCTATATTCCCTCGTGTGTGTTGGAATCCTCTGCAGAGTTATTTCAGTCTCGAATTCTTGGTATTACCACCACCTTCCTCTATATCTCTTACCCCCAAGAAATTCTGACTCACTGGGCTTGAGGTGGGGTTCTGGGAAGTGAGATTTGGAAAAACTACTCAGTAAAAACCCATTCCCAACAGATTGCTGAAAACCATGGCCTAGCTGGGTGTTAGTAGTAGACTATTATAGTAGGGGTCCCAATGAATCATGCCTTATGGTATCCACTCCCTTGTGTAGACCTGTCCCACATTGACTGTGGGCTTGGCCATATGACTTGCTATTAGCTAATTAGTGGGACATCACCAACCTGATCTGATAAATGCTTGCTTGTTGGGACTTGCCATATTGTGTCTGCTGTGATGTGTTTGCTGTATGATTTATGGATATTTCATTCTGCTATAGAAAATAGGAGAAACTGAAATGTACACATAATTTGCTTATGAGACATGTTACACATAATATAAATGGATATGTGTTTAAAAAGGATGGAAAAAGTGAAAGTGCTCTTTTTAGATAGAAAGAGGTAGACCAAGTGAACTTTAAATACTAATAAGGTGTGAATTGCAATACTTCTAAACTGACAACAGTGTCATCCCTAAATTGGCCACCTACTAGTGACACTCATTACAGCCTCATTATGGCCTCATGTAGTCTCTGTACAAGATAGATCCCTAGCTACTCAGCCAGCTAATGACCAGACACAATTATGACCAGACATACGTGTCCTCACTTCTCTCTGACAGGACAGATACATGTTCGTTCCTGGCTCCTTTAATCTGCTAACCCTCCTCACTCACTCTTCACTCTGGTCCTTAGAACTACACCATCTGCAGAGAGACTGGCACAGCAGAGAAGGTTAGGACATAAGAACATTGCATCAAACAAAATGTAGGTACTATGGTCCTTCCACTCTGCTTGTATCCTATCTAAGCACTTTATCTACCACATCTCTTTCCTGTTGCTTCACACTCTGTTCTAAACTGGTTAATAAACTAGAAAACTGTTGCTGCTCTTTGAGTGAATGTACTATGCCAGACTTGGGGCTTAGATAGCCAGTTTATTTTGCTCTTGATTTTGTGGCTCAGAAATTGGGAAGGGCTTGCTTGACCAGTTTATTGTTTGAGTCTCTTATCAGATGTCAACTGCAGCTGCTGTCATTTGAAGGCTTATTTGGTCTGGACATCCAAGATGGCATACTCTGTGGCTGACAGTTGACACTGGCTGTTGGCCGTCTGGAAGCTTAGCTGAGACTATGAACCAGAGCCTTCCCAATCCCTCCAGCATGGCAGACTTCTCACATGGCATCTGGCTTCCCTCAGAGTGAGTGTCTGAAAGTACCATACTCATGGCCTTTTCAGCCTTATCCTAAGAAGTCGTGCTGCATCACTTGCACTTTATTCTACTAGCTACCAGCAAGACACAAAAGCCATCTCAGATTCAAAAGAAGGGAATGTAGAGCCCTCACCTCTCCCCAACAAACTGGGGACATGTTTTAAAGCTGCTTAATTTCATACTCCATGGGCTCATATTTATCTGTCCATAAACATACCTACAGGGAACCAGACTGTGACTGCCCACAACTAACATAAAAAATGTTCATACACAAATAATACCCAGGCATGTGCATGTATGAACACACACCCATATGACTTTTTCAGGGTAATATTTTGTAACTTTTTTCCCTTCCAGGCTTCCCATCATATTTGAGGTTGGGGAGGGAGATTGATCAAGCAAAATATATATAATAGGGCTACAAAATGCCTTCTGTTCAAACTTTATTTTTTTAAAATCTTTATTGTTCAGTTTATTAATTACATTGTTTCCCCTTTTTATCCCCCTATAGCTCCCCTCCACCCTGTACCTATCCCACCCTCCACCCTCACCTCCCCCTCCCAAATGTCCTCTCCCATTGTTGCTAGATTTTTGTCCAGTCTCTTGCTGTACTTCCCACAACCCTTTTCTCCCCAAGAATTGTCAGTCCATTCCCTCTCTATTTCCATGTCTCTGTTATATTCACCAGTCTATCTGTTCAACAGCCTATCAATTCACTTGATTTTTATGTTCATTTGCTGATAGATGTGTATTTGTTGTTCATAATTTCCATCTTTACCTTTTTCCTCTTCCTCTTCTTAAAGAATATCTTTCAGCATTTCATATAATGTTGGTTTGGTGGTGATGAACTCCTTTAGATTTTTCTTATCTGCGAAGCACTTCATCTGACCTTCAATTCTGAATGATATCTTTGCTGGATAGAGTAATCTTGGTTGTAGATTCTTGCTGTTCATCACTTTGAATATTTCTTGCCACTTCCGTCTGGCCTGCATCGTTTCTGTTGAGAAATCCGCTGACAGTCGTATGGGTGCTCCATTATAGGTAACCAACTGTTTCTCTCTTGCTGCTTTTAATATTCTCTCTTTGTCTTTTGCTCTTGGCATTTTAATTATGATGTGCCTCGGTGTGGTCCTCTTATATATTGGGGTTCCTATATATTGGGGTTCAGTGCACTTCTTGGACTTCTAAGTCAATTTCTTTCACCAGGTGTGGGAAGTTTTCAGTCACTATTTCTTCAAATAGGTTTTCATTGTCTTGGCCTCTCGCTTTTTCTGGCACCCCTATAATTCGGATGTTGGTATGCTTGAGGTTGTCCCAGAGGCCCCTTACACTATCTTCAATTTTTTGGATTCTTTTGGTTTCTTGCTTTTTCAGCTGAGTGGATTTTACCTCTTTGTATTTCAAATCTTTAACTTGGTTCTTGGGGTGCTCCAGGGCACTTTTAGGTCTTTGTATAATATTTTTTGTTCCAGTCAGTGTATGCTTAATTTCTGGTTGGTCCTTTTTCATATCCTTGAGAGTCTGCTTTATATCCTTGAGGGTTTCTTTCATTTCCTTGTAGGACTCATTCATTTCCACGTTGGTCTTCATCATTTCCACGTTGGTCTTGATCATTTCTTTGCAGCTCTCGTTTATATCCTTGAGGGTGTTGTTCATTTTCTTGTAGGACTCATTCATTTCCTTTGTGGTCTTGCTTATTTCCTTATAGGCCTCGATCTTTTGTTGGAGCCTCTTAAAAAACCCTATAACCGTGGTTCTGAATTCCATGTCCAGTCGTTTTTTTTTCTCCATTTCTTTCACATCTGATTTCTTTCCATGTTGCTGCATGGTGGCTGCTTCCCTGAGTTGGTCAATTAGCTTTGTGTGGTAGACTTCCTACTAGGGATAGTGGCTCAGCCTCCCCGGTTACCTGAGGTGGATATGGGCTGCACAGTCTTGCTGAAGTTAAGCTCAGTTAATTGTTGTTAGCACTTGGAGGGTTGACCTCCAGGCCAATTGTCTGTGAAGCTCAGCTGTGCTCAGGTTGGGTGGGCGGAGTCTCCGGGCCAAGCAGACAGCGTTAGCTCCGCCCTATGCGGCCCCAGGGACTCTGTGCCAGGGGCAATGGCCGCCAGCACCTCTGAGAGAGAGCCACTGCGGAGCTCCACCGGCTGCCGGTTGCCGGGGAATTCAGACTTTCCCAAAATGAGTCTGCATGCGCAATGTCTCACCCAGGATCGTAAAACAAAGCAGTCTGACGGTTTTCCGAATGAGAGAGCAAGTCGCAGAGCACTCTCTGCACCGTCACGCAGCCGAGCTGTTCGCGCAAGCTGCCTTCTCCACAAGCCGGGAGACCCGGCAGCACCCGAGCTTCGGCATGCCCTCCCACTGTCCAGTTTTCACCCTGTGTGATAGTGGGTTCTCTGGACTTTGCCCAGAGCTGGAGAATCAGTCCAGTGGGACGCCTTTGTCTCCCCGTTCGAGAAAACTGGCCGGTTTTCAGCCGCCCGCCCTCTCCGCGGCGCGCACTCCAAACCTCTCTCCGTGCGAATCTTTCATCGCTGTTCGCCGCCGCTCCTCCGAGTCACAGTGTCTTATCTTCACTTTTATTTGTGGAATTTTCACTCGGCGAGCTTTCTGGTGATTCTGGAAGGTGTTTGTTCTTTCGTTAAGTTGTAGTATTAAAATTGCTGATTATGACGGCAAGATAGGTGTTCTACCTTTGCCGCCATCTTAGTTCTCTCTCTTCTGTTCAATCTTTAAACTCAGATTTTTAGTGAGGCCTCCAAATCATACATCTACTTTTTAATAATAACTCTATATTTGAGCCCAGCATAAAGATCAATAGAAGGATTTTGAATGTTCCTCTTTGTTTTGGAAGAAAAATAAGGAATCCATTCCGACTTTCTGAACTCCTTTTCAGAGAGACTTATTAAATTTGCTAGAATTAAACAACCTAGAAGAAGGTAAATTTGAGCAACAGCCCCCAAAAAGTACAGGAATTAGACATGCCAGGTACTTCTGAAGGTAGAAATATAATTAAGCTAAAAAAAAAAAAAAAGAGGCCTAGGTGAAAAATTTTAAGGTAGCAGTTATAAAGCCAGATTTCTTTGTACATCTGATGCAGCTGGGAGATTGCCACTTCCTTGTCCCAGCAGAAGTCTAGAAATTTACTGGTGGAGACACTAGATTTGGAGTCAGGAGAAACACCCAAGGCAAGGGAGGTACACCAAAAACAAGGAGGTTGAGGTAGGGCCACATTCTGACTCATTGATCCCTTGCTATGATTCTGCTTTGCCTCAAAAACACTAGTAGCCATACTATTGGGGGATTTCTCTATGAGCAATTACTAAAAGAGCTCAGCTAGACCACCCTATAATAAAGCCATCAATTAACTAGCTCTGTCCTTCACAATTTCCAGACTGCTTTTTGTTTTCTCACCTTAAATACAAAGTATGAGCCAGGAGCCCAAAATCACTAGTAAGTTGAAGAAAGCCTTCAAGATGGAAAGACAGAACCAAAATAGCATTTCTTTAATAGGGGGATCTCTGAGGATATAGGGAGCAAAATAAGTGTTTGAAAATGCATAACATTAATATCTTTGCAAAATAAGAAGAGATACTGCATCTATGGAATAATAGGAATCTACAAAAGAAAACATTCAGAAAACAAAAATAATATGATTTGAAAATTTAAAATATGACAAAGTAAAAATGTTACAAAAGAATCAGAAGATAATAGTGAGAAAAAAATTTTTTTAAAGTAGATGGTAGATATTATAACATATATAAAATAGAAGATAAATGACAAAATTAAAGGTTCAGGTCAGGAGGTACAAGAGAGTTAAAGAAGCTATAATAGTTTTGAAAATATAAGGGAGAAAATTGTCAAAGAAATGTCCAAAGGAAAGTTCCCAAAGAGAAAGTCATTTGTTCCAGCAGCAAAGTCAATGGCTCTTAAGGGATATTCAGTAAAAAGAATCCCATTTCACAGTGGCTTTAGACATCTCAACAGCAACACTTGAAACCAGAAGATAAACAGCTTTAAAATTCTGAGGAAAACTATTCCATCTAGAATTCTATATCTAGCAATCTGGTGTGAGGGTAAAGTATAACCTTCTCAGATATTGAAGTCTCAAAATATTTAAATTTCATATGTCATATCAGGAAGTAACTGTAAGATGAATTCCATTAAATTGAAGGATTAAACCAGGAAATGGGAAATCACAGGACAACTAGAGAGTGTCCAGTCCAAATGGGAGCAAGGTGATGGAAGGTTTGGGGAAGTTCTCCCAACTAGAGAACAACTCCATTGAAAGCCAAAGGGACCATTCATAAACTCACTGATGTTGTTCATACAAGTGAGTTTCTCTCAATGAAAAACAATAGAGAGTAGATCCAAGGCTTAAATGGAAAAGATCCAACACAATAAGAACACACACACACACACACACAAAATGAAGAAACAATAGGCATAATTATATTATGTACTCAGAAGAAGCTTCTAAAAGAGTTGAAAATAATTGCCTTTCTGAACTAACAATTAGAAATAGGGAGACATGGTTGGGAACTGCTTTTTTATTTTGTATACTTTGGAGAACTATTTGATTTTTATAGCAAAACTAGAGGCCCGGTGTACAAAATTTATGCACAGGTAAGCTTCCTAGTCCTGGCCAACAGTTGGGGCCAATCTCTCGGGCAACCGGTGAGGCGATTGGGGAGCCTCTGCCTTGGCCAGTCTGGCACTGCCCACTTGCTGGCCCCACCTTCTGCCACTGCTGCTAGTCCCTTCCCTCTGCAGGGCAACTTAGGGGGGTCCCCACTGGCATCTGCCTTGGCTGGTCTGGGGTTTGCGGCTGGGGGAAGCTCCTGCATTGAGTGTCTGCCCCCTGATGGTTAATGCACATCATAGCAACTGGTCGTTCTACCAGTTCCACTATTCAGTCGATTTGCATATTAGGCTTTTATGATATAGGATACAATGTTGATAGAAATAATTTTTAAGTGCTCTTTGGATTTGCAATGAGGAAATCACTTATAATCTTTTGATATGCAATTACAGTTAAGTGCTGGGAGCTAGGTCAGATTATAGTGGGTTGAGAAAAGAAGTTAAGATGAGTGGGAGATGAAATTTAAAAGACAGCCAACTGTTGTTATTCAAATGTTTAGTTAAAGTTACTTGGTTTAGATAGATCAGAGTAATGTTAGTGGATGTTTCTCGGCATCTGGAAGGGTTCAGGAATCTGGAGAAGGCGCTATGGCATAAATTAACAAAGAGACTAGAAATATAATATAAATTTGTAATCCACGGGGAAGCCAGAGGAACTTAACTGTAGGAACCAAGTTCTCCTGAATCTCTGGACCCTTTGCTCTTTATTAACACAAATTGCCCTAAGGCAAAGCATATATACATATCAAAGGCTAAGGTTTAGTATACAGAGGCATTGTCAGTTTTTGGGGAACCGCCTTCAGCTGTTCAGTTGTTTGGCCAGCAGAAGGCAATAACATGTAGATTAAAATGACCTCAGCTGTCTGGCAACAGGCAATAATATATGGAAATCTTTAGGGAAATGCCTTCTGCCATTCTAACAGGCAATAATATGTATCTTCAGCCCTGCTGAAGCCTCAAGGTCCACCAACCTTTTGATGAACTTCTTGCATTTATGACATGCTAGGATTAACCTCCAGCATCAGAAGTGTTGCTTCATATGAACTGTGTTTCAGTGTGCTCTGCATACTGCTGCTTTGGTTCCACATGTATTACCCATGTTCGTACACAGTTTTAGGATTCAGAATATAATTTTGTGCTTTTAATTAATAAAATGGTTTCTGGCTGTTATTTCTTAACCTGTCCCCAAAATATCATCTTGCCTCTGACACCCATTCCTCTTGCTGTATTTCCTTTGTATACCTTCCTTACTGAAAATCAAAGTTTGAACCATCTCTGACCTCCTCTTTTACTTCCATCTTGTCCTTGCCAAATGCTATACATTCTGTCTATTAAATGTTTTTAATTTTTATTTCCTCCTTCCATCCCGCAGAGCCTGACAGAGTTTAAGCCATCAGGATTTGTTGGCTTTCACTATGGAATAACTGTTACCTCTCCATGCCTCTAAACTCTTATCTCCAATAGCTCTCTTTAGTAGTAAATGAACTTCATGATATTATTAGAAACTGCTTTTCCAGCTACATCTCTGACTACTTCACTTTTGTTCAGAGAAACATGACTCCCTAAGTGCTCCCCAAGATTTCCACTCTTCACACCTGTGTTTACATTGTCACCTTTGCGTGGTGCACCTTCATCCTCATGCTCTCTACATGACCAATCTTTCCCATTTTTCAGGGCCCAGCTCAAATGTCTTCTTCTATCCATGAAGATCTGAGCTCTTTTTCTGAACCTTCTCCTTGTGTTCTAGCACATTGGGTGCCCCAGTTATAAGCAAGTTGAAGGAAGCTTCCCTGCCTAACTCATCGTTGTTTTCTCTTAGCAACTAACATAGTACTGTACATACTATGTACGTACACACACTCAATACATTTGTTGAATTTTTAAATTAAGTAGCCAGTCAATATTTTCCCTCTTTATTGAGGTTTAATTGGCATACAAAAAAAACTGAACATAATTAATCATTTGTAAGTTTGGACATATGTATACATTTGTGATACCATCACCAAAATTAATGTAAAAAAATATATCCATCACTTCCCAAAGTTTATTTGTGTCTCTTTGTTTTCATTTTGGTGAGAACATTTACCGGTATCATGAGATCTACCTTCTTAAAAAATTTTAAGCACACAATACTTTATTGTCAATTATAGGTGCTATATTGTTCAACAGATCTCTGGAATTTACTCATCTTATATAACTACTAGAGGCCCAGTGAACAAAATTTGTGCACGGGTAGGGTCTCTAGGCCTGGCCAGTGATCAGGGCCAATTGGGACCTTTCAGCTGCTAGCTGGGACCCTCCTTCATTCTGTGCCATCCCCTGGTGGTCAGCACGCAGCATAGCAAGCAGTTGAACTTCCAGTCGGTCAAACTCCCGAGGGGACATTTTGCATATTAGCCTTTTATTATGTAGGATAACTTTATACCATTAAACAACTCTCCTAATTCTCTCTCCCAACCTCCCTGGTAACCACCATTTTGTTCATCAATATTTGATTTTATGGTATACTGCTATTTGAAAGACAAAAAAGAGCAGTAATCTTAATGAACTGTCATCATAGTACTATCTAATTTTGTCACAGGTACCAGCAAGATAAAAAATATATATAATTGTTAAGGAAAAGATTGGGGGACTGAAAAGTCCTATTAAAATTGAGAAGCCACCTTAGCTGGTTTGGCACAGTGGATAGAGTGTTGGCCTGTGCACTGAAGGGTCCCGAGTTCAAGTCTAGTCAAGGGCACAAGCCCAGGTTGCGGGCTCAACCCCCAGTAGAGGTAATGCAGGAGCCAGCCGATCAATGATTCTCTCCCAGCATTAATGTTTCTATCTCTCTCTCCCTCTCCCTTTCTCTCTGAAATCAATAACAATATATTTTAAAAATTGAGAAGCCATAACCCAATATTGTATCCATCATGTAAATAAAGGTTAAGAACAGAGGTATAGGTGTCAGAGTAACCTGGGCTGAAATTTTGACACTGCCCATTATCAGCTGCATACTTTTAGATGAATTAACCTCCTGGGCCTCCTTTCCTCAATTTCCTTCTTGGAAAAATTCAGACAATAATGGTACCTAAACAATGGTACCATTTTTATTATCAATGTTGAGACCTGTGTTAAGCAATTGCCAAAAGCACTTACTAGCTTTGGAATCAGACAGAGTTGGTGAGTTATTATTTAAAAATGATGAGAGAACACTTCCAAATTCATTTTACTAGTCAGCATTAAACTCATATCAAAGCAAGATAAGGACACTTCAAGAAAGAAAATTACAGGCCAACATCCTTGGTGAAAATAAATGCAAAAACCCTCAGCAAATACCAGCAAACCAAATTCAGCAACCCATTAAAAGCATCATGCACCATGATCAAGTGAGATTTATCCTTGGGAATCAAAAGTGGTTCAACATATATAAATCAATAACATTATCATAAATCATATGATAGTCTCAATAGAAGCAAAGAATTTGATAAAATTTAACATCATTTGATGATTTAAAAAAAATCCTCAACAAATCTTAAAGACTACACAAAAAAAAGCCTATTAGAATAAATAAATTCTGTAAAATTGCAAGATACAAAATCAATATACAAAAAGCAGTTACTTTTCTATACACAATGAACTGTCTGAAAAAAAAAACTTAAGAAAGTAATCACATTTATAATAGCATCAAAAACAATAAAATACTTAGGATCAATTTAACCAAGGAGGTGGAAGATCTATGTAGTAAAAACTATAAAACAGTGATGAAAGAAACTGAACAGGACATAAAATAAGTAAAAAGATAGACCACGTTCATAGGTTGGAAGAATTATATCATTAAAATGTCCATACTCCCTAATGACATCTATAGATTTAGTGCAATCTCTATCAAAATCCGAATGACATTTTCCACAGAAAAAGAAAAAAAATTCAATTCTAAAATTCAAATGGAAGCACAAAAGACCCTGAGTAGCCAAAGCAATCTTGAGCAAAAACAAAACTTGTGTTATCACATGTTCTGATTTTAAACTATATTATAAAGCTATAGTAATCAAAACTGTATGGTGCTAGCATAAAAAGTTTGAACAGAATAAAGAGACCAGAAATAAGCCCATGCATGTACAGTCAATAAATGTTTTACAAGGATGCCAAGACTACACAATGGGGAAAGGATAGTATTTTCAATAAATGGTGTTGGGAAAACTGGATATCCGCATTCAAAAGAATGAAATTGGGCCCTTACCTTACACCATACACAAAAATCAACTCAAAATGGTTTAAAGACTTAAATGTAAGACCTGAATTCATAAAAACTCTTAGAAGAAAACTAAGGGTAAACTTTTTTACATTGGTCTTGGTAATGATTTTTTTAATACAACACCAAAAGCACAGGCAACAAAAGCAAAAGTTAACTATATCAAATTAAAAAGCTTCTACATGGCAAAAGAAACCATCAACAGAATGAAAAAGCAACCTTCAGCAGGAGAGAAAGTATATGCAAACTATAAATCTGATAAGGGTTAATAACTAAAATACATAAGGAACTCTTATAACTCAATAGTGGAAAAACAAAAAACTGGATGAAAAATGGACAGAAGACCTGAAGAGACATTTTCTCAAAGAAGACACTCAAATGATCACCAGGTATATGAACAGGCATGCAATGCCACTAATCATCAAGGAAATTCAAATCAAAGCCATACCTGTTAGGATGTCAAGTACCAAAAAGACAAGAGCTAGGAAATGTTGACAAGAATGTGGAGAAAAGGGAACCCTTGTACACTGCTGGTAGGGATGTAAATTGGTATAGCCATTATGGAAAATGGTATGGAGATTCCTCAAAAAATCCTATATAATAAAGAGGTAATGTGAAAATTGACCATCACTCCAACACACAAGATGGCCATCCCCATGTTGCCAAAGATGGCCGCCCTCATGTGGACACAAGATGGCCACCACAAGATGGCCTGCAGGAGAGGACTGTTAGGGGTGACTGGGCCAGCATGGGTAGGGCAGTTGGGGGGAAGCCAGGCCAGCAGAGGAGTGCAGTTGGGGAGGATCAGCTGCAGGGGAGGGTAGTTGGGGTAATCTGTCCAGCAGGGGAGGGCAGTTAGGGGCAATCGGGCTGGCAGGGGAGCAGTTAGGTGTTGACTAGGCTGGCAGTGGAGTGGTTAGGGGTGATCAGACTGGCAGGCAGAAACAGTTAGAGGCAATCAGGCAGGCGAGCAGTTGGGAGCCAGCAGTCCTGGATTGTGATGGGATCAGGCCTAAACGGGCAGTTGGACATCCCTTGAGGGGTCCCAGATTGGAGAGGGTGCAGGCTGGGCTCAGAGACCTTACCCCCATGCACAAATTTTGTGCACTGGGCCTCTAATTAAAAAATAATACTATCATATTATTGGCATCTCAAGGAACTGTCTTCACTCCAATATTCACTGAAGCATTATTCACAAAAGCAAGATATGGAAATAACTTAAGTATTTATCAATCAATGAATGGGAAAAGTAAATGTAGTATATTATTAAAACAAAATAAAATGGCAAACAGAACCTTTAAGCCATGTAAATGAAATTTAATCTATCTTATTTCATAAAAGTGAGCAAAACAAGTTATATACCTCCATCACTCCCAGGTTGCTATAAAGTTAAATGATTAGGTCTGCTGATCAATTTCATAGCAATAGCTAACCATTTAGTATTCACCACAGGGAAGACATAAAACACAAGACACTTTGAATACTTCATCTCCTTTAATCCTCTTAGGCTTCCAAAGTAGCTTTTGTTATCTCCAGTTTATAGGTAAGAATAATAAGGATGTGATTATAGCTCACGATTTTTGAGTGCTTACTATGGTGCAGGTTCTTTGCTATATCTTTATATAAATTAGCTCTATTTATTTTCATTAATAACTTTATCAGGTAGGAACTATTTTTAACCCTCAATTTTATAGATGAGAACTAATGAAACACTGCAGACAGGTTAGGTACGTTGTCCAAGATTATACAGCTAAGAAATGATGGACAGGATTCCAGCCTCTGGTCTCTGTGACTCCAGGGTTCAAGCTTTTTTTTTTTTTATCTCTAAGGTCCAGCCAAGTTTAGGCACAGACATATTGACCTTAGAGTGAAGAGACAGTGAGTTACTGTGACCTTGTATTTGTATGAGTTTCAAGGTTTCTCTTCATCTTCAAGGACACCATCTTAGTCCTGGCCTATAATCTCTGGTCTACACTATAATAGCCTAAATAGTTTTCCTGCTTCTACTACAGCCTCATTCACATCCATAATCCTAAAAAGCAGACAAAATGGTTATCTTAGAACATAGTAAATCAGATTATTTCACTGCCGTGCTTAACCCCTTATTCTTCTGTTCTCGTGGCTTAGAATAGATCCTAACTCCTCACTGAGTCCCACTAGACCAGTGGTGGGCAAATTGTGGCTCACGAGCCACATGCAGCTCTTTGGCCCCTTGAGTGTGGCTCTTCCACAAAATACCACGTACGGGCGCACATGCACAGTGCGATTGAAACTTCGTGGCCCATACACAGAAGTCGGTTTTTGGCTCTCAAAAGAAATTTCAATAGTTGTACTGTTGATAGTTGGCTCTGTTGACTAATGAGTTTGCCGACCACTGCACTAGACCTTACACAACCTATTGGACCCCATTCACACCTGGTACACACTGCCCTTTGCTCTACACTTTAGCCACACAGACTTAGGATCCAGGGATGGACCTATCTTGTCCCTGTCTCAGGGCTTTGGCCCCTGCTGGTCCTCTGTAATACTCTGCTTCTCAACTTCCCCGTGTTGTCAAAACCTGCACAGTCAAAACATTTTCTGGTCACCCTAGATAGTTACCTCTCTCCCATTTACTCTTACTCTTGTCACTTTGTTTTACTATTTAGCAATTTTTGTTATGTGAAATATCCTTGCTCATTCATTAATTTGTGTACTTTTCTATAATCTTCTTCCCCCTAGTAAAAATAAACTCTATGAGAGTAGAGACCTTATCTATGGGGACCTTAGATAAGGTCTTGCTCACTTCTCCATCTCCACTCTTACCACCATGCTTGGCAAAAGAGATGCTCAGTAATTATTGCATATATAAATGCATGTAGGACACACATCATAATGTGCAGTCTTTTACCCTTAAAAAGTTGGGCTTACTGTCTATGAGTGGTCCAAGACATACTTGCACAGTCATAAAAGATTCAACAATAATAAAAACTGCCAATCTATACTAATAAAAGCCTAGGTGGTCCTTGCACCCTTGTGCATGAAGTCCTCACAAGATGGCCACCCCAGATGGCCGCAAGCAGTGGAGGCGGGACCCGGAGGCTGCTCTGTGCGGTGAGGCCTGGGAGTCCCACGGCTCTGTGTGGCACGGAGGAGGCTGGCCCTGGTGTCTCCACTGCCTATGTGGAGGAGGTGGGTCCTGGCAGAGAAGGCAGGTTGTGGCAGGGGAGGGCAGTTGTGGGCGATCGGGTTAGCAGAGTAGTGGTTAGGGGGTGATCAGGCTGGTAGGCAGAAGCAGTTAGGGGCAATCAGACAGGTGTCCCGGATTGGGAGAGGGATGTCCAACTGCTGGTTTAGGCCCGATCCCTGTGGGTCCCAGATTGGAGAGGGTGCAGGCGGGCTGAGGGACACCTCCCCGCATATGAATTGTGTGCACCAGGCCTCTAGTACAGAAATAAAATAGTCTTCACCCAGAACAAATTTGATGACCATCCCAGAGTGAGAAACTCCTGGGGAACACATTCTTTCCAAGCCTACCCTGAGGGGATAGTGAGACCCTTAAGTGGTATAGGTGCTCTTGACTTTTGATGACCTTTGCTATGATGCTAAAGCAAGTTTAGGAAGCTGGGCTAATTCCCATCTCTTCACAACACACGTTCTTGGTTCTTGTCCTTCTTGGCTTCCAGATCCCAGTCTCTGAACTGTAAGTTCAGTGTGTATGCCTCTGTCCCAACAGTCTTGGCCTTTGTGATATGTTGAAATGGCGCTCTGACTTGGTCCAGCCCTCTGCACAGCTAAGCTAAAGAACCTCTGAATTCTGGAGTTACTGCCCTCTGAATCCTGGAGTAAGAAATTCCCTCCCTCAGGTCTGGTCTCCCAGATGCCTCCCATTACGCCTAAAATCTCTCCCCACCACACAGGAATTGAGACAGTTGATGCAGAGGTTAACCAAGACATGTTATAGTAGAAAAAAACATGGGATTTGATGTCAAAAGAAAAGTTCAAATCACAGTCTCACCACTTACTCTTTGTGTGCCCTGGAGCAAATTGCTTAAGAATTCTGAGTTTTGCTCTCCTCCTGTTAACCTAAAAGTAAAGGCCAAAGTGAGAGGCAACAGGCGTTTATTTGAAATCCATCAGGAAGCATGGATTCAGGCAGAAACCCAAATAGTGTTCCGATGAGGTGAAGTCAAAGGGTATTTGTGAGAAAGAGAAAGATTTATGTCAATAGAAGGAAGGAATTTAAATGGGTGTTATTAATAAGCTAAGAAAGGAATTTTTGTAGTTATAGGTAAGCTAACATAGTGATGCTAATTTTGAAGAATGTCTTTATTTTTAAGTCCTAGTTATGTCTGTTTGCCGGTTATCTTTACAAATAGTTGTTTGGAATGCGTTGCTGCTTTAGGCCCAGTCCAAAGGTTATTTCACCTATTTTTAGCATTCTAAAGGTTTGAGGAATAAGGCATTCAAGGCAGTTCCTCTGGTATAGCAACTCTGACTCCATTTTAAAGTGCCTCTGTTTGTATTATTTTTAGACTTTCTTTTAAAACCTAGAAAGCAATATCTACCTCTCAGGATACTTGAGATGATAAATAAGGAAAAGTCCTTTTTTCTTTTTACACCTCTTTCTTCTTTTTCAGTGTTTTCTATTTTATTGAACAGCATTATTATCATCATGTAGCCATTCAAGCCAGGAACCTGGAGGGCCTTCTTACAATTTCTCCAGATTAATTTCCTCCTACTCCAAAGCCAAAACAATCCTCACTCATGTTCTCTTTCCACTTCACTGACATTATTTTGGTCCAGACAATCATCTCCCACCTAGAATAGAAGAGTATCCTAACTGGTCTCCAAATACTGGATCTATTCTCCACTGCCACAATTATTGGTAAAGTGCAAATTTAAGTATCTCATTTACTTCCTGAAAACTCATCAACGTATTCCGATTGCTATTAGGATAAGGTACATAGTCTTTGCAAGGACTCATGGGGTCCTGCATTGCCTGGCCCTGGCTTCCTCTCTAGCTTCACCTATCAGTTGAGGCACATGGGTCTTTTGTCCTTTCTGGAGCCCTTCATCATGCCTTAGACACCCTCATATAATCTTTATCATGTCTGGATCTCTCTCATTCTCTGACCACTTTTCTGCCCCTTCTGCGAAGTTCATTTCTACCCATCCTCAAGGTCTCAGCTGAAACATTATCACTTTATCAACCTGCCTTTCTTCAGATCTCTCTCTCTGTCTCTGTCTCTGTCTCTGTCTCTCTCTTCCCCACCCACACCTCTCATTATACCTACTCTTACATAATAGTACAATAAATGCTTGTCAGAATAATGAATAGTAAGATTAAGTCCAAACTTGTTGTAAATTAAAAATGGACAATAAAAATAGCAAGGATAACTTTTTTGTTATAGCCACATAGTTACAACATTAGGAATATTTAGCTTTCAGCTCATAGCAACCATCATGCTGGCTACAACTCTGGCATATTTGGGTTCTTGACAATTGGATGTTAATTTAAATGGCTTTGAAAACTTCTAACACTTATATTCCCCTTATCTTTATCCTTGGGTTTCTTTAACTGATAAATGTAATGGAAAAGAATGCAGGCTTTATGATAATAGGAACATTCTCTATCTCATTCATCAATGTATCCTTTAGGTTTGTTAGACAGTTAGCACATATGCTCATTCAATATTTTCCTAATGAATCAATCGGTTAAGTTAATAACATTCAAACAAAACATCCTACCACCATCAACAAATATTCTGAGCATCTCAAACTCAAAATTGCAATGTAAATAACATGTAAATAAGTAGATGGTATTTTATTTTAAAAAAGAAAGAAAACACTACTGTAGGAGTCCTCAAAGAGAAACACAGATAAATTTTCTTGTTGTTAAAATGTTAAATGAACCTAGAGGTCCTATCTATATATATATATATATAAAAGACTAATATGCTAAATGTCTGACCATCTACCTAGTCGCTATGACATGCACTGACCACCAAAGGACAGATGCTCAACACAAGAGCTGCTGAGCTGTGGTGACTTGGCAGCGGCAGTTCTTAGGTGACATACCCTGAAACCAGAGAGGAGGAAGTGATTCCACCTTTGGCCGTGGGTTATGTTGTTGCTCAGGTACTGTCGGCTCTGAATCTGGTTTACTGCACTCTTGCATTTGCAGTGTGACAGCAACTTTGCAGAGTGCCCTTTTGCACTCCAGGAACCCTCAGGGGATGTCGGGAAGCAGGTTTCGGCCTGATCCCCACAGACTAGGTGGCGGGACCCCACCTGCCGCAGGGACCCTGCTCGCTCCACAGACTGCAGAACGTTGGCTCCAGGGCATGTCTGGCCCATCTTGCCTAGTCCTGTCCCACCAGCCACCTTCTAATTAATTTTTTTTTAATGTGCGTGAATCCATGCACTAGGTCCTAGTAAGTTATAATATTCTGATTCCAGGATTATATGTGAGGCATTTACAATAGTAGGTGCACAAGCTCACTGACTAGTAATTGGGTTCATGGGACACTGGTGCAGTTGACACCCCAATTTAGTATTAACTTTCCCCAGAGCATTAGCAAGGACTTTGCACTAATTGGTTTTCAAGCTTGATGACTATACATTCCTATTAATAGATTGTCTTGTAGCTTAGGAAAAAATTTTCAGAGAGACTCAAAAGAAGGCTCTAAATTATTCCTCATCAGTACTAGCTTACAATGGCAAGGCTGAGTGCTGGAATAGAAAGAACTCTGGTTCTTGTCCCTGAATTGGGTCAAGTCCCAGCTCTATCTGCATTATGTATGGCCTTAAATATATCTCCTGCTATCTTTGAGATTTCATTGTTTTTCATATGTAAATAAAACTATAGCTGGTAAACACTAAAATCTCTTCAAGTTCTGCTCTAAGCCCGTATGGCTCAGTTGGTTGAGTGTCATCCCATGCATGGAAGGGTCGCTGGTTTGATTCCTGGTTAGGACACAAGGCCAGATTTTGGATCTGATTCCTGATTGGCAGCCTATTGATGTTTCTCTCTTGCATGGATATTGTCTCTCCCCCTCCCCCCGCTTTCCCTTCCTTTCTCTCTAAAATTAAAACATATATTAAGGATATGTAAATAAGAAATGAAATCTTTTCAAGTTCTGAAGATTAATGATTCTAAGAAACTGTAAAATCTTATAAACATTCACATACTATTCCCTGTAAAACTCACACTGCTTTCCTATGTGCTCAACAGAAAATCCAAACTTCTTATCTTAGTAGGAATCTCTTGTGTGATCTGGTTCCTGTCTACTTCTCTACCTGCTCTCAACCACTCCCTGTTCTTTGGCTGTCCAGGCATGTTGTTGTACCAGGATGGAGCACATATTATTCCCACTAGCAGGATATTCTGCCTCTATGTCTTTACATTGCTGGCTCCTTTATTATTACTATTATTAGAGGCCTGGTGCATGAATTTGTGCATGGGGCCCTCAACCTAGCCTGCATCTTCTCAAATCTGGGACCCCTCGAGAGCTGTTGAACATCGCTCTCACAATCTGAGACTGCTGGCTCCTAACTACTCGCCTGCCTGCCTTATAGTCCCCTAATCGATCCCCTGCTGGCCTGATTGACACCTAACTGCTCCCCTGCTGGCATGATAGTCCCCAACTGCCTTTTCCTGTGGGGCTGAGGGCACTGGGAGACTCTGGCTAGATGAGGCAGGGATGAGGGGACTGGGCACCGCCATCTTTGTGAGGGTGTGGCAGTCACTTAGCATATTCCTTCTTTATTGGCCGTGGATATCACCATCTTTGGAGGGCATGATGGTTAGTTAGCATATTCCCTCTTTATTAGATAGGATTATTATTATTAAATTTAAAAGCCCTTACGATTATGGATTTCTCAATAAATTTCAAGATAATAATCAGTGTATGACATGACATTTTCTAGAACTGACCAGTGTTAAATCTTACTTGTAGCTATTGCTAAAAATATTTAAGACCAGTTGCTTAATGTGACTTTGACCTTGAAATATTTAAATACTGACAGTGTGTTTGGAAATCTCATTCCAGTTTTGACTAGTATTTTCTGAATAGCTTTGGAGAAGTTATTTATTGTTTCTGTTTATAACATTGCTCCCTTCCTTTTTAGTAACCTTTGGTGCATAAGTTCAAATGTAATTTATAATAGAGAAGGTGAATGAGACAATAATAAAGTAATAAGATATTTTTCCAGAAAGCATGCACAAAAATATTGTTTTAATTATTAAATTGTATTTAATGAACCCCATATTCCACTAGCATCTGAAGTAGTTTTTTGTTATTAATTAGTTACCTTTGAAGCCATTACCCTTTAGGTGTCTATTGGATATCAGGAAGGTGTGACATTGGGTAGGCAAGGGATTCAGGTTTCAAAGGTCAGTGCTTTATAACTCTGCTTATCAAATTCATACTCTTCTATCAATTCCTTGAAGGCAGGGATTATGTATTTCCATTCCTCCCATTTGTGGATCATGGATTACCTGGAATTCATTAATTTTAGTGGTATGCTTCAAAAATTTAAAAGAAGGTAAGAAAACCCCAAATTGCAAACAGGTTAGTTTACAAAGGTTTTGCTTTTCTTAACAAAGTATTTGTCTTTCTGTAGCTGGCTTATTTCAATTAGCATAATGCTCTCTAGGTTTGTTCACCACTGTTGTAGAAAATGACATGATTTTCTTCTTTTTATGACTAAATAACATTCCAGTGAGTGTGTGTGTGTGTGTGTGTGTGTGTGATGCTTTGTCTTTATTCCTTCATTGGTGATGGACACTTGGGTTATCTTTATATCTTGACTATTGTAATAACTCTGCAATGAACATGGGAGTACAGATATCTCTTTGTGATTTCATTTCCTTCTATTATATTCCCAGAATTGGGATTGCTGGATCATGTGGTAGTTCTTTTTTAAAATTTATTGAGGAGCCTCCATACTGTTTTCCATAATGACTGCATCAATTTAAATTTCCACCAACAATGCACAAGGGTTCCCTTTTCTCCACATCTGTGCCAGCTTTTCCCTCATATCTTTTTTATAATAGACACCCTAACAGTGTGAAGTGTTAGGGTGTGGTTTTGATTTGCATTTCCCTGATAACTAGTAATATATCTGTTGGCCATTTGGATGTCTTCTTTGGGAAAATGTCTCTTCAGGTCCTTTGCCCTTTTTTTTTTTATTATTATTGAGTTGTATATAAGAATTTATATTTTGGATATATATAGTTTGCAAATATTTTATCTCATTCCATAGTTTGCCTTTTCATTTTCCTGATGTTTGTTTTGTAAAAACTTTTTTAGTTTGTTGTAGTCGTCTGTTGCCTGTGCTCTTAGTGCTGTATCCAAAAGATCATTACTGCAACCAATGCCCAGGAGCTTTTCTCCCAATGTTTTTTTCTAGGGTTTTATGGTTTTAAGTCTTATATTTCAGACTTTAATCCATTTGAGTTGGTTTTGTGTATGGTGTAAGGTAAAGGTCCAATTTTATTCTTTTGAATATGGATATCCAATTTCCCCAATACCACTTATTGATGTGTATTCTTGATGCCTTTTTTGAGAGTTAGGTGACTGTCTGAGTGTAGACTTAAGGTTTTTAAATGCCTCCCTGTGGAAAGAAAGAAGAAAGTGTTGGCTAAGTACTAAGGAAAATCATAGTTAATATTGGGTAGTAAAACTGGAGGCTGGTAGACCTTTTCCTACTCTGCAGTTGCTGAACTAGGTCCGTTGGTCCTCCTCGGCCCCAGCTGCCTTTAACATAAGAAGTAAATATGGAAAGTATTTCCATTAGAAGTTCTGGGCTACAAAGTATTGTGCTTCTGTGGCAACCACACTGTCCTGGGCCACCCCTTGCCACTTCCACTTATTTCCCCAGGCTAGCCCAGCAAACCAGTGCTGTCCAAACACCTGGCCACTCTTCTCCAGGGGTAGGTACCAGACACTGCAGTTCCTTGATCAGTGGATGATGCAACTGGTGGTGTATTTATTTGTAGAGAGCTCGTGGCTGTCTTTCCTCCCTCAAGATTCATTCTCCTGCAAAGGGCTATAGAGTGCTAAAACCCCATGTTGTCTGGAATGCAATTCTCCTACCTGACATCAACAGCCTCTTCCGGAAGTTTTGTAAGGTAAATCTCTGGTGCATTCAGGTTGTGTCCTTGGATTCCTTCTGAGTTCCCCCTCTCATGAGCTGCATCTCTCAATGGGCCAGCCTACCCCAACCTATACCAGTTAGCAAAATGGAGCAGGAGATGCCTACCAGAGCTGGATCTAGGACAATGGGGCACTAGCATGACCCAGAGAGCTCTAAATTATGTATTTGTGTATTTATGATTTAAAAAAAGAGGTATAATACTAATATATTATGTACTTTATTACATATGTATAGATATAGAAATTAAAGATATGAGATATTAAAAAATGAATCAAAGGAAGAAAATTTTAGTATTTCCTTTTTGTACCCCTGGGACCATTTATGGGGTGCATTGCATCATTTTGGAGACATTTGAAAACCAATGCTGTCAAATTGTGCTTGAAAGCATTGTGATGTAGTAGTTAAAATGTAGACTCAGGAGTCAGCTGGCTTGAATATTAGCCCTAGCTCTGTCACCTCTTATATGGATAAAAACTTCAATATTATTTTTTTTAAAGCATGAATAGTGCCCTAGCTGGTTTGGCCAGTGAGTAGAGCATCAGCCTGTGGACTAAAGCGTCTTGGGTTCAATTTCAGTCAAAGGTACATACCTGAGTTGTGGACTCCATTTCCCAGTTTGGGGCATGCAGGGGCAACTGATCAACGATTCTCTCTCATCATTGATGTTTCTATCTCTCTCTTCCTCTCTGAAATCAATAAAAAAGTTTTTAAAAAATTTTAAGCTAGAGAGTCTCTAAAATAAATTAAAAAAATAAGACATGAATAGTAAGAGTGCACATCTCATACAGTTCTTAGAAAGATTAATTAATATAAAATATTGAAATAAATGCCACTTATTAATTAACTTGATAAAGGTTGTTTTCCTCAGTGCCACTATTAAAAATAATAGTAACACACACACACAAGACAAAACAAAACAAAAACACCAGATGGGAGGAAAAGGAAAGAACCACCTGGGGAAGATGTCCTAAAAAGATGATCCCCAATCTGAATTCACATTTCCCAGCAGTGCATGCATGTTTGCTGGGTGAAGGTCATTGCAATGAGTTGGCTCCGCCTTTTCTTAAACTAGTAAAACTAGTTTCATAGTTGCTGCTCTTTGCTCTGATGTCTCTTTTCTGTCTTCATCTAACTCCTCTCCAGAGTCTCTAAGTTAACTCCAGGGGCTTTTCTGTCTCTAGCCTAGAGCAGCGATTTTTCAACTTTTTTATTTTAATCTCATGGCACACATAAACTAATTACTAAAATTCAGCAGCACATCAAAAATATATATTTTTGCCGATCTGACCAAAAAATAAGTACAATTTTGACTCATTTACACTGGATGGCTATTGTTATATTTGCTGTCATTTTTTAAAAAAAATTATTTGACAATCTAAGGGAAAAGAGGTTAGTGCCCCTGACTAACTAGTCAGGTATTGTATATGTTAAAAATTCTTGAGGCACACTAGCTGAAAATTGCTGGCCTGGAGTAATGTCACTTAATAGGTGATGTTTGCATACCCTGCCTTATCTGTCTTCAATTATCCCCATAGTCAAATGTGAAATTAATCAAAAGTTCAGACCAACCCACTTCCCCCAGGCATGGGTGGTAATGGGACCCTTTTCTGTTCAGAAGGAATAGGCAGAAGTCCTTGGGGCAGGCCCTTCTTGTTTCTTTTGCTCTGCCTTAGTCTTTCTACCTCAGTATGTCCACAGAGCCTAGAACTGTAGTCAGTGGCCACCTTGCAACCACCAGGATGAAAGTGGTTTGGAGACTGAGAAGAGGCCTGGTTTACTGAAGATTTCCCTAAACAGCTATTTCACCTCTGGATTTTTATATTGAAAATATATAACTCCCAACTGATTGTTGAGCTGTTGTTTGTTGGGATTTCTATTACTTGGTGCCAAGAACATTCACACATCTGAATTAGTTTTGTCAGTAAGGGCTGTCTAATAGAGATGAAAGAAGAAAGGCCAGTGGGGAGCAGTAGGCCCCTTGATTTGCCCTGGACATCCAAACCCAGTAACTCCTCCAAAGCTTGCACTACTTTGGTGTTGGTAATTGCTGCCATCTAGTGGCAATGTTTTAGAACTAAAACACTGGCCAAGAGCTGTTTTTCGGGCAGCTCTTTTAGTAGGAATGAAGAGTCACAGGAGAGGGGTTATATAGTACTAGAGGCCTGGTGCATAAAATTAATGCATGAGTGTGTGTGTCCCTCACCCCAGCCTTCACCCTGTCCAATATGAGACCCCTCGAGGGATGTCCAACTGCCCGTTTAGGCCCGGTGGGATCAGGCCTAAACAGGCTGTTGGACATTCCTCTCACAATTCAAGACTGCTGGCTCCTAACTGCTAGCCTGCCTGATTGCTCCTAACTGCTTCTGCTTGCAGTGGTAACCCATAACCACCCCTCTGCCAGTCTGATTGATGCCTAACTGCTTCCCTGCTGGCCAGATTTCCCCTAACTGTCCTCCCTTGCAGGCCTGGTCTGCCCCCAACTACCCTCCCCTGCAGGTCTTGTCCCCCCACCACCAACTGCTCTCCCCTGCAGGCCTGGTCCCCCCCAACTGCCCTCCCCAGCAGGCCTGGGTCTCCCCCACTGTCCTCCTCTGAAGGCGTGGTCGCCCCCAACTGCCCTCCTCTGCTGGCCCGGTCACCCCTAACTGTCCTCAACTGCCCTCCCTTGCTGGCCTGATTGCCCACAGTTGCCTCCCCATCTTGTGGTGGCCATCTTGTGTCCAGATGACGGCGGCCATTTTTGACCACATGGGTTGGCCATCTTGTGTGTTGGAGTGATAGTCAATTGGCATATTACCTCTTTATTATATAGGATTGGAAAATGGTAGCATGATTATATACTGATAGGCATAATCCAGGAGAGGGGGAGAATGAAAAAATGGAAGCACAGTTCATAGAAGGGATACTTAAAAATTAAAGCCCTGAGAGAACTCTGGGAGACAGTAGAGAATATGCCTCAGATGTATTGCAACTAAGGTGTGTGGAAGTTGGGAAATTTGTTTACCAACTTACGTCACTCACTGGTTGTGGGATGCTGGGAGGGTATGAATTCCCCAGCATTTCTAGTCTGCCCTGGGCTTGGGCTAAAATAATTCTGATGAACAGAGAAAGCCATCAGGCAAAGACTCTCAAATGCTTGCAGCTAGAAGCCATTGAGTTGGCTTGTACAGGAATGGTAAGTCCCCAGGGTATATGGGGCACAAAGAGCATCTTCTACTCTGTCTTGGTCAATGTTTTCTTCATTTCTGAGACTCTAACATAGAGAAAAAACCGAAAGCAAAAACAATTCTGAGTGATAATGAATAGGTGTGAAGAGGCAAGAAAGAGCTTTAGCCATAGCTTGTGCCTTCCATCCAGACACACCTGAGTTGGGGCCTCAATTGTTAATCTCTTTGGGCCTCAATTACCTAATCTGCAGAATGGTGAGAGGTAAGTAAAAAGGATAGGGCTTTTTTTGCAATTCTTATTTTCACTTATTTTATTGGTAGGATAATTCCCCTTAGTCTTCATTAGATGTATCAAAGCATTTCATATATCTGCCATTTAACCAATTCAGCATGTTACGTTACATCTCTTTTGAGATTTTACTCTTTACTGGTCACGGTTCAAAGCACTGTGTGTATCTCCAACGACTATAGCAATCATCTGAGGATGTAATGTTATCCCATTTTACAAGTGATTCTGGTTCTGAGAGGAGATAACTATTTACCCAAACTTAGATCCTTCTGACTTCCAGACATTCGTTTCTTATACTGCAGGACAGTGAGATGGTGACTATTCTCTTTGCCAGGAAAAGGAATGAGGAATCTACATCTGATTCTTCACTAGCAGACAAGGCGGCTGCTGGTGCTGACCTGAGAGAGCAGCATGAGGCTATGGGAAGCCTTTATCCCATCATTCCAGGCTCACTTCCCTCTTTGGATTTGTGAGCAGCACTGACGAGAGAACATGAGGGTTCTGGAGGATAGCCACTAATTTGAAGTGTTTAAGACCACACCGTTCCTTGTTATTAATTTCCTGTTGGGGTGAAGCAAGTAGCCAAGGATCACAGTAAAGATGGCAGTAGCGGCTTCACCATGGCAACGACGACGCCAACCGTCGGGAGGTAAATCGATACACTTTACTTCCTGCTTTCTGGTGACGTCACTTCCTTCTCCGGCGCAGCGACGAGCACGCTTCTCTTCCTGCTGCGGCTGAGTGGATTCGGAGCTGAGGCGGAGGGAATCTGAGAGGATGTGAAGCCAGCAACATGGAAAAGGAAAAGGGGAAGCCCGCGGCCGTGGTCGCAGTTGTAACTGAGCCGCGGTTTACCCAGCGATGCAGGGAATATCTCGAGAAGGAGAAACTCCTGGACAGACAGCACCGCGTGGAAAAGATGCCGGATGGCACCGTGGCGCTGCCCGTGCTGGGAGAGGCGCTCCCTGAGCACCACCTGTGGAAGCTGAGGAATTGTGTGGCTCCAGGCAACACCTGTACACTGACGCAGCTCCTGAATCCTGTTCCTTCCCGGAAGGCCCAGGGTTGTTCACCTGCCCAACGACTATGTCTTAAGGTGAGTCGTTGGGTAGAGGGCCGGGGAGTGACATGGTCAGCTGAGTTGGAGGCTGATTTACCCCGATCTTGGCAACGACACGGTAACCTCTTGTTGCTGGGTGAGAACTGTTTCCAAGCCAAGCAATGGAAAAATCTGGAACCAGAACTCTGGGAGATTGTGGCCTCGGCACTTGGCGTACAGCGTTTGGCCAAACGAGGGCGGATATCACCAGATGGCACTCGAACGCCAGCAGTGACTCTGCTGCTGGGCGACAATGGCTGGGTTGAGCATGTGGATAATGGGATCCGATATAAGTTTGACATAACCCAGTGCATGTTCTCCTTCGGAAACATCACTGAGAAGCTTCGAGTGGCATCGCTGCCATGTGCTGGACAAGTGTTGGTGGATCTCTATGCAGGGATTGGTTATTTCACATTGCCATTCCTAGTTCATGCTGGTGCTGCCTTCGTCCATGCCTGTGAGTGGAACCCCTATGCTGTAGTTGCTCTGAAATGTAACCTAGAGATCAATGGAGTAGCAGATCGGTGCCAAATACACTTTGGAGACAACAGAAAGTTGAATCTCTCAAACATTGCAGACCGGGTGAACCTAGGGCTGATTCCAAGCTCTGAAGAAGGCTGGCGGACTGCCTGTCGGGTGCTAAGAAAGGATGCTGGGGGCATTTTGCATATCCACCAAAATGTGGAATCTTTCCCAGGGAGGAATCTTCAGCCTTCTGGAAACAGTGAAATGGAGAAGGAACATTGGCTTTGTGCTCAGCAAATTATCAATAACCAATGGGAAAATGGAGCTAGTGGGGATTCTAGGAGAAAAGTGCTGACAACAGCCATCAAGCCACAGTGGCGCAGGTGGGCGGAGTCTGCAGAAACTAGAATTGTCACTCTTCTTCAGCAGGTGCATGGGAAACTGTGGAAGACACAAATCTTGCACATCCAACCAGTGAAATCCTATGCACCCCATGTGGATCACATAGTCCTGGACCTAGAATGCCGGCCCTGTCCTCTGGTTGGCTAGAGAAAATGGATCCAGAGACATGAGCATCTATGTGTGAGTGAACCTTAATGCATCAGCTCAGGCCAGGTTCTCACCCCTCTTGTTTCTGGTAATCTTTTTTTTTTTTTAAATATATTTTATTGATTTTTTACAGAGAGAAAGAGAGAGGGATAGAGAGTTAGAAACATCGATGAGAGAGAGAAATATCGACCAGCTGCCTCCTGCACACCCCCTACTGAGGATGTGCCCGCAGCCAAGGTACATGCCCTTGAGCGGAATCGAACCTGGTCTGCAGGCCGACGCTCTATCCACTGAGCCAAACCGGTTTCAGTTGGTAATCTATTTTAAAATAGTATTTTGTGGCCCTGTAAACAGGCTCTAGACCAATCTATCCTGGGAGAAGCAGTATGACTCACTGAAATGAGGCTCATCTTGTGCAGTCATGAATTCCGAATCCTAACCTCGGTTCTGTCTTGACTGTAGGTACTTGGTTTAAGTATTTTTTTGGCATTGGATTTACTTATTTACAAAATAAGGGTTCCTTTGAATTATCTTACATGACTTTAATGAGCAGTTGTACACAGGATGTTGGTTATCAGAGTGAAAGGCAGTGCTGTTTCCAAAATCACTCTGGTTACAATATGGAAAATCAACTGGAAGGTGTCCAGGATGGAAGTAGACCAGTGAGGAGGTTTCAGTAGTTGTTCAGGCATGAGGTTATGGTGGCTTCTAGTTGGTGGCAGTGGGAGGTGGATTCATTTGAGAAATAAAATCAATGTGATTAAACAATGGAGTCCATATCAAGGCATTAAAATGGTGCTGCTTTATTATTACCACTGACAAAATAGGGAGGGAAGAGGACAAAAATTACTTTAGTGTATTAACTCTATTCCTCTACTTAGGCATTCCTAAATGAGTGTTGGGAGGAGAGTGATGTCTTCAATATTGGGCTTATTGTGGTAGAAAAGTGGATAAAATGACTGCTTTGTATCATAGGGAAACTAGATGTTCAGTCTTAAGCTGTGCAATAGTTGCCAATTACTAGCATGTTTTTTTTTTAATTACTCAAGGATATGCTTATCAATTAGAGAGAGGGTAAGGAAGAGAGAGCATGAGAGAAACATGGATGCAAGAGAGAACATTGATTGGCTGCCTTTCACATGTTCCCTTGACCAGTGATCGAACCAGCATCCTGAGTATGTGCCCTTACCTGGAATCAAACCCGAAAACTTGTGTATGGATCGCGCTCCAACCGAGCCATACCAGCCAGGGCTTGCTAGCTATTTTAAAAGTTCGAATTAAAACCTTAAATTTTTAAAGGGCTCTGACTCTCTTTTCATCATCCTTCCCGGGTCAACAACATCAGGACCAGCGGAAGGAGCTATAGGGAATGTGAGTATTCTGCAGTTTTTCAAGCCTCACTTTATTTTATGGCTGTCTGCCATCACCACTGTTTACCCTTTGGATGCCTGATTGTAGGGAATCACTCTGTTTACCTTTAGGATCACTAATTGTGGAGAATCACTTCTCAGAGCCTTATTTTGGTGCACTTTGAAGCCTGGACTTGTTTATCTGATAGAGGAAATAGATAACAGCATGTGGCTTTATCAGGATTATGATTGTACCTGGCATTTGGTTAGCTGGGGTTGGGCTGGGCTGCTTGTCCTTTTTGCAACAGTGGCTGTAAACCAGACAGGATTGGTGCTGTTTGTGTTATTCCGTAAATATTAAGTGAGTACTATATATATTACATGGGCCACAGGAAATGTATTCACTAGTCACAGTTCCTGCCTCTGAGGAACTCACACCCTAGCAGCTGATACACAGATACTCAAAGGATTTGAAGACGGTGAAGTAAGTGCCATATGAGTGATAGCATGTTGTAGGAGTGCTAAGATGAGGAAAAGAAGTTCAAAATAAACAGCTAAATCTTGATTGGAAAGGGAAGCTTCTGGCAGTTGTCCCAATTTCTCCTTTAGGGTGCCTCAGCCAGTCTCTAAACAGACATTGACAGGTATGACCCAAGGTACTTACTTAATATTGACCAAGCATAAATTACATAGGAGACAGACATGCAATGGACGAATCACACACGGTTTATTTACTAGAGTCCTGGTGGCTTTCAGACCTCGGCAGGGCCCCAGGTATCCGAGTTGACACACACACACACACACACACACACGAACGCACGCATGCACACGCTGGACTTGGGCATTGCAACTGCAGCTCGTTCGGACTCACAGTCCACGGCAGAGCTCAGGCAGATGCAGGCCGGGGGAGTGGAGAGGGACCGACTGTGGAGGACAGACAGCCTCTCTGACCTCCTCTGTTTCCTTCCTCTTTTTATGTATTGGGGGTCTTCAATGTGTCTTATCAGCGGGTCCCAGGAGCCCTGCTATCTGGTCTTACATATAGGGTATAGGTCATTTTATCTACTTTCTACATAGAGGCTACTCATAGATTCCAATCAATTTGTTTACATTACATTCATTACATTTCATACTTTCAGATATCACACTTTGATTCCACACTTTAATATTTATTCTATATTGTATTTTATCCTTATTACTATTAGTATAACAGCAGTCTAACTTGCTCTATTCCCATCTCTGCGCCCTCCTCGCCTCCCCTCCCCCCAATCTCTAATACAGTGTTAACATATGTTTCCTACTTTCAGAGAGAATGCCTTCAGTGTATTTCACCATTAAGTGATATCCTGTCCTTTGTTAGGCAGTATCCATAGAGTCCCATTATATTGCTGTATATGTATGTTTTTTTTTATTATCCTTTTCCCTCTGTACTGTCACTTTCATCATAAACTCATAAGTGGGGGGCTGTTTCTAGACTTTCTCTTCTATTCCATGGGTGCGTTTTTCTATTCATGCACCAACACCATCTTGTCTGAATTATTATGGCTTTAAAACAGGTCCTGGTAACTGATACTGTAAGTCCTTCAACTTTGTTCAAGATTGCATTATTTATTCTTGATCTTTTGCACTTTCTTATGATGTTAAAATCGGCTTGTCAATTTTTGGAAAAAAGAATCTGCTGAGATTTTTTTGTTGGGATTACATTGGACCCACAGGGTAAAATCGACATTGTTATAATATTGAATCTTCCATTTTGAAGCTTTTATTTTCATTTGGGTGTAGCTATGAAATGAGAAATGATTTTTAAAAAAATGAAAGGTGATTATCAGAAGCTGGAACTACAGTATCCCATCTAAGGTCCTATACTTCCTATGTCAGTGGGATACTATACTCATCTTCTTTGGGCTCCCTGCCTTGATAGATAGATGTTTTTAATTTAGTATTACTTCACTCTTCCTTTCAGTAGTACCTCAGCCCTGAGATTATTCTTGACCATCACTCTAGAAGATTAACATATTTGAACCTGTCATCTATTTATATTCTAATATAAATTAAATTACTACTGAATAATTATCACATATAACAACCCAAACTAATAGACAATATTTTCACAGTACTACTGACCCATACATAAATGGAGCCATTGCTAAGTGTTATATAGAGCTTCCACTGAGTATTTCTCTTAACATTTGTTTACTACATACCATACTAAGTATTAAAATATATTGTTATAATTTGTGTAACTAGCATGAGAAATTACTTGCAGAGGATTAGACCTTAAGCTCTGAAATCAGAAAAATAAGAGTTAGAAACCTGACTCTGCCACTGTTCTGTGTCTTTGGACAAGTTTGTTGAAGATTAATTGGATAATGCATGTCATTTATTTTGTTTTATATTAAACTTTATTTCTTTTTACAAGATGAGGATACTGAAAACTAGAGAGTTTAAGTACTCTGTCTAAAGACAGAGAAGTAGTAAGAGGCAGAAGTGGGCAAACATACTGCCGAGCTTATAGTGCTCAGTAAATGTCTGTTGAATGAATAAATAAATGAACCAAAAGTCAGGTAATATAAACCCAACATTGATTCCATATGCCACTATATTCTTTGTTATTTCGTTTGTTAACTAAATAGCAATAGACTATTCCTGTTAATTTGGCACTTACAAAATCAGAAATAGTTGGATTTTGATGAGCATATCTGAAATTTAATGATGAAAAAAAAACTGGAGCTCCCATAAAGTAATTTAGGATTAGAGATTATTTTTTAAATGCTTCCTGAGGTCTGAGATAAAGTTAAGGTATGTATTTGTCTCTTTTGGGGCTATTACTCCTTATTCTTCCTACCAGCGTCCTTATATTCCATTTAAAGGAAACACGGAGTACTTTGGTGGGAAGAGTTGGGATGGGTAATTCTGAGAGCCTGGTTCCTACTGCTTCCTCCGCGCCCTAAGGAAACTGCTAGTACCTGTCCCGGGTACAGCTCGGGTACAGATACATGGTCCAATAAGCTCGGCCGATTGCACGGTCATTCTTGGAACTTGAAATCTTGAGGAATGATGATAGCCCAGAATCAGTTTCTGTTGTTTGGGACAAGACTTGGCTGATGAAAATGTCCACAGAAAAGTCAAACTAGTTTTTACACATCAGATTACCTAAGAGGCATTTGAATCATTAAAGCCGAATGAACAGATTGTTTTTGACCACGAGTAATTTATGTATATAAGGTGTTTGTGTGTGTGTGTATGTACTGTTCTAGGTAGACTCAATATAAATATATACTTGAGTTGTGCAAAATTTAAATCAATGTAGAAACCAAACAAAGATTAAATTCAGTGAATTATAGCTATTTTGTTGAAAGCTTTGCTTTTATTTAAAAGATTTCTAAGCATCTAAATACTACCTCATTGATATAAATTTAGTTTTAAAGTAGTATTTTAAAGTATTTGCCAGTATCTTAGTCAAACCTTCACTTTATGGGTGAGGAAAGTGAGACTTGGAGAATTTAAAGAAACTTGGCTTGAAATTATATGTGAGAAATATAAGAATGACTATGCCACCAATCCTGAATGTTCTTGGCCTAATTTAGTTTGAATTAGAATTTCTTTAAATAAAGATATATATATATATATATATACACACACACACACACACACACACACACACACACACATACATATACATATATATATATTGATTTCAGAGAGGGAGAGAGAGATAGAAACATAAATGATGAGAAAGAATCATTGATTGGCTGCCTCCTGCATGCTCCTACAGGGGGATTACATCTGCAACCCAGGCATGTGCCCCCACCTACCAGGAATCACACCTGTGACCTCCTGTGACCACGAGCCACTCTGGTTGGGCGAATTAAAAATTCTTACAAAATTTGTGCATCAAATTAAGATTGGAAACTGTTAAAACATTAACATGAACTGAAGCATTTGCTCATTTTAAAAACCTTTTTAAAAAATATTTACTACACTTTTTAAATAAAAATGGGAGGAAACACATGAATTACTTCATTTTCCATTTTGCATAATCAAATAATGGTACTTACCTCCTGTCTCCTTTCCACACTGCTTTTTTAGATTATTCCTTGTGGGCACTTTTCTCCATAATAGCCTCTCTCTTTTTCCTTTAAATTGCAATTAGGGCAGAATAACAGATGGGCTGAGTAGTTAATTTACATCTCTAAGTTTCCATATAAGCTTTCATAGTTGTCTCCTCTTACCAAGTTTGCTTTCCTTTGGGAATTTTGTCAAAACCAGAAGACTGTTCCCCAGGTGTGCAGTTTAGGAAAATTAAGCAGAAATGAACAGACTGGATTAGAAAAAATGGTGATCAAAATGATATTCAGTAAATAGGCAAGCTACAGTAAGATCTTGAATTGGAATACTGACAGTGATAATAGTAAGGAAACAGATACAAAACTCTGTCTAGGAAAAAATGAGTAAGATTTGGTTGCAGGTTGGCTGTGGGTGAAAAGAGGAAGGAGTCAAAGATGCCTGAAGTTCTAAGTTCCGAGTAGCCTTGAGTTCAAATCCTGGGTTTGACTTTTCAGTAGCTATGGCTATACTGGCCACTTAACTTTTGTTAATTTACCTAAGCCTCAGTTTCCTTCTCTCTAAAATGATACCTATCAAAATAATGCTGACACAAAGATTTAGTTAAAATATAACATCTTTAGCTCAGTGCCTAGTATATGGGAAACACAGATGGCAGTCATTATTAGTAGGGCATGACATAGACGTTAAAAACA
The DNA here is from genome assembly GCA_027563665.1 of Antrozous pallidus. Classification (NCBI taxonomy): domain Eukaryota; kingdom Metazoa; phylum Chordata; class Mammalia; order Chiroptera; family Vespertilionidae; genus Antrozous; species Antrozous pallidus. The sequence goes on from CM050510.1 coordinate 48,613,268, forward strand.
TGAGACTGTAGTAAGGAGTTTGAGTTGGGTTCAATCATTCTACCACACCTACCTCCACTTAGAGAAAGGGGTCTTGGAGTGTTTTTAATTACCCATATAGAGCCATGATAGAAAGTGGATTGCAGAGTGCAGTTTGGGCTAGGACCCTAGATAAACCAGATTCTTGATTACTATTTTACCCTCCTTAATTTGAGATGGCTGGGTCTACAGTGCAGACTCTGACCTTACTTACATTCTTATTTTCCTTTTTTTATTATTAGTTTTACAATTAAACTTATTGGGATAATATTGGTTAATAGCTAACTTACATTTCTATTTTCTGGTGAAGAGAAAAATAAGTATGGCCAGATTAGTATGTATAGGCTTCTTTCTAGGGGGTAGTAACTGGGAAGGTAAATATATGGGGGAAACTAGTGAAAGATGATTAGTAAGGTTAGTGGGTGACTCAGAGTCTTGAGAATCCTCTTATAAGTAAGGGAGAGGGAGACACCTTTACAAATGGACATTTATGTCCTGATTTCTAAGCAAATGTGTTTTGGGGGCGTGGAGGCAGAGAGCTTTTTTGGGGAGAAGGGGGCTTCAGCCCTTTCTTGTTTTTTTAGCTAAAAGTAATCCTAAATCAAAGTGGCATACTTTGGGGTGCCACGTTCTGATTCCCACAAATCAAGAAAACTATGATCTCTTCTGCCTGGGAGGAAAGAAGGGACTGCCTGGGTAGCTAGAAAACTAGGTATCGAAGTCGGAGATCTGGGCTCCTGCCCATAATTCACAGTGACCCTTGATATCTGTAAACTGTGGCCAATAAGTATCCTCAGTTCTGTCCAACTTGGGAGGAGGTGGTTAGAGTGATGTGCAAAGGGATGTGGGATGTTTTTCTTGGTAGCGCCTACTACACAGTCCGCAGCGGCTCTGTAAAAGGCACGCAGACACGCCTCCAGGTCTTTCCCTGCAACGTCGGCCGACCGGCCCGTGTCAGAGCCGCCGCCAGGTCGGGTGAGTAGTGGGGTGGGCGGCGCCCTTTGCCTTTCCTCCTGTCAAGCACCTTTGAACCACGTTAATGGGACATTTAATGGGCTCTAATAAACAACAAAGAAGTCCCGCCAGTGGAAGCAGGGGGATCCCTCCCTGCGCCCACGTCGCTGTGGGTGTGGCGGCCGCTCTGAGGCCGGAAGGCGCAGCTGCCACAGAGCGCCTGCGCTGCAGCAAGGCACCAAACACAGCGAAGGCAGCGAGGGTCGCGGTGGTGAGCTAAAACCGTGGTAACGCTTCGAGACGTTGGCTATGCCGTACGTGATGACGACATGAGGGCGCCTCTAGCGCCCGATTGTGACGCACAGCGGCGCCGTCTCCGCCGTCTCGCGTGACCTAGGGCACCGCTTCAGCCTCCCAACGGCAGAGGCCCGCGGGCGAGGTCAAGATGGTGGCTCCGCGGGCGGGGGAGGCGGTGGAGGGAGGAGGAGCCAGGCCTTAGCCAGCCGAGAACACCGACCCCCAGAGGCCTCCCGGGAGCCGCCGCCGCCTGCTCCTGCTCAAGAGACGCGAGCGGGCGGCGGGCGGGTAGTGAGAGACCGGGGAGGAGGAGGCGGAGTCGTCTCAGCCCCGCCCCTGACCGCCGTCCCGGGACGGCCCTGCCAGGCCCGCCCAGCCCCGGTGCGGCAGCGGCTCATGGCAGCGGTGGGGCCCCCGCAGCAGCAGGTGCGGATGGCCCATCAGCAGGCCTGGGCGGCGCTCGAAGTGGCGCTCCGGGTGCCCTGCCTCTACATCATCGACGCCATCTTCAACTCTTACTATGATTCCAGCCAAAGCCGGTTCTGCATCGGGCTCCAGATCTTCCTCCGGCTCCTCGGTAAGGGGGTGGGGCGGCCTGCCTCCCGTGACGGGACGTGCCGCCGGGAGCGGGCAGCCGCGTGCAGGCCGTGTGTCGTGTGTGCGTGAGCGAGAGGCTGAGTGCGAGAGAGAGCGTGTGACAGGCGATGTGGAAGTGTGTGAGAGGGACAGAGAACCAGGTGTCCCCGCGGCCGTGAGGGGGAGGCGATGACCTGGGATCCGCATGGGCCGCAGAGGGTGCTCCAGGAGTCACCGGCGCTTTTCGTACCTGCGTGAGGCGGGAGGGAGAGAGCTCTGCCCGCCATTTCTCGTGGGGAATGAGTGCTGACTACCCTTCCTGAGCGACAGCCTAGGAGAAACGGCACCTCTGCTCGCCCCTGCCCCTGCCCCTGCCCCTGCCCCTGCCCCGCCGTGTGTAACCTTGGACGTGTGTTTTGGGCCTCATTTTCCTTCTTTCCAAAATGCGGAGTACTCGTTTGTTGTCACTTCTGTATCGACGGGGTTTAATGTGACGGCGAAGTGCCTGCGGTAAGTGACATCCAAACGAAAGGGGCAGGGTTTTGAATGTCAGACCTTGAAATCATGACCAAAGCCCCTTATGGAGAAGGCAATGTTTATAAGGAATCCTAAATTTTTTCATGAATAAAGTAGAGGTATTTAAAGAAAGAACGTGACTAGAAAGCGATGAGACTTTTCCAAGAGAGACTTACAAAAATCAGTTTTGGTGGCATTTGCATTAAGTGTAGAAAAGCCTCATATGTTTGACTCCCCATCTTCACTTGCATCCTCAAAGGGAAAAGCACTTATGCGTAAAAGAATTTAAGTAATTGCAACTTGGCAAATTTTGTTGATGAGGTAATTCTTATGATGAGTTCTTAGTAGGCTAGTGCTTTGAAGTGTTGCTGATAGATTCTTACCAAACCTCTCTGAATTGTGAGCCATCTGTTGCTTCTTTATTCTGACAAAAGGAGAGTGGTAATGTTGAGTTTTGTTCTGAGCAATAAATAGCAACGTTTTACAGTTGATACTTTACTTTTGCAAAACATTTTCACTGGTATTATCTAACCTAATGTCTAACCTTCAAAAATCCCTCAGAGGTGGGAGGTGGTATTCACATTTTACAAATGAGAAAACAGGGTCAGAGGTTATGTTTTGCTTTAGATACACAGCAAATAAGTGGTTGCCAGAGCCTAGGCTTAAAAATCTTCTGACATCAGTAGTGGTTGACTTTTTTCCACAGTACAGCTACAATCCAGATACAGAATGGTATAGTAATGATCCCATGCTAGATCTTAAAACTAACAGATGTGAACATGCTGTTGAAGATAAGAGCACAAGACTTATCAGTAACCCACCAGCTGCTGGCACCAGCTAGTCCTACTGCAAAAGTATAGTGTCCTCATTATCTGTGGCAGAAATGGAGCTGTGCGATTTTGTAATGTATACAAATATCAAACACCTGAAACCAATACGTCATGCACTTGAAACTAATGTAATATTATGTAAATTAAACTTAAAAAGCATTCACTAGCTTTAATGTTTCATACTTAACGTATTTTATTTAATTCTGATAGTTATGGGTGAAGTTAATGTTAAAATGAAATTAATAAGAAGTGGGGCTGTGGGGAAGGCATTTTATTCCTGCCAATAAGAAGCCACATCATACCATAAATTAACATGCAGTTACTTAGGTGGTAAGGTCCCAGCTGAGTCTGCCTGCCAACCCTGCCTTCACCCTCCCCAAAAGAGAGAGAAGATAACATACTTCTAAGGCACTTTATCAAATTTTGGATAAATGGGATAACCAAGTGCAGCTTTGGGAACTAAGTAATCACTTATAACAGGACTTGAGGGTAGGAGGCTATCTCCATTTCTGAGAAGAGTCCATGGTGGAGGAGGCGGGGCGGGGGGGGGGAGGGGGTGGGGAAGGAACTTTGAAATGATTCACATGTTCATTGCCCAAAGAGTGAGCCGCTGCCTTGTTCTTACAGCAGGTGACTGCATTCTCTGAAAACCCTTTTGGGACCAGGTGCTGAGAATTTTAAATGCAGTGCTCTCAGAGTTGAGCTATGGCCGTGGTCTGTTTGCCGCTCTGTTGACTAATGAGTTTGCTGATCACTGAGCTAGGGACTTTAAAGAAAAGGAGTATTCTCCTTAATTGAATAATTTGTGGTTTAAGAACATTGAACAAAAATAATAGTATTTTCTTTGTACCCTATCTGGGTACAAAGTAAATCATGGAAGTTTGTATTTGATAAATCATAAGAATAAGACATCAGGCAGGTTTCTTAGTTGTATCATGCCTCCCTGTTCTTATCTGTATCTTTTTAAAGATGGACAGTAATGGTATTTCTCTCATAGGGTGTTAAGAACAATAAATGAGATAGGATGTAAGCCCTGAAACAGTACTTGGAATCTAGTGTAAGGGTTAGCTAATAGTAAGCTTGACAGTTAAAAAACATTTTTTTAATACTTCAATTAAAACCATACTTATGTTGCTCAGCTGGTGTGGCTTAGTGGATTGAATGTTGTCCCATGGACCAGGAGGTCTCTGGTTGGATTCTGGGTCAAGGACATGCCCTGGCTGCAGCTCCATCCCCAGGAGGAGGCATGCAGGAGGCAGCCAATTGATGTGTCTCTCTCATCAGCTTTTTTTTTTTCTCAGTCTACCTCTCTCTTCTTATCTGAAAATCAATAAGAACATATTTTTTAAAAAACAACCATACTGTTACAGATACTTTTTGGTCTTTTGAAGGCATCAGAGAAATGTTGACACTGTTTATTTGAAAGTTTTAATCAAAATATTCTCTGGATCAGACTTTATGAGAAATACAAAATATTTTTCAGATCCATCATCTGGCTGTTCCTTAAATTGTGCTAATGTAATTATGCTAATTTTTCACATTTGTAAGTGATAACGTTTTTTTAAAAAGTGGCTTTGGTGCTAGAAAATTAAACATCCTGAATAAAAACAAGTGTATTAAGTATTCAATGATGCATCTTCCCTTTTTTGAAAGTGGCATATTTGTGTGTAAAAGATACCAAAGGATAGTTAAAATTAATTGTTCTACCTATTTGTTTTTTGTATATACTGCTGTATATAAATCTTAAAACTTGGCAGTCTGATCTTTTAAAAAAAAATAAAATTGTAAAAATGGAAACCTATTTTCTAAGTTAAAAAGCATTATCAATTTTATTTTTTAAATATATTTTTATTGATTTCACAGAGGAAGGGAGAGGGAAAGAGAAACATCAGTTATGAGAGGGAATCATTGATTGGCTGCCTCCTGTACACACCCCACTGAGGATTGAGCCCCAAACCCTGGCATGTGCCCTGACTGGAATCGGACCTGGGACTCTTCTATCAGAAGGCCCATGTGCTGTCTGTCCACTAAGCAAACCAGCTTCTCCCTGGTCTGGCCCTGGTTGGTGTATGTGCCTGCTGCAGGAGGCAACCAATCGATGTAGTACTAATTTTATATATAGCATCTGAAGAATTTACTTTCCTTCCCTACATTAAAGTACTACAATTGAGAGTTTCAGGGGATTAGAAAATAAAGCATTTCATTTTGGAGATCCAAATAAAATCTTAGCACAATATATAGAATATTTCAGAATGTTAAGCTATTCTTAGGAGGTGTTAAATGCTAAATGAAATGCAACCCAGTGCAGCATAATGCTGAATTGGCAAATCTAAATCCAAGGCAAAAAATGAAAGCATAGGACTTTGTTTTAATAGTATTACTCATATAATGATAATTCACTGAAGTGGAAAAGCAATCCAGAAATTACAATGGAAATTTAAATGAAAAGCTTTTATGACAAAACTTTTTAATTTCTTAAAAATGGCACATTGAGGGGAAACTGTCTGTATCATATGAGATTGAAGTCCTTCTAAAGGTTTTACTCTGTAAGAAAAACGTTTACTTCTAGAGAACATTGGGCCCAGGATAAGCACTTCACAATAAATGAAATGCAGATGGTCAATAAGCTTTGGTATGTGCTTTGAGAGGAGCATTTTTCGAAGGCCAGCTGGACCCTTGATTTCTAGGATGAGAAATACAGATTTTAGTTATTACTATTTCAGAGCTGTCCCAGTATTTTGAAGAAAGAAATGAAGGCATATTGGTGATGCTTATAGATTTTGGACAAAATGAGTTTTTGTTAGAGATAAACTAATAAATAGGCTGGTAAAGAAGAGATGATAATCCTATCTAATAAAAGTAATATGCAAATTGACCATACCTACAATCAAGCCATGCCCACAGCCAATCAGGAGCAAATTATGCAAATAAACCCCAACTAAGATGGCTGCCACCACTGAGAGCAGGAGGGAGGCTTGGGTTTCCCCAGCAATGGAGGAAGTCAAGCTTTCCACCTGCCTTTGCTGGCCTGGGCCTCCACTCAATACTACAAAGTTTCAATTATAGAAGATACATAATCCCAACAGAAAAGGCGGCAGCCACGAGATGGAGAGAGAAGAGGCTAGGGTTGCCGGGGCAATGGAGGAAGCCAAACTTCTGCAGCCCTAGCCTAGGCCTCCATTCTAGGCCACAGAGCGAGCAGAAGACTTGCCTCTGCTCTAGGCTACAAAGTTTCAATTGTAGAACATAAATCCCAGATCCCGGAGCCTCCACATGGGTCACGCGGGGGGGGGGGGGGGGAGACACATGGCCAGCTTGCAAACCACCACAGGCCCCTCGCCTAGGCTGCCCCACACCCCAAGGGAACCCCCACCCTGATGCAGGACACCCTTCAGGGCAAACCAGCCAGTCCCCATGCACGAGGCCTCTATCCTAATAAAAGAGTAATACACAGATTGACCATCACTCCAACACATGAGGCCTGCCCCCATGTGGTGAAAGATCCTGCCCCCATGTGGACACAAGATGGCCAGCAGGGGAGGACAGTGGGAGGTTCTAGGCTTGCAAAGAAGGGCAGTTGTGGGCCATCAGGCCAGCAGGGTTGAGCAGTTGGGAGGGACCAGGCGGCAGAGGAGGGAAGTTGGGGGCAAACAGGCTGGCAGGGGAGCAGTTAGACATCAATTAGGCTGGCAGGGTAGTGATTAGGGGGTGATCAGGCTGGCAGGCAGAAGCAGTTAGGGGCAAATCAGGGAGGCAGGCAGGCAAGCAGTTTGGAGCTAGCAGTCCTGGATTGTGAGGATGTCCAACTGCCCTCGAGGGGTCCCAGATTAGAGAGGGTGCAGGCTGGGCTGAGGGATACCGCCCCCCTCAGTGCATGAATTTCGTGCACCGGGCCTCTAGTAGATAATAATAGTTGTTAGAAGATTTTGAAGACTTAATTGTCAAGTTCGAGGGTGTAGGGCTAGAAGGCACCATTAAGAGAGTAATAGTATCTCTCACTGAAATTGGAAATCACAAGAGCCATTTGAGGTCAGTTAAGTTTTAGAAATTTTGAATGTTGCGGTTGTAATGTAGAAGTGCTAGTAGGTGGCTATTTATTATTTTTTTGTTAATCCTCATCCAAGGATATTTTTCCGTTGATTTAATTTTTTAGAGGAAGTGGAAGGTGGGGGGGAGACAGACAGACAGACAGACATGGATTGGTTAATTCCCACATATGCTCCAACCAGAGCCAGTGCTCTATTTACCAAACCGGGTAGGGTACTTGGTGGCTACTTGGATATCATTTCCAGAATTGAAACCTTGGATAATAATGTTTATTGTAATCTCACTTAAAAATTTGTCAGAGTACAAAGAAAGATGCTTCTAAATACACTTCAGGCCATACATTGATTGAGTATGGAGTGGGGAAGAGGATTTATTACTGTTTTCTGAATGTTTTGATTTTCGTAATGCTACTTTTGTAATTTGAAGAACAATAAAAAGGGTTGACTAAAGAAAAAGATTCAGTAATATATAGGAAGAAAAAGGGAACTTGAAAGACATTTCTGAAATTTGCAAGGTAATTGGGGGTTAGGGGAACAACTGAATTTGGGCACAGGGGAGAATATTCAATTTAAGGAGCAGGAAAAATAAGAGCCAGCTGGAGTTCAGCTTGAGGAAAAGGAGGATGTAAGTATAAAACTTTAACTCAATTTCCTAAAGAATAACTAAGATTAGGAATAAATGTTTTCCATTTTGGTTATTTTTAATTGTAATGTTTTTGTCATGGAACTATTTTAATTATTTTTAATGATTATAAAATTTAAAAGGACATGTTCTTTAAAGATTTTAAAATTTATTAAAATGTGTCATTACAAACTCATCTGGAAGGTAATTTAGTGCCTGGGTATATGCTACTACTTAAATTACTTTAGAAATGATAATTCTAATAAAGTTTTTAGAAATGTTTTGTCTTATTGAACTGACTTTACAAAACTCTTTTGGCCTTTAAACCTAAATTGCCTTGAGGCTTAATGTTCATAATTTTAAAAATGCACGCATTTCCTAAAGGAAGACTATATTAGTGGGAAAATATTCTTTAAAAGGTTTCAAATGACCTTTTTTCTTTTTTCCCCTCAGGTATATTTGTATCCAGTATTGTTCTGATATTGTCACAGCGATCACTTTTCAAGTTTTACATGTACAGCGCAGCCTTTCTATTAGCTGCAACTTCAGTGTTGGTAAATTATTATGCTGCTTTGCACATTGACTTCTATGGTGCCTACAACACATCAGCTTTTGGAATTGAACTGCTCCCTCGGAAAGGGCCCTCACTATGGATGGCACTCACTGTTCTACAGCTAACATTTGGAATTGGATACATTACACTACTCCAAATTCATTCCATCTATTCACAATTAATTGTTTTGGATCTCTTGGTTCCTGTAATAGGCTTAATCACAGAGCTACCATTACACATCCGGGAGAGTTTAGTTTTTACGTCTTCCTTGATTCTTATATTAAACACACTGTTTGTCTTGACAGTGAAACTTAGGTGGTTTTATTATTCCACACGGTATGTTTATCTTTTAGTGAGGCACATGTATCGAATTTATGGATTACAGTTATTAATGGAGGACACATGGAAGAGGATTCGTTTCCCAGATATCCTGAGAGTCTTTTGGCTAACAAGAATTACAGCTCAGGCTACAGTGTTAATGTACATTTTAAGGATGGCAAATGAAACAGATTCCTTCTTTATTTCTTGGGACGATTTCTGGGACCTCATTTGCAATCTTATAATTAGTGGATGTGATTCTACGCTAACTGTGCTGGGCATGAGTGCTGTAATTTCCTCAATAGCCCATTATTTGGGCCTTGGAATATTGGCCTTTATTGGATCAACTGAAGAAGACGACAGGCGACTTGGCTTTGTAGCACCTGTTTTATTTTTTATTTTGGCTCTTCAGACTGGTTTAAGTGGGCTAAGACCAGAAGAGAGACTTATTCGCTTAAGTAGAAACATGTGCCTTTTATTAACTGCAGTCCTGCATTTCATTCATGGAATGACAGATCCCGTATTAATGTCTCTAAGTGCCTCTCATGTGTCATCTTTTCGTAGACATTTCCCTGTGCTCTGTGTCTCTGCTTGCCTGTTTATTCTTCCTGTTTTACTCAGTTATGTTCTTTGGCATCACTATGCACTAAACACATGGCTGTTTGCTGTTACAGCCTTCTGTGTGGAACTCTGCTTAAAAGTAATTGTCTCTCTCACTGTTTATACTTTATTCATGATTGATGGCTACTATAATGTCCTCTGGGAAAAACTTGATGATTATGTCTACTATGTCCGTTCAACAGGCAATATTATTGAATTTATATTTGGAGTAGTAATGTTTGGAAATGGGGCCTATACTATGATGTTTGAGTCAGGAAGTAAAATTCGGGCTTGTATGATGTGTCTACACGCGTATTTTAACATCTACTTACAAGCAAAAAATGGCTGGAAGACGTTCATGAATCGTAGGACTGCTGTTAAGAAAATTAATTCGCTTCCTGAAATAAAAGGGAGCCGCTTACAAGAAATAGATGATGTCTGTGCAATCTGCTATCATGAGTTTACTACATCTGCTCGTATCACACCATGTAATCATTATTTCCATGCACTTTGCCTTCGGAAATGGCTGTACATTCAAGATACTTGTCCAATGTGCCATCAAAAAGTATACATCGAAGATGATATCAAGGATAATTCAAATATATCTAACAATGGATTTATTGCACCTAATGAAAATGCAGAGGAAGCTGTAAGAGAGGCTGCTGCTGCCGAATCTGACAGGGAATTGAATGAAGATGACAGTACAGATTGTGATGATGATGTTCAAACAGAAAGAAATGGAGTGATTCAGAATACAGGTACAGCAGCTGAAGAATTTAATGAGGACACTGACTGATTAAACAGCATTTACTAATCATTGAGGTTATTTGTTCAAAATTCAGTTCACCCGAAATGGAGTTAATATGCTTCACTTCATTGTGTAACCAAGCACAAAAACAGTCAATGTTTAATCTGTGAATGGTTTTCTGTTTACTGTGATGTGCTGCTGTAAATATACCTCTTTAATTACTTCTGGTCTCTTTGGTGACCTATTTAAATTTGTGTACATTATTGTACATAGAATAAAATGTTTTCACGTTTTTATGACAAAATTTGAACAAATAGCTTTTTAATAGATATTATGATAATACGGTGCGCCAACTGTGCCAAAGATTCCTAAATGAAAGTGTATAATGCATCCGATTCTGGCCCCTAGTGTTCCTTTAAGATGGGTGGGAGAATGAAAGTGCAAATCAGAGGAAACCACGTTAAATCAAGGAAATAAAATAATTTGGACCAGAGGATAAAGGATATATTTTTATGAACTAAGGAAAAAGTAGGCTGCCGGAAGTGATTGAGGCTTTTTTTTGAAACTTGTGAGTAGCACTGTAGTTGAGCTGAGTTCAAAAGTCAAAATTTGGATATTGTGAGTTGAGAAATAAGCATATATCATATCAGGTATGTATGTATATCAGGTATGTATCAACTTATGTCTGGTATGAACCAGAATATGTTTAATTTTGAAGTAAAAATCAGTATATTAGTCATTCTGTATTTGCAGCATTGACATAAAATTGTCCTTTTGGACGTTTGAAGGGATTATAAAATTAAATACTTGGTGATCTCTATTTTTTAAGCTGAGGTATTAAGTGACATTAAAAAATCCTGACTTTATGGATAAAAAGGGAGATGGTGTGCAGTGATGTATAATACCTCTTTAAATAAGTTCCAGAGAATTCCTTTATTGAAACTAAGCTTTACCATGAAATTTCACATACATGTGGAAAATACATACCAATTACATATCAGGAAAAAATACTTTAATGGTATTGTTATATAGCTCATTGGCTAATTCCAATGGATCCTCATCTCTTACTGCTGCCATTATCTCCAGTATTTGACTAAAACAAAACAAAAATAGATGGTTCAAATTTCCAAATACATATTTCATTTTAAATTTATCTTTTTCCACATAAAGGATGACACTAGCACTTTTAATAAGCTTAAGCGGGTATTAAAGTTTTCAGCACTATCAGAAAGTTTAACTGCTAGGATAGTTAAAATAGAGTAATTAGAGATTTCTGTGGTAGTTTTGTATATAACTTGAGCCAAAAACTAGTTTCAAATAAATTATAAAGGCGGCCTATATTATGTGTACCTCAATTAGGGAATTAGCCTGGTAGAATTGAGTCCTTTTAAACTGTGGGTCATGGTAAGCTTTTAAAAAATGGAAAGTTGCCCTAACCAGTCTGGCTCAGTGGATAGAGCATCAGCCTGTGGACTCAAGGGCCCCAGGTTCGATTCCAGTCAAGAGCATGTACCTTGGTTGCGGGCACATACCCAGTAGGGAGTGTGCAGGAGACAGCTGATTGATGTTTCTCTCTCATCGATGTTTCTAACTCTATCCTTCTCCCTTCCTCTCTCTAAAAAAATCAATAAAATATATTTTTTTAAAAATTGAAAGTTACAAAGAGGTAGAGTACATGTAGGCAAGTTCTATTTCATTTATCTATGTACATGTGTAATGTGGCAATGTAAGCCATTGTGGGGATAGCCATCAAAGTTTGAAAGCCACTGCTTAGAGACCAATACTAAAGGATAGCAAAAAAATTGTGGCATGATCACTAGCACAAAGAAGGCAAAGGAAGTTAGAAGTTACTTACTAGGAATAGTGTGTTTGGTAGGGGGGAAACAGGGCTTTCTTTTTCTGTACTTTCCCCCCTGCCACAGAAAGAATAGCCCACGTGTTATTTCAGTTTCTCTACAATTACCAGCAATGTTTTCTAGCATTCTTATATATAGATAGAATATTTTTATACGTGAATTATAAAGTTTTAAAGTAAAAATTAAACATTTAAATAGTCTTTGTCTTAAGCTTTTTGTTCCTTTTATCGGTTTCTTAAATATAAAACACCCAATGGTATTTAGGAATGGAGATTAAGATTAACTGGAACTTTATTCTGTAAAAGCACAAAATGTTTGTTTAATTTGTACACTAAATGAACTGACTATACTAAAATTTTGTTATCTGACAGTCAAAATTATACTGAAAGTAAATCTGTTAACATTTAAATTGACACTAAAGATCCAATTTTCTTCATAAACTGCAGAATTTTCCTCTGTTAAACTATTTGGAATAGTAACTTCCATAATACTGTGCAGAACAGATTCCTGATACCTTTCCCCCTTCCAGTCCTTTCTCCACCCTAAATACCAGTTACAGCTTAAGAAAAAAACTGCCATTTTTCCATAAATCCTTTGGGTCCCGATAAAATCTAAAGTTTGCATAGAAGAGCCCTCACAGTCTGGCCTCACTCTACCTTCCCAGACTGATCACCTACTCGTACATCCTACTTTCTGCCACACTAACTCACTGTTCCCCTAGAGCAGCTAAGTCCTCTTACGGTCTGCCTTTGCTCAGCGTTGTTGCTCTTGGGTCTGGCATAATTCCCAGTTAGTAAACAGTTGAAATGTCACCTTAGTTCTCGTGTTTCCCCTCAAGGCAGGCAGCTGCTATGTCCTATGGTCCCAGTCACATAGTCATACCTCTGTAATACCACTACCATCTAGAATTATACTTTTTATGTGCTTATTTGTTCCAGAGGGAAGGAATCCTCGTCTGACTCGATTAGTGCCTTATCCAAAGTGTCTGGCACAATGTATCTGGTGGATAGATGAGGGAAGGGACTGTCTGGATTCTTCTATATAGCCTCAGTAAAATGACATATGGTAAGACCTCCAAAATATGTTTCAAGGAATTTATTTAGAAGGGAGGTCTCTATACAAATAAAGAACTATTAATAGATGAAATTCGAATAAAATGACTAAGTAGGAATTTTAATTTGCTGATCATTAATTAGACTATGGCATGTATTTCTGAAATGTGGCTTAAGCTTTTCAGTTTGCAAATGTTGATTTTCCCAAGCTCTGCCTATTCAGAACTGGTATTCATGACTATAGTTGCTAATAAAGCATTTTCAGTTCTTAACTGTCTGCATTTAGAAACAGGTTAAGATTTTTGTCTTGTAAATGTATAGCTAAAGTCAACAGGTATTCTTAACAGTAAGGTAGTATAGAAAATGGAGTATAGATTGCATTTTTATAAACATCAACAGGAAGCTTCATGAGAATAGAACTTAAACCAGGTAAAGTGTGTTGTATTCTGACTGAATTTGCAAGAATGTACATTTCAGGAAAATTGCAAGTGATTCCTTACTGAACAGAATTTATATATATTTCTCACCCAGGGGGTTTTAAACATTTAAGTTTTAAAGTCTTTGCCAACACTAGGCATGTTTAATAAAGGAAAAAGTCTATGTTTTGATAGAATAATTCACTTTTCTGTCTGCTGATAAAAGTAACAATTCAATATTAATTTTTGTGAATGTTATAAATGTGTCCAGGTGCCCAAACTGGTAAACCACACTAGATTGATATAGTCTAGATTTAAATTATGTGCAAACAAAAGAAATCAGATGATGTCTCCATTAAAATGATATAACAAACTTTTCCTGTAAGTTAAAATATCGTCTCCAGCTTCTTGATAGATAACAGAGCCCATCTTTTTCACATGTGCCTATACATTATAATAAAAAAAGATTATGAATTTAAGGAAGTAAATATAAAATTCTATCTCTTGGTTTGGAAAAAGGAAATTCTCGTGTTATTTCTTAAGTTTATTCAGGTTGAGTACAGATACCATTAAAAAGGTCTAAGATTGCATTTTTATAACCATCAACAGGAAGCTGCATGAGAAGAAAATTTAAACCAGGTAAGGTGTTTCTATATATAGAAAGCATTAAGATCTTTCCCTCTGTACAAAATGACAAGTGACCAACATCACATGAAGTTCTCACTGCAGCAATAAAACCACTGGGATAGAGAGGATATGAAAAGAGGAGCTGAAATAGAGCAAGTCAGGTGCAAATTCCTAAAAATGATTGCATTAAAATGGTTGTATTTGATCTGAACTTCATTTGGACTTCACCCAACTTTATGTGCCTTGAGTTCATTTTGTTAAGTGGCATTTGGTGGTTGGTTTTAATAGTTTTGAAGGCCATGAAAACAAAATACTTACATTATATGGCAGGGTTCATTTCTGTCTTTCAAACAGTGCCCATTTTCCCATTTCTTTTTGGTAGGAAATGACGTTTTCACGTATTTTGAGCCAGCATGTGTACTTTTGACTCCACACCAAGGTGCATCTAGAATTAGCAAATAGAAGTCTCTTCACAAGTTTTAACTTTTTGAGTTATTTATTGAAATGAACATTACCAAACTAATAACCTCTAAAATATGATTCAGCTTCAAACATGGCAAAAAGCAACAGAAAAGTTCTAAGAAACACCTAAGACAAAAATCTTAAACTGTACAAATTCTTAAATGTTTTTATAAGACTTTTATCCCCCACTCCCTGCCTTATTATTGATATATGATATGCTTTTAATAAAGATCTAAAGCTAAGAGAAATATAACTGTAACATGAAAACATTTAGGTTAAAAAAACTTCTGTATTGCCTCAACTGAATGTAAAACAGTAGCTTTGAATACTGGGGTTATTCAATAATGGTTATTTAATAACCTATTTCCTTAATTAAGAGTTGTAATATCTTACATATTCTGTAAGCTTTGTACTTTTAATGAGCTCATTTAGTTTTCATTATTCCCCAAGGAAATAAACCTGATTTCTTCAGAATGGCTCTCAGCCTTGACTTTACAAAAAAAAAGTCGTCTTGTATAAATAAAATCCTTGTGTTCCAGGGTATAGATAAAAATCTTAGCTTCTAACCTTGTTTTATTTTAAGAGGCAACAGAAGATTACTATCAGAAATTCTTTGACTAAACCAATTTGATTTAAATTTCTGCACTATACTTAAAAAGTATTATAGAATTAAGCCATTGCAAAGAAGACATTGTGTAAAAAGTTATGAATAGTTTTTTAGACCCTGAGCTAAAACATTTAGTTAAGACTCCTTGTTTAATAAAATATTCATAACTACCACTCTGGTTACCCTCATCCCCTTTTAAGTACTTAGGCTTTTGTCAAATTTCTAAAAATGGAAAAAATCACTTGCATAAACATTTTTCCATCAATTGATAACCCCAAAGGTATTCTAAAAAGTGTAACTATTAAGGCCAAGTGTGCTGTTTTAAAACAAAACATTTGTTAATTTTCTTTATTTTTTTGGAATGGGTTAATATGAAAACGTTCTAAAACTTACCAGTCTCAATCATTAGTTTTTCACTAGGTATTGACTTCAAAACTTCCAAATTAGCCTCAGTTTTCAGTGAGCTTAAAAGATATTAATGGATAAAATAAAAAGGTATATTTAATGACTTTTTCATAATATAAACTTATTTAAGCAGATCACAAAACTCAAAATCCCAAAACAAACTTTGGTTGGTTACACAGGCAGTATACCATCTGTATTTGCACTAAGGGCTGAAAGTTTTTATAAAGGGTTAGTATAAGGCCATTGCCAGCAAGAAAAAGACCAGGTCCTGGGGTATTAAGTCTAAACAACCAGCAATATGCCAGATGGAAAAGGCAACTTGTCAGCCATCCTAGAAGTGAGCATTCTTATACATCATGCTGGGGATCTGAGTTGTTTTGAAAGAATTTACAGTGTATATAGAATAGGTGGTGAATCAGGGTCAGCTCTGGGATAGGCTCAGGGTCTTCCAGGAAGGTGTCTGTTCTGGGACTGGCTGTAACTTTTTACACAATGTCTTCTTTGCAATGGCTTAATTCTATAATACTTTTTAAGTATAGTGCAGAAATTTAAATCAAATTGGTTTAGTCAAAGAATTTCTGATAGTAATCTTCTGTTGCCTCTTAAAATAAAACAAGGTTAGAAGCTAAGATTTTTATCTATACCCTGGAACACAAGGCCAGATGGAAAGTTCAAGCAGATGGCATCTGGCTAAAATTTAAGGAGAAAATTCTGAGATGTCCTAAATTAAACCACAACTCCTCCCTTCTTTTTAGCTCAAGATGGCTGTATCAACTTCCTCTGCCCTCTGGTCTCATGCTCATGGAATTCAAGTGTGAATATTTTCTCTTTATTAATTTATCTCATGTTAATTTGATTACAGAATCCAGGCAAAATAACTTAAAAGAGTAGAAGGAAAATTAAATTTTAGATAATTGTGGAAATAGCCACAAAACAGTTAATCCAAAATTCTATCAGACAACATATAGTCTTATTATCTGGCTTTGCAGTTGTTTACTGATTAATCCCCTCCTGTGCTTCCTTCAACCTTCTGGCCTGTTGTGATTTAATTTAGGACATCTCAGAATTTTCTCCTCGTCATTAACTAGCCTTACTGAATCCAGATTAAGATCTATTCCAACCAGATCTGCCTTTGGAGAGGATACAGTAACTTCCTATGAGTAAGTAAAACTTCTTAAAATATTTCACTTTTCTGAGAAATTGACATAACTTAGAGTGGTATGTGTAAGCTTTCTTTTTCAGTTTCACCCGTTTTCCAGAAATCTACATTAGCAAAACTCACTTTTGTTTTTATAGGTTTCCCTTTTTGAATATAATTTGATTTTAGTAGGATTTGGGAAGGGTGGGATTGAAATGTTTGTCTAGTTTACTGTAAGTACCAGCCTTTTAATTAGTGGTCTCTAGAAGAAAACAATTCAGCCATCTTAGTACTTGGTCACTGTAAATATTTTCTAAAATATGTTGATATGCTCAGTATTGAGGGGAAGCAGAGTTTGGCACTGCAAATATGCCTTTGGGATATTATTTGAAGTTGGTTATTTTTAAGGAAAAACCTTTGACATTTCTCCCTAACTGCCTAAGATAACAGAGGAACCTATTAGCAAAGCCCATCTGATCATAGTCCTGTCTGTACCACTGTTAAAGGCCCATCAAATATTTGTTTACCAAACATTTGCTTTTCATCTCCATGTGAACTGCTTTCTTCGCCTTTGAAGTCCCAAACCACAACTCCTCCCTTCTTTTTAGCTCAAGATGGCTGTATCAACTTCCTCTGTCCTCTGGTCTCATTCTCATGGAACTCAAGTGTGAATATTTTCTCTTTACTAATTTATCTCATGTTAATTTGATTATAGAATCCAGGCAAAATAACTTAAAGAGTAGAAGGAAAATTAAATTTTCTCCTCCCACAGTTTGGATACTAAATTTAAAATGTGTCATCAAATTAACAATTTGCAGCATATTTTTGATCTCATGAAATCACGTCTGACTGACTTAAGACTTTTCCAACATGTATTCCATGTTTGTAAAAATTGAAATACAGAAATGAGGGGGAAGGGAAGAAGAGATTAACCACTGAACTTACATGCATAGCCCATGGGTAGACAATATAGTGAGGGAGAAGGCCTGGGAGGGGAGGGTGGATGACTGGGTCTTAGGAAGAACAACGGTCAAGTTTAAAACTTGCCCATTTTCTGGGGGAGGGAGGTTATAATTTAATCATTAGAAACAAACTTTGTTATAGATAGTATAAATTACCATACTGCAGAAGCTCAGCTTAAGACTAAAATATTTAAATTTCAAAACAAGACCAGGAATACTGACTCTGACTAAACAACTAATCCATTAATTCAGTTAATGTAGGGAAGAAAAACGCTAAGTCTTTATAAACTCGAGATAATTTAGAAACATCTGAAACAGACATAGTTCAAATGGGTAGAATAAAAGACTTTTACCCTCCTGTCTCTGAAAAGTCATCCCAAAATAACAAGGAAAAAAAGGAACAGCATTAAAAAAAAAAAAAAAATAGGCGGTATTTCTAACCCCTAATCAAAATACAAAAAGTAGAAAGTGGATGAAGAAATGATAAATAACCTATATTTACCTGCTAAGCAACTTAACTGCTATATGCCTACAGAGAGAAAGAAATACTGAAGACAAACTAATTCACCCAAGAAAGTTCTAAGAACTGGAAGAACCAGGAAAAGGCTGGAATAAGGCAGGGGACTGAAAAGAGGGATTGTTTGAAAAGTCAGGGTAAAGAGAAGATGGGAGTCCTAGAAGATGAACTAGTGCAGAGATGATTACTTTTG
The DNA here is from genome assembly GCA_027563665.1 of Antrozous pallidus. NCBI lineage: Eukaryota > Metazoa > Chordata > Mammalia > Chiroptera > Vespertilionidae > Antrozous > Antrozous pallidus. The sequence continues at coordinate 48,631,581 of CM050510.1, forward strand.
CCCCCACCCCGGGAGAAGGAGGTAGGAGGGGGAGAGATGGGTACAGTCTGGAGAATTTAAATCAGACTCTAGACTGGAGAGCAAGCACAGAGTGCAGTGTCAGGCATGGAACTGAAAGTGGAAACTGCTTACTGCACAGTGAAATCCTCTCTCCAGCCAAACCTTCCCTGCTTCTAGAACACAGGCACATTTATGAATCTCCACTTTTCCAGCAGGGAGCAGAGTATCCTCTCTGGAGACACGGAACCAACTGGAAGAGCTCAACACGCTGACATTTAGGAATCCCTGCTGAGAATGTCAGTTGGCCACCTGACTGGCTTGCCAGTTGATAGGCTATCTAACTACTGAGCTTCCAGTCAGCTTTTTCTCTCTCTTTTTTTTTAACCTTTACAGTATATTGGGAAGAACAGCCTGACATTTGAAGAAAGCCTCCACTGTGATAAGAGACCAAAACAACAAAAGGGAAAAAAAGAATGCAGAACATTTTTTGGCAAACAGAAAATAAGTTTAAAAAACTAATTCTTCAGAGAGCTGAGAAGATGCTGCAGAAAGAAAAAAATCAAATGGAAGTGTTTGGGGGTTTTTAAATCCACTATCTAGGCCAACTTTCAAGAGGGAAAAGTGGAGTAAATTCACTTTCAAATGTGTTCCATCAATACAAAACAAATACATGGGATCTAAAAATAGTTTTATCACAGAAGAAATACTAGTTCAAACAAGCAAGATAGAAGGGTCTGGAAGGAATGGAACAGATTATCTAGTCAGGTTTCCTCATAGGGAAAAAACATAAAGGTATTTTATAGAGATGTTGCAATGTATAAGAAGCTTAGTTTTGAAGAAAGCCAAGTAAACGAAAGTATGAGGAAAGTTACTCCAGGAGAATAAAAAAAGTGGTATACCACATGGTTCAGCAATCAACAATATACAGACATAATTAAAACAGGGAATATACATATAACCAAAAATCCTAAATAAGGGAATTATGGAAGATAATGCAGGTGGGGGAAACAGTATGGAATATGGACTTAAATTCTCATATACCTTCATGAGAACAGGTAAAGGGAATGAATGAATAACAATAATGCATATTAAGAAGGTGATAAAAACAGTAATGTGATTGCCTCTGGAAAAATTGACTTGGGTAGAGGACCTCTTGGAGTGTTTAAAGCCTCTTAGTACTACTGGACTTTTTCTTCCATAGGCATGTAGTCCTTTGCATAGTATTAACAAATTAATCAAATAACTTAAAATACTAGAACATTTAAGTAAGTCTGAACTCTATAGCAAACAGGTAAATTTCATGATTCTATTTCCTACGATTGTAGTAAAAAAATAAAAAATAATTTTAAGGAAATTAAACACTGATGATGGAAAGTAATTTATTTTGCAATTTATTTAATGACCTACACTGACATCCTATAAAGACAGGTGGAGGCTCACCAAATGTGGAAGAAAATGAGCCTGTACTGGGTATGTGAAGTTTTAGTTTGGCATAACAGCAGAAAGATCACTGAAGGAGAAGCCAGAGGACACGGTTCCTCACACTTTAGTTACTTTGTACCTGTTTTTTAGTTTCTCCAAGACCCCGTTAAATGACTTACAGAAATATAGATGACTATGTCGTAGTATAACCATTTCCCCCTGGTCAGTCATCACACACATAATGAATGGGTTTGTTTAAAAGGGGCAAAATAACCTAAAAATAAACTGCATTACTACAGAAAGCTAGCTGCTTGGCTCAACATAAAATTATCTCCCATTATTGGAATACATGGTAGCAGTTTTCGATGTTCCAGCTTTAATTTGTAATAGTGCTGTTTAATTTCCTACACAACTACTGAAATTTTCAGGCCAAGGTCAATGCAAAATACAAAAATAAAATGAAAAAATTCATGTCATCAGCAATTCACTAACAATTTAAGGAATCTGCTTAATATGTTAAAAAAAACACACACACACAAAAACAGAACCTACCAACCATTAAATCCTATATAGAGACCCAAGTCAACCAAAGCAGCTGCTGTTTCCTTGGTACCATCAAATGAATGCACCTAAAAACATAGGTATAATTCTATTAGTATAATTAATCACTCTTCCTTTAAAATTCTAAACAAGATTAGTAAGGTTTTCTCAGCAAAAATATAGATGCATTAGGTTTTGGACCACAAGATTTCAAATGTGGTGACCTCTATAATTTTTATTTTCAATTATAACCTGTCATCATCTCCAAGTACATGAGATAAGAAGGAAGTAAATTTCTGCCTTTGTGGCCTCCTGTTGCTATCTCCACCAGCATTAGGGCATGTATACATTACAGCATGCATCTCCAGGAAGGAGGACCTGGACTAGGGAACCAAATTCTTAGGCAAAAGCATGAGAAAAAATTAGAAATGCTATAAAATGCTATAAAACTATTAAAATATATTTGAACATTCAATTTTCAGTTAGAAATTACTTTTAAGAGGCAAGTTTTAAGACATAAAGAAGTGGTAAGAACATTGCTAAAACTGTATTATATAGTCAATAATATCAGCTTAATAGGCAAAAAATGGGAAGGCGTTTTTCTCTTTCAAAGATATAGGAGGTAAGGTATAGTTTTCATAGTATTTATATAATCAAAAACCAGTAACAATAATACTCCTTTAAACACACTTAGCCAGTGATATCAAATTAATACTGAGCCTAGAGTCAGAAGATATTAGGTAACAAGTTTCTGAACAACTAAACTATTACACAGCCAAAACCGGTTTGGCTCAGTGGATAGAGCATCGGCCTGTGGACTGAAGGGTCCCAGGTTCGATTCCGGTCAAGGGCATGTACCTTGGTTGCGGACACATCCCCAGTAGGTGGTGTGCAGGAGGCAGCTGATGGATGTTTCTCTCTCATAGATGTTTCCAACTCTTTGTCCCTCTCCTTTCCTCTTGATGAAAAATCAATAAAATATGTTTTAAAAAAACCACTATTATTAACACAGATGCCCCAAAGGGTTTATTTTTATCTTTAGTATTTCCCTCTGACTAGAAAACACAGCCTCCAACAGTATTAGTTTTAAATGTGACTCCATATAAATCATTTGAGAAAATGATTATTAGAAAATTTTAAGTAAAATTTAAGTTGGATAGTTTTTTAAAAAAACTATTATAGAATCATCCAAGTAAATTCTTAGAAATAAAGTAAATGGGCTGAGAGGTAGAGCCTGAAGGTTTAAGTGCCACCAGTAATACATAGAACATTAATGAAAGCCTCCCAACTTCCAAGTACTATTCCTAAAGGATAAATTATAAGGTCAAATTACAGATAAAAAAAGTGCACTGTAATATTTAATACCACAGCAACGCAAAATGCATGCATATCACTAGTATGCATAAAATACGAGGTTGAGAATTTAAGAGCACATATATGAAATTGTCAAAGCAGTGTAATATGGGTATACAATTAGTGCAAAGTGCTGTTTCCACTGCCTAGATAACAGGTTGTTTTTTTATTGGAGTCCAGTGAGTCTCCCCTGCAATTATATGTGAAAATTTACATATATGAATGTTTTTCTGAGGCAGATTTTCAATGGGGTCCATGATCCCCAAAATAAAAAAATCACATGGATACTTCATGTTAAGTGGTGGGTAGATAATATTTTGGGAAATGTCTCAAGATTAATGACTAAAATGACCATCAAGAAGTATTTAGAATAGAAGCAAATTATAGAAAGGAGAATGAGTCTCTTAAGTCAGAGTGATAATAGTAAATACAGTTGACATGAAATTAAGAAGGCAAGTCTAAGTGAATGTTAAATTATTTTTAAGTAATATTAAAATTTATTTTGCTCAAATTTAAGAATGTCTGATAGAAAAGGCAGAGGAAAATATCACTGTTAAAATGAGTACATTTAGGGCTTTTCTATACTCATTTTTGTACTTTGAAGAAAGTAGCTAAATTTACATGTCCTTCAGATAACGAGAGAGGAATCTTAGTAAGTTTATTGCTGACGTTTGAATTACTTTAGAGACCAATCTTAATAACCAAGAAGCTTTTTGCAGCATCTAGTAAAAACAACACTTATACTTACTACTCCCCCTACACACCGATCTCTATTTCTTTTCATTATGTCTGTGAATTAAAAACAGAGAACTTTTAGCAAATAGCTGGATTTTGCAAAACTTAAATTCTAAATATTATAGCTTTAACTCACCCAAAAATTCAGCATGTGAGTTTCGGCAGTGAAGAAACATGGGTAATTTTGTCTGATCTGACAGTTCAAACTGTTTTTCAAAATATCTGCATAATCAAAATATTTTGTTAAAAATTTTATTTTAGCATGAGAAAAATAACTGTTAAATGATCTTTCTTAGCTAAAGAAATTTTCATAAAAATTATAGGCAAAGATACTAAGTTGAGACATTTAAAATATGCCAGGCTTAGCCAAAGGCTTTCACAACACCCATCTTCTGGAAAGGGGTACTTCATTTTCTAGGATTATAAAAATTTCAGATATGACTATTAACTACAGGGTAAATTAAGTAGTACTTTACTATTGATCACCAGAAGTAAAGAGCTACAGAGTTAAAGTTTAGAGGTGTACAGTATTTTCCGAAATAATTACTTTTAATTAGCTGTCCAACTAAATCTCAGCAAATGAAGCAGACACCATCCTATAAGCTGTGGGACCGCTTCCTGCAGAATGTGTTTGGTGGTGGGAAATATACACCTGGCCCCTTGCTCTGAGAGCTGGCTGAGCGCCATCAGCAGGAGTCAGCCGATTCCAGTGAAAAGCCCAGCACAGCTTTATTTATACTCAGTGTTTTCTATGTGCTGTTGTATAACAAATTACTGCCACTGTACCAAAAGGATTCCCTTACAAACTAAATACAAGGAGCTGTCACAGCACAAAACTAAAACACTCCATTTTTCAGAAAAATGAAAATTATATAAAATAGCATCTCTGAATATTTTATAGAAAGGTTTTCCATGTGCCACATACAATGATCTCATCTAGCACAGCACAGTGTTGGTGTCAGAGATTGGTAGGACCTTGTTCAGGGTCATAACACTCAACATGGCAAACCTGGAACCAAAACTTCAGTGCTCCAGTTTCAAGTCCCAGCCAAAACCAAAAGTCATGGTGTATCAAAGAAGCCTCTTCCTGGTCCCACAGTACAATATCCAGAGGATATATAATGGGGTGGTGGGGGGAGGGGTGTTTGTTCCCTCTCATTTTCCTTAATGGTCAAGTAGTTTGAAGTGAAACCAAGAGTTACAGACAAGAGGTGTCTTATTATTTTCTAAGGGGCTTAGCTCTTCTAGGCCTCTTGATCTTGGGGAACAATTTCTCTGTGTTTAACTTAAATCTCTTTGGTAAGCCATGTCTTATCTCCCGAGGGGGAGAGCAGCTATTTTACCCCTCTATCTTTGAAAATACTCAATTTCAAAATAACAAAAATATACTTTTAAAAGACATAGTCATCCTTAAGTCGGTGGTCAATGTTTAGGTTTTTAAACCACCTTTTATAATTCTGCTGTGTTAGTATAAGCAAAAAATATTTTTAAAGTGCTGAAATTTCACAGTGTAGGAGAAAAGGGAAACGGGGGGGGGGGGAGATTTAAATCATTACTACTAATCATTATTTCTATAATATCTAAATTAATTCAAATGTAAGCAAGTAAGTATGCTCCAGTCATTATGTGAACTTTGTGTGTGGTTTCTGGCTATGCACAGCAGGCAGTACTCTTCACTTTCTATGTTCTCCCTCTAAACTGAAAATATTTTTCAGCACAATTCTATGTACTAAGCCACATGACCAAGCTGGAGACACACCGAATCTAATGCTCAACTTGGAAATAGTTCTTAAATTATCTCCACTCAGGATGGAATGTGTCATATAAAAATAAAGTTTTACTTCCAAAAATATGTTTCCATGTGGTTGTTGTGTTGTCTAGTAGGCCAGAAGCACCGACGACATGAGAAATTTAACCATTTAAGGGTCATTTTTTCATAAAATTTCCTTATAGGTCTGGAGGAAAATTTTCCGCTTAAGCATTTTAGTGCTATAGTTACTTTAAATTAAATGTGGAATAAAAGCCACAAAAAATTGAGTTCTTTCAGTACAAAAAAGTTATGTAGCCAAGTTGTGCGCTCCTCGGACCCCATACATAAGCAGTCCCATAAAATAGTTGCTCAAGTAAGAAAATGGAACTTTCCTCTTTACACTTAGCATTCATTCCACCCATTCATCTCTGTCAAAGCACATGTAATTCAGTTCTAAATAGTTCTAAAGTCTTATTCTCACACCACAGTCTTTGCCTTATGAGGCTTATCTTGGCTGAAAACAGACATGAAAGTGAAGGATTTATGATCTGTGGGTTTAAGAAACCACTATAGACAACTGTTTTTTCCTACTTAAATGTGAATATGTGAACTTAAGATTAAGTGAGCTGACCTACATCATATTTAAGAGAGAGAAAGGGATTTAATGACCCTGTGGGTAAATCACATGAGCATCCTTGGAAAAAAAAAAACAGCAAATATTATGTCACTAATTAAACAGTTCTGACACAGTTATAAAGATTAGAAAACTGAAAGACCTAAGAACATTAATGTAATCCATCCTATGTCACTTGGTTATGAACCTTCATGCTCCAGGAATTCTGGAGCTTGAAGTTTAGGGTGTGACAGAATTGCTACTCAATCGGATTCTTGTTACAGGCATTTTCAACTGGACTGGATATATGGGGCTGTTTGTGTCAGGGAAGGGAGGGGGAGAAAGTAGGGTACACTTTTGGCATAATTTGAAAAAACCCTTCAAGCCATTGGCTTAATGAAGATCATATGACAAAATAGTTAATTAAATATTATGAGAGAAAAAAAATATGATAGAGCTAGACGGTATCTTAAAGAATTTGATCCAGATTCCTTGCTCATATATAAGCAACTAAGCAGAGGGTGGTTTAATCTTAAATGGCCCTAGGGACAGATATTATACTTTATTCACATTCCTAGCAGTTTCTGGCACATATAACTAAATATTTGCTGAATGGCAGGATAACTAAACCTCCTTTAGAAGCTCATTCTAATATTTTATCACCTAGACAAGACATTGGTTTTGAAATTCAACAAAATGCACATCTTCAATTAAACCTATGACCTAAATTTTCTTTGCAGCCTGTAACACTACTCACCAGTATGACAGGCGCTCCAACTAAAAGCTATAGGCAACAGGCTATCGGAAGTCCCCAAGGCTTGTAACCTTCATTGTTTTCTAAGAAGACACCACTCTCAACAGATTTTCCTGCAGGATTTTCCTGCTCCAAAGCGACACTCCAATGCCCAGCAAGAGTAAAATAAGTTTTCTGGCTTTGGTCCTATCTCTTTTTCTTATCCTTTCTCTTAAATCATATCCCCCACAAATGAATGCATTTCATTTCATTGGAATGGTTCATGTATGAATGCATTAGTCAATTAAAAGCAACACAAAGCCTCCACTATATAAAACTCAACACTTATTTCTACCATTAAAATCAGATTAGATGACTAATCAATCAGGGATCTAAACTTCCATCCCTTAGGAATTACTGCAAGTATGCTTGGCATTTGTTTCACTTAACTGTTGATATACAATGGAAAAAAAGACACCCTGATGCTTAAAGATAGATATTCAGAATGATAAAAGCTATTTAAAAAAAGATTTTACAATAATTTCTAAAGTCAACAAATTTCCTTACTTGAGCTGAGTATCTTTGGGACAAAACTGTAGTCGGTCAAAATCTTCAAGACAAAAAAGAATAATTATTCATGACTTGTACAGAACAAATCAATTATATTTTTAAGGTCACTCAGAGTTGGGTTGGCACTTACCAAGTCCACATTCCCCTATTGCTACAACTTTCCCCTTGTTGTTTTCAGCAAGATTTAGCAACTCCATTATGTAAATATCGGGGTTATTCTTTTCAAATTCATCACATCTTGTAGGATGACATCCAACTGTACTGAAAAACATATCTAGCACAAAATAATGTCCTAGGATTATTTTCAAAATATTTTTCATATTTATATTTAATATGCATAAATGAGAAAATATACATTAATTTCAACTGGTTAATTTTTAATAGCAAAAAACAATTCAACCTATCAGAATTGGATTAATCATATAAAACTTTTTGGAATACCTTAACAAGGTAGGGCATGAAGATGAAAATTGCCTTAACATATTGATAAAAATAATTAATGCAACTCTTCCCAAAGCTTAGCCCTAGCCAGTTTGGTTCAGTAGATAGAGCATTGGCCTGCAGACCAAAGGGGTCCTGGGTTCAATTCCGGTCAAGGGTACATACCCTTGTTGCAGGCTCCTCCCTGGCTCAAGCCCGGGTCGGAGCTCATGAGGAGGCAACCAGTTGATGTATTTTTCTCACATCAATGTTTGTGTCTGTCTTTCCCTCTCTTTTCCATTCTCCCTAAAAATCAATGGAAAAAATATCCTCGGGTTAGGATTAACAACAGAAACAAAGCTTGGTACATACTGAGACTTGTAGAATGGAAAATGAAACAGTTTCTTGTAGAATTAAATGTCAATAACTAATTTTATCTTTTATAGTCACTGTTCATGTGCTATGTTATTTCATGTATTTAATAGTTAAAATATATATTCCTTCCCATTAATAGGGTAACTTAAAGAGATGCAAGGGAGAATTTGTTTTTCTAAATAAAAATAAAGCTCACTTATCTGGAGGCCATACTTTTTGATAGTTTTAATTGTATAGAACACAAAGTTGAAGCCAAAAGGGTTTCTGAGTGGCTTAAGGTGCAGCTGAACCCATGGGAAAGGAGGAGCCTTCCTGGGACTCTGATGCAGATGTTTGCATAGAAAGGGAGGCAGAGCTTTTAAAGCAGTGAGGACACAGATAGACGGAGAGGACTGGAAGAGGGCTGACATCGGAGAGCTGAGAACTTTTTAAAACATATCTGTTTGGGGATAAAAAGTATGGAAGACATTCTCATCACCTAAAAGCTCTGGAAAGATGACTACTTTTATGACCTTAATCACTATGAAAAAGTAGCAGTGGATCCTGAAGCGATTTCCATAAACAATAGCTTTTAATGAGTCAGCTATTTTGAAAAATAATGTAGAATGCCTAATTTTTCAGTGTCCAGTAGATAAAGCAACCCCCCCCCCCCCCCCAAAAAAAGTAATGAATTTTCCAGTAAATGAATACTGGATAAAGGAGGTATTTTATATAATTAGGCTTTCTTAGGAACCAATTCCAAAATTTCATAATTTTAAATAATTGCGGAATGTATGAACATCAAGTACAAGACGGACTATGTAGTATAGTATTACTTGCATTCCTGGGGCCTTGCACAGTGTCTGGTATGCATAATATTTAATAAATGATTTTTCACAGCTTAGGTTAAAAAAGAGCAAATAACGAGCAATTTACCTTAAACACATCACAACATATACACAAAAATACATCAGAAATAGTTGAGGTTAAATTATATACCTGGTGACCTTAATTCTGATTAAATGAAATCTTAATCCTTATTAAGTACAATCCTCATTAAGTTGTATGCCAATGGACACTTTGACTTTTTCATCATAATCATGTCCTATCGAAATCAGTCTATTTTCCTGTTGTTTCTAGAGTCATGATCCATTGTATTGTACCTGAAGCAGTTCTCAGAAAGATTTCTTCAAAATAACTTAATTCATATTTGCTTTTGGTAAAAGTAATATGAGGATACCATTTGTTTGGGCCAAATGGAGTGCATCTTTACTGTCTTGTAGATTTCCACCTGTAATCATAAACTGAAATAGAAATAAAATAAGCCCACTTTAAAAAGGTATCAGCAATTGTTCCACAAACATACCTTCCCATTACTGCTTTTTTGCAGAATGCTTTTATCATTGTCACCTCCCATTCCTTTAAAATTCAACTGAAGGATTATCTCCTATATGTAGAGTGGTCCATCTACTCTTCTTCACACACACACACACACACACAATACACAGAATTCATCACTCCTACCTATTGGAAGGCATTCACATGTCTGTTTTTCCTATTAGACCATGAGTTCCTTGAAGGCACAGATCAGGTTGTGAGACATTGCAAAAGACTGAATAACTAAAGACCTCCGATTTTAGAATTTTGTTCATCTAACTCAATGATTTCATAGGGATGAGTAAATTCAGCAGTTCTCCTAAGTGTCAGCCCAGAACCCCAGGAAATATATGAGGTCAAACCATTTTCATAATACTGTGATGCTGCTTCCTTTTACACTCTCATTCTGTCAGTGTGCACTGAGATATTCCAGAGGATATGGAATGTGTAATATCATGACAGACTGCAGAAACAGACATGAAAGGTCAGCAATCTTCTATTAAGCCAGACATTAACGAGATGTAAAAAAATGCAGAACAGTTCCACTTATGTTACCAAATTTTTTTGTTTGAAAATGTTTTTCATAAAAATATGCTATCTTATCTAATAAAAGGGTAATATGCAAATAGACCAAACTGCAGAACAACCAAAGTATAATATGCTAGTGATATCTTAAGGCTGCTCAACTGCTCGCTATGACAGGTACTGACCACCAGGGGGTAGATAGTCGACCAATCGCTGTGATGTGCACTGACCACCAGGGGGCAGATGCTCCGACTGGTAGGTTAGCTTGCTGCTGGGGTCTGGAAGATCAGGACTGAGTAAGATGGGCCAGACATACTCTGGAGTCCTCCCACAGTCCCTTCCCGGCCTGATAATGCACCGGTGGGGTCCCTCTGCTTAGCCTGTACCCTCTTGTAATCCAGGACCCCTCTGAGGTGATGTCGCAGAGCAGTTTAAGCCCAGTTCCACAGGCCATTCCCCTTGGGAGGGCACCAGAGGTAGGGCTCATGGCTGGCAAGCGCTATGGCAGTGCAAGCCTCTCCCAATCGGAACTGATTGGGCGCAAGCCCGCGGCAGGCACAGTGGAACCAGGATGAGTAAGAGCGGCAGGTAGGAGCTGCAAGTGGTGTCAGACTGTGGGTTTCAGCCCAATCCCTGCAGGCCACCCAGAGGGACTCCACATGTGCACAAATTCGTGTGCTGGGCCTCTAGTTTGTTATATAATGGCATTATTTTAAATTAATAAACTAAGATTTAAATTATCGGTTTTAATTTCTAATACAGTATATAGCAACAGATAAATCCACATAAACAAAAGCTCTTTGGTATCCTCAATAGTATTAGAAAACATGAAGGGATTCTGATACCAAAAGCTTAAGAATCACGGTTGGTGTATTGATGAATCCTTTGTAGGGAAATTTATGGCTCTTGGCAAAGAAGCAAACTTCTATAGAGATAGCCTCTAGAGGCACTTAGCACACCACCTCTGCTAATTTGATTAAAGGAAAATGCCACTAAAGATGGTATGTGTTGATGGTGACTGCTGAGGCAGTGCTGCTTAAGTGACATTCTTGTAGAGATGTCATTTAAGTACAAAGACATATTATTCTTTAAGAGTTTCACTGAACTTAGATGGAGAATTCATTCCAGACACACACTTAAAGAGGAAACAGACAAAACATAACAGGAAGGCCCAGCCAGCATGGCTCAGTGGTTGAGCATTGACCTATGAACCAGGAGGTCACGGTTTGATTTCCAGTCGGGGCACATGCCCAGCTTGCGGGCTTGATCTCTAGTGTGGGTGTGTAGGAGTCAGCCAATCAATAATTCTATCTCATCATTGATATCTCTGTCTTCCTCTCCCTTCCCCTCTGTAATCAATAAATATATATTTTTAAAAATCAGAGGAAGTACAAATGAATAACATTTTCATATAGCAATTTAAACTTTTAATATGATAGACATTGGGAATGCAGAGCCATAATTATTAAGTCCTCAACTGCCTCTCAAACATAGGATATAAGATATTAAAAAATACTGCAAAACGTAAGTAACACTACCTAATTATTTAATGCAAGACCAGATGCCCACATTCAGTATTTCAATTATATAAAATAGCTTCTAATCAAATCTACTTTCCCAAATAGATGAAAAAATTAGGGCAAAATTATAAGACATAGTATCCTTTCTCAGTTTACAATATGATGATGATAAAATGATGAAGGCTTCCATAATCTGTCCTATAAAATAAAACCCAAATATGCAAATCAACTGAGCAGCAGAACGACTGGTTGCTATGACTCACACTGACCAACAGGGGAAGCTCCTACATTGAGCATCTAAGCGAGGAAGCGAGCCTAAGCTGACAGGCAGACATCCCCCTAAGGGTCCCAGAGTGTGAGAGGGTGCAAGCCAGGCTGAGGGGACCCCCCCTGCCCAGTGCACGAATGTTGTGCACTGGGTCTCTAGAGAGAGTGTGTGTGTGTGTGTATTAAGATATATATATCGTACCTAATAAAAGAGTAATATGCAAATTGACCATACCTTTGATCAAGCCACGCCCACCAGCCAATCAGGTGAAAATCATGCAAATAAACCCCAAACAAGATGGCTGTGGCTACTGAGAGCAGGAGAGAGGCTTGGGTTTCCATGGCAACGAAGGAAGCCAAGCTTTCCGCCTGCCTTTGTTGGCCTAGGCCTCTACTCAATGCTACAAAGTTTCTATTATAGAAGATACATTAATCCCAACAGAAATGACAGCAGCCAAGGAGCTGGAGAGAGAAGAGGCTAGGGTTGCTGGGTCAATGGAGGAAGCCAAACTTCTGTAGCCCTAGCCTAGGCCTCCACTCTAGACTACAAAGTTTCAAACAGAAATGGCTGTTGCCACGGAGTGAGCAGAAATCTTGGCTCTGCTCCAGGCTACAAAGTTTCAATTGTAGAAGATAAATTAATTCCAGATCCCAGGGCCTCTGCTTAGGTCGCTGGGGGCGTTGACGGCCTGCAAACCACCATAGGCCCCTCGCCCAGCCGCCCCACACCCCAAGGGAACCCCCAACCTGAATCAAGACACCCTTCAGGGCAAACCAGCCCGTCACCACCCATGCACCAGGCCTCTATCCTACCTAATAAAAGAGTAATATGCAGATTGACCATCACTCCAACACACAAGAAGGCTGCCCCCCTGTGATCAAAGATCCTGCCCCCATGTGGACACAAGATGACCACCACAAGATGGCCAGCAGGGGAGGACAGTGGGAGGTTCCAGGCCTGCAAGGGAGGGCAGTTGTGGGCCATCAGGCCAGCAGAGGAGGGAAGTTGGGGGCAAACCGGCTGGCAGGGGAGCAGTTAGACATCAATTAGGCTGGCAGGGTAGTGGTTAGGGGGTGATCAGGCTGGCAGGCAGAAGCGGTTAGGGGCAATCAGGGAGGCAGGCAGGCGAGCAGTTTGGAGCTAGTAGTCCTGGATTGTGAGAAGGATGTCCAACTGCCCATTTGGGCTCAATCCTACCAGGTAAGATCCTACCTACCTGGTAGGATCTAGTCTAAATGGGCAGTCAGACATCCCTTGAGGGGTCCCAGATTGGAGAGGGTGCAGGCTGGGCTAAGAGACACCCCCATCCCCTTGTGTACGAATTTCGTGCACCAGGCCTCTAGTCCTATATAATGAAAGCCTAGTATGCTAAGTGTCTGGTGGTATAGTTGGTTGTTCAACCAACCAAAGTGTAATATGCTAATGATATGCTATGGCCACTTAACTGCTTGCTATGATGTGTACTGACCATCAGAGGGCAGGCAGTCGACTTGGTCAGCTAGTCACTATGACATGTACTGACTAGCAGGAGGCAGATGCTCTGACCGGTATATTAGCTTGCTGCTGGGCTCTGGCCAATTGGGGCTGAGCAAGACGGGCCGGGCTGGACATGTCCTGGATATCTCCCGCAGTACCTTCCCAGCTGGCCAACCTTCCATGTCCATCTCCAACCCTGACTGTGCACCAGTGGGGTCTTTTGGCCTGTCCTGTGCCCGCTTAAGAGTCTGGGAACCCACAGGAGACATCAGACAGCCAGTTTTCGCCTGACAGCAGAACAACCAGTCGCTATAACATGCACTGACCACCAGGGGGCAGGAGCTCAACACAGGAGCTGCCTCCTGGTGGTGAGTACGCTCCCACAGGAGGTGCCTCTCTCAGCCAGAAGCCAGGCTCATGACTGGCAAGCACAGTGGTGGTGGCGGGAGCCTCTCCCGCCTCCATGGCAGAACTAAGGATCTCCGACTGATGGCTCTCACAGGGAGCGGGCCTAAGCCATCAGTCGGACATCCCTTGAGGGTTCTCAGAGTGTGAAAGGGCACAGGCTGCCTGAGGGGACCCCCGCCCCAGTGCACGAATTTTGTGCATCAGGCCTCAAGTACTATCTAATAAAAGAGTAACATGCAAAATGACCGTACCTCAGATCAAGCCACGCCCACAACCAATCAGGAGCAAATAAACCCAACCAAGATGGCTGTGGCCACTGAGAGCAGGAGGGAGGCTTGGGTTTCCCTGGCAATGGAGGAAGCCCAGCTTTCCACCTGCCCTTGCTGGCCTAGGCCTTCACTCAATGCTACAAAGTTTCAATTATAGAAGGTACATAAATTCCAATAGAAATGGCTGCCGCCACTGAGCCAGCAAAAGGCTTGGCTCTGCTCCAAGCTACAAAGTTTCAATTGCAGAAGATAAATAAATTCCAGATACCAGGCTCTCCCCTTGGGTCTCTGGAAGGCGTGGCCAGCCTGCAAACCATCAGAGGCCCCTCACCCAGGCTGCCCCATGCCCCAAGGGAACCCCCACCCTGATCTGGGACACACTTCAGGGCAAACCAGCTGTCCCCACCCATGCACCAGGCCTCTATCCTAATAAAAAGAGTAATATACAGATTGACCATCACTCCAACACAAGATGGCTGCCGCCATGTTATCATAGATCCTGCCCCCATGTGGAGACAAGATGGCCAGCAGGGGAGGGCAGTTAGGGGTGACCAGGCCAGCAGAGGAAGGAAGTTGGGGATGACTGGGCCTGCAGGGAAGGGCAGTTGGGGGGACCCAGTACTGCAGGGGAGAGCAGTTGGGGGAACCAGGCCTGCAGGAGAGGACTGTTGGGGGGGACCAGGCCTACAGGGAGGGCAGTTGGAAGGGACAAATCCTGCAGGGGAGGGCAGTTAGGGGCAAACAAGCTGGCAGGAGAGCAGTTAAGACATCAATCAGGCTGGCGGGCAGAAGCAGTTAGGGGCAATCAGGAAGGCAGGCGGGTGAGCAGTTGGGAACCAACAGTCTTGGATGGTGAAAGGGATCGGGTCTAAACGGGCAGTCGGACATCCCTTGAGGGGTCCCAAATTAGAGAGGGTGCAGGCTGGGCTGAGGGACATCCCCCACTGTGCACGAATTTCATGCACTGGACCTCTAGTCAAGAAAAAAGCTGAGGCTGGAAACCAGGTTTGTGATGTCCTGTTATTCCTAAATCCATGTGTGTGTGTGTGTGACTAGAATATTAAGATTAGACTATTCATGGCCGACACAAAAATTTAGGAGCTTGATATTTCAAAGTGTGCAGAAAAGCATTTCATAAAGTGTGGTCATTTCAGTGTACAAAAGTTCCAACTTAGGGATCCCAGTAGGATTGGGCTTAAACAGGACTGCTGGCTCCCAAATGCTCGCCTGCTTGCCCCTTCCTGGTTGCCCCTAACCACTTCTGCCTGTTAGCCTGATCACCCCCTAACCACTCCACTGCCAGCCTGATAGATGTTTAATTGTTCTCCTGCCAGCTTGTTTGCCCCTAACTGCCCTCCCCTGCAGGCCCCCACCCCCCCCAACTTCCCTCCTCTGCTAGCCTGGTCACACCTAACTGTCCTCCCTTGCAGGTTTGATCACCCCCAACTGCCCTCCCTTGCAGGCCTGGTCCCTCCCAACTGCCCTCCCCTGCTGGCCTTATTGCCCACAACTGTCATCCCCTGCTGGCCATCTTGTGTCCACATGGGGGCAGCCATCTTGTGTACTGGAGTGATGGTCAATTTGCATATTATTCTTTTATTAGATAGGATGGCAAATAACATATAATTTTAGAGCTGGAGACTGCAGAACTTAGTAGTGTCACTTTTTAAAATGGAATCTATTCAATGTAGAAGCAGTAACCACCAAGTGTGCTGATACCACACCACTATAGAACTCTCTAAAATAGTAGGCATTTTTCTAATCAAATTATTAATAAAAAATGAAAATATCCCCTTAGTTACTTGAAATGGTATACCCACATACTATAAAAATTAGGCTTGGTGACAGCTACATATCTTTTTATGATTGCTTACCTCAATAAATACTAAAATATGTCATAAAATGTATTTAAGGTTGCCTCTTCAGACGCCTGGTATTTCAGACTTTGAAAAAAATGTTGAAGAGATTTTGCTGTTCTGATCACATGAAGAACTAACCAACCATGAGGCTTGTGTCATTTAAACTGCCATGAACAGAACAGGCTGACTTACTTTATTTCATTAACTTGATAATATTACATATTAACAGTATATACTTAAAAAAGCCAAATGTGATACTGGCTTTTCCCCTTCTATTCAGCAGTATTTTAACCAAAATTTAATAAAATAAAAAAAATCTCGATAGTAATAAAAACTAGATGTTACCTTTTTAACACCAATTTGGACAGCTCTTTGTATTACATCCTGTAAGTCATCTGTAAAAGATAAACCCCAAAGTAAGAGAGCCTGGTAAATAAAACTCCATTTATCTATAAGTCACATTTACTAAATCAAAATAAAATCAATACTATTTAACAAGTACTTAACCTATAAGAATAGAATTTGATAATCTTAGAAAAAGAAACCTGTATAAGGCAAACTAGATGAAATTTTTTATTTATTTGTATTTTTATTCTGATGGCCAAAAGAGTAAAAGTGACAAAATTCAGAGGTTCAAACGAAAGATTAATTCATTGACTACAATTTAAACCATTTGCTTTGAATTTCAAACTTGTTGGTAGATTTTTAAAAATAGAAATTACTAAGATTATTTTTACTATGAATTTTTAGAGTACACCTGCAATGCCCCCCAAAACAGCATCTATTTTTAAATTTTAGTTAATGCTGTATTTCTATAATTACTATCCCCATTGAGTAAGGTTAATTTTTTATTTTCTGACAGTTGCTTTTTGCTTTTCTCCTAAAATTTATTGTTAAGTAACAAACTTTTGGGGGAGATCAATAGTAATTACTAAACTCCAAGAGGCCAGTAGCAAACTTAAACAATTATGTCATACAAACCTATTTCTTAATTTCATATTTAAACACCAGAGTAAATGTGATTGGAATTCAATTACTATTACTTCCAGAATAGCTACAAAATTTAATTTAGACAAAGAATTGTCAACTTAGTGAACGTATATAAGTAGGACAGTCAGTTTTACTAATTATTATAAGCTAGACGCCCGATGCCTGAAGATTCATGCAGAATGGGCTTTCCTTTCCCCAGCTGCCGACACAGCCTGTGCTCCAGCCCAGAGCTTCCTTTATGCCTTTGCTTTGCCCAGAGCTGCGTTTCTGCCCTTCCACACTGCCCAGCGGCCCAGAGTGACTAGGGCTGTGCGATGACTCAAGCATCCTGACCCCGGCAGCTTGTGTATGCAAATTTACCTGCCATCTTTGTTGGGTTAATATGCATACCCACTCTTGATCGGCTGGTGGGCGTTGCAAAGATACAGTCAATTTGCATCTTTCTCTTTTATTAGTCTAGACTAGAATAATACTTATATTGATCACTATAACCCTTATTTCACAGACACACATATACAAACATATACACCCAGTCACAAAGCATGAACTCGAGAGTGCTAGGAGGAAAAAAAAAGCAGAATGTAATTTATTCAGTTTTCTAACTATACTATGTAAGTAACATCATCTAAACTTCTAAATGAAGTAGGAAAATTAAGTTTTGAGGTAAGGGTAAGGAAAGCTAAGATTTCTCTTTCTTTGTTCAAGTGACATCTACATTTCCTATATTTAAATCTTTCCCTTAGTATCAAGTGAGATTAATTTCTGACTAAGCGTGTAAAATGTGCAATTCCATACCGTCTGGACCCACAAAACCAAATTTTCCTATTTGTACTTACATAACGACAAATATAGTAATTTTCTGAGGCAATATGCACAGGCTAGTTTATTGGAGAAATTAAAAAACTTGTCACCATCATTTCCTGCTTAGTCACATAGCTAACATAATAAGCCTTTTAAAAATGAAACTAATGTGATAAATAAAAGCCATTTTGTTTTTGGCTAAGCTTTCCATCAATCTTAGAGGTACTACTCTTCTCACCTGTACTGCAGTTGTGTAGGATCTAGCAGGATTGGGCTGGAAAGGGGGAGAGGCAAGACAGGAGGAGGACTGCATTCCCTAAATCACATTCCCACTTAGTCACCCCACAGAAATGTTTTAGGAAAACCAGACATTATACTGATGTTCAACTAGACATTATTTTTAAATTATGTGCCCTTACTGTTTGATTTCCTGAAAGACTAAACAACTACTGTTTGGCTTTTGTGCATATAGTTATGAAAAGTTCTATATTTGAAATTATAAACTTCTTCAGATAAGGGCTTGATTCACTCTTACAACAGGTGCATTATAAGTGTTCACTATTACAGTTTATCAATGCAGCTTATAGGTGTTTCACTTTGTTTACAGTTATTCAAGATGCATAATAGTAAGTCTAATATTTCAGTTGTAAGAGTATACTATGCTTTTCTAGGTCTCCTTGAGGCAGATTATTTATTTTCACAGAGTAACTGTTTACCTCAGTAAAACATTTACCTTGATGCTTTTGAATCCCCCTATAAATTCCTCTAAATACAGGATCTGTCAAGTTGATACCAATATCTGTGGAAAGCAAAAGAAAAATAAATGATTGTTCATGAAGATCCTCTATGTGAAACCTTTTCTTTAAATAAAAGCTCATACTTTTCATCCTCACATTCATTCACTTCAACAAAATCTGAGTGCCTGCAGCTTGTCAGTCACTGTGTCACTGCTGGACACCTGGGCTACAAAGATGAGTGAGAGAGAATGCCTGCTGTCAAGAAACTGGGAATTAGGAAGGCAGACCCAGCGACAGACAATAAGAAACACTACAAGTAGACACTGGCATTGTGGGACACACAAGAGGAACACCTGACCTGGTCTGAGAGCTGGTCCAGAGGCTTCCAGAAGAAGGGGTCCCTGAACCGAATCTTGAAGGCTGAGTTAGAGTTACCCAGTAGAAGAGAAACCAGACAAGAGGAAGCAGCAGGAGCAGAGCTTCAGGGTGTGAAATAGCACAATGATTATGGAGAACTACAGGCCATTCTAGCTACTGGAAAAAAGTGTAGGGGAAGAGAGATCAGAAAAGTCCAGACTCAGCTATTACAGACACTTGTCTTTAAAGTATCAAATGCAGCAAGAAGCACTGATGGCTTTTAAGCAAAAGGAGTAAGATTTGCATTCTGGACATCACATTCTGGAGTCTGTGGAGGGAAGGATTTGAAGGGAGCAGAGTCAGGATAGCTGCTTGAAACAGGAAAGAAGAGCTCACATTTACCTTGAAGAGGACCTGAATTAGAATAATGCAAGCCAAGATGCAGAGAGAAGAACAAATTATTTCCTTTACTCATCAAATATTTATGAAGACCAACTCTGTGTCAAATAGCATGGCAAGGGGTTAGGGAACACAGAAATGAGTAAGACCCCATTGTATTTGGGAACTACAAATATGATTGTGATAAACTACACTGGAAGCAACAGAAGGCAAGAAATGTTTGTCTTCATTGCTGTTCCTAGAACCTAGCACAATGGTTGTATGAAAATAATATAAACTGAGCCACTTCAAAATGAAGTCAGAGCAGCCACCCAGAGCAATTGCCTTGCACATCTTACTCCTCAAACTTTGGAATGTTTAAACTGGACAAAATAACTTTTGGGCTGGGCCAAACAATGGTATATTCCATTTAACTAATTACAAAGTTAACAGGAAAGCAGAAATCCTGATAATTCTTTAGAATTAGTACCACTATGTGTAGCTAAAGAATACTTAACTTACTTGTGCCTATAGAAATTCCCTCTGTAGCTCATTAACACCAACAGAAATTCCTTTCTTCTATCCCCTTACCTTTCTCACAATTATCTCTTGCCTTCACCCCTTAATTGTAAAACTATTTAGGTTTCTGCCTGAATTAGTATTTCCCAGAAGTGCAATTCTTTTTTAACTCAAGTGCTTGCTGCCTCTCATCTTGGCTTTTTTTTATTTCTTTTCATCTTGGCTTTTCACTTAAACAGCACATTGTTAGCATGAGAGCACAAAAAGGAGGCAGTAACAGCTCTGGCAGTGTGGTGAGAAAGCTTCATAAAGAGGTAATCCAGAAGCTAAAACTAATGGAAAAGGCATTCTGCACACAGATGTATGTAGGTATAAGCCTGGAAGAAATTCACTGAGCCTGAACAGCAGTGTCCTCAATGGAGAGCAATTCTGCAGCACTTCTCTTCTCCTAACTCCCCCAGCCCATAGCATTTAGCAATGTCTATATTCATTTCTAGTTGTCACAAACGGGAAAGTGCTGCTAGCATCTAGGCGTCAGGCCAGGGATGCTGCTAAATATCCTACAGGGCAGACAGGATAACCTCTCACAATAAATACTTATCCCATCCAAACTATCAAGTGCTATTCTTGATAAATCCTGCTGCAGAGTACAAGAGAACAAGGGGAAGAATAGGACATGAAGTCAGGTTGTGATGGCCATGGCCAATAACAATGTCATCCTTATTTAAAATACATACCCTTGAGCTTTTAGCACTAGAACAATCTCCAAGTTTGTGGACAGACAGCTGCCCATCAATAGACCTCTACTCATTTTTGCTGAGCTCCAGCTTCTCTTTAGTATATTCTCACTCTGCTTCTGCCAAGTTGACCCTCAATGTGCTCTGCTGCTTCAACATTAAAACAGACCTTGCAATATGAAAGGGAGTTTGGGTAATTCAAGAGATATGGAGAGAGTATTCCACAAGAGAAAAGCACAATGCAGAAAACTTCAAAGATATGCAAAAGCATATATGTCAGTGGAGGGTGGGAAATGAATTCACAACAGGTACTATTTAAAGGGTTGTTAATACACAAATATTGAATATTATAAAACACATATTCATTCAGGGTCACAGAAACCAGCATCTATTTTCTTTTCATAAGGATAGGAAATAAGATAGGGAAGGGGCAGAGTGGGAAAGGAAACCCTGGGAAGAGGAGAGGCCTTTCTCCCTAGAACCATCCTTCACAGGAGTCAGGCTAGTCATCCACCAGACCAGTGGTCGGCAAACTGCTGCTCTGAGTTTGCCGACCACTGGAATAAGGTTTTAATCACAAGGAACAACAACAGCCTGTAATTATTGGAATCGAGAATCTAGGTCAGTGGTTGGCAAACTCATTAGTCAACAGAGCGGCAAACCGTGGCTCGCAAGTGACATGTGGTTCTCAAGCCGCAGTTTGCCGACCACTGCACCAGATGATCATTAAGAGCACCGAGTCCATCTGTATCTCTTTAGCCCATTTTCCCTTTGTGCAGCAAAGAAATTAATTTGTCCAAAGCAATATTTTCCTAGAAACGAAGTGAAAAACAAATTAAACCCAAACCTAGCAAATTTAACAAGTATACTTTCTGATACTAATTTTAAAAGTGAATTAAAGATTAGCTTGGAGGCTCAATTATGAAGCCTTTCCAATTTCCAAGTCTGTGTCTCAACCCTAATAGAATGGATGCTAAATCATTTTTCAATGCTTACACTGAGGCCAATTCCAGGTGATCCCACTTCCCTCTACAGCCCACCTCTTCCTGATAAGAGTCAGTCTTTCAGGCACTAAGTCTCAGCATACTTCAAAGATCTACATTCAGCTTTGGACCCAAGTGAGCATTGGGCTGTAGGAATATACTGCACAGCCACCAGTTTCTTCCCTTTTCTGCAAGAATCTCTTGTGAGCTCTAGCTGGTTTGGCTCAGTGGATAGAGCATCAGCCTGCAGACTGAAGGGTCCCTGGATCAGTTCTGGTCAAGGGCACATATCCGGGTTTCAGGTTCAGTCCCCAGTGGGGGTGTGCAGGAGGCACCCAACAGATGAGTCTCTCTCATCATTAATGTTTCTATCTCTCTTCTCCCTCTCTGAAATCAATAAAAATATCCTCCTATATAATAAAGAGGGAATATGAAGATGGCTGCACCCACAGCTGAGGCCAAATTCCCATAAGGAGCCTTAATGAGCAATTAGCAGGGACCTGAGGCTACGCCCTCCCCTGCCTCAGTGGGGCTTGACATGGGACCTCAGGCCTCGACCCCCACCCCAGCAGTGGGCCAGAAGATCTGAGGCTATGCCCCTGTCTGGCTGGGCTTGACAGGGGACCTCAGGCTGTGCCCCTCCACCCAGTGGGGTTTGATGGGGGACCTCAAAATGCACCTCCAGTGCTGGGTAGGGGGAACTCAGGCCATATCCCTGCCCAGCGGGGTTAGACGGGGGACCTGAGGCTGCACCCCCAAGCCAGTGGGGCTTGATGGGGACCTGAGGCTATGCCCCCTGCCTGGCAGGGCTTGACAAGGGTGGGACTGGCTGGGTCTGGATCGAGCCCAATGGGGGAGCCCAGCCAAGTCTGGGTCTCCCATGATTTTGAGGTGTATGTGTGTGGGCGGAGACTTGACTCTGGGTCCCTTGGTAAGCTCCAGACTCTGACAGTAGGAAGGTTTTCATGTACATTTCACTAATTTTCTTTCATCTCTGATACTTCTATTATAGAGAAAAGACAAATAGCAATATTAAATTATTTCCTCTAATTAATCTTTTAATGTGCACCAATTTTGTTCACTGGGTCACTAGTAGATATATATTTTAAAAAATCTCTTAGAGCCCCAAGCTTTTTTCTTTCTGACATATGGTTTGTCTGAGGTGTATTCCTCAGCCTGTAATTAGATCTGCTTTCTATGTCTTGATGAATAGGCTCCATTACCTTAGTTAAGTTTGATGAAGGCGTTCAAAACATGCCACCCCAAAATATGCAGCTTTGGCATATGGGGTTTTTTTGAGCTGGAGGCACTTGAGAAATAGCAGGTGCAGGAAAGTTTCTCTCATCTACCCCTTTCCAGCTAAAAGGTCATAAAATTTCCCATAAGAAAGGTGGCCCTTCGTATACCAGGAAGAGGACAGACACTCTTACCACCAGAGGCTGAAAGTCAAAGTCATAATGTATCTATACAAACAAACCAAAATAGCCCTTATCTTCTATTAGCTTCCCCTTATATTTCCTGGTCACTGTTCCACAATTTAAGTCCCTCTGTCTCAGCACATCCTCACTTAAGCTTTTGGGCCTAACAGCTTATTTGGATCTTCATTTTCCATTTGAACCATATATACGAAAAAATAAAATTTGTATGCTTTTCTCCTATTAATCTGTCTTATGTCTGTTTAATTCTTAGGCCCAGCCACTGAACCTAAGAAGGTAGGAGGAAGTATTTCCTCCCCTACAGAGGCAAATTACCATATTTTCCAGCGTATAAGAGAACTGGAACTGATGACGATAGGAGGAAGATAACAAACAATATAGAGAGAGCAAGTGCCGGGCAAGTCCCTGACAAGTTAGCAACGCCCATCATAACTGCAAGCTATGGTATTTTTACACCCAGCATATAAGACAACCCCCGACTTTTGAGAAGATTTTTCTGGGTTAAGAAGTCATCTTATACACCAGAAAATACAGTATCTTCTTTTTCTGGACTCTGATTCACTTTTGTTTGCTATAGGAAGTTCTCCTTGATATTGGATGGCCTCTGTGACTCCCACTACCTGCCCACATACTCACCCAATTCACCAGCAAACAAGTACCTGCAGGGTGATTAAAATAATTAGCAAGTCGCCCTGGCCAGGTAGCTCAATTGGTAGAGCATCCGCCCAATTCACCAAGGTTGCAGGTTTGATCCCAGGTCAGGGCACATACAAGAATCAACCAATGAATGCATAAATAAGTGGAGCAACAAACCCATACCTTCCCTCTCTCTCTCCCTCCTCCTCTTTGTATCTAGAAACCAGTAACTAGAGCCGTGGCCAGTGTGGCTCAGTCGGTTCACAGTGCGATTCCCAGCCAGGGGACACGCTCAGTCGGTTCACAGTGCGATTCCCAGCCAGGGGACACGCTCAGTCGGTTCACAGTGCGATTCCCAGCCAGGGGACACGCTCAGTCGGTTCACAGTGCGATTCCCAGCCAGGGGACACGCTCAGTTGGTTCACAGTGCGATTCCCAGCCAGGGGACACGCTCAGTCGGTTCACAGTGCGATTCCCAGCCAGGGGACACGCTCAGTCGGTTCACAGTGCGATTCCCAGCCAGGGGACACGCTCAGTCGGTTCACAGTGCGATTCCCAGTCAGGGGACACGCTCAGTCGGTTCACAGTGCGATTCCCAGCCAGGGGACACGCTCAGTCGGCTCACAGTGCGATTCCCAGCCAGGGGACACGCTCAGTCGGTTCACAGTGCGATTCCCAGCCAGGGGACACGCTCAGTCGGCTCACAGTGCGATTCCCAGTCAGGGGACACGCTCAGTTGGTTCACAGTGCGATTCCCAGCCAGGGGACACGCTCAGTTGGTTCACAGTGCGATTCCCAGCCAGGGGACACGCTCAGTCGGTTCACAGTGCGATTCCCAGCCAGGGGACACGCTCAGTCGGTTCACAGTGCGATTCCCAGCCAGGGGACACGCTCAGTTGGTTCACAGTGCGATTCCCAGCCAGGGGACACGCTCAGTCGGTTCACAGTGCGATTCCCAGCCAGGGGACACGCTCAGTCGGTTCACAGTGCGATTCCCAGCCAGGGGACACGCTCAGTCGGTTCACAGTGCGATTCCCAGCCAGGGGACACGCTCAGTCGGTTCACAGTGCGATTCCCAGCCAGGGGACACGCTCAGTTGGTTCACAGTGCGATTCCCAGCCAGGGGACACGCTCAGTCGGTTCACAGTGCGATTCCCAGCCAGGGGACACGCTCAGTCGGTTCACAGTGCCATTCCCAGCCAGGGGACACGCTCAGTCGGTTCACAGTGCCATTCCCAGTCAGGGGACACGCTCAGTCGGTTCACAGTGCGATTCCCAGTCAGGGGACACGCTCAGTTGGTTCACAGTGCGATTCCCAGCCAGGGGACACGCTCAGTCGGTTCACAGTGCGATTCCCAGCCAGGGGACACGCTCAGTCGGTTCACAGTGCGATTCCCAGCCAGGGGACACGCTCAGTCGGTTCACAGTGCGATTCCCAGCCAGGGGACACGCTCAGTCGGTTCACAGTGCGATTCCCAGCCAGGGGACACGCTCAGTCGGTTCACAGTGCGATTCCCAGCCAGGGGACACGCTCAGTCGGTTCACAGTGCGATTCCCAGCCAGGGGACACGCTCAGTCGGTTCACAGTGCGATTCCCAGTCAGGGGACACGCTCAGTCGGTTCACAGTGCGATTCCCAGCCAGGGGACACGCTCAGTCGGTTCACAGTGCGATTCCCAGCCAGGGGACACGCTCAGTCGGTTCACAGTGCGATTCCCAGCCAGGGGACACGCTCAGTCGGTTCACAGTGCGATTCCCAGCCAGGGGACACGCTCAGTCGGTTCACAGTGCGATTCCCAGCCAGGGGACACGCTCAGTCGGTTCACAGTGCGATTCCCAGCCAGGGGACACGCTCAGTCGGTTCACAGTGCGATTCCCAGCCAGGGGACACGCTCAGTCGGTTCACAGTGCGATTCCCAGCCAGGGGACACGCTCAGTCGGTTCACAGTGCGATTCCCAGCCAGGGGACACGCTCAGTTGGTTCACAGTGCGATTCCCAGCCAGGGGACACGCTCAGTCGGTTCACAGTGCGATTCCCAGCCAGGGGACACGCTCAGTCGGTTCACAGTGCGATTCCCAGCCAGGGGACACGCTCAGTTGGTTCACAGTGCGATTCCCAGCCAGGGGACACGCTCAGTCGGTTCACAGTGCGATTCCCAGCCAGGGGACACGCTCAGTCGGTTCACAGTGCGATTCCCAGTCAGGGGACACGCTCGGGTTTCGGGTATTCAGGAAGCAGCTGGTCGATGTTTGGCTCTCACAGTGATGTTCCCCTCTACCCCACTCCTTTTCTCTCTCTAAAAATCAATTTTAATTAATTAGTTTGGTTTTTATTTACTTTAAACATGTTTATTGATTTCAATCTACAAGAAAGTTCCAAGAAATACAATACAATGCAGGAATCGCAGTTAAGGAAAGAATGGGCTTTGGAGTCAGAATTCTGGCTTCAGGAGTAATTAGCAGAACGACTGTGGGTAAATCAGCAGGCCTTCTGAGCCTGTTTCCGCACGAGAAAGGTGGGCATAAAATTTCTCCTTTCAAGGACGAAATGTGGCTCAAATTGGAAAATGAATGTGAAAGCATTTTACAAACTGAAAGCCTTATAAAATGTAACTTATTATTACTGAGTACAGTATAAATTCTGTAACATGCCAACAACAAATGGAATTTCATTCAACATTACTTACTCAGGCATACCTCATTTTATTGCACTTCACAGATGTTGTGTGTTTTACAAATGAAAGGCAAGACCCTCCAACAGAAAATGATTGAATCATTTTACTGTGGTGCTCTGGAACCGAATCCACAATATCCTCTAGGACCTAGAGTCTAGGTCGATGCCTGTACTATCATCCCACCTTAAGTGATTAACCTCCCAATCCAACACTGCTTCATTAAGTAGCCAGATGTAAGTCAATCTGTTTATACTCACACTCATGCTGCAACCACAAAAACAGAAGAAAAACAAACACAAAACAAAACAGAAAAAGGCCTGGCTCAAAAGAAACAAAGATGACGGCATAGGTAAACACCTAAACTGCTACCTTGCACAACAATTTCAAAACTACAACTAAAAGACAAAATGGACATCATCCAGAACTACATGAAAGCTGGCTGAGTGGAAATTCTACAAATAGAAGGAAAAAGAAAAGAAATTCTACAAAAAGAAGGAAAAGGAGAATCAGAAGGGCTTCAAAAGCCTAAGGTACAGAGACACGTGCGCGGAGAGGATGGGTGGCTGGGTGCCTGGCTGGCTTGCTCTAGTGGGAAGGAGACAAAAGCTCCTGACTCTGAACTCCAGTTCCAGGCAAGAATCTGGGAATCCAGATTCAATGGGGGAGAAACTGGACTGTCTGGCAATGGATGAAACTCAAGGGTGGCTTTCTCTCAGAGGTGCTTGCAGTGATTACTGAGAGACACTGAGATCCAGGGACCTCACAGGGCAGCTATGAGGGAAGCCAAGGCTGTCTGCTCAGCTGAGACTCCACCCCATCCAAGCTGAGCACAAGTCTTGCAATTTTGCAAGTTTTGTCTTTTAAGGCTGTCTCCAACACAGAAGTTCTCCTCACAGCCAATTGGCCTGGAGGTCAATTCCTCCCAGTGATACTAACAACAATCAAGACTTAACTACAACAAGACTGTACACACAGTCCACAAAGGGGTGCACCAAGAACGTCCACCTCAGGTAACAGGAGAGGCCGAGACACCTAGCACACAAAGCTACCCTACCAACTCAGGGAAGCAGTGAAAATGTGGAGACAAAGAAAGAGATCACAAACAAAAGAAATGGAGGAAAACAAATGACTGGATATAGAGCTCAAAACCATGGTTATAAGGTTTTTCAAGAATTTCCTAGAAAAGGCTGATAAATTTAGCGAGAACCTCAGGGATATGAAAAAGGACCAACTAGAAATTAAACATACACTGACTGAAATAAAAAATACTATACAGAGACCCAACATCAGACTAGAGGACCGAAAGAATCAAGTAAAAGATTTGAAATACAAAGAATCAAAAAACTCAACCGGAAAAGCAAAAAGAAAAAAGAATCCAAAAATTTGAGGATAGCGTAAGAAGCCTCTGGGACAACTTCAAGCGTACCAACATCAGAGTTATGGGGGTGCCAGAAGAAGAGAGAGATCAAGACACTGAAAACCTATTTGAAGAAATAATGACTGAAAACTTCCCCCACCTGGTGAAAGAAATGGACTTACAAGTCCAGGAAGCACAGAGTACTCCAAACAATAGGAATCCAAAGAGGACCATACCAATACATATCTATCAATAAGTGAATCTAAAAATCAAGTGAATTAAAAATCTGAAGAACAGAATAAACTGGTGAATATAATAGAATCAGGAGCATAGAAAAGGAGTGGGCTGACAATTCTTGGGGGTTGGGGGCGAGGGGTGTGTGCGGTGGGTGCAGGAAGAGACTGGACAAAAATTATACACCTATGGATGAGGACAGTGGGGCGGGGGAGAGGTAAGGGCAGAGGGTGAGGTGGGAACCAGGTGGAAGGAAGCTAAGGGTGGAAAAAAGAGGAACAACAGTAATAATCTGAATAATAAAGATTAAATTTTTAAAAAGAAAAAAAAACAGTCAAAATGCTATTTAACTTGGTCAAAATCTTTTAAATTGAAAAGTTCCTATCAGAAGTATGTCTGGTATTGATAAACTAAAAAAGTAAAATGCTGTATGAAAATCAATTTCTATCCAGCTCCAGCTGAAGATAATAAACATCTTGAAAAACTAAGAAAGGGAGAGATAGGAGACAGAATGACTGGAATTTAATAAAGGCAAAGTGAAAAATGACTACTACTGATTTGGGGAGGGAGGGCAATTGAGGGACTCATATGTTTAGTAGCATGTCACCTTATATGGATCAGTAATGTTTCTTTTCCATTTACTTATTTACTTATTTAGTTAGCTTTAAAAGCAGTACCAGCTTTACTGTTAAAAGTTACTCCCAGTATTAATGAATTTTATTTCTGAAAACAAAATGGGGGGGGGGGGAGTTTGCAACCCAAAGAAAACCACATTTCCTCACTGTGTAGGCTCAGTGCATCATGTCTTAACACTGTCACCTGTGATCTAGGGATGCAAAGGGCAGCACATAGGGCCTTTTAAAATTGTTTTAGATTTGCTTTCCCTTTAGAGATAACTTCACGCTTACAGGAAATACAGAACATTACAGAACAAGCTAGACACCACCACATACCAAATAGACAAATCCACAAACAACTCGCCAAGGAGCTCCTCTCTATACACAGGAAAACTAAGCTCAGCAAGACACCGGAGTCCCAATTCTAGCTCTCGCCATGTCCCGCAGGGTTTCCTAAGTGCCTGGTAGTGAAGATTCTTACCCACGGAGAGGGGAAGTGGTGGGAGTGCACGTAGGAAGAAAGAATGTAGTGTCTCGCCTGTTTTGTTTTTCAGTAGTTGTGCTTCCTTTTTTTCTTTTTATTGACTACACACACATTATAAGGAGCACAAATATTAACCGCACCACGCGAGGACTTTCACAAACAAGCACACCTTGAGCCAGCACTACACCGAGAAGCAAGCAGGACCGGCGCCCAGAAGCCTCGGGCGCCCTGGCAACTTTCATTAACGCCAGAGCTCATCCCGGGCCTAGTGGCCGCAGCGAGGAAAATCAATTCCTTACCCACGAATTTGTAGCGACTCATGACGGCGGCGCCCAGTTCTCCTTAGCGGAAGCGGAAGTGGCTGCGGTCGCCCTGACCTTCCTGCCTCCCCGCCCCCTAGTCCCAGGGCTTCCGTTTCCCGGGAGCACCCGCGGCCCTGAAGGTGAGCTGCCGTCCGTCATGGCGTTCTCGGCGCCGGCGGCCTATCTGACGCACCAGCAGAAGGTGTTGCGGCTTTATAAGCGGGCGCTGCGCCACCTGGAGTCCTTTTGCGTCCACAGGTGGGAGAGGGGGCCCAGGGCGCGGGGGGTTGACTCTGGGGAAGCCTACGGAGGCCGGGAGTCCCCAGGGAACCGGACGTCTCAAGGACTTCGGGACGGAGTGGGAGGGCGGCCCCTCGGCCCACAGACCCGGATTCGAGGCCCCACATCGTCGCCCCTGGGCTTCGAGACCTGGAAGAGTTGCTTCTTTGGCCCGGGCCTCAGTTCTCTGTTAAGAAGGCAGCATTCAGCAGAGAGGTTTGCAGGGGGTTCGGTGAAGTAAAGTGCCTAAAACTGCAGCTGTCACGCCGCCAGCGCTCGCTGAAGAATAGCTATCTGTATGATCTCGTTCCTAATATTAATATGTGGATAAGTAATAATATTGTGTGTATTAGGTCTTCACAACAACGTTGAGAGGGACTATTTAGCCTTATTTTGCAGATGAGGAACTAGAGACAGAGAGTAACTTGCTCAAAGCATTATAGCCGGTAAGTGGCCCAGCCAGGATTAAAACTCAGGTGTTTAAGTCCAAAGCATCTCATTCTCCCAGCCTCTCATGAGCTTTCCTCCTCTTAGCTTCTTCATCCAGCCCTTTACTGCCTCCACTCCCCATATACTTCTTCACCTCCCACAGTTTCTTCTTTCCTCCACATCGAGACTAGTGGCCCAAGTGCAGTACAAGGTGAGGTGACAACCCAAATGTGCCTCCACTCCCTTATCAGAATCCTAAAACCTCATCCCAGGAGAAGAGCTTCTGGGGGAAACCTCAAAACATTGGAAAAGGTCTGGATGAATAGGTAACATGTCTGATCTCCCCAAATCCTTTTGGTTTAAGGGACAAATACCGGTACTTCGCTTGTTTAATGAGAGCTCGGTTTGACGAACATAAGAATGAAAAGGATATGGTGAAGGCCACCCGGCTGCTGAGGGAGGCGGAAGAAGAATTCTGGCAAAATCAGCATCCTCAGCCATACATCTTCCCTGACTCTCCTGGGGGCACCTCCTATGAGAGATACGAGTGTTACAAGGTGGGTGAGGACAGCGTGTGACTGACTGCCTCCCGAGAGGTAGCCTTTTGCTCCTCCAGTTCCAAAGTTACCCTTCTAGGGGCAGCTAGATTTCTTTCCAGGAGACATTAAGACTTTTTTTTTTCCAAATTCAGCTTGTGGTATTTTTTTTTTTTTTTTGGCAAAGCAGAATGCTAAATTACTTAGTAAATAACTCATTTTTGGACCTTAAGGTAAACCAGTCTGGATTGGTGGTTAGAATTTCTGAGAAATTCTAGATAACACTTCCAAAGAACATAAACCTATTGGATATTTAGAAGATGATACTGGTAGGGAAGGAACGATGCCAGTTCTTTCGGAAGGGACCGTGCTATTTTTCAACTCCAGGCTGTTTTACTCAAAGACATTCTCCCTGCTTATTTTCTGCTGCTTGTTGCTTGGTGTCAAACCATCTGACACTTGCAGTGCAATAAAAATGCACCTTGCGTTTTGTCTGTTGTGCAGGACCTGTCAGTGGCATGTAAATGTATCTTGTGTAATGACGCCATGATTTCCTCTCCTGACAGGTTCCTGAGTGGTGCTTAGATGATTGGCATCCTTCTGAGAAGGCAATGTATCCTGATTACTTTGCCAAGAGAGAGCAATGGAAGAAACTGCGGAGGGAAAGCTGGGAGCGAGAGGTGAGTCTTACCTTCATTTTACCATGTGGCTTGGCCCATGTGTTCAACACCTGGAAGGAGCTCAGGTTTTGTCCTACTGAGGTCTGGAGTCCAGTTATGACAGTTACTCTGGCCTCTTCTTAGATATACATTTCTCAGTTAAATGTGACACACCCATCTTCCAAATTGGTTACACTGTGTTCCCTGGTTTCTAATTTTGGGTTTTCTGGTCTCTAATTTTGCTTTTCCCTTCTCCTCCTTCTTAATCCTTTGCCTTTCCTTCTTGCTATGCCCTGTTATCCCTTAACCTTACTGCCCAGCAGTGCCTTAGACATTTTTCATATCTGCTTCACATTTTTCAAAGCTTAATCTGGCCGTGGTGTGATCTATTGGAGAAGGTAAGGTGACAAGCAGAGAGACCAATTTGAGGTTATTGCAGTTTATTCAAAAGATTATGGCAGCCAGCACTAAGGTGCATGCAATGAATATGGAGGGAAGTAGATTCAGGAGATAGTTGGAGGGATATAGAGATGGATTGGATATAGGGGGTGGGCAGTGAGGGACAGTGAGGATCAAGAATGGTTTCCAGGTTATAAGCTTTAACATCTGGAGTTTGCTGATGGGTGTTTATTGAGATAGGAAAGGTGGGATTTGAGGGGAAGCATGTGTTGGGCCATTCTAGTGCTCAGATTTAAGTGTGTTAAATTTAAGAATCCTAAGAATTTATATGCAGATGTCAGAAGGTGACTGACTAGATGTAGGAATCTGGGTGTCAAAGGAGCTTGAAAGGAACTTGTGAGCTAACAGTTGTTTTCAATGTCAGAGAAGTAGATGAGTCTTTATGGGAGACTAGAGAAAAGAAAAGTTCAGGAGCCCCACTTGTAGAGGTCAGGAAAAGGAGACGGAGGAGCACCCAGCAAGGCAGGGGCAGTCAGGAGGGTGTGCCGCAGATCCCCAAGAAAGTGTTTCAGGAGGGGGCAGGCCACGGCATCTCTGCTGAAAGTTGCTAAGAGGTGAAACAGAGTGAGGACTGGAAATAATGTGCAAAGAGTTTGGCTGCAGGAAGGGCATTAGTGGGCGTGACCGGAGCCTTTTCTGGAGGGTTTAGTCACCCTGACAGTAGTGAGCAGAGAGTGAGGAAGAGAAGACAGGAAGGAGCAAGGATTCTTGAGAATAGTAATGAGACCACGGGATTATTTTCTAAGACGAGAAATAATGGTACATAATTTGGAAGGAGGGAGAAATAGATAATGTTGATGAGGGATGGAAAGGTGGAGGGAGTTTCGGGAAGAGGCGTGGGATCCCAAGCATGCAGGGAGGCCTCTGTCTCTGCGTTTGGGAACGGGAGGTGTGGTGATTCTGGGAGAGCAGGAGTCCACACTGCAGATGACCACTGTAACCTCCTCTCCACACAAACCTTCCTCCTTTTGCTGTTGTCTCTGCCACATTGTTAAACAGCACATGTGCTGGAGGCTCAGGCTAACCACATTCCAGAATGGAGTTTTCTGGAGGAGCTTCATAAAGTCTGATCTGGAAAGTGGGTCTCTCTGGGTTTCCTCCTCTGTTAGGGCCGTGATAGTCTTGGAGATCCCTGGAACTGGGGTAGTTTGTCAATATCAGGCATACCTGAGCATATTTTCCATGTGATTTTGTTGCTTGTCCTGGTTGCTATTGTGGGAGAGGGGCTTTAAAATTAATATCCCTGATATATATGAATTGCGGTTTCTTTTTTGAGATTTTTTAATAGTGATTTTAGAGAACAGTTAAGACACAAAAATCATTTTTTGTTGGGGGAGGGTTTAGAGTTTAGGTGGGGAGACCATAATCAGGGGAATTGGAATAGTTTTCTGGTTTGGGTTAATGAATAAGGTAGGGTGGGAGAGTTTTTCTCAGCTTTTGCTGTTTTAAGAATGGGAAAAGCTTTGAGGACACCTTTTCTGAGTTAAAGTGTGGGTATCAAATAACGCAGGTATAAACTAACAACACTTTAGGAGTGAGGATCAGATAGCGTGTGATGTGACAGCAGAACAAAGGTGACACTGTGTAGCCGGGACTGTCAGGTCAGCTCCTTTTCTAACTGGTCCTTCCTTGACCCTTTCCAGGTTAAGCAGCTGCAGGCGGAAACCCCAGTTGGTGGTCCCATCACTGAAGCTTTGCCCCCTGCCCGAAAGGAAGGTGATCTGCCCCCACTGTGGTGGCACATTGTGACCAGGCCCCGGGAGCGGCCCACATAGAGACAGAGGAAGACTCACCTCCAGTCCTGCTTGCAAGTGAAAGAAGTTACAGGAAATATGCACACTTGCCCTAATAAAAGTAACAAGGTATGACTGATGTGTTATTCTGTGTGAAGAGGAACATGATGCAGGGGACTGCCACTGTCTCACAGGTTTCATAGCATTGTGCATAGAAAGAAAAGGATGTGACAGGTCGTCAGTCAGATGGGTTCTTTTCTTCCCCATAAGTTACATTGACAGCACATGTTGTTAATAAGGGACAACGGTAGCAGAACCAGGTATAAGATTTACTCTGAAGAGACTCTAGTTGAAGCCTTAATTAGCACCCGTGTCTGGAAGGGAGACTGAGAGAAGGTATGCTAATATTAAGGACTTACGCTACCGTCTTGCTTTTCTAAAGATTCTGATGGAATTTGTTTTGGTTAAACAACTTTCTCTAAGAAGCACACATTAAACAAACAAACCTGGGGTCTCGGAGTGGAAGTTTGATGGGTAGGATTAAAAGAGTCCAATTGGGGATGATTGTTTTGGAAGCAGTTTTCCAGCTTTGCTTCCTCTACTGTAGCTTGGATCGCCTGCAGACTCAAAGGTAGGGGTACAGCAAAACTAACCATTTGAAGAGGTTTATTTAAATGGTAAATTTAAATGGTAAAGCCAGCCATGGCCAGTGGTGCTCACTGATTAGATCATGGGCCCGTGCACTGAAGGGCCGAGGGTTCGATCCCCAGTCAAGAG
This sequence comes from Antrozous pallidus, assembly GCA_027563665.1. NCBI lineage: Eukaryota > Metazoa > Chordata > Mammalia > Chiroptera > Vespertilionidae > Antrozous > Antrozous pallidus. Next base: position 48,665,887 of record CM050510.1, read on the forward strand.
CAGGTACCTAGGTTTCGAATTTGGCCCCTCGCCCTCCCACTCCCACCCCATCTCCAGTAAGGGTGCATGCAGGAGGCAACCAGGTGATGTGTCCGTCTCCGTCTCTCTCTCTCCCCCACTCCCTCCCTCCCTTCCACACTCTGAAAAAGCAATGGGGAAAATATCCTTAGATGAGGATTCACAAAAATAAAAGAAACGATCAACGGAACCCTGCTACCTTTCATTCTTGACAACTCATTGGAACTGCATTCAAATAATTAGTTCAGACAACTTCTGTCCTGAGGGCTCAAAATCATCACAAAAATCATGTTTTGTCAGTTTTCTAAATAAGCTAAGTCTGAGTCTCAGTGCATCTTCTAACATTTGATAAAGACCAACTGAATTTTAATAAGATTTGAAATACAGGACTTTTTTTTTTCTAGTGGTTCTTTATTTATAATGTAGGCTGAAGCAATTGTTACAAGATAGAAGGAAAACACATTACACAATTGTCATTTATACAAGTTTAGAACAAAAAACTGCACAGGGAGAGGTCAACTCTCAGTACAAACTAGCAACTAAACCACAATAATTTACCTTTAGAAACGATTTCTTTATTTGTAGCTGTGACACTGCTTTTACAATATGCAAAAACACAAACAGGACTACCCAAGGTGTTTTGTCACATTCTTTCTACAGTAAATTTGGCAACATTTTATATTAAATTTCTTCAAATTATACTAACGTTTAAAAACTAAACAAGTGAGAAGCTGTACTGAGGTACAGTTACATCCATTTATCTCAAAGATTTAAAATACCACTCTTATCTATTGTTAATTACCTTGCAGTGATTTCTGCTTTTGCAAAAACCATCTCAAGCATCATGTGCACAATGCATCAGCTACTTTTTAGTCATTGAGATTGGTGGGCTAAACCACAGGCACTACTGTTGCTTATATTCTGTAAAAGGAGCTTGTTTTTCAAAGGAAAAAAAAAAGCTTACATAGTTTCTAATAATCATGCCTTTGCTTTAAAGCCATAACATAAAATGTCCTTGAGCAATCACAGCAGTGTTAAATGTTAATATATAGAATTAATGACTATACAGGTACGTTACTCTCATATCCAATGCAGTTTATGTGTTAAAGCATAAGATTATGTGATTGAAGACAGGAGCCAACAGGAACCTGTAGGGTCTGTGTATCACACCAAGCTCCTATCATTCCTTGACAGGTTTGGTCACACAGAGGGGCACTGTGAGCTGACTCAGCTACCAGGAATTGCTTTCTTTTTCATGTTTATATTCTGCAAACATGAACCCTCTAAATCTACAAATCCTTGTTGGCTTTAGGAGATGGGCATTGTAATAAATTTAACTTTCACTTAAAGAAGAAAAGACAAATCCATTCCAAAAAACGTTACCTAAAATACAAAAAGAGGGACAGTCTAGTGGTCAGATTCTGAGTGACAAATAAATCCTCCTCTCTTCATTGTTTAGCATGAAGCCAATTAAGAAAAACAAGCCCCCGGATTGGTAAACACATTGGCAAGTTGCTGGATGCTAAGCTGGTTACTCTTGTTAAATCCGCTCAAGTTTTTTCAAATATTTGGGCTTTTTAATGCACCCAGCCTGCTGGGCACAGTTAAGTAAAAGGCATTTGCTTTAAGAATTCCCTGCTATCATGTTTAAATGTCTTCACATTTTTGAAACTGCCTTACCCTTTTGTATGCATCTGGATTCGATGAAAGTGGGTGTAACAGACGAACTCAGTGGGTGATAAATTCTATGTCTACCTGGTGGTGGCAGCATGCACAGGATTGGAGGTGGGTGCTATGTGCAGTCAAGAGGAATAGTGGGAGAAAGGAAATCCTTAAAACACCTTACAGAAACAAACACTGCAATCCAGTATGGCTTATTCGGATGCATTAACCATGAAGATACTAGAAATTCAACCTACAAGGCTACTCTTAAATGTGACAGGTCGGCTATGTTGACAGTGCCCCTCCCGTAGCCCTCCCCCCAATCCCAACAGTCTACCCTCCAGATTCACTTCACTCCGAATAGGGCTCATCTGCTTTGCTCATTTAGAACATCATGTATATAAATGAAGAGTTTACCTCTTACCTTTTTCTTTGTACATTAAAATAACTTGAATTTGCTTCTAAGCCAGACTTCTACAATGCATCTACAAAAGCTTGCAGGAAAAAAAGAGAAAAGAAAAAGATACCCCTTTTTTTCTGAAATTAACTACTTCGTGGTCCCCCTGCCCTGAGCCCTCCCCGCTTATGCATTTAAAATTTTACAAAGACTTATAAAAAAGTTAAGTGGAATTTGGCACCTTCAGAAAAATCAAAAGGGTAACTAATTTTGAATGTGCAAAAAGAAAATTATCAATATTTACAAATTAAAAGATCAAGATTATGTCAGTTACATATGTTACTTTTCTTATCTAAAGGTGTTGAGTACTTTCAAAAGAGCTGTATTTTGAGTTGCCTACAAAATCTTTTGATTATAGATTGGAATGGATAAGACAAATTAGATTTTATTAATTGAACAGTTCATTCCCCATTTGCAGCCTTTCTTGTGAGCCTAAGAGAAGCGAGGGGCCGAGCGGTCATTTGTCATGGTCTTCTTCAGTTTCACGCCCCTTCGGATGGCGTTCAGCATGTCTTCTCCTTGTGGGGCATCCCTGGGGCTCAGGTCTGCGGGCTCACTCTCTGGAGCCCGGCCCGGGGAGGCAGTGGCACTGGAGGGATCCCTCTCCTGGTCTTCGGCCTCGCTCTCTGGGATCGCCTGTCTGTGCTCCTCAGGAATACTTGGCTTTGGGCCTGGAAGAGGAGGGTTGATGGAGGCTTGACCGCTCCACAGTGAGGACGGCATGCTGGTGACTCCCTGGGGGCCCTCACCCACAGATGGCGACTCGGGGCTGTGCTCACCACGCTCCTCTGGCCCATCCTGAGGGGCTGGCAACACCCCAGGGAGGTCTGGGACTGTTGGGGTCTTCACGGGGATCACGGGTGTCTTGATGGGGATGGGACCGGCTCCGATGGTCCCTCGGCGGACAGAAGGCTTGGTGGAAGGGGTCCGTCGGATGGTTGCAACCCCTGGGGTGACCATGGCAGGTCCAAGGGTAGTAGGGAGGCCAGCAGTTGAGGCTGGGCGCTTGGCTTGGAACATCCGTCGGTAAGACTGGCTGATGTCGCTGTTCCTCGGGATGGTGGAGGATTTGTCAAACTCCTGCTGCTGGTCTGCTTCCTGGTCACCACTTACCGAGAAATAATCGTAATCTGAAACTGATGATAGGATTCGATTAGAAACCTCCAAGGCAGCGGCTTTGCTTTCTGATTCTTCTGTGTTGGGAGAACAAAAGGCACAAGAGGCAAGGTGCTTAGCCACAGTCTCTCCCCAAGCCTCCCCCAGGCTTCTGTGCCATCCTTAGGAACTGTGGACATATAAGAAGTCCTTGGCAGGAACCTTCCTTTTGTTCCCTGATGTAACCCCAGGCGCCTAGAACAGTGCTAGGCATGGAAGGCACACGCGCACATATGGTGGAGAGGTGACAAATGGGAAACGGCCAGGCTGAGGCAAAGCTCCCCCTGAGCATCTCTAAGGAACGAGGTGGCAGAGGGAAATTCCTCATGCGCTCTAGTCCAGATTGCAACATGAGTCACAAACCCCAGACAGACTACCGCAGCCCTACTATCTCCCTCATAATTAACTCAGGCGAGACCAATGCAGTAGATGGAGATACTGGCAATGAATCCCTGAAGACAAGGCACACAGTGGGTTCCATCAACAAAGTGTGTTCTTTAAAAAAATGGTATCCGAGGGGACAGGAAGCTTACAGATTGCTGAATGGCAACACTATTGCCATTGTGGACCACGTGAATCCAGGTGTGCTGTGTATTACAGGGTATTTACAGCACCTGGCCTTCTAGCACCCCTCCAGTTGTGACAGCCAAAAATGTCACCAGACATCGCCAAATGTCCCTTGGGCAGCAAATCCCTTTGATGGACTGCAAACTAGTCAACTGTCATAGACCCATTTTAGCTGTCAGACTGCCATGCTGTTGGCTTGAGAGTGTCGTGGGGATGGGGCGAGGGAGACATGGTGGAGAGAAGATTTGGCTGGAACAAGGTTCAGAGTTTGGGCTTCAGACTCTTAACAGATCTTAGGTTCAAACTCTAACTCTGCTGCTTATTGTGTGAATTTGGGCAAGCTAGGCAGGCTCAGTTTCCATGTATGTAAAATGGGATAGACGTATTATATAAGTGATTGAGAACATTAAGTGGGAAAATAAAGTGCTGAAATAAATTATGTTCTCATTAACAGCGTCTGTCTGGGTTCCCATTGAGAACTACCCTGTACCCTGAAGGTGAAAAGGAGCTGCAACAGTCACTGGCAGTGGCTGGCCATGGCAGGTCCGCTCTCCCAGGACTTTCCAAGATGACATCTGGTTCACAGGACTCCCCGCCCTCTGTGTCCCCGAGGGAGGGCTTCCCTTTTCCTCACCGGCCCTGCCCTGGAAGCCCAGCTGCCTGGTACCTTGGGAGGGAATGGTGTCCTCTGAGCAGCACGGGGTGGTGGTCTGGGTGCTGTAGCCACTGGAGCACTGTAGCGAGTCCCGGCTGCTCCGCTGGGTATCTAGCTGGAGGCCCCGAGACAGAGCCAGGGCCAGCTCCTCACAAGCCTCCATCTCCTCGCCAGGCTACAGGGTGGAGGAAAGAGACAAGCCACAGGAATGTAAACTCCCCTGTCTCATGTCCCCAGGGCCCTTCCGAACCCCTCTCGGAGTGGGGACCAATTAGTCCTCATCTGCTCCTGGGAACACCACCTGTCTGTGGACCCAGGGATGAGGAACTTGCTTGCTTGGGCCCTACCCAGGCTCTAGAGATTTCCACAAGTCCGATTCCCACATAGGCTTTTCCCTGGGAGCCTTATGAAAACTGGAGAGCGGGGCACGGGGGGGGGGGGGGGGGGTGTGTGTCAGCTCCAACTGTGAGGTCCCTAATGCTGGTCAGCATCTGGCCACCAGCCAGGTCCAGAGGGGCCCACCCACCAACAGAGAACAAAAGCATCACCCTGGTGGCAGCGGATACGGTCATGCTCCGTGGTCTCTGAGCCTCCTCGGCAGCAGCTGACGGGCCAACTGTGGCGGCGGGTCCTCCTCCACTTGGGTCCTGCTCCCGCTTCTCTTTGCGGCGCTGTAGGGTGTTCACCAGAGGCTGGTCATAAGGCCCTGGCTTGGCCCAGTCCTACGTAAAACAGTGTGGTCAGGTACCAGGGCCTCTGCTTCCAGGTGAGGGCTGCAGACCTTCCAGACAGCTGCCCACAGAAGGCACCTGGTCCCCTTGGGGGAAGCTCAGACTGGGACAGGCCAGTAGGTCCCTTCTAGTCCCTTCCCTGGCTCTAAAGGGAGTGGAACAGGAACACCCTTTGGGGACCCCCTGGTCACCTCCCATTTCCTTACATCTGCACAAAGATTTTAAATCCTCAACAATTACACGAGTGGCCTGTGGAAGACTCCACTAACAGCTACCAGCTGTCTAGGTGTCTGAAGGCATCAGCCAGGGATGGGTCCAGGCCCCAATGACTTCACCTGTGGCGCTCTCAATGGTTTCTGGGTATTTAACTCACTTGAGTGGAGTGGTAACCAGGGGGCGCCGAGGAAACTGCAGCCACTTCCCCAGAGGCTGACCCTCCACTAGACAAACTGGACCCCAAAAGACACTCAGGATGTGTCCTGAGGCCCTCACAGCAGGGTCAGCTGGGAGGTTTTGGGAGAGTCTGAGGGGTTCACACCACGTGTGAGGGATGAAGTTAAGACCTGCTCAAAATTAGGGATCTCCTCTCAAAGCAGAATATCCTTGGGCATCCGCTGGACTTTTGCTTTTATATGGAAGCACACACAAGTTTTAATATAAAACAATGGAGACTAATAATCAAGTCTGTGTGTACTTTGATAAGCCAAAACATATTTTGGGTTATGATATTATTACCATGTCCTAGTAAGGGCCGGGGGGGGGGGTAGTCTGCGGAACGTGGCCGTGGGGGACAGACCCTCCCAGCCCTGATAATGGGCACTCTCAGGTGGCCCCCGGAGGGCCAAACTGGGACTTGGAACTTGGAACTGATGCCTCTGCAGGTCACATCTGTGTCTACTACCCAATGGGGTAGACTCATGTTTAGTAAGGGGAGCCTCTCCGATCCCAGCTCCTGATGGACTGGTCTATCTCAAAGCTGCCTGCCACTCTTTGGCTCTCCCAGTGGGAATTTACTTGGAGAGAGGTGTTACGGGGAAGGAGGCAGAGTGTGAAAGGAAGAGGGGTAATCAGGATGAGATTGGTGGAACAGAAGGAGGTGAGCACAGAGGCCATGAGAGAGAGGAGAGGAAGGGAGGAGGGGATGAGGGAGGAGAGACACAAACCTTCCAGCTAGGGATCTGAGATGACGGGAACATGCCGGGCCCAATGGTGTAATAATGAGCGTAGTCTGGAAGGTGGACAGAGGTGACCCGAGGGAGCAGGCGGGAGGCAGGCAGGCAATGAGGGAAAAGGCTTGCCCCCACGGGCCCCACACGGGACTCACTTGATAAACTATAGTGAGTAAACCCGTTAGACAACTGGAAATGAAACAAAAAGGGGGGGGAGGAAAATAAATTAATATAACAGGACGAGTGTGGAGATCCAAAACGGCATTGACATTCAGTGAGAGGAAGCCCTGGACGCCTGTAAGCAAACATGGGCCTGATGCCCATGGGTGAGCCAGGACGCAGGCAGGGGAGGCGCAGACCCCCATTTTCTTGAACCCGAGCCAGTGTCCAGTGGAGGAAACTCTGCCCCTTGGAGAGCAGCGGGAAACTGACAGTCTCCTTCGCCTGTGGGGCTCTCAATGGTTTCTGGGTATTTAACTCACACAATATCCTTTCATAGTGCTCATCTCATTTGGCAAACTTAAAAATCCTAAGTGTTTTCTACTGAATCTGTTCGTTGTAGGTTTTACAAATCATCTCACACTGTTTGTTCAGAAGCAGATTCCAGGTCGGGGTGAATAGGGGGTGGTTTGCGAACTGAAAGGGGGGAAAGCACATGGCTTCTGATGCAGTGAAATGTCACGCCCGGCGGTACGGTGGCCAGGAGGTCAAACAGGCGGGTGGGATGCTGGGGAGGGAAGGGGAATGGAATGAGCACAGCTGCTCTGGGACGAATCCTTCACACCTCCGAGTTCCCCATAGCCCGACTCTCCTCGGGATGGCCTCTCGGTCATTGTTTAGATGCCAGACACCTCTCAAGGGAAAGCCCTGAGCCCCATCCTGTCCCCAAACTCTCACTGTCGATTTTGAGTTTCCAGGTTCCCGTGCCTGTGGCATGAGCAGGGGCGGGAAGGGCGGGGAGGAGTGGGCTGTGGTGGCGAACCCAGGTTGGTCACCTTCTCTGTGGAGGCCCAGGCGCCCATGGTGGAACCTGAGCTGACCGAGGTGGGCGAGCTGCACTCGCTTACTGACTGGCAGGTTTCGGAGGCTTCCGAGGAGGCTGAGCTGGACGAGTTCTGCAGCCGGGGAGGGACCACACGAGGGGACCCAGGGGATCCAGGCCACACGCCACCAAAAAGTAACGGTGAGTAAAAAATAAAAAAGACGGGGGTGGAGAAAAGCACGCAGAGAGAGAGAGAGAGAGAGAGAGAGAGAGAGACAGACAGACAGACATATACACACAGGAAAGGAAGGATGAGAGAAGCAGAGCGTTAGGGTTATTCTTTCCCCAGCTGCACCCACACACAAGCCCTCAAGCCCTTGAAAAGAAGTGTGAGACCCGCCAAGGTCTGGACCACAGACTAAGCGCCCAGGACCCTGACTTGCGTGTCATCCTGAACTGGCACATGGCAGGTGCTCGAATCACTGAGTGGATGAGTGACCACAACCACCTCCTCCAGGGACACTGGGTCTCCCTGGGAGTGCACTGGTCCCAAACAGGTATTTGCTTTAGGTTTTTTCATTGTTAGCTGCCATCTCTAGCTCATACCATGTGCTTAAATTAGGCCAGCCCTGCCTGGCCAGGGTGGCCCAGTGGTTCAATGTCCAACTACGAACAGGGATTCACGGTTCGATTTCCCATCAGGGCACATATGCCTGGGTTTCAGGCTCGATCCCCAGTAAGGGGCATGCAGGAGGCAGCCGATAGATGATTCTCATTATTGTTTTTTTCTCTCCCCCTCTTCCTTCCTCTTTGAAATCAATAAATATATATATTTAAAAGAAATCAATAAAAACACATTTAATAAATAAGCAAGCCCCATTGGGTCTATTACTTTCCTAGACGTGCTCCTGTGTTTAGTCTAGGAGGCAGAACTCATGTTTGTTATCCCTCCCACCAGCCAAAGAAAGGTTCCTGCAAAGGAATAGAGCACTAGTGTTCCCATCCTGCAAGGGCAAGGGACCCAGAAGACACCCTGCAAGTGCAGGGGGCTCCGTGCAACCAAAGCTGCTGCCCGAGTTCCATATCTGGTTAGAGTTGGGACCAGAATCTGAAGGTTTGGATGTAAGTGACATTTCTGCCACTTGTCAGTCAATGACTCATGGGCTTAATCGCTCTAAACCTGTCTCCATCTTTAGAATGGGGATCAGTAGTATCTAACGGATGGAGACAAAGCGAGGTTTTATATGCATGTGTGTCTGTGTGCACAGTGCTTAACCAGGTGTAGAGAATCAGGTAACTGGGATGCACCAGGACTGTTCATCTTGGTTCCCCGATTCAAGCGTGTGCAGCTTGAACAAGGCCAGCGAACCCCAGGACACAGGTCATGCTGCTTTCGACTTCTTGTTTTTCTAAAGAACCTCTTGTTTTGATAGCCTCAGCGGCCCTAGGATCAGACTCTCGCCACAAGCAGGGGCCCACTCCTGCGCACATGGGTGTGAAGGCACACGTAAATAGAGCAGAGCTGAGTAAAGTGGGGAACTCGGAACATTGTCTTTCACTCGGCATTTGTGTCGGGAGGTGGGGTGGGGGTGGGGGTTGGGGGGGGAGAGGGGAGCTGAGTGGAGAAGCGAAGGGCTCTAACCCCTTTAGGTGCGCTCCTCCCTCCCCAAATGAAGACACTGTTACTGCCCTCAGGACATTGCATCCTCTGGCCTGTGATTTGTGCAATTTCCTCTCTGCCTTATAAGTAGCCTTTTTTAAAAAATGGATTTTTCTATTAAATTCTGCAGCACCCTGAGGAAAGGCCCTAAATCTGCTGGCTCCCATATCATGGGCACCGGCTCTGAGGTTTAAGTGAGTCTCACACGCCACCCCTGCCTCCCTGAATGCCCCACACGCAGTCTCAAACGGGTGTCAGTGCACAAGACTGGGTTAGTTTGTCAGTTGTTTAAAAATACAAAGAATTATGCTGCACAACAAATGGCCTTTGAGGAACTGCAAAATCCTGCTTTCCTTCCAGTCATTCAGCTCGGCATGGGAGACACGTGGTGGGAGCAGATGGACAGGGCAGACAGAGACACCTTCGAGACCAAGCCGCCACCCAGTCAGACAAGCACATGAGAACTTAGAGCCGCAGCTCTCGGCCCAGAGCATTTGCTTGAAATGGAGTCTCTCTCCCAGGAAGACAGGCCCGAGTCTCCTAAGACAGCAGGAAATGACCTGCCCAGGGGAGCCAGGGGCTGTGGGTCACCAGGTCAGACACATCAGGCAGTCCCCACACACCACAGTGGCTTCCTCTATACAAAGGGTCCCCCATGCACTCCCACAAGGGTGCCCCAGGGCTGAGGTGGAGCCGACCTTAGCCTGTTCCCAGGTCTCAGGTCCTCAACCTGCAGGTCAGTAACTGCATTTGGGCAGGTCAACTATAGCCCTGAGCCTCCGTTTCCACAAAACGGGTCACGACAGCCTATGTGGTTGCAGAAGGACTACATAGCAAACCCGTGCAGGAGGGCTGCCTGGCACGCCGGAGATGGCCAGTGCCTGCTGGCAAATGGGAACATGGGTAAACAAGCACGTGACGATCCGAGTCCACAGCGTCTTGGACCAAAGGCTATGTATGAGTCGGCTCAAAATGGACAGGACGGGCCAAACCCACCACGCCTGGCAGATGCACAGTGGGCACCCTGGGCCTTCCCACTTCCTGGTCTCCGTGTGCTGCTTTGTAAGTGTGAGGCCAGACACTGGCACCAGGGGAGGGGGGCAGGGGAGGGCCAGGTGGGCGTTGCGACGCCTGCCCAGCTCCTACCCGCTGCTCCAGCAGGACCCCTGGCTGGGCTGGGGTGACTGTGCAGCCCGCTGAGGTGGGAGAGATCTGACACCTCCCCTTCTCCCAGAAGCAAAGTGCTGCGAGGGCTGTGCTGAGCGATTCTCATTCTCAACATAAACTGATAACTGGAGCCCGAGTGACAGGGCACTGCCCCCCAGCAGAATCTCAGAGAACAGAGATGGGAAGGGGTAGCCCCACTGTGCCACGCCCATCAGCTACAGCACCACGCTAAGTGGGCACTCACAGGGCTGCCAGGGAGGAGCCAAACCTCTCTGCAGTCTATGCACTCAGGTGCGGGACTCCCCAACCAACATGTGACTGAACCGTTCCACCACGGACATCGGCTGCCAGCCCACCTTCTGGTCTCCCTCCCTTTGGGGAAACAACACGTGTCAAGATGAGACATTAAACCAGTTTTCTCATATCTGCAGACAGAGACCTGGCCAAGCCAAGGGCTCCAGCCATCGATGGTGGTCTGGGTGCCAGGTCTGGTGGCAACTGCTCCCAGAGCTGAGGGCACCCTTACCTGGGTGGGGGCCTCAGGCGGCATGGGGGACGGTGACTTGGACTGGAAGGCGTCCTGGGATATGAAGCCCGAGTCGTGCGAGGACACACTGGACAGCCGCACGGGCGCCTGCTGGGCCAGGTTGGCGCTGCGGCAGCGGTAGTGGGAGCTGGGCGAGTGCGAGTGTGAGCCGCTGGAGCGCGAGTCGCTGCTGTTGACACTGTTCAGGCTGCTGCAGGGCCAAGCAGAGGGGCAGGGGTGAGAGGAGGGGACAGGAAACGAGGAGGGGGGTAGGGGAGGGGGGACAACATAATGCAATGGGCTCTGCCTCGGAGCAGCAGCACAAGCCGTAAGATGTGTTCCCAAAGCGCCACTTTGCTCACGTGAGCCAAGGGGCAAAGCGCGCTGCTGAGGAGACTGGGTTCTCTGATGGATGGCGTGACGAGGCGTCTGGGGCATGGTGGCCTGGGATTCTACAAAGCCAGATCCTGCCCACTTCTGCCATGTCCTCAACCAGCAAGCTAGGGGACCTGGTGTCTGTGGCACAAGAAGAGACGAGGCTGATCATATCTGCCGTCGCCAGCAGAAACAAGGCGCCGTAGCTAACCCAGGAAGGCGTCATGTGCCGTGGGTGGGATGTGCAAGGGTCACTACCCCTGGCTGGGCCATCTGGGTCCGGGAGACCAAGGTCATCCAGCCCACCGATGCTTTGGTGGTGCAGGCGCCCACGGGCATGTCAGGGTGATCTTATCCTCAGAGTGTGTCAGTGTTGCATGAACAAAGCCGGTGCTTTAACGAAAGGCTCTACCCTGATCAGGGCATCTTGGTTAAAATATCTGTGGGCTTGGCGTTAATCATCCCTCTGGCAAGGCGCAGGCAGCTTTCAGCGACTGAAGGCAATCCACACTAAGCTTTGTGCCTCTGAGAATAAACAGTGATCAGGATGTGGAGAAATCACACACCCGCTCTGGGTGTTCTGTCTGCATTCCATTTCCAGTCATAAGAAATGTGCTCTACCGTCCACAACAACTCAGGGTGTGAAAACCAGAACGCTGAACAGTCCCCAGTCCAAGCAAACAGAGCTGCCATCCCTAGGAGCAGCTGAAGGATGAAATAAACAGCCCAGCCTGGAATTCGAGAGTGGTTCCTGCTCCTAACCCGGAAAGATTCCTGTCGAACTGTGACGCTAAGAAGGCCATCAGGCACCGCGACTGTTCCAAACTACAATGACTTGGTGTGACAGTCCTGAAGGTACGCTGGGGCATGCTGGGAGAAGTAGCTGCTGCAGGGATGGTAATGCTCATGAGGCTGGCTTCCCATGCCCATCGCCAGGCGGGGTCCCCTGGGAGCTGACGGGAAGCCATGCAACACCCTCCAGCCAGCTCATCTTGGACATCAGTGCATCACAGTTATCTCCTGAAACTAACATGGTAAGCCAGCCGCCATGGCTCAGTGGTTGAGCATCAGTCTTTGAACTAGGAAGTCACAGTTAGATTCCTGGTCAGGGCGCATGCCCAGGTTGTGGGCTCAGTCCCATGTGGGGCGTGCAGGAGGCAGCCTATCAATGATTCTCTCACATCATTGATGTTTCTCTCTCTCCCTCTCCCTTCCTCTCTGAAGTCAACAAAAATGTATTTTAAAAAAATGTTTAAAAGAATAAGAAAAAAGAATTATCCCCAGGGCAGGGCCTGGCTTTTCTTACCTGCAGACACTTGACTTGCGGGACATGGTGGTGCTGGGGGACGAGGGCGGCGTCTGGTACGACCAACTGTAGTCAGAACCTTTCAGGTCCAAGATCACCTACGGGGACAGAGGCAGGTGGGTAAGTGAGGTGCCACATCATAAAACCCATAACATCAAAATGCTGCCACCATCGAGGGTTGGGGATTATACACTACCAATCCATTCATTTCACAATCCTTTTCCTGAGGCAAGCAAAAATATAATTAATGGTGGGGGGCTGAAATGTCAGTAAAAAAATAGGGAGGGAGACGGTGACAGACCAACACTTTACAAGAGCCGTTTACACCCACAGCGAGAACTGGCAGGTTTTCGTCCTAAAGCACCACAGACCACAATGGTCTCAGGGTTTGTTGGTCCTGCATTTCGCCATGAGAGCTCCAGCATCCCTCGTACCCTATTTGCCCAGGATTCGCTATTGTAAAATGGGACAGAGTTAAGAGCAAACCAATTCTTTCACAGCTACTTCTACATCTGTCTCCCCCACTTGATAGCTACTGGAGTGTAAGGTCTACCTGTTGCTCATACGGTAGGCTCTCTATAAATGTCTATTTACTGAGCTGAGGTCTCATAAGAGAAATTGCATGGGATGGAAAATATAAGTTCTCCAGTTTGCCTCTGAGCTGGCTCTCCAAGGGGATGACAATAATTTGATACAAAAGCCAATAGCCACGATGTGATTCATCCGCTGTTTCCCAGATATGTCTTTTCCCACTTGGTCTCATGTCATAAACACCAGGTTCCCATCATGATGGCTAAGTAAGTCCCCAGTACGGGGTGTATAGGAAGCATCCGATTGATGGTGCTCACATCAGTGTTTCAATCTCTCCCTCTTCCTTCCCCTCCCTCTCTCTCTAATCAACAAAACTCTTATCCAATAAAAGAGTAATATGCAAATTGACCATCATTCCAACACATAAGATGGCCACCACAAGATGGCCAGCAGGGGAGGGCAGTTGTAGGTGATCAGACCAGTACGGGAGGGCAATTGGGAGGGACCAGGCCTGCAAGGGAGGGCAGTTGAGGGTGATCAGGCCTGCAGGGGAGGGCAGTTGGGGGCAACCAGATCTACAGGGGAGGACAATTAGGGGCGACCAGGTTGGCAGGGGAGAGCAGTTAGGAGTAACCTAGCCGGCAAGGAAGGGAAGTTAGGGGCAACAGGCTGGCAGGGGAGCAGTTAGGCGTCGATCAGGCTGGCAGGGAAGTGGTCAGGGGATGATCAGGCTGGCAGGAGAGCAGTTGGGAGCCAGCAGTCTTGGATTGTGAGATGGATGACCGACTGCCCATTTAGTCCCAAACTCACCAGGATCGGGCTTAAATGGGCAGTTGAACATTCCTTGAGGGATCCCAGATTGGAGAAGGTAAAGGCTGGACTGAGGGACACCCCCCCCAACCCCGACACACACACAAATTTCATGCATTGGGCCTCTAGTATATTTTATAAAAGAAAAAATAAGCCTATTTGACTTTTTGAAGCTCTTCCCATATTAATCTCACAGCCATTCCTTGGTATTCAGCTTGGCCAGTGGGTCACCCAATCCCCTGGCCAAGTGACAGGTGACTGAGTCCCCACCCCAGAGCTGGGCCACTTGATACAGTGTGAAGTCACATGAACCAATTAAAAAGCACCAAAAAATAAGAGAGATCCTCGTGCATTACTTAATTAGAATGGTTCAAATGACAGCCACGATACACACATGTCATGAGTACATTTCTAGAGGGTACATGGACACAGAGGCTAAGAGCACAGACTCTGGCCCCTCTGGCGTGGCTCAGTGATTGAGGGCTGACGTGTGAACCAGAAGGTCAGGGTTCAGTTCCCAGTCAGGGCACATGCCTGGGTTATGGGCTCCATCCCCAGTGTGGGGCGTACAGGGGGCAGCCAATCAATTTCTCTCTCTCCCTCTCCCTTCCTCCCTGAAATCAATAGAAATATGTTTCTTAACAAGCACAGGCTCTGGAAACTGACTGCTTGGTTCAAATCTGTCCTGCCACCAACTAGCCGGGTAGACCTGGCTCAGTGGCTGTTCCCAGTGCCGAGTGTCCTCTGTAAGAGGGGACTCGGGGAAGATTAGCCGAGGAAGGCTGTGTCCCCAAGCACACACATGGCTCTGCATGGCTGGCAGAGGGGCACTGTGCACCTCACTGTGAAGTGTGACTGTGACTATGTGGGATCCTACCTCTCGGGACCCTCAGGACCTGGAAGTGTTCTCTCTGGGTTGTTCCTAAGCGCCTGCAGCATGCCTACCTGCTCACTGGAGGAGGGCAGCTTGTGGGGGTCCATGGTCAGGCTCTTCAGGTCTTCAGATATGGTCTGCAGGTGCGTTATCTCCCCCAGCATGGAGATTTCCTCTTCCTGCAGGGCAGGGATGCACAGCACGTCATCAGCAGGGGGTCCACTTCCTCGTCCGAACCCAACCGCTTTTATTAGGGACCCTGGCTGACCCTTTCGACTTTTCAGGAAAGGCCCCATGGGACTGGGACATCTTTGCTGAAGGCACTCCCAGCCTTTCTTTTGGGAAAAGGAGATCTGCCATCATGGGGGTGGCCTGCGTGCCAGGACAGGGGTGCACCAAGGCCACAGCAAATCCGCAGGTCTGCCTTGCAGGGTCTGGGCTGCAGGCCGCTGGATGGGCTGCCTGTGTCTTCTCACAGGTCTGCCCCCAGCCCTCCAATTTACTTTCAACATAAGCCTATGTTGCCCTGGCCAGTGTTTCTCAGTGGGTTGGGATATCCCATGCACCCGAAGGTCACCTGTTTGATTCCCAGTCGGAGTACATGCCCGGGTAGTGGGCTCGATCCCTAGGAAAGAGTGTATAGGAAGCAGCCGATTGATGCTGCTTACATCTCTCTCTCCCTCTCCCTTCCTCTTTCTGTCTAATCAATAAAAATATATTTTATAAAAAGATAAAACAAGCCTATTTGACTTGTTGAGGCTCTGTCCATATTAATCTTGCAGTCACTCCTTGCTATTCAGCTTGGCCAGTGGGTCACTCAATCCCCTGGGAGCACAGGCGACTGGGTCCCACCCCCAGAGTTGGGCCTGAGAGTGTGCATTTCTAACCAGTTTCCAGGTGACGCTGCTGGCCTGGGAAACACTTGAGAACCACTCTGCCAGGCTTTCTTGAATCGGGGAGAAAAAGTAAGCACAGCAACTGGTGCTACGAACAGAAGAGCTGTGGGCCATGCAGCCAGCAACAACGTGCACAGAAGTCCTGGTCTCTCCTATCATGATTCCCAATGCCCAGCAGGTGCCCCGTGCCTCAACATGGCGGCTAAAGAAGGAGGAGGGCGTCTCCTCCAGCTGGCTCTCTGGGCCTCCTGCAACTTCCCACTTACGATCACTGGCCGCAGCATCGAGATGAAGGTGCAGAACCGGCCGCGCTCTTCGATCAGCGCCTTGCGAACGGCCTGCTTCTCTGTCTCCTCCAACAGGAGGTACTTGTCGTTGACATCCTGGAGCGCGCTGTCCAACTGCGGCTGGATGTCGCCCCTCCCTGTGAACGACAGGGCCAGCGGCGTGCTGAAACAACTCCCGGGACGACCGCCTTCTTCCCTGGGGTGCTGGGTGGAAACCACACGTCTCCCAGACTTCAGTTATGTAGTTATACCTAGAAAGGACTTAAGGTGGCTGCTGTTCTGGGCCAGCCATTCCCAAGTCCCAGTGATCTTGGCTCATTCCTATGAGGAGGGGTTCCGGGGTGGCGACTCCCGACTTGCCCTCTTGCCTCGGGCAGCCCCTCAGAGCCCTCTGCCATCAAAACCCTGACATGGCAGCCAACCGAATTCCTTCCTCTGAGCACATTCTGAACAGGCTAAGGGTGAGCAAGGCGAGGGTCTGTGGATGTCCCCAATAATGGGCAAAGCTGGCTCTGCTGGGCCAACCTCCATCAAAGAGCCTCTGTTTGCACAGGAGTTTGTCCCGGAAGCAGGGGTGGCCAGCGTCAGCCAGGCTCTGCGGCCTGACTCCCTGGCAGTCAGCTGGACTCCCAGGGGAAGCTCTCCACGCACTTCCTGTGGAAAAAACCCGTGATCAAGGGGTCTCAGCCCATCTGCAGGCGAGAAACTGAAGGTGGTATCGATGCTGAGCTGGGTCCATGTCCAGCCAGGTCCACAGACCCCAAGACGGAGGCATGAGTTTAAAACAGGGTGTTAACCTTTGAAACAATTCTAGAATGTGGTCGGCAAACTGTCTTCATAAATAAAGTTTTTCAGAACACAGCCACGCCCTGTCATTTACACAGTGAGGAGGCCCACTCCGGCTGCAACTGCAGGGCAGCACCTCCGGGACAGACTTCACAATCGGGCCTTTGGAGGAGAAGTGCTGCCCTAGAAGAAAAACAGGGACAAATGGAAGTAGACTAAAAGGCATAATGCTTGACCAAGCCACTTGCATGTGCTTTGATTAAGGCAGCATATCCTGTATTCTCGGCCTATAACGATAAGAAACTAGAAAAGGTGTATCTTTTCTTTCTTCCATGAGTTAGAAGGCACAGGTCTATGTGTAACGAATAGAACTGAGTTTTAAAAATATACTTCGAGCAAAAAGCAAAGGGATCAGAACCAAGAGTTCTGATGAACAGAAATCTCATGAACAGAAATCTAAAGGGTTCTATAATTATAGAACACTTATTTTAATTATAATTAAAGGACTTTCAAGCTACGGTGTTCTAAACTAAGTATAATCTGTCAAGGTTGTTATGTTGCAGTGAGTGTATTTCTACTCAGGATGTATCGGAACCTAAACAGAATGTTTACTTCTTAACTTTACCGACATGTGTAACCATGTTTATGAAAAGCAACCGTGGAGGAAGTGATGCCATGCCCCAGGTGGATGCACTGGCCTTCAGGCACCGAGGTCTTTGCAGGCCCACAAGTCAGAGCTGGATTGTGGGGCAGCCTGTTCGTTTCCCCAGCAGCAGCGCCCGGCACCTCCGCACGCGTCCCGGCTGCTCCAGCTCCTTCCCTCCTCCCACATGGACTCTCTGTCCTCTCCTTTCATCTGTCACCACCTCACTGGACAGCTGCAAGGGCTCCTCCTATGTCATCCTGACTGCGTTTAGATCGGCAGCCCCGATTCCTTTAAAAATGCAAATATCACTTCTTGTCAACAGCTCCTGTTTTGTTCAAGAAAAGTCCAATGTCCTTAACATGGGCTCCTGCCAGGCATGCATTGGGTCAGCCAGTCCGCTCAGGGTCTCGAGCTCATTACCCGCTCCCTCCCCTCACCCCTTCCCTCCGCTTCCCATCCACCTTCACAGATGCTCTCCCTCCTCCCCACCTGCCTGGCCTGCTCACCCTGCAGGTCTCCATTCTTGAGGCAAACCCTCCTCAAACTCTCTCCCGAGATTAGGATTTGGTCTCGTGAGCTCAGAAGTTCCTTTTATGCAAAATTCACGTCACTCCCCAGTATTAAGTCCACCTTCCTTTCTCTAGTTCTCTGAGTGACATCAGTCCCCCACAGATCCTGCACCTTCTGGCCCAGCACACCTGCCTGCGGACGAAGGAGGTAGGGATAGAACAGCTCCCTCTGTGTTTGCTCACTGGCCTCCATCACCTCGGCCTTAAATGGCCTAAGATAATAAAACTAGCAAATTCCAGGCCAGCAGAGCAGCCAAAAGGGAGGGGCACCACCCATGGGCTTTGCAGATAAAATTCCTGTTCGTGACCTGGCCTGTGCAATCTGAGCCATCTCGGTCTTGAGAATGTTCTCCCTCTGCCAGTTTCCAGGTCTTGGTGTTGCTGGAGAATCCCGAGGCACAAAAGTCAGGAGCTCTCTGCTCCCCAGGGGAAGTCACACGATTCCTCTTTTCCCAAGAAATGTTCCTGGGGCAATGCCCTATGAATGGGCAGTGCCAGGGCATGGCTCCCTGAGAGGAAGAGGGTTTGACGGCTGTTAATTAAGTAGAAAGAGTTCACAAACCTTCCTAGAGTAAAACAAAGATCCCATACCTTCCCATCATTTACTCTGTATTTTCTTTAATCCTATATAATAAAAAGCTAATGTGCAAATCTACCAAACAGTGGAACGACTGGTTGCGATGACATGCACTGACCACCCGGGGGCAGATGCTCAACACAGGAGCTGCTCCCTGGAGATCAGTATGCTCCCTCAGGGAGAGCACCGCTCAGCCAGAAGCTGGGCTCATGGCTGGCAAGCGCAGCGGTAGTAGCGGCGGGTGCCTCTCCTGCCTTCACAGCAGCGCTAAGGATGTCTTAACTGCTGGCGGGGAGCAGGCCGAAGCCATCAGTAGGACATCCCCCAAGGGCTCCCGGAGGACTGCAAAAGGGCAAAGACCAACTGAGGGCCCCTCTCCCGAGTGCACGAATTTCGTGCACTGGGCCTCTAGTTTTTACATAAATATTCAAGGCAGGAATTAATACCCCCTTTGAACAGAGGGGGAAACTGAGACTGAGGGAGGCAAAGTGGCTGGCACAGGGCCACCAAGCTGAGGATGGGCCCAGCCAGACCCCAACCCTCAGTCTTTCTTGTTCAGAGGCCCCCTTCACGCTCACAGTAAACATGCCAGGAGCTGAGTGAGCCACGTCCGCCTGCAACAGCCCAATTAAAAAGCCAGTCAGAGTGAGGTGGCTCCTCCAGCCTCTCCCCACACACACTGCAGCCTCACCTGAGCCTCGGGCTGGACCACGCAGACGCCAGGCTCAGGGGGAGGCCTTCCCTGAGGAGAACAAACCCAGGCCGCACCGGCCGAGATCGCTGTCAGAAAATATCCAAAGTCATTTGTTTTCGGAGACAGATGTCTGAGGAAGCCGCTGGAAGCCCACAAAACGACTTCCATCTGCACTGACACAACATTGTATTTCACTCTAACAGGGCCCCTTTCCACATCTTGCACCTCACAAATCAAGCTGTGTCCTACAATCAATGGCGTGTCGCCACAGTTTAACTAGCAGGGGTTTCTTTTTTGTGGTTTAGAAAATAATGGTGCATCTTTCAGTGGATGGCATCTTCAAGCCGGTGACAAATGGGCTATAAATACAGACATGGGCATGCAGGGTGAGCTGGAGATTCGATTCTGGAATGAAAAATTCCCTTTTCCAACAGAAGGTGGCTCCCATTATCCCTCCATAAGTCTCTCCAATGTCTAGCAACAGTACTGGACTGATTCCCCAAAGTGAAACAAAAGACAGACTGGAGGTTTTTGACTTAAAAATTTTCAAACTCAATTTGTTTTCCTTTCAACATGCTGGGCCTGTTTCTCCTCAGCTGTGCACTGTGGGTCCCTGGAGCTCCTATGGTTTCTGAGGCCAAACAACCCCATTCCCACGAAGCACTCAGCACGCGGGGGCACTGGGCGAGCGTTAGCGCCATCTGGGGCCACACGGCGTCCCTGGCACTCAGCAGGGGAGGACCCAGGGCCCGGTGGGTTTTTAAAACAATGAGCGTTCAGCTCATGGCTCCATAATCCTTCCCTAAAGGTAGGCATTTCGTCATTGAGATTCACTGGTCCTGACCGAGCATCTGTCCATCAAAGCAAAGACTGGGACGACACAGTCCTGAGAACCACAGAAACCACCCCTCGGCGACCTGTGGCTCACACGGAGAATCCACGTCATCTGTCGCCAGGAAGGCTCCTCCTCTGTGGCTAGAGAAACACTCCCACCCTCCACCCGGTCGCCGGACCCAGAAACCAGCAGCCCCTTCCACTCCCCCTTTCACTTAGTTTCTCCCAAAGAGCTCTAGAACCTGATCACCTCCCCATCCCTAAGCCCCGGCCACGGGCACTTCTCACCTGAACAAAAACCACTCGCTAACGAGGTGTCCAGTTGGGCCACTATCTATCTAACCCAAATAGACATGGTCTATCTAATCCAAATGGACACATCACAGAGAAACTTTCTAGAAACCAGGAAGTCTTCAAGGGCTTCAACACTGTCCCAAAAGTCAAGTCTTTCCTGATTGGTCCCTGCTCACCTCCGCCTAATCCTGCACCTCAGGAGACACAAGCCATTCGACCTTGTGCCAGGTCTCCAACTACCGCACACTTCCCAGCTCCCCTCACAACAGGCTGGGAGCACAGGGAATGGGGGCATCTTTGGGAGTGATACAAGTGCTCTGAAATTAGGTGGTGGGGATGGCTGCACAATGCTGTGAACGCACTAAAGCACCATCATATACACGTCCAACGGTTAAGGCTACACAACATGAAATTTATCCCAATGAGCACTGAGCACGTGCCTCACCGCCCTCCCGAGGGACCCTCAGCACTGGCCACGCTTTCACAGCAGCGTGAGCCCTAGGAGGACCGTCATTCGTAAAGCAGCCCAACGTCACCATGAGGGGAAGTGGAGGCAGAGCTGTGCCCCCACCTGTCAGGGGAGACCCGTGTGACTCAGGTTGTCATCGTTGGTAACAGAATCCCACCCAAACCCTCCTTGGGAGCTGCTCAATGCAAATGCTCAGACACGCGGACACCTCGCAGACAGGCCTTCCGAAACAGACAGAGATGCCCAAGAGCAACTTGAAGGTTTAGTAGCAAAATCACCCGCAGGATGAGGTCCGACATTCAATCAAGAAGAATCATTCTGATTATTGGATTTGAGCATTCAATACCTTGGAAGTGAGCATTTCCACAAACTCTGTTGAAATAAGAAATAGTTTGGTTTTTATTTTTTTTAATGAATTCTAAGTTTTGAACAGAAGTTTCTAGTTCTGGGAAGAGAAAGTAAAAGATACTTTGCCATATTAATATGGAAATTGTTATGACTTGGAATTAATATGATTTAGAAATTATTTTAGGGGAGTTACTGAATGTGGCTCTATAGGTTTCGTTTGTGGTATAAACACACACACACATATGTATTCTTAGATACATATGTATGTATAGATGTTTACTTCCTGGGGAAAGAAGGGTTTAAATCACTCTGTATTTCTTCTTCCCATGAGTCTAAACTGGATTATACTGATTCAAAAGCTCTTTGAATGTCATGCTAATCCATTAAAGTGCCAAACATGGCAGGGAGGAAGTGATCGAAACACACACACACAATTTTCTTGAAGTTATGGAGAATTAAGTAGGCACCGTTGATTGTTCTGAGCTGGCAGGAGAGCGTGGGCCACTGGCATAGGCCTGGACAAACCCATAGCAAGGACCACACCGTGACCAGCCACCAGAGGGGGGATGGTAGACTTACCGAGAACTTCCACTGACAGGGGGCACACGGTGAGAAAGTGCAGGATACACAATTGACACAAAAAGGAAAATAATACCGTCAAACTAGTATTCGAGCAGCCGTCTTACCTCCCTTTCATGTGTCCAATAGTCCACAGCAGCCCCCGGATTTTACCACAGGAGGCAGCCACCGATTCAACCCACTCCCCCAAGACCACACAGCCACATATCCTGGCCTGACTCACTGATGTTCCCCTTTCCTCTCAATAGAAACCCTCCCAGCTGGGAATCATCAGCCCGGGCAACACAGCAAGGTTCTTCAGAAGAGGGGATGAAGAAGACAATTCAGATGCTTGACCAAGAAACCCTTTCAAGTGTAACATGTTGTAACTTGAAGAGTCACTAGGAAAAAACCTATGACACGAAGTTTGAACTGGAGTAGAAATGAAAAAAAAAATTAAAGAATTAAAAATTGTAGACAACTAATAAAGACAACTAATATGCCAGTCTGGAACTCTGTGAGTCTGTTTATACTATTAATTTTGCAACTGCTGCTGACAAATGACAGATGCGACTATTTAAATGTCAAGCTCAAGGGAGAGCATATTACAGCGTTCCGGGTCTCTCAGAGGAAGTCCGTCCTAACACCTGGTGTGAATCTCAGAGGCATCACAACACTTCGTAAGCGAAGAGTCCAGGTAGCTGCCCCTGAAGGAGACTTAACGGATGGAGAAGCTCAGGGGAACTTCGGCTAACCAGACCCAAACGAACTGGAAGCCTCAGATAACCGGATTTCTCCTGGCCCGAAGTGCACAGCATCCCTAGTCCATTCCCGGGCCACAAGAGCACCCCATCACAAACGTCCTCCCAAAATGACGAGTCTGGTCACTCATCAAGGCTCCATTCACCCCGGAAACACACAAGTATCAACACTTGTAAAAATAATGCATGTGTATATTAGAAAAAACTGTTATTTATAAAGGGAAGACATAAAAACCTGTTTTCTGGAATAAGGAGAAAACCAACCAGAACTTTCCAAGCTACTGATTCAACTTGGCTGTAGTTGTAAGCACACGACATTGGCCAGCTAATCTGGAGAGGACATGGGGCCTGAGACCCCCAGCTGCGTGGCGGGGATGGAAAGACTGCCAATTCAGGTCACAGCCTCCATCCTTTCAACCTTTAGGCCCACGGCCCCCGAGAAACCGCACTCTAAGTTATTCCCAAGTTCCGGGACCAGAGCATCCCTTCGTATCCCAGAGGCCAGCCCGAGGCCCCAGAATCTTTCTCCTGGGCGCCTTGCCGAGGCACCAGCCTCCCAGGGCAGCCTGAGCCAGTGCCTGGGAGTCTAACGCCAGAAACTTCGCTTCATGGTGCACTGCCGTCAACCTATCAGGCTTTTCTGTAGGTCCAACTGCGCTCAATGGATGCGCCAGCACCTTGGACTGGCAGCCTCCATGCAGAATTCGGATAAAAGGATTATCACTACATCCAAGAGCTTAAGGCTCCGAAAAGAGACCTCCGGAAGAACAAAGGGAAAAAAGCTACTTTTTCGTATCTCATCCTTTTCACCAACTCCCGCACCTTCACCACGCATTCAGCGTCTTCCCTGGACCCCACCTCTAAACCCATCATCTCTCCTCTCTCCCAGCTGCCAGTTGTCAGGTGAGTGGAGATGAGCTCCATGTTCCTCAGCCTGCATTTCCATGGGACCTTGAATTCAATGACTTGGTGGCAGCATTATTTACAAACTTTCACCTCTGGACACACTCAAATGCTACTGGCCACAAACCCTACTGCTTGTTGACCACTTGCTTCCAGGGGCACTCACTGTATACAAGGTCACTGTGAGAATCAACCAGACCAGGAAAACACACCCCAAAGAAACAACTGGGGCCAACACTGACCATGGGTGGAAATCCTGCTGCTGCTATCTTGAAATGGTCTAATCTCTCTATATAAAGAGCCAGGGTCGTAATATCCAAAACAACCGAAGGCCTGACTGAATGCCAGGCTACGTGCACAGCAGGTGAGCAGGCTGAACTGCTGACCTCTCAGAGAGAGAGGCAGGGCTGATCATCAGTGACAGTGGCTGCTGGCAAGGCCCGGAGAGAGAAGCAGGGTGATCAGACCCTGCTTTTCTCTCCAGGCCTTGCCAGCAGCCAAGCCTCTCTCTCCCCCAGAGGTCAGCAGTTCAGCCTGCTTGCCAGCAGCCTGGGGCAGCTGCTGATCAGGCCTGCCTCTATGATCAGGCCAAGAGATAGGCCTGGAAATGCTAACTGGCATAGAGACTGACCAATCAGAACCAAATCTGGGTGAACTGCGAGGAGCCAATGGCTGCCTAGGAGGCAGAGCTTTTGACACTGACTGGCATAAAAACCTACCAATCAGAACCTACTCTGGGTGAACTGCGAAGGCAGAATGTAAGGTGAGGTCTGAGGAAGGGTTTTAAGGGCCACAGCTCTTTGGTATAAGATGTCAAGAAAGCCGTTCAATTTTTTAATAACCGGTTTGGCAGTATAGTGCACATGGCTGGCTATCAGTCCAGACATTGGGATTATGTGTTTTTGTCTCCCAAGAGCATCTCCGCCTGCTAAAGAAGGCTCCCCCCTCCCCCAATTTAAGCAATCCTATCCTATATAACCTATCTATACTAATAAAAAGACCAGGTCAACTGGCCATCTTCCAGACATCCGACTTCCTTCCAAACAAAGCCATGGATGGTGGTAGGGGCCGAGGCAGAGGCAGTTAGGGGCGATCAGGCCAGCAGAGGAGGGAAGCTGGTGGTGAGATTAGGCCAGCAGAGGCAGTTAGGGGCAATCAGGCCAGCAGGGGAAAGCAGTTAGGGGTGAGATCAGGCTGGCAGGGGAGGGCAGTTGGGGGAAAGATCAGGCCTGCAGGAGAGGGCAGTTGGGGACAATCAAGCAGGCAAAGGCAGTCAGGGATGATAGGCCAGCAGGGGAGAGCAGTTAGGGGTGAGATCAGGCTGGCAGGGGAGGGCAGTTGGGGGAAAGATCAGGCTTGCAGGAGAGGGCAGTTGGGGGCAATCAGGCAGGCAAAGGCAGTCAGGGATGTTAGGCCAGCAGGGGAGAGCAGTTAGGGGTAAGATCAGGCTGGCAGGGGTGGGCAGTTAGGAGCGATCAGACAGGCAGGCAGAGGCAGTTAGGGACAATCAGGCAGGCAGAGAGGTTAGGGGTGATCAGGCAGAGAGGGGGGCAAGGTAGGGGTGATCAGGCCAACAGAGGGCAAGGTAGGGGCAATCAAGCCGGTAGGCAGAGAGGTAAGAGGCGATCAAGCAGGCAGGCAGGCAGAGGAGTTAGAGGTGATAAGGCATGCAGGCAGGCAAGTGGTTAGGAGCCAGTCATTCTGGATTGCAAGAGGGATGTCTGACTACCGGTTTAGGCCCATTCCCTGAGGGGTCCCCGATTGGAGAGGGTGCAGGCTGGGCTGAGAATTTCATGCACCAGGCCTCTAGTGGTTTATATAAGAACCAGAAGGGCATTTCTTAGAAATGTCAAAACCTTGTCCTGTCCTCACCTCTCTTCCACAAACCATTCCACCTCTCCAAGTGGATTTTCTTTTAACTCAAAAACGTGCTGCTTGTTTAGGAAAGAGAAATTGGTTTGGGGGCTTTCTACCTCAAAAGATCATTGTCCCAAATAAGTGATAAGCGTGAGCCAAAGAGCAACCTGATGCGCTGTATCAGCTGTGTGAGGCAGCAAACTAAAAGGCATGGTGTCAAGAACAGTCTGGAAGGAATGTCACCTTCTCAAGTTCAGGAGAGAGTCCCGCACTTCAGATCTTGGTACCACACTGCAAACACTTGCAAAGTGGATGCAGCTGCAGCTGGCTCCTCAGCCTCCCAGTCAGGGCCCAAGAGCAAAGCTGGGTCCCGGCTCCTACAGGGACTGCTGTGTGGACAGCGAGGAGCAGGGAGGCGGCAGGAGGGCACCTTGATGGTCTGTGTTTCCTCCTGGAACCCACACCCTCACGAACCCCATGAAAAAGCTTCCTTTTAGCAATGACTTCTGGCTCCCAGGACAGCCATTTCTAGCTCACAAGTCTTAATAAAGGGTTTGGGAGATTACAGGCTGGGAAAGATGCAGGAGAAGATGACATCATTTCTGTAATAGTTAGAAAATTTGCATAAAGGCTTTTGTGCATGATCCCAAGAAATGTATAGGCTTCATGCTAAAGTAGAGTAGGCATGGCAACTGTTAGATTTTGGAGACAAAGGTGTGGACAGGGAACAAGTCAAGGACAGCTTTGCAGGGGCCTGAAGTGAACAGAGAGTCTGCCCCGAGAACTGAACTCAGGGCAGTCTCTGCTCCTGTCTGCTCTCCAGGGCAGCCCCATGGAAGTTCTGCATTGAACTCTCTACTTCAAAGACAAATCAAGCACATGCGCTTTTTCCCACAACTAACTACAGAATTCGTAGTTACCTTTCTTTGCTTTCTTCTGCAGTTTCAGTGTATCTGAGGACTTCTTCTTTATCTCTTGACGAGCTTTTTTATATTCTAAGAGGAAGCAGAATAATTGAATCACTTTACCACTTTGCTCAACAGAAAATATTTTTGGAACAGCCGCTACTTTCATCACGGAGAATGTAAACGGTGGAGCAAAATAAACAGCTTCATCAGAATCTCATGTGATAAGATCCTCGCAATGATGTTTTAGAGCAGGGGACGTTACTAATGTGACAACGACAACACACACCGAGATCTTTCCCAAAAGTATTCATTCATATCAGCTACTCAGAAAGACGGCATTTGGGAAAATTTTACTGAAAATGAGAAACTCAGCCTTGCTGGGCATGACTCCTCTGTTGAGCCTCGACCTATGAACCAAAAGGTAAAGGTGGTTTGATTCTGGTCAGAGCACATAACTGGGGTGGGCAGGAGGCAGCCAGACAACGACTCTCTCTTATCACTGATGTTTCCATCTCTCTCCCTCTCCCTTCCTCTCTGACATCAATAAAAAGTATATTTAAAAATAATAATAAAATAAAAATGAAAAATTTGCATTTTCTAAGCTCAAGTATCAGGAAATATTTTCAATCTTATCCACTTTTCTAAGGCCTAAACCTCCTTAAAAAGGACCCACATGGCAAGACGCCAGCCAGATGTTACAGTTCAGGCAAGAGAACCTCGCACGACAGCAGAACCTAGGTCAGTGGTCGGCAAACTCATTAGTCAACAGAGCCAAATATCAACAGTACAATGATTGGAATTTCTCTTGACAGCCAAATTTTTTAAACTTAAATGTCTTCTAATGCCACTTCTTCAAAATAGTCGCTCAGGCCGTGGTATTTTGTGGAAGAGCCACACTCAAGGGGTCAAAGAGCCGCATGTGGCTCGTGAGCCACAGTTTGCCGACCACGGACCTAGACCACAGGGAAACCGGCAAAGACCCAGCTGCCTCTCCTTCACACTAATACAAGGCCAGACACTGCAGGACACCCAGGAGGGCAGCCCACCATGTCCCTCCAGCCCCCACCAACCACCTCTGCCCTTCAGTCCATGCCCACTCCCAGGTGCCCCATTTCTGCTGCTAGTATCTCCACTGCCCAGGCGTGGACATCTAAAACGAGTCACTGGCTCTTTCCCAGCCAGTGTGGCTCAATGGCTGAGCATCGACCTATGAACCAGAAGGTAACAGTTCAATTCCTGGTCAGGGGACATGCCAGGTTGTAGACTCGACCCCGTGTGCGGGGCGTGCAGGAGGCAGCCAATCAATGATTCTCTATCATTACTGATGTTTCTCTCTCTCTCTCCCTCTCCCTTCCTCTCTGAAATTAATAAAAATATTTTTAAAATAAAAAACAAACAAATACAGGCAGTCCTCAGGTTACGTTGGGCTCGACGTACGTCGTTTCGTAGTTATGTCACCATCTCCCAAAGTTCCGTCATTTCAACATATGTGTGCTTTATGTTTTTCATTTACCACAAGAAAAAGCCAGGAATTGTTACCTTTCTTTTAAATTTCTGCTACTGTTTCATTTCATTACTACTGTGTATGTGCTCCATGTGAATGATGTAGGTGCTTATGGAGGTGAGTTCCGACTTAGGGCGAAAATTTCTCTCATAGGAACGGATCTCTGACGGAACCCGAGGACCTACTGTAACCAAATAAGAGAGTCCCCTCAGCACTTCTCTCCTCCACTGGCCTCGTATTCAACCCAGCGCCAACGGCCAGTTTCCTCCGTTATTCCCCAGGGTTCCCTTCCCCACCCAAAGCCCACAGAGCCCGCATTTAAATGCTCTTACAACTGCCTGTCAGCCAGCCCTTCCCCAGGTGTGTGCCCTCGGAGCTGCCCATGTGCTTCCTTGCCCAGGGCACTCCGCAGGCTGTGACTCTTGGAGGATGTTTCCTGCCCCTTCCCGGCCAGCACCTCGCCCTCTGGCTCCGGAAGACCGACAGGGCAGGGCTGGTTCTGTCTGGACCACTCTGTCCCCAGAGAAGGGCACATGAGGTGCTGAGTTGGCCATTTCTGGGCAGGAGACCCCAGTTAGCTTACATCATTAAAGGTGTAGTTTTTAAATGGGCTGCCATGCCTCAAGTATGAATCTCTGGCTGTTAAGCCTGGCATTACAATTCACTTCTCTCTTTTAAAAAGTTGATTTCAGAGAGAGGAAGAAACAAGGAGACAGAAACATCAGTGATGGGAGAGAATCACTGACAGGCTGTCTCCTGCATGCCTCCTAATGGGAATAGAGCCCGAAACCTGGGCATGTGCCCTGACCTGGAATCAACAGTGACTCCTGGTTCATAAGTCAATGCTCAATCACAAGCCACACCAGCTGGGCTTCGATTCACTCTTAATTCGATGGATCACAATTCACACCACAGAGTGACCAGGCTGGCGGCTGCTGGAGACGGTTTGTGCCGAAACGGGATCACTTTCGACTCCTCATTTTCCAACCATGAAAGGCCTGCAGGACACCCAGGGGCAGAGGGGGCCTTTGGGGACACCAGGAAACCCAGAAGGGGCACCAGCTCTTCGAGGAATGCTATTCCACAGGGGACAGCATGCCCGTACCTTTTGCGTGGTCTTTATCCAGCTGGTTGGCCACTTTCTTCCATTCTTCCATCTGTTCTTGAAGTGGGTTTATCAGACAATCGATTAAAGCACTTTTACCAAAAGGGAAAGAAAGGGAGAAATTAAACAGCTATATTTATTTCTGTTGTCAAGACTGAACACTTGGTTGTCAAAACACATCAAAAATCACCATTAGCTGAAGCAAGAGAAGGCGGCATACTGTGCCCAAGATCACAGTTATATCCCCTTTTGTGCAGCAAACTTGTTTTCAGGATGCTTCGCAATGGCTGTGAAGCAGCTGCACGTATGACTGATAGAAACGACCTCTCTTCTCATTCCCGTGTGTGTTTATTGTATTAGCAAGCAGCATGCTGGGCACTGCCTTAGGTGCATGCGCCCTGGTGGTGAACAGGACCACGTGCTGCTGTTACGGAGCTTACACACCAGACACTAAGTAACCGGCCATGACATCAGGCGGTCAGTGGCACGAGAAATACACGGGTTGGGAGTGGCCACTGTTGGCACAGGGTGCTTAATTAGGGGACGGCCCTATTCACAAGAAAGATTTGAGCAGAGACCTGGAAAAAGAGGGCATGAGCTGTGCTGCCGGCAGGAGGAAGTGAGCGAGGGAGCAGCTCCTGAGTCGTGCTCACCAAGGCGGTTCAACCAGCTGATGGGCATTTCCTACTTTTTCTACAACAGCTCTATCGTGTGGGGCGGGCAGTTTCCTTCCATCGCACAGATAAAAAGCTTGACTCGAGTGATCCCTCCGTGTGGGGAGCCACTCTCCACGCATGCCCACGGGCTGATGTCCCTGGCGATACCTGTACGCTCATACACAGTGGTTGTTGAAGTGGTGTCTCCTCATCCCTAAAATGGGGTGAGGCACTCCAGGACTGGCCCAGGACTAAAACAACTGACGTGAGAGGAAGCACCATGCGACTTGGGGAGCACTGTCCAGGTGCAGAGCAGGAGGGAAAGAAGCTAGGCCTCATCACCTGCTACACCATGGGCTCCCTGCTGTACACGTGGAAACCTTCATTGATGTTCACAAAACCCTTCAGAAATGGCCACCCCCATCTCACAGGGGCTGAGATCCTAGCCAAGGACACAGCAGTCGCGGTCCCCGAGCATGTGGACCCCGGTGCTTCCTGCTATGTCCTGTCATCTCCTGCCACGTGCCAGGGCCACCTCGCCTCAGCTGCCCCTCACACGGCACGCGACGCATAAAGCGAGACCGGCAGATCTGTCCGGGAGAATGCCCATCCTCATTTGAATACTGGTGAGCCTAAATCCTCATGCCAGTCGCTGCCATTCCGCCGCTCAGGAGGCCAGTAAGACAGACGAGAGGCGGACGGCGTGAAGGGCTCAGAGCTTCCACTCTGCTCAGCACTGGGTCAGGAGGGCACAGGACAGCAGGGCAGCCTCCCTCCCCCAGGGCCAGCTCCTCCTCAAGACACTCCTGCAGGGTGGGGGGAGGGGCTCCCTGACAGAGAGAGTGAGGGAAGACACACAGGAACACAGACCCGACCCTAAAGGGGGCACAGGCGCCACGAGGGCAGGGACCTGGATTCTCTGGTTGACCAGGGCCTGGCACAGCAGATGCCCGGCAAATCCATGTTCAAGCAGTGAGCAGAGTGCTGGGCTGTGATGAGTGATGAGCTGTGATGAGCGATGGGCTGTGGAGGCTGACGTGCCACAGGGAAACCAGTGCTGCTGACCGCCAGTCCTATCACATCACACACTTCCTGAACCCCGACTTGCAGTGGCGTTTGAGGGCTGGGGGGAACTGGGCTCCTCACCTCGAAAACTGTCTCAGCTTGGCCTCAATGCTCCTGTGCCGCATGCACATCCGGGTGAGGGCGGAGCCGATCTCCCTGGTTCCGCCTGGAAGAGAAGGAAGCAACGCTGAGGACGGAGATTCTTAAAAGGCGAAGGAGAGGATTTACAAACAAGCAAGTGTCCATCATGTCGTAAAAGCCAAGCCACTACCGTTCAGACCTCTCACCATGCACGTGTGTGCCCATGCTCACGCACACGTGTACATATATAGTGACCTCTTTTATATAGTCACCAAACAGAAGTCAGCTTTACTACATCCAATACCCTCTAATATCTTCTATTCTGATTTTTCAAAATACTGATTGTGATCAGGAAATTGATTTTAACTGCCCACTAATACATCAATGACCTACAGTTTGAAATATACTTCCCAAGGAAGATGACCAAAATAGCATCTGATATTTAGGGGAAAGCTGCAGTTACTTTTCTCTCTTCTGGCAAAAATAACCCTGTTAGCATTCTTTAGGACGGCTAATAAGGCCACTCCAGATAATTTTTCAAGACACACACAAATATTTCAGAGCACAGCGAGGCTGAACAAAATGAAATGATGGAGTATTTTTCAATGGGTGTGGGTAACACTATTGCAAGAGACCCTCCCACTCAGCAAATGTGGAAGTCAACTACCAGTTCGGTTTTCCCGAAATTCTTGTCATGCTTCCTCTTCAGGCGCACCCTTCTCTGAGATTGTTCCTGAGGGCCCCTTCCTCCCCCTCTTGGAAACAATGCCTGAATCAGCACTCCCTTGGGCATGTAGGGGTGGGGGGGTGGGGAGGAGCAAACTGCAACCACAGATGGTAATTCTGCACCGACATGGAAAAGCACAATTAATTATAAACGGTATGAAAACACTGGGGCTCGTGAAATCCGGGGGGAGAATGTCAAATAAAGCACTATTTTTAGCAGACGAGGCTGTCCAGTGGAAGCCGCAGGAATCTGTGGCAGGTTCAGCCAAGGCAAATCATGGGGGAAAAAATTCTCCCCCTTATTAGTGCTCTTGACATTATTAAGGTTGTCTGTCTCCTCCCACCTCTAGAAATACCTCCTTGCTGCTCACATGCCAACTGTTTTCCATTTTATCCAGCCAAACGAACAGGTTTCCAGAACAAAAAGTTATATGAGTCATAATAGTGGTATTATATACTAACATTTCTATACTTGAAAAGAGAAATCTTCTAAGCAATTCTCTAACACAGGGTTTCCCCACCTGAACACGGTGGATGAATGGGCCAGATGGCTCTTGGTTGGGGGCAGTCCTTTACATGGAAGCATGTTCAGAAGCCCTGGCCTCTCTACAAAAGTCAGCAACATCCCCCCAATCGCAGAAACCCAAAAATGTGTTCCTTGGGGAATAAAAACATCTCGGCGAGTTGAGGAGCACAGCTGTAAATCAACCTGACCAAGAACTAAATGCCACCTGAGGCTGTCCAAATGGCTACAAATCTGACAATGTTGCCCTCTCGCTCCTGGCACCCGCAGCCACGCTCAGGCATTAAGTAATCACCTCAGTGGCACCCTCTACCGTAGTTCACGCCTCTCCACCCTTGGAAACCAGCAGGGGGCGCTGTTTTCACACCCAACAGCTTGCCTTGATGTTCTTTTAAGCTTTTATTGCTTAAAAGCAAGGAACACTTTATCCCCAGGAAAATATCTCCTATGTTTCGTGCACCTTAGTTTGATTAAAAGTTAATAGCCTGGTGATGCAAGGAAATTGGCTCACTCGCTCACTGCTGGTAAACTAGTACTTTTCTGGGAGAAATTTGACATCAAGAAAAGCCTTAAAAACACTCCACTCTCCCCATCCCCTCCCCTCACCTTGACCCAGCAATTCTAGTCTGAGAAATTTAACCTGGGGAGATAATTAAGGATGAGAGAAAATCCTTACTTATGAGACTAGTCACCAAAAAGCTGTTTACATCAGTAAAAAGTGAAAACAAAATCCCATTACAGAGAGCAGGTTAAGTAGACTATACAACACCTCCACACCAGGGTCTAAATGCTACAGAGCGATGTGTAAAGTCCTGGGAAGGTGAGTCATTTGCAGAGCTCAGTTCATACAGGGCCCTGGGACAAGCCCTTTGCACACACACACGGACTGTGCAATCCTTGCAATCTCCCAGTTGTGCGGGGATTATCATCTTCCCCACTGCATAGACAGGAAAAGGCCCTATGTAATTTGTTTAGGCTCGCACTGACAAAGTGGGGTTCTGATGCAGGCTGACCAGCAGAGTCCGTGCACGAAAACCATTCAGCAAACCCCACTTGTTACACACAGACAAGGGCGATGGGAAGGGGCAGAGCCGAGAGCCTAGAGGATGCTGCTAAACTTAAGTACCTACACACTACAGCCCAGCTCTCAAATTATGGTTCGTTTTTAAATATATATATTTCTGAAAGGAAGGGAAAGGGAGAGATAGAAATATCAATGATAAGAATCACTGATCAGCTGCCTCCTGCACTCCCCCTACTGGAAATCGAGCCTGCAACCTGGACATGTGCCCTAATTAGGAATCGAACCATGACCTCTTGGTTCATAGGTCAATACTCAACCACTGAGCCACACTGGCAAGACTCAAATTGTGATTCTTGAGCGTAAAACTGTCCAACTGGCACCAAGGAAGGGGACTGACCTCCAATCCTTGCTGAGCTACTACAAGGTAAGTGATGGAAAGTGCTTCATTGATTGCCACGCTTCCGTTTCCTCCGGGTAGAATTCTGCCGTGGGAAAAGATCACCTGGAAGCTGCTTCCTCCTCCCATGTCTCTGCCCCAATATTTCTGTACCCTTCCCAGATATTTTCTATAGATGGCCACCAGCTATTGACCCTCCCCAGAAAAGCCCATGGCTTCTCAGAACCAGCAGTTTCCAGAAATGCTGTGTGTGCTCCACCACTGTGTCTCTGCCACCCAGGCTGCCCTGAGAGAGGAGGAGATGAAGAACCACAAAGAAAACTTCCGGGCAGCCGTGCCTCTGTCCAGCTGGACGCAAGGGCAGGACATGGGCAGATGGCCTCCTCCACGGACCCTGGGACCCATCCCTTCCCACGACTGCTGATCTGGGCAGCATGGGGCACCCTAAAAATAGCTCCTTCTGTGGCTGTGCTTAGCCACGCCTCATGTTCTCCCTGACCCTTGCTGAAACCTAAAAAATAAATCAGCAGGTTTGAAAGGGCTGCAGAGGAAACTGGCGGCAGCGACAAAGACAGAGACATCTGGAAGAGTGCCGCTTTGCCAGTGAGAATATTTATGGAAATTGAAGGGCTGGTGGAGAGGCACTCTGCACCTTGTGAGTGAGGACACGGCTGCACTTGTTTCTGCTCATGCTGCACCGAGCACGCATGCTGAGGGCAGGAACCAGCTTTTATCATGTTAAGAGAAAATCACCAGGTTGGCTGAACCTGGAGGCGTGACCCAGAACTGGGTTTATCTTTTGTCTAATCCATAAATGTTTGTGTACCTTTTATGAGCAAGCTATAGAAGATTCAAAGTAAATAAAAATAAATATGGGATTCCTATTATGTTAGACGAGGCCTACACTGATTCAAAGTCAGCCTAGAGAAATAATGGTGCATTCATTTCCTATGTTGCTGTAGGAAATTACCACCAACTCCGTGGCTTTCAGAAGCACACATTTATTATCTTACAGTTCTGGACAAATCTGTTTCACCAGGCCAACATCACGATGTTGGAAAGGCTCCCTTCCTCCCGGAGGCTCCAGGGGAGAGTCTGTTTCCTGACATTCCTTGGCTAGTGGCCCCTTCCTCCATCTTCAAAGCCAATGTGCAGCATCTTTTCTCTTCTCTAGCCTCTGCTTCTGCCCTCACATCATCTCTCTCTGACTCCGATCCTCCTTCTCCTTCTTAGGAGAACCCTTGTGATCGTACGGGATCCATCAGGATAATCTTCCCAATGCAAGATCCTTAACTGAATCACATCTGCCAAGTTCCTTTGCCGTGTAAGGCGCCATACTCACAGGTCTTGGGGATGTGAACATGGACATCGTTGGGGACCATTTTCGGCCTACCAAAGACAAGTACATGTTGCTAATTTGGAGAGTGCAGGAGGCACTGTGGTCGAAACTCCAGGTCCATTCATCCTTGGACAGTGCTCTAATTCCATTTCCTTTCCCACACCCTGGTTCAGGGATGGGACAAAGATGGAGACAGTTTTAGGAGCGGCTTCTGGGGGATAATTTCCCTGATCTTAAGAGAGACCCCAGAGGGTATGAACAGGAAGCAGACTGCCCAGAGGCTGCAGTCGGCCATCCTATGGCCATGGGACACCTGCTTCCAGATGATGCTCCTCCTATGGGCAGAAGATGGAAAGAGCTGGGGCCCTTGCTGAGCCAGGGACCTTGCTGTGCCACCAGATTAACACCCCCAGAGCCTGCTCTCCCCCTGAGCCTGGGGCTCCTGTTTTGCAAGAACAGACATTTCCTTCTTTTCCAAAGCCACTTGCCTTGGTTCTGTTTCTCGCCAGTTCAGAGAGGAAGCAGGGAGGGTGCAATGACCTCCAGGCTTCCTCCTGGCAGCCGGGGTCACGCCGTTGCTAAAAGAAATGTAAGCACAGCCCGCTGCTGAGGGATGTACAGACACTTTTCGGCAAACACCTCCGTTCTTCTCAGTGTCTGTGTAAGCACTTTCTCTCTTAACAAGCAAAAGTTTTATTTTTTTTAAAAAGGCACAAAACCAGTCTGCGCTCTGAACAGGATGATGTGCAAAGGAGACAATGGGTAGAAAGAAAGAAGTAAAAGCCCAGCGGCCACCGATAGAAGTGTGGGTGCCGGGGCAGGGACTCTGCTTTGTACATGAAACACACGTTTCCTAAGCGTGTTAGGTTCCTAGGGCTGCGTGACAAGTCCTCCAAACCAGGTGGTCGACGACCACCAGAACAGATCGTGTGTCAGCCCGGCAGGAGAGGAGCACACAGTCTCAAGTCCAGGGGTCAGCAGGGCCGCGATCCTCAGACCTCAGACCGGCATGGAAGCGTCCCCCCTGCCTCTCCCTCCCTCACTCACTCCTGGGCTCACAGAGTTGCTCCAGGCTCCGCCTCCGCCTCCTCAGGGTGCTCTCTTCCTGTGTCTGTCTTCCCGTGAGAGAGGTTCTGAGTCCACATTCTTCTCTCTCTTCTTGTATCGACAAAACCATACCGATTAGGGACACCCCCAGTGACCTCATCTTCTCGTGATTGCGTCTACAAAGACCTTATGTCCCAGTGAGCTCACATTCACAGGTACCAGGGGTGAGAATTTTAAACATCCTTTTTGGGGAACACAATATATCCCCAAAAAGTATCCATCTACCATGTAGCAGGATCAGGGTGATTCTGAAGGTGATGAGGACAAGGGCTTTGGCAGGCTCACAATCGGCTGGGGGTGCCTAGAATGGTGCAGGGACCACAGGCTTTGCAGCAACCCTACGAGGTAGGTCTTCCGGTCCCCATGTTACACACGGAAAAACCTGCGGAGGGCCTCAGGGCCTGGAGGTGGGAGAGCTAAGACCCCAGGCCTGACTTTACAGAAACCAAAAGGCTCCCTCCCTCAGTGACAAGCTGGAGATGTTCCCAACCAAGGACAAAGAGGCCATTAAAGCGGCAGACAAAATGCAAGCTATTTAATGCTTCTTTGGGAGCAAATAGTGGGAGGGGCATAAGAAGAGTAGAGCCCCCAAAAGTCTGACATGGCTATACCCTGAAGACTGCCACTCACCACAGCGTTTTGTTTTTTTTTTGGGGGGGGGACATTGGCATCCAGCAAGTGGCACTGTCCCCTCCCTCCACCTGCCTCAGTGCAGGCGGCTTCCATCTCCCCACACAGCGGGGGACTAATGGACAGGCCCTTGTGTTCCGCAAGGTGCAGGTGGCGAGTGAGGACAGAAAAGCTGATCTGTCAGGCCCAGCGCTTGTGGTGGGGGGTGGGAAGAGGCTGGAGGAAGCGAGACTTAAGAAGTGCCTGGGTCGAAGCGCCCAGCCACAATAAGTCACTGTGCCTCTCGGGCCCTGTGAGAGCTAATATTGTGGGAAGGCTAATTAGGAGTCAGCCGGGCCGCTGGCCAGGAGCACGCTCGCTGCAACCCCTGCAGGAGTCGGTCCAGAGAGACAGGGCTCCTCGGTGCTGCTGGCATGCTGGACCCGGCCACTTTGTCGCGGGGGCTGCCCTGTGCATTGGGGGGTGTTTCGCAGCACCCCTGCCTCTACCCTCTGGATGCCAGCAGCACATCCACGTCATGCTGACCGGAAACGTCTCCAGACACTGTCAAATGTCCTGGAGGTGCACAAGCACCCTTTGGAGAACCACTGGCCTCACAGAGGGGAGCACGTGTCCTTGTCCCAGGAGGAGAGGTTGCCGATTCCAGCGCTGGGTCAGGAAGCCACACCTGACATGCAGACACGCAGCGGTCCCAGCAGCGCCCGCACACACGCGCTGCAGCAGCGGAGAAAAGCTATTACGTTTGATGCCCGCCCCTGGCTTCCCAGGCACAGGGG
The DNA here is from genome assembly GCA_027563665.1 of Antrozous pallidus. Taxonomy (NCBI): domain Eukaryota; kingdom Metazoa; phylum Chordata; class Mammalia; order Chiroptera; family Vespertilionidae; genus Antrozous; species Antrozous pallidus. The sequence goes on from CM050510.1 coordinate 48,702,852, forward strand.
TAATAGGCAACTCCTGTTCCCCTAATGAGGAAAATGTTCCATTTGCCATTACAGAACCATTAATTCCAAAACACACAAGTGACCTTCCCCACGCAGTCAGCAGGCACTGGCTCCCTCCCTACAGCCTCAGGGACACATTAAGGTAACCGGGGCAGCTATGTTCAAATTCAAAACATCAGAAATATCTACCCCACCAGGAAAGGGAGCCGAGGGGCCCGTGAGGCGAATCTCGGGCACCAGGCTGCCGTCGGAGTGGCTGGGAAGAACTGAGACCATGAGGCGCTTGGAGCGACAGGGCAGGGGAGGAAGAAAGCGGCCTCAGGTTCCTCAGCAGCTGGCGACTTCAATCCAGGCACCGGCCAGCGATGCCGTCAGCCCCGAAGTGTCTCTGACAACTGTGACACGGACATGAACCAAGAGCCACGCAAACCTAACCCCAGCAGGTGCTCGCTCCTCACTGCACGCAGGGGCATAGAACAGCTACTGCCCCGGCTCGGTCACATGCTTAAAAGGTCTAAGAGAGAAGCCGGTGTGTGGCCCCCGGCATGTAACCACCAATTATATCAACTATGACTGTAGGTACTCCCATGACGTATCTTCATCAGGAATCTTTTCCCAAATTGTTTCAGTTTTACCGACACCAAATCCCACCTGTTGAGGTAAGCGACCCGGCCCCTCCCCATTGATCTCCTAGAGTCCTGGGGGCTCCTTAGCAGCAGAAGCCCCTTCTCTTTCCTCCTCGACACGTACTTGGGTGACACACAGACCCCAACAGCCTGCAAGCCAGTTGCTAGCCGCAGCCTTCTCACCGGGGCTAAGAGGAGCCTCGGCACAAGCTGCTGGCCACCTCCGGAAGGAGCATGGAGATCGGGCAGAAAGGGGGTGGCGAGGAAGGGGTATAAGCTTGGCTCCCTCACTGGCAGCTATCTGACCTTGGGAAGGGTCTTAGTTGCTTAGACTCAAGTGTTAATGACTATATTCTAAAAAATGTGAGTGCTGACTCATGTTTAATCATCTTTGTGGCATACATTATACCCAAAATACACCATATCTATCCTCTCCTGTGACACAGTCTGAGCCACTAGATTTCCTTTGTAACTGTCCCAATCTTTTACAATTGCTTCATCCATACTGAATTGGATGGCAATTTTTAAAAGCGACTTGTTTCTATCTTGTTGTTCTAAACATCCCATGTATTTTGTAGAAATAACCAATCTTGATTTTTGATTTTGGGGTTTTTCTTTTGGTTAATCCTCACCTGAGGATATTTTTCCTTTGATTTTCAGAGAGAGTGGAAGGGAGGGGAAAAGACAGACAGAGAGAAACATCGAAGTGAGAGAGACACACCAATTGGTTGCCTCCTGCACACACCCTGACCAGGGCCAGGGAGTGAGCCTGCACCTGGGTGTGTGCCCTCTACCAGAATCGAACCTGGGGCCCTTCAGTCCTCGGACCAACACTCTATCCATGGAGCCAAACCAGCTAGGGCTCAATCCTGATTTTTCACACTCTGTCCAAAGTTGGTTTACATACTTTACAGTTAAATACTTTTATGACGGGCCATATAATGAATGGTATACAGGTTTGGGGGAGCACACAACAGAGTAGGCTGAGCCTGCAACTCAGATGGCAGAAGTGTGTGGACTTGCTGAGCGAGGCCCACAAGCTGTGAGCTCCCTGAAGGCAGGGCTGGCATATTCTGGAGAGAAAATAAGGAGCACTGGTTATATCAACGGGCCCATGGAGTGGGGCTGTGCCGTAGCAATAATCAGCCACATCCTACAGGAAGGCAGAGGCCAGAGAAATGAGCTCAGGCCCGGCTGGAGCATCTGTCCTCATCTAGCCCCCGCTTCTCCCACATCTGATACTGCCCGTCTCCACAGAGCTGGCGAATGAGAACATGGAAGGAAAGTTAACCGCACAGGGGCAGCAGCTTCTCTGGACGCCAGCACAGTTCCTCCTTCCCAAACAGCGCAGAAAACCAGAAGGAGCACACGGAGGGCCCGCCCGAAGACGGTGCTGTCAACAGTTATGCATCAACAGTGGCCATTTGGCCCATCCAGCTCGGCTCAGTGGTTGAGATCAACCTATGAACCAGGAGGTCACGGTTTGATTCCCCGTCAGGGCACATATCGGGGATGTGGGCTTGATCCCCAAAGAGGGGCATGCAGGAGGCAGCTGATCAGCAACTCTCAGCACTGATGTTGCTATCTCTGCTATCTTTATCTCCTTCTCCCTTCCACTCTGAAATTCATTTAAAAATATATATATATTTTAAAAAGAATGGTCATTTGATGGCATTCAAAGCTGTAGCATCAAGAAGTTCCTAGTCAACCTCCTGTCATGAGCCTTGATTTGCTGGTACCCTGCGCCTTCAAATCAGCAGGCAGCTGCCAATGGCTAAGCAGCTTTGAGAGGTGTCCCTGCAGTTCTAGATTTCTGTCATCTGTTGTTATGTCGGAACCTTGTGCCATCAGCTTCCTCCGAGCAAAGACGCGAAAGCTCCTATGGTGCTTGGCGTAGGTGCCATCACGGACATGCAGACCCCTGCCGTGGGGTGCGTGTAGCAGGCGTGACAGCACAGGCTCCCTGCAAAGGAGGAGCATCTCTCCTCCCTTCCCTCTCAAGCCATGCTCTCTGAGAGCCAGAAGTCCTGAAATGTCAGGTGTCTTTTCACCTTGACGCCGACTGGAGGGCAGCCCAAGTGCTGCATCACAAAAACTGCCTCAGCGTGCATCAGCTGCCACCCTGGCCGGGCCATCTGCCGCCTGGGGATGCCTGCAGCTGGTGCCCCACACGGCTAACACATGCCAGGATCACACTTGAGGAGGGAGCCGGCGCCCCCCTTCCCAACCTCACTGGAGTGTTTCAGGATGCTTTTATTTATTTTTAATATATTTTTATTGTTTTCAGAGAGAAAGGGAGAGGGAGAGATAGAAACATCAATGATGAGAGAGAATCATTGATTAGCTGTTTCCCTCCTCCCCCTGCATGCCCCACACTGGAGACAGCCCACAACCCAGGCAGGTGCTCTGACCGGGAATGGACCCATGACCTCCTGGTTCATAGGTCAACGATCCACCGCTGAGTCAGGCCAGCCTGGCAGGATGCTTTTATTTCACAGCTTTCAGGCACATGGGTTTCAAACGGGAGACTAAAAGTGTCTCAGGACAACACCTGAAAGTCAGCCTGAGTTCCAATGAGGAAGGAGGGAGCTCAGTTCTTATCCCTCAGAAAGCCTAGCCATGATGCTCCAGCAACAAAGACCTGTTCCAAGGGGCCGAGTCCAAAAGGCCCCAAAGTGGACTCCCAGAGCCAGCCCTGCAAGAGTGGGTCAGTGAGGACTGCCTGGGCACACCAGCAGGGCACCAGCTGAGCCTCAGCCAGAGGTGGGCACCCGCTGGGGGCTCCATAAAGTGGCTCTTTCAGCTGACCCCCAGGCTGGACAAAACGACCTCCTTCCTCCTTTAAGAAAAAGGGGGTCATGGCACTAAGATGCTGGAGAAGAGACAGGACAGTACTTCTATGCTCAGCAAACATGGAAAAAACGTGACTAGGGTGCTGTTACTGTGCTGTGAATGGAGGAGACAGGCTCCGTGCTCATGGAAGGTACATCTAGTCTAAACTTGGAGACAATGGACTTCCAGGGTGACCCCACAGCTGGGAGGCCACCGACCAGCAGGTCTTTGCTGTGCGGTGATGATCTCTCCGGAGCCCACGCTCACTGTCACTTCTCCCACTCAGAGAAGCACCCACGAGGCAGCTGGTTCCCATCAGGGGCACCATGGTTTCATTAAAGGTCAAAGAAGGAGCTCAGGATATTAACATCACATTAACAAATATGTTTCTTCTGGCTTCATTGGCATTTTATTTTTATCTTCGGGCACAGAGAGATGGACAACTGGGAGAAGGCAGCATCATAGGATGCCCCACATTTATTTATACAGGGAGGGAAGAGGGGCAGGGAGGGGTGGTGGGAGGGAGGGGTGGTGGGAGGGAGGGAAAGAGAGAAAGAAGGGGGGTGGGGAGAAGGATTCCTGGCATTAGAGTTACCATACAGAGATCACCTACCATTTACACCAGCCACGAAACCTCTCGCCACTCAGTGGAGACACTCACTGGTCACACTGAAATCAATGAACAGCATTCAAATACCTTATGTTAATTAGCCTTGACAATGGCTTCTAACTACCCAAACACGCTTGGATGTGCTATTTAGATCATTCATGTGTTCTTGCAACAAAGACGCAATTTAACTTCACAGAAACTGACAAATGAAGAGAGCAATGGGGAACAGGAGTCATATTTTAGACAGGGGAAGGATCTGTCTCTTTGTCCTCATGAGGTTTCATTGGACAAAATGAAAAAAAAAACAGTTTCAAAAATAAATCCTTAGAGCTTCCAACAAAGGAAGTGCGACTTCCCTTTGGCTGCAATGCTGTCCCCACAACCCACTTCCATGTCGCAGGAAGAGAAAAGCACGTGGAGTTTCCTGTTCACAAAACCGTGCTCTCAGCTCTGTGTGCGGTCGAGATGTGGCAGGCGGGGACAGCCAATACTGTGAGCTCAGCAAATGCTGGACAAATGCATTTTGGGAAGACACCCCTGTCCCACACGTGGGTGGGAAGATAACTGCAAACTCTGATCAGCTGACAGTCCTTCGGCCCATCTCCCCCGTCCCAGCCTCTCTCACTCCATGACTTTCCAAAGAACAGAGGAAAACCCTAGCTGGTCTTGCTCAGTGGATAGAGCATCGGCCTGCAGACTGGAAGGATCCTGGGTTCGATTCCAGTCAAGGGCACATGCCTGGGTTGTGGGCTCCATCCCCAGTGGGGGGTATGCAGGAGGCAGCCGATCAATGATTCTCTTTCATCATAAATGTTTTGAACTCTCCCTCTCCCTTCTTCTCTGACATTATTTACAAAAAAAATTTTAAAGACTACATTTAAAAAAAAGCAGGGGAAACAAATTTAAACAGACACACACACACACACACACACACACACACACACACACACACAGTCCTACCACCACCTGGCAGCTCCGACCAGCAACCATGAGATTCTGGCACACAGGGTCCTGGCAGCCACACAGACGGATCCTCCTCTTTCTTTGTTGCAGTTTTGAAAGCAAAGCGAGAAAGGTAATATGGGAAAACAAAAACACAGACACGCTCACACTGGGGAAAACCGTGGCGGGAGCAAGTGCATTCCAACAGCGACTCCTCCCTACCTTCGTTTCCTATGGAAAAGCACCGTGAGGATGTCACAGGGGAAATGTCACTGGCTCCCCGACATCCCCAGCGTCTGCCTCTGCCACATGGGCACAGAGATGCTCCCGCTGGAGCCAGACTCCAGGACGCCAACATGTGCCAGCAAAGCAGATGTGGGCTGATGTGCAAAGCCTCACGTCTTCTCAGCACAGGAAATTGAACTGTCAGGTAGAAAAATGCTCCAGCCACAGATCCGGGCACCATCTCCCAGGCAGCCCTCAGAGAAGGTCACATGAAGCAGAAGGTGGCCCGACAAACATGGTAGCAGAACAGGGTGGTTTGTGTTTTAGGGATGAGAGTCAGAGTGGGGTGCAACCCTCTCTGCCACATGGATGAAACCTCAGAGAGCGAGCCTTCTGCTCTGCTTCTGCCAGTGACCAGACCTTCTTGTTACATCAAGTATCTAGATCAGGTTACCCGTGAATTGCTGGCCTAAGAACCATGCTATTCCTTTAAGGGACTTCTGTATATCCCGGAACTGTGCCAGAATGTGCTGACTTTAGCATCCGCCAGGAAGCAATCTTGCTGCTTTCCAAATTATTAAGAATAGCTACCATTTGCTGAGCGCTTGCAATCTAACAGGCACATGCAAGCACACTGTACTCAGCATCTTTACATCTCATTCTACTCCTCAGATAGGTATCATTATGGGTGAGGTGTTATTATCTTCACTTCACAGATGAGGACAAGGCAGCTCAGAGAAGGTAAGTAACTCGTTTAAGGTCACACAGTAGATTTCAGGATTTGCACCCAGGGCCGAATTCATAGTTAAAACTTATAACCATTCTTGAGGACATCTCACTGTTCCCAAGTATGTACCAACATATTTGGTGGCTAAGAAGTTAGGTTTTCCTCTCCCCCGCCGCCATCCTTTAAGTATCCTATCTAATAAAAGAGTAATACACAAATTGACCATACCTTTGATCAAGCCACACCTACCAGCCACGCCCACCAGCCAATCAGGAGCAAATAAATCCCAACCAAGATGGCTATGGCCACTGAGAGCATGAGGGAGGCTTGGGTTTCCCTGGCAATGGAGGAAGCCAAACTTTCTGCCTGCCCTTGCTGGCCTTGGCCAGGGCAGAGTCTGGTGATCAGAGCAAGCTGGGGGTCCCCTGTCCAGGGCTTGAGTCTCAGCCAGAGGCTTATGGCCAAGGGGGCGGAGCAGGACCATCATGCGCACTGGAGGTCAACTGTCCAGGGCTCGAGCCTCGGAGCCTTGGTTGGGGGCAGAACAGGGCAATCACGCATGTTGGGGATCCCCCACCCAGGGCCCGAGCCTCAACCAGAGGCCTGCATTGCAGCCTTGGCCGGGGGTAGAGCAGGGCAATCGCAGAGAGCTGGGGGCTCCTTACCCAGGGCCAGAGGCTTTAGACCTTGGCAGGGGTGGAGCCAGAGGTCAGAGGAGATAGATGTGAACTGTAGAGGAAACACCTTTTCTGACTGCTCATTGGCTAAGCTCCCTGTATGCCACTGGTAATATTCTTAGTAACTTGGGTATAAGAATCCAAAAAAGTAATCTAGGGTTTTTCCACTGCACTCCAGGAGAAAAAAAAACAAAGGTCCGTGCTGGAGGGCTAAGAAATGTCATATCCTAACCTAGGCAGTTTGGCTCAGTGGATAATGCCTAGGTTTGCCAACCGCAGGGACCAGGTTAGATTCTGATCAAGGGCATGTACCTATGTTACAGGCTCCTCCCTGGCCCAGGTCAGGGCTCATACCGGAGGTAACCAATCAAAGTGTTCCTCTCACTTTGATGTTTCTCTCTATCTTTCCCTTTCTCTTCCACACTCTCTAAAAATCAATGGAAACATATCCTCAGGTGAGGATAAAGAAAAATAAAAAAATGTTATATCCTATGAAAGACACATCTTGAAAATGCCTAAAGAAAGTTGTCATGTTTTCATGGTGAAGGGACCAGAGTCTGGGTTGATGAAAACACCTTGGTGGCTGTGGTGACTGGCGGTGGCTGCAGCAGTGGGGTGATGGGGCTGGTGCCTTTCCCTGATCAGCCTGGTTGTCTCCCACAAGGGGAGGCCAGACTGTGGCTTAGGCCCGCTCCCCGTGGGGAACGGGGGTATCAGTAGGATATCCCCTGAGGGCTCCTAGTATGTGAGAGGGGGTAGGCTGGGCTGAGGGAACCCCTCCCCCCACCCAGTGCACAAATTTCGTGCACCAGGCCCCTAGTAGGGAAATAAAAACCCTTCCATCCAAGCTGAAACTGTGTGCAGGCTGGCCGGTCTGTGTGCAGTGCCCTGGGGCCAGGATGGACACAGACAGCCTCAGCACACGTCACCTCCTGCCACCTTCCTTTGGCACTGGGCACGGTTTACTCAGGCAGAGCACCCTTCCCTATTACTAGGAGAATCTCTTTCCCAAAGTCACCCTTTAGCTACCGACACATCCCAGCAGGGGCCACTGTCGTCCAGTTTCCTGGGAACAGCCCTCCCTGCTTAGCCAAATCCAGGATTTCTTTGGGTTTCAGAAACACAGATGTCTCATAAAACCACACGAAATGGGGCGTGTGCACATCTGTGAACATAGAGTAGGTGCTCAACAAACCTGAATACGTGGGAAGTGGCAAATGTGTCAAACTTCTGGGCTTGTAACACTTACCCTTCCCAATTTCTAAGACCCTCCCCCTCCTCCCCTCTCTTCCCTCCATCCTTAACTGCACATCCCACCCACCACTGTGCCACAGGAATCGGGAGGGGCTGAGATTGAAGATCCCAAAGAAAAAGTGGCACTCGGAAATGGGACTCAGAGCGTTGCATTTTGTAACTAATTTTCTAGCCAAATTCACCTAAGATGATGAGAATGCACTTATCAATGATATTCTCTTCTTCCCCTCAATTTATATCTCAAGTTGCTGTGCCATCATAAAACGAATGAATGAATACCTGGATGCTTTCTGATCTCACAGTAATTGAAACTCTAACCTGGCAACAGCAACAGGAAGCTGTCTCTTACAACCAAAGGGTTACACATGAGGCCAGGGCGGGCAAGACAGCAGCACATGGCACCACTGAAATGTCCAAAGGACCCCGAGCCAGGCAGCCCCGAACTTCACCCCCACTTGGGAAACCAAGGCTGTAAACTGGGGTCCACTCCGGCTTCCCCTGTCGAGTCTTGGGGTCAAGCAGTAGTTATACGAATCCCAAAACCACTTAATGTCTCTGAAAGTCTCCTTACTGCTTGGGTGAACTCACCCACCCTTCATGCTGGAGTTGTATTAAATCTGGGGGAAATAATGCCAGATGAGCAGTTATTATATTTCTCCAAAGAGAACATGGAGGGAGGAGGGACTTCAATGCGACTTAAAACTAATCTGCTCAGTGAGATGTTGTCAAAAGCTTGCGGTGGGTCCACAAAGGCTGGGGAAAGACCAGCAGCGCTCCATGGACAGAAGCCGCCACTGCGAATCCCAGTCCTGCCCAATTTCTACAAAAACGGGACACGATTCGAGCAGCCTGCTGAGCCTGCGGGGTTAAACCAAGCTGGCCTCTTGGGCCCTGAGAGCCAGTCGTACAAGGTGATGGAAACTTTACACGATCATCAGAGTGACTCTGGTCCCTCCTCCTGTTTCCCTTTCTTCTTGGCCCCGAACCCGCTTTAGCAACCATGTTCCTCTAAGGGATCGCAAATACTTTCTCTTAGGAAAGTAACCACGCATGTGTGGCTTAGACCTAACCACTGCTCGGTCATCAAATCAACCCAAGGGGAAGTGGCTCGGCCCTGGGGCAGAGCCACTTCCCCGCCCCGCCACGGCCCTTCCTGACCGCGGAGGGCCAGCTGGGCCTGCGTGTCACACTGTGCTGCGCCGGTTCCGACGGCCGTCAGCTGCTCGCTCCAAGGATCCTCGTGTTCCTTCCTCCTCAGAAGATGATCAGGGGCGTGGTTCTCAACCCTTGCGCTCTAGGCAATAAGCGAGTCCCTGTTTGTTGGTCTGTCCGGGGGAGGTCTTCCCAGACAAAGGCAAGGTGGCGGGTGGGCTTATCTCCTGGGCTCGTTCTGACCGGGTAACAGGTGCTCCGAGCACTGTGTTGAGAAGGATTCTCAGGCTGGATCCAGACTCACCGAAAACAGTGCCCAGACCAGCGCTGCGAGCAATGTCTGCCACGCAGGCAGGGGCGGTGGAATACGCGTGCCTTTTATTTGCTACCCTGGCCCTATGGTCTCAAAAGAACCAGTCCAGCAAACTTCGGAGCCTTACGCTAAAACACAGATTCTGGGGCAGAAGGTCCGAGGGTGGGCCCGGGACTCTGCATTCCTAGCAGGCTCCCCGGTGAGGCTGCCGCTGACAGACCACCGGCCACGCGTTGAGTCAAACAGCCAACACACCTGTCCCCAATTCCCTGAGAACCGTGTTTCAGGTGAACCCCTGACCTGGACTTGGAGGAGACACATGGGGAGGGTGACTGATTACTGGGCCGCACCCCATAAAACATCGGGGTCTGCTACCACAACGAGAAGCTTCCCCACCCCTCGCCAGATGTCTCCTGCCAATGAGTCAACGCATGAAACGACAACTTGGGTCTAGACAGGAGAGAACACTTGGAGCATCAGATGACACGGTCGGGACGTGGTGACTCGACAAAGCTCAGCACAAGTCACAGAGTGGCATTGGTTCCCACTGGCCTTGGTCTCTCCCAGGCCCGGGGCCTTTAAGAAGCCCTCAGCCTGGGTGAGTATAAAAAAGTGGCATGGAGGGAGCTTGCTCTTCTGCCTCCAGCACTTGCAATTAAAGATGAGGTCATGGAGGAAGGAGGGAAGGAGAGATTATGGGGACCAGTCACCAGCTCACACCTGCTCCTCCATGCACAGACAGGCATTCGCCGTATTTGTATCCTTGTCCTGGACTTACTACCTCCTGGGCCTGGGTCCTCATCAGAGTGACAGCGGCCAATCCGAGTCATCCCTGAGCTCCCCGATACCTGACCCAGAATGAAGGTTGGCTAGGTAGTTGCAGATAATAGAAACAAAAAAAACAAAACAAAAAAAAGGTAAAAAATCAGTCTCCTATTCTGAAGAGCAGACACTCCTAACATTTTAGCGGCTGAGATAAATCTGAGCTCCCAAAGGAGAGCGATGAGTGGTTTTTATCAGGATTAGACTCACCCATGGGCCCCTCTGCTCTGTGGTGTGAGAACAAAATGGGCCAAAGCTGTGAGCACTGGGAGGCCTGCTGGGATTGAGGGTAAGAACATACCTAAATGCTAATCTAATAGAATAGTTAGAGTGGTGCCTGCCAAGTCCAATTACATATCTGAGCACCTACTATGTGCAAGGCTTCAATGTAGCAATAGGACAGCGATTCTTCTTCCATGTGTGAACACACTCAAAAGAAAAGAAAATGAAGGCAAAACAAAACAGTCTTCCTATTTTAAGACATGCAGCTGATATGGACCTGGAAAGTCCCCATGAGGATGGAATAGGGCCCATTAAAATGTTCGCAATATTCAGAATGTATTTTTTTAGGAGATAATTACTAACAATCTCAGGAAGCGTCAGATCCCCTATATACTATTAGAAAAGCCTTTGCAGGCGCAGCTATGTTGTCATGACAACAATCATCTGGTTGAGTTATGAAGAAGGATGAGGAACCTACCAAATGGTATTCTCAACAGTAAGCCCTGGGATTTCTTAAAGCCACTTTTTCTAAAGAACCTTTAGCATCAACGAGTTGCAGAATCTACAAGCTGAATGAGACCTTATGGGTAACTAGCTCAGGATATGTTTGGAATTTTTTCTTTCTCCCCCCTGCCAACAGGTTACCCAGACTCAGGCAAACATCTCCAGGGCCAGAGAACGTACTCTGTTCTGTGCTCTGAGGGAGAGGAGGGAGCTGAGCTTTCCTCGGAAATCCCTGGATTGGAGTGAGAGTAGGTTTAGGAAAGGCAGGGGGTTCTTACTTGAAGGACCTCTCTTTCCAAGCAGAAGGTCAGGGCCAAGCATCCTGACCTCTTTGGCAATACCTGCTTCGAACTCGGTGAGACTGAACAGGACAGAAATAGCCACGGAGGCAGCTTCTCCCAGGCCTTCAGTGCAGAGCTGATTTCTACTTTCAGCCATTAAACGCTGCCTGGAAACTTACGACTCCCTGCTCACTGTTACCCTAAACAGAAATGGCCCCCAAGCCCCCGGTGGCATTCGGTGAACCACTTTGCAGGCCGCATGTGGCAAAACAACCACACACCTTGCATCCACACATGGTATAAACAATACACATGTGTACAAACACACACACGAACCACAGGAGTGATCCCTAGGATGGGCCTCATCAGTCACCTCTTTAGAGCATAGCAGCTCCGAGGCCGGCCTCTCCCAGCGTCCTGGTCACCAAAGGGCTTGGTGATGAAAGCATGTGGGATCTTAGGTGGCTCTAGGGGACACATCTGCACAGACCAGGGCTGGGAGGAGGGGTGAGCTAGGGCACTGCCAGGTAAGTGCACGTAGGCCATGCTGAAGGGGAGCACCATGTCAGCCATGTATGCTGCTGTGGGGAGCAACACAACCCACCTCATCAGGTGTCCTCCCACTATCTCCTGACACCACCCCATGCTGGGGAGGTCCCAGGTCAACGGGTGTCGGGATGCTCTCCTTGATTTGGACATCCATCCTGTCCATGACGGGACAGCCCAGACCCTCAGATATGCAATTCACCAGCTCCTCTGCTCACCTCTTCCCAGATGGCCCCCAGACACCCCGGCATCTTCCAAGAGTCACCCTGGGCCGACACAGTGCTGACGGGACCGCGATCCTGAGGCAAGCTTAAAGACTCATTTCTAACGAGAGGCAAAAACTGTTGTCTTGGAGACTCCAGTTTACTTAGTGCCCATAATTCCTACCATCCCAAAGGAGAACTGGAAAAGATGGAAACGGTTTGCATGACCTATGGTGCTCTCACTGGTCTCAGACACAAACAGGGCGATTTTTACACAAACAAAACTGCTGGGAAGAGGGTGCGCCAGTGAGCAGGCGTCTCCTGAGAACGCCAAAATGCAACACCCCTGTCAGGAACCCAGCACTAGGGGAGGAGCCAGTAAACCATCCTAATAGTACTCAATCAGCAAATGTACTCAACTGGAGGCAGGAATGAGCTCCTGCAAGAATGGGTGTTGATGTGGTGACCACCCTGTTGAGGTGACATTGTATTATTCCAAACCAACGGTGACAACTGAGGGAGGGAAGACGGAAGCTCAGAGGGCTGCGAACCAGAGGCAGAGGACAAGGGTGGGGGCACTGGCCAGAGGAGGCACAGAAGCATTACAGAACAGGAGAACAGCCGCCCTCCCGCACTGTAGGACTGTAGCTGAGGTCCAGCCGACTGCACGCGGCCACAGGAAATGGCCCAGTGCAGCCATTAGGGGAGAATGGCTCTGCATCCAGATAGCTATGAATCCCGGGAGATGCTGGTTTATTTTAGGAGACAATTACCCAGTTATTCCAGAGCTGAAACTGAGCTTTAAGGCAGAAATCTTGGCATCAGGGATCATCTGATCCCAAGCCTGAGAGGTGGTATAGCCGGGTCACCCTGAGCTGCCTGAGAGAGGAGGAGGGGAGAAGAGAGAGAAAGTGTGTATGTGCATAAGGTGACAGAGAGAGAGAAAGAGAGAGACAGAAAGATACTAGTGAATCCAAGGACAGAGACAGGCTGCCCAGCAATACTGGGCCACCAGATTAACACTGAATTGTATTCAGTCCACAGTCAAGCACTCAAAGCAGGTTAGTAACTGTTGGAAACTGTAAACTCAATTTTCTTATTATTTTTGAGTTCAAAAGGTAGACCCATCAAGTAGAGTAAACAAACCCACACAGCTACCATCCAGCCTCGAATGCCCCAAGGAACATCCCTCCTATTTCATTCCTTAGACAGCAGCACTAGGTGCCAATCTGGGAAGATAGTCACAGGGGTCGGTTCTCCAGGCCTGAAAGCTGGCCTGGCTCCTGAGCACCTGAAATAGATAGTAACAGGCCCCCCGCTTCTCAGGAAGCTCAGGGTGACCCAGCTACCCCACCTCTCAGGGTGACCCGGCTACCCCACCTCTCAGGGTGACCCGGCTACCCTACCTCTCAGGGTGACCCGGCTACCCCACCTCTCAGGGTGACCCGGCTACCCCACCTCTCAGGGTGACCCGGCTACCCTACCTCTCAGGGTGACCCGGCTACCCCACCTCTCAGGGTGACTCGGCTACCCCACTAATTGGGGTTTTGGTTGGATATCCACAGTCACTGTCCTGCTCTCCCACCAGCCAAGCCAGTGGCATAAGCTTGGGCGAAATCTACTCTGTACCTTGGTTTCCTCATCTGACAGTACCTCCTCCACAGCGCTATCGAGGGTTAAGTGAGGCAGCCCAAGTGGGATGCTGAAGACAGCCCTGTGCAGATAGAGTTCGTAGGTTAACAGGCACTTGCTGTTATCACGCTCTAAACATGTACAGCCATGGCTGTCTGACTGCAAACCTCTTTGTATGCATGGCTCCACACAAGAGTCAACTGATCTGGTTCCGGGTTTACAGCTGACCTCGCTCCCAAGTGCGTTTGAGTTTTTTTACTACCCAGAAATGTGTGCCATGAGGGGTTAGCCCAGAAAGTGCCTGCAAGCCTCTCGGGGCTGCTGGGCAGAGCCTCACGGCTCAGGGACACCATTCTTTTAGGGTCGTGGTCGGCAAACTGTGGCTTGCAAGCCACATTCGGCTCTTTGGCCCCTTGAGTGTGGCTCTTCCCACAAAATACCACAGCCTCGGCGAGTCTATTTTGAAGAAGTGGCGTTAGAAAAAGCTTTAAAAATGTGGCTCTCAAAAGAAATTCCAGTTGTTGTACTGTCGATATCTGGCTGTTGACTAATGAGTTTGTCGACCGCTGTCTTAGGCGATGAGTCACGGGCATCCTCAAGTCTGGTTTCCACCCAGTCAAGTCCCGAATGAGGATCCCTGGACTCCGACTCACAGCTCCACGAGCTCTGGGCCCCTCTCCTCTCAGTCTGTCTGTCGGCAAACTTTAAAACAGACTAAGTCACTCTCAAAAAAGGGGAAAGCTCCTACCCCAGGGCCTGGAGGGAAGAGCGGGGTGATTATCTGTCCGCTACTGAAACCTTGTTTACAGAGAGCCCAGGTAAACCAGCCCACACGTTTATTTTAAAAAATCAAACATTAAACCCTCAGGTGATTTAACTCAACAGAGAAAGAGGGTTCAGCACCTTTGCTCTCCTTTCTGGGTGGGTGGGGGGGGGGGTGTCTTTTCCTGTGTGGAGGGAACCCCTCACCTCCTTCTTTTTGTTGTGCGAACATATTTAACACTCTTAAACTATACCCTTAAAACTGTCAATAGGATAAATTTTATATTATGTGTACTTTGCCACAGTAAAACATTTAAAATTTAAAAAGTCTCGCCGAGACCGGTTTGGCTCAGTGGATAGGGCGTGGGACTGCAGACTAAAGGATCCCGGGTTCAATTCCCGTCAATGGCATGTACCTTGGCTGCGGGCACATCCCCAGTAGGGGGCGTGCAAGAGGCAGCTGATCGATGTTTCTCTCTCATCGATGTTTCTGATTTTCTATCCCTCTCCCTTCTGCTCTGTAAAAAATCAATAAAAAATATAACATTTAAAAAGTTTCAATGACTCTTTATTATCTCAGCCCTGGTTTCTGCTCTGGGGATGGTTCTGGAGGAGAAACTGAGGCAAGAACAAAAATGTGACTCCTTCCCTGACCCGCTCAGCCTAGAGGCCCTAGGACAGTGGTTGGCAAACTTGTTAGTCAACGTAGTCAAATATCAACAGTACAGCAATTGAAATTTCTTTCGAGAGCCAAATTTTTTAAACTTAAACTTCTGCTAACACCACTTCTTCAAAATAGACTCGCCAAGGCTCTCGTATTTTGTGGAAGAGTCACACTCAAGCGGCCAAAGAGCCGCATGTGGCTTGCTAGCCTCGGTTTGCCGACCACTACCCTAGGACAAGTCATTCACAGCACACACAGGACGAGCCACTGAGCTCCATGCCCTCCTCCTCCTCAGCTCTCAGGACACTAGCAACCTGGGCCCAAGGGCTTTTGGGTCTTCCTGATCCTCCCCAACATCACTCTACCCCCCTGCCAGCATCCGAGGTGACAGAGCCACGGGTCCTCCCAGCTCTGAACCACATCTGCCTCCCACCAAATGGAGGTGCAGTTTCATGTGCCTAAGGGCAGGACACAGGTAAACCAGACCAGCTATGAGGACGTGCAGCACGAGTAGGCAAAGGAACCTGCGAAAACTGCCATGACTGTGTCGGAAGCTCCAGTGGCTCTCGCGGCCGGCGGTTCACATGCCTTGTTGAAACGAGGCAGGCTGCCAAACAGAGGGAGGCTCAGTTGTACTGAGGTGGACAGAGAGCTGGGGAGGGGGAGAACACTGGCTTGGCCACCTCCTCCAATGACGGTGCTGCTGCTGGTGTGCTGGCTTCAGGCAGTAAGACACCCCATCACACACTCTGTTAGTGACACTGGTCCCCAATATGCCTGGCATATGCCTGTGGCTCGATGATGTGACTCAACTCTCAAATGCCAGGCTGGCCATGGGAGAGACAACAAATCAGAGAAGGAGTTGGATATATGAGTAACTGGGAGCCACACATGTTGGCAGAATCAGGGAATACAAAGGGAAGAGGGACCGGGTGGACAGAGCCCATGAGTCCCCCACCCCAAATCCTCTAACAAATTCCCTTTCTGAGTCTGAAGTGGTTTTTTCAGCTACAAAGCAGACCCCTGACTGACAGTATCAGCAAGAATGGAGCCCTTAACTCGCCCTTGAGCAATGCGGCGATTAGCTGCTGAAATCTCGACTGCTTTTTCATTTCAAATTTGGATCTCCTTTGGAAAAGTAGGGATTGGTTAATAAGCAATCAGATTAACTATCAGAAATGCACATTAAGGACTAACAGCTCCTCTGCCCTCGGGCCTGCAACAATCCCAATGTTTTTCCAATCAGGGTTATGTAAGCAGGAAGCCCACAGCTGGAAATGCGCTCAGCTCAGAGAGCAGCAGCCAACTCTCCAGCCCATGGAGCAGGTCAGATGAGACGTCTGTGCCTAATGTTCTTCCCAGGACTCACTCCAGAGCACTGGTGGTGGGATGACTCTCAGGCGGGCTGGGCGCTCTTTGCTGGAGGAGGTGGTGATGTGGGCACCAGGCAGCCAGGGTCATCAGAAAACCAGCAGCTGCCTCCACGAGACAGGGCACTGCCCAGGTCTCTCCCTCCCATCTCCAGAACAAGCCCTCGCCAAGGGCCAGCAGGTCCAAGGAGTCCCCATTCAGGTTGGGAGCGAATATTTAGGCCCATAGGCTATAAATTCATTTGCCTTAAATTCCCAGGCCAATTTATATACATAAAAGCCTACGCTACCATTCAACAGTTCAATCGGTAGCTACGACTCACACTCACCACCGGGGGCAGACGCTCAATGCACAGGCATAGAAATACGGAATAGACTAATGAATCTCAGAAGGAAAGGGTGGGGGGAAGGTGGGAAGATCTTATATGCATACTAACTACATCCCAGTGCACAGATTAGTGCACTGGTGGGGTCCGTCGGCCTGACCTGTGGGGATCAAACCAAAACCAGAAGTCCAACATCCCCTGAGGGGTCCCGGATTGCGAGAGGACGCAGGTCAGGCAGAGGGACCCCACTGGTGCGTGAATCTGTGCACCAGGCCTCTAGTCAACTATAAAAAGCCTGAAATCCAATTTTCCATTCTTTATGAATAAGAGAACCAGGACAGCTGGGAAGGTCTTTAAGAAAAATCACCTGGTACTTCAAAAGAATAATTTTTAGATAGCAAACCCTATTTGGACTTGAGATGCTTCACAAGAAGGTCCAGCTGTGGCCAGAGGGGTGGAGGGAGTGAGGGGCTCTCCACAGACTGTTCTCCACCCCAGAGCTCACCCACCTGACCTTGCCACTCAAGATTAGAGCACACCCTAATTTTAGGAACCTCAGAGATCCAAAGAAGTCAGCTGGCACAATTCCCCACCACATTTAACACATGCAGGGGGCAGCATTCCTGTACCTGGCACAGTACATACACTGTTTCTAATACCATTGACAGCTCTAGGCAGTGCGTGTTAATATTCCCATCACGGATGAAGAAATCAAGGCAGAGAAACTGTTGTAATTCCAACAGGTGGCCTGACACTGTAGCCCATCCTGCCCCAATCCTTTTTGGAAAGGGGCTTCTTTATGGGGGCTATGCATATTTCCTCAGTCTTGTGTAAAGAATTATATAAAAGTACTCCTTCCAGAGTACTACCTCACCACTTGTTATAATAATATTCTCAAGCTGCCTGTGAACAGAGAAGGTGAGCAACCTGCCATGTGTCACAGCTAACATGCAAGGGAGCTGGGCTTTAGCCTGGGCTCTGTGCCTCCAGTGCCCATGCACCTTCCACCCAACCTCACTGCTTCCCTCACCTGAATCCTCAGGCTGCTGCCCAGGTCTCAGGGGATGCTGAGGAGACCTGGTTAGCACCCTCCACGCACTTTCCACAGCACATGGACAAGTGCCCAGAGCACAGCCCGCTGTTCCACAACATTTCTGAGCTTCGTCCATGCAAACAGTAAGCAGCCGTTGCATCATTCCACATTATCGCAAACAGGTTCCCAACGATGATGTCAACGGGGCAGAGTCTGTGTGCCAATTTTTTTTCATCTCTGATGCGCGGTTAACAAAGCAAATGTTTGGACTGCAAGCGCAGCAGACTTGGTGACCCTGCTACTAAAACGACACTTGCTTTTTACCCGTTGTGATTAGGTTGAAGGATGGCAAAGGGGAGAGGAGCCGAAGGCCACCCCCTCTGCTCCCACGAGACACCACGTTCAGGCTTTCCTGCACACACCTCCCCCAAACTGGCTCTGCACAAGAAGCAGAGCTTCCCCAGACACAGGGGAAAGGAAAGAAGGAAGCATATGTGAAAAGCATCAACTAAGAAGCAGGCAGAAATACCGTCCAAGGAGCAGAGTAAAGGGGACACATGTGATAGATACAGTTTCAGACTAAACAATGACGTCCGCAAACCCCGCAGATCATGTGATGGTAGCGGAATTCTACCATCTGAGGGTACGATGGCTAGAAAGTATAAGGAAGGAGGCAGCGCCTTGCTCCAAACGATGTGGATAGATGTTGACTGAGTTTGTTTATCTCGGGTTTTCTTGTACACGGTTCACAGGAGGTAATCAGCATTCATGGGAGGAGAGTTTCACCTGACATCTACCAAAGGTAACAGACAAAAAGGCGAGCAGCGAATGCAGTTCAAACTGGCACCCGAGAGTCTGTGGAAACAAACTCGACACCCACTGCCAACACACACGCTCCAGATGACAGGCGTCCCGGCCGCGCCCAACGCTCATCCTCCCTCACAGTTGTCTCCTGGCTTCTGCACATGCTCTTCCCTCTGTTGGGACGCTGCCCTTCCTGCTGGCCTCTGTGCACCCTGGTGAGCCTGCCTCAGGTCAGCAGGCTGGGCAGCACTCCTGGAGCCCCCCCTCCGAGAGGCCTCCTCTCTGTGGAGCCAGACCCCCAAGGCCCCGGGGTGGATGGTCACACTGTCCTGCCCATTTATCCTTTGTCTCCAGCACCCAGGCTAAGTGAGCGCCCTGCAGTGGGGCTCCTGTCTGTTGTCCCACAGTTCCTGGCATGGGCAGCAATCAAAACCATTTGTTGAATGATGGAACACTGGAAGGAATAAATACATGGCAGGGCGCTGGAGGGTGGGGGGCATGGGGGGAAGTGTCACTAACGCCAATGGGAATGCAAACCAATTCACACAAAACAATTCATCTTTTCAGACTTGTGAATAAAAGATTTTGTTCTTAAATATATTTCCATTGATTTCCTAGAGGAAAGGAGACGAAAGAGAGAGAAACATCAATGATGAGAATTACTGATCAGCAGCTTCAGCATGTGCCCTGACCCGGAATCAGACCATAAGCTCCTGGTTCATAGGTTGA
The DNA here is from genome assembly GCA_027563665.1 of Antrozous pallidus. Lineage (NCBI taxonomy): Eukaryota > Metazoa > Chordata > Mammalia > Chiroptera > Vespertilionidae > Antrozous > Antrozous pallidus. Next base: position 48,722,108 of record CM050510.1, read on the forward strand.
CGCTCAGCCACTGAGCCACGCCAGCCAGGCCCCATAAAGGTTTCTGCAATCTCCCCTGGCTACATATACAAGGACCAGAGAACTCAGACTCCTGGCACTGGAAAGGACCCTCAGTCACGTGGCCCTGTTTCCACTAATGCAGGAAACACGTGTCTGCTCTGCACCAAGTCAGGCACATCGCTGATGCTCCGTTTCCCTGGCAGATGTTTCTCCCTCAAGAGCCATAAACTGCATGCCTGCTTTTCTGCAGGAGAGTAACAGTACACAGATTACAGGAGAAATTTCTTCTTTCCGCTGCTTCAGCTTTCTCCCACTCGCCAACCCCAGCGATTCAAAGAAACCTGGAGCTGGGGCTTCAGACCCAGAGTGGGGCGCTTTTGTCCCTGGGGAAGGCACGTCACCGTCCTCTGAGAGGCACGGCCTTCGTGACAGGTACTGGGCTAACTAACTCCCAAGGTTCTAGCAAGTCTTGGCACACAGTGGACGCTCCAAATATTTCATAATTGGTTTTTGACCAACACAAACCCAGTATCAGCCACACGCCTTCACTTCCCAGACCTCAACTCCTTCCCACTGAAACTCCCGTCAGATGGAACGACGTAATGCACTTTTTATTTTTTTAATTTATTTTTAAAAATACATTTTTGTTGATTTCAGAGAAAAAGGGAGAGGCTGAGAGATAGAAACATCAATGATGACAGAGAATCCTTGACTGGTTGCCTCCTGCACACCCCCTGCTGGGGATCAAGCCCGCAACCTGGCTGGGCAGGTGCCCTGACAGAGTCAAACTGACCTCCTCATTCATAGGTCGACACTCAACCACTGAGCGATGCTGGCAGGGTGGGTGTGTACGTTTAACGCCACCTAAAAACGAATGACGTTACCCAGTTTTACTACCAGAGTCATGAAGCGAAGGTCTGACCACCGTGGGAGGACAGTCACACAGGGGCAAGAACGCTAACCTTGTGCTTATAGCATCGCCATGGTGAAGGAGGAAAACAACTGTGAGAATTCTGAACCATCTTTTCTTCCTCCTGCATAAAAAATTCCCAGGCTGAGCAATGGCATGGCAATGCCTCACCTCACTGTGACAGTGCAAAAGAAACTCTATCTTGAACCACTGGACAGGGAATATGGTTTCTTCTATTGAGCATGGCTGTCTAGTTCAAAGGCGTCCTCACCCACATTCCAGCCCCTTCCCGGCATCCCTCCGGAGAAAGCCAAAAAGAAATAGAGTGCTGCTCCTCCCAATCACCTGGAGTCCCTGTGCCCATAAAGGACACGTCTAACAAACAATCTTCTCTCACGCACGTCCCTTTTTCCCACTCCCCACCCAAATCCACGAGGAGAGAAAATAATGACGCCACTTTATCATCACATGATGCTGACCTTTAAATGTTTAACCAGAGATCTATTCTTTAAAGGCCAGATAAATAGGCAGGTGATTAGTTTTCAATGTGAGTCACAATATCCCCACAGAGAAATAATTCAATTAAATATTTAATGGCCTTTGGTTAGTTTGAGGCTCTGTTTATACCGGGCCTAGGTGGCACAGGCGTGGTCTCCTGAGTGAAGAAGGGAACAGGCTCTCAGGAGGAAGGGGCGCTCAGGGAGGCAGGGCAGGCGGCCAGAGCCGGAAAGCCAGGCCCGGGGACAGGAAGACGATGCTCCTGGCACAGTGGCACTGTCCTAGTCACGCAGAGGCAGAGGCCCTGACCTCTCATACACCGTGCCTTACCACTGCTCCCAGAGAAAACGTCTTTAACCCTTGGAGAGTTACCAATAGCCTCTTTTGGTACCACAGTGCATGTTTCAGGTTTGGGCTGGATTTTGTTTCTCTGGGTGATGTACTATCAGGAGCTGGCTTTACTCTCTTAGCTAAGAAGACCCCCCCCCCACAGCAGTGTGGCTCAGTGGCTGAGATAGACCTATGAATCTGGAGGTCACGGTTCAATTCTTGGTCAGGACACATGCCTGGGTTTTGGGCTCCATTCCCAGTAGGAGGTGTACAGGAGGTAGCAAATCAATTATTTTCTCTCATCACTGATGTTTTTATCTATCTCTCTCCCTTCCTCTCTGAAATCAATAAGATATATATATATTTTAAAAAGAAGCCCCTCCCAAAGTAGACTAGCCTCACAAGAAAATAAGGGGAGGAGCCTCCAAGGCAAGGTCAGAGTTCAGACCATCCCACCCTACAAAGACTAACAATTCAACCTACTTGCTGTTATCGGTCCTTTCAGGAGCTGAAGTCTTGGGGATTAGAGGAAGCATTGGGGTGATAGCTAATCTAGAGAACAGTTTCATTTGAAAGATTCCAACAATTAAAGATTCCCCAAGCGACTTGGTTTAACTGTTTCGGGGTATGGCTACTCTTTGAAAATGTTTAACTGCAGCGCCCTTTGCTGCCCTCTGAACTCCCATAAATGTTCATCTTTCTTACAAAGACCACAGGAGACTGACATATGCCTTCATGTTCCTATGTCTACATTTCACTTGTCATACGCCCCAGAGATTTCCCATCAAGGTATTGATCCATCACCTTTGTTAGCAATATTAAAATGCTAAAATTATTACGGAATGCAATTCGGCTCAATTTTGTAGACACCACATTTTCTTTTTACCAAATATAAATAAGTCTGGCTCCCAAAATAGTTGGGTACCCTCTGCCAAAACTTTGGCCCCAAAGAGTGAAACTTATTGAATTAACCACCCAATTGAAGCATTTGGCTGAAAACAAAACAAGAACAGCCCTGTCCAGGTGGCTGGAGTGTCCTGCCCACACACCAAAAGGTTGTGGGCTTGATCTCCAGTCAGGGCACATACCTAGGTTACTGTTTCAATGCCAAGTCAGAGCACACATGGGAGGTAACTGGTCTCTCCTCTCCTCTCCCCTTCCCTTCACTCCCCTCCCCTCCCCTCTCTCCTCTTCTCTCCTTCTCTCTCTCAAATCAACAGAAACATATACTCAAGTGAGAATTTAAAAAAAAATCACCTGAAACTCGGAAGCACCTTCTAAAATAAGTTGCTGTGTGACCCTTCCCTGGGAACTAGGAAAATCAGTTCCTCCCTCCCTGTCAGTCATGAGAGCCATCAACCATGGCTTCCTCAGGGTGAACTGAGATGTGCTGGTTAAACCAGCTTAAAAGAAAGGGGGAAGATTTCCTTGCAATCCCCATTTCAACACAGTCAGCACTCAAGCACACATTCAAGAAAGCCCGTCACCGTGCAAAGACCTGCACAGACAAAAGAAGGACAAGCCAGGCTCTGCTCTCAGGACTGGGTCACAGCGCGGAGGAGAAAGGAGTGCGTGCAACTATGCACCAGGAGCTACACAAAGGCTCCCAACCGCACTGTGTGCAGGTGGCGAGAGAGCAAGCACCATCTTTGTGAGCAGGGCTGGGCCATTACTGGCAGATGCTCCTCCCAGGTTTTCAAAGAAGAAATGGTTCAGAGAGAAGGTGAGCCCAAGCAGTCCAGACTCAGGTAGTGGTGTGACTGAGAAAGAGAAGGAAGGAATGGGTAGAGAACAGCAGGGAGCATCATCTATTCAGCTGGGAGTGATCAGTGAGGCAGGACTAGGAACCAAAGGGCAGTCTGACATTTGAGGTCAGGTGACCTCAACTGGGAGCTTCAGGAACAAGCCTGGGGATGAAGAGGCGGCCGTTTGCTTTGGCTGGATCTCAGGTGCCATCAGGAGGACCAAATATCCCTGAACGGCGCCAGTAATGCTGATGATGCTGAAATGAATGTCTCCTCAGATGACTGGAGACCAACCAGCAGACGGCAGGAGGAAACTGGGAGCTGACCCAAAGAAGTGTTTGCCCAGAGTAGGGAGGTGTGGGCACAGGAATGAATGAGGCCTGCACACAGAGCTCTTTTCTACCCTCCACATCACCCATGGCAGATGTCTGGCAAACGCCTGGAAATTGCCTGATGCTCAGATCATTGTATTTGTTTCATAGATACTGTAAATGACATGCCCACATCTTCCCACTTAGCAGCACGTGGCCCCCAATCTGTCAGGGCCTGGGTGTGTGGAGTTCAGATCCAAATATGTAAATCATCCCCTAGCAGGGAAATGGTTTTCTGGGCAGAACTTTAAGCATGGGAGCCAGAAGGAAGAATGAATGAGAAGGTACTGTGTAAATAGTTGTCTTTTTTAAAATATATTTTTTATGGATTTCAGAGAGGAAGGGAGAGGGATTGATAGAAACATCTATGCTGAGAATCACTGATCATCTGCCTCCTGCACGCCCCCTACTGGGGATTGAGCCCAAAACCCGGGCATATGCCCTGACGGGGAATCCAACCATGACCTCCTGGTTCATAGGCGGATGTTCAACCACTGAGCCACGCAGGCTGGGCAGCAGTTGTCATTTTTGTTGGGCAGAACCAGACTCATGACCTGCCTCTGCCTCCCACGAGTTTTGTGATCCCGGAAAAAATTTTTCTGAGCCTCAGTGTGCTCATCTTTAAAGTGGGCCTCTCTTCTAGTCTCAGAAATAAATCACGGGACAATACATTATGGAGTGTAAAGGGTTTCTTGGCAAGTCACTGAATCCTTCTAATTTTTGCACTGAACCTATCACAACAATTGTGACTCATTCTTACAGGCAGAATTCCCGTCCAGAGAAATGAGAGCGTGGTGGAAGACTTAAGGATAACAAAAGCTGAAACTTTAGACAGGCCAGCACTTTCAGACACAGGCTCTCATGCTGGCGAGGCCATTCTACCCCCCAAAGGCAGCCTAGTCCGGCCCTGGCAGAGACAGCCAGTCAAACTGCATAAAAACTGCAGCTTTGGGATCCTGGTGAAGGGGTTTCATCTCCAAATGCAACACATCTTGTTCCTTTTACTTCTTGATGAACAGACTGCAGATCAGGAAGGCTACCCATCCATTTTCATAAGCAAACCCTCATGCACCCGTCCAAGAAATCCAGATGGCAGGATTTTATCCAGGCAATGTCCCCACTGCCTCCCTGCGCCTCTCAGTTGGCTCACAGGGTCAACTCTCCACAGCCTGTGACTCTAGCTTAAGCATAATAGGCACTACTATGTGCAGAGCCTGATAACGACAGGCAGGGAGGGGCTGGGGTTCAACCCAAAGTATGACTCCAGGGCCAGGTGACCAAGGTGATGATGATAATGGATGAAAGGACCTGGGAAAAGCAAGATCACAGCGTTTCTGAAGGGCGATGGGAGAGGACATTGTGTTTGTGTGGGTCTTCCAGGAGCAGGGTTATTTCTCTCACACAGAGCCATTCTGGTGCTGGCCCTCTCTTGGGAACACGGGGCATGCACAGTGCTGGGCTGGTTTTCTCTTGGGAACACGGGGCATGCACAGTGCTGGGCTGGTTTTCTCTTGGGAACACGGGGCATGCACAGTGCTGGACTGGCCCTCTCTTGGGAACACGGGGCATGCACAGTGCTGGGCTGGTTTTCTCTTGGGAACACGGGGCATGCACAGTGCTGGGCTGGTTTTCTCTTGGGAACACGGGGCATGCACAGTGCTGGGCTGGTTTTCTCTTGGGAACACGGGGCATGCACAGTGCTGGGCTGGTTTTCTCTTGGGAACTCGGGGCATGCACAGTGCTGGGCTAGTTTTCTCTTGGGAACACGGGGCATGCACAGTGCTGGGCTGGTTTTCTCTTGGGAGCACGGGGCATGCACAGTGCCGGGCTGGCCCTCTCTTGGGAACACGGGGCATGCACAGTGCTGGGCTGGCCTGCCCTTTGGAACACGGGCCTTGCACAGGGCTGGGTTGCTCCACCCCACAGGCAGTTTCTCAGGTGCCTTTTCTGCCAGGACGATTAAGCTAAAGAAACGATCCAAATCAAGGTGGGCCCATCTGAAGGACCTCGAGAAGCATCACGTCCAGAAATGAGCCATCTCAGAGCACTGGGGTGGTGACCCAGGAGGTTCTGTTTCCTAAGGCCGTTTGCTGGAAGGTGCTCCCTCTGCCCTTGGAAAGGAGGCGAAGAGATGAGCCTGGTATGGGATGCGGTTAGAAATGACACAAACGCAGGGAGGACAGATCAAAGGCGCCGCAAGCCCTGCCCGGGACACCTGGTTGTAAGTTTCTTCCTCTGGGCAAGGCCCAGCCAGTGCTGCAGGACACGGGAGATACTGAGAAGGGTCTCCGGAGGCATCTTCCGGTCATTGCGGCTGCTGAGCCTGGCTTCACCCTGCGTGCTCTGCACAGTCCCAATCACCAGGAAGCAGCAGCAGCGTACATACCAATGCGCGCACAGAGAACCTTCCAGGGCCTCCAAAGGCTGCCGCCAGGGTCTCAGAGGAGAAAGGGAGGCTGAGCTTACCTCTCCCACGCCCTGGCCTCTGACCATGTTGTCTTCATGGCGCTTCCAGGCAGTCTGAAGGCCTGGGGGCATCTTACTGAACCTACAACTGCCTCAGGAAAGTTCTGGAGTTGGCACTCGAGGGATGAGGGGTGGCTACCAGGGAGGCATCAGAGCTTAATCACTCCATCTGCTACCACTTACTGAGCACCACTGCATGCATGCATCAGACATGTGACCCCCCCCCCTCCCTTTTCCACAACTCCGGCTTTATAAAGGAAGACCTGAGGCTCACGAAGGTGAAGCCACTTATCCAAGATCACACCATGAAAATATGGGAGTGGGTGGGAGCAGGATTCAAAGCAGGACAATCAGATTCCAAACCCCCATTCTCAACTCCTCCATAACACGGAGCCACAGCCCAGGGGAACAGGGAACATGGGATCAGGAAAACAGGAGCACACCAGGGAAAATTCGTTAAGAGAGAAGGCTGGGATCAGAGGCTGAGCAGCACCACAGGCCCCAGGGACCATTGCGTGGGTGTGACGGAAGGAGAGGCAGGGCAGAGAAGGGGGCGGGTGGCCTGAGGTGCCAGGCTGGATGCGTCACCTTCCGTGGGCAATAAGGAGGGAGCGTCAGGGAAAGACGCACAGGGAAGCAGGGAGAACTACACTTTGTGAAGAAAATCGGGACAATGGCATTTCCTATGAATCGAGCTTGCCTACGGAGAGAATACCGGCCATGATGGGAAGCACAGGATGGCTTACTCAAAGGAGCAGACGCTAAAGGCGTGGCAAGGGAAGGGGGAGGGGGCTGCCTTCGGTCCGCAAGTCTGAACCTCCAGACAGCCACCTCGCTGCTCCTGGTCTCACTCTCAGATCCTGTTCCTGGATCACGGCACCAATTATCTCTTCCAATTAAACCACAGCCACAGGATATAAAGTCCAGTGACACAAACTAGCAGCAGGAGGCTACCCGGCCTCGGGCTGGCATTTAGGAACCCGATTAGCAGGAAGGCTCTGTCTCCTGCTCCCCACAGCTAACTCGCCAAGGAAGCTGAAACTGCTGGTGAGCCCTGCGGGAGCCTCAGAGGCCCTCACGACAGGACAGGGCAGGACGACACCAATGGCAGAGCCTGGAGAAGTCATGGCTCCTCCGCTCCAAGTCCACTGTCCCACACAAAAGTCAATGTGCCAACTCCAAAGGGGGTTCCTTCCTCACTGGCAAGAGCACAAAAGATCCAAGTTGCAGGCATGTTATTAGCCAACAGCTCCCACTGACGGGATGTCTACAATGGGCAAGAAACTATGAGAAGCATCCTATCTAATAAAAGAGTAATATGCAAATTTGACCATACCTTCATCATGCCCACAAGCCAAGCCCACCAGCCAATCAGGAGCAGATTATGCAAATAAACCCCAACCAAATGGCTGCTGCCACTGAGAGCAGGAGGAAGGCTTGGGTTTCCCCGGCAACAGAGGAAGCCAAGCTTTCCGCCTGCCATTGCCTGCCTAAGCCTCCACTCAATGTTACAAAGTTTCAATTATAAAAGATACAGAAATGGTGGCAGCCACTGAGCTGGAGAGAACAGAGGCTTGGGTTTCCCTGGCAACAGAGGAAGCCAAACTTTCTGCCTGCCATTGCTGGCCTAGGCCTCCACTCTAGGCTACAAAGTTTCAAACAGAAATGGCTGCCACCTCAGAGCAAGCAGAAGGCTTGGCTCTGATCCAGGCTTCAAAGTTTCAATTGTAGACATAGATTAATCCCAGATACCAGGGCCTCCACTTGGGTTGCTAGAGGACATGGCCGGCCTGCAAACCTCCATAGGCCCCTCGCCCAGGCTGCCCCTCACCCCAAGGGAACCCCCACTCTGATCAGGGACACTCTTCAGGGCAAACCAGCTGGTCCCCACCCAGGCACCAGGCCTCTATCCTATCAAATAAAAGAGTAACTTGCAGATTGACCATCATTCCAACACACAAGAGGGCTGTCTCCATGTGGTCAAAGATCCTGCCCCCATGTGGACACAAGATGGCCACCACAAGATGGCCAGCAGGGGAAGGCTGCTGGGAGGTTCCAGGCCTGCAAGGGAGGGCAGTTGTGGGCAATCAGGCCAGCAGGGGAGAGCAGTTGGAAATGACCAGGCTGGCAGAGGAGGGAAGTTGGGGGCAAACAGGCTGGCAGGGGAGCAGTTAGACATCAATTAGGCTGGCAGGGTAGTGGTTAGTGGATGATCAGGCTGGAAGACAGAAGCGGTGAAGGGCAATCAGGAGGCAGGCAGGTGAGCAATTTGGAGCCAGCAGTCCTGGATTATGAGAAGGATGTCCGATTGCCCGTTTAGGCCTGATCCTAAACAGGCAGTCGAACATCCCTCGAGGGGTCCCAGATTAGAGAGGGTGCAGGCTGGGCTAAGGGACACTCCCCTCCATGCACGAATTTCATGCACTGGGCCTCTAGTTTTATATTATTCATTTAATTCCCATGGCAACCCTCCAAATCAAGTCCTATGTCACCCACCTCTCCATTGTACAGATGGGGAGACTGAGGCTAAGGGAGATTTGTTATAGGTGGGTAAATCTAGGATTCAACCCCAAATGGTATCGGGCTCCAAAGTCTGTACTTGAAGAGGCATTACCCCACGGCACACTCAGAAAGTGACACGCGTGGGTTTTATGTAATCCTGGTCCATCTGCAGGAAAATGGTATTCGCCAAGGTGGTCTCTGGGCAAGCAGGGCGATGAGTTGGTAATGAGAGCTCACATACTGAGCATCATGGCCTGGCCTGTGCTCTGTGCATACTTTAATTCATTTTAATTCTTCCAATGACCCCATCATCTCTCCATTTTACAGACGAGAAAACTGGGAGTCAGGAAGATAGATCTGGGTGCTTCGCTCTAAGGGAACCTGAACACCCTAGATCTGAACACAGAACTACTCTCCCTAAAAGACACCCAAGAAGAAGCCCCCACATTGCTGGTGGCTGAGCCAGTCAAGCACCTCCGACATCTATGGCCTCCCGCCTGGTGAGTAAACTGGCACTGTCTCCACTCCACACACAGACACAGCCTGCTGGAGAGCAGTCCTTTCTCCCGGACACCACACAGCAGGCCTCTCCTGTACCTTGCAAAAACAAGGGGTTTCCCTAAGCGAATTACCCAAACAACTAAAACGTCCCCTTCTGAGCAGTCATGATTTTCGTCTTCGGCATTTTAACTGTAATCCTTTCAAACACATTGCACACGCTATGCCTTCTTACGCAGAGCCCCCCCGCTGGTGCTGTGAGCTCCTCTTCCCAGAGCTGCTTGGGTGAGGACGGAGAGGGAAGGCCACACTTACTGCCTGCCGAGGCCTGTCTGAGGCCTCCCCAAACACCTCGTCTGCTTCAAGGAACGCAATCCCTCCTCTAACTGCTTAAAACGGCAGGATCAAATGCATTTAACCAACATCCCAGGACTCTGGCCAGGGAGGAGGTCACCTCCCCATCTCCAGAGAGACCACTTTCAAAGGCGAACTATTTACTCTGGGGCCCAAAGGGACCATGGACCCGGAGGCCCCATCTAACTCCATCTGAGGCTGTTGGGTTCAGTAGAAAGTGACCACTCCTCTTAGCAAGTCACCCGTTAGCAAAGCCATCAACAGACACGCAGGCCCAGATTTCACAGGTGGCTGTCACCCACACAGGAGCAAAGCTGACATGGGGCTGGAGCAGGAACAGAGGGAAAGAATTAAAGAAGAGGAGAAAGGTCTGGGAGAAAAAGACGACGAGCCAGGCCACTGATATTTTTCGTTATTTTCATGTACAAAGATCTCACACAGATAATCTCGATTCTCACAGCAATTCTACAGGAGGGGAGATACACAATGAGTCGACTCCTCGGTTCACAAACAGTGGAAGTGAGATTCAGAGGAAGCCAGCCCGATGCCAGGGGGTGCAGACACCTGCCCCAGTGGGGTCCACAGACCAACAGCAGGGCCTGGGAGCTCACTTGGGCCTTCTGCATCGCAGCCTCACAGCCCGCATTTCAATGACCCAGATGAGTCAGAGGCACTTTAAAGATGCACAAGCACTGGTCTAGGGCACAGGTTTGGGGTCAAACAGTCTGGGTCTCACTTGCCATGTGACCTGAGTTGAACACTCATCTGTAAAGTGGTCCTTACGTACAGATACTAGAGGTTGTAAGAAGGACAAAAAAATAACATGCATAAAGCATTTAGCATACACTCTGGCAGCAAAAGAAGAAAATCGCCATTTGGCTCCGCTATGGTCAACGTCCACAGCTAGAACCCGAGCCACAGGTGTGCCTCTCGGAACTTGCATCATTCTGGAAACCTCTAGCCGCAGCGCTCAGAACCTGCTTGGCATGTTCCAATGCTCACTGCCAACCTGTGTGTGTGTTACACACAAGGTAACAGCATCATCACCAAGACAGAGCCAAAAACAAACAGGGATAAGAAAAGGAAAATAATGACTCATGGTGGGCTTAAACATCTCGCCAACCAGTGCCCCAAGCCTCCACCCCGGAGCCTAAAGCACTGCACACACCCTAGGTGCTGTGGATGAGACAAGGAAGCTGGGGACAGGGACTCTGTCCAGGCAGGCTTCCTGAGCGGAAGGTTCCTGAGAACCCACAGACCAAAGGTCACCACCCTGACCCAAGAATCTCCCCAGGGATGTGAAATGGATGTTACGCCCACAGTGAGCAAACAGCACACGAATTTCGCCACAGGTGAGCCCGAGCAGAAGGGCACGTACACCTGCAAGGCAAAGGCAGGTCTGCATGCCAGGGCCTGATGCCTCCACAGAGGTCAGATCTGGTCCTGGCCAGCCTGCCACTGTCCTTGTGACTCTGCTGTCCCTCTGTGCCTCGCCACGCACCAGGCCTCAAGTCCCAGTCAACGCATGGGTCCCCAGGTTTACCCTCTGTCCTATGATGTCTCTGGCCCCAAACCGTCCACTATGTTCCCAAAGCCACCCCCATTAAGGTTCTGATCATGAAAGCCCTCAGGCCGTCCAGTTTCTCTCTCCACAGATCAAACCATCAGGATCACTCCCTCAGCCAATCTCCAACCCCACTGTGCCCGCTGGTGACTCTTCTGTGTAGAGAACAAACCCCAGGTCCTCCAAGGGTGGGGGGCACCAAAGCTGAGGTTCCCATCACTGCCCCCTCGCCCCAGTCTTCTGTTGCAGCCAATGGGATAAGAGAGGTCTGGAGTTTGCTGGCAGCGGTTATCTGTCAGGTTTGACTTTAACAGAAAGCAAACGGAAGAGATAAAGAGCAGGACTCTCCACATAACCACAGGCAGAAGTCAGTGCAAAGAAGACACATCTTCCTACAAACCGGGAACTTCTCCGAATGGCTGTTGTCAACTGAGGAGCCAAGCCTTTCATAACACTCATGCTGGGCAAGACCTTTTGGAAACTCTATGCAGGAACAGCATCTAGAAACTGGTTTATAAGCAACTGGAGAAAAGCAGTTCTAGTGACTACTTCCCAGTCCAACCCTCTTTCTGATCACACGCTGGGCTGAACGGCTCTGCACCCACCCTGGGCCCAGGACGTGGCTTCCACTCCTATTTCAAAAGTAAAAATTAGTTCACTCTCAGTGGGCAACTATTGACCACAATAATGAGTGGTGATTTTAATTCAATGCTGTGCAAAGTTCGGATGGTGGTCTCAGAGAGATTTCTCCAAAAGACCGGAGCAGTGGCCACACAGAGGGAGCAAGTGGAATTAGCTCCCAAAATTAATACAGTCGTTTCTCTCACCCTCCAAGCTGTGATCCAGACACAAATTCAAAGATGCAAGTTTATATTAACCGACATGACAAAATGGCCATCACCTTCTCTAAGGGGCTTCCTTTGAAACCAATAGGAAGGATAACATATAGCAGTCCCTCCTTATCCTCGGTTTCACGGTCCATGGCTTCTGTTACCCGTAGTCAACCGCAGCCCAAAAATATTAAGTGGAAAGTGACCCCTCCTCTTGCAAATTATGCAAATAAACCCCAGTCAAGATGGCTGTGGCTACTGAGAGCAGGAAGGAGGCTTGAGTTTCCCCAACAATGGAGAAAGCCAAGCTTTCCACCTGGCCTTGCCGGCCGAGGCCTCCACTCAATGCTACAAAATTTAAATTATAGAACATATATACCAACAGAAATGGCGACAGCCACAGAGCTGAAGAGAGCAGAGGCTAAGGTTGCCTGGGCGATGGAGGAAGCCAAGCTTCTGCAGCCCTAACGTCTAGTCCTCCACTCTAGACTACAAAGTTTCAATTATAGAATCTAAATAAACCCAAACAGAAATGGCTGTCACCACAGAGTGAGCAGAAGGCTTGGCTCTGCTCCAGGTTACAAAGTTTCAATTGTAGAACATAAATTAATCCCAGATCCCAAGGCCTCTGCTTGGGTTGCTGGGGGGCGTGACTGGCCTGCAAACCACAACAGGCCCCTTGCCCAGGCCACCCCATGCCCCAAGGGAACCCCCACCCTGATCCGGGACACTCTTCAGGGCAAACCAGCTGGCCCCCACCCAGGCACCAGGCCTCTATCCTATCTAATAAAAAAGTAATTTGCAGATTGACCATCACTTCTACACACAAGAGGGCTGCCCCTATGTGGTCAAAGATCCTGCCCCCATGTGGACACAAGATGGCCACCACAAGATGGCCAGCAGAGGAGGACAGTGAGAGGTTCCAGGCCTGCAAGGGAGGGCAGTTGGGGGTGATTAAGCCTGCAGGGGAGGGCAGTTAGGTGTGACCAGGCTGGCAGAAGGAAGTTGGGGGCAAACAGGCTGGCAGGGGAGCTGTTATACATCAATTAGGCTGGCAGGGGAGTGGTTAGGGGGTGATCAGGCTGGAAGGCAGAAGCGGTTGGGGCAATCAGGGAGGCAGGCAGGTGAGCAGTTTGGAGCCAGCAGTCCTGGATTGTGAGAAGAATGTCTGACTGCCCATTTAGGCCCAATCCTACTGGGATACTGGGATCGGGGCTAAACGGGCAGTTGGACATCCCTCAAGGGGCTCCAGATTGGAGAGGGTTCAGGCTGGGCTGAGGGTTCAGGCTGGGCTGAGGGTTCAGGCTGGGCTGAAGGACATCCCCCCCCCCCCCCGTGCACGAATTTCATGCACCAGGCCTCTAGTCCTATTTAATAAAAGAGAAACATGCAAATTGACTGTACCTTCGCTAGGCTACCAGCCAATAGGAGCATATATGCAAATTAACCCCAAGCAAGATGGCGACCCAAAGCCCAACCCTGACAAGCCTGGGGCGGTTCCAATCGCCACAACCCCTGGCCCAGCAGGGGGTCCGGACCTGAATTTTCACATTTGTAAAAAAATAAAAAAAACAAACAAAAAAATAATAAAACCACTATTTGGTTATCTACCAGTTCCAGTCAATACTGACGTTCATGTGGTTTTTTGAATCAGAATTTCATTACATGGCCTCAATACTATACAGTGTTCATCCCTTATTATTAAAGAGATGCACATTACTGTGAAAGCACAAGGGAGCAGTTATTGAGCTAAACAATTAAGGCAATAAAAAGCATTCAGAGGCCCCAATGCTCCAAGGCATATGCCCAAGAGGAGAGATGACACCAGGTGAAGAGATGACTTACTTAGCACAGCTACTTTTTCTCTTTTTTCTTTTTTCCTATGTGCAGGATGGCTTCCTGGCTATTTGATCTTTGTTATTGTTTATTTACTTTAAATAGCAGTAGCAATGACATATAGACAAACAATTAAAAACACACACAGTCTTAAATTATTTACCTGGCAATGTTATAAAACAGAAAAAAGGTCACAACACCTAGGAGAGCAAACTGCTTATTCCAAGATAAATTGATTTCTGAAATAGGCCAAGTTGCAGGGGAAGCGATGTTGCACAGGAGCAAAAACAATGGTTCAGGAGTTAGACAAAAACTGAGTTTCAATCCTGGGTAGACTACTTTCCTTGCAGAGTTACTGAAGCCCCTCTAAACCTCTGATTCCAAATCAGTAAACAGGCAACATGCCACTGTTACTAGAGAGATACAGTGAAGATGAAATAAGGTGATGTGTGTAACATCACCAGGACAGTCCCGGTGCTTACAAATCAGTGCTTAGTAACTGGCTCTTACATGTCCAGGCTCATCTGTCTCTCAAATTAGCTACATTAAACGAAGATCTGGCATCAAGTTGTGTTTATTTGGGTGCCAGAAGGAACAGAGGAGTGACGTGCAGGCAGGTATTAATAGAAATCTATACTAATAAAAGGGTAATATGCTAATTAGACCGGGAGACCTTCCGGATAAAGCCATGGTGGCAGGGCTGAGGCAGAGGCTATTAGGGGTAATCAGGCTGGCAGGTGAGGGCAGTTGGGGGCAAGCAGGCAGTGGGGGAAGGCAGTTGGGGGCGATCAGGCCAGCAAGGGGGGTAGTTGGGGATAATCAGGTTGGCAAGGGGGGGCAGTTAGAGGTGATCAGACTGGAAGGGGGGGCAGTTGGGAGTGATCAGGCTGGCAGGCAGAGTGGTTAAGGGCAATCAGGCTGGCAGGCAAGTGGTTAGGAGCCAGCAGTCCTGGATTACGAGAGGGATGTCCAACTGCCAATTTAGGCCTGATCCCTGTGGGCCTAAACCAGCAGTTGGACATCCCCCAAGGAGTCACAGATTGGAGAGGGTACAGGTTGGGCTGAGGGACACTCCCCCTTCCCCCCCATGCACAAATTTCATGCACTAGGCCACTAGTATATATATAAAAGCCTAATCGACCATCCAACCATTAGGCCCATAGCTATGACACATAATGACCACCAGGGGGCAGATGCTCAACACAGGAGCTGCTGAGCTATGGTGACTTGGCAGCTGTAGTTCTCTGATGAGACACCCAGAACCAGAGAGGAGGGAGCCCAATTCTGGGGTGTGTCACCCAAGAACCACCCTCTCCCAATCTGTGACCCCTCAGGGATGTTGGAGAGCTGGTTTCGGCCTGATCCCCACAGGCCAGGCA
Organism: Antrozous pallidus; assembly: GCA_027563665.1. Classification (NCBI taxonomy): domain Eukaryota; kingdom Metazoa; phylum Chordata; class Mammalia; order Chiroptera; family Vespertilionidae; genus Antrozous; species Antrozous pallidus. Next base: position 48,737,391 of record CM050510.1, read on the forward strand.
GAGGGACCCCGCTCATTTCGCAGATACCCTTCAAGCCCCAGCACCACTCCAGATGCAGACAGCCTGGGAAGAACCACAGGAGACTGGCTCCAGGGCGTGTCTGGCCCATCTCGCCCAGTCCCACCCTGTTGGCCATCTTCTAATTAATTTCCTTTCAACGTGCACAAATCCGTGCACCGGGCCTCTAGAAAAATAATAAGAAAGGTTACATTTTCTCATTATTCTCACCTAGCGCCTGCCCCCAAATGCTCTGTTACACCTACCAAGTACCTGAATGAGTCTCTGAGGAAGGTAATGAACACTCTAAGGTTAAAGCACAGAGGTGAGAAGATCTCTTTGCCAGACTCCTGGGACTAGGAGCAGAGTGCAAAGCAGCCTCAGACACACACAGGTTCCTGGGTTTAATTACAGCTACTGCCAGATTGCTCCCCCCTCCCCTTACTAAAGATATTTAGAGACTCCAAATACTAGGGAAATGTAACAAAGGTTAACTTGGGCAGCTTACAATCAAAGAGTTTTGCAAAGGGCAGCCCTTGTGACATGATCAATATGACAGCCATGACAAATTCGGCTTCATTTGCCCAAGAGCCCTCCCTGTTCATTTAGTTGTGATCACTGAGGCCTCCTGATCTTCGCCGAGTAAATGCACCCGGCTGTCCACACTGAGCCTCAGATTTCGCAGATCCAGCATCTCCAAGCATCCCTGTTCAATGAACAGAGAGCACCAGCACCCTGGGGAGGAAGCCTGCGGAGGGGGCCTTGGGGAGGGGCCGCTCCACATGGTGGCACACAGAGCTCTCTGCCCTGACATGACCTTGCACAGTGACCTCAGAGCGTGGAACCTATGGTCAGCATTTGCTATAGGTAACTGACTCCCCCAACTTCATTTTTCAGGCCTTCCCTGCTCACATCATTTAAAATTTGAAAGTATAAAACTCTGAACTAAGACCAGCATCTCCTCCTGAAGCCGTGACAATAAATCTAGGCTAAGGAAGGAATGATTCTTTAAATCTTCTGCTGTGTGTCCTGTATCTTCTTTCTAATCTTTAAAAAAATGTTTTTATTGCTTTTTCAGGAAGAGAGGAAGGGGCAGGAAACATCGATTAGCTGCCTCTTGCACACACCCCAATTGAGGATCCAACCCTCAACCTAGACGGGTGCCTTTGAGCGGGAATGAAACTGACAACCTTGCAGTGCACGACTGAACCACACTGACCAGGGTGTGCCCATCTTCTAGGATCCCTTACTCTCATATCACTCTCACCCAGCACATTAGACATTTACCCCGAAAGGTCTGGAAACTGAGGCCCCGCTGAGGTCCCAGGGGGAACCATCAGGCTCCAGAGCTGGCTGCCTGAAGCTAGTGCCCTTGTCTGTGCTTTTCTACAGAGCTGTCCTGCTCCCTCAGTTCAGATTAAGATGGCTAGAATATTAATGAATTTATTTATCAATCCAACCCCTCCCAAGGATCTATTCTGTGAAAGGGAATGGGGAAATAGGGCAGTAGCTTGAGAAGGAATAGAGTCAAGGGAGGTTTCACATGGTGACATTAAAGAGTGCGTATACTCCAGCTAGTCCTGAGTGAGGGATATGCCAGACTCGTGAATAAGCGGGGGCAGGGATACGACCCCAGGGGGCCTTCTCCCTCTGGAAGGAAAAAGCCTCTGATGTGGAGGAGATGCTGGGGGCCTTGGTACCAGAAGACGAGCACTGACCCCTTGCAGAAATGCCAGAGGGTGGGGTTAGCCGCTTGGCACACCGTGGCATACCGCTGTTTGGTGCTGGGCCTGCAGGGAACAGGTCATCTCCATTCGCATCCGGGTAGGAATGGAATTTCCGTGTCACGTTCTTCTGGTGGGTCTTGTAAGCGAAGGGTGGCTCTGCCCCTAACAGCGAAAGGGCTGGTTTCAAAGCTACAGCAGGATGTAGGCTTGCCCGTTCAATGATTTCATACAAAGTTACTGAACCCAGGTGTGAAAGCTGCTATGAGAACATAAAACCAAATCAGCCTGAACTTGCCCTGAAAGGCCTCTCACAGAAGACACATACACCAATTAGGCAAATGAAGGAGGTGAAGCTGGTTTGGGAGCTTACCAGAGGTATGTTCACTCCAGTTGGGAATAGGACGTCGCACCCCAAATGTCCTTGTACATAGTAAGAATCGCCCGAGAATCTTTTCCTGGGGAGGTCTCTTCCCTTTAATAAAACTCCGTAATTCCTTTATCTGACTTCCTGTATGGTTTTACCCCGTAAGCTGGAGAATGTAGCCTCTGATAATAAATCTAATACTGATGTTAACCATAATTCCTTTATCGTATCAGAAAGATCCAAGGAAATTTCAATGTTGATGACTACAAAAGGTAGGAAGCCTCCCAATCATAATGGTCTTTCTCTTCAACCAATGGAGAAGATTTAGGTAAAAAGGCGTGACACACAAATGTCTGCGATTAAATCCACTGCCCCAAACTACCCCCACCTTCAAGTTCAGTAATGCTGCTGGCTGGGGCTTCACAGAAAGCCCCCAAAAAAATCCTCCAAAAATAGGCGTGGAGGGAGAAGAGTCCCATCTGATACAGGAAAGAGGATCACACTTGGACATTCCAGCTCGAAAGTTCCTTCCTGGCAGAGACCCGTGCCCGCAGGAACAGTCCGGAGACTGTGGGGTGCGTGGTGGGATCAGCAGGCACCTGTTCCCCTCACATCCTCAGCGCAGCTGTGTCTCCCAGAGCTCCAGGAGAAGAGACAAGGCACAGAGTCCACCACCATTCAAGCATGAAGCCAATATGCCCCTCGAATGCTTCCCTTTTAATAACCTGCGAGTTTTTAAATCAATGCCCATCAGACATTCCTCTCTCCTGCCATTCTGGTCAGGGCCCAGGAGGGTACAGGACCTGAGGCCACACAAAAAATGGTAGCAGCAGAGGATGATTTTCTTAATTACTAGTAATTATTGCTATAATGTTACAAGCTAACAGTGATAAATATCGTTCTGGAAATACAGAAACAGTCCCTATGAATTTGCATTAACTGTGGAAGGTCGGTCTGAATTCATCAAAAGGCTCAACTGGCCAAGTATTAACCATGTACTATAACAACAACAGTTTTCCAATGCATAAATAGTAATGCACCAGGTTAGAAGGTGTTGGCGAGCTGAAGTCCTGGGATACCCGCTTTAACAATAATATAAAATTCTCACAACAAAAGTGTATAAACGGCTCCTTTATTTTTTATTTTTTAATATATTTTTATTGATTTCAGAGGAAGGAAGAGGGAGAGAGAGATATAGAAACATCAGTGATGAGGGAGAATCATTGATCAGCTGCCTCCTGCTCACCCGCCACTGAGGACTGAGCCTGCAACCCACACATATGCCCTTGACTGGAATCAAAGTGGGACCCTTCAGTCCGCAGGCTCTATCCACGAGCCAGACCAGCTAGAGCTAACTGGCTCCTTTAAATTGTGTAAAAGCACACACAACCTTCCTGATAGTATTAACCTGTAGGTTTCTTTTCCATATAGTGTTAGGACACTCATAAACTTGGGATCTGGAAAGCCTAATCTAATCAAGAGTTTTGCTAAACTTCTTGCCCCATAACTAATAAATCATAACAGTAAACCAGATAAACATAAAAACAGACCAACATAATGAGCCTATCACATGCAGGTGACATTTAATGAACACCTACTATGTGAAACATGTAACTGTTTACTAACTGGACTCTCCCCAGCCAGTGCTGGACAGGAGCTGTTCAACCCATTTTATAAATGAGGAAACAGAGTGGTTTCCCTTCTGTCTCACAGCTGGTAGGGGGGTCAAGCTGGAATAAGAGCCCTGACCTCGTGACCTCCTCCCCAGCCTACTCACTATTCATCACCCTCCCAACCTATTTCCCACCAGGCAACAGGAAAGCCAGTCACTCTGGTTCAGTAGAACGACCATTCTGTCTGATGTGATGTTTGATTATTTTAAGAAGTCAGAGCAGGAGAGGACTCAGAAATTATGTATACACATCTTAAACAAGTTACTTTAACTTAAAACATTCACTCAATCTGTGGTGAAGGCCCAAGACTTACTCTTTGGTTATGGATCTGCTGATCCGAGATCCTCGGCCTTTCTAGCAAAACCACACCCACCACATCCAATTTCAGACTCCATCAAGGAGAGTTTCACTACTTGTAAAGGGAAGACTCCTAAATTTAACCACCACCATTTTCCCTCTTTGTTTATTCTGATGCATCTGAACCACACCTAAAACAACAGGAATGTTTTAATAATATTTTTCAAGTCTTCCAAAGCGTAGTTTTCAGAAAAACACACACTCAAATTTCCTCCACTGCAAAAAGAAGTTTTGGAGAGAAAAAAGAAACCATGGATCAGTCAGCACAGCACTCACCTGGACGAAGCAGACAGTAGGGGACAGGCGAGAGAGTAATCACAGTGCCCCACCCAGGGCAGGGGACAGACAGCCACCGTCACCCTGGCCAGCAGGCCCCGGGAGGCCAGTGAAGAGCACTTCTGTCACACACACCTGTGAGCACCCTGGGAAAACACTGTTTCCATCAGAAAGCACAGCCATGTGAGAGCAGAAATGGTGAGACCCATCACACATGGGTTCAGATAGCCATAACCTTGGCCAGTCCCGGTTCTCTCTGAGCCTCCATTCCTGAAATGCATGGTTAAAACCATGTTCCTGATGCAGCTGCTGCACAAAACCGTCAGAATATATAGAAAGCCCTCAGCCCTGGCGTTAGAACACAGAACTGCTCAATAAACTTGAGTTTCTTTGCCATATGTACCTTCCTCCCACAATGCCTGGCAACACACTTCAAAGTACAAAGCTCTGAAGATGAATGGATGGACGGACCATTGACAATTTGTCTCATGGCAGAACTCTAAACACCCTTCCGTTTAGTAATCTGTTTGGCTCAAATGGCCCAAATACGTGAATCAAAAGCTGTATCCTGCACTAGAGTTTTCCCTACTGAAGATTAAAGAATTCTGGTTTTACCCATTATAGAGAGCGGTTATAGGGTTAAGCCTTGGACTGACCTGGCAAAGCCATAAACAAGTCCCAGCTTAGAGGGCACAGCCCTCTTAGCAAAATTAAGCATGATCTTGTGACTGCTCCCTAGATCTTTCCTAGGTAGCTAATGGGCTGTGGGAGGTGCAGCAAAGGCTGCAAAACATTGTAAATTAGAACATTGTAAATTACCTTGTTTACCTCTGACTATAAAATAAATACTCAGCTTGCAGGCTGGATCTGTTCTGTGGCCTCAGCGAGGCACAGAAGATCCACCCAGACCCAGCTTATTCTCTGTCTGTCTTTTCTTCATCACTCACAGGCCCTCCCCCTCAGGCTCGCTGAACCCTTGGCACAACCCCAGCATGGAAAGAACAGAACCAGTATAAAAAGAAAAAAGGCCAGCAGGAGAAAATTAAGGAAGTATTGGAAGATAATTAAGAAAGTACTGGTCCTGCGTGCTACACAAAAGCTCTGGCTCACTGGTGGGTCCATCTTCTTTCTCCCCTCTTCCCTCCAATTGCAGTTACTGACAGTATTAGCATGAGTGTGATTGTCCTCCAACAGAGAAACATATAACCAGCAAAATAAATCTAGGGAAAAGGGAAAATTATTTGCATTTAGTTTTCAATAAATAGCAAGCCTCAAAAAGTTAAACAGGTAATAGTTCCAGAAGGGCAACAATGTGGTTTGATTTCAAGTACTTAGAATTTCGTAAAATGCACAGTTAACTGGAAAGGCGTTTAAACTCTGAAATGAAGCAGGTGAAAGAATCCAAGCTTTCGATGGTGAAATGACAGGAATGAAAAACAGGCAGAAATGAAAAGCCCTAAGCTCAGCACATCTGAAGATACATTTTTTTAAATGAATCAAACACACTGTAGATAAAGCTTTCCCTCCCTGTCAATTTTTTCTTTACAAAAGAAAAGCTCCAAGTGCTAAAACACATGGGAAACCTCGGGAGAGGACACTGGACTCCAGGAAGAAAAACATCTCCAGTTGAAAGCGGAGCCCAAAGCCAACTCGTTTTTCTAACAGTTTAAACTGATTCCCTTCTTCCTTCAATAACACCATCTTTGGTGGGCCTAACTAGCTTTAAAATGTATCCTCAGCTTGTAACATAAGCATTAACGCAACCAATTTGGAAATACGAGTCCCTTAAGAGTGTCTCACTTTCCTTCTGTGTTCTTTCAAGACCATATTAGAACAGTCAATGGCCTGTTTCTCTAAGCCTCAGTTTCCTCATCTGTGAAATGGGGACGTAGTGGGCCCATTTCAGTCAGCTGTTGTGAGAACTAAAGAGACATAGCAGCCTCGGTGTATCTTGTACAATAACTCCTCAATTCAAGGGCACTGCGATCATTCTCTTTCTCTATATATAATTACCAAAAGGAAAAAAGGAGAGGGCGGAGGAAGAATCTTTGAGCAGTAAAATTGGCAGAGTGAGAAAAACATTGGTAACACCTAGCGTTAATAAGACACTACACGTTTTATAACCTCCTGGGTTATAGCTAATAGCTATTTTCTACATGGTTTAAAAAGCATCTGCACCTTGACACATACTTTCTTTAAACATAAGGAATTTATGTACATTTTCAAGAACTACCTCCAATTCAAGCTGCATTTGCATAGTGTTTATGTCCTATGTATATGCTATGTAATTCATGTTTGATTACATCTACATTTGGGTCTTTTGTGTACCAAGATTTTTTTGGCCTTTATTAGACATCAAAGTTTCTGTGTTTACCAGTTTTTATCTTTAATAAAGCATGTTCTAATATACAAAGAAAGATGTGTGCATTGGGAGATCCTTCTATCCCCATTATCATGATTAGCTAATTTCAAAGCTACTAAGAGATAAACAATTTCTCAATTATTCCTGCTCTTCAGCTGGCTAAATGAAAATGAAGCAATCCCATGAATTTTCTGAAATAGGAGTAAATAGATATGTATTTGGTAACAGAAGACAGTATCAAGGCTTAATGTTATGTACACTGAAATCCACTATAAATAAAGTTTTATTGAAACACAACAGGCTCATCCATTTATCTACTTTCTATGGCTGCTTTTGCTCCACAATGGCAGAGATGAGCAGCTGCAACAAAGAAACCATGGCTCTCAAAGTCTCAAATATTTGTTCTGTGGCCCTAAGTGGTACAAAGCATTTGAACCCCTAGGAGGTACATAATATTATCAGCAGGAAGCAGCCCTTAACCTAAACAATGCTTTCATGTGGTACAATGGCAGAGGGGACGGGGGCTCTGAGACCGGGCTGTGCTTCCTACCAGCATCAGTGACCACATGACCCGGCAGCTCAGCTCCTCTGGCTACACACTTAGGGCATCCCTACCCACTTCACGAGGTGGTCATGGGGATCCAACCCCCTATAACCAAACCCAGTATTCCTGCAGGCATCCTGTTCGTGCTAAATGTCCACCACCTGTCCTCCACCAAGCACAGTTACTGAGCAAGCATTCAGTGCTAAATATGTGTCACAGAGCTCTTCAGCCAGGAAGGCATCTATCACAATGATCTCAAAAGGATCACAGCACCATCATCCAAACGAAGGGTGCCATGCGCCCTGTTCTGTGCTGAGTCCCAGAAATATTATACTGAAGGCTTGGGATTTTGTGCTGAGCCTGGGAAAAATACTGAAAAGCGTTTCAGAATGAAATCTTTCAAAATCAAATTGCAGGCCACCTCCTGGGTATGAAGACCAGTACTCAGCCACCCAGAGTCTGACTCTGAACCCTGCATATGTTAACCTTATTAACAGACATCAAGTGACTAAACCACGCCACGAACCAGCCACAGCTGTAAGGAGATTATGTTTAAAGGCCTGTGAAATGACGCTCCTGTGGCTTTGTGCGCATAGGAAGGTGACTCCAGCCACAGCACGCAGCAATGACCAGGCACCAGACCACGCAGAGCAGGGCAGATGCCGGGCATGCCAGGAATAGCGCATCTCCTCAGCTCTCTATACTGTCTTCCCTTCCCACCAGGAATAGCGCATCTCCTCAGCTCTCTATACTGTCTTCCCTTCCCACCGTCTCTTCTCTGACATTTGCAAATGAAAGCCAAGCACAGCCTTCCATCACCCCAAGGCAAGTGATCCTGCAAAACCAATCCCAGGAGGTGAGCAGGTCAGGGGTTGGGTGTCAGTTTCACAGTTGGGAAAACCAAGGTTCAGAGAGGAGGTGTGGCCTGGGAGCAAGGCCCCAACTACCTGACCTACCTGCCTCTCCACATCCATCCCCTGAGCCCAGAGCTACTTTGCAGTTAATACAGGTGCTTGGTTAACTATTGTTTAGGGCTTGCATTTAAATCCCAACTCCTCCTTCCACTAGCCACTGACTGTGGGGATATTCATTTACCCTTCACTGCCCAAGTTCATTCATCTGTGAAAAGGGAATAACAGTAACCTACCCACACAGGGTGGTTGTGAGGCCTAAATGAGTTAATATGGGTCAAGCCCTTAGAACAGTGTTGCTGAATCGAAGCTGCCTGACTTAAAGCCAAACCTTCGGACCACTTTTTGCTTCTCATTTGCACAGTCATTCCCCAAACATGTACACAGCAGTTTTTAAAATTATAACCTGAGACAGGCTACCTCCTAGGATGTCAGTATGAAAGCGCCAGGCAACAAGAGCCTTTTTCAAAAGGACGCCTGCCTGACGCTGATAACATGCCACAGAGTAAGCGGTTAGCACCAGTCAGTCACACGTGGGTGTCTGAAATGAGAACTGGAGTTTGACATGCCCCCTCAAAGAGCATTTCTTTAATAATCATTTAGCTGATATGCAGTCTATACAGCAAATATTATACTGAACTGCTCTACCTGCCTCTAGTTACCAAGCATGGTCCCCATGGCCACTGGGCTGTCATCAATGACTGTAGCCGGAAACATTTTAGAGTAAAAGCATTTCTCTGGGGTCCCTCTGAATAAGACTACTGGCCATTCCTGACAGCCGATGGCCCTTCCCTGAAACCACAGACCAGATACAGAGCAATGCAGAGGCTTTCAAAAGAAACACAGCTATTTTCACTGCTTGGGGACTAAGTCTCTGGGGTCACCTCGTCCCAGCGGACTCCCTTTAGGAGATGCTACAACACATGTGGCTTTCTGTAAGGATGCTGGGACGGTCTACAATCACTAGACCCACTAGCAGGTACATGCACTCAATGTTGAAAACTTAGAAAACCTTAACTCTGGCTGGTCCTGAGTGCCCACGGAAGCAGGTGGAAACCACGCCTTTCCCACCACAGGCTCTCAGGCAGAGCGGCATCTCCTGGGGTTATTTACATTCCAGAGCTCCCCTGCGGCTGCTTCCTGTATGCCCCATACTGGGGATCAAGCCCAAAACCAGGGCATGTGCTCTGACAGGGAAAGGTCTTACTGCTACCCACACAAGGGTGATGAGGTGAATCCTTGACAATAACCTACCAGCTAATCGGGCAGCCTCCACTTCAAGGGAAGGAAGGGCAGCCCCCTGCCAATCAAGTCCCGAGGAGGAGAATCTTTGCCAGATGAATTATTAACCTGTTTGTAAATGTTTGACTCTCTTCCCCGTCCAGTTTTTTAAAGAAACGCATCATTAGCAAAGAAGAAATTCACTGTTTTGAGAAGCGTGTGACAGGCAAATGCTCCCGTCCACTCTCTCCCAGTCCCTGCCACATTCCCTGGCGGGAACAGCCACATCTGTAGATGGAAGGCGTGTGAATGAATTACATAGCAGAAAAGTTCTTCATCCCTCCCCATAGATCAGAAGAAACAACAAATTAAAATCTGGAGAATTTTAAGAAACATGGGAATTTCATAAAGTAAAACAAAGGTTCACATTAAGCCTGGCCCGTGTGGCTCAGTGACCAGCGACCTATGAACCTGGAGGTCACAGTTCAATTCCCTGTCAGAGCACATGCCCGGGTTTTGGGCTTGATCCCCAGTATGGGGCATACAGGAAGCAGCCAATCAAGAATTCTCCCTCATCATTGATGTTTCTCTCTCTCTCCCATCCTCCCTGAAATCAATAAAAATGTATTTTTAAAAATCAATTTCATAAATATTTTTAAAGTTCGTATGAAGTACAGTCTTTTATACAAAGTTCCCCAGAATCTAGAGCCTTTACCGTAACCCAGCTCGATCACTGCTAGCGAGGAGGCCTTCGGAGCAGGTACCTTTCTAGGTATTGGTTGCCTTACTAATGGAGGGAGGGCAAAGTCCGTATGACTGTTCTGTGGCGAGAATTCATCAGCAAATGTGAGGACACCACCTCTCATCAATCCTATGAAGTATATCCTGCCTATTTTAGACAAGAACAACCTGAGGCTCAAATAACTTCGAGAACTTGCTCAAGGCCACAAAGAAAGTGACAGAACGGGGTGTTGGGCTCAAGTTTTCTGATGCTAAATCTGCTGATAAAGCTTAACGATCAATGGGGCACTAACTTAAAATTCAGTCACAAAACCATGGCCCAGGTGCCACGGTCCGCGGTCCGGCATCCTCCCTCTTCTGCTCGGCACAGCGGCGCCCTAACAACAGAGCAGAATGGGGACTAGAAAGTGATGTGATTGGAGAGAGGCTTTCGCTGCGGACAGGCTCAGCCCAGGTTTGGGGATCTGCCCAGAGGTCTGTGCGGCCCTGCCCGCATCAAACCAAGTCCACTGACCCCTTCTAGGGAAGCGTTTGTTCCCAAAGTCACTGCAAATGACTGAAAGGCAACGTTAGATGTCAACTCCGTTGCATCAGCCAACTGGACAGAGAAGGGCATTTGTGGGTGTCCTAGCGGGCCTGGAGGTCTGTGGGATTCCCAAGGGTACAGTCAGGTATCTCTTTCCTCATCTCAGCAGAACAGGGAGGGCACAGAAGGGGTCTCAACACAGGGAAGAGGCATCACAGTCCATGAAATTCCACAAATGTTCATCTTACACCACGTGCCAGAGCATGGTCGTGCTTTGCAAAAAGTCAAAGATGAAGAATAAAGCTTCCTGCCTTCCTAGAATGTACCACTGGATACTCCTACCACCACCCAACATCCATTTGGAGAGTGACATGAGATAGGACAGTGGCACCAATAAAGCACGATGGGACCCATAAAACCCAAGGGAGAGACTACTGACTGGGGAAGGAGGGAGGAACAGGACTCTGGAGAAAGGGTAGCAACCCAGCTAGGTTGTGAAGCTTGAGAAAGAAATCAGAGGGAACAGCATTCAAAGATGGGGAAAATGTGGGCAAAAGCAAGGGTGACGGAAGTAGTCACTTCTTGAGCAATAAAGGAGAAGAGGCGAGGCGGGTGTAGGTTAGATTAGATTGAGAGACAAGCACATATCAACCAAATACAATGACAGCATTATGTGTTTTGATTCCTACAAACCAATGTAAAAGACATTTGAGTCAATTGAGGAAAAATGAATTTGAACGAAAATGAATTTGTTCAAAATGAATTTGAACATCTTAATGATGTTAAGAAATTACCGTTAACTGTATTAGAAGTGATAACAGTATTGTGGTTATGGCAGTTTTTCTTAAAGGCCTAATCAGTCAGTGAGTAGTTCCTGTATAAATGCAGGTGGGTAAAATAATACAATGTCTGCATTTTGCTTGACGATACCATAGCACAAAAAAGGAGGGACATGCATGTCTGAAAAGAAGAACAACAGAAAGTTGATGGTAATGGGTAAATGGGGTTTATTACAGTATTCTGTCTCCTTTTATGTGTGTCTAAAAAAGTTTAAAAAACAAAGCTACCAAAATCAGAACAGAAAGATGTTTCTTCTTATTCTCAACACATGTGCCATTAAAGGCAGAGTTAGCTTAACAACAAAAGAATGAACAGTCACAGATGGACCAGGCACGAAGAGAGGCTAGTTCCATCTGTGATGACCAACAGAGCTCGGAGACACGACAGCTCAGCAGTAACCTGCCAATGCAGGTCCCCAGGCCAGCCCCAAGCCCACTGAACATGCAGCATGGCCGAGCAAGACAGGCACACAGCCCTACCCGTCCAAGATAGCTTATCTCCCCAGGAGATGAGCATCTTCTGAGGATACACAGGACCCCCAGGGACCTTTCCCCACACAAATCAGGAGACCCTCAGCTCCTATACCCACCTCACAGGTGAGTTAAAACCCACCTGGTAATCTCACTATTGACCCATTTCAAGTTGTCAAATTCCAAGTATTATGAAATGAAGTCCTCTTCTATCTGCTATGAACTGTGTTCCCCCAAGTCAGATATTGAAGCCCCAATCCCCATATGATGGTATTTGGAGGTAGAGCCTTTGGTAGGTTATTAGGTCCTGAGGGTAGAGCCCTTGTGAACAGGATTAGTGGTCTATTAGGAAGAAACACTCAGAGATTTCTCTATCTCAGAACTCAAGGGCACAGCCAGAAGGGAACCTTCTGAAAATCAGGAAGAGAACCTTCACCAGGAACCAACCTGACCTTGGACTTCCCAGCCTCCAGAACTGTGAGATAGAAAGTTCTGCTGCGTCAGCTACCAAGTCTATGGTATTTTTGACACAACAGCCAAAACTAAAACACCATTTCTGCATAATTTCAAACAAATTGGAACAAACTCCAATTATTTTTACCTTTGTTATATATGATGTTAATAATCTACCAATTTAATAAATATGACTTAATAATAAATAATAATAAATCATTCTTTTACAAGAACCTGACACGAGTTAAGTACACGACCAGAGATGAAACAGGCAATCCACCCCGAACATTACCTTTCTGCCCTGCTCAGGGCAGTTATTTCTGACATTAGAGTAACTTTGAATAAATAAAACAGCCAAGTGGTATCAACTACCACACTGATTTAAAAGCTCAGAGTCTGAGCCATAGGAATTCACACAAAACTTTAAAAAAAAAAGAGCTCAGAGTCTGTGTCTCTGAGAGCTTCTATTATGATGTCTCCCCCATGACTCCTTTAAAAAAAAAACCCACATATTTTTATTTATTTCAGAGAGGAAGGAAGTGGAAGAGAGAGAGAAATACCCATGATAAAAGAGAATCATGGATCGGCTGCCTCCTGCAAGTCCTCCACTGGGGATCGAGCCCACAACCCAGGCATGTGCCCTTGATTGGAATCAAACCTGGAACCTTTCAGTTTGCAGACCAATGCTCTATCTACTGAGCAAAACCGGCTAGGGCAGCCCATCATGACTCTTGATCCATCTCAGTGACCCCCATTTCAAGAATGATCATATACACGGTGTGCCTGAATCTGATGATACCAGGAAAGGTTCTTTTCATAAGCCAAACGCAAGGATCACCCCTCTGGGCTTATTCCAGAAAAGCTTCCTAAAAAGCACACGGGGCTGCTCAGCTCAGTTCTCAGATTAAATGCTAAGAATTATGATTTGACTCCAGAAGAGCCAATACACTTAAAACATATTGTTCCCATTGCTTAAATTATAAAGTTCACAGAAATTCTTGGGAGCAAACAGAGAAGGTACAATTGTCATCGCATCAAAGGGACCACGTAAGAGCATCTGGTCTTCTGGTTCCTCTCCTTAAGCACATTCCCGGGCCACTCCACTCTCTCCTGGGGGCCTCCCTGCCCTCTTTACAGATACCTCTTCCAGCCCCTGGATCATGTTCCCCTGGGTCTGATTCCCCAGGGATATGTGCATCTAGACCAAGTCCCTGAAGGAAAGGACTGTGACTCACACACCTTCTAGTCAGCAGCATCTAGTACAGCACCTGGTACCTGGCTGGCACTAAATGCCTGCTGAGTAAGCGGAAGGTGGATGGATGGATGGATAGGTGGAGAACCCATAATCCTGAGGAATTAATAAAACATACAGATGTACCAATTTAATAAGCACTGTGGAGACATTAAGGAATGGATATTTATGTGAGGGACAAGTCAATCAACTTCAGGCAGTGAGACCTACCCATAACATGGAATTAAATCAGGATCCATAGAAAATAAAATGAAATGGATATACACCTCCCTCCTGACTCTGGCTGTTAAAACCAGATATTGTGATCCATTTACTGTGGGACTTGAATAGCAAAGGCCACAGAGTTAGAAACAGTCTCTGTTCTCAAATATCCAAAGGTACCACCCACACCCCAAATGTGATAGGTGGGGTGGCCATTCTAACCAGGAAGATCTCCAAACCACACAATTGTTCTCCATGGCATCCTTGGACTTCAACATGGTCTACATGTGTACATTTCAGAACGGAACTCTGGAAAGCCCTGCTCTGGCTCTTGAGTTCAATTGTGGGTGAAAAGGCACATGCCAGACCGGAGTTAAGTTTCAAAAAAAGCACAATCATTTGAGCGATTTGGAATAGGCTGTGCCCAGAAACATGAGTCTTAGAATAGAGCAGCATTTTAACCAAAAGAAAGCCAACCGAGGAGGGAAGGGGCAAAGAACCAATGGCACAAGTTTATAATTAGAAGGTATATTTTGGTGTTTAGAAAGAAGCACACACACATCTTCAAAAGGAGGGGCAAGATCAAGGCACTAAATCAACAAAGCCTCCCCCACAACAGCCCAGTCACTCCCTACCCCACTCCTCCAAATCCAAAGGAAAGGCACTTCCTGAGCTACCGCATACCCCCTCCCCCTTCCCGGGCAGAGCTGCCTCCCACTGTACACTAAAAATGAGGCTCTGGCTTAGCGGGGAAATCCAAGCAGTCACAGCATTTCCATGAAGTATGTACTAAGTGCATCTAATGCGAACTTCTGAGCATGCTGCAGCTTCGTGCTAGTTCTGTACCAAAGTCCTCTTCCATTCAGCTCTTCCTCCTGGGCCCTCCCCTCAGTGATATTCTAGTTCCATCTCATGAAGACACTTGTTGCAGAGTTCTCCCCTGACCAGGGCATATGGATGCCTTAAGGAGCTCACGCACACTTGCACGCACACACCTGCACACACAACATTTAATCTGGATCACACTCTACTCTCTGAATGTACTCACCTCTGGACCTTGAGGCCATTTCAATCTACAGAGGCAAAGGCACATGGGGAGAAAACAATGGGGGGAGAAAACAATGGGGGCAGAAAAACCCACAGAGCCACCCAGCATCCAGGCTAGATGCCAGAGCATGGGCCAGTGAGTCTGATCATTAGAAAGTTTATCACTCAGAACCCTCATCCTTGGAGGAAGAGTTTCAGTAAGAAACACACTAGCATAATTATGTTTTAAAAATTAAAGTCGATCAGCTTTTTCCAAAACGAAAGAGTAATACCGAAAAGTAAAAAGCCTAGAAAAGCACTACCCATCATACCTACTACTCAGAAACAACTTTACAGATGTCGGTTTATTTCCTTCCTTTCCCTCCCTTTTTTTTTGTCCTGTAAACAGATGGATATTTTCAAACAGTCCATGCTTGCACTAGCTGATTATTACAGAATCTAGACAAAAAGCAAGCTCCTGATGCCCAGTTACCCAGTCCTACCGAAGCAACCTTGCTTAAAACCAGAGCTAATTATTCGGAAGGAACCTGGCAGTTGGGAATAGACAGGTGACCATCATGCAGGAAAACTGGGCAGGCCATATGGCCAGGCTGTGGGATCCCTGCAGAGCCACAGGTCCAAACATCCCTGGGGGAGAGCACAAGCCAGAGCCTGCCCAGCACAGGGAGGATGCAAAGCTTCCCTCCTGCAGGAAGGAATGATCACAGGGCTGTGGCAGGGGCAGCAAAAAGTCAGTGGAAGAAAATATATCCTCCTCAGGTGAGAATTAACAAAAAAATAAACAAAAAAAACCCTCACCCTATTGTTACATTTACAAACATTCAGGGGTAAGCAGAAGAGGAGTGAAGCAAGTAATTTTTTTTAAATTTGTAATCATCAGTACTTCCTTCCCTGCTTCATCTTTCACTACAGCCAAGCAGGTAAATTAAGGGCAACTCCCTAAGAGTCCAAGTGAGGGGGAGATGTGAGCCTGAGCTATCTGCTCCAGGGGCAGCTGCTCTCCTTCAGCCAGACGCCAGCATGGATGCAGGACCCCCACCCGGACACCCCCACTCAGGGCCACTGTGTTCGGAGCTGCCTAAGTGGCCTCCAGCACAGAAACAAATGGCTTATGCCGATCTGCAAACATGGCTCTTCAGACAGGAAGACGCACCTGCAGCACAGCCAGAAATTCCCTCCTGGGAGCCAGCTCTTGAGCTGTTTTTTCTGAAGCCACTTGGTGACATTTCACACTAAGTGGAAGTCATAGCCTCAGGTGCCCTTCCGCTAAAGGAGGCTTCCCACAAAGGCCTGGGCAAAGAGCTACACTGAAGACAAGGACACTTGTCCCTCGGGGGAGGGGAAACGTCCAACATCCGGTCACAGTCCCCTCCTCCCTGAAGCCTCACAGAGGAGGCCGAGGGACTCAGAAGGCCAGAGGAAACTCAGGCTCACATGAATACCACCAGCCCCAAACCACCCACCTGCCCAATCCATGGCCTCCTCAGTCAAGAGTAGGACTGCCCACCTCTTTTCCCCACACTCCTTGATGCAGCAGACTTGTGAATTCCCTTTCCTGGTTGCCTGCCTGGATGTTCCATATTCATCTCCATACAAAGGCTGTCTTCCTCTTCTTCCTCCTCCAAGGACCCTGCGAGCATCACCTTTTGCTATTTTGCCTTCGTCCATTCCAGTGCCCTTTTGCCTACTGTGTGCAGAGCACAGTAGATACAAAGATAAATGCGTTGCAGTCCAATTTTTCAAGGAGGGAAAAGATGCACCAAACAGAAAACTGTCATAGAAACCACAACGAAAGAGGGAAGCTAGGGCATCAGGGGAACACAGAATGCACAAGGATCGCGCATATGGCCTTCTCAGGAATCGAGGAGGAGGAGATGATGGCCAAGTGGTGTTTGCAGAGAAGAGACTGAGAACCAAGCATGGAAGTAACTGCTTGCTTGGATCAGTGGGAAGAAACTGCAAACACCCGAGTGTGGTGAGCAGGGGAAGCGCACACAGTGAGCAACAGACAGACAGAGACCAGCACCTGCAGGGCCACGCCCTACCGAGTCCTCGGGGTCACCCACAGCTTTGCTAGGCTTTTCCCAGGGCTGGTTTCATGGCAGAACCACAGGCCTTGTCTCAGCCTGTCATCACGGGGCAACCATGTCGAGGAGGCCCTAATTACCGTCCCTGAGACACAGGCGTGGCCTCCTCCTCCGGACAAGGCCTGTCTGCAGATAAAGGCTCCTCCACCGCAAGTGCCAGAGGCCGGGTTCCCCAGGCAGCTTCCCGGCCTTTAATTTGGCAGCCCCCAGGCTTTCTAGCCCGAGCCCTACCATTTATAGTTACAGACGGCTCTCTAATGGCCGGAAGAGTGTGGGGCAGAGCCTGGTGGGATACAAAATTAAAGGCCAGGCTCTAAAATTGGGCCTGTGCTTCCCTGGGGTGTTGGAAAGGGCCGGTGACCACTGGGATGTGTCAGGCCTAAAAGCACACACACGCACAAGCCATAGTAACACGGAGTTACAGGCAACAAGGGGTCTCGCTCGCTCGTCAGGAGAGCCGGCCCCATCTGAAATCCTCGGAATCTGCAGAGAGCGCACTTTCCTGTTGGCTTCTGCTCCCATCAGGTCATTAGTCATTTCAGCCTCCGGGCCGTTTCCTTCTCTATATAAACATGGAGGCTGCTGCCAGCACCATCATTAACACGTACTGAGTAATTACTGCGTGTCCGGCACTGCCACAATAAGCCCGGGAAGCAGACGGCTGGCCATATTTCATTGATTTATGAACCAATCCTAGACTCAATTCTATAGCCAATCTTTTCCCTCCCCACATTTTAACATCTCTGAAGAGTGTGTCATAGTTTCACCGCTGCGTTTTTTCCCCCCAGTGCAATAAAAAATCAAAGTTGCAGCTTACCGGACAGTATCTTGCATTTGAGGAAATAACCTATTTTTATTTTACTAATGTGGACACTGAGTGTGGATAGAATAGATAACTCATCCTCATGCAGATGTGTGTACCAGGTAACCTACTGGGTGCCTTTTAGCAGCACTTCAATTATTTGAACATCTATCTGAGAGGCAGTGCTGCCTTACAACACTGAAACCCCAAATTAGTCCCCCAGATTTATTATCTGGAAGATTCCTTTGAAATATTCCTTTGCTCGATTCAACAATCTGCTCAGTGGCTAATTCGACTTTTCCTGTCAATTTATTTCCCCCTCTTCCTATCGCTACAGACTCCCGTTCATAAAATTCCACCCAAAGTAAGTTTATTCACTCACTCAGTCTCACCTTTGACTGGTGAGGAGTCAAAGGAAGCCTTCAGTGATTTCCTCCTGGTTACTCTCTCTCCTCTCCTTTCCCCCCAGCTGTAGGGTCGTGGTTTGGCCAACCTGAGCTTAGAAAGCCTAGTAACAAAAAACAATATCAACAACAAAAATACACAACAAAGCATCGGCCCCTGGAGACAGATAGCAGAATTAAAGTCCCACTCTTGCTACTGACGGCCTTGTGATTTAGGGCTCAGTTTCTTAACCTATCTGTGCTTCAGTTCATTCACCTGTAAAATATTAGTACCTACCTCAGAGAGGTGTCCTGAACATTCCAAGACAGCATGTATAACTCATTGCTCTTTAGCACGCAACACACAGGAAATGCTCAATAAACATTAGCCATTACTACAGCCCCACTGCATGATAACAACCTATTTATCTGTACACATTTTCTAGTAACTGACCTCACCAAACAAACACTGGACTATATATTCTGTAACACATTCCCAGGGCCCAGCCCTGTGGCTAGCTCACAAGAGCTCAGAAAACATGTGCTGAATGAATGAATGATGAATGCCTATGTGTATAACACACACAAGGCACTATGCTTTGGAACACATGGACAAGAGAGCCATGCAAACTATCAACTCCAATACGCGTGCTGAATAGATGTCCTAGTAACATGCAAATACCACAGGAGGGAAACTTAATTCTGGCAGGAAGGTGCAGGGAAGGGAAATATCGATGGAAGCGAAGTAAGATGTGGCTGTAAGGAAGTGACAGGCGCAAAGGCAGAGGCGAGAAGGGCAGGGTCTTCCCTTTTCTGGTCTAGCACGCATCTAGCACGGGCCTCAGGTAGAGGTCAGACCCAGGGTCCAGGACCCCTTGAAGTGAGATGGGAAGTCAGGTGAATGCACAGCTGTTTGGCCCGGAGGCATTCTCTTCTCTGTGTCTTTCTTTTCTCACAGGTACAATCAGTTCCGCATGCCATGTCTTGCCAGCTGGTTACTGGTCACCATTTTGAAAATAACTCCTACACCACTCAAATTCCACTCTAAGCTATATCAATAGAATCTTACTGCAAGCTTTCATCTAGCAAATTCTACAAAACTTACCAAGGTTTGTCTCTCTTTGCTTCTGTGACACAGAAAAAACACATTTTGGCTCACGTGGGCCCTTTCCCATAGAGCACGTACCTTCAACGATGCCTTGAATGTATCAACGATGCCTTGAATGTTTCCAATCGAAGTTGCTGAATGAACACAAGCCTCCTTTTGTAGACAGACATTCCTCTTGTATCTGCCTTTTAAGCCTTTGCCGCAACGTAGGTTTACTGCCACTGGATTTCATTTTATTCCACTAGGAATGAATCTCTCAGTAAATACCATCAGCAAAATAAGACCCCCCACCACCTACACACTCCAAAAGTGCAGCCCTTAGGAGTGTGTGATAACATGGCACAGTGAAGAAGGGTTTCATCCTCGCAGTGTTAGATTCTACTTTCTCTCAAAATACTTACTCATTTTCTAATTAAACAAACAATTGGTAGAAAGCACAGCCTGAGAATTCACGTAGGTGTCACCATCCTACTACACTAAGACACTGTGACAAATGGCGCTAACCAAAAGGTGAATAAAATGTGTTTGGCTCCTAATGTTTGCAGAAGCTGAGATAACCACACAGGCCAGCATTTATAGGACAACTTGCTTCAAATGTGAAATACACACTTTTAATACTGGACATCCTAAATGGAAAAACAGTTCCTTTAGATCAAACCCAGATTTCTTGGCCTGGGGAGAAAAAAGAGCTGGCTAGGGAATCCATCCAAGGCAGCTTTATTTACTTTTTGTCTGTTTTGTAGGATGCCACAGTACTGCAAAAGGGGCCAGTCAGAAGTGAGTCAAAGACACTGAGCCACATGTTTTTGTTTGATTTCACTAATGTTAGGCATTTCTCTCTTCACATGTTCAGGAATACAAGACAATGACCTTTTTAGCTTATGTGCTAAATAAAATCTGTTGGTTGCACTTGACTAAGCAAAGTGAATAGCCGCTCTTCTTGGTTTATTCCTGGTAAAAGAAAGTGGATAGTTGTAACACTAAATAAAGGCAGATGGTATGAGCATCTCACTCTTGCTCTACTAACAGAATCTAAATATCGCCACAGAAGGATGTGTCCGTAGCATGGGCTATTTTTAAATTTGTTCATTTAAAAGTCTTATTCATTCATTCAATACATCTTTACTGAGTGCCGGGTATTGTAGACACAGAGGTATATGGAGTTCTGCCCTCAGGGAGATGACGTTAGTGGAAAGGAAACAGATCAAAGAACTCATGCAAACAAGTGAGAATTTCGTATAATTCCAAGTGCTCTCAAACAAGGCAACAGAAGGGAGAGGGAATGAGGGATAGAGAGGAAGGAAGGTGGGAGTGTTGAGGTAAAACACAATCAGAGAAGTCCTTTCCAAGGTTACATTTGAGTTGAAACCATATGGAAGTTGGGGGAAGAACATCCCAGGCAGAGGGAACTGCATTTATTGTCCAGGACAGAGAATCAAACTGACTTCGACTTCCTTTCCTCCTAAGTTACACTTCAAGAACCAAAGCCGTGGACCAGGCAGTCAGGGTTGTCTTCAGGGTCTTCCCAAGGTAGAAAACGAAGGCAGTTTCTACACTGGCCTGGTGTGTCATGTGATAAGGCGAGCTGTGTTTTAAAGTGGTACCACAGTATGTAATAAAATCAAGTAAAGATGAGGAAAGCCACATAAAATGAAATACTAAGCCAAAGAGGAGACTACTCACATTTTTCACAGTGTACATTCTCTCGAAGAAAATCACTCCTAACAGCGCTGCACGTAAAAGTTGGTTACAAACATATGCGTGACCCAGGGTGGGCGTGCCGACTGAACTCAACGAAGGCCAAGATCCCCAAACCCTGTGTGAAGGTCCCCAAGGGAGCCTGGAGAGAAGGGCTGCTCTCCACCACCACCCTGCACAATGTCGAGCGGTGACTTCATTCCTGTCTGTTCTCAGGGAGCATAGATGGGCCGCATCAGTGTGTTACTCAGGAAGATAAGGCGCCCCAGACTGGAAGCGGTGGATTTCTCTGGGCTCCTGTGAGGACGACGTGAAGCTGGAACTAAGATGTGCTGAGCAGCTGAAAGCACTGTTTCTTTCTTTCTTAAAGCCTCAGAGCGTTTCTCAAACACTCCCATGTTTCATGGAAGCAAACTCCAGACCCCCCCGTAACATGGCACAATGACATAGCTAAGCCTTCTCAGTTTGTCAGTGCCAATCATGGGGAGAGCAGCCCCAGCGCTCCTGACACCGGAAGGCTCATCCCCGTCACAGAGCAGACAGGGAGATGCATGTCTCACCTGGAACCTGGCTGGCGGTAGACCGGGGCTCCTACACGACACCTCATTAGAGGACTGTACCTCTGAAGGCACAGGCTTTCCTTCCTCTGCACCTTTCCAAGAAGTTTAAGGCGGCAGATTCAGTAAGGGGCAGGCATATACTAAATGACGCGTATTAACCCTCTCCCAGGCACAGCAGCACATCTTGTAAAAAATCTTAACAACCCTCTTATGATCCTTATTTCTATTTTAAAATACTGAAAATGAGCCAAAGAGGTAGAGAAATAAGCAGGCCAGAAACACAGATCTAGGAGGAATCGGAGTGCAGACCAGCCCCGTGGTGGGCACCGCCGGGCAGCTCTGCCTTGGACTCGGACAGACATGAGGTTCCTGGAGGAACACTGGACCTTCCCTGCTCTGCCCAGTGTGTCAATCTCTCCTGTCACCATGCCAACAAGCCGCATGCCAGAATAATGAAGATGTCGGAGAAACAGAAAACCCAGGAGCCAGTCCTACAGCTGCCACTTCTTAGGGATGTGACCTTGAGCGATTCCATCGCCCCCCTTGCTCCGATGTGCAAGGGTGTTTAGTTCTCTGTCTTTTACAGGTTGGAGACCAAGCACATCCAGGGCCAGCAACTCCTGGCAACTTGGCGAGTGTACCGCTTATTGGTAGCATGATACAGGTTGCGTGTGTGTGTGTGTGTGTGCGCGCGCTCGCGCGCGCATGTGTGCGTATTTTAATTGAAGTGTATCTGTTAATTGACATGAAAGATAACTGACCATTTTAAAGTGAACAATCCAGTGGCATTTAGTATATTCCCAATGCTGTGCAGTGACCATCTCCATCTAGTTCCAAAATATTGTCATCACCCCAAAATACACTCCCATGCCCATTAAGCACTCAGCAGTCCCCAACCCCTGCTCTCAGCATCCACTAGTAACCATGAATATGCTCTTTGTCGCTATAGATCTACCTATTCTGAACGTTTTAGGTAACTATAATCAGGAGCCCTTTTGAGGCTGACTTTCATGTAGCATAATGTTTGAGGTTCATCCAAACTATAGCAGATACCAGTACTTCATTCCTTGTTATGGTTGAACTAGAGGCCCAGTGCATGAAATTCATGCACTTGTGGGGGAAGGGGAGAGGTGTCTCTCAACCCAGCCTGTGCTCTATCACAGTCTGGGAGCCTTCGAGGGATGTCCAACTGATAGCTTAAGCTGGCAGACAGACATCCTTAGCACTGCCGTGAAGACAGGAGAGGCTCCCACCATCACCGCTGCACTCACCAGCCATGAGCCCAGCTTCTGGCTGAGCAGTGCTCCCCCTGTGAGAGTGCACTGACCACCAGGGGCCAGCTCCTGCATTGAGCATTAATATGTGTCATAGCGACTGGTCATTCTGCCGTTCAGTCTATTTGCATATTAGCCTTTTATTATCCTATCTAATAAAAGAGAAACATGCAAATTGACCATACCTTCACTACACCCACAAGCCTTGCCCACCAGCCAATCAGGAGCGAATTAACAGAACCAAGATGGCAGTTAATCTACATATCCACAGAGCAAAGACTGAAGGCAGCGTAGAAGGAAGCCAAGTGCTACAGAAGGGATCGAAGCTTCAGAGAAGCAAATAAGTGGAGCAGCAGAGAAGGAAGGGAAGCAGGCAGGGAGATGGAGACCACCACAGGAAGCCCTATTGCAGGAATCTTCCTGCAACAGGCCTCTAGTATATGATAATATTCCACTGTGTGCCTATACCACAACTGGTCTATCCCTTCATCTCATGATCCATGATGGGCAAGTGGGCAATTTCCCCCTTTTGGCTATTGCAAACAGGTTATGAACCTTCATGTAGCAGCTTATATCCCTAAAAGGACTTTTGCATTTGATTCCAACAAGTATGTGAGGCAGACCCGGATCCTAGGAATGACATATGGGGTGTGCTGCCTTCTTCATGATGTCACCACATTCAAGTCCCCCAATTTTTTTTTTTAATCAAGAACACTGACCAAGAGCTTCCAAGGCAAGTCAGACAATGACAACTCTGTGAAGAAAGGAATGACAAGGTGCTTATTCCTGATGTGATTAAAAAAAAAAAAAAAGTCCTAACTGAGCATACATAACAGAACTTTCACACAACTGGGTATTACTCCAACATGTGTGGATAGTGTAAAGGCTGTAAGAAAAATGAGATTTTTCTCAAAAGTAAAGATTCTACAGGACTGTGGAGAGAGCGGTGAGAGACAGGCGCGAGCAAAAGCAAAACTCCTCCTTTCTGGGCCAGCCCTTCTTTGCCCCTAACGGAGGACTCTGGAACCCCCAACCTCCCTGTGTACAGAACCACCGTCATCATGTGACCCTTCCACTGCTGCCCAGAGGCATCCAGCACAGAACCCCGAGCAACCTCGCAGACCTCCCATTGCATCCGACAGGTCGAGGCCCCCGGAAGAGGAATAGGCTCCATTTGGTAATGGGAAGTCCAATATTGTCATCCTTAATGCGGTCCCTGTTTGGCTTCACGACCACTCCCCATTGAAACAAAGAGATGCAATTCCCTGTAGGTATTAGGAGTCTTACAGAGTCGAGGGAAAAAAGCCTCCGTTCCCTTGAATTCTTTTTCAGTCTTGGGTGTGGGGCCTCAAGTGCAGTAGAAAGTGAACCCAACCCCAATAGGCGCCTTGAAGGGGCAGCATGCAGGCTCACCTTGGGAGGAGTCTGCCAGTTCAGTCCCTGTGAATCCGCCCCGCCAAGCCTGGTATCACAGCAGGTGCTCTTCACTGGATCCCTAATGAAGCCAAGCAGGGGAACACCCTCACACTGTGCTCCCCACAGGATTCGAAGGGAAACCTGACTATTCATAATGCTCAAGGTACTCAAGGTGGAACACAGATGGGAAGGGAGCGAGAACCAGAGGACCATCCTTCTCACGGTAGTCTCCATGGTCACCAACTGTCAGTGTTTTCTTG
The DNA here is from genome assembly GCA_027563665.1 of Antrozous pallidus. Lineage (NCBI taxonomy): Eukaryota > Metazoa > Chordata > Mammalia > Chiroptera > Vespertilionidae > Antrozous > Antrozous pallidus. The sequence continues at coordinate 48,761,941 of CM050510.1, forward strand.
AGTCTTCCCCAGTCAAGACACTCAATTCAGGGATAGACAACTTCAGGTGGTGGTAGGAGAAATGACAACTTTTTATAAGAAAGATTCATCTTAAACATTTAAATCTTTTAAATTTAAGGGAAAACATATTTTCCAACTTCCTTGTATACATACACCCTCCTTCCAAGCTACTTCGCTTACAGCAGGGGTCAGCAACCTCGGTAAAGAGTTCATAGGTAAACAGTCCAGACTCCGTGGGCCATTTGGTCTGTTACAGCTACTCAGCTCTGTCTCTGCAGCACAAAACCAGATAGTGACCGAACATTCACCATGGGCTGGCTGTGTGCCAATAAAACTTTATGGATGGACTCAAGTTTGCATTTCACATTAACTTACATGTCATGAAATACTACCCTTCATTTGTTTCAACTAGTTAAAAACTGATTCTTAGCTCCTGGGCCGGCAGTGGGCTGGATGTAGCACGCAGGCTATAGGAGGGAGGTTAGAGGTTGTATAAACAAGAACAGAACCTCCATTCCCTTGAATTCGTTACAATCATGTATTTCAGAAAGAGAGCACCTACCTCCGTTAAATGAATTCCAAGAAAGTTTGAAAACTCGTTTAATCACTTCTTGGCAGAGGACTACAGACTTTAAAACGTGCCTGCTTACCTCTAAAAGTTAAATGCTCCACTCCCTCCTCTTCAAAAGAGAAATGCAACAATAGTAATGTATATATTTTTTCTCTTGTTTTAATTTAAATTTTCGGGATCAGATTGGTAGGTACTCACTCGATGCCTCATGCCTTCAGCCCTGGTCACGCTGCTGGACAGAACGCAGACCAGACGTATCATTTCCCTGAAAGGACTTTGATCCCCGAGAGCTTTCAGTGTGGAGGTGATGGATTGGCACTGATCCCTCCTTCATATGATCTCCACTGATCCCCCTTTGATCCCCTGCATTCATTTTAGAGATGATTTTAGCTAGGGGTCAGTATACATATTTATGGCAATCAAGCAAGTAGTGTGGCCTCGTAGGAACAATTCCAGACTTTAAAATCCTAATTCTGCCATTTAGTGCTCTGACTCCAGGAAAACTAACCTCTCAAATCCTCTAAGAACAGGGCATAAAACATCTTTCTCAAATAATCCTGACACTTCAGGATGGGCACTAATTCATCCTCTCATTCAACAAAGGCTTAATGAGCCCCATGTACACGGCCCCAGAAACACCATGAGCGAGGCAGACCCAGTCACCTTACAGACCAACGGCAACTTGTTGGCTTTTTTCCTCTAAACACACACACACACACACACACACACACACACACACCCCTTAACCTATCAAACATCCATTTGCTTTTGCTTTCTCTACTTTTTTAATTAATATTTTCTTTTTTTTTTAATATATTTTATTGATTTTTTTACAGAGCGAAAGGGAGAGAGATAGAAAGTCAGAAACATCGATAAGAGAGAGACATCGATCAGCTGCCTCTTGCACGCCCCCTACTGGGGATGTGTCCACAGCTAAGGTACATGCCCTTGCCGGAATCGAACCCGGGACCCTTCAGTCCGCAGTCTGACGCTCTATCCACTGAGCCAAACCGGTCTCGGCTCTTAATATTTTCTTTTACTGATTTTTAAGTGAGGAAAGGAGAGGAAGAAATAGAAACATCAATGAGAGAGAATCATTGATTGGCAGCCTCCTGCACGCCCCTACTAGGGATCAAGCCTGCAACCCAGGCGTGTGCCCTGACCAGGAATCAAATTGTGAACTCCTGGTTCACAGGTCAACGTTCAACCAGACGGGCAGCTTCCTCTAGGTTTTAATGCCACTTCATCCTGGTACCAGCTTCGGCATCTTACGAGACCCAGATCAACACCGAGCGCCTGTAATGTACCTGCCCTTCTGCTCTGGAGGGTGAAGGAGACCTCATTCCCCCAGACATCAAACTCCAGGGCCCCTACCAGTTAGCTGCTGCCTCCCCTCTCAGCTAAAAGTGGAGGAGGTGGCCCCCAGAAGTTGAACCAAGGTCAAGGTGGAGAGGAAGATTATAACAAGACATAGGTTTTTTTATATGCCACAATTAGGGCTCTTAGCTTCTAGAATCCAAGACTGCACTTCTATTGTATTAACAGTATAGAATATGCCTATTCACTAATAGTATATTATCACAATTTTCTATTATATTCAGCTCTTTGAAAGAAACATCCAGGACCTGACGGCCAACATACTCTTCATGAAGAAACTCAACAGCCTGTTACATGTGTTGGAGAACATTCATTGGTGCCAGGCATGATGTTTCTACAGGTTGAATGAAGAACACACTCCCTCAGCCAAAAAGATGAGGCTTCAAGGAGTGCTCACACCCACCCACGCTGCCTTCAGGCCATGAGGCTCCTAGGTTCACCTTACCCTAATCTTTACTCCCAAGAGGAAGGGCTAAGCCAGGCCACAAAGACCCTCCCTCCTGGCCAGAGTGGTGGTTTCTTTAGACAACAGACAAGGAAGGAGCTCCTTAATCACATATCAGCAAGCTAATAATCGATTCAAGGCCCCTTGGGGACTGAGGGGCAGAGCACGGAGTAGAAAGATTTCGTCCACACGGAGGGGATTCCAGTCAGTGTTAGAAGCAAAAAAGAAGGCTGTGTGCTCAGCCTCTGCCCGGGCGAGAAGCTGGACTTCAGCAGCCTTACACAAAGGGCCTGTCTCATCCAATCCAATCCTGGGAAGCTGTGGCACAATTACCCAGAGGTGAACTCAAGTAACTAATCTTCCAGGCAGCAACCCCCGGCATTTCCCAGCAGAGAAATGGACTCATGCACGTGGTTTACATCAGAGAAGCTATTCTGAGCATGAAAGTTTTTGCTTTTATATCATTCTCAGTTTTGGTTGGTTGACTGTTGTGTGTGTGTGTGTGTGTGTGTGTGTGTGTGTGTGTGGGTGTATTTTGTAAATTTTTTAAATGTCTGTAATGAAAATGTACCTGTCCTCAAAATATTTTAAACTGTTTCCATGCTAGAAAGCAACTGCGCACTGTTTAGTTTAAATCACCACCACCTCTCTCAGAACCACTTTCTATAAAGATCAGTTACTATAATCTATACCAAGTATGCAGCAGAGTGTCTGGCACATTCATTGGATGGGTAAGTGGTAGCTTTCCTTATCTACACCAATAAAAGAGTAAGATACAAATTGACCATACCTTCACAACGCCCCCCAACCAATCAGGAGTATGCAAATTAACCCAACAAAGACAGCAGGTTAATTTGCACCCACAGGTGCCAAGTGGCCGGAGATGGTGCGGAACCCCAGCCAATCTGGGCCTCTAGGCAGCATGGGCAGGTGGAAAGGCGGCTCTGGGCAGAGCGAAGGCAGTGCTGGCAGCCAGGGGAAGGAAGGCCCATTTTTGCACGAACCTCTGAAAGCTGCTATGGATCGGGCACAGAACTATGCCCTTAGTACACATTCTTAAAGGTTCTTCCTAAAATCCTACACAGGTGTTCTTATTAAGTCCAATTTACAGATGAGGAAAGTGAGGTATAAAGAGGTTAGAGCAACTTGCCAAAGGTCAAGTGCAGGCTGGGATTCCATCCAAACTGAAAGTTCTGAACTGGCACGTATGCGATTTCTTAGCTCTAACGATAGGATAACATTCGCACCAGAATCATTTACCTGGTTTGCAGTTCACACTGTAATGACTTTTTAAATTTCTTTAGTTTTACAGAAAGGAGAAGAGAGAAGGGAAGAAAGAAACATCAATGTGAGAGAGATACATCAATCAGCTGCCTCCTGCATGCCCCAACTGGGGATCAAGCCTAAAACCTGGGCATGTGCTCTGACCAGGAATAGAACTGGCTACCTTCTGGTACATGGGACGATGCTCAACCCATAATGATTTTTAAAAAGTATTTTAATCCTTATTGTTCAGTTTATTAATTACATTGTTCCCCCGCTTTTCCCCCTATAGTTCCCCACCAACCGGTATCCATCCCACACTCCACCCTCACACCCCCCACTGTCCTCACCCATAGGTGCATGATTTTTGTCCAGTCTCTTGCTGCACCTCCCACTCCCCTTTTCTCCCCAAGAATTGTCAGTCCATTCCCTCTCTATGCCCATGATTCTATTATATTCACCAGTTTATCCTGTTCATCAGATTTTTAATTCACTTGATTTTTAGATTCATTTGTTGATAGATGTGTATTTGTTGTTCATAATATTTTTACCTTTTCTTCTTCCTCTTCTTAAAGAATATCTTTCAGCATTTCATATAATATTTGTTTGGTGGTGATAAACTCCTTTAGCTTTTTCTTATCGGTGAAGCACTTTATCTGGCCTTCAATTCTGAATGATACCTTTGCTAGATAGAGTGTTTTTGGTTGTAGATTCGTGCTATTCATCACTTTAAATATTTCTTGCCACTACCGTCTGGCCTGCATCGTTTCTGTTGAGAAATCCGCTTACAATCATATGGGTGCTCCCTTATAGGTAACTGTTTTTCTCTTGCTGCTTTTAATATTCTCTCCTTGTCTTTTTTATTTTTTATTTTTATTTTTAATCTTTATTGTTCAGTTTATTAATTACATTGTTCCCTTTTTTCCCCCCTATAGTTCCCCTCCACCTGGTACCCATCCCATCCTCCGCCCTCACCCCCCTCCACTGTCCTCTCCCATAGATGCATTATTTTTGTCCAGTCTCTTGCTGCACTTCCCACACCCCCTTTCTCCCCAAGACTTGTCAGTCCATTCCCTCTCTATGTCCATGATTCTGTTACATTCACCATTTTATCCTGTTCATCAGCTTATTAATTCACTTGATTTTTAGATTCATTTGTTGATAGATGTGTATTTGTTGTTCCTAATTTACACTTTTATCTTTTTCTTCTTCCTCTTTTTAAAGAATGTCTTTCAGCATTTCATATAATATTGGTTTGGTGGTGATGAGCTCCTTTAGCTTTTTCTTATCTGCGAAGCACTTTATCTGGCCTTCAATTCTGAATGATAGCTTTGCTGGATAGAGTAATCTTGGTTGTAGATTCTTGCTGTTCATCACTTTGAATATTTCTTGCCACTCCCGTCTGGCCTGCATTGTTTCTGTTGAGAAATCCGCTGACAATCGTATGAGTGCTCCCTTATAGGTACCAACTGTTTCTCTCTTGCTGCTTTTAATATTCTCTCTTTATCTTTTGCTCTTGGCATTTTAATTATGATGTGCCTTGGTGTGGTCCTCTTAGGGTTCCTATATATTGGGGTTCAGTGCGCTTCTTGGACTCCTAAGTCAATTTCTTTCACCAGGTGTGGGAAGTTTTTGGTCACTATTTCTTCAAATAGGTTTTCATTGTCTTGGTCTCTCTCTTTTTCTGGCAACCCTATAATTCGGATGTTGGTATGCTTGAGGTTGTCCCAGAGGCCCCTTACACTATCTTCAATTTTTTGGATTCTTTTGGTTTCTTGCTTTTTCAGCTGAGTGGATTTTACCTCTTTGTATTTCAAATCTTTAACTTGGTTCTTGGGGTGCTCCAGGGCACTTTTAGGTCTTTGTATAATATTTTTTATTTCAGTCAGTGTATGCTTAATTTCTGGTTCGTCCTTTTTCATATCCTTGAGAGTCTCCTTTATATCCCTGAGGGTCTTCTTCATTTCCACGTTGGTCTTGATCATTTCTTTGCAAGTCTCCTTCATTTCCTTGTAGGACTCATTCATTTCCTTTGCGGTCTCGCTTATTTCCTTATAGGCCTCGACCTTTGGATGGAGCCTCTTGAGAAGCCCTATAACCGTGGTTTTTAATTCCATGTCCAGTCGTTTTTTTTCCTCCATTTTTTTCACATCTGATTTCTTTCCATGTCTCTGCATGGTGGCTGCTTCCCTGAGTTGGTCAATTAGCTTTGTGTGGTAGACTTCCTACTAGGGACAGTGGCTCGGCCTCCCCAGTTACCTGAGGTGGATATGGGTTGCACAGGCTTGCTGAAGTTAAGCTCAGGTTAATCGTTGTTAGCACTTGGAGGGGTTGACCTCCAGGCCAATTGTCTGTGAAGCTCAGCTGTGCTCAGGTTGGATGGGCGGAGTGTCTGGGCCAAGCAGACAGCGTTGGCTCTGCCCTATGCGGCCCCAGGGACTCTGTACCAGGGGCAATGGCTGCCAGCACCTCTGAGAGAGAGCCGCTGTGGAACTCCACCGGCTGCCGGGGAACTCAGACTCTCCCCAGATGAGTCTGCACGCCCAATGTCTCACCCACGGTCATAAAATAAAGCAGACTGACAGTTTCCCGAATGAGAAAGCAAGTCGCAGAGCGCTCTCTGCACTGTCACGCAGCCAAGCTGTTCGCGCAAGCTGCCTTCTCCACAAGCCAGGAGACCCCGGCAAGCGCCCGAGTTTCGGCGTGCCCTCCCACTGTCCAGTTTTCACCCCGTATGATAGTGGGTTCCCTGGACTTCGCCCAAAGCTGGAGAATCAGTCCAGTGGGACGTCTTTGTCTCCCCGTTCAAGAAAACTGGCCGGTTTTCAGCCGCCCGCCCTCTCTGCTGGCTCGCGCTCCAAACCTCTCTCAGCACAAATCTTTCAACGCTGTCCGCCGCCGCTCCTCCGAGTCACGGTGTCTTATCTTCACTTTTATTTGTGGAATTTTCACTCGGCCAGCTTTCTGGTGATTCTGGAAGGCGTTTGTTCTTTCGTTAAGTCGTAGTATTAAAATTGTTGAGTTTGACGGCAAGATAGGTGTTTTACCTATGCCGCCATCTTGGTTCTCTCCTCTCTTTGTCTTTTGCTCTTGGCATTTTAATTATGATGTGCCTTGGTGTGGTCCTCTTAGGGTTCCTATATATTGGGGTTCGGTGCGCTTCTTGGACTCCTAAGTCAATTTCTTTCACCAGGTGTGGGAAGTTTTCAGTCACTATTCCTTCAAATAGGTTTTCATTGTCTTGCTCTCTCTCTTTTTCTGGCACACCTATAATTCGGATGTTGGTATGCTTGAAGTTGTCCCAGAGGTCCCTTACACTATCTTCAATTTTTTGGATTCTTTTGGTTTCTTGCTTTTCCAGCTGAGTGGATTTTACCTCTTTGTATTTCAAGTCTTTAACTTGGTTCTTGCGGTCCTCTAGAGTACTTTTAGGTCTTTGTATAATATTTTTTATTTCAGTCAGTGTATGCTTAATTTCTAGTTGGTCCTTTTTCATATCCTTGAGGGTCTCATTCATATCCTCGTAGGTCTTTTTAATTTCCTTGTAGGTCTCGGCCTTTTCTAGGAGCCTCTTAAAAAGCCTTATAACCATGATTTTGAATTCTATGTCCAGTCATTTTTTTCCTTCCATTTCTTTCACATCTGATTTCTTTCCATGTCTCTGCATGGTGGCTACTTTCCTGAGTTGGTCGATTAGCTTTGTGTGGTACATGTCCTCTTAGGGACAGTGGCTCAAACTCCCCAGTTACCTGAGGTGGGTATGGGTTGTACAGCCTTGTTGAAAGTAAGCCTAGATTATTGTTGTTAGCACTAGGAGGGTTTGACCTCCAGGCCAATTGGCTATGAGGTTCAGCCGTGCTCAGGTTGGATGGGCGGAGTCTTTGGGCCAAGCAGGCAGTGTCAGCTTCGCCCTATGCGGCCCCTGGGACTCTGTGCAGGGGGGCAATGGCTGCCAGGACCTCTGAGAGAGAGCTGCTGCCGAGCTCCACCTGCTGCTGGACAATTCAGCCTCTCCCCAAATGAGTCTGCACACCCAACGTCTCACCCAGGGTCGTAAAACAATCCAGTCTGGTGGTTTCCCGAACGAGAGAGTAAGTCACGAGTCCTGTCTGCGCGGTCACGCAGCTGCGCTGTTCCCAAGCTCACGCGCACTCCGCACAAGCTCGCCCTCTCCACAAGCTTGCAGACCCTTGCAGCGCCCGAGTTTCCGCGTGCCTTCCCACTGTCCAGTTTTTACCCGTATGATTGTGGGTTCCCTGGACTTCGCCCGGAGCTGGGGAATCAGTGCAGTGGGACGTCTTTATCTCCCCCGTTGGAGAAAACTGGCCAGGTTTTCAGCCGCCTGCCCTATCCGCTGGCGTGCGCACGGCTCCAAACCTCTCTCCGTTTGTATCTTCAACGCTGTCCTCCACTGCTCCTTTGAGTCACAGTGTCCTATCTTCACTTTTATTTGTGGAATTTTCACTCAGCCAGCTTTCCGGTGATTCTGGATGATGTTTGTTCTTTTGTTAAGTTGAGGTTTTGAAACTGGTGTGTATGGCAGCAAGATAGGTGTTTACCTATGCTGCCATTTTGGTTCCTCACCAACCCATAATGATTTTTGTGGTCGTCGTTATGTAGAATAAGAGCAGGATGGGAAGCTGTTTACCAGTCTGTGTTTCCACTAACTAACATGGCAACCCTTCAACTCCACCTCTTCCCTCTGGGCAAAACCTCCCTCAGCCTGTACAGGAGCAGCCCAGAGGCAGGGGAGAGGCCCATTCTAGGACTAGTATTTGCTTCTGAGGCTAAGAGAACAGGAAGGCTCTCCCTGTCACCTCCATTTCTGGGGGTAAGAATATAGCAGAGAGGAGGCTGGAGCAGCCAGTCTGGGCCTGATGAGGCAGCAGGAGGCCTGGGGTCAGGAAGGGGGAGGCCAGGCCGCTGGAGAAATGCAAAGGCTGGGGCAGCTGGCTGCCTGGGCCTGTGGCTCACTACAAAGCCAGCACAAGGCAGCTGACGGCCATAGCAGTGTCTACTTTAGAGAACCAGGGAAGGGCAAACACACAGGAGGGGCACCTTCCTTAGGCTGCATGCATGCAGCACGTGATCAGATCCAGTCCCGTGAAATAGCATCACAAGCCCAATTCATACTGAACACAAAGAAAATACAAGGGTTCTGAAGCCAAATCACATGTTCTTGAAGAAAACGAAATGGATAGGCTTTGAAATGCGGATAAATGCTTGGTCTTGCCTTTTTAACATGGACAAGTGGTCATTCCAGCCCTTCCTTCTCCAACCCAGGACCTTTTCACACCATCTGAGTTCCTCTCCTGATGTTTTGGAAGTAGTAAGTCATCAGTACACTGAACTGTCTAGTGCCATTTGATTTCCATGTAGTTTAAGCCTGATATTTTCATCTTTAGCAGGACTGTCATTTAAAGTAAGCAAAAAAATAAACTTACTTGCACAACAAATGCCTTCAGTTTAGAAGGAAGTGGGACAAAATTAAAAAGAAAATAAATTGAATTTGAAAATAGAAGGGAAAGAGCCCTAGCTGGTTTGGATAGAGCACTGGCCTGTGGAGCCAAGGGTTCAGGGTTTGACTCTGGTCAAGGGCACATACCTTGGTTGGAGGCTCGTCCCCCGCCCGGGTCCTGATCAGGGCTCATGCAGGAGGCAACCAACTGATGTGCTTCTCTCATATCAATGTTTCTCTCGCTTTCCCTCTCTCTTCCACTCTCCCTAAAAATCAACAGAAAAATATTCTCGAGTGAGGATTCACACATACACACAAAAACCCCACTCAAGGAATTGTGAGCAAAAACCAAATCTTTCAACATACGGATAGCAGATATTAGTACACACACACACACACACACACACACACACACACACACACAGTCTTGGGCTCTAAATTTAGGAATGAATTCCCGTGGAGGCTGGCCTCCCTGACAGCCTGGAAAGGAACCACAACACAGGTCCATTGCCAGACTACAAAACCCTCTCCGGAGGCCCGAGAGGACCACCTCTTCCCAGGGTCCCACACAAAAGAACCACGTTTGGGTCAATTTCTCCAGCAGTGAATATTGGAGGATACAAGGCAAGCGAGTACACCAAGAACAATCTTACTGGGATGGTCGACCAAGGGCTGAGCAATAGCACATGGGAAGAAGGCAACAGCATATGGTGGGTAAAAGCCTCAAGGACACCCTAACCAGTTTGGCTCAGAATAGAGCGTCAGCCTGTGAACTGAAGGGTCCCAGGTTCGATTCCGGTCAAGGGTATATACCTTAGCTGCAGGTACATTCCCAGTAGAGGATGTGCAAGAGGCAGCTGATTGATGTTTCTCTCTCATCGATATTTCTAACTCTCTATCCTTCCCCTTCCTCTCTGTAAAAAATCAATAAAATATATTTTAAATAAATAAATAAATAAATGCCTCAAGGGCAGAAATCAGGCCCCAGTGCTCCTCCTGCTGTAACAGTAATATGAATGCCCCCCAGGACATGATGAGGCCATCATGAATCAGCAATTGGGCCCAGTGAGGGCTCAGTGGCTACTGACACCACTCGCACCTCCATCACCAAACCAAGATTGAGCTTTGGTTCCCTGGAGAGCAAAAAGCTGACCTAAGCTTTAGGGCTCTCAAGAATAATCATCCGAATAAATGGGATTTTGTTCCTGTCAACAGCAGAAACTTTAAAAAGAAGAAATGATGCTCCGGTTTGCAGCCTCCACCAAAATGCATTGGTAAAACAAAAACCTTTCATTACTTTTTTTCCAGAATAATGAACTGTAAGCTGCTTTGCATTCTTTTTAGCTTCTCATTTTTATTTTAATATCTGATACCATGGCCATTAAAAACAATCTCTAAAAAGTCTGTTGAACATCAGAATGAGACAGCTGGGATGCTGGCATGAGGAAATGTCCAATCTTGTCATTTTGCAAAAGGAATTCATATTCATAATTAATGATGCTTTTGTCCATGCCAGAAGGAAAATATAAAGGCCCAACTATGCTTAAGTAAATTCTCCCCAAGCCAAATGCAATATAACTTGTATAAATTATAGAGTAACAGGGGGAAACAAGATTTTGTGAGTTGTGAGCATAAAAGACAAACAAGGCAGTCATATTTCCAGGAAGAAATCGGGTTAAAACACTAACTTTTCCCAACCACCATTATTGGCTCAAATGTCAATTAAAAATAACCAAGATAGCCAGCGGGAGGGGCTCAGCTGGATGAGTGTTGCCCTGTTCACGGAAAGGTTGCTGGTTCAATTCCTGGTCAGGCACATACCTGGGTTGCAGGTTCTGTCCCAGGTTGGGGCCTGTACAGAAGGCAAACAATTGATGTTTCTCTCCCTTTCTCTCTCTCTTTACACACTTCCCTATCTATCTCTAAACATGTCCTTGGGGGAGGATTAAAAAAATCAAAAACAAGATAAGCAGATAGACCAGAGCAATGGTCAGCAAACTCATTAGTGAACAGAGCCAACTATCAACAGTACAGCGATTGAAATTTCTTTTGAGAGCCAAATTTTTTAAACTTATACTTCTAACGCCACTTCTTTAAAACAGACTCGTCCAGACTGTGGTATTTTGTGGAAGAGCCATACTCAAGGGGCCAAAGAGCCACATGTGGCTCGCAGGCCGCAGTTTGCCAACCATGAGACTAGAGTACTGGCTTTGGTTTAAGAAGCATTTCTATACACATTTCTGTAGAGATGGAGTGAAACATTTCACAGAAATGTCCTTATAGCTGACTTTTCTCATTAACTACTGAAGAGATCTACAAAGACAAATCAGTGTTAGAGGAAAGGCTCATTTCATTCATGCAACAGTTTTACTTAGCAACTACGTACTATGTTAGGGGTCAAGGGTACAATGACGAGTAAAACACAAAATACAGCCAGAGTGGGTGCCAAAAGCTGGCGGGGAGGAAGATGGGGAGCAACTGCTTAGTGAGTATGGCTTTTGGTTTTCATGATGAAATATACCTAACAAAATTTACCATCACAACCATTTTTTAAATTAAAAAAAAATTTTTTAAGAGTAGTTTAAGGTCCACAGCAGAATTTAGGAGAAAATACAAAGATTTCCCATAAACCCCTTTGATGAACCTACACTGACCAAGTAGCTGTTCTTGGTAACGTGTAGACTCTGAAGAAGGTTTTATAGAAGCTCAGGTGAAACAATGCATGAACTGTGACATTTCTAAAATCATAACTTAGCTCTGAACGATTTAAAACCTAGCTTCACTGAGCCAGCTGTCTGTAACTGAAGGCACAGCATAGTGGCCTCAAACTGCCAGGTAACAACACCTCAACAATCGAGCTCAGTGACTCTCAGCCAGGGCCATTTTTGCCCCTCATTTGGCAACATCTAGAGACATTTTTTGTTTGCACAATGGGGATGGGGTAGATAACAGGGGTGTCAATAAACACCCTACAATGCATAGGACAGCCCCTCCCGACAAAGAATTATTCAGCCCCAAATGGCAATAATGCCATGATTAAGAAGCCCTGGTTTAAATTCCTACGTGGTTCTAGACATACAACCGATCTAGAAGTGGAAAGAATGTGGGCTGAAGGGTAGGTCACATGCACTCCAGGCTTTGCTGCCTGTATGACATTTTAACTAAGTCACTTCAAGCTGCCAAGCTGGTTTCCCTGGTTTGCAAAATGAGGTTCCTACCACAAGGCTCAATGAGACAGAGCAGCTGAGTGCTCCCACAGGTAGAAGGTCCTCTGTAAATCTAAGGCCAAGGTTGGACTAAGATCCTGCCAACTGCGACAGGCAAGGCTCCAGGCTGCCTTGCTGTTTGCAAATCACACAGGCTCCCAGCACTGGCTTGGTACAAACACACTGGAACAACAAACACTAGTGTGTGCCCACCTGTGGCCCGTGCCCAGCAGGAGGACTAATACCACTGAGGTCAGGGGCACATTTACATGGCTCATTATTTCCTTCAGTTCTAGTACAAACAACACATCTTGCACTTCGCTGGAAATCGGCAATATCCAAATGGAGTATCGCTCTCATAATCAGCATCTGCCTTCTACCAGGCACAGAGGGCAATCGTGCGCTTACAGGCGAATTGAGGACTACAACCCGAGCAAGCTCTCCAGGCTCTCAGAGCAGGTTCTCTGGGCGCAATCAGGGAGAGGGGGACAGGATGTGCAGGATGGCGGGCACCTACTGACAGCAGGTTTTCTGTCTGCAGTCAGGCCCGTCTGACACACCAAATGGATTCTCCTGAGGTCAGTAGAATAAAGCTGGCATCCGCCCTGCACCCGTGTTCTCCACAGAGCCAGCAGCACGGCTCCAGGCCCACCGTCCCCGCCACGGTGCTTCTGCATTTTATCCGGTCCCTTTGGCCTTCCCTGGGTGATGGTGTTGTCCTACTACAGTCACAGTAAAAGAGTGCATGTTAAAGGTCTCGGTCTACCTTAGCAGTATTTTTTAAATCTGTAATTCCACAGCTCTCCCCCATCCGTGTCCTTATTTTAAAAGCGGAACAAGCAGCATTGTACTGAACTGTGAAATGTACTCAGATGCAGCTCTAAAGGAAAGTACCACCCAGTGGCTGGATATCCGTTTCCATGGTAACCAGGGTCCCTGGGTCCTGGCACACACAGCAGGAAATGCTGCAGATTTCCACAGCAGTAGCTTTTACTAGAAATAAGAGTCCCGTGGCAATTTTAAATATTTGTGAATCCACATGTTGTGTGTGTGTGTTTCATCATGTGTGTGAGTGCAGGTAAAGATATATTCCCAAAACTAAGCCAATGTAGATGAAAGAAGCCTAGTTATTCTCACAGATAAATATGCTTAAGTCAAATATAACACATGATCAAAATATAAACAAAACAGCCCACCCACACACACACTGAGCTACAAGAAAACAAAAACATCTTCCATAGAGGAAGGACTGAAGTGGAAAACTGCTTTGGGAAACCACGTGATCAAGGACACCATATAAACAAATCTTTACAAACACCAAGAGCACAGAGATTGGTTTGCACAGCTATATTCTTTCCTACTTGAATACCCTCCCCGTTAAACCGAGAGGGCAAGAGTGGAGGGGACAACAGCTTTGCTATTCAGTTTTCAGGGGGAACCATGAGATAGAAAGCCCTGGGCTAGAATGGGCAATCTCACTGCCCCCAGACTAGCTGTGTGGCCCTGGCAAGTGACTTCACCTTGCTGAGACTCAGCCTGCCCCATGAAATAAAAGGGCTGCACAAGATACTAGGTGGTCTAAAGAAAAACCTTGTACTTTCTACAAACTGAAAAAACCAGAGTTAGGTTAAAAAGACAAAACAAAAAACAAGACATGGCAAGACAAAAAAAACCTCCAGGTAATTCTCATGTTAGTCAACATATATATTTTGAAGCGTTTAAAAAAATCAAATTTTTAAACAATGTACCAGGAGAATTCACCATCTATTTCTTGGTGATGGAAGACCTTGCAAATATTCTTTATTTCCCGAGTTACTCCCTGGTTTCACATTTTTCCTCCAGTAGAGCACACGTGGTCAGAGACAGTGAAATTGTTAATGCAAAGCAGTTTTCACATTTCCTTCATGTTTTCGGGCAGGGGTCTTCTCAGAGGGAGCAGAGGGGAGGCAGTCACACGATGAGGCGTAGACTCATCCTAGAAAACACTAGTTTGACAACTTCAAGTGTCTCAAGTTCACATTCACATTCCACACAGCTATTTTTATCTGAGGTGGGCGACCAAACCAAGTTCCCGACTCTATGGCAAAGATCTTCCACAGGAAAGCATTGTAGGGGGGAAAAAGGGGGGGGGTGGTTTGCCTCACCAATAAGAACTAGAATGATTGCATTCTCTCATGAATGCTAATCAGTGTTTTACCAAAAATGACTGCGACACATTGGTGTGAGTGGCAGCGGGAGGGGGTAGAGGAGTATTAGTTATTAAGCCAAAATACAAAGTAAAGGAGGAGAAAATGACTAGGATGAGAAAGGAGAACCCTCACTGCTTGTGAACAAAATGCACAGCAGCCTGGGAAACTGAAAGGGTAAAGTGCTGAGAGCATCGCTTTCATATGGAAACTGCCGAGCTGCACACACACCAACCAGTCACCTATCACGCCCCGACCTTCCTCCCATTGCTGCCAGCACCACCGCCACAGAACCCGCCTGCATTTATGAAGGCTGCCGAGGTTAGACAGAAAACAGCACACATCCTCACTCAAGCACCACCTGGGAAAACACACCAGGGCAAACCAGGGTAACGCCACTGAAGTGAGTGGGAATGAATGCTCCTTTCTGGTCAGCGGTGGGGCAAGCCTTAACAGGTCACACGGGGTCGTGGGTGGAATTTGGGTATTCCTAGCTCTCCCTGATATAGGACTTTAGGGTTCTGGTGGCATCCTGCTCTGGACACGCTTATGTAAAAGTGAGACTCTGGTTAGTGTCTTTCAGGCCAACCCACACAAACTGCCCTTTCACGTGTCATTTCGGGAAGACACAGCGAAAAGCCAAACGCGACGCAGGCAGGAGGCTGGCTGACCAGAGGAACAGCCAACCCTGGCAGCTGTCGCTGCACAACCAAAGGTCAGTAAGAGAAGGCCAATTGTCAAACGGTGCTGTCAGCCATCAGTTTCAACATCAAGAAAAGATCAATGAGGTTCATGATTCCAACCTCCTGGACACACCACACGCACATGCACACACACGCATATGCAGGTAGTTACATATGTTGTTATATTGATTAAACAGAAACATATACACAAACACACTAATAAATCCTCATTAAAAGGATTATAGCTATAAAGTCCAATTAAGGAAGGGCTTTAGGACCCAGCACTCCAGTCTTTCTTCATATTCACATGTGGCTAAAGAGTAGTCACAAATGGTAAAATTTTAACACAGCAATGAGGAGGGAAGCAATCTTGGGTGCCTCAGGACCCTCCTACTCGTCAACACTGGTCAACTTCTTATGACAAGTCCAGAGACCTTAGCTTGCCAATTCCTTTAATTCCAATAAAGTATCTAACAGCAACCACCCTCATCAGGTTCATGGAAATTCTTTAAAGGCACCTTGAATGGGGCAATAGGCAAAAGGCTGACCTGTCTTTAAAAAGCTAGACCTTCATCACAAAACAATTTTCTCAAGCTTTCTCCCACTATCATTCGTATAAAGAGCCTTTTGGGACATTTTCCCCCCTAACTGCACCTTTTGCCACACAATTTTTAATTCTGCAGACATACATATGCCTGCTTATGTATTGTATTCATTCACATCTGTGCCTGGTATATAAGAAGGGTACGATTCCCACCCCTCCTCAGAACCAAGGTTAACCCTTTCTGGAATATGGTCTCATCCACTGAGAATGCATGAAAGGGACAGGCTTTAAAAAGAAAAGGGATGCACTTATTGTTTGAAATTATGATTACTGTTCACATGTACCTCTCTACCTAACACACCCATCACTTGCCTGCCTAAACCTCTGCCACCATGGAAACCGCCCTTTTCCAACTGACCGGTGATTCCCAGAGCCCTAGGTACACAGAAGCCCTCAATAAAGCTTCCTGACATATAGAGAATAAATCAGGTGACTCACAAACTATTGCACTTACTGTTAGAGCAGAACAAGCCTTTCTTTGTAGAAAGCATTACACTCCCTATGCCTGTGCTTGTAACAGGGTAGCCACGAGGTATACGTAGCTGTTTCAATTAAAATGAGTAAGATTTAAAAACCAGAAAATCAGTTCCTAGTTACACTGGCCACATTTCAAGTGCTCAGAAAACCTACTGAGCTACCACATTAAATAGCAAAAATGTGTAACATTTCTATATTACAGGAAATTCTATCTCACAGAATGGCCCAGCTCAGTCTAAAAGCCCCACCAGGTCAGGAATGCCCTGAGGTCATTCACGCAGCACACACTGGAGTTGTCAAGTCCTTGACGCAGGTCTGCAAGTTAAGGGGGGGGGGGGCGGATAGAAATACGGGAGGAATATAACTTCATCACCGCCCGGCTGATTTCCCACTTTAAACAACTACAAATGTTTCTATTTCTCACAGTTTTGTTTCTGCTCTCACACCCACCTACAGTGCAGCAATGAGAATTTTCAAAATGAACTATCAGCAGAGCGAAATTTGCTTAGGGCTTACACGGCATAATTCATGTGAATTAAATCAAGAGGTCAAGTTCAAAGTCCCCCAAATGAAAAGCAATCGAGAGATTCTAGGTCACTATCAAAACAGCATGCCTGGATTCATGTATTACAATGTTAAGAGAATACAGCTGTGAGCAAGCTAGGAAGTGCTTCCGTTTATACACATTTTCACAAATCAGTATCTGTCTCCTGAGATGGAGAGGTGTCCGGCTCTGGGACATCTCAGCTGAGGTTTAGAGCACCCACAACAGCTATACACAGGCTCTGAGTAAAATCACCCTGAGCCAATTGTCCATAAACTTCTCCAGACTGCAGGGGATGCTTTACACTCGATTCTCCCTTCTCCTCCTATTATCTGTAAAGCCTAGGTTGGAATTAAGTACATCAGAAAAACTAATACACTATCCCTTGAATCTTTCAAAACAAAAAGCTCAGCTGTTAAAAAGAAAACTTACTGAGCTTATTTCTTCTCATTTTTTTCTCCTTGTTAATCCCCACCCTTGATATTTTTCCATTGATGTTTAGAGTGAGTGGAAAGGAGGGGGAGAGAGAAAGAAACATCGATGTGAGACACCTGACCAGGATGGGGGTCTAGCCTGCAACCGAGATACTTGCCCTTGACCTGAATCGAACTCTTCAGTCGAGTGCCCCTGCTTTGTCCCCTGAGCCAAACCAGCTGGGGCTATAACTGAGCTTATTTCTCAAACTACTCACAAGTTCTTACTTGTCCTGTAAGAATTCTCAGGACAATAACCAAAATAACTAAGGGCCCCAAATTGCCCTGTGAGAGTGCAAAGCAAGTCTGTGACCTATAGCCACATCCATAGATTCACAGGCAGCAGCTTTACACCTTTTTAATGTACTGAGTGAATGTATCTATGCTCCTTTAAGGTTATATTTAACTAATGTTCAGTTCTAGGCCTGTGAGAAGGAGCTTTTTAAATAATTAATTTTTTCTCTCAGTTTTGAGGCTAAGTGGCTTCCTGGGCAGAAATACTATGGCTCTAGTCCCATGAGAGAGCTCAGACCTGAGCACCAGTGGGTCCCCAAGCGAAGAGCCTTGACCACCTAGTTAAATAAAACTTGGGGACAAAGGAAACCAGTCTGGCTGCCTCTTGGAAACCACCTCCCAGTCAGTACCTCCCCACCTTGCCCCTAGAAGGGAAGATTTCCTCCCTATTCCCCTCCCCCACCCCCCCACAGCAGGGTAGCACCTTTTACCATCTGGAAAGGGGGCCTCATCATGGGATGCTGTGCCCTCCTCTTCAGGGACATGAAGTAGGAAGTCACACATTCTACCAGAGACTCAGTCTCAGGGAGGAGACGCCAAGATTCAAGTTCTGAATCCTAAGTGGAATCTTGCCGAAGACTCCATCCCAGCAGCCTCCTGTCTCCAGAAACGACAGCCTTCCTCCCCCAGGTCCGCCTGGTGCTGTGTGCAAATGCTTCAGACATCCTGCCAAATGCCAGAGACTTCGGATTCCTCAGAGGGGAATAGAGCAGCTCCTATCCTGGAGGGTCTGCAGCCTCGAGCGGAAGGCAGTGACCACACAGGGAGTGAGGTGAGAGGAAGCATGTGCTGCAAAGGCCCTGAGCCTGGAAACCGCTTACCTTGGGAAAGAGGGGCGGAAGTTTCACAGGCCATAGGACTCTTTAACCGGCTCTTGGAAACCAAGAAGAGATCCTAAGCATCTAGAGGGGACAGAAGGGGGTGGGTTGGGAAGGGCATTCCAGGTCTGGAATGCACATGTGCAAGCAGAAGGAGAGAAATGGTATTCTCTTTTTTTAAATATTATATTCTTATTGATTTCAGAGAGGAAGGGTGAGATAGAAACACCAGTGATAGAGAATCATTGATTGACAGCCTCCCGCACGACCCACACTGTCATCCAAGCCCACAACCCAGGCATGTTCCCTGACCAGGAATCAAACCATGACCTCCTGGTTCATAGGTCAACACTCAGCCACTGAGCCAAGCTGACTGGGCAGAGATGAAAGGTTTTGAGGATTTCAGGGAAGAGAGAGCGTTTCTTTGTGGGTGGAACTGCCAGCCATGGGCGGAGATGTCATTGAACAGGTGGGTTGCAGCAAGATACTTGTCCTACAGGACGCTTGGATAAATCTGAGATTTCCGGGTCCCCTCCCCAATCCCACCCCCTGTTATTCTGATTCCATAGGCATGAGGCAGGGCTCTGAAATCTGTACTTTAAAACACATTTCTTGAGTAATTATCATCCATATAGCCAGATGTAAAAACCATACTATTTAACAAAATCTACACTAAAAGCATGTAATATGTTTTTAAGGACCAAGACTGCTTTATCCAACATGAGCCATAGGGATTTTCTTCACCGATGCATAGAACCTGGCAATCCAGGCTCACTGATTAAAGCCCATGCCTGGACCTCAATGGCCATCTTGAAAGTTCCAGCTCCCAACGCCCTCCTCATGCACATGGCTGAGAGGGAGCCTCTTTCAAGCTCAGGTCACCCCCAAATGGCCATGTGTAGTTCCCATCCTTCCGTTCTAACCAACCCTCTCCCCTCCATTATTCTCTGCCTCACTTTGCTTCCTCCACTCCCTTTGTCTCCAGAGCAGACGCTGAAGTTAATATAGAAAATTCAGACTGCCCGAATTCCTTCACATTTTATGGATTTAACAGGGCCAAATCAATATTTAAATGGCAGAATACTAGAGCTCCATGTCCTGGGAAAACCTCAGCTACAGGTGGGAAAATGAGAACCCAGAGAAGTGATATAAAATTACTTGGAGTCACAGATCAGAAGACAAATGCAGATATATCCCAGCTCCCAAACTAGATGTTACTCCACGGGGAAATATAGATTGTTTTTTAAAATCCATTCAGAAGCAGTAACTTTTAAGCAAATAACAAACCTATACTAAATCCAGGAGCTGCTTACATAAGAATCATAATTTAATGGTTCAATTCTAGGCTCTGGGCCAGACTCCAGCTCCACCATTTACTAGCCACACGACCTTGGTCAGTTTATGTAAACTCTCTTCGCCTCAATTTCACCACCTAAAATGAAGATCACGAACACCTACCTCATAGGGCTGTTAAAATAAAAAGACTCAATACATGTAAAACACATAGAATAGAGCCCAGCCCGTGTTGCGTATTCAATAGGTTCGCCATCACTCTCAAAATTCAAACCACCGCCCATTTTTTAAAGTGACCTATAAAGGGTTTGGGACATTAAAGATGGCCTTGTCTGCTGGAGATCTGTTTCCTTCCTTCTTATGATCTTAAACCCCTGACTATTGGTGTGGTATATCATCATCTAAACATCCCCGAGACAGTCCACCAAAGCTTTAGAGTAATTATAGAGGCACAAAGAGGCAGCCAAAACTGCAGGTCACACAGCATCACGCTCCTCAGTGGCCCTTGCTGGCCTCGGCAGTGATGCCATGGCCACGAAGGGTCAGTGCTGATTAAGACAGAGCATTTTCATGGCTCAACACGCCTGCCTTCCACGGACAGGGAGAGCAGGGCCTGGTGTGCACGGACATGTGCTCACGGGTGTGGGGATGCTGGTCCCAGAAACGGGCACCTCTGCTGGAGAAGGTTGAGAAGCCTCCCCCCTCCTTAGTTCACTGTCTGTTCTGCGTTTTTAAAGTAGCCCAGACAACTGCATGCCAGTCTTTCAAGCATTTCTCAAATCCTACAACAGCCGCGTGCTGGCCCCTCATGGACGAGGAGATGGTGATGCTGCCCCAAAAGTCCTAGGTATACCGAAGGCCCAGCCACTAATTCTTTGTGGTCGATAACACAGAAAAGAGTGCGCTTCCATATTAAGCACAAGTTGCGAAATCAATAAAATGTAAAACTGTACCATGTCTTATGCAGCTAATAAATGACCAAGTCCCATTATAGTTTAATTATTAACCTAAATACACAAATTTTAAGAGCACCTTGTATTATTTTTTTAAAAATAGAACAAAACAGAGTTTGGACATATTTCCACATCCTACTTAACAGATTAGAACGATTTTGCTCTTATAGTGACTAGCTTTAAAATTTATTCCTAAATAAATTTTAAAATAGTGTAAAATATTTGCAAAAAAGGATGAAGACCTTTCAGAGCTGTTTCCTTCGGGGAAACAATATGGAATACCAATGTTTGGAAACCAGATCTCTGCTAGCTTGAAATTCTGGACAGACATTTGCCCCACATGAGATACACTTAAGAATAACTGCTATTCCCTTGTCACCTCCAGCAAGAAAGATGAAAAAAAGACATTTATGGCCTTAGCCACTTTGCTCAGTAGTTAGAGCATAGGCTCACATATAATGAAGGGTATTAGGTTGGATTCCCAGTCGAGGGCATGTTACCTTGGGTGCCAGGGACGGTGCAGAGGCAACGCAACCAATCGATGTGTCTCTGTCACACTGATTTATCTCTCTCTCTCTCTCTCTCTCTCTCTCTCTCTCTCTCTCTCCCCTCTCCCCTCCCTTCCATTCCCTCTAAAAAAATCAATGGAAAAAATATTCTTGGGTGAGGATAAAAAGAAAAAGATAGTTCCAGGCTCTAAGCAAAACACTGGACTTTCTATAGAGGATAGATATCAAAATGCAAACTGTAGAGTTACAACCTGTCATGACTTTAAGCCCAAATATGTATTTACTGCTGACCAAAACAGCTTGAAGCATTTCTATGGATTCATTGTTTCCTTGGTGATGCACACGTCATTAAAAATAGATTATACACAGATCTCCAAAAGGATGCAGACATGGGCATTAACTGCAGCATAGCTTATTATAACAAATACATGGAGATAATCTAAATATCCCTCAATAGAAGAGTGATTACACTGTTCTACATCCGGGCAGTGAAATTCTATTTAACCACTAGAGAGAACATGGTCAAGCTACAGGTACCGACTAGAAAGATCACAACCTTATACTGTGGAGGAAAAGCACAGGGATGATGTTTCTTATGGGCTACCTTTGGAAAAAGATCATACAGACATACTTTATTTTATATATCATCTTACAGATTACCCTGCAACTAGCTTTTTTCCCTCCCAGATGTGCTTACATAACACTAAACCCAGTCCCTGCAAAGGGTACTGGGAGGGTGGATTTAATTTTCTATATTTTGTTACATAAATTTTTTTAAACTCATGAGCATATTCTATATTTTTCAATTTTAAGTAAAATTCAACTTCATAGAAATCACTTCTGATGCTTACTGAACATACAAGAAATGCATGTGTTCAAGTTTCTCTCTTGTCATCTCTATAAAATATATTTCTCTCAACTAGACACTTTTTAGGTCATGCAAGAGTCCTCACCCTCCCACATGCCACAGAAAGTAACCCCACCCCCACCCCCAGTGCACATGGCCAGATGGGGAGTATTCTGGAATCACTAAAAATGACCAGAAATCAAAGACTTTAAAAATATATCAAAGCGGAGTCTATTCGTTGTGACGTTATTTGTTTTTTGTCCAATACATCACCTCTAAGTTCCTACCCTACCTCCATTGAACCTGCAGAGAGGTTATTCTGGTTTCTTTTCCCACAAATAATTGCTCTGCTTTTCCTCCCTTCAACCATGAGAACTTGCAGGATCTCCCACAGAGAACCCCCCTTGGGGCAGCCTCTCAAACAGCCAGGTTCCTACTGCAGGAAATGATAGACAGTCAGGGATGTCTCTCTCGTTCATCCTTTAGGGTCCATCCCATAATTAAAGATTAAAATATAAAAACTTATGAATCAGAGCCTTGAAAATGCAATGCCAGATATCTAAGTTCTTTAAAGCAGTAAAGCAACTTTAAAAAAAGATACATTCTGGTGGCTACTCTAGAAAGACTTCAATACAACTGACAAGTCCAGTTCCTATAACAGCGAAATAGAAGAAAATGCTATGAAATAGACCCAATAACACTAACAGTGGTGAAGACTGGCTTCGATGTTCTCTTCTTTATATTTACATTTTCTAGCGTCTACCATGGACACATATGAACTATGTAATAATTTTTTAAAGGGTTTAAAAAACACAGTGGTTAAGACCCATATCAAGCTGGCAAACCAGACAAAGGCGCCACTGTTCTGAGGCCACCATCACCCTTCTCCTAGGGAACCTTCTGAAACACTGTCAGCATCTTGGAAATGATGAGAAATATTCCCTCCGCTGGAGACTTCCCGCATCTCCCTGAGCTGAGTCAATTACTCGCGTTTTCATATTTCCCCCAGCATGCTAATTCTACCACTGTTATCCCGGCAAACATATTTCTACACTGAAATTCTCGATTCGCGTATCATATTCCCCCTTTTCAATTCCAAGCTTCTCCAGGTCCAGGACAGCAATGCATTGATGTGTGTGGCCCCATGACAGGGTCTGACATGTGATCAGTTTCCAGGTTTCTGTAATGAGTGAGAAGTGTGCTTGGTACAAATTCACCTATTACACTGAGCCCCTATGGTGAATCCCACTGGAGGTGCCCATCATGTGCATCAGAGAAGCCAAACTCTCGTATGCCTGGGAGCAACCTCAACACCCACATTTTCCAATGTCACCTTGGCATGACAAAAACAAGCATGTAGCTGTCAGTGCACAAAGCAGACCCTGAAAGACACGCGTGCTTTTCTGCCTAGGAGGGAAGGAGAAGGCACGCCCCTTTGAACAGGGTTTCTCCCTTAGGGCTGATGAGCTAATGGTGTGTTTCTAATAATGGTGGTGGATACAGGAGTATTCATTTTCTTCTTTATAACTTACACACGTTTTTAGGTGTCTTTTGTATGATTCAGTGGTCTCTGAAACCATTAAAATATTTCCAAAGGCTTTTTTCCCCTTGATTTAATATACATACTGTAAACACTATGTTCTGGGCACTATGTTTTGGGGAGTTTGGACATGAAGAAGTCATATGTGGAGACACAAATACAAAACAATAGAACACCACTTACACAAGGGTTCCATTTTATAGAACCCAGAAAAATGGTCTGCCCATCATTCTTCCTGCTTCCCGTTCCTCAAGGGAACGAGGAAAACCTTAGGACAACCCTGGTGAAAAGGGAAAAATGAGCTACACCCAAATGCACAGCTCAGGGTCTACATCCAGCCCTTCAGTAAACGTGACAGGAAGCCACTTCCTGCCTCTTTTAAAGGAAAAGTGGCCCTTTCCCTCCACTTCCCATTCTTTTCTTGTGCCTTGTCCTGTGGAGAACTTTGAAACTTGTAATATGTGGAACCCCACAGCATTAACAAAATTTTAAGTATGAGTCAGCTCAGTTCTGATGGCTCCTCCCTGAAGCCACCCCAGGGAAAGAGCCCAGGAGCTGGAGGCAGCGCCGGCGGGAGCCACCCTCCATCTGCTTACCACGTGTGTTGGTAGCCATGTCAGCCACTTTCTGAAAGGCATCCAAGAAGGCAGCAGCTGCTACTACTGTTGTCCTAAAATACAAACAGATGACACAGGCATGAGGAATGTCATTACCGCTCAAGGGCTAAAACCTCCGCGGAGGGCTGCACGTTATCCTCCTGGACAACCGAGTCAACTGGACAAGGACAACCTTTTGCTTTGTGGTCCCACTTTTTTCTTAGGAGGCATTCCTCCTCCTCACATTATTCCCAACTCTGCCCCAATAATGCCCAGCTGCTACGGTGCTAGTCAATAAATCCGGGCCATTCCTCCCATCCCATTCCTCCTGGTCCTGTACAATTATTACCTGGTAAAATTCCACAAAGTAGGAAAGACAGATGTTTCTACCAAAAAGAAAAACATTATTAAAAAATATCAAGGACCAAAACCGGTTTGGCTCAGTGGATAGAGCGTCGGCCTGCGGACTGAAAGGTCCCAGGTTTGATTCCAGTCAAGGGCATGTACCTTGGCTGTGGGCGCATCCCCAGTAGGAGGTGTGCAAGAGGCAGCTGATCAGTGTTTCTCTCTCATCAATGTTTCTGCCTTTCTATCCCTCTTCCTTCATCTCTGTAAAAAATCAATAAAATATATTTTAAAATATCAAGGTAAAATTAATTTTAGAGTAGGAATCTTAGTGAGAGATCATCTAGTTTAAGTAGCTCGTTTTAGAGAAGGGAAAACGGAGAACACATCTACAACGTGGCTTTCCAACTAAGTTCAGACCAGAGCTGGTGCTAGTAGCCAGTCCCATGGCTCACAGTCCCATGCTCGTCCCACTACACGTCAAGATACTGGCTGTGTGACTTTCCCCCTAAATCGTAATTACAGTGAAACAGATAATTTTCTAACCTTAGAAGGCTACCTCAACTGTATCTTCTGAATTCCTAACAGCTGAGAATAGAAAGAAGTTACTACACTCATTTGCTGGTCTAGAAATAATTTTGAATTCGGCACATGCCCTTGAGCCCTATAAGATGCACTAAGCGCTCTGCGGTCTCCTGCTTCCTGGAGCTGGGGTCAGAGATGTCATTCAGTGAAGAGCAAATGGTGGATCCCCCAACCATCATGCCAGCCCCACGATTTGTACTTCACAATCGAGCTCTAGCCTGAAAAATTTCTAAGTATTTTACATACAAACCTAGTCTTTACTTAGCATGTGTATGAATGCAATGGTTGCTGAAGGAAGGAGATGAAAATAAAGATGAAAAAGGAAAGAGTTCAAAACGGAGAAATAGAAAAGAAATGGTCTTTAAATATAAGCAACAGTGGCTATGAAACAAAAGCTTCCTGGCGCTCGGCATGGTCTCTGGGAACACCGGGCACCAGTCCCTGAGCGCCGAGCTTCAAAATGAGGCCTAATATTTTTCATTCTGCTCAAATTTTAAATAACTGATTTCAAAGAGGAAGAGAGAGGGTGAGAAAGATAGAAACATCAATGATAAGAGAATTATTGATCAGGGCTGCCTCCTGCACGCCCCACAGTGGGGACCAAGCCTCCAATCCAGGGGTGTGCCCTGACCAGGAATCAAACTGTGACCTCCTGGTTCATAGGTCAACACTCAACCATTGAGCCACTCCAAATAGGCTCTGCTCAATTTTTTTTTTTTAATGACTTACAAGAACAAAACCAAAATGTTAAAAATCTCACTTCGAAGCACATTTTTAAAAGATCTGACCTTCTATGCAAACCCTGGAAAAGTTAGCTTTCTCAAACATCCTGGGATTTATAAATAGCTCATTCTGACGCACAATTAATATCTGACACAGTGGCTGAATTTATTCTCATTCGAGTCCATGTCGATCATCCAAATTTAATGAGCCCGCTGTAGGGGTGCCTTGCGCATTACCCATCATCAACGCTCCACGGAAAATGAGGTGGTCAAGCGTGACGAATTCAGAGCTTTAACCACGGCTCCTAATGAGTCATAGTTCAGTATCTGCTGTTGTCACGAGACCTCTCAGGCCTCTCGGATCAGACAGGACAAATGGGCAGCAGGAAGGAGTGATTCTTGGGTTTTACTTGCCTTTTCTACAGCCTTCTCTTCATCCTTTATCAAACACAGATACCACCACCATGTGCGTGAGGCCCTGTTGTGCCCTCAGCCAGTGGTAGGGGTTTGACAAAAAGCAGAAATGGTCCCTGCTCTCAGGAGGCCTACATGTTGTCCAAAAATACAAAATGTACTTTGCACCAGTGGTGATAAGATAAGATTGCTTTAAGTCTTACTTGGTATGTTGAATTCGTTAATTACGTGAAGCTTTGGCTTCCTCATCCGTAAAAAGGAAAGGGAATCTTTTCCATGGTCCATCTTAAAAGCTTGCCAGGCAATTAAATGAGCCAGAGAAGAAAAAGTATGTGTGTGTGTGTGTATGGGGGGGTGGGGGGTGGGGGGGCAGGTAACTTAAGTGTTTTATTGTTTTACTACAGAACACCTCCAGGATGGAGACTAACCTATTTGAAATAAATGGTAACAGTGGCCAAGGAGGGGGGGGATGGGCTGCAGAGTAACCAATGAAAAACCGGCAGGGCCCTGCATTCTGAGCAGAGGAGCATAAAGTAACGAAGCTCTTAAGCAAAGAAATGTGGAAGCACTCGACAACTAGAGAAGGAGCCGTCCTCCAGGGCCCACTGTTCACCTGGAGGCCCAGTCACGGCTCTGGAAACCCCAGGTTCATGGGTGGAAACCCCAGGCAGGAAGGTGCAGGGATGAAGAGCACCTGTCCTGAACTCCTCTCTCCTGATCTCCAGGGAGCCACGCCATGTCCTGCCCTGAGGCCAAAGATCTGGGCCTACACTCAGATCTGGGGTCCACAGGCAAAGGCCCTCGGGCATCATGCCATCCTTCTGCCCTCTATCATCTGCATAGCTTTAGATAAAAACAAAATCAAAACAAAACAAAACAACTACCTGTTCTGTTTTCTGGAAAACCATCCTCATACATCCAAACCAACTATGTCATCCCCAGATGCCATGAACAAGGGCCATGAAACTGATTGCTTTTTGAAGGTCCCATTCCTCATGGAGCACCACAAAGTGCAAAAATAACCCTACTTCCCACTGGTTTATGGGCATAAAGTTTTAGCAAGAAGATGTTGATATATTTCCTATTTCTTATCAGATGATACATGACCAAGCACAAGATGAAGCAATAAGAATAGCCCCTTAGAGCATTATCATCACTAAATCTTATGGTTTTTTAAAGCAGCTTTACTGAGACATAATTTGTATACCATAAAAATTCACCCCTTTTAGGTACATGACTCAATGATTTTTTTAGTAAATTTAGAGTTATGAAACCACCAAAAGCAATCCAATTTTAGGAACATTTTCATCACCCCCAAAAAAATCCTTCATGTCCATTTGTAATCAGTCTTCTTTTCCATTCCTGGCCCCAGACAACCACCAATCTACATCTGTGTCTACACATTTGCTTTTTCTAGACATTTCATGTAAATGGGATTCTATAATGGTCAAGACTGAGTTTTAAACTCTTTATACGAATAGGCAGTAAGCAGAATGGACTCTGGAGCCAAACTCCCTAAGTTCAAATCCCTGTCATTTACTAGCTGTGTGACTTCGGATAAGTTATTCAGCTTATCCATGACTCAGTTTCCTTATCAGTATAATGGGGTAATAGCTGTGCTTAGCTCTTGGGGGTTTTAAGATTTAATTAAGTTAACATATGCTTGGCACATAGTGAGTGCTCTATAAAGGCTGCCTATTATTACTTTACATATAATTCCTCATTTAACTCACAAAATTCCTGTGGAGGAGGCAGAACAGATGAGTTTAATTTTATATGTGCATGTTGGGGCCATCCCATTCCATCCTTTGTCTAAGGATGTTACCATTTTCCTGGGGATGACCTGCTTCTACTTACCGAAGCTGAGACTGTAGTTTCCCTGCTTTGTTTATGAAATCTTCCCAAACTGGGTAGCTCCCCTGCAACAGAACAAAGCCATCCATCAGTAAGTCACCCTATGACAGACATTTGATTCAGACAATACCACAACACCCAATTCTGATTACACAGGAACAATCTGTGTATGCTCTCTTCCTTTGCAGTCTGGCCTATTACCCATGTGACAGATAAATGTATTGGCTCAGGAATGGGTTTAGCATGTGCTCATTTCTGTAATCGAGTCAACACCATGGACACCAGCTGGAGCAAGTTGGGCAGAACCTAATACATACAGTGATGCATCACTTTTTGAGTCAAATTCAAGTGTGCAGGATATTCAAGGTTCTACCTTAAATATTCTGTGTATCCTGGGAATGTACTTCCTGGGAAAGCCTTCTTTTTTCTCTGCCCGATCATGGCCCTAGGTGTTCTCCCTCTTATTCCAAATGGTAGGGAGGAAGGAACCAGAGGGACTGGGGCTCCTCCCAGGACAGGTGCCCACTGGGAAGCGCTATCAGAAGCTCAAGGTTGAGAAGTTACATAAATTCAGTATAGCTGCTGCTCCATGATGGCTTGAACCTAGCATCTAAGTACAACAGGTGGCCCCCAACACACTTCAACCATCACCCTCCCATGGCAGCCTATATCTCCTACTCTGTCTTATATACTCATACAGCCCTAAGTCTATCCTTCTGGGCAACTTCACAGTTAAGTTTAATATTTGTCCATCCAATGTTAAAATGGACTATTTCCGGGAGCTAAGATTTGGACCAATGGGTTGCTTACTTGGTCATATTTTCCTCTCTAGCTATAGTTTGGATTTCATTTGTTTGTTTTTTTAATAGGGTAATGTGTCATTTTTCCAAAGACAATAAGTCATTACATAAAAAAATTTAAGATCCAATTAGAGCTTCCTGGCAACAACAGCACCATGAATTTATAATCCATCCAAACCCTAAAGCCTCTTGCTCACAAGCTTTACATGAAAGTCTTTTTAAAGAACTGAAGATAACCAGCACATTCACCCATAGCTTTCCTTCTTTCAGCACCCCCCACCTCAAGTTCAATTCCATCTCTACCTGGGACCCTGCTTCACATCACCACAGCATCCTGGGAAAACATCATGTCTCCCTACTCTTCTTTATTTTTTGTATTATTCTTTAGAGAGAGAGGGAAAGAAAGAGAAGCATTGATGTAAAAGTGAAACATCCACCAGCTGCTTCCTGCACATCCCCTACTGGGAATGGAGCCGACAACCCCAGCATGTGTCCTGAGCGGGAATCCAACTGGCAACCTTTTGGTGCAAGGAACGATGATCAACCAACTGAGCCACACCAGCCAGGGCTCCTTACTCTTTTTCTAAGCAAGGTACTCAGACATGAACTCAAACCTGCAGGTAAAATTCTGCCAGGGCGAAACCAGACGGGGGGGGGGTCTGACACCTCCCTGCACCTGCACATGACATTTATATTAATATCAGTAGCCAACCAACCAATAGACGATGCAAAACAAACCAACAGGCAATGCAAAACAAACCCAGAGAAGCGGAAACCATGGTTACAGAAGTGTTGTATGGTATTGACTCATTTAAATATAGCACTAAGACTAAACACCTGGGGTGTTTGGTTGCAGGACAGAGTATAAATGCTATGGTAGAAACAACACAGGCCATCTCTTGATTTTGTTGTCAAGGGCAGGAGGGAGAAACTATATAATAAAGTAAATCATCTCATCTTTCAAAAGAGTCTGAAGTTGCAATTTAGCTAAAACTTAATAATTTCACCTTCCTAATGGTTTTAATAGTTTTTTCTTACCCTTACAGCAGTTCCTCAACCTTGCCACAAATGACATTTGGGCTAGATAGATCATTCTTTTTTAAGGGACTGTCCTGTGCATCATAGGATGTTTAGCAGCATCCTTGACCTATCCTCACGAGATGCCAGTAGCATTCACAGATACCGCTGGCTGTGACAACTTGTGTCCAGACAATGCCAGATGTCCTCTTAGGGCAAAATCATCCCTGGTTAAGAACCACCGCGTTAGAAGAATAATATCTGAGAAACTTATTTCTTTTGATACAAAAACAGTTCTCCAGAGTTTAGCAATTTCTTTGGTATTACTTCAGTTTCAATTTTTCTGATAAATGAAAGTGAAATTAAATACATTTTTATTTTGAAAATATCATGCAGAGCATGAACACCTTGTTATAAAAGTGCCGTGTGTATCTTTCTCTAGCAATCAAGTCTGTCTGAAAATGTGCAGGCACACATCTGGAAAATTATCTACCAAATAGTAAAATGGACTGTTTCTGGGAGTTAAGATTTGAACCAACGGATTGCTTCCTTGTTTGTACCTTTCTCTCTGTCCATAGTTTTTGTTGTTGTTAATAAGCTCATGTATCATTTTTATGAAAATAATAAAAGTCGTTTACATAAAAAAACAAAAAACTTAAGACCAAATTAGAGGTTCTGGCAATAGCAGCACTATGAATTTACAGCCCGTCTTGCACATAGCTGCTGGAGCATATCCCTCAGTTCTGCATTTGTGCATCTGAGAACTGTGTGGTCCCATTGCAGACCTGGCCTCTCTCTGGGTTACTCCTCCAGGCTGCAATTTGCTCCCATGGGATGCTAAGCTGCACCAGGTCAGGGATCCTGTCTGACTGGTTCCTGGCAGAGGCCCTGAGGCAGCTACAACCTAAGCTACTGACACCAACACCCATGCACAGTTCTTGTCACCACACTGTGCGGCCACATGGCCTCCATCCCATCTTTGTGCCCCGGTTCTTCAACCCAAGACCATAACTATATTTTAACTTATGTTGCAAGAGCACAAGGCTACCACCATTCTAGGTCCATCAGACATTGTGGGAAAATCCAATGACCCACTTTACCATGAGCAGCCTTTCTGATCCAGTCCAGGTATGAACACCCCTTCTACACCTACATCCAAATAAGCAAAGAGTGGAGGGCCAAGATCAAAGTCCACTGTTTGACCAGTAGAGACCTCTGTCCAGACGGGCATTCTTAAGAGTGCAAGAGTTCAACCAACCAATTATAGCCTTTCCCTCTCTTTCTGACCCACAAGGCAGTATAAGAAGCTTTTTGAAAAGCCCATGTCCAGACCCACTGATCACCAACTTCTAGTCAAAGTTACCATTACCTCTCATCTACACGAAAAAGGACATGAGAGCTACCTCTTCCTCTCCCCAGCACTAACCACTCTCATCCAGGGAGCCTGAGCAGGAAGCATCGAGCCCTGAGTTCTAGTCAGGATCCTGCCAGTAAATGACTGGATGAAGTCACTTCACCCTCCCAGGGCCTGTTCCTTCTAATGATAAATAGTAACAAAAAACAATTCCACCACCATCACTGAACACTGACATCACTGAACATTGAAAGAACGTAGGGAAGGAATAAAGAACCCAATGCAGGAGTTCAGTTTCCTGGACCGAATCTTCACTCTCCATTTGCAATGTGACACTGGGCAAGTCAGTCGCTGGAGCTCTGCATAGGGACGGTCACTACTTCCCTGGGCTGGTGTGAGGAATGAATGAGGTCAGACATTAACCTGCTCGGTAAGTGTTCAATACACAGTTGAGAGGATTGACTCAAGCATTTCTCAGGCTGTCGGGAGAGAAGTCATAAACTCTAAGTCAGACCATCCATCCAGGCAGGAATCCCTCATTCTCCGTCCTCAGTACAGAACCAACGGTATACAGGTACACTGTGCTTCGCACTCTGAGTTCACAGTCATAGCAGAGACAGGCCAAGGCGGCTGCATGCACATCAGACAGTCTCTTGCCACTCCTAAGTAAATGGTGGGTAGCGTACTCCAATACAAGAAGAACGCTCCTGAAAATGACTGCTCAACCCACTTCAAAAGCTACTTACCTGCCCCCACTTGGAGCCTCGTTTCAGTCTTTACCAAATTAGCAACCAAAGGAGGGTCCCCTCTCCCGTTGAGGGGTGCAGCATGCCGCTCTCGCCCACGCACACCCACTCAGCCCGAGGAGCCTGCCAAGAGCAGCTCTCTCCCGTCTTAATGATCTTTGAAGTCTTTCAAAGTGTCAGGCTCCCCTCTTCCAGGCAGCCTATAATTTAATGGGTTCTAAAAAAAAAATGAATTTCTAAGAACACAAGACAAAAACCTCATGTATGAAAAAAATTTTTAAGTGTGTAAATGTTATTAACGCTTAAAGGCAATGTGATTTGGGTTACTCTGTTTTTTTTTCAAGTTTCTTTCTAAGTTTCTACCCACCTGAAAGTAGTTTTACTACAAAAACCCAGAAGTGTGGAGGAAGGGAGAGGAGGGAGAAGGGACTTGGAGAAAAGGTCACAGGGCCAAGCTAGGGGTTGTCCTAGACTCCCAGACTTAGTAAAGGAAGCACACTCAAACTGCAAAGGAAATTTGCAGACAGAGACACTGCATGCTCAGAGGACCCTTTTAGGAGGCAAGTCCCATGCAGTCCTTCATCTTTCCATCTGCATCCCACCCGCCATGAAGTCCCGCAAGTCCTCGCCTGAGGCCCCATTTCTGCCTGGGATGGCATCTGAGGCACTCCCCAGGAACGCTGTCCCCGAGCCGCGGCAGCCTCCACACAGACCCACTGTGGGGTTCACAAGAGAACACACCAGGGTTTCTACATTTTTTCAGACAGCATGAAGGGGCCTGGAGAGTATCATGTGAAGTGAAATAAGTCAGTCAGAGAAAGAGGAGTATCATATGATCTCACTCATATGTGGAATCTAATTAATAAAATTAATTGATGAACAGAGCGGATCCAAAGACATGGAAGCATGGAACAGAGTGTAGAATCTCGGAGAATGGGGGGCGGGGGGGTGGATAGGAGATGATCAACCAAAGACCTTGTATGCATATATTTATAACCCCTGGACACTGACAATAGGGTGAAGCCTGGGGTGGGGGACGGGGTTGGCTGGAAGGGTCAGTGGGGAAAAAAGGGGGCATATGTAATACTTTCAATAATAAAGATATTTGTTAAAAATATTTTTTAAAATACACTGTATATATTTAACATATAAAGGTTTCCTAACGTTCAAGACAGACACAAATAAAAATGATAATAACAATAAAAATTAGACTCCCGCTGAGCACCGACTTCTGCCACATCACAGGCAAAGGGGAAAAAGCTCTCCTCCCCGGGGCCACTGCATTTTTTTTTGCAGGTTCGCTGGACACAGAACTCAGATCACACTGATGGTGAGAGAAAGGAAAAGCCCCCTATTACAGAAACAGGAAGAGAGAGCGGGTTTGTTTACAAGCATGGAGAGGACTCGCTTAATGAGCTGCATGGCCCCATGTCCTACAAGGAACAAGAGATGGGCTTCCCTACAGACAGGCCCTCACTCACAACCCTGCAGCCATGAGGGGCACCTATGTTTCCCTCATCACGTACACCACACTCGATGACTGTGCTGTCTCCTAACCTCCAAGGGGATTCAACAGTCCTGGGAGCTGCTACTCAGCTGTCACCACCCAGCTCAAATGTCACCTCTTCTAGGCACTCTCAGAAGCACCTGCTTCACACAGTCATCCATCTATGAGCCTGAGTCTCCCCACTGAACTGTGGACTTGAGGACTGAGAAAGGGAGGAAGGAAAGCATTTCCAGTAAGATGGACAGCAGGGAGGCAGAGGGCCTGAGCAAGAGGGTCCAATAAAGTCCGGAGAGGATCCAGGAAGAGGGAAGACGGGGAGGCAGAGAGGACCCAAGCGGGCTTTGCCCCAAGGACATTGCAGTGGAGCAGCTGTGCTGGGGAGAAGCAGGAGATGGGTGGGGTGGACAAGAGGACCATGAGCAGCCTTCAAGGGCAAGGTCCAGAGCTTATCACCAATTGGACAGCAGAGGAAGGCTAGGCAGGCCCTTCATTCAGATGGCAAGTGACAAACTCCCCAAACCAGCCAGGTGACAAGAGGAGCTGGCTGAGGGGTCCTATACCTGACAGCAACCTGGTGCCTTAGGCAGTGGGGAGGAGAATGAAGTCATTGTTTTACTTCTGAGGAGAAAGGCCTATCTAACTTTCAATTCCCCAAAGTCTAGCGGCCACCTAAATAAATATGAGTTGGCTTCCCCCGCCCCACCCTCAAGGATGAGCTGTGGCACAGCCCTGCGTCTTTCTCCTGTCCCTCCTGAAGGCTGAGCAGGCCACTGACCTTCTGCAGGGCACAGGACTCCCCAATGCCATTCTGGCGTAGGTTCTGTTTTGCTTTGTTTTGTATCAATCAGAAGCCCAGGATGGCCTCCCACACCCAGAGCAGAAGAATAAACTGTGTAACTCATCGGCAGGGCTGGTTAATATGGGGCATAAATAATGCACAAGCTGCCTCTCCCAGCCCTGCCAGCCCACGGCGACAGTGGACTTCAGAGGACAGCTGAGGGAATCAGACACCACAGAGCCACACAGGGAACGTGGACGGGCCAGGAACATGGTAAAGAAGGGACGGTTTCAGAGGCGTCAGAGAGTTGGAGGAGACTCTCAGGAAGAAGGACTGGGCTTTGCCAAGAAAAAAATAGGGACCAGCGGGCACAGCCTATAAACAGGCACAGGCTATAGAGAATCGGGTTCCAGCTCAAAGACCTCTGTCCCGTCCACAGGTTCTGCACAAAGGCTGGCTCCCCAGTAGTTATGGCTGATGAGAATTCACATCATGAATATACGACCGGGCAGGTAACCTCTTAATCTCCTCTTTCCACCTTGACAAGCATCCCTGAAGCCATCATCATTGAGCAGCGCCATTTTCTAAACAGTTGATAGGTGTCAGGTACTTCCTTAAACCTGGGGATCTTGCAAAATTGCAGGTTCTCATTCCTGGGGTTGAGGTGGGGCCCAAATGTTGCGTGTTTGTTTAATTGGGAATGATGCCACGGTCCCCAGACCACACACACTCTGAGATGCACAGCTGGATAGATGCTCTTATTACAGGCTGAGTGCTCCATGAGGCAAGGACTACTATTATTTCACAGCCAAGGAAACGGAGGACCAGAAAGGTCTAATCTGAAATTTGATCCCAGATCTGACCAACTTTGTGGGCCAAGTGCTACCCTGATTCTGGGAAACGCAAGCAGCGAGATGAACAGCCCCAGCCTCAGGGTGCAGCCTCAGGGCCATAGAAAACCAGTCAGCAGGCAGGCTGGGTCCTGCTTCCAATTGGGGTCCTGTAGGAGCCTAGACAGAGTAGAATGTGTATGTGTTGGGGGCGGGGGAAGAGGGGACTCCCTAAATACACAAACCCCAGTTACAGTGGCAATGCACTGAGGGATGTATAATATCACCCTAGAAATGCTCAGGACCCTCAACCAAGTGAAAAAGAAAACAAAAACAAAGCAAAGTCCTTTGCAGAAAAAGGTCTTACAGGAACTCACTAGAAATGCTCACAGTTCCTGTCCTCAGTGGTATGATTATGGGTCATTTTATCACATCTTTGGGTTTTCTGTGGACACTGGAACCAACCTGCCTCTACCAAGAGAAGGGACAGCGCGTCTGAGCATCTCCACGGGTTGCTGTGGCCCCCAGGTCCCTCGGTGGATCTGTGGGAACCTCATGGTTTGAGTGTGAGGAGCGCAGCCAACAGCATCCCTCCCCTCCTTCTTCTGGGCACACCCCTTGGTGAGCTCAGACTTTCGAAAAATGAAGAGCTCAGCTTCAAGAGGAAGCTCCTGACCTAACAGCAGCACCTCTGGACCCCTCGCTGCTCTAAAAGCAAGGCAGGAAGGAGCACTGGCTCCAGAGTGGGTGTGCAGGATGAAGGACAGCCTGTACATGCCTGTCACAGCTTTGTCCCCAAAACTACCCTTCCCCACCCTATCCTGGGAGAGGAAGGACTCTCCGGGGATTCTCAGATGAAAGGCACTGGGTAAGCCCATCCATCCATCATAGAAACCACCCCTGATTGGAGCTTGCCTAATCCACTAATTATCCCTGTCCATCAAGTAGATGACAGCCCTGGAGATAATCAATGGTTGCTTCCTTACATGCCCACCCTCACCCACTTGCCCAAGCTCACCAGCAGTAAAATGCCTGTGAAAAAGAAGACTGAACCACAAAAGGTGCTCCCTCCACCCATCCATCCTTCAAACTGCCCCATTTGTAACCATAACACCCTAATTAAGTCAAGGACATCCTTCCTCCTGTGTTAGGAGGTTCCAGGCCCAGAATCCCCATGGGTAGTCTTCACTTGCAATAAAATAAATAAATAAATAAATAAATAAGAACAAATATGTCAACCACATCTTCAAAGTAGCAATTATTTTTTAAGTTTCCTACCAAGGATCATTCCCTTTGTCTACTCCAGTCTTCCAATATGAGTTGCTAGCCACATAGACTTACATAAACTTGAATTAATGACAAGTGAAATAAAATTAAACATTCAGTACCTCATGCAAGTGCTCAAAAGCCACCTGGGGCCAGTGGCTCAGTCTATTGGACGGTGCAGATACAGAACATTCCCATCCTCGCAAAAAAGCAAGGTTCTATCTTTCAACTTTTGCAAAACTGGGGTGAGTGCCATGGTTGACATTTCTTAAAAAATGGAATTCCTCTCCTTTTCCATTCTCCAAATTACTCTTTCCCCCCCACCCCCACCTCCATTTTTACCGCCACATGTCCTCTATTATTTCAGACTAATGACCAGGTTCACAAAATGTGCGCACATTAAAAGGAGATTAGAGGAAATAATTTAATATTGCTATTTGCTTTTTTCCTATAATAGAAGTGTCAGAGATGAAAGAAAATTAGTAAAATGTATATGAAAACCTTCCTGCTGTCAGAGTCTGTCACTCATCACGGGATCCAGCATCAGGTCCCCGCCCACCCACATGCACCTCAAAATCGCATGAGATCCAGACCCAGCCAGCCCACCCCCATTGGGTTAGATCCAGACCCAGCCAGTCCCACTCTTGTCAAGCCCTGCCAGGCAGGGGGTGTAACCTCAGGTCCCCTGGCCCGGTGCCAGGATGGAGAGCATGGCCTGAGGTCCCCCAGCCCAAGGCGAGGGGGAAATGCCTTGAGGTCCTCCATCAAGCCCCACCAGGTGGGGGAACACGGCCTGAGATACCCTGTCAAGCCCCACTGGGTGGGGGGAACAGCCTGAGGTCCCGTCAGGGGGCACAGCCTCAGGTCCCCTGGCTTGATGCCGGGGCAGGGGGGGTGCGGCCTAAAGTCCCCTATCAAGCCCCAACTGGTGGCCCTCAGGTCCCCTGGCCTGGCACTGGGGCGGGGGATACAGCCTAAGGTCCCCCAGCCTGACACCAGGGTGGGGGGCATGGCCTGAGGTCCCCTCTCAAGCCCCATGGGGATGGAGGAGGGCTTAGCCTGAGGTCCCTGCTGATTGCTTGCTAAGGCTCCTTAAGGGAACTTGGCCTCAGCTGTGGGTGCAGCCATTTGTGATGGAGTGATGGTTAATTAGCATATTCCCTCTTTATTAGACAGGAGGATAGTCGTCCGGAGCCATCGAGGAGTTCCAATGTATTTCATGGTCATCATTCAGCACATGGTCACACTTTACATAGACCTGCGGGGGCCAACAGGCGTTCCCTGCAACCCTGGGAGGGTAGACAGCAGAACGGGCATTCAACACATCCCTCTTCCCTGCAAAGCAAAGGTCAGAGAAGGGTTTGCCTTCACACCTAATTTGCTTCATGAACTACTTCCTAAATTTGCCCAGTTCTTCTGAACACAAAACTGTCCCACTGATTCCCCCAAAACTTAGCGCTCCTCCGCAGCTAGAAACCCGGGGACTCAAAATCTAAGCACCTAGCACGGGGACTGGCTGCTCTTACCCCAGTGCCTGTAAGGACATTTGTGTCCAGTTCGGCCTCCTCATGATAAAAAATACCTATCTACCGTCTCTAACCTTTGTCCCCCTCTACAGAGTCCAAAGCTTCTGCTACAGTTGTTTATTCCTGTTTATACATGTCTACGAGAGATAATGAACCCAAGCAAAATACTTGGTGACGTGCATACCCCATAAAAACATCGAGTGTTGTTATTATCACTCTGTGTTCGCACACCTGCACTCACCCCCTTCTCCCTAGAAGCACCCTCTCTGGCTGGCCCCCACCCAACTCCACAACTGCTTCTGCCTTGTAGGAATCGTTTTTTCTTTAAAAAATAATAAACATATATATATATATATATATATATATATACACACACACACACACACACACACACACACATATATACACATATATATGTATGTATATATATGTGTCTGTGTGTGTGTGTGTGTGTGTGTGTGTGTATATATATATATATATATATATATATATATATATATATATTTCAGAGAGAAAGGGAAAAGGAGAGGGAAAGAGAAGCATCAATGATGAGAGAGAACGATTGTTTGGTTGCCTCCTGCATGCCCCCAACTGGGGACCAAGCCCACAACCCAGGCATGTGCCCTGATGGAATCAAACCCTGACCTCCTGGTTCACAGGTCAATGCTCAACCACTGAGCCATGC
Organism: Antrozous pallidus; assembly: GCA_027563665.1. Lineage (NCBI taxonomy): Eukaryota > Metazoa > Chordata > Mammalia > Chiroptera > Vespertilionidae > Antrozous > Antrozous pallidus. Next base: position 48,800,507 of record CM050510.1, read on the forward strand.
CGGCCGGCAGTTCTTTCTGGGCAGATATATAAGCAAAGCACCCAGGACCCTAGAAGAAGCCTGCATGTGCTTGGGGTTCTGTTCTCCCCAGTGAGCACCTCTGTGCTCCTCCTCTGCACACTGTGAAAGTGGAAACTCTCCCAAGGCAGTGGTGGTGTGATCAACTTGTCAAATCCACCCTGGGGAGCAGTGGTGGTCTCACCCTGTGCACACATCTGTGTGCTCTGCCACCTTCCACCAAACAGAGCCTCCTCCGCACCCCGAACCCCACCTGGCTGCGGGAATGACGCCCAGGTGTGTGTGTCACTTCTCCGTTGCTGGCCTGCACTGGGTGTCTTCCCACTGGTGTCCTTTTTGCCTGGAGAGAGGGGCCTAACGGGCAGTCACGTTCCAGAGTCTTCCAGGCCCGGTGGGGTCTAGAGCTTAAACGTGTGGCTCTAGAGTCTGACTGCCCAACTTCAGATCTACACCCTGGCTGACCCAAGTTACCTAGTGAGCCGTGCCGCCCTGTCTTCATGTAACTATAAATGATCCCATGGTAGTTCCCACCTCAAAGGATGGTAATGAGAGTAAGTGAAATAGCGCAAGTGCTTAGAAGGGAGACTAGGAGACTAGCACTCAACAAATGCTGGCGATGATTGTTTCAATGAGTCAACCAACCATGGGCATTTAATAAGCACCTACTATGCTCAGGCGACTGGGGGGGGGGGGGGGGAGCGGCGTACAGAGATAAGGGAACACTAACCTGTAAGTCACCAATCCCCAAGCCTTCAGAGGGCACCAAGCCCCGAGTATAAAGTAATGGAAGCTGTGGTAGGTCTTAGCAAGCTTCAGGGAGGGGGAGTAGTGCCTCCACTAGGTCTCAAAGGATAAAAGAATTTTCCTGGCAAACAGGAAGAAGGAAGGAAGGGAGGAAGCATTCCTGCAAAAGAAACACAATTAGCAAAGAAAAGGAAGTAGAGAAGGTGATGCAACATTTAGACATGAATCACTTTTTCACCTGAAACACATTCCAGGCAGGTGTAATTTGGGGGTTGGTGGGGGGAGTGAGACGATACCTCCTATTGGTGGAGGTAGTGAGATGATCCCTCCTACTCAATTTATGAGCTGCCAGTGGCCCAAGAGCCACCTCCACTACCACATTCTCATGGTAAAACCTCAGCACAACCTACCAGACATTCACCAGGGATTGTCTGCTAGACCTACAGATAGCTGAGCCCCACCTCAGATCTACACCGTCAAAATCTGTGGGAATGGGCCCAGGGGTCTGCATTTTACACAGTCCCCCAGGGGACATTCACGCTCCACTCACTAACATCACAAACAGCAAGAACTGAGATGAGAGTCTTCACACTAGGTAAGATGCATGTCCTTCTGAGGCCTGGAAGCTGTAGCCTCAGCGATTTCCATCTAATGCTCCTTGAGATGTAATTCCTGGTAACGAGCACTCATACATGGGAATGTGAACTGATGCTCACTTTCTGAAAGGCATTTGGCAGTGGGTTCCAAATGCCTTGAAACATCCACACCTGACTATAGCAAGTAATTGAGGCCCCACGTGACACAATCATCGCCATTTTTGCTGTCATTCCCAGCGGCCCGGGGTAGGTTCTGGGAGCGTGGAGGCAATCCTGTGTAGAGAAATATGATAGAGCACACCAACTGTGCCCAGTGCTCTCCAGAGTACATCTGACAAGTTGATTACACCACCCTGACTTGAGAGAGTTTAAAATTTAAAAATAAATTGAGGTGCTGTTTAGGAGAGCAGAATCCTAACCATGTGTAGGGACAAGGATACATTCATTGCAGTGTTGCTTATAATTCATCAAAACCTGGACACAGCCTCAACACAAACCAGCATGGAACTGGCTCCCACCTCAGGGCCTTTGCACATGCTCTTCCCTAGTCTGGAGCATTCTTCCTCTGATATCTACATACTTCATAAGCTCTGCTCACAGGCCACCTCCTCTGTGAGGCCTTCCCTGACCACCCTTATTTAAAAACAACGACAGTGCTCTGCTTTATTTTTCCCCATTGCACATAATCTTCCTGATCTATGAGAAGTGACTCATTTACTCACAGTCTGTCCCCACTCCACTAGAATGTACATTCCAGGAGGGCAGGGCTTTCTGTCCATTTTATTTATTGCTGTATCCCTAGCACTTAACAGAAAACCTGACACACAGTGGGTCCTCAAATACATGTCGACTAAATGAATGGACTACAGACCTACCCAATAATGCAAGGCCGAGCAGCCACTAACACTGTCATGGCTTACGATGACGTGCATAGAAAGGCAGTATAGTGAGAAGCTAAGAGAAAAGAGAAATTTCGGGCACAGCAGAGGCTGCACCAGCCTTCCTCTAAAATGTGTGCACGTAACCCACTTTGCAACCCAGTGGCCATGGGTGACTTTGATTTTTCACTGAACTGAAGTTTCTCAGTTTGTCTTCCATTAAAACTTTATATATCTTGCATAATCTTTGAGAAGTAATCCCTCGTGAAATGCTCTCAAAACATTTGCTAACTTATTTTTAGGAAGAAGCTTCCTCCGGGGTGACTTAATTAGGTGTCCCTAATTAAGGCCAGGCCAACATCAAAGAGGACAGGTTCCAGGGGACCCCTGCCCAGGTCTACTTCCAGTTGCAAGATGGCTTCAGTCCCTCTAGGCGCAGCCCCGCCTCTGAGTGCTCAGATGCCAAAGGCTTGGCCATCAACTAGCTACTCCTGGCTCTGCTCCCCGCTACTTGCTTCCTATTGGGGTGCCTCATCCAATTATTCAGGCGCAGATCACATCCTGCTGGAGAGCTGGCTTTGAAGGTTCAGTAAACAATCACTTCAAAACAAAGAGCAACCATTAAACCAAACTCAAAGACTTCCTTAATGGCCGCTGCTCAGCTGCAGGAACCAGGCTCAAGCAAGCCAGGCCTCTCATGTGCAACTGAGTGAGGTCCATCTCCCTGGGAACTAATCTCAAGGCCAGTCAGCCTCCTACTGCAAATACCCCCTTCCTGTTTAGCACTCAGCCATTGTGTGTGCATAGCCAGTTACTGGAGGGACCCTGATGGCAGGGGGTTTCTCCTGCAAAACAAACACGTGTCATGTGGTTGTCACCTAGGATAGCCAAGCCCTTAGGGTCTCACACTGGGCCCACCCCCACAGACTCCACTCTGCTGACAAGCTAGAGACACTGGCCAGGTGAGTCCACTGCCCAACAATTTCATGCCATTGGGTAAATCAAACTCTTTCAGCAGAGTGAGGCCCCTGGAGCTTCTTGAAGCAGCTGAGAAGAGCCTAGATTTTTATGCTTTATCTGGCTCATCCTGACTCCTAAAGGTATAGATAGAATAGTCATCAAAAGATCCATGAAATACACCCATTCCAGAATCTGAAAACGAAATCCTAAAATACGATGCTGTAAGAGACAGTGCATTCTGGTGGACATGAGCACAGACTGGAGTTGGAATACCTAGGTTCAAATCCCAGCTGCGCCTCTTACTAGTTTGATAAAGTGAGCAAATGGCTTAACCTCTCTGCGCCCCAGTTTCCTCATTTGTGGAATGGTAAGCAAGCAGTAACTACCTCGCTGGGTTGTTGGATTGAAGGTTTTTACTTGTAAAGCACCAGAATATGCCTGGTTGTGCCATGTAAATGCTTTTGGAATATGGGAGATGAAACTCAGCTCTCAGCTTGAGTGTCACCTGTACCAAAAGCCTCCCCTTACCCTGTCCCCCGATCCAAATGAGAATCAGATCAGACTATTAAACCTCAGAGGGAAGGCAGGGGAGAGTGGGAGTAAGGGAAAGAAATCAACCAAAGGACTTGTATGCATGCATATAAGCCTAACCAGTGGACACAGACATGGGGGGAGGGGAGGGAGGAGTGAGGGCATGAGTGAGGGAGGAAGGGATTGGGAAGGTAATGGGGGAATGGGGACATTCTCCCCCCCCCCCCCTCTCTCTCCTTACCCTGGTCCAGTGGTCGGCAAACTCATTAGTCAATAAAGAAAGTAAAATGCAAAAACAAAACAAAACAAAACAAAAACAAATGAGAATCAGAGCCCCTCCCCAGGACTCCACGCTGACATCTACCACGGTGCTGATCACGCTGATTGCTAATTCCTTGTGTTCCCCTCCTAGACTAAACAACTTTAGGTAAGGACTGTGTGTCTGGTCCAAGTTGTACCTCCACCACCCACGGGTACCTGGCACATAGCAGGTACGTCATCAATTTGTTGAATACATGTGATGTATTCCCTCAAATGATTTATTTGCTTTAAAAACATTTCACTCCTGTCTCTACTGCATTGTACAGGGGAGACACAGGTGTCTTGTATTTGCTCAAACACCTGAGTGCGGCTTTCAGCAGGGTACCCTGCTAGAAATTACCAGGGTAGCTCAGACGCACAAAGCAGTTTGTTTAGCAATTATTCCATGCTAAGCCCTTTACACAAACTTTCTCATTTATTTCTCCACAACTTTAAGAGGGAAGTTATTATCCCCACATTTCACAGATAGGAAAATCAAAGCTCAGGCAGGCTGAGTGAGTAACTTGCCCAGAGTCATAGAAGTGGCAGAGCCAGACATCAAAGGCCAAGGGCAACCACTACAAGTAGAATGCCATGAAAACACGGTAGAATCGCCTTAGAATGCAAAAAGTCCCTCAGGTTATCTTATCTGGCTTGGTGGAAAGAAGAGGGACCAGAAATTATGTAACTTTCTGGTGAGGGCTTGAAAGATGAGAAAGATTTCATTAGGCAACAAGGGCAGAGAGGGTCCTCCAAGCTCTATTGGGGCAAACGGATATGATCAAGGAAGCCAGGGAACCCAGGGCAAAGAGCACTGGGCACGGAGCAGGCCACTCACTTAGGGCTGAATCCCAGGGTTCCCCGAATGCCAGGCTAAGGCAGGGGCTACAGTAGGCAGGCTGGCAGTTGGGAAGAACCCAAACGTGGCCAACTCTTGGGAAGGACAGAAGCTTCAGTAGGAAGCTGCTGCTACCAGGCAGACTAAAGGCAAACAAGGCCACTGTTCCTGGTGGTCATCCCATAAAAAGAAGATTCAAATAATGGAAACAGAAAACGCTGGTCTTTACAAACAAGCAACTTCTCTCCCCCCCCCCCCCCTCTTCCTTCCTCCCTTCCTCCCTCCCTCCTTACCCTGGTCCACTGGTCGGCAAACTCATTAGTCGACAGTGCCAAATATCAACAGTACAATGATTAAGAGTCAAATTTTTTAAACTTAAACTTATTCTAACGACACTTCTTCGAAATAGACTCGCCCAGGCCATGGTATTTTGTGGAAGAGCCACACTCAAGGGGCCAAAGAGCCGCAGTTTGCCAACCCCAGCCCTGGTGTAAACATGTCTTTTTTAAAAAATGTTTTTAAACATTAAATGCCCTGGGGACCTCAGCCAGGCACCCAGTCCTCCTCTCCCTCCCTTTCTTATACTGGCACTGGGATTGCAAATACAGAGATGCAAATAGGAGGCCTGGCTGAGCCAGATGAGGTTATAATGAACTGGTGAGTAATTTACTTAGCAAGAAAAAAAAAAAACAACCAAAAACGCAACTTCTCCATTTCCTGCAACTTCATTGCAAGCTCTAAATACAGCTGGGTGAGGGGTGGGGTAGTGCTTGCTCTAAGAAGTGATGGAGATAATTACTACACTGATTTTGAGAAGTCAGAATTCTTCACTACTCATTCTACAAGACAGAATAATACAGGCAACGAACATGTGGGTGCCTGTATGCCAGGCACCATATGAACACTTTCACAAGCATTATCCCATTTCAGAATCCTTGTAACAACCTAGAAGGTGGGTACTTTATCGGGCCCATTTTACAGAACGGGAAAATGAGACTCAGAGAGACTCAGCAACTTGCCATGGGCTTTAAAACCAGATCTTTGACTCCACGGTCAACACTAGTTCTAGAATTTTTACAGGAGGGGTTGAGGGGCAATAATGTGGCTAGAAGGAAGTAGAAAGCAAGCAAAATATTTTTACTTAACTGGTGTTACAGGTTCACACTGCCCAATATGGTGGCCACTAGCCACATATGGCCATTTATGTTTAAACAAATTAAAAGTGAATAAAATTTAAAAATCAGTTCATTGGTCGCACTTCAAATGCTCCGATAGTCACATGTGGCTAGAGGCTACCATATCTGGCAATTTCCATTATTGCAAAAAATTGTTGGACAGGACTATTACATGTCAACTAATAACAGGCAATTATTCTAAAGATGCTTTTTCTGTTATGTTTTCCATTTCAATTTATTTAATGTTATTTCACAGTAAATTTATTGTTATTTTAATCTGTGATAAAATACACGTACCCTGAACCGCCAGAAAGGGGAACAAGTGGGATCTATCTAGAGCAAATGAACCCTGAAACATCGCTGGAAGCAATAATGACAAATTGAACAGTCCCACTCTGGGCACACCCTGGGAAGCGGGGGAGGGCCCTTTGGAAAAGACAGTCATGCTGGGAAAACCTAAGGCAGCAGCAAAAGAGGAAGACAAGTAGGAGCTGGACTGACTCCATGACAGAAGCCCTTGGTAGGAGTCTGCAGGAGCTGAGTAGGCTGGGAGGATAGGACATCACTCAGGCATAAGATCGCCAGGAGATGGAGTGGACTCAGCGTGAGTAATACATTCACATATAAAATGTACCATCCTCCACTGTTAAGTGTACAGTGTTAAGCACATTCACATTATTGTACAACCATCTAAAGGTGCTTTTACTCAGATTTAGGTAAGGTTGAGAAAACCTTTTGAAGGTGATGAAAAAGCTCAATGTTCCTCAAGTCTGGGTACACATTAGAATGACCTGGGGGTGCTTTTCATAACCCTAGTACCCAGGAAGCACCGCAGGAATAGGGTCCAGGCTTCAGTGTCTTATGGCTCCCAGAATCCAATACACCTGTCCCTGTAACCATGCCCTTTCTACTGGAAGGGGCACACCTGCCCAGAACCAGCTCCTCCAGCCCCCTGAAGACTCCTGCGTGTGGGAGGTGGCAGGAAAGGGAGTCCCAGGCCAAAACTGCCGTCCGCCTCCAGAGGCCACTGATACTACACACGCAAATACTTTTACTGCTGGCCAAATTCTTTGAGCAAAAGAAAGCAAATAAAAAGACACATAACTCAAAAGGCACTCAATTGATTTTTTTTCACCCACTTAAACTAGACAGGAAAAGAAAAACCACTTAGAACTATGACCAAGGCCATATGTGCCAAGAGGCGACACAGGAAGGAGTTTTTTGGTGATCCCATCAACTTCTCCAAACACAACTCAACCCCAAGGGCTACAGGGCATAATTAAACACAGAAAGTTCCTTTACACGGGAGTCCAAGGCTGGATGCAAAATGAGCTCAAGGTAAGGCATTCTTTTTGAGGAGCCATTTGAACTTTGGGTGAACTTACTCAATTCCTATAATTAGGAGGAGTTGTCGGGCTTGCACAGTCATCCTGCCTCAGGGACCAGCGTATAAGTGCAGCCCTCTGGCCCGGCATGGAGGCGCTCTGGGGACGAGGACAGGAGCCAAAGGTGACCGCAAAAGCCTGGCCCAAAGAATTCTTTCCCTTCCACACACCCAGGGAATAAGAAGAAAGGAGAATGCCAGGTTATCTGTTAGAAAAGATTGGTAAACGGGAGAAGGAAGGAAGCCACACTTTGTTGATGTGTCATAAATTAAACGATTTCCACAAAAGTGACAGCCAGATGGGAGCTGCGCACCCCAACCATCATCCTCAGAGCAGCTCACTCAGCTCAAGCTCACACCTCCAGGCTAAGTCCGGGACAGAAGCCCAGAGATCAGATCCCATGTCTTCCCCGGGCCTCTTGTGGGACTCAGGCAAGTGAAATGCCAGCTTCTAGAAATAAATCCATGCCCCACTCTCTACCACAGCTATGTTCTAAAACAGAGGTTGCCAACCAGTGGTCCGAAAGGTTGGCAACCACTGTGAATCTAAAGAGCTCCAGCCCTAGGATCAAGGTCCAAATAGCACTCCACCTCACCACGGCCTTAGACAAGGTACTGACTCTCCAAGCCCCAGTTTTCTCTTCTGTAAAGTGGGGTTGATGTGAGAATGACATGAATCCATGCATGCCAAGCACTTGGCACATAGTAGGTTCTCACCAAGTTCCTTTCTGCCCCGTTCACCACATGCAGTGAATACTGAGCACCTACTTGCTCTGTACAGGCGGCAGGCCAGAGCATCTTACATTGGGAAGCAACAGAGATGGCACAGCCCTTGCCAAGGCCTCCCCAAGGCTAAAGGTGGAAAATATTGATAATGGGTGGGCTGCTCTGGAATCTACACTGAGGGGATTGGGTTTTGCTTTTGGGGGTCTGGTGTGTGTACATGTGGCACATCCTCGAATGAAACCTTCTGCAGACTCCAGCTAATTCCAGGAAGAACCTTGGCAATCAAATACAACAGGTTTCCTCAATGCTCAGCCAATTAATTTACTCCATTTGTTTCTCTGCTTTGCTACTTAATAAGGCCATATCAGCAGTGCAATCTGCAAATCTGAGTTAAACTGCTTAAGGCATCAGTTCCCTTTAAGGTGCCCCAAATGCCTCTTGTCTGATGTCCTAGGCAGCTGCCTCTGTCCTCTGGCTTTTGTTTGGTTTGGGAGAGGTATTTCTTTGTTTCTGTGGAGGTGTGGGTTTTAGGGGAAAGTATCGTGAAAGCAGTTCCGAGAAATAATGGTGAACTTGAAATGATCTCATTTTTCCATAACCAGTTTTGAACATCTAAAGGTCTCCCTACAGATGGAATCTTGCCAACTCTCACCCATCTCTGGGAAGAGGAAAAAGCCTAGATGAAAATTATAGATGAAGTGTCTAATAGATCCATAGTTTCAACCTTTCCACCCTCCAAGCATTTTAACAACCTCAAAGGAGCTATCCAATTGACAGGTATGTTTTACCTTTTCCCTTTTCCCTTTTCCCTACCCCTAAGGTGCAGAGTTCAGAAGCCAAGAGGTCAGCTGCCAAGGAGAAATAATACGCATGGGACATACTTACACTAAAACTGTCCAGTGTTCACTTGAAATTCAAATGTACCTGGGAATTCTATTTCTTTACCCGTTGAAATCATAGCATGGAACTTGGCGCCTGCAACCCTGCTGATGCCTAATAAATACTATAGAATTTGGGGTACATGTTACTCAAATAAGAACTGAGTGATAGCTGAACCAGGTGAAATTCAAACTCAGCTTACCTTCCATGCAAACCATAATCCAAGACTGGCTTTCTCTCTGCATCTAAGGTATTACTAACTATAGAATCTCTGAACATCCAGCAACTAGTTCTAAACTATTTGGTTAAATGTGATGTACCAGGATTTCCCCACAAAAATGCTTAGGCCAAGATTAAAAAAAAAAAAAAGATTTCTTTCCAAACCTGCACTGTTAATATTTGCATGGGGTGGGGGGAGAGACAGATCTATGTAGAACAGATCCTAAATCTCTGAACAGGCACCCATTCCAGGCAGTTCCCTGCTGCCAATTTTATGACATCTTTACTTCATCTTCTCCGAGAGGCCCAAACTGAGGAAGCTGTAAAACCCTGGGCAAACACAGCCATTTGGTAAGAGAAAAGCCAGTGTGGGGCCCATCTGTACTTTACAAGGGCTTTGCTTGTCCTGCATTTGTGTGTCACCATTTACAGAGTGGCCTGCCTCCCTTTGAGCACCTGGCCACTGGAAGAGGCCTTGGCTGAGTTGTCGATATCTTCCTCACAGACACTTTTTTTTGTCAAAAGTCAGGGGACATCCTGCAGGAACTGACTGACACCCTACCCCAGGTGGGACTCCACACTCTCCCTGAATGGCCACCATACTGTATTGGACATTAGCTACTAAAGGCCCACAGGACAAGCAGCTTTCCAAGGGCGGCCCTGTGGACCGGTGGCTCCTGGAGGCCCAGCAAAAGGCCTTCCATAGAGCAGGCCCTCTGATAAACACTGAGAAAGTAAATCTCTCTGCTAACTGGAACCCCAAAGCCAACATAGGAGGGAGAAACAACCGCCACTCTGAAATCACTATCCAGGGCTGGGCCCACTACCCACATTCTTGATCTTATGACAAGTGAGGGAAAATATCATGACGTGCCTTTGAACCACAAAAGATTTCCATGGAACTCAAGAAGTCCCTTTAGCAGTTCTAATTTTGGGCAGAACTCAGAGAGGGACTATTGGTAGCAAACAGAGGTGGGGGCGGTGGAGGGGGACTGAACAAGGCCCCTATTCTGCCCAGCACAGGTGCTGGTAACAGGACACCCTGTCTAAGTGAGACCTGGGTGGGGAGTGCAAGGTGTGGTTGGGTGTTTTTTTTTTTTTCACTCCCAGTCACATTACATAACCCCAAACACACTCTCTGACCTGGTACAAAGTTCTCCCTGCATCAGGCCCAATTCAGCTCCTGACCCGCTGCTTCTTGAGCAATAAGGCCAAGAAAAATATTTGATGTTAGCATCCAACTGTTTTTGAGCTAAGTTAATTATTAAAAGAAGAAAGACAGCCACAGGGTGAGCTGCCCTCAAGTTTGGCCAGAGTCTCCTGGTCCTAATAGTTCCCCAAACATCACCGAATTCTATGTGGGTTCAATTACTTACATTTAAAAAAAATAACCAATGAAAAAATACAAATATCAAATCAGTATGGTGGTACACCTGAAAGTAATATAGTGTTCTGTGTCAATTATATATCAATTTTAAAAAATAAGATGTTTGCAACAGTTATCCTGTATTTTCCAAGGACTTGGATAGAAACTCAGAAAAGATTCCAGGAGCGCCTTAATGCAGTCAACATTATCTAAACATCAGAAGCCAGTCAACTGACTTTCCACACTCAGTCACTTCCAAGCTGCTGTTCCCTGAGACAAGCAGGCGATGGGCCCGTGCCTCCAGCCACATGAGTCTCTTGCTTCCCCTTTTCCTCTGGGATCAGCTCACAAACAGACGACTTGATTTATGTGGATGGGCGGAAAGGCAGCCGTTCATTACTGTCCACCACCACAGTAGGGTGGAAGAGAGGGAAAAAACACAAAGTTTCCTCTCGACAAGGAATCGATAAGTTATTTAACAGCTGCATCCCCATGGGAGCACAGCGAAGGTTTCTTCTGCACCCTTCCCCCTGAAAAGGATGAAACACACTCCCTGACAGCCCAGACTTAACCAGATGAAGGATCATTAGAAGGAAGCAAAAAGAATCCTCCCTAGCTTTTCCACGTCTTGGGTTCTTTGACTTTGGAAGATAGATGGTGCTAGGTCTTGACATTACTCCATTTGTGTTGTTGTGTTGTTTTTTTTCTTCCAAAGAGGAAATTAATTCCCCTCCTGTGCTGCTGTTGTTCATTTTGGAGAAGCAAATGCTACTAAAAAAGCCATTTTTCATGTCTTTCCTCACCCCAATCCAACATCACTTCTTAGAAAATGACCTAAAATTTTTCTCAAGGTGGCATTCCAAATGGGTGTCCAACATTTACACCTGTCCTTCAAAGTAAACAGGGGAAGAGAGGCATTATAAACCCACTATGGGACTTCAAAGAGGGGGGAAAAAACATATAAGCAGGACACTAGAAAGCCAACTGATTTCAGTATTAAAAACTGACTTTTACTGCTGGCAACTTCATGCATATGCACACTCTACATTGCTTATCCTATATGCCCAAATTTTAAAAGTCCCTTCTAAAATTTCACAGTCAACTAATTCATGAAGAAACCTTTTAAGAAAAAAACTCCATGAACATATTCAGCAACTATCTTATGAATAAACAAGCTTGGTAATCAGACACCCTCCTCACTTTTTCCTTCTCTCTCAAAAGTCTGAAATTCTGCAGACCACAAGGTGTGTTGTTGCTGTTGCTTTTAAAATCTTTACTGCCAAAACAAAACCAACAAAAACCCTTAAAATAAATATCTTCCCACAGGATGTTGAACAAATGCTACTACATTCAAGGGAAAGAACTCAGGAACCACAAACTATAGATCCTACACCCAAGGGGCATTAAACAAGTCTTTATTTTTAACTGGAATCTTGTGGAGGAAAAAACATGCCCACAAAGCCCCCAGAGCCAGTGCTGCAGGGCAGCCATGGGTGGCAGGTGGAAGCAGAAGGGCCTACCCTGTGGAGGATTACCTACAGAAGGGCTTTGGGCTCAAATGGGAAGAACCAAGGCTAGATTCTGGGTTAAAGAACAAAGAGAGAGGGGAAAGCTCTAGATGTGTACATCTGGAACTGCAGTGGGCAGGCCTATTAGGTCCCTGGGCTCTTGTTACTACTATTGGGGGGCTGGAAACACCCATTTCTCTCCCTTAAAAAACACAAGCAGCTCTACCAACCCATTTCAAATTCCTCCTCTAGTGATCAGAATAGGTGTGTGCCTCAAACCAAATCTCATTTGATTATAAGGCCTGTACAATTAAGTTAACCAGAAATACTCTAGGAGTCCATGGCAGCACCAATCTTTGTCTCAAAAGAGCACTTCATTCGTGAATTGTGGGCAAAGGAATGCAACGGGCTGTCTTTGAACAGGGAATAATCTAATTCCAAGTGGCTGGATTAGAGGCATTCCAGGGCAAACAGGATATCTTTGAAGATAATGCTGCATGGATGTTAATTTCTGACAAAAGGCACAGGCTCTGCAGAAGGATTTCAAAATAGACAAGACCAGGACAGAGGCACCTTGGAGAAGTTCACCCTGGCCAAGGTGGCAGTTGGTTCTAAAAGGGGGAAGTGCCCGTGACAGCTGAACATTCCTTCCCAAAGTCCATCTCCAAGGCCAAACCTTTCCAAACCTCACACTTCATCAGACAAAGCTCCTCCCCCAGCCCAGGCAGTGGCTGAAGGGGGGCTGTCCACACCCACTCGCTGCACAGCTTCCAAACCTGCCCACTCTTTTTGGAAGCTGAGCTTTTAATTAAACCACCTCCCCGGATCTGTTGAGGCAAATTGAGGCTGGGCTAGCGCCAAAGAGAAGCTCCCTAAATACATATGGGAAAAAGATCCCCACACCGCCCCCAATTCCCACCTCCAGCCAGCCAGCTCAAAAGGCTGATTATATTTCCTTTGGATGAGTAACGGAGGGCCCTGGTCTATCTCTATGCACAGAAAATCCACGTTCACGGATCAGGTTATCCCCAGTCCCACCCTTCACAGGAAAAAGCCAGGGTGTTGTTCTCCACCCCAACACACGCGTGCGCGCGCGCACGAACACACACGCGCGCGCGCACACACACAATTATCACAATCCTTCCAAGAGTAAACCTGGAGTCTGTGTGGTGGGTACGTGTGGGGGGGAGGGGGGAGAGGGGAGTAAGTTACAATTGTTTGTGATGCCCCATCTTGCCTTCAGGCTGGGAGCCTCAGCCAGGGACAGCAGGGGCCCCTGCAAGGCTGCTCTGGGAACTTCTGCTCCGCGCCCCGGGAGGGCCCGAGGGAAGGGCACGCACACCCTCACCAGCTTTGAAACAGCCTAATTGATACCTAATTTGTTCAGATCCCTCCAGGAGGACTTGAAAGCCAAGGAGGGAAAGGGTGGCTTCCCTTCCAGGCTCAGGCGGGAGCTCCTTTCCGAGGCCAGGCAGAGCCCCCAATACCGCGCCAGGCGCCCCCTCCCCGTACCCGGGGGAATCAGGTATCCGCCCAGCATCCAGCCTCTGCGGGGCGCAGACACTCCGTACAGAGACAGACAATGGAAAACTTGGAGCCGGGGCCCTGAGCCCCCCAGGAAAACGAGTTGAGGCCGCCCCCTGGGACAATGAGCAGGGAGAGGGGAGGGAGCATCAAAGATCCCCGTGGAAGCCGCCCGACCGGTGACCCAGCAGAGCCCGAAACGGCGCCCGGGTTGAGCAGGTGACACCCGGGCCGTAGCGCTCCCGCAGGTGGCTATGGGCCGCCGGGCAGACAAGGACCGGGCTGCTGGCCCGGGGCGGAGGCGGAGGCGAAGAGCCGAGGTCAGGTCAGCGCGCGGCGGCCAGCGCCGCAGCCGCGCCTCCGGCGACCTACCTTCATGTCGCTGATGATGGTCTGGAAGAGGCCTCCGAGCGCGCTGCATTCCTTCTCAATCACAGCCTCCATTTTCCCGGCGCCGGCGGGGACAGGACGCACACGCTGGGCCGCCTGGACTGTGCGCGAGACCGGGCTGGCTCACCCCGGGAGGAATTTCACACTCGCAGCCTCTCCTGCAAAGAGGACTAAGTGCCCGAGGTCGACTGTCCTCTGCCCAAAATAATAATAGTAATTTCAAAAGCCAAACCGCTCCGTAGGGTGATGTGCCTACAAGCAGCTCTGGGCTCCTGGCCTTAAAAATGCCCGGAGAAGGCTGACAATCAGACCACCACTGGTGCCCACGACGGAAACGGCAAAGCCCATCTTGAAGCAGAGAAAACCGCCCGCTGACCAAGGGCCAGCGCCATTAAAAATGCAAGGATTTCTAAATTAATAGCTTTTGGGAAAATTACAAAAAAAAAATCGCCCAACAACAGAGCGGGTTAGCTCGCAGCGCCCGGATCTGTTGCTCGAAGCCGCGGCCGCCGCCTCCTTTTCACTCCTGCGCGCCCGGCCCTGCGCTCGCTCTGGCTCGGCTCCCGCGGACGTCCGAGAGGCGCACGCGCGCTCGTGGCCGTGCGTCCGCCGCGGGGGTATCGGAGGGCGCGCGCGCGCGCGGGGCTGGGAGCGCGTGCCCGGGAGGCGCGTGGGGCGAGGGCAGCGGCGAGGCGCCGACAGGCGGTGCAGCGAGGATCCGAGCCCGGTGGGAGCCTTCTCCTCCGAGCACGCACAGGGCACCTTCCTCTTCCCCGGGCCGCCGGTCGCAGCGCGGAGAGGGCGTGTCAGCACGAGGCGAAGGGAACGCCCACCCCACAATGGCTGCGAGCGCCCGGAAGGGAGGGTGCACCCGCCACTCCCTGGGGACTCACAGTGGCCAGCTTAGCGCAGTGTCCAGCAAATAGTGAGCACTCAGTAGGGCGAGAAAACTGCTGCTGCTGCTGCTGCTGCTGCTGCTGCTCCTGCTTCTCAGAATAGGCGCGGTCTGTGATATCAGGACTGCAATGCAAGTCACGACTGCAAACAGCCAAATATGTCATTTAAAGAGAGTTCGGGGCGTGTACTGCAGCGGGATGCGGAGTTCAATAAAGTTGCAGGAGGCTGGGAATGTGGATTGATTTGCCATTGCTAAGTAAGTGGCAATAGAGGCATTATTGCTGACTGTCCATGGCTTGGACAGTTTGTCAGGCTCACTGAGGTCAAATGGTGTTGGTATAACTGCAGAGAGCCCTGTTGGGAAGTTTAACCTGGAAAGAGAGCAAATGTGCCCAAGTTGACTGGGGAGCTGGTGTTTCATTTTCGCAGCTCTACCGCCTAACTGCACAGATCTTATTTAGATCAGCATCAAATAGACAAGAAGGAGAGGAGCTCAAGGAACAGTTTTTAAAAGACCTTGAAACTCTGGGCTGTTCCTTTGACTCTTGAGCTGAACATTGGCAGCACAAAACACACAAAAGGAAATTACAAAAGAAACCATATGCAACATGTTATAGACTATTTCAGACTCGGTGATAGGAAAAGTTCTGGCTTTGAAAAACTGGGTGAATCATAGAGAAACATAGATCTGCCTATCACAGCTCAGAAGATCATTTTCCCCTGGGCCACTTTGCCCAACTCTTAACCACAACCCTCTTTGTCCACTTCTCTCTCCCCAAAATCATAGGAGTGTTGCTTCTGGAATGAACTGCTCTCATTTGGATGTATAGATCTCATCTTCACCTTGCCATTAACAGTGCTGACGTATAATTTGTTCTTAATCATTATCGTTATTATGACTTTACTACTATAAATATTGTAGTGATCAAGATCACTGCTTTTAGAGCCAGATTGCCTGGGTTCAATCTAATGGAATGGCCTTAGGCCATACTAACAGGGCCTCAGTTTCCTCATCTGTAAATGGGGGTAAAGATAGCATCTATTTCACAGGGCTGTCCTGAGTTTCACCCTGGACTAATATATGTAAAGCATTTGAAGCAGTTCCTGGCACATAGTAAACACGCACTCAATAAATTTTATCAACAGACTGAGATTCACAATAGCCAAGATGTAGAAACAACCTAAATGTTCATGGCAGATGAATGGATAAAGTGTGGTGTATACATACAATGGGTTATTATTAGCCTTCAAAAGGAAGGAAACCCTGCAGTATGTAACAGCATGGAGGAACCATGGGGACATTATGCTAAGAGAAATAAGCCAATCACCACAGGACAAGTACTGCATGATCCCACTTCTATGAAATATATAATAAAATAGTCAAACTCAGAGAATCAGAGAGAAAAGTAGTGGCTGCCAGAGGGGTGGCAGTGGGTGCAAATCCATGGACATGAAGTCTCAATTATGAAAGACAAGTTCTAGAGATCTACTATACTACACATATTTACACTTAACCATCCTGTATTATATACTTTGAAATGTGTTAAGAGGGTAGATCTCATGTTGTCCTCTTACCACAATCCAATAAATTTTTTAAAAGAAGAAGGAAGGGAGGAGGGACCAAGTCAGGGTTCATTCCAGCCCTGGCCCCAGAGGGCAAGTGGCAAGCCTATACTGTTGGTGTGCTGTCCCTCTGATTTTGCCAAGGGCCTACTGTGTACATTATAGGGGTTGTATGTGTATTGTATCTAACCCTCACCACAACCTTAAGGAGGTTGTCATACTAGCCTTCATTTTACTATTGGAAAGTGGCCAGCAGGACTTCAACCTTGGTTTTCTGACTGCCAGGCCTGAAGTCTCACTTCTACCCAGCCTCCGGCCATCCTGGCATATGGGGCTCCTGACTAAGCCCAAAGGACATTGTGTTCGGCTTTCTTGCCACACACTGAATTCAAATGCCCTGAACACACAACCTTAGCAGTGTTTAAAAAGCACACTTCTCTCTCTCTTGTTAATCCTCACTAAAGGATATTTTTACTTTGACTTTTAGAGAGAGTGGAAGAGAGAAGGAAAGACTAGAGAGAAATATCAATGTGAGAGAAACACATCGATTGTTGCTTCCTGCACACATCCTGACTAGGGTCTGGGCTAGGGAGGAGCCTGCAAATGAGGTGCATGACCAGAATTGAATCCCGACCCTTCGGTCCACAGGCCAACACCATCCACTAAGCCAAACCAGCTAAGGCAAGCACACCTCTCTCATCTCCTTTCCCTCAGGCCTCTACTGGCCTCCGGACTGAGAAGGAGGCCCCTGACTTTCAAGAGAAAGGCTCTCCCTTAAGGGGGAGCCTGAGAACATTCCACCAGGCAGCAAAGGCTCTTAGCTGGGACAACACTTGGCATTTTAAATAAGTCCATGGTCAAGTTAGTGAAAGGAGGGATTTTGAGCAAAAAACTGACAAGGTCAGATTTATACCCCTATGTTACCTTCTTTCCCCATAGCTGAGCATCCCCCTAACTTTCTCCTTGCTTTGAAACACCCAGTATTCACTGTGGAGACATCAACACCCTATTAATATATCATTCCTCCCAAAAACTTTTGCTTTTTGTTTTGTTTGTTTTTAATAGCTCCTAGAAGAAGGAACCCAAAGGAAGGAATCTTGACTGGAATGAATTTCAAACCCAGTGATCCTGGGAAGGAGAGATTGGGAGGCAAGGATGCCTTCCCAAAGCAGCTCCCCACAACTCCTACCCCCAGGGAAGGTGATCAGGATGCCTCCCCTACCCCCCATCTCCTCGCACTGTCCTTCCCAGAAGTGATTCTCAACCCAGGCTGCACCCAGGGCTCTGCCTGGTCCCAGACTTGGCAGCAATTGGAATCCCCTGTGGGAATTTTAAATCACTCCCATCAGGGCTCCACTCCCAGGGACACTGATTCAGGTGGTGTGGGTTTGGGCTGTGCCCTGGGCATGGAGACTTTTCAAAGCTTCACAGATGATTCCCATAGGCAGCAAATTTACGAATCCGACCCATAAACAATTAAAGTGAAATCTCTGGGGACTGAGCACTAGACTTTTTTAATGGATCATACATATTTTATTACATCCTCATAGAAGGATATGGAGTGTGTGTGTGTGTGTGTGTGTATTGTCATTTGTTTTACAAAATAGGATCACACACAACATACTTTTTTTGATCTTGCTATTAACACTTCCTGTTAACACTTCTTGCTATCAATGGTTTCTGTAAAAAAATCCCTCCAGGCCCATTAATATTATTCTAACACATTCTTTTTCTTCTTTTAATTTTTAAATTTTGACGTAATCATGATGTATAGAAACACTGTGAGAGTAAGGCAGAGGTTTCTCATTAGGTTCCCCAAATATTAACCCATTATGATATTTGCTTCATACTTAGGGAAGCTTTTAAAACTCCACAGGTACCTTTCATGTGGGGCCAGGTTGCCATGTTAGGCCCCAGGGTTGCTATGAGACTTCAGATGCTGTTTGTAACACTCCTAAGCTTAGTGAGGGGCTTTGCATTGAAGGCAGCTGTGCGAGTTGGTTAAGAGGGTAGGTAGGCTCTGCCAGCCAGTGTGCTCAGTGGTTAAGCCTCGACCTATGAACCAGGAGGTCACGGTTCGATTCCCGGTCAGTGCACATCCCCAGTGTGGGGCGTGCAGGGGGCAGCCGATCAATGGTTCTCTCTCATCATTGATGTTTCTCTCTCTCTCTCTCTCTCCCTTCCTCTCTGAAATCAATAAAAATATATTTTTTAAAAAAAAGAGGATAGGCTTAGAGTCAGGCTATCTAGGTTTGATTTCTGGCTTCTTCACTTCCAAGTCTTCTGTGCCTCCATTTCTTTATCTGTAAAGTAGATAATAGAAGTGCTAACTCCAAATGCTATGTAACATCTGAATGGGATTACTTATGTGAGCACACAGTAGGACTCAAAAAGCGTAGCTATTAATATGTATTGATCATTATCATGGCTCATCTATGAAAAAAAATTGCTTTAAGCTTGCTCTATAAGTAAAATTTTTTATGAACCCAGAGCCACTCAATCTCTTAGAAAGTTGTTAGTATATAAAGCATCACAAGTTTAGAAACAGAATCCCCCTTTGAACATGAAACTAGCAAAAGTCAGGAAATACCATCTGCACAGTGACTCACTCTCAGAGATGTTTGACGTGTGTTTGTGGAAGGTAGCCTAGGAAACACCCAGTTGTAGCCTCAGCATGCGAATGTGTCCTTGGTCAGGAAACTAATGAAATAAGGCGTTTCCTTATTAACAGATTGATATCGAGGACAAAGTGGTGCTGCAACAGCAGGGTCACAAGCCTGTGCCCATGGGGGTCGGACAGCACACCTGTGTGAAGCAGGCCAGGTGCAAGTTCACAGGAGGTGGGGGAATGTAGTGTCCTGAGAGCAAGTTCTCCAGCTGCTCCCCAGTCCAAGGCCAAGTGGAAATGTCGGCCCTTCATTGCCACAGGTCCCAATCCTTCCAGAGGGACTGGAACTTTTGAATCTGGATGTGAAGTTTTCTCCCAAACCAAAATATGTTATAATTTCTAAATTTTTAAAAACTCTTCTGCAAGCTACAAGCAGCCGGTAGTCATGGGAGTCTAGTACAGGGTCTAGTTCATGGGGAAGATGTGAGAGGGAGAAAGAAGCTGGAAGAATGCCTGTTTCTCTGGGACTCCAGGTGATGGATCTAGGTCAGCAGGAAAGTGTGTCTGCTCTGGAGTGGGGGAGGGACAGTTTAGTTCAGTTCCTGAGATGTTTCTTGAGCACCGGCTCTGTGCCAAGCCACTCTTGTTCTCCAGGACCATCGCATCTCCCCTTCCTTGTTTGTATTCCCCCCAGCTGTCTGCTGACCCCAGCTTAGCTTCTGAGTTACCTTGGAATTGAGAGTGGCATTCTGAGGGGAGCAGAGATCCCGCTGCCCATTATAGAACAAGACAGTCCAGGACCCAATCGCTCCCTCTTCTGGAACGTGTCTCTTTCTGCTCCATACAAGCACAACGGAAAAAAGGAACATGTGGTAAGTGAGATGTAAGTTCTGGTTAGAGTAGCAATAAAAGAGCATGAAAAGCATGTTATTCTAGAAAACCTCTAACGTGCCATGCAAAGCAATTGAAAAACATCTAATTATTTTCAATCAATCAGAGGCGCCCATGTTGCCTAGAAACAGAAAATATGACACTAACCCTAACACTTTGTGATGTAAACACAATGAAAGGGGGACTTTTTGTTCTTATGAAGAGGCAGATTCTATCCCCTGAAACCCCTCCTGTGACAGCCACAGCCACGTAGACATGCTAGGTAAACATAATCAGAATCCTTTGAAATCCATGGCAGAACTAGCAAAAAAGAAGGGCCAGAAACAAACAGGAAGCTGAAAACCAGAAGAGAATGCATGAAAGCTGACGCCTCGATTGTCCCCTTGGTTTCAGGGGCCTGAATGTTTAACCCCAAAGGGGGGACCAAAAAACGAGGCTTGGATCCATGTAAGGAGGGAAGTGCAACTAAGAGCTCCCTGCAGAATCAGGACCCCACAATTGCCCAGCTTCCAGGGCAGCTGGAGCAGGAAGCAGTGTGCCCACCAGGACAGGGAGTGGGGCTCTGGATAGGCCTAAAGCGTCCCCTGAGAATTTGCAACCAGAGGCCTATGCCACAGCTTTGTTTGGATTTTGAATTTGCCTTCCTTTGAATGGATCCCGAATGCCCAAGGTAAAAACTGATGTGAAAACTGGGCACTGGCCTAAAATAATCCTGGTAGCCTGGCAGAAGCTAATAAGAAATGACTCTGAGGGGACAGACCCTCAGGCAAGTCCTCATGAGTTTCCCACAGAGACAGGCTCCTGAAATGAGCTCATAATTCAAAATTATAAATTGTACAAGGAACAGTCTACTGATCATGTTCCAGAGTCAGCAGACACAACTGACATCAGGATTTAAGCCATAAGAGCTAAAGATAATCCAACAGTCCAGTAGATAAATATATTTTAACTAGTTAAAATATCAAAGAAGGATACAAAAACACAAGATACTATGAAAGGATAGAGAACACTGGAAAAAAAGAATTAAATACACCGACTAGCAATGGAAAATATAGTCACTGAAATTACCATATATATTTGAACTATAAATGGACAGGTTGGGAATCTGAATAAATGTAGAGCTGAAAAGAGAATTTTTTATAAGAAAGATCTGAAGAAAGCACATAGAAATAAAGTAGAAAATAGAAAAAAGAGGCTATGAGACAAGGAAGGACATAAAGAATAAAATATATTGTTAGAGAATGGGGTGAGGAGCTGAGGGGGGAGGGGGCGGGGACATATTCCAAGAGATTTGGGCAGAGAATTATCCAGAATTGATGAAATGCATAAATCCTCAGATCTGAGGTAGCACAGCACATTCTGAACAAGATTAATCCAATGGACAAATGTTTTCCTGCTGCATCCTCCTAATGAAAAGTATGCTTTTTAAATTTTATTAATTTGATACTTCTAGACATCATAAAGTAAGTGAACATAAAACATCATTTTGACTAACTCAAAAGGTAAGATAAACTCCACTAAAGTGGAAATACACAGGAAAGCTATGTACATTGAGACAGATATTCTAAATTCTCTATCAGGTTAATAGTTATAAATGAAAATTATAATTTGTACTATACACTCATTTCCTTCAAACTGGCAAAAAAAGAACCCTTGCAACAATTTTTTAAAATTGTATTTTCTGAAACATCCTTGTTGTTCGGTGGGGGATGCAGTAATGATGCTAACGGGACGAACATATCTACAGAAACTGAAGGAGGGTCCTACATCGAGCAGTGTCACTGTGTTGACCACACTTTTTCTTTTCAAACTTCTCTTTTAGGCCGTTTATCGGAGTTTTGTGTCAGGAGGGTGCGGGCAGGAAACAGATGGCAACCAAAAATAGAGTGAACTTAAGACACAAGGGCTTCCGGGTGGTCAGCTTCGCCTCCTCTCGCCTCCAGGTTTCGGGGTCTGGGGCCCGGCGCGTGGGGTGGTGGGCCTCTTCCTGAGGCAACTCTGCTTGCAGCAGGAGAAGGGATGGCGGGCCTGGAGGCTACCCCGCAGCTGCCCGGGGTGCGGGCGCCTCAGCTCCTAGATGTCACCGCCGCCGGGGACGCCGGGACCCAAGCCGAAGGGCCCCCGAGACTCTTCACGCCCCTCGAAGCCCGGGCCTGTTTCCTGGAAGTCCTTGGCAGTCACGTTTGCTATTGGAGGAGCTGTATTGGCTTACATATATATGCAATCTGCAGAATGACTTTCATACTGTGAAGGCATCTATATATTGGACAGGGCATGCTACCCTTGGAATCAGTCAGTGTAGATTCTTGGAACTTACAGATTACAACCAAAAGTCTCCCAAATGGCCACTGCAAGACTGCAGGACCAAGTGAATAGGAAGCCAGTGGAGTGGACCTCGGAGAAGGACACAGCCAAGAAGGAGCATGGTCCATGCGTTTCTGCCCGGGGACAGGGCCGGCTGCTCAGTGTTGCTGCCTCTCCTTTGTCTTGGACCCCAGCTTGTGCAGGTTGTGGGCCTGGACTCCAGGAAGAGTATAAGGCTCACAATGCTGTTGCTTCCCTTTCAAGTCTGGTGGCTGATGAATTAGGCTCATTGGCACTCGAAGTTGATCTTTACACTTGAAAGCTTATGTAGAGTCATCCTTGTTAAGAAATAGCACTGTCAGGTCTGCATTGCATTCCCTCTCAGCAGGTGCTGGTCTGACTAATGAAGAGAGAATCTATTGTTTGGGTAAAACCATTAGATTCATTTCTTTTGGGAACTTTTATATGAATTTTAGCCAAAGGATGTGCTAGGTTTCCTGTGACATGGCAAATGGAAACAGAGTCCTTTTCTGCCTGTACTGAATGCTCTGTGTGAAATAAATGTGTTTTCAGTTTTGCAAAAAAAAAAAAAGACACAAACTCTTTACAGGGACATGGGCAGGGTATAGGGAAGCCAGGGGGGCAGTGCAGTTCCCCCGGGGGCCAAGGTGGAAAGCTATCACCCGTCCCCCTCCACCACCACCTCTCCCACCCCCCCACCCCTCCACTTCCCACCCCTACCCCCTCACCCCTTACCCCTTACCCGCCCTGGGTCTGAAGGGCAAGGATAGGAAGTGGAGCCTGGAACTCTGAGAGGCAGCTGCATGGAGACCTCTGCCTCATAGGAGCTGTAGCCTTGGGTAGAACAAATGTTGAGGACCAAACCCCAACAGAACCAGGACCCCTAATTTGACAGTTTGTTTACCTCCATTGTTTATTCACAAAAGTGTCCCAGTTTGGACAATAAATAATTTGATCACTTGCACACCGGAGCCTGTGGGTAAACAGTCCATAGGATCAGCTTCCTGGGGAACAAAACACAGAATGGGTAATGAATTGGGAGTGGGAAAAGTAATGGAAATTATTTGGGACAAACACCTCCTGCGGAGTCGTGTTGTTGTTTTTCCTTAAAGGAGTTTTATTGAGATGTAATTCACATACTGTAAGATGCACCCTTTTAAAGTTTGCCATTCAGTGAGTGTTCCTATATTCACAGAGTTGGGAAACAATCTCCACAACTAATTTTAGAACTGTTTTCTTGTTAGAACATCAGCCTTCAAAGCCACTGTATCCCATTGGCAGGCACTCTTCCAACCTTGCCATCCTCAGACCTAGGCGACCACTAATTTACTTTCTGTCTCTATAGATTTGCCTATTCTGGACATTTTCTATAAATAGATTCATACAATATGTGACCTTTTGTGCCTGTCTTCTTTCTCTTAGTATAATGTTTTCAAAGTTCATCCATATTGTAGTTCGTATCTGTACATCATTTCCCCTTATGGCTGAATAATTCTTTATTGTATGAATACACCACATTTTTGTTTATCCATTCATCCATTGACGGACATGCTAGTTGATTCTACTTTCAGCTGCTGTAAACAAAGGTGCTGTGAACATTTATGTATGAGTTTTTGTATGGTCAGATGTTGTCAGTTCTGTTCTTTGTCTCCTTTCAGTGGAATTGCTGGGTCATATGGAAAAGCTATTTGTAACCTTCTGAGGAATTGTCAGACTGGTTCCAGTAAATGTTTTTACTTTAATTCCATTTAATTCATATGGTTTTTCATAACATGCAGTATCTCTAAGAAAACCTTTGTCAATCTATTCATAACAGTGACACCATCCTTCCATATCAAGAGTTTTGGCTGGCCCAGTTGGCATGGCTCAGTGGTTGAGTATTGATCTAGTATGAACCAGGAGGTCACGGTTAGATTCCTGGTCAGGGCACATGCCCAGGTTGCAGGCTCGATCCCCAGTGTGGGGTGTGCAGGAGGCAGCCGATCAATGATTCTCTCTCATGATTGATGTTTCTATCTCTCTCTCCCTCTCCCTTCCGTTCTGAAATCAATAAAAATATTTTTTAAAGAAATTTTTGTTGCTTTGTCATCCCCAACTAGTCATTGGTAGTGTAGTTTGTAGTCAATTTCTCTGTTACCTAGCATAGCTGCCATAGCAAATTGCTTATAGATTCTAGCAATAGCATGATTTTAGACATTTAAAAATCTTATTTTAGAACAATCCCATTGTTTAGCTGTTTCTAGCACTGAGACTCCCAGGAAAACAAAATTCTACTATAGTCAAGTAACATTCTGTCTATCCATCTGTCTCTTATAAGTTTGGCTAGTAGGAGTCTATCACTCAGGGTCAGTTAGCCCTAGATTCACTGGCAAGGCTGAGATTCTGGACCTGCAAAGCTACCTTCTGGTTTGTTTGGAAAGCTGAGTATATATGGTGCACGAATTAGGCAGGCATTGGGGCAAAATGCTGAGCACTAGAATTTAGCATCTATATAGTCTTAGGCTACTTTGCACATTTAAGTGACTTAGCTTGTTAATGGGCTTCCTCTTTCTAGCAACCCCACAGTATGGCTGCAATTTCAGGTTTTACCGGAGCAGATGCATGCTTCTTTCTCCAAGATCTTGGGTTTCTCTTTGAAATCAACAGCAAAAATAGGGGTATGGGGAGACCTGTCTTCAATGGAGGCTATGCACTGGAGTGGGATGGGTGTGGGTCTTGGAAGTCATAGGATTCAAGTTCAAATCCTAATGCTTCCATATTCCATCTGTGTCCACAAGCCATAAGCAGCCCTGTCTGTGCCATTGCTGGCAAAATGCAAGCCATATAGCCCACTTATAAATCTTGAGGATTAGAGGATATGTGGTGGCCAAGCCAGACCTGTCCCAGGCACTCAGAAGGGGGCTGTTCTTTGGAAGGCTCTTCTTAAGGTGATTTCAGTCAGGGAGGTTTTGTTTGGGGGTGAATTTAGGCTTCTGAGCCAGGAGACATTTAATCAATTGTTTCAAAGCAGATCTGCCTTGTTTACTTTTAATAATGAGGTTGTTTGCCTTTAATAATAAGAACCAGACCCAGCCATCCTGCTTTCTGAAACTTGTGAGCAAATGATGTATGTGAGCAGCTTCAAAATAATGTTTATAGCCACAAGTGGCCAGCAGCCACTGGCAATAAGTGAAAACAGGTTTTGTGCAGGGGAGCCATGGGCAGATGGTAATGATATTTACCTGCAGCCCTACCCATCCTTCAAAGGCAATGGAACGCATCACCCAGCTAATAAGCACAGCATCCTGGGCTCCCTGTGCCCAGGGCAGGAACCAAGACACCTGATAATCTTCCTAAGTGATGCCTGTAGGGAGATAGAGGAAGAAAACAGGACTTTCCCACTGAGCTGAAGTTGCTGTGTGAGCCTGGGGAGACATGGGTCCTCTCAGTACTCACTTCCCTCATTTGTAACATGAGAGGTTGGTCCCTTCCAGGTGATGGTGAAAGTAACTTTCCATATGATTCTGGCTGACTTCTGAGCATGCTTTTAGGCTCTCCCTGGATTCTCTGTCAGCTTAGGTGTATGCATTTGCCCTTACCTGTGTGTGCATGTTGGAAACTTCTGGAAAAAGAGATGAGGGAAGAGAGGAACCAAGATGGTGACATAGGTAAACACCTATCCTGCTGCCCCAAACAACAATTTCAAAACTACAACTAAACGACAGAATGGACATCATCCAGAATCACCAGAAAGCTGGCTGAGTGGAAATTTCACAAGTAAAAGTAAAGATAGGACACTGTGACTCAGAGGAGCGGCGGAGGGCAGAGTTGCGAATACGCACACAGTCAGAGATTCAGAGCTGCGCAACAGCAGAAAAGGCAGGCAGCTGCAAACCTGACTGGTTTTCTCAAATGGGGAGGGAGACAAAGGGTCCCACTGCACTGATTCCCCAGTTCTGGGCGAGGTACGGGGAACCCACACTCATACGGGGTGAAACTGGACAGTAAGGAGGAAGCACGCTGAAAATCAGGCGCTGCAGAGGTCTGAGAGCTTGTGCAGAGGGCACATAAACTTGGGAACTGCAGAAGCGCACGAGTGCACAGAGAGGACTTGTGACTTGCTCTCTCATTCTGGAGAAATAAAAGAAAGAAGGGAAACCATCAGACTGCATTGTTTTACAACCCTGGGTGAGACTTTGGGTGTGCAGACTCATTTAGGGAGAGGCTGAATTGTCTGGCAGTGGGTAGAGCTCGGCAGCAGCTTTCTCTCAGAGGTGCATGCAGCCATTACCACCAGGCACAGAGACCCAGGTGCCACATAGGGCAGAACTGATGGGAAATCAATGCTGCCTGCTCACCCAGGAGATTCCGCCCATCCAACCTGAACACAAAGGCTCTCACAGTGTAAACATAGTTGATCCTCACAGCCAATTGGCCTGGAGGTCAAACCCTCCTAGTGCTAACAACAATAATCTAGGCTTAACTTCAACAAGACTGTGCAACCCATAAAGGGCTGCACCAAGAGTGTCCACCTCAGGTAACTGGGGAGGCTGAGCCACTGTCCCCTAGAGGACATCTACCACACAAAGCTAATCGACCAACTCAGGGAAGCAGCCAAAATGAAGAGACATGGAAAGAAATCACATTTGAAAGAAATGGAGGGAAAAGAACGACTGGACATAAAGTTCAAGGTTTTTCAAGAGGCTCCTAGAAAAGGCCAATGAACTTAATGAGACCTTTGAGGATATGAACGAGACCTTTGAGATAGAAAAGGACCAAGTAGAAATTAAGCATACACTGACTGAAATAAAAAATATGATACAAAAACCTAAAAGCAGTCCAGAGGAGCGGGAGAATCAAGTCAAAGATTTGAAATACAAAGAAGCAAAATCCACTCAGCCAGAAAAGCAAGAAGAATCCAAAAAAATTGAAGATAGTGTAAGGAGCCTTTGGAACAACCCCAATCATACCAACATTTGAATTATAGGGGTGCCAGAAAAAGAGAGCAAGTTAATTAAAACCTATTTGAAGAAATAGTGACCAAAAACTTCCCCCAACTGGTGAAAGAAATTGACTTAAAAGTCCAGGAAGCGCACAGAACCCCAAACTATAGGAGTCCAAAGAGGAACACACCAAGACACATCATAATTAAAATGCCAAGAGCAAAAGAAAAAGAGAGAATATTAAAAGCAGCAAGAGGAAAAAAAAATTAGTTACCTACAAGGGAGCACCCATACGATAGTCAGCGGATTACTCAACAGAAACTATGCAGGCCAGATGGGAGTGGCAAGAAATATTCAGTGATGAATAGCAAGAATCTACAACCAAGATTACTTTACCCAGAAAAGCTGTCATTCAGAATTGAAGGTCAGATAAAGTGCTTCGCAGTTAAGAAAAAGCTAAAAGAGTTCATTATTGCCAAACCAATATTATATGAAATGCTGAAAGGTATTCTTTAAGAAGCGGAAGAAGAAAAAGGTAAAAAATTGTGAACAACAAATACACATCTATCAACAAATGAATATAAAAATCAAGTGAATTAAAAATCTGATGAACAGGATAAACTGGTGAATATAACAGAATCATGGGCATAGAGAGGAAATGGACTAACAATTCTTGGGGAGAAAAGGGGTGTGGGAGGTCCTATGGGAGAGGACAGTGTGGGGAGGTAAGGACAGAGGGTGGGATGAGTATCAGGTGGAAGGGAGCTATAGGGGGAATAAAGGAGGAACATTGTAATTAATAAACCGAACAATAAAGATTAAAATAAAAAAATTTAAAAAAGAGATGAGGGAAGGAATGGTGTTCTTTGTGCCAGGCAGTGACTCAAGGAGGCCCACACAGTAAATGGAACAACACTGGGTTAGGGGCGCTGACCCTCTGCGCAGTCAGAAATCCATATATAATTTTGCCGCCCCCAAACCTTAACTACCTATCCTTACGGATTACATAAACAGTCCATTAATACATATTTTGTATGTTACATGTATTATATATTATGTTCTCTTAGAATAAGGTAAGTTATAGAAAATAAAATGTTATTAAGACTATCATAAGGGCCCTAATCGGTTTGGCTCAGTGGATAAAGCGTTGGCCTGCGGACTCAAGGGTCCCTGGTTCGATTCTGGTCAAGGGCATGTACCTTGGTTGTGGGCACATACTCAGTAAGGAGTGTGCAGGAGGCAGCTGGTCGATGTTTTTCTCTGATCGGTAGGTTTCTAACTCTCCCTCTCCCTTTCTCTCTGTAAAAAATTAATAAAATATATTTTAAAAATCATTTAAAAAGGAAATATATTGGCAGTACCGTACTGTATTTATCAATATCATAAGTTTTTTAAAAATCAGGGTATAAGTGGAACTTCATAGTTTAAACTCATGTTGTTTGAGGGTCAACAGGACATATAAATACAGACAGCAGACCCTCTCCCTCACTCCCCCCAACCCATTCCATAACTAGACAGAACAGGGCAAACACTACCTATTAGCTTGTCCCAACTGCAACTTGGATACTTCATTTCCCCAAAACTTGTTGCTTATATTTATTTTACTCTTAAGCTATTTTAACCTAACCATGTTGAAGTAAGAGGCCTATCCATCTCACATCCTTACAGACACATTTTTATTAAAAAATTCAAGCCCAATCATGAAATGAAAACAGATTTCCACCAAGTGGTTTCCCACAATCTAATTTTTCTGCCAGGGAGTTTACCACTTCAAATGGCGATCCATTTCCTGCTGGTCATAACGACTTATTTAAAATACTTTCTTTAGCCTGCGTGGAAATCTTTTTCCCTTGGTGAGGGGAATTTTCTTAAGGATTTATAGTCAAAGCACCAGGTTTCTTTAAGCATCATCTCTCAGAGGAGAAATCTAACCCGCCACACAAGTCACATACTTTTTAGCCACTGGGACACAGTAACTTATTATTACTAAGAAATTATGTTCTATATATTCTACATTTATTTATATATTCTATTTGATAATGTAATTTATGTTTATCATCTAATATGTATTATACTACATATAATAATTTGAAAACTAGATTATAAAAATTCAAATTTAGTAAAAGCAGTTACACCAGGGGACTCATTCATGAAAATGGAATGATCCTTTACACAGTAATTTCCCACAGGAGACCTTTAAATAGCAATCTCCCGCATTTTTATTCAATCTGCGGCAATCCCATTTAGCTGAGTTACTGGACCACCCCATTGTACAAGAGAAGGTAAACTGGGTGTTGGGAACCATTTGGCTCTCTCTCTCTTTCCAACTACCTACTAATTCATTTGGCCTCCCCCACTAACCCCCCACCCTCCACGCACCCCCCACCCCCTGCCAGGCCATTTGATTTGTGGGCAGGATGAGCAGGGATTTAGGCTGCTCCACCAGCTGCACTGGCTTTCCAGAAGCAGATAATTCGAAGGGACAATGCAGTTATGACAGAAATGATTAATTGAATAACTCACTTGAAAATTGTGTGCGGCTCCAAAGGCCTAATAGCTGATCAAGTAGGAGTCCATGTGGCAACCTGGCTGAGAACAATGCCAGAGGGGAGAATTGATTTTGAGAGCATCCCATCAATGGCTTCCAGAATGCCGGAGGCGTGGTTGCAGGCAGAAACATTTCTGTAATCCTCATGATATTCATTTGCATAACTTTCTACAGTTTATGAAGCATTTTCACAAATATTGTCAGGGCTCTTACATTGACCCAGAGGGTTGGACGAAAGGGCTAAGCTTACCTGCACCCCAGAAGTGGAAGCAGGCCTGGAGTTCCTGGGCTTTCCAAGGCACCAGCTAGGAAGCGGTGGTGTGGCACCAGCCAGGACTTCTCATTCAAAACCTCTTATCCGAACTGGAAAAAACAAATATCACATGATCTCACTTATTTGTGGAATCTAATGAACAAAATGAATTGGCCAACAAAATAAGACCCAAAGCAGAGATGCATGGAACAGACTGACATACCTCGATGTGGGGCTGGGGGTGAGGCAGTGGGGAGACAAGAAGAGATAAATCAAAGTACTTATATACTTCTGCATAGCTCATGGACATGGGCAATAGGGTAGTGAAGTCGGGGGGTGGGGGGAAAGGGGAGGGAGGAGGGGGAAAAAGGGAGGAATGGGAGATATCTGTAATACTATCAACAATAAAAATATATTTAAAAAATCTCAACAGCACACCGCACTGACAGCCAGAGCACCACGGCTACGACCACCTTGTTGAGTTCCTCTGACCTAGAAAAGAAGAGCGTACCCACTCAATACTCTGCTCCATGCCTGGCAATAACTGGGCTTTTGGGGTACAGATGTCCAAGCAAGATTGCTATCCCCAAAAGCATTCAAGTCTCAGGATACATGCCAGCATTATTTTCTATTTTAAAGCCATGGGTTTTTTTTTCTGTGGCCATAATGAGAGAGACCTTCATGCACTTTATTGCAAAGTGTCACCCTTAAGAACCACCAAACCTTGTGTATTGAGAGACTGAATATACAAGCAGACAATGGCTAGATGATATAAAAAGTAAAAACAAAACTAAACCACAGAACTTTGACCTGCAACCTGCCCAGGAAATGAACCCCTTATCTACAATAAATCCAGGTAGCCTGCTGTCAGTCACACTTGGGGGAAGCTAGCTTGCTATCTTTAGTGACAATCCAGGAAGCTACATAATAACTCAGTAAAAACTGGCCCCAAATGGCCAGGATTAACAACTGATTAATAACTAACAGCTTCCCTAATTTTTGTCCCTCTTCTAACACAAAGGACCAATACAGCTTCCCTAATTTTTGTCCCTCTTCTAACACGAAGGACCAATCAGAGAAAGTCAAACATGTACTCCTAGCCAATAGGATGTCCTGCTTTTAGTTAGCCCTCTTCCAGCTTCCTTACAGCAACAGTCTCCAATCAGGGCCCAGAAGTCCTTTCCTTCCACGATAAAGCTTTCCCACTCCTTTGCCTGACTTTGAGTCTCTGCCAAACCTCAAGCAATGGGTGCCTACTCCCTTGCTATAGCGAAATCTGAATAAACAGCTTGTGCCTTTCTCATTTGGTGGGTCTTCATTTATCCCCACTGTATAAAGCGGAACTGTAGCTCATTCATACACAGATCACTCTCTTCAAATATGTTTAGCAGCGGTTGTGATGTACAAAATACAAATCCATTTGGAATGCACAGTGTCTATTGTGGCTCTGAAATGTTGTTGCACTAAAGAGAAGAAAACACCTGTGTAAATACTAGCTTGGAAAACGCTAACTGTTAAAGCTTTCATAGTATGTATACTACAGCTTCATGATCTTGGGCAAGTTATATGGAACAGTATGCATACTATGACCCCAATCTGAATCATGCAATGAAGAGCCGAAGGATTAATAAGGGCTCACAGTAAACTGGGTGTGAGATTAAACAATAACAACAACAACCATGAAGGCTTCTATTTTTTGAACATTCAGTCCTAACAATAACCCTACAATGTGGGTTCTAGCATTAACCTTGAGGAGGGCAAGGAACCGAGGTTAGGAGAAATCAAGTAGATTGCTCAAGTTCATGACACTAGTGAACTTGTGGATTTAGGGTGGAAGCCCAGTCCAAACTCTAGAGCTTGACTTTTTCTGGTTGCCGTTAGCATCTGCATGGCTGAGCTGTAGGTGACACTAATGTTGGCTCACTGGCTTTTCTATCTTAGTTTGAGCACCAGAGTCCCGATGTAGTTGTGTTTTGAATAAATTTCCATCGGGCTGAGAGAAGGCACTAGATCAGAAGGTTGTGTCCTAGACCAGCCTCTGCCAATGACTGCCATCTAGCTCCTAGGCGAGTTCCTCATATTAAACATTTTCAGCATATGCAGCTCTGCTTTCTCCTTCCCGGTTTTCAGAGTATTTGTCATTACTCACTTCAGGCCGGCCTCCTCCGCCCCCCTGGCCTTCAGTAATGACAACAATAGTAAAATGCATTGAATGGCAGGCTGTGTTCTGTATTTTTATTTAAGCCTCGCCCTGACTGTACAAGGGAGATGCTAGTGGATTCGCCTTTTTGCAGGTTGGGAAACTGAGGCATGGAGCATTGAGTAACTTGCTTAAGATCATGAAGCCAGTGTGATGGAACCAGGACCCTATACAGATAGTTTGACTCCTGCACCTGGATTGCTCACTTCTCCAGTTCCACTTCCTGCCATGTCAACTGTGTGAGGGCAGGGGCCTCGGCAGCCAGTTTTTCATTGAATTCCCAGCACCTACCTCAATGCTTAGTGCAAAGTACATGCTTACTAGGTACTTACGTGAATGAATGAGTGGCTTCTATCTAATCTGCACAGAGCCTAACACAGCATCCCACACACCTTGGATCAGTCTTCCTGGTTGAGTTTATCCCATTTTCTCTCTAGTTATTGTTAACCAAAGAGAAAGGCCTCACCACACTCTACTAGGCATTGTTTCCCCTGCTTCCATCGGACTTTTGTTTGCATTTACCCCATGTCTAAGTGTGCCTTTTGTTAGAGTTGGATGCCCTGTTGGAGACAAGGACCATTTGTTTCAACAGGTGCTAGAAAAGAGACCCTTTACTTCTTTCCCATCAGATCTCTATCCATAATAGGCATCTTTCCCCTTCAGGGTGTATTGTTTTTATTCCCCAATAAGTAGCTCTGTTGTGAATGCTTCCAAAG
Source organism: Antrozous pallidus (assembly GCA_027563665.1). NCBI lineage: Eukaryota > Metazoa > Chordata > Mammalia > Chiroptera > Vespertilionidae > Antrozous > Antrozous pallidus. Next base: position 48,833,466 of record CM050510.1, read on the forward strand.
TGCCCTAGCCTGTAGGTCCCCTCCCTCCCCTCTCTCTGCAGCTCACGCACGTCTCCTTGACACCATTTACAGGTAGGCGGGTGAAGTTTGCAGTGGCTCCATGAACCCAATTTGCACACACCGAATGCCTGCCTTGAGTTCCCGTTCACTGCTGGCGGCTTTTTTTGGATTGTTCATTTCCCAGGCCTAGCACTAATAGCTTTTTCAGACATCTCTGGGGACCTGGGCTATTTTGCATTTGTAAGCCACCTTTCTGCAAAGGGCCTCCAGCTTTGAAGTGTTCTGTGACCACTTATTCAGTTGGAGACCTGTCAAGGCCACGTTCACAGAAAAGTGAAGACACATGGCCAGTGAGTGTAATATTGGCAATGTCCTTGTGGCACTGGATGATCACACAGGACTCCAGTGGCTGAAATAATGTCAGAAAATGAATGTGTGTATGTGTGTTTTTTACTGATTCTGAGAATTGTTCTGCTATCACTTTAAAGAAGGTTGGGGAGATAAAAAGGAAGTGCGATTGTGTGGGGACAGGTTCAGAAAGGAGGAGAGGAAGGAAGTATTCTGCTTGAAGCCTGGAAGGCTTTGCCCTTCCATAGCAGGGGCAGATCCGCCCAAATCCTCAATGATCACTGCCAGGCCCAGTCCTGGTGGTCAGATAGCAGGCAGAGAGACGTCTCCACACTGTAATTTCGGTTCCCTCTCAGTGCCAGGCCCTTTTACTAGTTCATCTCACAAGTGTGCAGTGAGAACGTTCCTAGTGACTTCTTTTGTAGACAGGACACTCAGGGAAGTGGCATCACTTGGCCAATGGCTCACTGCTAAGTGACAGAGTCACCATTCACATTCAAGGTTGCCTGAAGCCAAAGCCAGGTTTTCCCTCTGAGCCCCCACCCATCTTGCCTGCACCACCCACGTGCTCTTATCTTGGGGTTCTCCTGGCTGCTTCCCTTTGCTGTCTAGTGGTAAACCCCCTTCAAACAACCGGAAACAGTACGTCCTCGTGCAGGACACCGAATTCTCCATGACAGGCTATCTTTGTGGTGAATGGTAGCCTGCTAACAGGAAAGTCCCCTGTCAGGGGAAGACAGGCAGCAGAAGGAACAGGCCTGAGTCACCCCGGGTGCAAAGTGGCAGAAAAGCCTGAGGAGGCCCCGGTGTTTGTTTGTTTCCATGACTCCCCACCCACCCCTCGGCAAAATTAATTTCCTCCCGGAGCTCCCTTACAGCCCCGGCATTCCTCTCACTAGTCAAATATTTGTTGATGTTTCCTCGTGCTGGCGTAGAGCTAAGATGAGGGTCTGCTGCACATCACAATGCAAACACATGCAGTGGCATAAATTAGGCAGAAGCTTATTTCTTCCTCGTGTAGAAGTCTACATGTTGGCCATGCAGGACAAGCATGGCGGCCCTTGGTGTCCTCGGGGACTCGCTCCTATCTCTCTCTGCTCTTTCCTCCTTGCTGGTGGCCTATCCCTCAAAACCACCTCCTGGTGTGAGCCTGCTGTGGGGCCCTCCATGGGATGGAAGGAGAAGGAAGAGCAGAGGGTAGAAAGAGGCCTTCTCAAACACATCAGCTCCTTTTCAACAGCCTCCCAAGAAATCCCAAATAATTCTCCCACCCATTACTCATTGGCTAGAATCCATTCACATGCCCACATGTGGCTGCAGGGGTGTCTGGGAAGACCAAATGTACTTTGGGGATTACTGAGTAGCACATGCACAGCTAAAAATGAACATTTACTATGGAAGAAAGGATATTATGGTGGGCTAGGGGATGTAGGGGTCAGCAAACTATGGTCTACAGCCAGATCTGGCCCACCCCCTGATTTTGTAAATGAGGTTTCATCAGAACACAGCCAAACTTATTTGCACATTTTCCATGGCTGTTTTTGTGCTTCAACATGAGAGTTCAGTAGTTATGATGCAATATGGCCTGCAAAGCCTAAAATATTTACTACCTGATCCTTCACAGAAAAATGTTGCTGACTCCTAAAATAGACAAATAGCAAAGATTAACTTGTGAGCAAATAGCTACAGCCAGGCACTGAGTACACAGATGTGGGCTCCATCCTCAGGCATCTTACAGTCTAGTGAGCAAGATAGCCAGGTCAGTGACTAATTAGCACATGGTATGATGAGTGGAAGAGCAGAATTCTGTCCAGGGCTCCTTGGGACCACAGAGGCAGACCATCTAAAATGGAGTGTAGAGATGGAGGTCAGGCAAGCTTTCTGGATGAGTTTTATGGATGAGAAGCTTGGAAAGAGAGAAGGAAAGGACTTCCAAGTGAAGAGGAAAGATGCGCAAAGATTTGGAGGAGTGAGATGCCTGGTGTTACGCATTTATCCCTCTCTATATCCCAGTTGCCCGTGAGTCTGTTTTCTCCAGAAACCATGCATTTTTGCCTCCCAAGTGCCCGGTGATGTGCACTGCTTCAGTGTACCCAATGCCTGTGTCTTGCAGAGACCTCCCAAATTTCGTCACATAGCGGCTCACCTTAATATCACCTGTGGTTCTGTTATACCTACTCCTGGGGCTCTGGCCAAGTGAACCAGAATGTAAAATGGGTGAGGGTGGCGTGGAAGGACACTGAGTTCCAGTTCCAAGTTTGGCAATCACTAGATGAAGGCAAGGACTTTGGATGACAGCTCCAGCCCCACCACTTCCTGCCCTGTGTAAGCCTGGAAAAATTGTTCCTCTTTTCTAAGCTTTACTCTTCTTCATTCTTAACAGTGGAGATAGCATGAGCTGGTACAGTTCAGGGTCCTCAACCTCAATGCTGTTGACATGTTGGACTGGATGATTCTTTGCTATGAGGGACTGTCCCATGCACCAAAGGGTTTTTAGCAGTGTCCATGAACTCTACACACTGAATGCCATCAGCACCCCTGGACAGTACAACCAAAACTGTCCCCAGACATTTCCAAATGTTTGGAAACCCATGGGGATTAGGTGAGATCATGTCTATACCATATCTGTAAGTAGGAATTGTGATAGCCATCACCATTTTTGTCATTAGTGCTCAGAAAATATTAGTTGAAAAAGATTTGTCTTGGGTAAAAGAAAAAAGAAAATATTAGTTGAAAGAATGAATACATGCCATGGGAGAAAAACACAAATTTCACAGGAACTCTCCTGGTTTTAGGGTGCAAACCCAGAAAAGGACTTATTAGCCATGAAGTTAAATCCATGTTCTGTTAAACCCACCTATCACAACTCTGTGTTATGTGAGCAGTGTTGACTGAGAGGCATTTTCAAGTGAGCTGTCGGACACCTGCTGTTTGGGGGCCTATTTCCACAAGGCCTGATTGAGTTTTAGGGGAAACACCTACCCCCACTTCCAGCCATGTGCTTTGCTGACCTTTGTGTTGGTTTTGGTGGTGGATCGTGGGACTAAGGCCCACATCATCTGGGAAGTCCAGTCTCCTGGCTGCAGAGCCTAGGCCAGGAGGGGAATAGGCCTCCAGCTGGGCGCAGCCAAAAAGCCTCAGGGTTTGCTTGGACAACTCTGAAGACAGATTTCCATTCCCCACTGGACTTGAACGTGAGAGGCTCTAAGATCTAGACTGCAGCTGGGAAGGGAGGTTGTGTTTGAGGAGATGAACGAGGCAGAACTGAGTAGTGGGATGGGGAGGACCTGAGTTCTGTGATTGTGTCTGAATTCTGCATTCAGCTAAACCTGAGGCCCAACTTAGTCACTATCTGTTTGTGTTCCTGAGCTAATGAATTCTATCTTTGCTTGTGGGTTTTGTCTAGTTTTTCTGTCCTTGAAACCAGTAACCCTCTCTCCCAACTGATTCTTGATCTGACTATACTAAGAGTACACACCTTATGAGCATCCATGGAATGCTTTGGGTGACAAATGATAGAAAACTCAGCTCTAAATGGCTCATTCTTGAAATGCCCAGAGTATGCAGGCTTCAGACCTGGGCTCCAGGTCCATTTCTCTGCAGCTCTCTCGACCCACTGTCCTCCTGGTGTCGGCTTTGCGTTTAGGCGGCTCCCCTGGTGCAAAACGTGGCGGTGGTTCCAGGCCTTGTGGATATGTGTCACCAGGAAAGAAAGAGGAAGGGAGTCTTAGCTTGAAACCAGCAAACAGAAGTCTTGAGCTTTTCTGTGGTTAGACCAGCTCAGATGATGTGCTCAGCCTTAGACTGATGTGATGGAGGGGATCTCTCCAGGCTGTCACCAGGACCCAAAGCTGGACCTGGGGGGTGGATCAGTGCCTGCAGACTCAGAGCTGCTACCCAGTGGGGAAGAGACATGGGTACTGGGAGGCTTGCTCAATGCTCGTCTTAAAACAAGAAAATAGTATTCGATGTTGACTGTTAATGTGTAGTGCCACCTTTCCGTTTTTCCATGCCCTATCAGCATCCTTTCTTCTGGCTCTTTCAGGATTTGATGGCTGATATGTTAGCGATTATGTCACTTTTGTTAGAGTTGCTTGTTTAAAATCTATATTCCTTACTAGAAAAGTAGGGCAGAGACCAAATTCAGCACCTTTTCTTTTTCTCATTATAGCCCCACTATCAGTACTAACTGCCATTTAACAGAGTGGCCCACAACCTAGAAAAAAACAAGCTCATTAAGGTAACTGGAAGCAAATGAAGGGAAACATAACTTACAAAAATGCTAACAGGTGCCTTCTCTCTATTTTTTTTTCTTGGCAGTATACTTTGACTTTCTTTTATTCAGAGTTCCAGGAAGAATATTCCAGTACTGATCTTCATGACGCCAAAGGGCTCTCTTCTGAATCAGACACATGGCTGACCACTGGGCCAATCATGGAACCCAGTTATTTGTGAGGAAGAATTGTTTGATTTGCAACCCACCTGGCCCATCTGCAATAATTGGCCCCTGAACTTCAGGCCAGATATTGAAAGACTAGACCTGAAATGAGGCAGAAGTATATTAACTAAGTATATTGATTGCTTTCCTTCAGCAGGGGGTGTTTTGTTGTGTTGTTGCTTCTGTTTTTTTAATCCAATTAAATGTGTTTCCCCACAAAGCAAGGACAAAGTGTTTCAAGGCCAGCTTGCCAAAAGAGTCTAGAATCTCCTGAATTGTTCTTTCATGACTGAAGTTTGAATCTCTCCTCCAAACCCACTGGCTGTAGGATCCGGGACAAGTTACTTAATCTGTATAAACCTCAGTTTCCTCATTTGCAGGATGGGGATAATAGCATTACCCACCTAGTAGAGTTAACAACAACAAAAATCTGTAATTATAAAAACATAATATGCAAGTAGACTGAACAGAGGAACAGCAGAACTATCATCTAGATGACTTCAAGACTAAGCTAGGGCTGCGAAGGCCAACTCTTGCACAAATTTTGTGCATCGGGCCTCTAGTAAATGAAATAATATCTGTAACAGCGCTGAACACAGACCTAAGTCAGGGGAGATGCTCAGCAATGGTGGCCATTAATGTGATCACTGGGGGTGTGAGTTGGGGTAACTCAGACAAATCTGCCAAGGCACCCATTTTTTCCCATTGGGAATTCAGGGCAAGAGTCCCTCCTAAACAAGGCTGTTGAGTGGAGCACATGGTAAGTGTTGACTCAACACTAGCTCCAATTCTCTTCCACCCATGCCCATGCCAATCTGGAAGAGGAGGGGTGAGCGCCTTTCTTTCCCCCAGCCCCGATCACCGTAGAGTTGGCATTTGAGAACCTCAAGGCTTGTTTTACAAAAAATTAGGAATCTAGGGCAAAGAAGCCCTGCCTGGGCTTAGAGCAACATTATGGTTGAGATCTGATAGTCACAGACCAAGCCAGCCAGCCTCTGTGGTTCCTGTTTCAACCACTGTTGACCACACTAGGCTTCTTGACAAACCTGCAGACAGGGAGGCAGAACCTTCAGTTGGAACAGGAGAGGGAATTGCACATGGGCAGCTGCAAAATGTTCTGCTTCCTGTGAAACACAGTGCTGGCTGAGGCAGGGAAAGCCTACTGCTCTCTGTATGCTATTTTCTCCTTTGCTTCCAGTTACCAATGGGCTTTTTCCTAGGTAGCAGGCCACTGGTTAGGGTGGCATGTGGCATGTTTGGAAGCTACTAGCCTGAAAAAGATTCACTGCCTGAAATACTCCCTTGGTTTCCAGATAATGGTTTGTGGGTAGTGGGTGTGATGGGAATGCGAGGCATCTATTCTCTCTCCCAGGGGTGGGAGATGTCCAGTCTGAGTGCCATATAAGGCCCACGAGGTCATTTGGCCTGGCCCTGCTAAAACATTAAAAGTGAGTTAATGAAATGTCTGACCAAATGTAGCCGGCTAATTTTTTTTTAATTTTAATTTTTTTATTTTTTATTTTTTCTGCTTTTAAGGTTTTTTTTTAAATCTTTTTTTTCTTTTTTTTAATCTCTATTGTTCAGTATATTAATCACATTGTTCCCTTCCCCCCCCCCCCCCCTATAGTTCCCCTCCACCTGGTACCCATCCCACCCTCCACCCTCACCCCCCTCCACTGTCCTCTCCCATAGTTGCATGATTTTTGTCCAGTCTCTTGCTGCACTTCCCACACCCCCTTTCTCCCCAAGACTTGTCAGTCCATTCCCTCTCTATGTCCATGATTCTGTTACATTCACCAGTTTATCCTGTTCATCAGCTTATTAATTCACTTGATTTTTAGATTCATTTGTTGATAGATGTGTATTTGTTGTTCCTAATTTACACTTTTATCTTTTTCTTCTTCCTCTTCTTAAAGAATATCTTTCAGCATTTCATATAATATTGGTTTGGTGGTGATGAACTCCTTTAGCTTTTTCTTATCTGCGAAGCACTTCATCTGACCTTCAATTCTGCACGATAGCTTTGCTGGATAGAGTAATCTTGGTTGTAGATTCTTGTTGTTCATCACTTTGAATATTTCTTGCCACTCCCGTCTGGCCTGCATTGTTTCTGTTGAGAAATCGGCTGACAATCGTATGGGTGCTCCCTTATAGGTAACCAACTGTTTCTCTCTTGCTGCTTTTAATATTCTCTCTTTGTCTTTTGCTCTTGGCATTTTAATTATGATGTGCCTTGGTATGGTCCTCTTAGGGTTCCTATATATTGGGGTTCGGTGCGCTTCTTGGACTCCTAAGTCAATTTCTTTCACCAGGTGTGGGAAGTTTTCAGTCACTATTTCTTCAAATAGGTTTTCATTGTCTTGCTTTCTCTCTTTTTCTGGCACCCCTATAATTCGGATGTTGGTATGCTTGAGGTTGTCCCAGAGGCCCCTTACACTATCTTCAATTTTTTGGATTTTTTTGGTTTCTTGCTTTTTCAGCTGAGTAGATTTTCCCTCTTTGTATTTCAAATCTTTAACTTGGTTCTTGGGGTGCTCCAGAGCACTTTTAGGTCTTTGTATACTATTTTTTATTTCAGTCAGTGTATGCTTAATTTCTGGTTCGTCCTTTTTCATATCCTTGAGAGTCCCCTTTATATCCTTGAGAGTCTCCTTCATTTCCACGTTGGTCTTGATCATTTCCTTGCAGGTCTCGTTCATTTCCTTGTAGGACTCATTCATTTTCTTTGCGGTCTCGCTTATTTCCTTATAGGCCTCAACCTTTTGTTGGAGCTTCTTGAGAAGCCTTATAACCGTGGTTTTGAATTCCGTGTCCAGTCGTTTTTTTTCCCTCCATTTCTTTCACATGTGATTTCTTTCCATGTCTCTGCATGGTGGCTGCTTCCCTGAGTTGGTCAATTAGCTTTGTGTGGTAGACTTCCTACTAGGGACAGTGGCTCAGCCTCCGCATTTACCTGAGGTGGAAATGGGTTGCACAGGCTTGCTGAAGTTAAGCTCAGGTTAATCGTTGTTAGCACTTGGAGGGGTTGACCTCCAGTCCAATTGTCTGTGAAGCTCAGCTGTGCTCAGGTTGGATGGGCGGAGTCTCCAGGCCAAGCAGACAGCGTTGGCTCCGCCCTATGCGGCCCCAGGGACTCTGTGCTGGGGGCAATGGCCGTCAGCACCTCTGAGAGAGAGCCGCTGCCGAGCTCCACCAGCTGCCAGGGAATTCAGACTCTCTCCAAATGACTCTGCACACCCAATGTCTCACCCAGGGTCGTAAAACAAAGCAGTCTGACGGTTTCCGAATGAGAAAGCAAGTCGCAGAGCGCTCTCTGCGTGGTCACGCAGCTGAGCTATTCGCGCGCAAGCTGCCTTCTCCACAAGCCGGGAGACCCTGCAGCACCCGAGCTTCAGCGTGCCTCCCACTGTCCAGTTTTCACCCCATATGACAGTGGGTTCCCTGGACTTCGCCCAAAGCTGGAGAATCAGTCCAGTGGGACGTCTTTGTCTCCCCGTTCGAGAAAACTGGCCGGTTTTCAGCCGCCTGCCCTCTCCACTGGCGCGCGCTCCAAACCTCTCTCTGCACGAATCTTTTAATGCTGTCCGCCGCCGCTCCTTTGAGTCACAGTGTCTTATCTTCACTTTTATTTGTGGAATTTTCACTCTGCCAGCTTTCTGGTGATTCTGGAAGGCGTTTGTTCTTTCGTTAAGTTGTACTATTAAAATTGTTGAGTATGACGGCAAGATAGGTGTTTTACCTATGCCGCCATCTTGGTTCTCCTAACAGGCTAATTTTTAAGTTGCTAATTTTGTATGGCCCTGGAATGATATAAATGTCCACATGGCCCTTGGCAGGAAAAAGGTCTCTTCCCCCGCCCTCTCCCTCCACTCTATCCCATTATCCATTTCTATGTCCCAAAACCCTAGCACGGTGCCTGGCATAGAATTGGGACTTGGTAGACATTAAAGAGTGAGTGAAGAGAGGAGGAAGTCACTCACTAAATAGGTCATTGAACCAACAGCAAAATCTGACCAATGGTGTTTACAGCCTATTGATGACTGAGAATTTCCAGGCTGGCCAGGGGCTTCCTTGCTTGGACCTAGGGGATATCTGATAGGGCCAGTTGGTCCCAATTTTCAGGCAGGACAAAGGACAGCATCAGCCCAGGCCCAATGGCCTGTAAGCTTGTGTGTGTAGCTGGTAGGTGTCTAGGGCCAGCCAGTTTGGCTTGGGGACAGGAGCACAAAGCCACTGCTGCTGAGTCCCTCATGTATTCAGGTTAGGGATCATGTCCTTACACCCTGGCCTCCCTGTCACCTCCAGCTCAGTGAACTTCTATTGGCTATAGAATGGTGGAACACAGGCTCAGAGAAGGTTGGGCCTGGAAAGAGCAAGTGGAAGTTTATTCACTAGGCCTGTTGACCACACGTGTCCCAATTACCTGCAACACTGATTAATCTTGCACATGAGGAAAATGAAGCCCAAAGAAGTCAAGTGACTTCTCTAAGGGCATACAGCTAGTTTGCAACTAAAGATGATTACACTAGGGTGAGTATCGATCCGCTGCCTCCTGCAAAACCCCCACTGGGAATGGAGCTTGTAACTGGGCATGTGTCCTGACTGTGAATTGAACCATGACCTCCACTTCATGGGTTGACACTCAACCAGTCTTAAAATGAGAAAATGGCATTATTTGTTTTCATGTTAGAAATACAGTTTTTGAGAGGAGGAACCAAGATGCCGGCACAGGTAAACACCTATCTTGCTGCCCCACACAACAATTTCAAAACTACAACTTAATGACAGCACGAGCATCATCCAGAATCACCAGAAAGCTGGCTGAGTGGAAATTCCACAAATAAAAGTAAAGATAGGACACTGTGACTCAGAGGAGTGGCGGAGGGCAGAGTTGAGGATACGCACGGAGTCAGAGGTTTGGAGTCCTGCACACGTGAGTGGATAGGGCGGGCGGCCGCAAACCCAGCTGGTTTTCTCGAACGGGGAGGGAGACAAAGGTGTCCCACTGCACTGATTCCCCAGTCACACTCATACGAGGTGAAACTGGACAGGAAAGAGGAAGCACACTGAAACTCGGGTGCTGCAGAGGTCCACGAGCTTGTGGAGAGGATGCATAAACTTGGGAACTGCAGAAGCGCACAAGCGCACAGAGAGGACTCGTGACTTGCTCTCTCATTTGGGAGAAAAAAAAAGAAAGAAGGGAAACCACTGGACTGCGTTTTACAACCCTGGTTGAGACTTTGGGTGTGCAGACTCATTTGGGAAGAGGCTGAATTGTCTGGCAGCGGGTACAGCTCGGCAGCAGCTTTCTCTCAGAGGTGCATGCAGCCGTTACCACCAGGCACAGAGGCCCAAGTGCCACACAGGGCAGAGCTGACAGGAAATCAATGCTGCCTGCTCAGCCTGGAGACTCCACCCATCCAACCTGAGCCTGGCTGATCCTCACAGCCAATTGGCCTGGAGGTCAAACCCTCCTAGTGCTAACAACAATAATCTAGGCTTAACTTCAACAAGACTGTGCAACCCATAAAGGGCTGCATCAAGAGTATCCACCTCAGGTAACCGGGAAGGCTGAGCCACTGTCCCTTAGAGGACATCTACCACACAAAATTAATCGACCAACTCAGGGAAGCAGCCAAAATGAAGAGACATGGAAAGAAATCACATTTGAAAGAAATGGAGGGGAAAAAAACAACCGGACATAGAGTTCAAAACCACAGTTATAAGGTTTTCAAAGAGGCTCCTAGAAAAGCCAGTGAACTTAATGAGACCTTTGAGGATATGAATGAGACCTTCGAGAATATGAACGAGACCCTCAAGGATGTGAATGAGACCCTCGAGGATATGAACAAGACCCTTGAGGATATGAAAATGGACCAACTAGAAATTAAGCATACACTGACTGAAATAAAAAATATTATACAAAGACCTAAAAGCAGTCTAGAGGACCGCAAGAATCAAGTCAAAGATTTGAAATACAAAGAAGCAAAATCCATTCAGCTAGAAAAGCAAGAAGCAAAAAGAATCCAAAAAATTGAAGATAGTGTACGGAACCTTTGGGACAACCTCAAGCATACCAACATCCGAATTATAGGGGTGCCAGTAAAAGAGAGAGAGCAAGATAATGAAAACCTATTTGAAGAAACAGTGACCAAAAACTTCCCCCACCTGGTGAAAGAAACTGACTTAAAAGTCCAAGAAACTCACAGAACCCCAAACTATAGGAATCCAAAGAGGACCACACCAAGACACATCATAATTAAAATGCCAAGAGCAAAAGAAAAAGAGAGAATATTAAAAGCAGCAAGAGAAAAACAGTTACCTATAATGGAGCACCCATACGATGTCAGCGGATTTCTCAACAGAAACTATGCAAGCCAGACAGGAGTGGCAAATATATTCAAAGTGATGAATAGCAAGAATCTACAACCAAGATTACTCTATCCAGCAAAGCTATCATTCAGATTTAAAGGTCAGATAAAGTGCTTCACAGTTAAGAAAAAGCTAAAGGAGTTCATCACCGCCAAACCAATACTATATGAAATTCTGAAAGGTATTGTTTAAGAAGAGGAAGAAGAAAAAAATAAAAATATAAATTATGAACAACAAATACACATCTATCAACAAATGACTCTGAAAATCAAGTGAATTAAAAATCTGATGAACAGGATAAACTGGTGAATATGACAGAATCATGGATATAGAGAGGGAATGGACTGACAATTCTTGGGGAGAAAAGGGATGTGGGAGGTGCAGCAAGAGACTGGACAAAAATCATACACCTATGGAAGAGGACAGTGTGTGTGGGGGGAAGAGGTAAGGACAGAGGGTGGGATGGGAACCAGGTGGAGAGGAGCTATAAGGAGGAAAAAGGAGAACAATGTAATTAATAAACGGAATAATAAAGATTAAAATATAAAAAAATTTAATTTAATTTAAAAAAAGATATGCAGTTTTTATTTATGTCTCTGTGTCAATGGACATGACCTTCACTAGAGAGGTGCCGGTTACAGAGCACCTTTGTGCAAATTAGAACAAGGCTCCCTTTCTCCACAGTGGGTCCGTCTCACGTGCCCACACTGCAGCCTGGGCTGCCGTCCTCACTCTGTGGGTCAAATGGCCTTGGGCTGTTTCCAACCTGCACTGCTGTATGTGGCAGCCCTGCTCTGAATGACAAGGAATATATCTTGTACTTTGGTTTGTACTCCCACCAACAGAGAGTGGGATTCCTGGTGTCAAAGAAAGGAGGCTGAATTGCTCGAGGTGGCATGGTTGACCCCTAGCAACCTTTGATTCTAGGCATGGACTCACTGCCTCACGCAGGAAACAGCAGACTTTAACCTGGTATGCCTTCTCTACTCCAGCTCTCGGGGATTGGCCAGTGTCATTTAGTTCCCCAGAAATACAGCACGATGCAGTGACCCCTAAGGCACAATGTTCAAAGTCAAGGCTGGATGTGCAGTGCCGAGATGTGAGCACTGGGAAGTGTCGTTGGAAATAGTGTGATGCCCCCATCCTCTTCAAGAATTCCAATTCCAGCTCTTTGGTTGGGCGGCAGTCAAATAACAGCTTTTGGATACAGAGCTAAGCCTCACCCTCATGCAATCCTGCCTTTAGCCCCTTGAAAGGTAGGAACATCCAAAAAGGTTCCTGGCAGCCCCGCCTACCTCATACTGGTAGTGACACTTTGGCCTGGTAATAAATGTCCAGTCCTTAGCCTTTTTATTACACTGCTCAACCCAGAGTCATGTTCCATTGTTATCACAGCGAATGACTATTGTCCCTCAGTCTGCCCCTGAGGAGGACTTTCCATTACTCAGAGCATGCTCAGCTTCAGCTACCATAACAGCAGAAGCCTACTTTTAGGAAGCTCCTCTCAGGCCAGGACTTGGGTTCAGGGCTTTACTGGGTTATATCACTTTATCCCCAGATCACCCTGTGAAGGCAGCATTATTATGCCCATTTTCCAGATGAGGAAACTGAGAGTCAGAGGAGTTAGTAAGTGGTGAAGCCAGAACTCAAACTCACACCCCAGGTTGTCTCCCCACAAAGTTTGTGTTGCTAACTCTTATCCTCCCCTTAGTCTTGCTGCATGGTGCACCTTCCTAGGTGCTGGGCACAAAGACCTGGGGGTGAATCTGTCTCTACTGTGCACGTGTTTTCTCTGCTATGTTTATTGAGCACTTGCTGTGTGCCCAGCGCCATGCTAAGCAGCTTTTGTGGATTTACATGCATTTTCCTGTTTAATCCTCAAAGCAAGCCTGTGACTAAGTACCACTGCCCCACTTCCCAGGTGAGAAGGTCAAGTACTCACCAAGGAGAAGGTGGGATTCCAACTCCAGGATTATATGACTCAAAAGCTTGTTTTTATCCAAAGGCTAGTATTTCTGGAAGTGTGGCCCTGGCTCTGGTGCTGCACGTAGAAATGCAGATTCCTGGGTAATCAGTAGAGAATCAGAACCCAGAAGTGGGCCAGGACAGCACCTTTCCTGCCACGTTCCTCAAGTGGTCCTTATGAACATTTACGCTTAAAACTCGCTTCCGTGCCTAAGTGCCGGTAACATGGGCATGCTCATATCTGAAATGCAGTGATATGTTTCTGATTAATCACTTTTCTCCATGTCTGTTACGTATGAATGAAAAGTTTACTTTAAAAAATCCACTCCCACCCTAGCTGGTTTGGCTCAGTGGATAGAGTGTCAAACCTGCGGATTGAAGAGTCCCAGGTTCAATTCCAGTCAAGGGCACATGCCTGGGTTGCGGCTTGATCCCCCATGGGAGGGGGTACAGGAGGCAGCCGATCAATTATTCTTTCTCATCATTGATGTTTCTACTTCTTTTTTCCTCTCCCTTCCTCTCTGAAATCAATAAAAACATATTAAAAAAAAATCTACCCCCGCACTCAGCCAGCAGGGCTCGTGGTTGAGCCTGGACCTATGAGCCAGGAGGTCATGCTTCGATTTCTGGCCAGGGCACATGCCTGGGTTATGGGCTCAATCCCCAGTGTGGGCATGTAGGAGGCAGTCAATCAATGATTCTCTCTCATCTTTGATGTTTCTATCTCTCTCTCCCTCTCCCATCCTCTCTGAAATTAATTTTTAAAAATCCCCTCCCAGTAATTAAAAAAAAATAGGTGATTGAATTAAGAAATACAAATTGGTACTTACAAAATGGTTACAGGGATGTAAAGTACAGCATAGGAGATATTGCCAACAATATTGTAATAACTATCTTTGGTGCCAGGTGGGCACTGAATTTTTCAGTGGGACCTCTTTATAACCTATATGAATGTCTGTCTGCTGTGCTGAACACCTAAAACTAATACAAATAAGTGTTGAATGCATACTGTAATCAAAAAATAAAATTAGCCTGGCCAGCATGACTGAGTGGTTGAGTGTGAACCTATGAACCAAGAGGTCATGGTTCGATTCCCAGTCAGGGCACATGCCTTGGTTGCGGCTTGATTCCCAGTGTGGGGTGTGAAGGAGGCAGCCAATCAAAGATTCTCACTTATCATGATGCTTCTCTCTCCCTCTCTCTTTCTCGCTGAGGTCAATAAAAATATATTCGTAAAAAATTAAATTAAAAGAAATATCCCCTCCTACATAGGACATGGCTTCTTTACTATGAGCACATTTTCTTCCTCTGCTAGTGTATCTCACACACTGTCACATTGTTAAATTCCAACCTGAACTTGCATGGGACTCACAGCGCAGCGGCCTGAGAAATCGGGCTACAGGATGTCCCAGAACCACCCCGCCCTGCTTAATGCGAGTGCACAGAGGTTACCAGCAGTTCTCATTTTCTTCTCTCCAGATAATTCCTCCAAAATAGATCACCCACGTGCCTCACTCTGTAAACTTCCATCATGTTCTTTCAACCCCGAAACCCAAATCAGTACAGAACGCTCTCTAGGGATCCTGTGATGGCTGAGCATTTCAGTTTCTTACGGGCCACTACCTTATGAGGTAGTTAATTCCACTTATTACCAACTAACATAATGTATACCTAAGTTTCGCCAGCATCCCTTCCATCTTGCTTAATAACAGCATCCCACATTTATGTTAGGCAACTGCCTACACCCATTTCAAGTCATTCTATGAGGGGCTGCCAATCAGCAAGGGTATAAGTATAGGACCCCAAGTTATGCCCATCGGACTGTCTCTCACAGGAATCTGAGTTTGGCTCCCAGGGACACCATGATAGAAAACTGATAGAACCAAGTCACAGCAAAGAGAGACCGCCCCTGAGTGCTGGCCTCAGCAGCTCGGGGACTCTGGACCTCGCTCAGCTTTCCCTTCAATTCTGTGAGCAATCGTAGCCTTCCATTAAGTCCTTTTGGCTTTTTCTGCTTATTAACCAGAATTAGAATTTGGTGCTTGCAACCAAGATACCTTAGCAGATAAACTTCACCTGTTTTCTTTCTGCTGTATTGCATTATTAAATTTGTTTCTTCATCATAAATGTAGTTCATGAACATGGTTTAAAAACTTTTCCAAATAGTGTGTCCCCCTGTGTTCCCTCCAGAAACTTCTATTTCACTGAGTAACAGCTCTGTTAGGCAGCTCTTCCTTAGGCTGAATTGAAATCAGTCAGCTCGAGGGTTCCTTTCATTTTGGCAAGTTCTGGATTCTGGGAACCATGCAACTGGTTTTACCCACAGCCTTTCAGATAGTTGACAATTCCCACAGGTAAGTCCTCTCTCCTAGAACCAGGCACTAGCAGTTCCTTAAGCATCACCCAGGGGCCACAGTCAGGAGGCCACTCGTCAACCTGGCCCCTTTCCTCTGAATATACACTAATTTGCCTTATCTTCCACAATTGGGGTGCTCAGAATTGAGCACGCTGTTCTGCAGTGATCTGATTGAGCTGAATTCCTGCTGCTGGCCTTGTCCTTGTTCTCCTGTTAAATGCAGCCTGAGACTCCTGAGTAACTTCTATTGGCAGTATTATCATCCCATTGGCCTTCCTGTACACACCACACGTGCACACGCGCGCGCGCGCGCATACACACACATACACACACACACACACACACACACACACCAAAGCCAGATCTCCTTGATTCTGAATTTCTACTATTTCCTTTTTGAATTCCAAGTACTGGAACCAACATGTATCATACCCAATCTCACTAGTGTTCAGATGCATGTTAAAATTTTAGGAAAGCAATAAGCTTTCCATTTCCAACAGTGTCTCTCCTGACAACTCAGTCTTACTCTGTAAGCCGAACCTCTGCACACTGAAATATAGCATAACCTCCATATCACTATCAAAATTCTTAGGTTATCACACAGCTTGTGGCTTCCCCGTTCTACTTTTAGGATGTCCTTTGAAACATTGTTCAAAAACATAACCCCAAAGTGCAAAGAGCCTAAATATCTCAAAAGTAGGGACTTGGTTAAAAAAATCAAAGGTCAACCATATGATGGATTATTATGAGGTTATTCAAGATTACTCTAGAGAGGAATACTTAAAAATGTGAGAAGTCGTTGATATCCTATTGTTAAGTTTACAAAAATTATAAAACATTTGGGGTGATAAAAATTCATTTTCTATGTTTCTGAATGCATAGAATAAAGATGAGAAGGATGTACACAAATTGTTGCAGAGCTTATGTCTGGGTCAAGGGATTTTGACTGCTTTTTTTTTCTACCTTTATTTTACCTGTATTTTCAGGTATGATTCTATTATAAATATTACTTTTATAGCAAATTATTTTTTAAAGTAAGGAAGAAATATGACATTGACACCTAACAGAATGACCCAGAGTACAACATTGGAATTTTAAAAATTAGGTTTAAGACTACTAGGTTATCTGAAAGTTCTTGTGGTTTTTATTTGTATGTCCATGTCTGAGTCAAATTTATGTGGCTATCAGTTAAGTCACAAGATAGTACAGGTCTTGGACCTCTAGGGTTCTTCAGAGGCACTTGAGGTGGCAAAGTGCTTAATTACATATACAGGGTTGTCTGCATCAGATACCGCTCACTCAGCTGCCTTTAGGGTCAGTCAGGTTCCACAATGAGTGAAGCAGGCAGAGGGTAAGAGTGGTGAGGTACCAGGTTTCCCAGCACTTGTCAGTTACTGCCATGTAGGAATGCCAACTGCCTGTTGCCAGATCTTCCCATTTTTTCAAGAAAAGTTAAACGTCTAGATTTTCTTTTTAAAGTAAAGTTTTAAATTTTTAAAGTTTGTGAATTGTCTTTAACAACACTTTTTTATCTTTATTATTCAGTTTATTAATTACATTGTTCGCTTTTTTTTTTCAACCTATAGTTCCCCTCCACCTGGTACCCATCCCATCCTCCGCCCTCACCCCCCTCCACTGTCCTCTCCCATAGTTGCATGATTTTTGTCCAGTCTCTTGCTGCACTTCCCACACCCCCTTTCTCCCCAAGACTTGTCAGTCCATTCCCTCTCTATGTCCGTGATTCTGTTACATTCACCAGTTTATCCTGTTCATCAGCTTATTAATTCACTTGATTTTTAGATTCATTTGTTGATAGATGTGTATTTGTTGTTCCTAATTTACACTTTTATCTTTTTCTTCTTCCTCTTCTTAAAGAATATCTTTCAGCATTTCATATAATATTGGTTTGGTGGTATGAACTCCTTTAGCTTTTTCTTATCTGCGAAGCACTTCATCTGACCTTCAATTCTGAATGATAGCTTTGCTGGATAGAGTAATCTTTGGTTGTAGATTCTTGCTGTTCATCACTTTGAATATTTCTTGCCACTCCCGTCTGGCCTGCATAGTTTCTGTTGAGAAATCCGCTGACAATCGTACGGGTGCTCCCTTATAGGTAACCAACTGTTTCTCTCTTGCTGC
This sequence comes from Antrozous pallidus, assembly GCA_027563665.1. Taxonomy (NCBI): domain Eukaryota; kingdom Metazoa; phylum Chordata; class Mammalia; order Chiroptera; family Vespertilionidae; genus Antrozous; species Antrozous pallidus. The sequence goes on from CM050510.1 coordinate 48,851,084, forward strand.
TTTTAATATTCTCTCTTTGTCTTTTGCTCTTGGCATTTTAATTATGATGTGCTTTGGTATGGTCCTCTTAGGGTTCCTATATATTGGGGTTCGGTGCGCTTCTTGGACTCCTAAGTCAATTTCTTTCACCAGGTGTGGGAAGTTTTTGGTCACTGTTTCTTCAAATAAGTTTTCACTGTCTTGCTCTCTCTCTTTTTCTGGCACCCCTGTAATTCGGATGTTGGTATGCTTGAGGTTGTCCCAGAGGCCCCTTACACTATCTTCAATTTTTTGGATTCTTTTGGTTTCTTGCTTTTTCAGCTGAGTAGATTTTCCCTCTTTGTATTTCAAATCTTTAACTGGGTTCTTGGGGTGCTCCAGGGCACTTTTAGGTCTTTGTATGATATTTTTTATTTCAGTCAGTGTATGCTTAATTTCTGGTTGGTCCTTTTTCATATCCTTGAGAGTCTCCTTTATATCCTTGAGGGTCTTCTTCATTTCCTTGTAGGACTCATTCATTTCCACGTTGGTCTTGATCATTTCCTTTGTGGTCTCGCTTATTTCCTTATAGGCCTCGACCTTTTGTTGGAGCCTCTTAAAAAACCCTATAACCGTGGTTTTGAATTCCATGTCCAGTCGTTTTTTTTCCTCCATTTCTTTCACATCTGATTTCTTTCCATGTCTCTGCATGGTGGCTGCTTCCCTGAGTTGGTCAATTAGCTTTGTGTGGTAGACTTCCTACTAGGGACAGTGGCTCAGCCTCCCTGGTTACCTGAGGTGGATATGGGCTGCACAGTCTTGCTGAAGTTAAGCTCAGTTAATCGTTGTTAGCACTTGGAGGGTTGACCTCCAGGCCAATTATCTGTGAAGCTCAGCTGTGCTCAGGTTGGATGGGCGGAGTCTCCAGGCCAAGCAGACAGCGTTGGCTCCGCCCTATGCGGCCCCAGGGACTCTGTGCTGGGGGCAATGGCCGCCAGCACCTCTGAGAGAGAGCCGCTGCCGAGCTCCACCGGCTGCCGGGGAATTCAGACTTTCCCCAAATGAGACTGCACGCCCAATGTCTCACCCAGGGTCGTAAAACAAAGCAGACTGACGGTTTTCCGAATGAGAGACAAGTCGCGGTGCGCTCTCTGCGCGGTCCGGCAGCCAAGCTGTTCATGCGCAAGCTGCCTTCTCCACAAGCCGGGAGACCCGGCAGCACCTGAGCTTCGGCGTGCCCTCCCACTGTCCAGTTTTCACCCCGTATGACAGTGGGTTCTCTGGACTTCGCCCAGAGCTGGAGAATCAGTCCAGTGGGACGTCTTTGTCTCCCTGTTCGAGAAAACTGGCCGGTTTTCAGCCGCCCGCCCTCTCCACTGGCGCCCGCTCCAAACCTCTCTCCGAAGGAATCTTTCAACGCTGTCCGCCGCCACTCCTCCGAGTCACAATGTCTTATCTTCACTTTTATTTGTGGAGTTTTCACTCGGCCAGCTGTCTGGTGATTCTGGAAGGTGTTTGTTCTTTCTTTAAGTTGTAGTATTAAAATTGTTGAGCATGACGGCAAGATAGGTGTTTTACCTAAGCCACCATCTTGGTTCCCCCCTCTGAATTGTCTTTAACAACACTTTGAACCTACAGAGTCCTTTACCCAGCACCAGATTTCTCATGGTGAGGGTTCACGTGGCCTGTCTTTTCCAATTCATTTCCTTTTAACCTTTCAGTGTTCTTATAGACCTCTTGTAGCAGCATCAAGTTGGCTTTTCTTCTTTTTATCCAACCTGACAATCTCTGAGTTTTACTTACAATATTTAATCCATTCCATTTAATATAGTTACTGATGTGTTCATGTTTAAATCTACTTGATTTGTTTTCTATTTGGCATATCTGTTTTTATCCTCTCCTTTATTTTCTTTGTGACTTTATTTTTCCTCTATATTAGCTTATTAGTTACATATGCTTTTGTACCATTCTTTTAGTGGCTACCCTAGATATTTCAATGTGCATCCTTTACTTATTACTATTAATATAAAATTCACTTTTATATAGAATATTTTTACCACCTTCCCCAAAATGCTAGGACCTTAGAGCACTCGAACTCTATTTCTTCCTTCTGCCTTTGTGTTCACGAGATATTATTTAATAATATATATGTACATAATACATAAATATATAAATATCTATATAATAAATGCCGCCTCCACGGCAGCATTAAGGAGCAGTGAACAGGTGGGTGGTAAGGAGCAAGGGGTCCTGGACTGTGAGAGTGATGTCTGACTGCCAGCTCAGGCAGGGATTGGGCCTAACCCAGCAGGCAGACATTCCCAAGGGGTCCCAAACTGTGAGAGGGTGCAGGCTGGACTGAGGGACCTTCCCTCCCCCAGTGCAAATATTTTGTGCACTGGGCCTCTAGTATAAATATATAAGTAAGAGAGAAAAGTATATAGCAAAATTAAGATTTTTACCTCAGTGTGGAAATTAGGGTAATGGATTTTTTATCTGTATATTTGCTTTTTCAACAATAAGCAGGTATGTTGTCCAAAAATATTTCAAATAGACAAAAGGAAAAGGAACATTTTCCACAGACCCATCATGCCAGAGTACTTGTTCCCTGTGCAGCTTCTGTGCACAGACACCTGTCTTCCCACTGGCCAACAGGCTGAATCAGAGTATCAGCTGGGCTGGGAGAGAGCAGGGAGTCCCTCAGGCAGTGAGGCCTGCGCAGAATCGCCCAGTTCAGGTAGGATGAGACCATGAGGCCCAGTTGAGACCTGCTTATTAGCTTGTCTGTTCCAAGTGCTCATCACCATGGGTCACTCTACCTGGATGCTCAGCAATATCTAGCTGTGGATGTGACCAGAAGTTGCGCAAAGATGGAACAAATCCCGAGCCTTCCTTTCTCAAAGCCAGTGGATGCTGTTTACGGGGCAAGGCCTGCAACAAAGATAGCATCAGGCACACAATCACAGTAGCTTCTTCTCCACGCTGCCTTCTCAGCACTGGCTTTGGTCCAAGTCATGGGGCAGACCAAGCTCAGTGTCACCCACATAATAAGAGACAATGCCTAGATTTAACTCAGGTTGAGAATCTATAGGTTAACTTACCATGCAATATTGCCTTAAAAAATTAATCCTGTTAATAGGTTAGCCAATAATATGTAAATATGTCCCAGAGAATGATGTGTAACTCAACTGGAAAACTTAGGGGAGCCTTCCCAGAGAAAGTAACATTTAGGCTGAGACCAAAGGATTGGTAGGAATTACCCAGCCAAAAAGAAAGTTGTTACATGTGTAAAGACTTGGAGGAAAGACATATTGGAGGAACTGGAAGATGCACAGGGCTTGAAAGCATTGAGGTCATGTGGTGAGATACCTTTATGAAAGCCTTGGAGCATGAATTACTGGTAGAATGCTTTTGGGTGATGCCAGTTACACAAAATTGAGACTCAGGTGATTTAGTCATTTAACATTACAAGAGGTTCAAAGGTGGGTGGCTTCAGAGTTGTTTGATTCAGTGGAGCCAGAATCTGTCATTAGCTCATTGCTCTGTCATTCCCAGAGTGGTTGCCAGCAGCAGCTGGAGTAAGACTCCTTTGCTGATGATGGTCAATGACAATCATCAGAAATTATTATGTACTGGGTATGTGTGTGTGTGTGGGGGGGGGGGGGGTAGTTCAAATTCTCTCTGAAACTGGGGGTAAGATGTTACATGAACAAGTAGAGTTGTAGTTGGGAAGGGGGAAGGAAGAATGAAGATTATTTCGGCAACCAACACTACCCACTACTTCATGCTAAAGTTTGGAGTTTTTCCCAATTTCACCGGGAAGCCACTGAAGGATTTTGAGCAGAAACCTGCTTATCTATGGGGTGGTTCTCCCTTCCTTTTTCTCTTCTCTCCTTCCTGCCTCCCTCCCGCCCTCTTTCTTCCTTTCTCTAAATCAGGAGTGGGGAACATCTGGCCCAAGGTCATACAAGGTCCTTGAAGTCATTTGGTCTGGCTCTGCCAAGGCATTAGGGGTGAGTAAATTAATGACCAAATATAGCAGGCTAATTTTTAAGTTGATAATTTTGTATGGCCCTTGAATGATGTTATAAATATCCAAATGGCCCTTGACAGAAAACAGTTTCTCCACCCCTGGTCTAAATGGATGGTTAAATTGTTCACATTTTCCTCTTTCCCTAAAAATTCAGATCCAGAATTCCCTCTTGACTTTATTCAGGACCTTGGAACTGACACAACTGAGAAATATTCCATTTCTTTTCAATTCAGAAGCACTATAAATCTGAAAATTTCAGGACTCTTGTTTTAGTACAATACATAGTTACTTTGAAACCTTTTTCATTTATTGCCTTTGTACCTTGCATATGCTTTGTTAAATGTCTGGCATACCATATATGCCCAAATATGAATGATGACAATGAAATTGTGCCATGGGCTTGCCATCCCAGCTGCACGCTCATACTTTCTGTGAAACATAAGATGATGGCATTATGGCACTCTCATCAATTCTGACAATTCATGTTAATTAAAGAATCTCACCCTTTGTTTATAAAATATTTTTCTTTAAAAATATAATTAAATAAGCAGATTTTAAATAAATACTATATTAAAGAGCATTCTTGGGGACTTTAAAAATATGTACTAGATACATATGTCAATTTCTCCTCAATAACTCGAATTCTCACAATACTTTTTTTTCTTTGCCTCCTTTTATACCCATAAAATGATAATTAACTTTGCTGGAGTGCTCACTAGATACCTGTTCTATCCACTCTATGAATGATTGCCAAGAACCCCATTCGGTAAGTTGTTAATATCTCCCTGCATAGACACAAAAACTAAGGTTTTTACATGAAGCAAATGGTTTTTTTCAGAATCTGGCAACCAGAGAGAGGAAGATCCAGCCTTGGAGCCTGAGTTCACACTCAACTGTTTCTCTTTACCTCCCCAAGTAGTTCAGTACAGAAACTGTGCACTTTGCTTTCACACGCCTATTACTAGTAAATTTCAGTCCAAAGTAAATTCTCAAGGATTGGCCTTCAATCATAAACAAATTCAACACATGTTTATTGACTAGTTTGTGCTAGATGCTATGGTGTGGGAGGCACACAGATGTATAGGAACTGGGCTCCTTCCTACAAGGACCGTGTGTTCTAGAAAGGGCCTGGGATGGTATACAAATGATATTCAAGACTGGGATGAAAGGCAAAATAAACTAAGGCAGAAAATCACATCTGTTGAACATTCTGCTATGTGCCAGTGATGGTGGATACTTATGGTCTCATTTATTGATCCGATTTCATGGGAAGGAATCAGAGATGGCTTTTTAAATAATTTTCCTGAGGCACACATCTAGAAAGCGGGAGAACCCAACAAACCAGGGATCAAATGAAACTTGGCCCTAACTTTTGCCTCAAGAACAAATAGAAGTCCAAAGAAATGAAAGTCACTTGAGTTTTAGGGAATGAACAAAAGTATGATTGAAGAAGAGGTGGTCTTTGGAATGGTTATTTAAAAAATTTTTTAATCCTCACCTGAAAATATGTCTTTCATTGATTGTCGAGAGAGAGAGAGAGAGAGAGAGAGAGAGAGAGAGAGAGAGAGAGAGAGAGAAACACTGAGAGCAACCTTCTTGGTGTACAGGACAATGCTTCAACTAACTGAGCCACCTGCTAGGGCTGGACTGGTTATTGAAGGAAGAGAAGATGGACTAGGGCTGTGATCAGCAAACTTTGGCTCGTGAGCCACATGTGGCTCTTTGGCTCCTTGAGTGTGGCTCTTCCACAAAATACCATGGCCTGGGAAAGTCTATTTTGAACAAGTGGCATTAGAAGAATTTTAAGTTTAAAAAATTTGGCTCTCAAAAGAAATTTCAATCGTTGTACGGTTGATATTTGGCTCTGTTCACTAATGAATTTGCTGACCACTGGACTAGAGGATCAAGCAGAGAGGACACCGTATTGGAGGGAGAGAGGAAAGGTAGGACTTGGGTGGTGTGTTTCAAGAATGGCACGTAGTCTATTGAATAGAGGATGTGACACGTTCAGATAAGGGAAACATACTATAGCAGATGGTTGGGTTCCACTGAGGAGGCCTTTCTCTTGGTAGGTGATAGGGAGATAAAGGCATAGGCAGGCCAGTGATATAATCAGACTTGCATTTTAGGAAGATTGACTTTATGAGCTTTAGGCTGACTCAGAGCTGAAGTCACTCCTGCTGTTCTGCCTGCCTCCCCCAGCTGCTTTTTCTCTGCTGCTCCCTCTCCCAAGCAGTGAAAGAAACTTCCAACGATAAAAACAAATGCTGTTCAATGTGAACCCCTATTGCTTCCCCATTTAAGAGTTTCTGCCTTTCATCTCCCCTTGAAGTTGACAAACATCCATACTCAGGGAAAATGGCTAATACATGTATAAAAAAATTAGATCCACTAATAATAGAGAAAACTAAAAGAATCAACACCAAATTAGTAATGAAGGGGGACTGGTTTGGGTAGGGGGAGGCAGAACAGGGCAAAGGGGGGACAAATGGTGATGGAAGGAAACCTGATTTGTGGCGGGGAACACACAATATAATATACAGATGATGTGTTATAGAATTCTATACCTGAAGCCTATGTAATTTTATTAACCAATGTCACCCCAATAAATTCAATTAAAATTTTAAAAAATGATCATCCTTAGTAACTTGTGAGGATGTGGTGAGGTGCTTGGAAGCAATGTAAATCAATGAATACTGTCCAAGAATTCCACCTGCAGGAATTCATGCAAAGGAAATCATCTATGATTAAGATAAAGATTTATACCCAGAGAACCTCACCACAAAATAATTGAGAATAGTTAAAAATCTGAAACAATTCTAATGTCAGACCTTAGAAGAAAGGTTAAGTGCAGCCATATGATATAAAATTAAGTAATATAATGATGACTATTGTAAAATTTAACTAAAAAATAATTTTTATTATATCTGTAATACTAGTAAGATAACATCCTTGTTCTTAGGTGCACGTTGAAATACTAAGGTGTAACAAAAGGGACATAACATATGTAACCTATCCTAATATCCTATATAATAAAAGCTTAATATGCAAATTGTCCCCTTGGGTGGTAGTTGAACCAGGAGTTCAACCGTTCACTATGATGTACACTGATCACCAGGGGGAAGTGCAGAACATGGCAGGTGTTGGCAAAGCGATGCTGGCAGTGGGCAGCAGTAGAGGTGCTGCCGGGCCAGATGGGCCCCTATGAGAATGGGACCACAGTAGGATGGTGGTGCAGGTGAGGAGGCAGTGCCAAGCCAAATCGGGTGCAAGCAGGGGCCTGATCACCCTGTGGATCGCCCAGCAGGCGTCAACCAGCAGTGAATGGGGGGGAAGGGGGCACGGAGCACTAAGGGAGCGGGGGTGGGGAGGGCTGGCCCTGATTGATCACATAGCAGTGGGATGGTGGAGCAAATGAAGGGGCTGTGCCAGGACAAGGCAGGGTGCCAGGCAGGGCTGTGGGGCTATGAAGCTTGGGGGGTGGGGGAGTGAGCAGGGACTGTGAGGCTGGGGGCGCGAGCTGGGTCTCAATCTCTGCAGGCCACCCTGAGGGACCCCAACCCGTGCACGAATCCATGCACCAGGCCTCTAGTGTTTCATAAAAAATAACTATGTTAACACAAATATAAGTAGATAACAAATAAGAGCGAGAGGGAGAGAAATGCACAAGAAAGGTGTACGAGAGTTCTTTGTACTAATTTTGCAACTTTTCTGTAAGTTAGAAATTATTTCAAATTAAGTTTTTAAAAAACCTCCAAAACCAATAATGTTGGAATTAGCTATCTCTAAGGTAATGAAAACTCAGCTATGAATAAAGAACACCTGTATTTGAAGCAATAGTCACAAATGTTTCTCTCCATACACAAACATACGCATGAGTTATAATTAATCATAATTATTAACAGCATTTATCATTATTTGATATTATTCAATTGCATAAAAGTGCCTTCATTTATTTAACCAGCAGCTGCCAAATGTAGGTTGCTTCCAAATTTTCCAATTATGACTAATAACGTATTTCATCGAACCAAAGGACACATTGCTGTAAGCTACCTCCCCATTCTTTTATGAACCAAAAAAGAAGAAAAACACCCCCCATTTCTGAGGGGCTGGAAAACATGCGTTTGGGAGCCATGAAATTGGTTCTTCCTCTTCAGTATCCAGGAGAGCTGTGGTCTGACAGCTCATATTAGTCAGGAAAGGAAGCTTCCCTGTGGCTCTGTGGTTGGGCTAGTTGCTTAATCTTCCAGGATGATTCACAAAGTTCTTTGGGAGTTTTCAGAACCTAAGAGCCATTATGAAAATGAAGATAATACCTTTCCTGACTAACTTGTTTTTCCTTTTACTAAATGTTTACTAAACACCAGTGTTCTGTGTCATTCATAGTGTCTGTTACAGTTTAATGGGGAAAATAAATAATTGTTTTGCCTTCGGAAATCAGGTATGGCTAAGGGAGAGAGGAGGAGAAGAGGGTGTGGGGATAAAGAGAGGGAGAGATGCAGAAGGAGAGGAAAGGTACAGGAGGAGAGGGGGAGGGGCAGAAGAAAGGGGGAGAAACTTGATCTTGTGGGATTTATTCATTGAGCAAATATTTATTCATCTTCTACTGTGCCTGAGACTAGGCTAGGTGCTAGGGTTGAGTAGATATTTTTAAGGTGTTCTTAGGAAAAGGACATCCCAGGCAGAGAGGAGGTTTGGGGGTGGGGATAAGAGCTGTGATGCAAAGAGATGAAACTGTAAGTGTTTTGTGTATTTGGGAAACAGGGACTAGTTTATAAAACATGGAGTTGGAGAAGATGACGCAAAAGATGGGGTATTATACACCCCATTTAGTTGGTGAGGAAAATGGGGCTCAGAGAGGGTATGCAATGTTCTAGGGCAATGGTCTGCAACAGAGCCAAATATCAGCAGTACAACATTTGAAATTTCTTTTGAGAGCCAAATTTTTTAAACTTAAACTTCTTCTAACGCCACTTCTTCAAAATAGACTCGCCCAGGCTGTGGTATTTTGTGGAAGAGCCACACTCAAGGGGCCAAAGAGTCACATGTGACTCGAGAGCCGCAGTTTGCTGACCATGGTTCTAGGGCCCCACAGCCAAAGAGTGCTGCACTGTCTCCACTCTCTCTCCAGCGATGGGCTCTTTAAGAGAAGGAGGCACCATCACAAAGAGGTCTCACCATGATGCTTAATACGTGTTTGTTGAATGAATGAATGAATGAATGAATGAGTGAGCGAGTGAACTATGGAGAATAAATGACAGATCCCCTCCTGGAGCCCACAGGGGTGTGTGAGCCAGCCTCTCAGAACTGCTTACACCATTTCAGCCCAGAACTAGATGTTTCCTAGAGTTCTACACTGCCCAATCCCTGGCCCTGCCTTGCCTGCATTGTGCAAGGACATGGCTTTGCTGGTCTAGCTGCTCTAAATTGGAACCCCTGCCAGGCCCCTGAGAAGGGAACCTGTGTTGGAAGGACAGGCAGTGCCTCCTAGTCCTCAGGGTAAGCTCACACAGGCCTGTTCCAGGAACCGCCCTGCTGCTGAGATTTCCCTGGAGTAGTGACTCTGGGGAGCTGGTCTAACCGTGTAGGCAAATCTTGTTTCCAAGGCAATCTGCTTAATGAGAAGGATGAGAAGGGCTTTATGGGCCGTGAAAGGCTGCAAGCACAGGAGGGATTACACTTTGGTATTGCTGCTAATCTTGTGGAAAGAGAGTTCTAACAGGACATTCAGTAGTCATGCCATTTGTTCCAAGCCCCCATTTCACAGATGAGGACAGTGAAGCCCAGAGAGAGGCAGAGACTTGGCCATAGTCACCCAGAGCAAGGAGATCAGGAGTGGTAGCATACTGGAAAAAGCTCGGGTGGCAGGATAGCCAAAGCTGGGTCAAATATGCTAGATTCGGGGAGCTTGAACAAGTTAACTAATTTCTCTAAGCCTCAGATTCTTCATCTGTTAAATGGGAATAAGAATCATTATTTAAAGAGTCATTGTAAAGAGTGAGTAAGGCAACAAGTGGCTGGAAAGAGCTTTACATGTACCTGGAATATAGAAGGCGATAAATAAATATTAGCTCTTATATCATTATCATCATCATCATCATCATCATCATCATCATCATCATCTATTGGCTGATCTGGGACAAGTATAAAAGATCTCCCAACTCCCATTTTATTTTCTACAGTCACTGGACTTCTTGAGTTCAGAAAGATATCAGCTTACCCTGGTTTCATTCATTCGTTACCTGTCGAATGACTATCTTTTATGTGTTAGTCAAAATGCTAGTTGCAGAGTGGACGTGTGAGTCTAGGGGAATGGATAGGTGATAAGGGATAAAAATGAAACATAGTCTCTGCCATCAGAGTGAGTATGGCCTGGGGGGCTTAGTGTATGGCCTGGAGGAAAAGAAGGAAGAGGAGCTATTCATGTATATAAGAGGCAAACCCTTAGAAGGTGGAATTAATTCCAGAAGTCACTTTTGGAAATCGAGGGACCCATTTAGGAACCTGAGAAGATCCAAGGCAGTCCAGGACATCAATGCCTGCAATCACCACATACTGCCTAACAAGAACAAAACCACACACACACACACACACACACACACACACACACACACACACACAGAGCTCTGATGGCAGGCAGTCTTGGCCAGACTGCTTCATTCTCTGGACCCAGGGACTGGTGAGCCCAGGTGGTCCTCGGTGGGGAATTCGGGGGACCCAGGCCCACGCTCTTCCTGGGACTCAGTGCTACAGTGTCACCAGCTCTCCTTTGCTGAACAGAAATAGGTTCATGCTTCATTGTGCAGAGCAGCAGGTGTCCATGGAAGAATCACATCAAGACAACATCTTGTCTCCACCCTTGTAAGAAGCGAGATAATGTTTGTATAAGGATGGGAGGTAAGGCTTTAAATGAGGGCTCTGGGCAGGAGGCCAGCAGCTGCCAGCCTTGCAATCAGGCCGTGTCAAAGCCAGGAGGGTCTCTGCACATGCACAGGCAGCGGGTTTCCTAGCAGCAGCGATGAAAAATGACTTGCGATCAGGAGAGACAGGAAATGAGTTGAGCGAGGCTGTGGCCCAAGCACTCTCATAGACTCCGTGTCATTTAGTATTTACCACAATCACACTTTACAAATGAAGACAGCTAGACTCAAAGTGTAAGAAACTTGCCCCAGACCATTGATTATAGAACCAACACTAAACCAACACCCAGAAATCAACACACGTGGGAAAAGAAAAATGGGTATCTGGGCTGATTCTTATGACCCAACAAACCAGAATAATGAGAAGAAAAAGCAGGTTGTCCACAGGAACCCCATTTGTCTTGCAAAGCCTGCTTGATCACAATAACCAGGACATCCCCCTATTCTAAATTTTTAACTAAATTTTAATATTTTTATTGTGCTTATGGTCCCTACATCCCGATGGACTGCATGCCTTGTTAGCAGGGTTGATGGACAGGAGAGGGCTGCTGGAATGGATGGGGCTCTTAAGGAAAGAGGAAGAGCAGTGAACCAGGTTAGAAAACATGGGACCAACATTTAAAAAAACCTGGTTCAAATCCCAGCTCCCCCAGCTGCTGACTGTATGACATTGTGCTTTACTTAACCACTCTTGGTTTTCTCATATTAAAATGGAGATGTTAATATCCTCCTTATAGTGGTGTTCAGAAGAGAGATAAAATAATTACTATCGTTAGCACAGTGCCTCTTATGTGGAACTTCCTTTCTCCTTTATGTTTCCATATGGAGGGACATCAATGCCTGTAACACTTCCAGCTTCCTCATGGCCCCTCACTCAGGCCTCCTTCCCGCTGGGAGCAGGAGAAGAGAATTGCCTGCCTGGCAAATTTGGGAGTAGGAATTGTGCATGTGTACCCTACTGACTTTTCCTTTGGGATCCAGTTGCCACTGGAAGCATGCATTCTGCCTTATTCCTCCAAGCCTTACATTTGGGGGGTACACAGAACAGGGGGAGGCCAGCGCTCTCCCACCACTGTTCAGGGCCAGTGTTAAGTGGGTGGAAGGACATCCACTGTTGCCATTAAACCTAAGCCAAGCTCTCCAGTACTGATTATGTTATCTGATCTTCCCTTTATTATTTCAAAAGGCTCAGAACTGGGTGGGGTAAAGATGAGGGCAGTGATGGGCAATTTAGAAGCTGCCCTACTCTGAACATGGTCCTTCATCAAACATTCAATAAACAGGAGCCATTAATTTTCACCCAAAACAAACTTCTCACACTTCCAGTGCTGGCGCTGCCCCTTCCCTGTCCTCTCTTAGGCAGCTCCCACTCACCAGCACTGTCCTAGTGATGCCGGCCTGAGCTCAGCCATCTGGGGCCTTACCTTGCTGGGGCACTTCCCCAAGAGCTTGTGCATAAAAGAGACAGGGGGGAAATCCATTCTAACATTAATGTAGGTGGAGGAATTATGAGTGATTTTTATCTTTTTCTTAAGATTTTTCCATGTATTTTACAATGAGTCTATTTTAATTTTTTTGTTTTAAAAACATTTTAATTGATTTTTTAGAGAGATAGGAAGGGAGAGGGAGAGAGAGAGAAACATCAGTGTGAGAGAGAAACATCTATTGGTTGCCTCTGGTATGCACTCAGACTGGGGATCAAACTCACAACCTTTAGGTGTATTGTTCAATGCTCAACCACAGAAGCCAGGTATATATTTTAATTTTAAACTCAAAGAAAGGTGTGATTAAAAATAAACCTCACCTGAAAAAGAAACACATGATTTTACAAAAGTTCTAGATCTTTCAATGATATTTGTTGGGTACCTACTATGTACAAGGTGTTGGGCCACTGGGTGTGGAGGGTGCAAAGTGTATGTAAAACATGGACTCTGTCCGAAAGGGATGAGGCAACATTAACAGCCTCCCCCACGACCCACCCACCCATCTCCCGCATTTGTAAGTGGCAGAGCTTGAGCGGGGAGATGTGGAAGAACACAGTGGTGACTGAAATGAATCTTCAGTGTTCAATAAATTTGTACTGAGGACCTCTGTGCTGGATCCTGTTCTAGATGCTGAAGTTACCAAATCAAATAAGGAACTATGTTTGCCTTCCTGCTGCTCAGTCTAAGGGAGTAGGGTGGAGGGGGTAGTAATTTACAGGGAATGCACGAAGTGCAAAGATAAAGGTAGGCATGGGAAAACCCAGGCGCACAGAGGTGGTGAGTTCTGGAAAGGCTTCCCAAAGGAGAATGAGCAGAGTTTGCCAGATAGTACCTTTCAGGATGAGCAGAGTTAGCCAGGCAGTACCTTTCAGGATGAGCAGAGTTTGCCAGACGAGAATGGTGGGCAGGGATGGAGGAGTTGAGAAAACGATTGTGTAAGCAGGTAAGTAATTAAAGCACTGGGATATTTCAACATCTTACGACCAGTGTAGGTATCAACAGGAAGGTAGGTGCCAAGTCATGATGCCTAGGAACTGCACTGCCCAAATGTGGACTTGCTTCTGAAGGCGAAGGGGATTCTCAGGAATATGATATGATCGCATCTGCTTTCTCACAGCTGTGTTGAGGATGGAGTTGAAACACAAGACTGGAGACAGGTCTACACTTCGTATGGACACACCACATTTTGTTCATCCATCTGCTGGTGGACATCTGGGTTTTTTGCCCCCACTTTCGGGCAATTGTGAATAGTGCTGCTACAAACATTCATGTGCAAGTGTTTGTTTAACTGCCTTTAAATCTTTTGAGTCTATATCTAGGAGTGGAATCACTGGGTCAAATGGTGATTCTGTTTTTAACACTTTTTAGGAACCAGGAATAAGTTTTCATTTGTCTTGAGAATAATAGAAGAGACTTGAGCATGTTAATGAGCTGAGGGGAATCCACTAGAGAGGAGGAGGCTGAAGACACGAGAGAGTGGGGAGCTTCTTGATGGAGCAAGTGGGATAGGAGAAGCAAGAGCACCCAGAGGCTGGGTTGAAGGAGGTGCTGGGCGGTTCATCCTCTGAGACAGGGAGGGGGAGGATGGATGTGGATGCTTTCAGAAGTGGGCAGCAGGAGTGGAGATGGCTTACCCCAGTTGGCCTCAATCTTCTTGTTCAAATAGGAGGTGAAGTCCACAAAAGGGAAAGAACAGGGGCTGTGGAGGCAGGGGGACCAGACCTGAGCCTGGACCTGCTGCTCACCCCTGCCAGTGCCGCTCAGTGGTCCTGAACCGCAGGTTCCTCTTCTGCTGGGGTTTCACAGAAATGGTGTGTGAAGTGCCTGGTGTGCCAGCAGCTCCATAGAGGGCAGCTCCCTCTTGCTTCATCGCTGAAAGGAACAGAGATTTGAAAGATATGTTGGGGAGGAGGGTGGGAGCATCTGAGGGTGAATAAATAAAAGGCTCACTGAGCAGCAGGGAAGACTTACCTGAGAGCCCTTCTGGGGCTTGCAGGCTGGCTGTGAAGACAGGATTGAAATTGGGACTGGGGACCATCAGCCACAGCGACTGCAGGGGTGAGAGTGGAGGGGGCGGGGGGCGGGGGGGGCGGGGGGGGGAGGTGTTGCCCTTGTTGGCAGAGAGAGGACAGGAGGCCTGATAACTGGAGGAGGAGGGAGGCCTTGACTGCCAGGCATTAGGGCTTGGATTTTATTTTGTAAAGTGCCGAGCAGGGGTGAAGGCTCTTCCCACAATGGCGCACCTGCAGTTGAGCAAGCACAGAAGTGGGAGTGAAGACACCTGAGGAAGCTCAGGCTGGGAGTCTCGGGCTCTGCCTGTGCCTCCTGCATCCCCGGCAGTGACTCTCTAGTGTCAGCCACAGGCAGGGGAACCTCCCTCAAAGAAGGCACTCAGGTATTGTTGAAGGGTTGACAAAGGTCACCTGGGGAAACCAGAAAAGAGACAGAACCAGCCTGGTCCTGAGCAGGTCTGGCCTCAGTTTTCTCATCTGTATAACGGGGAGCTCCCTCAGCTTGAGGTGATCGCGGTGGCTCCGATTCTGACAAGACATAGCTGGCACTCACGGACGGCACTTCCTGTTTGGCACACTGTCCCACCCTGCAGCCCTGCCTTGGTCCCTGACTCCTCTCTGATCCTGCTCCCTCCAACTGAATCCTGCCTTCCTCAGCTGTGCGTAATGGACAAGGGGAGGGGGGTGTCCCCCTAAGGGGTGAGGTCCCCAGGGTGGGGTCCCCACCCTCTCTCCCGCTCCCTCCAAGCCCTCACTGGAGAAAGCATAGCTGTGACTATGGGTCTAGTAAAAGCTTTACTGCCTGTTTTAAGTAACATATTTAAAGTTCACTAGAGTCCTTCCACAGACATGGCTTATAGATTGGGGGTGACTCTCCTGGTGGGATGGTAGAGAAGAGCCAAGTGGGGCAGGCTGACCTTCAATATGCCCTACACCTGCCTTGATTCTAGTGTAAATAACAACACGAGGAGGGATTCATGTTTATAGAGCTTGGATGGCTCTCCTAGTTGTTCTAATTCGGTCCTCCTACCAGCTCTGAAAGGGAGGCCTGGCAAAGCTGAGTGGCCAGGTGTGGGACATAGCAGATCCCAAGGGCAGCGTCAAAGACAGACAGCTGGGCTGGAGTCCTGACCTTGTCCCCACTGACTATTGCTCTTTGACAAGTTTCTCAATCTCTCTGTGCCCCAGGTTTCTCATCTGTAAAAAGGAGAGTGATTATTATCATAGAAATACCTCAAAGGGTTATTGTATTAAATGTCAGTGCATTCTAAGAACTAAAAGAGTGGTTAATATTATAACTGTTATTCTATCTGCCTGAGTGAGCATCCAGTGGTTTCTGGCTGGGTCGCAGTGAGAAGATGGGCGATACATTATGGGTGTCTACTCAGCCTACCCCCTCCCAAATCACTTCCCTCAAGCCCAGTAGCCCTGCTGGACTCATGGATTGAACCAGGGACAGCTATGTGGTCCAAGCTGGGCCAATCAGGTTCTGTTCTGGGAACATGGTGTTTCCTGGAAGTCATTTGAGTCAGCCTGGACAAGTTCTTAAATCAAGGATTTGGGAAACAAGAAGCAGAAATGGGGCTCAAAAGTAAAGAGGAAAATAAAGCAAGTGCAGGGAGAGGGCCAAGAGGTCCTCATGTGGCAAAAGAGAGAGAGGCAGCTTGCTTACCTGCACAGGATGCGACACAACAAAGTCCTGCCTTCTGGTTGCCATGTCTGCCCCCTGTTGTCCTATGACACCTTGGGCGTGTGTAGCCTCCAGTTTTATGAGTTATCCTTGCACTCCCAACTCTAGCTTTCACTAGATTAAGGATTTGGGATAGTTATTTATCTCTTTTAAACCTCACTTTTTCATATGTAAACTAGGGGGGATCTCATAGGGCAGTAGTGAGGGTCGAGGGCAGTGGTGTGCTTAACAACCAACTCTGATGACATATGTCAGAGATTAAGAGCTCAAGTACTCTAAAGTGTTTGCTAATTTCCATGGCACACATACTCCCACCACAGCTGATTTCAAGACAACACTAACATCTTTGAACATGGAATTGTAAAGAGATGTGAATCATTATGTGATATTTCCACGGTACAGATGCAAAAGACATAATTTGAGCCTAGATAATAGTTAAGGGTAGTAAGATAATTAGGAACTGATGATTGTTGAGTTTTCATTATATTTGTCTCTCATACAGTTATTTAATTGTGAGTTTACATAATTGTATTTCTAATAATTGCTGTGTTTAGCAACCAGCTTGCAAAAATTTTGGAAATTGAACAAGTGGCCCTTGAAAGCTACTCTGAGTGGGCTCCATGCTGTAGGTAAGCTGAAACTCATGCCAGGCTTAGGGGGGAACCCAGCACATATGAAGTGCTCCATAAATCGTAGGTATGTGACTCTTGTCACTTATTTCATTACACGGTTTATAATTATAGTGGAAAAAATAAGAAAAAAACACATTTTAAAGCAACTTTTCTGAATTTAGGGTCACTTTGTTTAATTGAGGAATATAGTCAAGGTTTACACAATGTGATCTGCTCATAAAACTCAAAACTGAGACCAGGAAAAGAACTGAAAAATACTGGATAAAAAGAGTATACAAATTCACATTTATTGTGGCCTTGCAGAGTTTTGGGGAAGATCCTCATGGGGGAGTCAGGAGTAAGAGGAGGGATGCTTGGTGGGGTGGGGAAGGAGGGCACTGCTATCTGCAATTAGAGGCAAAAACTTGGATTATTTACAGAAATGCAGACTACAGAAATAGCACTACAGGAAGTGAATAAGAAACAGAATGAGATCTGGAGGACAGTAATATTCTATTCATTAAACATGCATATGTTTACACATGTGTGCAAACAAAAAAACAGTCCTTATTTTACAAAGACACTTACCTATTAGTGCCTGGCATGCTCTAGGCAGGAAAAAGATGGGCTACACACATTACATAGTTGGAGAATGAACAAAAGGACTATTAGGAAAACAACTAATGAGGGTGAAGTGTCTGGAGCCACAGACCTAACTATGTCCAAGTCCTGAGACCAAATCAGCTGGGAGAGTTTCCTGGGAGGGTCACTTCACAGGAGTGTGGGGATACAGCCAATACCTGCCCCCAGCAGAGGACCTTTCTCCTTAAAAGTGGGAAGGAAGGGAGTCCTGGGTCTCTTGACAGTGCTTCCCATTCATTGACCAAACCCAATCAGAAGCCATCTGGCAAGCAAGAGTCTGTAGTTCACCCTACAGATGAGCCTCCAGAGTCCCAGAGCTGGGCCAAGAGAAATGGAGAGTGGATCTGGAGGTGCCAATGGAAGCCATCCATTCTAGGACATAAATCAAACATATTAAGATGGGTCTTAATGGGGGAGAGAGTGGGGACTTGGAGTGTAAAGGAGCACACTAAATCAAGAAGTGCTTTGTCTTGATGTTGAGAATAATCATGTCTTGAATGGAGGAGTGTAAAGAACTCAGCTCTAAGCACCTGAGGTCTGAAAAAGAAAGCCAATATAATATTTGCTGGAAAATCAGCAACCACACCAAAGAAGTATTGGAAAAGCAATCACACCAAAGAAGTCTCTGGAAAACACCCTTTTTCCTTTGTACTATTTGCGCTGTGATCCAGGCCTTCCTATGTGAGCTCAGGGTTGGAGACAGAATGGACTTCTTGTGTGGAAGCATGGGCTGGCCACAGGAAGGGGCGCAGGGCAAGGACTGGATGCGAAAAACAAAGCCAGAAATGTGTGTGTGGGCCGTAGAATGGGTCTCAAGAGCATTTTAAAAGATGTGTTTATCATGAAAAAGGAAGAGAAGAAACGTAGGCAGTTAGGAAAGGACATTCTTCTTAGAAAAAGATATATATGCAAAGAAAACTATCTGGCAGTCAATACACCACAATGTGCACGGTGGTTGTCTTTGAATGTGGAGTATGAGTAGTTTTTATTTATTTTATTTGTTTTCCTGTATTGTCCTCATTTAAAAGTAGTTCTGAATTGTTATGTAATGAGAAAGGAGTTATGTAGAAAAGGAAATAATACCTTTGCCTAATAGCTGAGAAGAGTTGGGATGGATGATATCTGAAGATTGTGCCATATCTTTTTCCTCTGTCCCACCCTCCTCGCCCTCCTCTGCCTCCAGGTCTGTACATAACTAACCTGCTCAGGAAACTGGCTGATGTAGTCATCTGCAGTGAAAGTAAAGACGATGACCTGGGCGTGGCTGAAAAACAAGATGGTTATAAAAAAATGATGAAATGTAACCACTCCTTGGGCACATTCTTTACTTTCTCTACTAAGAAACTGAGTGGGGATCAAAAAGTAACCTTGGCATTTGATTCTGATGTTAGTTTCATAGGGCTGCAAATGATCACAAACCAGGAAGCTTCACACAATGACAGTTGTTGTCTCAGTTCAGGAAGCAAGAGGAAGAAATCAAGATGTTGTCAGGGTCCGTTTCTTCTGGCGGTTATGAGGGAGAGCGTCTGTTCCACGCTTTTCTCCTGCTTCTGGTGGTTGCAGGCAATCCTGGGCAGATCTTCCTTTGCTTATAGCTGTATCACTTTCATCTCTCTGCCTCCGTGTCATATGGTTTTCTTTCTGTGTGTCTGTGTCCCCAAGCCCCCTTTACCCTTAAGGACACCAGTCATTGGGTTTAGGGATCACCCTAATCCCAGTATAACTTCATTTAACTTGGTTACATCTGTAAAGAATATATTTTTAAATAAGGTCACATTGACAGATTCACAGAACTAGGACTTTAATGTATCTTTTAGGTGGACATAATTCAGTTTAACTTACAATAGTACCATTTGCCAAAATCTTATAATTTGCCTTAATAGAGAAATTTATTCTTGGGGATTTTCAGGTGAAATCATTATGCAGAAATTTGTGTTCTGCTCCATGAATTGTCACTAAGTAACACCCCCATGTATGTGATCAGCGCCTGGGTCAAGGAGAATGTGACCTTTCCTGGAAGAAGAGTAAGAATCCAGCCTGCAAAGATGTGTGGGGATGATTTCAAGCAGAAGGAAGAGCATGTGCAAAGTCTTGGGGCAGTTTGGGTGGGGGGCAGTGAGGGAGCCGGCTGAGGGCTTTGGATAGGAAGTCAGTGAGCAAGGGATGAGTGGAATCATGGAAACCTGGTCAGCCATGCTAAGAAGTTTGGACTTTATTGTAAAAGCAGTGAAAGCCAGTGGGAGGATTTTAAACAGCAGAGTGACATGACTTCATTTACTTTTTTTTTTAAAAGTTCAGATTTGCTATTTCTTTTGTCTCTGTTTTACTTTTCTACTTTTATTGATTTCAGAGAGGAAAGGAGAGGGAGAGATAGAAACATCAATGATGAGAGAGAATCCTTGATCAGCTGCCTCCTACATGCTTCCTACTAGGGATCGAGCCCAAAACCCAGGCATGTGCTTGTGACTGGAATCGAACCCAGGACCTTTCAGTCCACAGGCGATGCTCTATCCACTGAGCCAAAAGATCTAACTTCCATGAGTTAATAGAAAGTAAGAATGGAGCTATGAGCTAGGCATCTATTTCATTGATCTCAGAGAGATTATGATGGGTGGTAGCAGTAGAGATGGAGAAAAGTAGACTCAAGACAATTTGCATGCTGTACCTCCAGGACTCACTGATAGATTGGATGTGGTTTTTGAGGAGAAAGGAATCAAGCATGACTATGAATTCCTATGACCTGAGTTACTGGGTGAATTATGGTGCCTCTAACAGTGACAGGCAAGAATGGAGGAACAGGTTTAGGGGAGAAAGTTTGTTTTAAGCACACTAATTTTATGATTAACTTTCATGACTATTACATATCCAAGTGGAGATATTAATAAGCTAAATGGATATGTGGGCTTGAACTAGGGGGAGGGATTGGTGCTGAAGATAATCACTTGGAATTATCAGCAATTGGATAGTATTTGTAGCCCTGGGACCATGAGGGAATATAGGAAGAGAGCAGGCCTGGGCAGGGAAAGGGAGTCAAACTGAGTCCAGGATTCTTCAATATTTACAAATAGATCAAAGGAAAAGCAAGAAAGACTGAAAAGGACCTTTGCTTTCTGGGAAAGGAGAACCAAAGCCTAAGGAGAAAGTGTCAGAGGAAGGGTCAACCTTGTCCAATGCTTCTGAGAACTTGAGTTCAATGAGAATGAAAATTGACCCTTGAATTTGACAACTTGAGGTTATTGTCTTGATAAGCGTAGGGTTTTTTTTAGAGGATTGGGGTTTGGGTAGGAACAATGTCTTAGCGATTGGAAGTCCCTAGAAAATGTCTTGAAGAGAGATTGGGGGTAGGAAATGAGTAATTAACCTCATGTCTGAGTGTACATTATAATATATATCACACTTTGATTTCCATGCCTGCTTCCCTTCCTATCTAAGCTACTCACTATGCCTTATTTATCTCTGTATTTCCAGTGGTTGGTATAACACACCTTTCATAAAGTAGATACTAATTAAATTATTAAAATAATGCTTTTAAGCAAAATCCTAGGCCCAACTTCTAGACGATCCAGGGACTACGTATAGAACCTGGGCACATCACCCAATCTCTTATTGTTTCATCTGTTAAATGGGAAAATTGTAAAGTAGTGAGAATAATATCAGATTCAAAGGGTTACTGTGAAGATGGAATTAAATACCAAA
Source organism: Antrozous pallidus (assembly GCA_027563665.1). Taxonomy (NCBI): domain Eukaryota; kingdom Metazoa; phylum Chordata; class Mammalia; order Chiroptera; family Vespertilionidae; genus Antrozous; species Antrozous pallidus. The sequence continues at coordinate 48,872,130 of CM050510.1, forward strand.
TGTGAAAATATGGTGCTTTAGAAACTGGATCACCATACAGACATCAGTTAGGGCTATTGTGAACAGATGACAGATTCCACCAGGCTCCGGCTCTCTGAGGCACCTGGCACATTGTCCCCTGAAATTTTACTTGCAAAATCTATTCAAATTGGCTTCAATACAGACACTTCCTCATGAACTGAAAATCAGCCAAAAGACACAGAACAAAGAGCTGCATTCATTGTTCTCAAATTATACAAACAGGGTTGCGTTTACCGGAGATGCTGGTTTTAGGATCAACCTCCTCGAAGGTGGTCTGTATGTATCGATTGGGAAGTTCTACCAGGCAGAATTTTAATAGCATTTCCAGGGGAAACGAAATGGAAGGCATTTGCCAATACCCAGTAGAAACAGAAATTTACAAATGGATTTAAAGGACTCAAGTCTGTTAATCTGATTTCCCTTCCATGCTATGGGGAGTGTGCAAGGCAAGGGGCTGCCCAGACATCGGTGGCTGTGGAAATGATGGCCTCCTCCATTTCACTCTCTGAGTAGGCATTACCTTCATGTTCATCAACGCCGTTATCAGAGCAGCATCAATTTGAGTTCAAGTACTTCTGGGCTTGCTGCTTGACAGATATTATCTTGTTTGTTCTTTACCACTGCTCCATGACATTGGACCAATGGTCATTCCCTCTTTACAAAAAAGGAAAACAGAGGATCAGAAAAGTTGTCCTGCTTATGTTCCCAAGCCAATAAGTGGCTGAGCACAGATTTCAATTTAGACCTTTGTGTTCCAGAGCCTGAAATGGTAACTACTTGTTAATACCACTTCTCAGGAGAGGCTGTTTGACAAGGGTGGATATGTGCAGGCAATTTTCAGTTATGACAGTCGTTGCAAAGATGACCATGAACCTGATTTCTTGACTGACTCTGCTCAGGAGTATGGTGATTCTCAGTCCTCTCACTACACACACACCTCACACACACACACATGCACACTCATACCTCATAATCTAAGACCTGAATGAAGAGGTGGCTTCACATGGCTCAGCCTCATCTGGGCTATAGCTTGAGTGTGAACATCCTTTCCCCTCCACCAGTCCTATTTCCCAAAGAAAGCTTCCAATCAAAGACTTTGTCACCATCCAGTTTGGAGCATTTGATTGGGTGGGGTATCCCCATCAAGTCAGAGCATCAGGTATACAACACAGGCTTATTTACTAAGTGAAGTCTGTGGATGAAGCTGGCGCTCAGAGCTTTATGGATCTTTCTTAGTATAGAATTATGCAACCAAAACCTTCAGTGGAGCCAGAAAGACCTGGGTTCAAATGTTGCCTCTGTCACTCAGAACCACATGATCTTTAGCACTGGTGACAGGAATAATACTTGGTTATTTACCAGATGCCAGACCCTATTCTAAGCATTTTCCATGAATGTACTTATGAAATTGTAAATTAATGAGGTGATTTTGTTATCACCTCATTTTACAACTGAGGTAACAAGACACAAAGAGGTTAAGAGACTTGCTAAAGTCATATGGCCAATTATGAAGTGAAGGAACCAGAATTTGGGCACAGGCAATGAGACCAGAGACCAGGCTTTCCACCACCCGTGATACTGCGCACTGACTTATGTCTTTTTGAGCCCTGGTTTGGTGGTAAAAATACATTCTTTGTATTGGGTGAGTGCAGAGCTGGACTTAGAACTCCATTTGTGAGGAAATCTGTTCCTGTTTCATTCAACTTCATCACCCTCCATGGAAGTCATCTTTAAAAATGCAAATCTGATGGAGCAGTAGGTTCAGACCTTAAAACATTTGTAGAAATTCTTGTCTTTAGAACTGTGTTCTTCCTTCACCAAGGGAAGGAAAAGAGCACCGGCTAAGAGGTGACTCAGTTTCCTGTGTCTATAGTAACAAGGTGCCACACACTGAGAAGCTTGAAACAATAGAAAACCATTCTCTCAAAGTTCTGAAAGATTCTAGGATAGACTCCTTTCTGCTTCTCTCAAGGATTGGTTGCTGTCCATCCTTGGCATTCCTTGGAATTTGGTGATACCTCCAATCTCTGCTTCTGTTTCCACATGGTTATCTGCCCTCTGTGTGTTGGTGTTTAAACTCCCCCTTCCTTAGAACACCAGTCATTGCTTAAGAGTCCACTCTGATCCAGTTTTACTTCTTAAGTCCATCTTCAAAGATTCTGTTTTCAAATAAGGTCACATAAGGTTCTGACGTTCCAGGTAGACGTGAATTTTGTTTCCCTGGGAAATGCTATTAAAATTGTGGTTGGTAGAACTTCACAAATTAACATCCAAGAAATTTGGAAGATTCAATCCAGGAAGTATAGAAGGACACAGTGACAGCAGAGCGAGGAAGTGGGTGGTGGCAGGAGGGGAGGGAGCCTCTGTGCCTGGTGAACATTCTAGTTCTGTACTCATCTCACTCCTCTGAGCGCCCACCTTTTCACCCATAAAATGACAGAGCTGATCTGTAAAGCCACATCCACCTCTAAAGTATCTTGTTTCCAAGGGGAGAAAGCAGGCAGGGCTGGGGGCCATGAAAGGTCACAGTGGTCTGCAAGACATTGTCTCAGGAAAGTTCTGTAATGACAGGTCTCCCATCCTAGATGAGTCTGCAATCAACAACAGCTCCTCTAGCACCATGGCCGTGCTTCCAGTGGACCTCTGATGGGCACTGGTGGGAACTGTGGTTCTTGGTCCAGATGAGACCATAGCTGATGGCCTCCCAGAAACAAGCCTAGATAGAGATCACAAAGAAACAGAATCACAAAGAGACTGAGACTTAACCTAAAGTGGAAGGGCAAGAATGAGTAGTGCAAGTGATCATGGTTAAGAAGAGTATGTGGGTATATTTGGAAATTCCACACAGGTTAAATGCTGGCCCCCCAACAAATGGTTTGATGTGATAGAGTGTGGTCTTAGAAGTGCTAGAAAAGTGCTAGGCACTGCAATAAGAGCTTATATTATCTCACTTAAGCTTCAAAACAAGTAATTACGAGGAAAGCTCTGTTCTCCTTTAGTATGTGCATATGCATTAAATGTGAATTCTGATTAGATCTCAAAGTGAAGGACATAACAAGAGATAAAGAAGGCCGCTTCATAATACTAAAAGGAGCAATCCAACAAGAAGAAATTACTCTGGTAAACATATACGCACCAAATACAGGAGCACCCAAATACATTAAAAAAAAAAAAAACTCCTAGAGGATATCGAGGGAGAAATAGACAGCAAGACAATCAGAGTAGGAGACTTTAATACCCCACTATCACCATTGGACAAATCCTCTAAACAAAATATCAGTAAAGAAACATTAATCCTCAATGACTCACTAGACCAGATGGAATTAATTGACATCTTCAGATCATTTCACCCCAAAGCCACAGAATATACATTCTTTTTAAGTGCCCATGGGTCATTTCCAAATATAGACCATATGTTGGGTCATAGGCAAAGTCTCTCCAAATTGAAGAAGATAGAAATCATATCAAGCATATTCTCAGATCACAGTGGCATAAAGCTGGAAATCAACTACAATAAAAACAATCCAAAGAAATCAAACACATGGAGACTAAACAGCATGTTATTAAACAATGACTGGGTTACCAGAGAGATCAAGGAAGAAATAGAAAATGTCATGGCAACAAATGAAAACGATAGCACAACAATCCAAAATCTATGGGACACAACGAAAGCAGTTTTGAGAGGGAAGTTCATAGCTCTACAATCCTACTGCAAAAAAAGAAAAAAAAAAGAAAAGAAAAAACAGCAATAAATTATCTAACCCAACAACTCAAAGAGTTAGAAAGAGAGCAACAAGAAAAGCCCAGTGTAAGCAGAAGGAAGGAAATAGTAAACATCAGAGCATAGATAAATGACATAGAGACCAAAGAAACAATACAGAAGATCAACAAAACCAAGAACTGGTTCTTTGAAAGGATAAACAAGATTGATGAAGCTCTAGCCAGGCTCACCAAGAAGCAAAGAGAGAAGACCCTAATAAATAAAATCAGAAATGAAAGAGGTGAAATAACAACAGCCCCATTGAAATACAAAGGATTGTTTAAAAATACTATGAACAATTCTACTCCAACAAAATGGACAACCTGGAGGAAATGGATATATTCTTAGAAAAATATAACCCCCAAAAACTCAATCAGGAAGAATCTAATCAGCTCAATAGACCAATAACTATGGAAAAAATTGAAGCAGTCATCAAAAAGCTTCCAACAAACAAAAGCCCAGGACCAGACGGCTTCATAGGGGAGTTTTACCAAACATTCAAGGAAGAACTAAAACCTATCCTCCTCAGACTATTCCAGGAAATTCAAGAGGATGGAACACTTCCAAACTCCTTCTTTAAAGCCAGCATCACCCTAATACCAAAACCAGATAAAGACGACACAATGAAAGAGAATTACAGGCCAATAACCCTCATGAATATGGATGCCAAAATCCTCAATAAAATTCTAGCAAATCGGATCCAGCAGTACATCAGAAAGATCATACACCATGACCAAGAAGGATTTATCCCAGGAATGCAAGGATGGTACAATATCCACAAATCAATAAATGTGATACATCACATAAACAAATTGAGAGATAAAAATCACATAGTCATATCCATTGATGCAGAAAAAGCATTTGAGAAAATCCAACATGCTTTCTTGATAAAAACTCTAAACAAGGTGGGAATAGAAGGATCATACCGCAACATAATAAAAGCCATATATGAAAAAACCACAGCAAACATCATACTCAATGGGCAAAAACTACAACCACTTCTCCTAAGAACAGGAACAAGACAGGGATGCCCAGTCTTACCACTCCTGTTCAACATAGTACTGGAAGTATTAGCCATTGCAATTAGACAAGAAAAAGAAATAAAAGGCATCCAAATTGGAAAAGAAGAAGTAAAGCTATCCTTATTTGCAGATGACATGATATTGTACATAAAAAACCCAAAAGACTCCATAAAAAAAAATAGACTTAATAAATGAGTTCAGCAACGTAGCAGGCTACAAAATTAACACCAAGAAATCTATGGCATTTCTATACATCAATAGTGAACTTACAGAAAGAGAGACTAAAAAAGCAATCCCATTTACCATCACACCAAAAAAATTAAGATACCTAGGAATAAACTTAACTAAGGAGGTAAAAGATATATTTGTGGAAAACTACAGGACACTGAAAAAAGAGATAGAGGAAGATGTAAACAAGTGGAAGAACATTCCATGTTCATGGATTGGTAGAATCAACATTATTAAAATGTCCATACTACCCAAAGCAATCTATAAATTTAATGCACTCCCGTTAAAATACCATTAGCATATTCCACAGACCTAGAAAGAACTCTCTAAAAATTCATCTGGAATAAAAAAAGACCCCAAATAGCCACAGCAATCCTGAGAAAGAAGCACAAAGTCAGTGGGATTTCCATACCAGATTTCAAGCTGTATTACAAAGCTACTGTTCTCAAAGCAGCATGGTACTGGCACAAGGACAGACATATAGACCAATGGAATAGAATAGAGAATCCAAATATCAACTCAAACCACTATGCTCAATTAATACTTGACAAAGGAGACATGAACATAAAATGGAATCAAGACAGTCTCTTCAATAAATGGTGTTGGGAAAATTGGACAGATACATGCAAAAATATGAAACTAGACCACCAACTTACACCATACACAAAATAAAATAAAATGGATACAGGACTTAAACATAAGATGGAAAACCATAAAAATATTGGAGGAATCCACAGGAAGAAAAATCTCAGACATATGCCAAAAGAACTTCTTCGGTGATACTGTTCCTAGGGCAATGGAAGCTAAAGAGAAAGTAAACAAATGGGACTACATCAAAATCAAAAGCTTTAGCACAGCTAAAGAAACCATCAACAAAACAACAAGAAAACCCACTGTATGGGAGAACATATTTGCAAATGTTATCAGTGATAAAGGTTTAATCTCAAGCATCTACAGGCAACTCATACAACTTAATAAAAGGAGGACAAATGATCCAATAAAAAAAATGGGCAATGGACCTAAATAGAACCTTTTTGAAAGAAGACAAAAGGAAGGCCCAGAGACATATGAAAACCTGCTCAAAGTCACTAATTATCCGAGAGATGCAAATCAAAACAACAATGCCGTACCATCTCACACCGGTCAGAATGGCTTTCATCAACAAATCAACAAATGACAAGTGCTGGCGAGGATGTAGAGAAAAAGGAACTCTCGTGCACTGCTAATGGGATTGTAGACTGGTGCAGACACTGTGGAGAACAGTATGGAGTTTCCTCAAAAAACTAAAAATGGAGCTCCCATTTGACCCAGTGATCCCACTTTTAGGAATATATCCCAAGAAACTAGAAACATGAATTAGAAAGGATATATGCACTCCTATGTTTATAGCAGCACAATTTACCATAGCTAAGATTTGGAAACAGCCTAAGTGCCCATGAGTAGATGAGTGGATTAAAAAACTATGGTACATCGACACAATGGAATACTACACTGCAGTAAAAATGAAGGAGCTCTTACCATTTGCAACAACATGGATGGAGCTGGAGAGGATTATGCTAAGTGAAATTAGCCAGGCAGAGAAAGATAATTATCACATGATCTCACTCATCTGTGGAATATAATGAATGACATAGACTGATGAACAAGAACAGCTCCAGAGACTGAGAAAAGTCCATGAGAATGTCAAACCTCAGGGTAAGTGGGAGGTGGCGGGAGTAAGGGGGAAAGTCAATATATTTGACCTCTTGAACTAAGGTAAGTAATTTATGTTTTTATATCCCTGACAAAGTTTATATAAAGTTATAAAAATTGGCAGCTAGTTTGAGATTGAACTGACATAGCCTAGAGCTTGTCATCTCCTATGGACACCAGTCCTTAGGCTAGGCCCTCCTTAACCTCCCATGACACCATAATACTCTCACATGATATTATTCTACAATGTCATTATAATTTTTGAAATTTGACAACAGCATGTTGTACAATTATCCCAAAGAAACTTACAAACTAATTCTTGGAATGTTTGGCATATTTAAAAACGATAGGAAAGGAATTAATTCCTTTCAGAAGGAATTAAGGCATTGGGAAGGCACTTGAGCATTCTATATTGGCCCCTCTTGCCCTTTTTGTCAAGAGGGACCCTCTTCTCACAATCCAACTGCACACAGCTGTTGCCTGAGCTTTCAGTTCAAGCTGTGGTTGAAGCCTCTGGGTGGCTGGCACCATGGATCTGTCTCTCGCCCAATGGTGTGAGGTGGGCCCTCCCTGGAGAAGAAACCTGGGTCCCCCAAGATATGTGATCAGTACTGGGACCCCACCAGCAGGTGAGGGGATCCCAAGGCAGGTGCTGGGCGTGAAGGCCAGGGGGGCATAAACTACCTAGGAGAGAGAACTGAACCTTACAATACCCTATTTGGCCCTGTAGGATTGCTGGTTAGCCAGAGATGGGTAAGATTCCTCAGGGAAGGAACAACCTAAGACAGGCACAGTCACAGAGGGGCCAACAGGAGAGAACTAAAAGGTCAACAGAGGTGAGGCATAGACCCTCACCCACTAACCTTGCAGGGGCCTGAACTCTTACCCCTTCTGAGGGAGGTCTCCTGCCCCCATGACTGCTTCGCCTCCCATGCACAGCTCAGACTGGGACTCAGGTTACAGACAGAGACTCAGCCAGCAATAGCTGTCCTATATCTAAATTTAGTTTAGTACCAGGAATGCTCAGGGCCTACTCAAGAATGCAAATAATCCTTTCCACTAATATTTACAGGGTAAACTAAGATTTTTGCTTGAGTATTAAATTTGACAGTAAAATAGTAATCAAGTTTTCAGATTAACTTAAATTGGCCAAGTGAAATAAGTGAATACTCAAGAAAATTTAGTGGACTGGACAAAAAGCTGTTCCTAAAATATTAACTAACATTTCTATTAGTAGTTCATCTCATTGTAAAATTACTTAGCATCCAAAGAACCTAAAGCAACCTTATTTGTGTGCAAAAATTAAAATTTAAAGTTACTAAGACTGCAACATAAAATTTCCAAAACCCCCATTAAAAAGGGGGGGGGGGGTAGTAGGGTAGTATCATGTAAGAAAAAATATCCTATAAGTAAATTACATCTAAAAAATTCTTACTCCAGAAAAGTAACTTCCATTTGTAATGCCAACAGCAGGACACCCATGAAAAGCATACATGGTGTCAAAATAAGCCAAAGGAAAATCATTTGGGCAAAAATAAAAAGAATCCCAAGTCTAATTTACAGAAAAGATCCCTTTATTAACTTTTGGTCGAGAATATGTTTGTATATTTTCAGAAAACAACTCCTGCAACAATGAGGAACTGACAGGTCTGTTCCAACCACTAAGACAGTCCAGAGATGGGGGACACTGATGACACCTTGCCATGCTGGCAGTCAGCAGCTGGGCGTCGCTTCAGGTAGCCCAGGACCAAAACAGAGAGGGTGAAACCTGCATTGCCACCATACAGCCACCATTCAGATACCATTGCTGACATGTACACATAAGGAACTATTTGACAAATTGAAACTGGGACTCAGAACAGTTGGACATTGAAACTGAGACTCAAACATTTTTTGTTCTTATACATTTATTTCCAGTATGCAGATGCAAGTTCTTTTTATTTTTTTATTATTTTTATTTTTTTATCTTTATTGTTCAGTTTATTAATTACATTGTTCCCTTTTTTTCCCCCTATAGCTCCCCTCCACCTGGTACCCATCCCACCCTCCACCCTTACCCCACTCCACTGTCTTCTCCCATAGTTGCATGATTTTTGTCCAGTCTCTTGCTGCACTTCCCACACCCCCTTTCTCCCCAAGACTTGTCAGTCCATTCCCTCTCTATGTCCATGATTCTGTTACATTCACCAGTATATCCTGTTCATCAGCTTATTAATTCACTTGATTTTTAGATTCATTTGTTGATAGATGTGTATTTGTTGTTCCTAATTTACATTTTTATCTTTTTCTTCTTCCTCTTCTTAAAGAATATCTTTCAGCATTTCATATAATGTTGGTTTGGTGGTGATGAACTCCTTTAGCTTTTTCTTATCTGCGAAGCACTTCATCTGACCTTCAATTCTGAATGATAGCTTTGCTGGATAGAGTAATCTTGGTTGTAGATTCTTGCTGTTCATCACTTTGAATATTTCTTGCCACTCCCGTCTGGCCTGCATCGTTTCTGTTGAGAAATCCGCTGACAGTTGTATGGGTGCTCCCTTATAGGTAACCAACTGTTTCTCTCTTGCTGCTTTTAATATTCTCTCTTTGTCTTTTGCTCTTGGCATTTTAATTATGATGTGCCTTGGTGTGGTCCTCTTAGGGTTCCTATATATTGGGGTTCGGTGCACTTCTTGGACTCCTAAGTCAATTTCTTTCACCAGGTGTGGGAAGTTTTCGGTCACTATTTCTTCAAATAGGTTTTCATTGTCTTGCTCTCTCTCTTTTTCTGGCACCCCTGTAATTCAGATGTTGGTATGCTTGAGGTTGTCCCAGAGGCCCCTTACACTTTCTTCAATTTTTTGGATTCTTTTGGTTTCTTGCTTTTTCAGCTGAGTAGATTTTCCCTCTTTGTATTTCAAATCTTTAACTTGGTTCTTGGGGTGCTCCAGAGCACTTTTAGGTCTTTGTATAATATTTTTTATTTCAGTTAGTGTATGCTTAATTTCTGGTTGGTCCTTTTACATATCCTTGAGGGTCTTGTTCATTTCCTTGTAGGACTCATTCATTTTCACGTTGGTCTTGATCATTTCCTTTGCGGTCTCGCTTATTTCCTTATAGGCCTCGACCTTTTGTTGGAGCCTCTTGAGAAGCCCTATAACCGTGGTTTTGAATTCCATGTCCAGCCGTTTTTTTTCCTCCATTTCTTTCACATCTGATTTCTTTCCATGTCTCTGCATGGTGGCTGCTTCCCTGAGTTGGTCAATTAGCTTTGTGTGGTAGACTTCCTACTAGGGACAGTGGCTCAGCCTCCCAAGTTACCTGAGGTGGATATGGGTTACACAGTCTTGCTGAAGTTAAGCTCAGGTTAATCGTTGTTAGCACTTGGAGGGGTTGACCTCCAGGCCAATTGTCTGTGAAGCTCAGCTGTGCTCAGGTTGGATGGGCGGAGTGTCTGGGCCAAGCAGACAGCGTTGGCTCTGCCCTATGCGGCCCCAGGGACTCTGTACCAGGGGCAATGGCTGCCAGCACCTCTGAGAGAGAGCCGTTGTGGAGCTCCACTGGCTGCTGGGGAATTCAGACTCTCCCCAAATGACTCTGCACACCCAATGTCTCACCCAGGGTCATAAAACAAAGCAGTCTGACGGTTTTCCGAATGAGAGAGCAAGTCGCAGAGCGCTCTCTGCGTGGTCACGCAGCTGAGCTGTTCGTGCGCAAGCTTGCCTTCTCCACTAGCTGGGAGACCCCTGCAGCACCTGAGCTTCAGCGTGCCCTCCCACTGTCCAGTTTTCACCCCATATGATAGTGGGTTCCCTGGACTTCGCCCGGAGCTGGAGAATCAGTCCAGTGGGATGTCTTTGTCTCCCCGTTCGAGAAAACTGGCCGGTTTTCAGCCGCCCACCCTCTCCACTGGCGCACACTCCAAACCTCTCTCTGCGCGAATCTTTCAATGCTGTCCGCTGCTGCTCCTCCAAGTCACAGTGTCTTACCTTCACTTTTATTTGTGGAATTTTCACTCGGCCAGCTTTCTGGTGATTCTGGAAGGTGTTTGTTCTTTTGTTAAGTTGTAGTATTAAAATTGCTGAGCATGACGACAAGATAGGTGTTTTACCTATGCCGCCATCTTGGTTCCAATAGTAAAATCGCAAGTTCTTTTTAAAGGAAAGAAACAGGGGGAAAGGATTGATATAGAGGCAGAGAAGCATTGAACAGTCTGTCAAACTACAGGGGGGGTGGGGGGAAGGCTGGGGAGGGTGAGGGACGGGGGCTGTAAGAGATCAACCGAAGGACTTGTATGCCTGCATATAAGCATAACCAATGGATACAAGACACCAGGGGTGGGGGGGCAGGTGAGGACATGTGCTGGGGGGTAGGGGAGGTTTGGGGGAGGACAATGGGGTGAAAAAAGGAAAACATATATACTACTGTTTGTAATACTTTAAAGAATAAAAAAATAAAAATATGAATTCTGTGAACAAACAAAACACATTGAGGGGCCTCAAGGTTGTGATTTCCAACAGTCACACTTATGTGGGTGAATGCAAAAAAGACTGGAAAGAAAAGTATCAAAAGTATATAATCATTAGCCACATTTCAACCATTTTAGTTTTATTTTCTTTACATCTTTTTTCGGTTATCTTCATGTATTTCTTTTTGTAATCAGAAAACTATAACCTGCTCTCATAGTATTTATATCTAGTTAGTAATCCTTCTGTCACCTCATTAGATGTGAAAACTGTTTTGAGAAAGAGCTTTTGAGGGTTGCACCATTAATAAACAACAGAGTCTGGAGTTTAGACTCAGAATCGTCTGACTCCCAGCCCTGGACAGAGTCAGGCTGGTGTGAAGGGTTGTGAAAGGGCAGAGAGGACTGCAATGACAGCTGTCATTTTGGACTGTGTGACTTGGCAGCCACCAGGTAGGCCGCATGATATGTAAACTTACCTGAAGGCTGCCATCTTGAAATCACAAAGACCAACCCCTCCTTTTGAATTAGCCAATCACAAAGATTGTGCACTTGAGCTTCAATCAAGAGCAAGGGACGGGACAGGTCATGTGCTTTAGGGATTATTTGCATCACTAACTCCAGCCCTCACCCAAGCAATTGGAATTGGCCAAACTCAGTGGTTCGCGTCTGGCCTCACCTCCCTATAAAATTGCCATGTTTTCGGATATCCTGCCCCCCCTTGCTTCCTGCCACGGTGACAGTGGAGGCGGAGGGCCAAGCCCGGGCTTGAATGAAGGCTCTTTTGCTTTTGCATTGGTATTGGTTCCCTGGTGGTCTCTGGGGTTCTTGAAATCTGGGCATAACAGTTGTTCAAGGATCAGACTCTGGCTTTGTTTTGGGCACTGGGCTCCCTCCTCCCACCCCAGTGCACACGTGTCTGCAGGCCTCCCAGCCTCCAGTCTGTGGCTGGTGGGACATCTCATCTCCCTTCCCTCCTCAGTGCGAGGACAGTCAGCTATTTGTCCCAGAGCCAGCGACAAGCCAGCAAAGGCTCAGACTCCTTTTACTTTCTGAGCTGAGAAGCGGCCTTGGTCTGTGGAAACCTTCCATTGGAGGGTGGTGAATTTAGCTGCCCTCCCTATTGGCAGGGAGGCAGCAGGTCCTATCAGCCTGAGGATGCAGGCCTCTCTCCAAAAGGGCTTTTGTCTGAGGCTGGGCTCCAGGCCAGAGTGACATTCTTTGGTGGAGGCTGCCAGGCCACCACTGAGTTGGGCACTTGCAGGGCAGGGAGGGAGAGAGCAGGAGGCCCATCTTTCTTCCAGGAAAGAGAGAGGCTGGAAGGCAGAATCTTCTGGGGTGTGGAAGTTGGGGGTTGGGGGACCTGGGAGTGCTGAGTCTTCACCAGCAGGTGCTTCAGGACTGAGAAGAGAAGCCAAGGCTCAGATGCCCACACAGCCGGCCGGAGAGGTGGACTTTTAAGCTTTTATTATGTTTGATTAAAATCCCAATAAGAGAAAAGAAACCCACTCCTTCTGGGGCAGGTTTCTTATGGAAATCCTGAGTCCACAGAGCTCACTGGTGGGGCAAGGGGTCTCCTGCATGGAGTCCTGCTCAGGGCATGCAGCCAAATTTGCCATGTGAGCCGGTGGTGTCCCTCCCTGATCCCCTTTACAAGGGCCATGCATCATCACCCCTGATGCCTGTGAGTGTTGGCTGCTAATGCTCACAGCTGCCCCTTTGTGAAGAATTGCACTCAGCCATCAGGAACCAGCCTATCTGAGAGCCTCCCCTCTCCCCTCCCGCACCCCAGTCCCTGGCTGCTGAGGAGACCACATGTTTGTGGAGCAGTTTTGCACCAGCGCCCCCACCCTACTCCCCGCTCACCCCTCCAGGGTCAGGTTGAGGCTAGCCTTTTCTCCCAGCCCAGGTTCTCTTCTGGATCCTCCAACCACTCAATCAACTAACTGGCTCTCTTGTCCTGCCATGCTGACTGCACTGGCTTCAGATATTGGTACTTCTGTATGATGCTGCACCCTTATGGTTTCCCTCGTGTGTCAAGGGCCTCGGATGGAAGCTCAGGATGGCTGTCAGGCTTGGAAGAGCACATGTGGCCAAGAGTCAGCTTCAACAGGGACCCAGGAGGCAACTTTCCATGTGGTATCATTATCTGTCATCCTGTGATTACTCACCAGGGCCACCTCCCTTTGCCAACTTTTCTGGACCCACACAACACAGGAAGAGAAAAATGGATGATGACTTGGTCACTAAATAGCACTTGCCAGTTCTCGAGTCCCCCAAGTGGGCTGAGAAGTGGCAATGAGCCACCACACATTTTTTTGAACCTGGATATTCTGTGACGGACATACAACCCGTTGCCCTCCTGGTTATTACCCATTCAGGTAATCCTTTTTGTTTTTTATTCATTTATTCATTCAATATTTACCTATTTGGAGCCAATCCAGTGCTAAGCACTACTGTATATACATATGAGCTCAGGGCAATGCTGTGAAAAAAGTTATAGGCATGGGTGCTGTTACTATCTCCACGGTCACATTCGGATGATTAGGTGTGTATATCACCAACTCTCGTTGTACAAGCGGAGTCTGCATTCAAAGCCAGGGTTTTTCACCACAATATCATACTGCTCTTGCTATCCCACGAAAAGATACTCTGAACACCCCACAATGCTCAGGACAGAGCATAAGAAGAAGCACATTGGTCCTGGCGTGAAAAGATTGGGGTTGCCAGCCAGCTCTGACAGTTACCTTCTCAGTTGGTGTTAAAGTCTGGTGGTTTCCTTGGTGGCCACCTTCTGTGCTTCAGGCCACAGGTTCAAGGTTTGTCTTCTCCCCTTGGCATGCGTTTCAGATGGATCTCCAGGTAATCATATTCTTCAGCGGGACACCAGGATCCTCTTCCTCCTGCTCTGGGCAGTCCCTTTGGTGTGGCTCAGGTCCCTTCTCTGGCTCTGGCCCTACATAGAGAATTTTTGAAAAGTAGGAAGATATCTTAAAACTCTAAGGTCTTCTTAGTTTGGTTGTGTGACTCAGGCCCCTCTGGATGGGCCTGCACAGGCCACATGTCCCATGTGGTCTTGTGGGTAAAAGGAAAATGTCCTTGGCCCATTCTTATCAGAAACAGACCTGGAGCCCAGGATTTGAGGGTAACTGATTCATCAGGAGAAACTCCCAGGAGAAGCGAGTAAGGGCATAGAGGAAGCAAGATGAAGAAGTGGGGGAAGTGTGATTTCAGCTAATGTCCCAGCCTCATCCTGATCCCCCTGGAGAATTCTGGAGCATAAATTTTACCTTAGTTTGTCCCAGCTCAAGTCAAAAAAACTATATACCTTACCCCCACCCCACTCCTGTCCATTACCTGAGGGCAATGCTGTGAGGAAAGTTACAGATGTGCTCAGTTAGCTGACAGAAGTGGGGGACAGGCACAGGGAGCTAGCTGATCCAAGAGATATGGAAGTTCTGGATGGGCACCAACAGTGTCCATCACATCTCAATCCTACTAATCTCCTCTCATTCCAAGAAGAGAATATTATAATCTCCTTTAGTCTAAGAAGGCTTCTAAAAGTAGGAGAGCCCATCTGGTATGGTTGAGTGATTGAGCGTTGATCCATGCACCAGGAGGTCCTGGCTCTATTCTTGGTCAGGGCACAAGTCTGGGTTGCAGGCTCGGTCCCCAGTGGGGGGCATGCAGAAGGCAGCCAATCAATGGCTCTCACTCATCCTTGATGTTTCTATCTCTCTCTCCCTCTCCCTTCCTCTCTATCTAAAAAAAAACAAAAACAAAAAAACAACAAAAAACAACAAAAAACAAACAAACAAAAAAAACATTTTTAAATATGTGGGAGAGTAGAGAATTTAGTTCACTAATGTTTCTTTGGTCAAATTCAAATTGCTGACCTTTTGTATTCTTTCTGAATTTCAGATTCTGACCAGCCCAGATGGCTTCCTCTTCTATTTCCATATTGGTCTACACACAATCCTGTTCAATTGATTTGCAGCAAAAAAGAAACCAACACAAAAACACAGCATGCTTCCTCAAGCCATATAGAAATGATTTTTGCATATTCTGTTTTTTTCTGGATATCCACACATCTGCTTCTCCCCAAACCTTAGCAATCAAGTGTTGATTACTTGGCAGCCCCATCAGTGGGTCTTTGTTAAATATGCTAAAAGGTACTCCGCCTTTCCTCCTCAAAAAAATAGCCTCTCCGCTTACTATCAATGGCTCACAAGGATGCTATGCATTTCGCTAATAAAGAAGGCGTGGCAGTTTCCGCCATGGACAACTTTTAGGTTAAAAATATATACATGCCATATAAATAGCCCATCAGAATTTAACTTTTAAATGTGGAAGTATAATTTTTAATTTGTTCATCAAACCTAAACAAAATCATCCCCCCCCCCCCCCAGTGCCAAATTTTATACTAGTGGTTTTCCAGCAGGAGCAAAACTGTCTCTCAGGGGACATTTGGCAACAAGAGGAGACATTTTTGGTTGTCACGAAGGTTGGGGATGGGGTGGAGGGGATGGTGTACTACTGGCATCAAGTGGACAGAGACCAGGGATGCTGCTAAACTTATCCCATAATACGCAGAACAGCTTTGAAGACTAAGAATTACCGTGTCCCAAATATCACCAGTGCTGAAGTGGAGAAACCCTGATCCAGACTTTGATTTTTGTGTGGATTTGGCATTGAGTATCTACACTATATCTAGGGCTATTTTCAATGGTTTTGAACTTTCAAAATCTCAATGTTTAAATATTTTTGAGCACTGCTTAAGGGTAAGATGCTAGTAAAGATATCTACTTTTGGCCAACATCTTGGTCACAGAGACTCAGTCTCACAGTCACATCAGAGTGCACCTGGGTCCTGAATGTGGAGCCCAGGGGACAAGAGCTTTCACAGAGAATGCCACACTGCCCGGAGGTTTCTATGCCTTCTCAGATGTTTTCTTTGCTGTCTCTGGCCCAGTTTGCCTGCATCCTGTGTTTGAGGAAACAGCGAATGCTCCGAGTTTCTGATTTATAGATTTTAGGAACTACAGAGAAAACCTCAATTCTCAGATGTGAGTCATTCAGAGTAGATGTTGGGGTTGAAAATGTCTTCTCCTTTTTTCCCTCCTCCTCCTCCTCCTCCTCCTCCTCCCCCCCCTCCTCCTCCTTCTCCCCCTCCTCCTCCTTCTCCTCCCACTCCCCCTCCTCCTCCTCCTCCTCCTCCCTTCCTCCTCCTCCCCCTCCTCCTCCTTCTTCTTCTCCTCCTTTAACAAGTTAAAGAAAATATGAAGGTTGAATCTTTATATTTTAGTTAAATATGTTATTTGGTAGCACCCACTGAAGCCTCAATGTTAAAGTTCTCTTTTCCAAGCAAAATGACTTGATTATAATGATACTAAGTCATTATGGTAATAAACAACATGATATTTTATAAGGTATTTATATTCTAGTTCATTGGATCATCATAGGATAGTGATGTTTAATAGTTACTCTGTGCCAGGAACTGCTCTAAGACTTATGTATGCTAATTCCTTATTAACACAGGATTATTAATTAACTTGCTTAACATCACACAGCTTGTGAGTAGCTTAGCCAGAATTGGCACCCAGGCTATCTAGCTTTAAAATTTGTGTGTTTAACCATAAAGCTATAACTGACTCATATCAACACAGGAAGGTAGATTTAAATATTCCTATTTTACATATGAAGGATCTGAAGATGAAAGAGATGAAGTGACTTATCTGGGTAAACCACTACTGCCTTTTTACTGTGGTGACTCAGGATGTATAGGGCATACCACCTGAATTTTAGTGGCCATGTTCTTAAGGCCAGTGGAGAAACATCTAAGAGTCTGAAGAGTGCCATGAGAATGAGTCTGGAAATCCTGGTGATAACTTCTAGGGTCAAGGAAATTCATTTTTGGTGAGTTTGGTTGGCTTTTGATGCTTTTCTAAACATCTACGGAGAACCAATTAAGTCCATATGTTGTTTAAGCTAGGCATTGTACTAGGGACGGAGGATACTGAGATGAATAAACTGTTGTCCCTCCTTGGCTTCAGGATGCTCACAGTTTGGTGTAGAAGAGAGAAACAAAATCATTTCATTATAAACAATAGTTTACATGTGGGACCACACAAGCATATTATGGAATTATAGATGAGGATGTGAGGAGTCAAGAGAGAAGGATGGAGTTGAATGAATAATATTAAGGGGAGATTTTTGGGCGAAATGGTATCTAAGACTAAAAGAGTGAGTTTGCCAGTCAAAAAGGGGTGGAGGCACATTTGCTTCTCTGTGTTAGATAGTTGTCTATGATGTACCAATTCTCCTGCCAAGAATAACTGGAAAGGCTAGATTACAAATCAAACAATTGATCAAACAAAAACCAAAAACAACTGTTTGAAAGGATTGAGAGCAACCAAGGTAACTAGGACTTGAGAGCAACCAAGGTAACTAGCAAACAAGGTAACTAGATTGTAGACAGAAAGGAGCTGTAGAGAAGTGGGTGACAGTCCACACCACTTTTCCCCTTAAGGCATTCGCAGTTCATCAGGAAAATCAATTAGAAGGTGACAGCTAGAAGGTCAAATATCTAAGCAAAATTTTTGTCAATCTCAAGGTACTGGGGGAATTCAAGTTCTGCCAAAAAGGAAAGGTCCTGGTAATTAGATTAGACTTTTAATGAGATCACTGAAGGTATGTGTCCTAAGAGAAGGGCAACTGTAAATAAATAGATCAGGCCTCACAAAAACAAACCACACTCAAACCATTTCAATTTCTGATTGAATTAAGGGGAATTGTTTCTATATTAATTATATCCAAGAAGAAAAGTAAAACTTCTCTAGAGAACATCATCCAGATTCTCTCTCTACAATTTTTCAAGAGAATTCCCAGGCTTTTATTTTAAAATATTACCAGATATTCTAATAAAAGAGAATCAAAAGATCAAAATCTAAAGGAAAAAAAATCATACAATAGAAACAGACCCACAGATGATCAAGACCCTTAATGATCAAGTCTTTAAAAAGCTGTTATTAATTTTTTTTCAAGAGAGTGATGGCAAGATGGAGAATTGGGCCTATATAAAAAAATCATATAAAAATCTTGATCTAGACAGTCCAATAATTGAAATTAAGAACTTAATAGGTAGATTTATTAGCAGATTTTTTTTGAGTGGGAATACTTATTTATTTGGTCTATTAACACCAAGATCTGCAAAAAACTAACAAACAAACAAACAAACAAAAAAACAACTTCTAAACACAGGATAAGAAAACCTGAACATTAATATTCTTCTTCAATTTTGTGAAGCTCTACAGTACGGAAAATATACAGACTTCAAATAGCTGCAAAAATAGTGTCTTTGGGAGAAAAAAAGAGTTTCTACATAGATAGAAACTCTTGGAGTTTCTAATCCAACCCAGTCCTGGGGCAAGTGGCGGGTTTAGAGTCCCCACCTGCCACCTGGAGGAATGCCAGTTCTTCCTTCCAACCCCTACCCACCTGGAGCTGGGCAGGTTGAGCTGCTGCTTAAGACAATCTTTGTCAGGATTAAAGTGAGATAAAAATGCCACTTGGGAAAATTCTAAGGTCCCCTCTCTGCCAGCAGCTGGATTGGTCAAGTGTTATGGCCTGTTAGGGCTGCTTTGGTCAGCTCTTCCAATGAGAGGGAAGTATGGGATGGAGGCTGAGAAGATGTGGGTATCTATCTTTCCCTGTCTCCTCTTCTATAGAGATTATTAGCAAATTTGATATGATAAAAGAGATGATTAGTAAACTTGAAGAGAGGATAACAAGAATTTGGCACAGAGGAAAAACTGTAATTTATAAGAAAGAAGGAACAAAATATATAAAACTTGTTGAAAAGGTCTAAATGGAACCAAGTGAAGTCCCATAACAAAATGGGAGGAAAATACAGCAAAGAACTATTAGAAGATATATAAGCTGAATGACTTTCCAGGGTACTTAACTACTTTCAGTAGTGTATTATTCCATTTTATCCTCACAGCACTTTTGTGACATCTGTCAAAAAATATTAGTTACCCATTTTACAGAAAAAGAAATGGAGTCTCAAAGAGGCTAAGGACCTTCATTCATATATTTAAAATACAATAATTCATTTACTCAGCAAATATTTATTGAATGACATCATTTGTAAACTTATTACACAAAACAATAAAGAGCTTTAGAAATGACAAATATGTAAGGAAATATAAATTAATTTTCTTATTTTTAATAAAAAAATAATTGGCGAGTAGAACCAAGATGGCGGCATAGGTAAACACCTATTGTTCTGCTCCGCACAACAATTCAAAAACAACGACATAACAACAAAAGAAACATCACCCAAAATCACCAGAAAGCTGGCTGAGTGAAAAGTCCACAAATAAAAGTAAAGGTGGAACACTGAGACTCAGAAGAGCGGTGGGAGTGCAGCCTTGAAGACAGAAACAGGTTAGGAGCCATCCTGGTTGCGTGCACGGGCTGTAGGGCTGGAGCAGCAACCCCGGCTGGATTTCGCCAACAGGGAGGGCGGAGACGTCCCACTACACGGATTCCCCAGCGCCAGGCGAGGTCTGAGATCCGGGGTACGTGGTAACGTCCCACTGCACAGATTCCCCAGTGCCAGGTGAGGTCCGAGGTCTGGGGGACGCACCCTGGAAGCCGGGTGCGGCAGAGGTCTCCTAGTCTGCGGAGAAACCGGGTAGCTGGAAAAAGAAGTTTGCATGCAAGTGTCCCACAAACACTCGACTTGCTCCCTGGAAACTTGTCTCCTGGTCCCGGAAACCATCTATTTTACAACCCTGGGCGAGACTTTGGGTGTGCAGATGCATTTGGAGAGAGGCAGAGTTGTATGGCAAGGGGAAGAGACTAGCGGCTTTCTCTTGGAGGTGTCTGCAGCCATCCCCATCCAACAGAGACCGGCGCGTGCAAGCACCGCATAGGACATAGCTGACACTGAGGCTGCCTGCACAGCTCAGAGATTCTGCCCATCCAACCTGAACACAGTCTCCCCTCACAGCCAATGGGCCTGGAGGTCAAACCCTCCTAGGGCTAACAACAACAAGCTGGATTTAAATTCAAAAATACTGTACAACCCATAAAGGATTGCAGTAAGAGTACCCACCTCAAGTAACTGGGGAGGCTGTGCCACTGACCCTTAGAGGACATCTACCACATAAAGCAGCCACCATGCAGAGATATGGAAAGAAATCAGGTGTGAAATAAATGGAGGAAAAAAGACGACTAGATGTAGAGTTGAAAACCATGGTTACAAGGCTTTTCAAGAGCCTCCTAGAAAAGGCCTATGAAATTAATGAGAACTACAAGGAAATGAACAACACCTATGAGGAAATGAACAACACCTACGAAAAAATGAATGAGACCCTCAAGGATATGAAAAAGGACCAATTAGAAATCAAGCATACACTGACTGAAATAAAAAATATTACACAAAGTCCTAAAAGCGGTCCAGAGGGCCGCAAGAACCAAGTCAAAGATTTGAAATACAAAGAAGCAAAATCCACTCGGCTAGAAAAGCAAGAAACAAAAAGAATTCAGATAATTGAAGATAGTGTAAGGGGCCTCTGGGACAACCTCAAGCATGCCAACTTCCGAATTATTGGGGTACCAGAAAAAGAGAGAGAGCAAGTTAATGAAAACCTACTTGAAGAAACAGTGGCTGAAAACTTCTCCCACCTGGTGAGAGAAACTGACTTAAAAGCCCAAGAAGTACACAGAACACCAAAATATAGGAATCTAAAGAGGACCACACCAAGACATATCATAATTAAAATGCCAAGAGCAAAAGATAAAGAGAGAATATTAAAAGCAGCAAGAGAAAAACAGTTGGTTACCTACAGGGGAGCACCCATACGATTTTCAGCAGATTTCTCAACAGAAACGATGCAGGCCAGATGGGAGTGGCAAGAAATATTCAAAATAATGAATAGCAAGAATCTACAATCAAGATTACTCTATCCAGCAAAGCTATCATTCAGAATTGAAGATCAGATAATGTGCTTTGCAGATAAGAAAAAGCTAAAGGAGTTCATCACCACCAAACCAATATTATATGAAATGCTGAAAGATATTCTTTAAGAAGGTGAAGAAGAAAAAGGTAAAAATATAAATTATGAATAACAAATACACATCTATCAACAAGTGAACATAAAAATCAAGTGAATTGATAGGCTGATGAACAGGATAAACTGGTGAATATAACAGAGTCATGGACATAGAGAGGGAATGGACTGACAATTCTTGGGGAGAAAAGGGTTGGGGGAAGTACAGCAAGAGACTGGACAAAAATCTTGCAACAATGGGAGAGGATAGTGGGGAGGGGGAGGTGAGGATGGAGGGTGGGATAGGTACAGGATGGAGGGGAGATATAGGGGAATAAAAAAGAGGAAACAATGTAATTAATAAACTGAACAATAAAGATTAAAAAAAAGAAAAAAATAATTGGCTGTTTAAGCCAAAAAATGTAGACTTTATGTAGAAGTATCAGTGTGACAACAATAAGATTACACATATACATAATCAGAAGAGACAAAAATAAAAGTATACTTTATGAGGTCCTCACAATATATATGAAGTTTTATAACACTATTTAAAAATAGAATTGTTAGAAGGAACCAAGGTGGCGGCATAGGTAAACACCTATTGTGCTGCCCCACACAACAATTCCAAAACTACAATATAACAACAAAATAAACATCATCCAGAATCACCAGAAAGCTGGCTGAGTGAAAGTTCCACAAATAAAAGTAAAGGTGGGACACTAAGATGCAGAAGAGCGGCCGAGCGCAGCCTTGAAGATACGCACAGAATCAGAGGTTAGGAGCTGTGGGGCGTGCGCGGGCTGTAAGGCTGGCAGCAGCAATCCCAGCTGGATTTCTCCAACAGGGAGGGCGGAGACATCCCACTGCACAGATTCCCCAGTGCCAGGCGAGGTCCGAGGTCCGGGGTATGCATGCTAAAAGCCGGGCACGGCAGAGGTCTCCAAGTTTGAGGAGAGTGCAGGTTGGAACAGCTGTTTGCGTGTAAAGTACACTACAGTACAGACACGTGACTTGCTCCCTCGTTACCAAGACCACCAGACTGCTTTGTTTTACAACCCTGGGCGAGACTTTGGGTGTGCAGATTCATTTGGAGAGAGGCAGAGTTGTCTGGCAACTGAGGGGTGGGAGGAGAGAGACAAGCGGTGGCTTATTCTTGGAGGTGCCTGCAACTATTACTACCCAACACAGAGACCATGCCGCATAGGGTGGAGCTGACGCTGCGTGCTCAGCCCAGAGACTCCACCCATCCAACCTGAACACAGTCTCCCTTCACAGCCAATTGGCCTGGAGGTCAAACCCTCCTGGGGCTAACAACAACAAGCTGGGCTTAAATTAAAAAATACTGTACAACCCATAAAGGATTGGAGTAAGAGTATACACCTAAAGTAACTGGGGAGGCTGAGCCACTGACCCTTAGAGGACATCTATCCCATAAAGCTAATCGACCAACTCAGGAAAGAGCCACCATGCAGAGACATGGAAAGAAATCAGGTGTGAAAGAAATGGAGAAAAAAGATGACTAGACATAGAGTTCAAAACCAGGGTTATAAGGCTTTTCAAGAGCCT
This sequence comes from Antrozous pallidus, assembly GCA_027563665.1. Classification (NCBI taxonomy): domain Eukaryota; kingdom Metazoa; phylum Chordata; class Mammalia; order Chiroptera; family Vespertilionidae; genus Antrozous; species Antrozous pallidus. Next base: position 48,894,920 of record CM050510.1, read on the forward strand.
CCTAGAAAAGGCCGATGAACTTAATTAGAACTACTAGGAAATGAACAACACCTATGAGGAAATGAACAACACCTACAAGAAAATGAATGAGACCCTCACGGATATGAAAAAGGACCAACTAGAAATCAAGCATACACTGACTGAAATAAAAAATATTATACAAAGTCCTAAAAGCAGTCCAGAGGCCGCAAGAACCAAGTCAAAGATTTGAAATACAAAGAAGCAAAATCCACTCAGCTGGAAAAGCAAGAAACAAAAAGAATCCAGATAATTGAAGATAGTGTAAGGGGCCTCTGGGACAACCTCAAGCATGCCAACATCCGAATTATGGGGGTGCCAGAAAAAGAGAGAGAACAAGGCAATGAAAACCTACTTGAAGAATTAGTGACTGAAAACTTCCCCACCTAGTGAAAGAAAATGACTTAAAAGCCCAAGAAGTACACAGAACCCCAAAATATAGGAATCTAAAGAGGACCACACCAAGACATATCATAATTAAAAGCCAAGAGCAAAAGACAAAGAGAGAATATTAAAAGCAGCAAGAGAAAAACAGTTAACCTATAAGGGAGCACCCATACAATTGTTAGGGGATTTCTCAACAGAAACGATGCAGGCCAGATGGGAGTGGCAAGAAATATTCAAAGTGATGAACAGCAAGAATCTACAACAAAGAACACTCTATCCAGCAAAGCTATCATTCAGAATTGAAGATCAAATAAAGTGCTTCACAGATAAGAAAAAGCTAAAGGAGTTCATCACCACCAAACCAATATTATATGAAATGCTGAAAGATATTCTTTAAGAAGAGGAAGAAGAAAAAGGTAAAGATGAAAATTATGAACAACAAATACACATCTATCAACAAATGAACATAAAAATAAAGTGAATTGATAGGCTGTTGAACAGGATAGACTGGTGAATATAAAAGGGACATGGACATAGAGAGGGAATGGACTGACAATCCTTGGGGAGAAAAGGGGTGTGGGAAGTGCAGCAAGAGACTGGACAAAAATCTTGCAACAATGGGAGAGGACAGTGGGGAGGTGGAGGTGAGGGTGGAGGGTGGAATGGGTACAGGGTAAAGGGAAGCTATAGGGGAATAAAAAAGGGGGAATAATGTAATTAATAAACTGAACAATAAAGATAAAAAATAAATTAAAATATAATTGTTAGCGCAAAGATGCATAATATAAAACTAGAACAAACCCTAAAATATACTCAATAAACCAAAAGAAGGCAAAAAAAAAAAAAAGAAGAACAAAGAACAGAGGATAAATGGAATATAAATAACAAGTAATTACATTAAGTATAAATGGTCAGATACTTCTATTTAGAGGCGGATATTTGTCAGACATAGTTTTATAAGTCCAACAAAATAGGTACAATTTAAAAACTGGTAATCTCAAGTGTAGGCAAACATAGGGTGCTTCTAGAACTCTCAATATTGATAGTGGCAAACTGGTTGGCAATATCTATTAAAGCTAATTCAATCCAGCAATACAACCAGCAGAAATGCACATAGGTGTTCAGGACATCTTTAATCATTAAACCCCAGAAACCACTCATATTTCCACCAACATTAGACTGAATAAATAAATTGTCATATAGTTATACAATGGAATATTATAAGACAATAAAAACATGCTGCTGCCTTTTACAACAACCTGAGCAAATCTCACAAAATAATATTAAATGCAAGAAACCAGGTTTTGAAAATCATATACTGTATTATTCCATTTAAATAAAGTTCAAAATCAGGCAAAAATAGTCAATTTGGAATGAAGTCAGAATTTAGTTACCTTTCAGGGCATGGAGTCTGGGAGAGGGCAGGAAGGAGGCCTCTGCACGCAGATGATACGCTAATCCTTGATTTGTATAATCATTACTCCAGTGCATCAATTCTGTAAAAATGCAGCAGGCTCTAAATTTAGAATTTGTCCACTTTGCTATATTTATCCTATATGTCCATAAAAGATTACCTGCTTAAGAAAATAGCAATGAATAACATTCCAGGCAGGGGAGATAGCATAAGTAAAGGCATGGGAAATCAAATAATATGGTGTGTGGAAAATGACAGATAGCTCGATGAGCATAAAGTGTGAGGTAGATTATAGTGGGGCTGAGGGAAGACATTACTGTGGGCAGGTCAAGAGGGCCTTGTGTGCTTCGCTGAAGGGTGTAGACTGTCTTCTGAGGTCAATTAAACCCTGAAAGATTCTAAGCAAGAGGTGACATGATGAGATTTAAAATTATTATTTTTTTAATCCTAGTGTCAATTGGTGAAGAGGGACAAAAATAGATGCAGAAACACTAGTTAATATGCTCTTGCAAAAACCCAGATGAGAGATGATGAAGGTTTGAATCAAGGCAGTGGTTGTGGGCATGTAAAGGGAATACAATTCCAGAACTATTGAGGAGGCAGTATTAGTAAGATCTTATTGGATATAGGAGGTGAAGAAAAAAGCAGAGTTGAGGATAATTCCAAAATTTATGACAGCAATGACTGACTGCATGGGTGGTAATTCCACCAAATGAGGCAGGGAAAAGTCAGCGGTAAAGGGCAGAATACTCATTTAATTTTTGTGATATGGACAAGTTTACCAGAGGAGGCAACACCCAAGTTGAGGGGGATTCTCTGAGAGTTATTTTGAGCCCCCTGTTTCCTGGAATGGATGATCAATTTAAATGTCAGGTCTCTGAAGTTCTCTACAATTACTGTTTGGTCTTCTTGCCTTTGCTGGTCCTGGTGCACATTCAAGACACAAAGCCATGGTTGTCAGTGGTAGATACCACAGTGCAGCTGCCCTGGGGTCTGAAAGACTTCATCTCGCTTTCCTCCACGCTCTGGACAAAGGCTGTCTTATGCACCATCTATTTCAGTCATTTTCACGAGGGCCAGGGAATATTTTCAAGCTATCCCTTTCAAACATTATCTCTTGGCAGTTAGAAAATAGATCCATTGCAAGCACTGGAGTTTCTGAAAAGGGTTTTAAAAATAGCTCAGGGCATTAGACAGCTGCAGCTACTGGGAAATTGAGCCCTTCACTTGTGTTTTTGCTGGTTTCCATTTTAACCTTGCAGCTGGAAATTGGTAGCTCTTCCTCTGTTGCAAACAGATACAAAAAAAGGAAGGGATGGGTCAGCGTCCTCTCTTGACTTAGGGTCACACTTGGCAATCTGTAAATGCTGACAGGCAGAGGGGTAATGGAGAGCAGGGCATAGCAAACTCTTGGGTTTGATAAAGCCTATTCAATATTATGATATATCTTTAGATTTGGAAGTAAAAAATATAAGCCTATTGGTTTTGTCATGCAAATTACAGGAAAACAAATAGGGCAAGATTCTCTTGGCTGGTAGGGATTGGCAGAAAACACAGTGACTGTTTATGCTGTGCTGGCTTCTCCCATGGAGTCCTGGACATTGCTAGAGGTAGTGTAGCTGTTATCTCCAGTCCCACCTCCCAGGTGTAAATACTGGGATTGGCCCAGGTGAGGGGACATCCCCATGGCATGATGATAAGAGCTGTCTTTGAACTTAGTTAATAAATTCTGGCTGTGGTCTTATTTTATAAAATAGAGACCGCACTTTGCTTTCACAGGGTTTCCATGATAATCCTAGATGACAGTTTATGATTGTTGAAGGCCCTCAAAGGAGGTTCAGAAGAGAAAGTTCAGAACATTAAGGTGACACATTACAACTTAAAGGGAGATTTGCTAGACAAATGATCTCACAGGTTTCACTTCTAGATAACTCTTCTGCAGAAACACTGGCTCCTGTCCCAGAGATATATGTACAAGGAAGTTCCCTGAAGTTGTGACTGCAACAGAAAAAGATGGGAAACAGCCTGGATGTCCGAAGATAGAGCACTGGCTAAATATACATTGACGTACATTCATAGAATGGACACCATGGAGCCATTGACAGAATGCCAAGGTTCTAGAAGGACCAGTATGGAAAGAGCCTTAAGGTTAAGTAAACAGGGGGAGTCTCAAAACGATATAATTTGATCTGGTATTTACAAATTAGGTGATATGTATTGTAAATATAGGTATATATTTTAAAATTTTATATATTATATAAGTATATATTAAAAACCCAGTCATATATTGTAAATGTATTACTAATTGTGTTGAAAAAGCCTGCAAGGATTTGACACCATTTGTTAACATTGGCCACACCTGGGGAATGGACTGGCATTGGGGAGAGGATAAGGAGGTGCAAAAGAGAACTTTTAAGTTGTTATAAACACATTTGATCTTTAAAAAGACATAGAATGAAAATGTATTTTTTTACTACCTATATACCTAAGTAAGATTAGCAATTTGTTTGAAAAAATACGTAACAATTCCCAATGATGAAATTTCAGACACCAGTAAACAGGTTGTGTTCATTTTCCCTGACAGCCAGGTCCCTGAATTCTATTGCTTTTATCGCTGTCTCTGTGATGCTGGCTATGTGATTTTAGACAAGTTGTTTTCTCTCTCTAGGCTTCAGTTGCCTTTCGTAAGGAGGGGCTGAACCAATTGATAAGCGTTTTTATTATTTAGTTTCAAGTATCTGATCTCTCTTTGCAAATGCATTGATGTGTGTGGAAGCCCAATATATGAAATAGAAGAAAGTGTGTCAACTGCCCAGCCATTTGTGGCCCAGATCCATTTCAGTGCTCACATTTTCTGTCTCTGGTTAAATGCAGTGAAACCACATCCACCGGTCAGAGCTGCACTGCCTCTCAGCTGAGTGGAAAATAACTAGGTGATGTTAAGTGACCCAGCAAAGCTCACATGTAATAGTTGCTCTTGCAAAGTGTTTCCCTGAGCACTAAGCCCAGATGTTGGCAGCTGTCTGATAGCTCAGGAACTATTTGGGCTCTAAGGAGCCCATTGCTATTTCTAGAAAATTCTGTGAGGACACAGGGTCTTTTGAAGAACATCCATGGGTGCTTTTCAGGAGAATCAGATTCCAGGTGATTGTGCTCAGACCTCTCCAGACCCAGCTCCAGCTCCAGCCCAAGCTTCAGCCGTGACCCAGAGCCATAACTGTGGGACTGCAGAAGGCAAGCACGTGGGGGAAGGAGAAGGGCAGGAGGAGAAGCCAGGTGCAACACATACCATGTTGTGAAATATGAGGAAGGCTCACCAGTGTCCTTTCTCTGCTTTGAAAGGTGTCATCTGGACTTCTGTGCAATTGGCTCCAGCCTCCTCTGGCTATAACTAAGTAAATAGGGTCATTTTGTCTCCTTAAGGGACAGGGCTAGTGCCCTATGATTCTCTGCATCATCAGAGCCTAGGGACTGTAACGTCCATGTTCTGAGTTAGAACGAGCAGCATATCAGGGATGCCAATTACATCTGACCCAGACTGGCAAGACTTACACCCAGAGGAGGTGGGAGCAGGAGTGCATTTTCCAAAGAGGACCATTCAGAAAGATTCCTTCCCAGCCTTCTCCACGGACGAAGAGAAGGTTGGCAGCCAGTGTTTCCTGACTTTTCCTGACCATTTGTGGGATGGAAAACTAAGGACTTTGGTGAATAACCAGTTGCAGCCCAAGTCCCCACTCCCATCAAAGCAACCCACTCTGGGAGTCAGGAGACCTGGGTTCGAATCCCGGTTGAGTAACTTTCTCATTATAAAGCTAGTCACGTGTCTTTCATGGTTTTCAGTTTCATTTCATAAAGAGTGTGGAAGTAGATGCTTTTCAAGGTCCTTGCCAGGCTCAACACTGACTGAAACTAGATTAAGAACCTTGACAGGGTTCCACTTCCTTAGTAAGAGGAAGGGAGTGAGCTATAATGGTTAAGGGTGTGGAGCCGGGAATCAGACTTCCTGAGTTTAAATCCTGATACTCCTTTCCTTGCTGTGACTATTTAAGCAAGGATTTTTATGTGAGTCTCAGTTTTCACATTGGCAAAAGGAATATAAGAGTTGCAATTACTCCAGAATGTTTATGAGGAATGCAAGAGATAACCTGCATGAAACTCAATACCTGACACAATAGTGTTCAACAATCCTTTTCTTAGTATTTTTATTCCTTCAGTCTATTATGGTGCAGAAATCATAGCAAATACCCTAATGACTTCATCTTAACTTGATCATCTTCAAACTCTCTATTTCCAAATAAGGGCACATTCACAGGTTTTGGGGTTAGGACTTGACATCTTTTTGGAGACACAGTTCAACCCATAACACTTACCTTTGAGGAGTTGGCATCCCTCATGCACAGCTCTTCTTCCTTTCAGAGACAGTCTCAGGTAGCCCAAGTTTAGCTCCAACTTGGTATCCTAATTAGCTGGAGCTCATCTGCACTTGTCAAGGGTCCTTGGCTTGTTGAGGAAAAGCCAGTGTGGTGCCAACCACTGTCCCCACTGGAATGGACCAGCTGCATGGTAAGAGGGTAAGTAAAAAAGGCAGGTCACCTTCTTCTGTACATCAAAGTATAACTACACCAAGAAGAGTATAACAACGACTATTTGTTGATCGCTTACTATCCGCCAGGCACTGGGGTATTTCACATGCACAATCTATGTTTTCTGCACAGAAACCCTGAGAGCTAGGTATTTCATAGATGGAGAAAAACCAATAACTAAGGTTCATGGAGTTGAAGCTTTTATCCAAAACCACTGACTACAAGCTTTAGCCAACACAGTGTCTGGCATACAACAATTATGAAATATTAGCAAATATTTTTATTCTGTTTCCTCCTTTCCTATGGAGCATTTGGGTTAAAATAACACTCTTTTCTCTCCTCTCTCTTCTGATTAACTTGGAACCCTGCCTAGGCCTTATTAGTTCATACCCTGGGGCTGTGGATGAAGTTCCTGAGTTGCAAGGGCACTAGCCACAGGCAGTGTGGCCTTGGAACAAAGCTGGGCAAGGACCAGAAGAGGAAGCCTGTCCTCAAGGCCGTGCCCTGGATAGTTTTCCCAAGGCTGTGGGGCCTTCACACACTCTGCCACCTAACACTAGGATTGAAGTGAGCCCGGGCTTATTCTGGGAGTGCTCCTGACCCTGCTGTGTAAAGCACCATTGTTTTAATTGTTCCAGAAAATGGGCTGGGCAGCCTTGCCCAGGGGCTGAGTCCTTGGGCAGAGCCACAGAAAAGGCCAGAAGCAGGGTCAGGGCTAGAGGGACCCAGGCCAGGCCTCCTCCTGCTGCACCCTGTGCTCTCCAAAGATTTTTCTGATTAGAATAATAATCAATGATTGTTTTTTAAAAACTACGGAAGTGTATACAATGCAAAGCAACAGTTCTTCTCACAATTTTAGCCTTTGTGTATAGATTTTCATAATTCTTATATTCACAAATAACATAGACACATACATATCAATAAAAAGGCATGAGTATTCATCTGCTTTTGCATTGTATTCTGTCTATATTAAATTATTTTCTATTTAACTAATCTACAAAGTTTGATTGTTTCATTGTGTGGATGAAGCATAATTTATTCAATGAGACTTTTTTCACCTCCTGGTACACATAAACTTAATTACTAGAATTCTGTGGCACACCAAAAAATATATTTTTTGCCTATCTGACAAAAAAATAGGTATAATTTTGAGTCATTTACACTGGATGGCTATTGTTGTGTTGGCTGTTGTCATTTTTAACTTAACAATCTAAGGGAAAAGAGGTCAGTGTCCCTGACTAAATAGTCAGGTATTGCATGTTTTACAAATTCCTGAGGCACACTGATTGAAAGTCACTTAACTAGATTGTTATAGGTTTTATATTCTTTTCTATTTGTCATACTTACAAACAATATCTAAATAAAAATTCTCATACATAAGCCTTGGTTCTTTGCCCAATTATTTCTTTGGGATTAATTCTTAAACATAGAGTTGCTGTATCAGAAGCTAAACATATTTCCAAGTTCAAAATTTTTTATGTGTATTTCTAGAGTGACCCCCATAAATGTTAGATATGGTAACATTTCCACCAACAGTATTGAGATTAGTTCCCTCCTCTGCCCCCTAATGATTATCCTATATAGTAAAGAGCTAATATGCTAATTAGACCAAACAGCAGAACAACCTTCTGGACGAAGCCAGGGCCTGCCAAGGCTGTGAGGGCCAAGCCCCTTGCATGAATTTCATGCATTGGGCCTCTAGTACATTTAATAAGAAAAAGTTCTGTCTCATTTTAAATTACACTTTTAAAAAATCATGGGTGGGGTGGAACATAGTTTATATTTCTGCCGATCTGTATTTCCTTTTCTGCAGTTGCTGGTGGCATTGTTTCTCTGCTGGGGAGTACTCATGGGATCCCAAGGGAATTCTATCCATAGCTTGTATCTGGGTTTTCTTTAACCAGATGGGATCCTTGCATGGTCTGGGGAAAGAGGGCCAGTGACCATGAGACTCAGCGGTCAGTTATAATCTTTCCTTTATGAATTCAGGACAATTCATTCATTTACTCTTTCATCCACTTAGAAATTATTCCTGCCTTAATCTTTTGCCCTGGTTTATTCATTTTTCAAGTAGTATTGAGTATCTGCTGCCTATGAAATGTCAGGTTCCCTGTGGTGTGTGTGGGGGGCCGCAACTTGGAGGAAAACCTGCCATGGTCTGGAGTAGTCTCCACGTCTAATGGGCACATCAGTCTTGTAAATGGTGTCCCAGGAATTCTGAGCTAGCATGGTGGGTGGGGGGAATGGCAGGAGTGGTTGTGATCTGGGATGTATGAGGGAGGATGGACCCAAGCCCTCGTTAAATGGGACAGTGGGACGCAGTGGTGTGTGTGCAGTGCTGTGCTTTACTCCTGCAGCAGCAGCAGCAGCAGCAGCAGCAGCAGCAGCAGCAGCAGCAGCGTGAACAAATTGGAGGGGAAGAGGGAGCAGGAACTTCAGTGAAACTGCAGGAGCAGCAGAGCAAAAGTGAGTGCTGGGAGAGGCTGAATTCTGGAGGGGCTGCGTGAGAAGTTGGGAGACCTGGGTCCCACTCCCTACCACCAGCTTGTCTAGAAGGGAGCTGCTTTCAGAAAGGTCAGAAGATGCTCTCAGACAGCAGGGTCCCAACTTGTGTCAGTCTAGGAATCACAGCTCACTATGGAGCATCATTTGTTTGGGGGCACTCTGCCAAGTGTGGGACAGACTCTGCCAGGTGTGGGACACACTCCGCCAGGTGTGGGAGATCTCTGCTAGGTGTGGGAGCAGATTGAGAAAGCATGATCCCAGGCAACAAGGAAGGCAGTCCAGGGTGAAGGCGGGACTACATGGGAACCTGTGGGAGGAGAAGAAATGAGCTGTTGAGATATTCTTCTTTTTCTTCGTTCTGGTTGACAACTGCTAAGCAGTCCCTTCTGACAGCAACTCCGTGATTTATTTACCCACTTCCTGAGGGGTGAACACCAGCAAGTGTATTTCTATGGGGCAGTTTCTTAGTAGTGGAAGAGCATGTGTCCTGGGCCTTTTGATAACGTGTGCTGAATGGCCCTGCCCAAAGCATCCTCTTTAATATTCAGGCAACTAAAGATGCAGGGATGCTGTGTCACTTGCCTCAGGCTGTGTCAACAATGTGATTTATCAGAATTTGAGGCCAGGTGGGTCTGTCTTCAAACCTCTACATTCTCCATGATTCTATACTATATATTCCTGAACTTTCCCCTGTAACTCTCACTGCGCCCTCCTGTGTAACAACCAGCAAGAAGACCCTTCAATCAGGGCCTCAGGCACCAGCTTGGAAGACAGCGAAATGGGTGGGCTAGAGTTCCACTCCAAGGTTGGAAGGGAGACAGGCCACTTCCCAAGACCAGAGCCTATGGTGGCAGCTCAGTGTGGGGAAGGAAGCAGGCCGAGTTTCTGGGAAGTGAGGAAAGCAGCCTAGCCTCAGAGGGACCCTGGGAACTTCCTGGGAGAACTGAGAAGTGCCCACTCAGCCTGCACCTGAATCCAAAGAAGTCTTTATAAAAGGGGTGGTCAGCTCCTCATTCTTCCCATCAGCTGAATTATGTTGAGTCCTTGTGATATTTCCACCCCATAAGGTGGTGGCGAGGATATGTGTGTGCTGGTGTTAAAAGCATTATTCCTGGGCCCTTTAACATTCAGTTCCAATTCCTGGATTCTCTCTCCTTCTGCTTCCGTGGGTCCTCAGCTCCCCCATGCCATCCTGGCAGACTTGAAATGACAATTCATGAAGCTGGGAGCTTCTCACAGTGTAATGAAGCCTCCCTTGGTGCTTGCCACATGGTGCATTGTCAGAAGGGGATGGAGGGCTAGAGCCAGGCAACCAGGGCTCAGATCCTGGACCATTGTCTTTGGACGTGGAGGTAAGTGATTCAAGTCATCATCACCGGTAGAATGAAGATTCTGATATGTCATGTCATAAGGTTACAGAAAATCATCATTGTTTTTTCTTTTCTAGACTCCCCAGGTGGGTGAGGTGATGACTTCTGACATTCAGCACAGAGGTGAAGGAAGATAAAAGTAATGATAGCATTGAAGGAAAACTGACTATGTGCTAGGCAGTGTTCTAAAGTCTTTGCATGTATTGTATTAGTTACCCACTGGTCCATTACACATTCCCCCCAAATGTAAGCAACAAAAATTCAACAATATTTTATTCTATATATCTCCCAGTTTCTGTGGATCGGGTGTCTGGGAACAGCCTAGCTAGGGGGCTATGACTCTGGGTCTTTCATGAGTTTGTACCCAAATGTCAGCTTGGGGCTTGTCATCTGAAGGCTTGACTGGGGCTGGGGAATGCATTTCTAAGGTGGTACCCCTGATGCCTGGATGTTTGTGCTGGTTGTTGGCAGGAGGCCTCAGGGCTTCTCCATGCAGATCTCTTCAGAGTGCTGTGTGTGTCCTTATGACAGGGTGGCTGGATTTCCCTGGAGTGAGTGCTCCAATAAATTTACAGTGATGCTCTTACCCAGTCTCCAAAATCATTCTCCATCCTTTCTCCATATGTGTTCGTTGGTTTGTCCAGTAGGAGAGAGGATTATGCAAGGACACGAGTACCAGGGGTGAAGGTCATTTGGAGGCTGACTGTGCATGTGCTAACTCATTTAATTGTTGAAATGTGCCCGGAGGCTCTGTTAGAAGAGACCCAGGTGAAGAAAGAGATGCTGAGTGTGGGAGCTCCAGCCTTCAAAGGTTCTGGAGACAGCACTCCATGCCAGCACCAGCGGCGCAAGCGTGGTCCTCCTGTTCCATGGCACCAGTGTCATCAGTGGAGAAGCTGGGTCGGGGTAGTTAGCAAATTGTTCTTGGCTGTATCCCTTCCAAGCCAGAATCGTCATCTCTGCTGGAGATTCTGTGAGCTACCAAATATGATATGTTTGACCACTTAAACGAATTTCATCGTTCTCTTATCTGCAATAAAGATTTGCAACGACTCTTACAAAGGGTTCTGAGCACAGGGACAAACGATTCTCGCAGGTTCAATAATGTGATGGTCCCAGCATCTCATCCTCTTCATTTCATTAGCATAAACATAGCACCTAGAGGTGAGAGTGCGTTCTGATTGGGCGCTGGTCAGAAGACATAAGGGCAGTGTGTCTGGAGGCTATTTTTTTTCAAGAGGGACAGTGACAAAGTGGAGCATGCCCAGAGGAAAGAGGTCAGGAGTTGTTTTCCCTGGAGAAGAGGAGACACTGAGGGGCCACGAACTGTTTTCACATGTGTGATTATCTCTTGCGGTGTGATATCATGGTGCAGAATATGGGACACACTCAGGTTCAAACCCTGGTCACTCTTCTGCGTGTTCCTGGACAGTACCCCCAGTCACTCGGAGTCACTTATAGTAACACCTGAGACATAGTCAATGCTAATAGAGAGGTCCCCTTCCTCTCTACCCTTAGCATCAATGCCGGTGAAAGAGAGGCTTGTAGTTGTTGTGAGTATGGAAGGCAGGTAGGGGATGCTTTATCCTTGGAGGAATCCAAGTACAGACTTGGATTGCCCACTGGACCCTTACTGAGCCCTCTGGAAGGCTGTGTCCTAAGCTAAGCATGTTTCATACATTTTCTCATGCCTACTGACAATCTTATGAAGTTGACATTATTATGCCCCTATACAAATGGGAGACTAGGGCCCAGCAAGGTTAAATAGCTGGGCATTTTAAGGGGCAATGTCAGAAACCCAATCAGCCTTCTCTGCCCCCAGATGTCCTTGTAAACATTGTAGTCTGCTGAAATGTGGGCATGGGGGTGGAGGGTCAGGGTGCAGAGGGCAAGCGCTTAGAGGCACTGGCACAGGGGCTGGCTGGCTGGGACTCTCTAATGCAGAGCCTCAAGATGCTCTGGTTTCCTCTGAGCTAAGAAACAAAGCTCTGGCTCAGACTGTGTCTCAGCCAGACTGCCAACCCCCTGCAGAATGTCTGGCTGCAACTTCCCATTCTGCAGCTCGGCAGGGCCAAGACAGAAGGAGCCTGAATGCTCCCTGAAAGCCATGGCAGGCCTGCACAGCCAGCATTGTGCAAGCAGGAGAAGCAGGACCCGGGCTTCTTTCTTTCTCGGAGAAATTATGTGCAGGACAAAGGGAGCCATTATCCCCAGGGCTGCCAGGCCTGCTGCCCAGGCCTGTGGCCCAGGTGTCACATGCTGTCCCTGTCTCCCAGCCTGCTTTCTCCCTTTGTCTGGGGGATCACAGTGTCTTGGCCCTTGCTCCCTTTTCTGATGCCTCTCCAGCCCCCTTTGAGCTTCGGTCTCTGACCACTGTTTTTTTAAATGAACTTGAATGCGAGGGATACTTGGAGAGACCAGAGGCAGCTGTGCGGGAGCTTTGTGGTGCTGCTGCCACTGGCTCCCCATTCTAGTCCTGTGGCCAAATCTGGACCCCAGCCCTGTCGGTGGGGGCCTGGCGCTCTGCCTGGTTTTATACCAGGCTCCTTCAGGGATTTCCCTTAAAATCCAGCCTGAGCCCCCTGGCTGGGCTGGCCAGGCTTTCGTCTCTCTCGCCTTCATTGCTCTCCCCGCTCCTCACTCCCATGCACAGCAAAGCAGGACCAGCTTCCGGAAGCTGCTTGCCAGCCAGCACACATTGCCCACCTTGGCGCCTTCACCCATGTTTTCCTCTTCACTTAGAAGCCCCTCCCACCTTCCTTCTGGCTAAGATGGCCTCACCCTTCAAAGCTTTCCAAGAAGGCCTTGGTCACCCTCCACTATGCCTGTTAGCTCCTGAGTTGACACACTCACCTGCTCTAGGCCACAGGTGACGTGGTACGCTGGTGGTGAGAGGGGCCTTTGTGTCTGATTGCTCTTGTTCAGGTCCCAACTCTGCCATTGACCAAAAAGTTAATTTGGACAAGTCATGTAATTTCCTTGGGCCTCAGCTTACTTGCCTAGGAAATGGGATGATTGGGCTGCTACCAGGTTAGTGAGGTCACACCTGTGGTCCGTACAGCCCCAGCACATACTGAGCACTCATGGAGCTGGCCTATTTCCATCATTCAGTGAAACACTTATTAGATGCCCCTAGTGTGTTAGTATCTGGGCTAGGCTGGGGAGACACAAAAACAAAATAGGTGTGGTCTTGCTGATCAGGGAAACGAAAACAGAAGCCCAAGAGACGTCACAGCTCCTGGAATACAGGTTGTGAGAGGGATGGGTTGAGGTTCTGCAGAATCAGACTTAGAGAGGGGAGTGTCCTGAGATGAGATTCTGTGTCCACGTTGTTGGGGAAATACTGTACTCCATGAAAGGTTGGGTTGAGGGGTTGATTTTCTGTCATCCTTCACCCCTGCTCCTGGCTCAGGGTGGACGAAGCACAGAACTCCCGGTTTGAGTCAGGTCTCCTTGCTTCATCAGATTTCTGCTTCTCTCTGGACCATTCTTATCAGCATGCAAGCACATGGTACTATCTCTCATCTTCAAAAATAAGAACAGAGAAAAATGGCGGCGGAACGGAGGGATTCGATCTGAATCTCCTCACAGGGCAGAGGGAGGGAGCAGCTAAAAGTCGTGCAGGGAGCGTTTGTCAGCGACTAGGGGGACAGCTGTGCTCCAGGAGAAGATAGAGGACTGCTGGGCTGGCCTCCCCAGCCTGAGCGGCCCCAGTACTGCTGGGTTCTCTCCCTGAGCCAACTGTGCTCGGAGGCGCTCGGAGGCAGACCACGACATCTTGAAGGGGAAGGGCCTGAAAATATACAGCTACGGTACCGGTACGGCTGGACGGCTGAGACTCCCGGAACACCGGCGCCCACTTGGCGTGGAGGCGCGCAGAGCCCAGGGAGCTCTAAACTCCAGCACGGAAAGGTCAGATTTCCCTGGGGGTACTTTGGGCGTGAAACTGAGGGGGCTGGCAGTCTGGGAGATCTGCACCTTGGAACTCAAAGCCTGGAGATCTGCACCTGAAATAAAATCTGTGGCTGTTGGAGCTGGTAAACGTGGGAGAGGGCCCTTGGAGCTGGTGGCAGAGTTAATCCCTGGAGCGCAATCAATTTGGACCTGACAGGGGAGGGAAACCCGGAAGATTTTGGGAGGGTCCTGGCTGCTAAAACAGCAGTCACCATTAGAGAGGCAGTATTATTTAGTTCAGGATAGAGAGGACCAATAGACCCAGAAGTCAATCTAGAAACACTGCCACCCAGGGGCCAAATCACAAATTGACTCTTGTGTGACAGGGAATTGATTATATTTTCTCTTCGACCTTGGGAATACAGTCTATTTTCATCTACTCTTTAGTATCTTTTACTCTACCTCAACTTCACCTTTATACCACTACTCTCTTGCTAACCTTTCCCTATTTAGTGCCTTGTTTCCCTTACACTTTTCCCACTTTAGATTTACCTAATTCTTTCCCTTTACCCCCTGTTAAAATTTCACCCCACTGATATATCTAATCTCCAACCACCTACTCCAAGTGCATATATACCTCTAGCTTCTCTGACTTCACTATCTTAAAGTGTTTTTATCCCTGTCCTGTTGTTGTTGTTTACTTGACTGTTGATTATATTGATTCTTTAAGCAGGTTTATGAGATTGATTTGCTTATTCTGTTATTTTGGTTTGTCTTGTAGGGGGGGTTATTTTTATTTTTGGTGTTGTTTCTTGTTTTGTTGTCCTCATCTGCATTGTTTTTGAGATAGATTTTTGCTTCTGTGTTCCCTCACCTCTCTTGATATTAGTAGTTGTATGTAATTTGTATCAATCTCCAAGTACTTGTTGCAGGTTTTGGTTCCGATTAGGGGCTGTCCTATAGGAGTTTTCACCCCACATTTATAATTTACTCCTTTTTTTTTCTTCTCCCCCTTTTCCCATTATCATTTTGGTATTCCTGTCTTTCTTTTTTGTGAGTGTGTGTGTGTGGGGGGGTCTCTTTCTTTTTGTGTGAGTGTGGGTGTGTCTGTGTGTATCTGGGGGAGGTTCTCCTTCTTTTTTCCCACCTATCACCGAATTTGCCTTTCTCTGGCAGTCACCTTTATTTGGAATTACAATTACTTTGACTACATTCCGGTTCAGTGCCTGGTGCGTTGCACCTGGTTGTGTTGTATTTTGTGCCTTTAAATCAACGCAGAAGAGTGAGAACTACATAACCAGATACACAGAGAAGAGAGAGACCATGGGAAGACAAAGAAACAGCCCACATATGAAAGAAAAGCAAGGCTCACCAGAAAAGGAGGTAAACGAAATGGAAGTTAACAACCTGTCAGAGAAAGAATTCAGAGAAATGGTCATAAGGTGGCTGAAAAGAATGGAAGACAAATTTGATAATATGAGTAAGAACCAAGAGGAAATGAGGAAGACCCAGGAAGAAATGATGAAGAGCCATGAAGAAATGAAGAGGAGCCAAGAAGAAATGAAAAGTGACATTGCTGAAGTAAAGAACTCAATAGAAAGTATTAAGAGTAGACTAGAAGAAGCAGAGGATCGCATCAGTGAGCTAGAAGACCAGGTAGGAAAAAATAACCAAGTAGAGCAGCTTCTAGAAAAAAAAATTAAAAAGCAGGAGGAGAGCCTAAGGGGACTTTGGGACAACATGAAACAAAACAACATCCGTATAATTGGGCTTCCAGAAGGACAGGAAACTGAGCAAGGAATAGAAAACCTGTTGGAAGAAATAATGACAGAAAACTTTCCTGATATAGGAAAGGAAAAACCCACACAAATCCAAGAAGCTCACAGAGTCCCAAGCAAAATAAACCCCAAAAGACCTACGCCAAGACACATTATAATTAAATTGGCAAACACCAATGACAAAGTAAGAATCTTAAAAGCTGCCAGAGAGAGACAGAAAGTCACCTACAAAGGAACCCCCATCAGACTAACAAGTGATCTCTCAACAGAAACCTATCAGGCCAGAAGGCAGTGGAATGAAATCTACAAAGTCATGCAAAGGAAGGGTCTGAATCCTAGAATACTATACCCAGCAAGGCTCTCAATCAAAATTGAAGGTCAAATCAGGAGCTTCACAGATAAAAAAGGACTAAGGGAATTCATCACCACCAAACCAGCAATGCAAGAAATGCTAAAGGATCTGCTGTAAAAAGAAATAGGAAGCAAAGAAGGAACACAGGGGTAAGGAACAAAAATGGCAACATATAAGCACCTATCAATAATAACTTTAAATGTAAACGGTTTAAATGCTCCAATCAAAAGACATAGGGTAATAGACTGGATAAGAAAACACAACCCATGTATCTGCTGTCTACAAGAAACCCACCTCCGAAAAAAAGACGCACACAGACTGAGGATGAAAGGTTGGAAAAAAGTTATTCAGGCGAAGGGAAATGAAAAAAAAGCTGGGGTAGTCATACTTATATCTGACAAATTAGATCTCAAAGTGAAGGACATAACAAGAGATAAAGAAGGCCACTTCATAATACTAAAGGGAGCAATCCAACAAGAAGAAATAACTCTGGTAAACATATACGCACCCAATACAGGAGCACCCAAATATATACAAAAACTCCTAGAGGACATCAAGGGAGAGATAGACAGCAAGACAATCATAGTAGGAGACTTTAATACCCCACTATCACCACTGGACAGATCCTCTAAACAAAAAATCAGTAAAGAAACATCAATCCTCAATGACTCACTGGACCAGATGGAATTAATTGACATCTTCAGATCATTTCACCCCAAAGCCACAGAATATACATTCTTTTCAAGTGCCCATGGGTCATTCTCAAAGATAGACCATGTGTTGGGTCATAGGCAAAGTCTCTCCAAATTCAAGAAGATAGAAATCATATCAAGTATATTCTCAGATCACAGTGGCATAAAGCTGGAAATCAACTACAATAGAAACAATCCAAAGAAATTGAACACATGGAGACTAAACAGCATGCTATTAAACTATGACTGGGTTACTAGAGAGATTAAGGAAGAGATAGAAAACATCATGGAAACAAATGACAATGATAGCACAACGATCCAAAATCTATGGGACACAGTGAAAGCAGTTCTGAGAGGGAAGTTCATAGCTCTACAATCCTACTGCAAAAAACTAGGAACAGCGGCAATAAATTATCTAACCCAACAACTCAAAGAGTTAGAAAGAAAGCAACAAGAAAAGCCCAGTGTAAGCAGAAGGAAGGAAATAGTAAAGATCAGAGCAGAAATAAATGACATAGAGACCAAAGAAACAATACAGAAGATCAACAAAACCAAGAGTTGGTTCTTTGAAAGGATAAACAAGATTGATGAACCTCTAGCCAGACTCACCAAGAAGCAAAGAGAGAGGACCCTAATAAATAAAATCAGAAATGAAAGAGGTGAAATAACAACAGACTCCATTGAAATACAAAGGATTGTTAAAAAATACTATGAACAACTCTACTCCAACAAACTGGACAACCTGGAGGAAATGGATATGTTTCTAGAAAAATATAACCTCCCAAAACTCAATCAAGAAGAATCTAAACAACTCAATAGACCAATCACTGTGGAAGAAATTGAAGCAGTCATCATAAAGCTTCCAGCAAACAAAAGCCCAGGGCCAGACGGCTTCACGGGGGAGTTTACCAAACATTCAAGGAAGAACTAAAACCTATCCTCCTTAGACTATTCCAGAAAATTCAAGAGGCTGGAACACTTCCAAACTCCTTCTATGAAGCTAGCATCACCCTAATACCAAAACCAGATAAAGACAACACAATGAAAGAGAATTACAGGCCAATATCCCTCATGAATATAGATGCCAAAATCCTCAATAAAATTCTACCAAACGGGATCCAGCAGTACATCAGAAAGATCATACACCATGACCAAGTAGGATTTATCCCAGGAATGCAAGGATGGTACAATATCCACAAATCAATAAATGTGATACATCACATAAACAAATTGAGAGATAAAAATCACATAGTCATATCAATTGATGCAGAAAAAGCATTTGACAAAATCCAACATCCTTTCTTAATAAAAACTCTCAATAAGGTAGGAATAGAAGGATCATACCTCAACATAATAAAAGCCATATATGATAAACCCACAGCATACATCGTACTCAATGGGCAAAAACTACAACCATTTCCCCTAAGAACAGGAACAAGACAGGGTTGCCCACTTTCACCACTCCTGTTCAACATAGTACTGGAAGTATTAGCCATTGCAATTAGACAAGAAGAAGAAATAAAAGGCATCCAAATTGGAAAAGAAGAAGTTAAGCTATCCTTATTTGATATTGTACATAAAAAACCCGAAAGACTCCATAAAAAAGTTAGTAGACTTAATAAATGAGTTCAGCAACGTAGCAGGCTACAAAATTAATGCCAAGAAATCTATGGCATTTCTATACACTAATAGTGAACTTACAGAAAGAGAGACTAAAAAAGCAATCCCATTTACCATCACACCAAAAAAAATTAAGATACCTAGGAATAAACTTAACTAAGGAGGTAAAAGATATATTCGTGGAAAACTACAGGACACTGAAAAAAGAGATAGAGGAAGATGTAAACAAGTGGAAGAACATTCCATGTTCAGGGATTGGGAGAATCAACATAATTAAAATGTCCATACTACCCAAAGCAATCTATAAATTTAATGCACTCCCCATTAAAATACCAATGGCATATTTCACAGACCTAGAAAGAACTCTCCAAAAATTCATCTGGAACAAAAAAAGACCCCGAATAGCCACAGCAATCCTGAGAAAGAAGCACAAAGTCGGTGGGATTTCCATACCAGATTTCAAGCTGTATTACAAAGCTACTGTTCTCAAAACAGCCTGGTACTGGCACAAGAACAGACATATAGATCAATGGAATAGAATAGAGAATCCGGATATCAACCCAATCCACTATGCTCAATTAATATTTGACAAAGGAGGCATGAACATAAAATGGAGTCAAGACAGTCTCTTCAATAAATGGTGTTGGGAAAATTGGACAGATACATGCAAAAAAAAGAAACTAGAGCACCAACTTACACCATACACAAAAATAAACTCAAAATGGATACAGGACTTAAACGTAAGACAGGAAACCATAAAAATATTAGAGGAATCTACAGGAAGAAAAATCTCAGACATATGCCAAAAGAACTTCTTCGGTGATACTGCTCCTAGGGCAATGGAAGCTAAAGAGAAAATAAACAAATGGGACTACATCAAAATCAAAAGCTTTTGCACAGCTAAAGAAACCATCAACAAAACAACAAGAAAACCCACTGTATGGGAGAACATATTTGCAAATGTTATCAGTGATAAAGATTTAATCTCAAGCATCTACAGGCAACTCACCCAACTCAATAAAAAGAGGACAAATGATCCAATAAAAAAATGGGCAACAGACCTAAATAGAATCTTCACAAAAGAAGACAAAAGGAAGGCCCAGAGACATATGAAAACTTGCTCAAAGTCACTAATTATCCGAGAGATGCAAATCAAAACGACTATGCGGTACCATCTCACACCTGTCAGAATGGCTTTCATCAACAAATCAACAAACGACAAGTGCTGGCGAGGATGCGGAGAAAAAGGAACTCTCCTGCACTGCTGGTGGGATTGTAGACTAGTACAGCCACTGTGGAGAACAGTATGGAGTTTCCTCAAAAAACTAAAAATGGAGCTCCCATTCGACCCAGTGATCCCACTTCTAGGAATATACCCCAAGAAATTAGAAAGGCAAATTAGAAAGGATATATGTACCCCTATGTTCATAGCAGCACAATTTACCATAGCTAAGATTTGGAAACAGCCGAAGTGCCCATCAGCAGATGAATGGATTAAAAAACTATGGTACATTTACACAATGGAATTCTACTCCGCGGAAAAAAAGAAGGAGCTCCTACCATTTGTAACAACATGGATGGATTTGGAGAGCATTATGCTAAGTGAAATTAGCCAGGCAAAGAAATACAAATATCACATGATCTCACTCATTTGAGGAATACAATCAATGACATAGACTGATGGACAAGAATGGATCCAGAGACTGAGAAAAGTCCACCAGAATGTCAAACCTCAGGGTAAGTGGCAGGTGGTGGGAGTAAGTGGAAAAGTCAATATATTTGAACTCTTGAACTGAGGTAAGTGATTTGTGTTTTTACATCCCTGACAAAGTTTATATAAAGTTATAAAAAAATGGCAGCTAGTTTGACATTGAATTGACATGGCCTAGAGCTTGTCATATCCTATGGAGACCAGTCCTTAGGCTAGGCCCTGCTTAACCTCCCATGACACCATAATACCCTTACATGATATTATTCTACAATGTCATTATAATATTTGATATTTGACAACAGCATATTATACAATTATCCCAAACAAACTTACAAACTAATTCGTGGAATGGTGGGCAGCAACTTAAAAAAGGATAGGAAAGAAATTAATTCCTTTCAGAAGGAATTAAGGCACTGGGAAGGCATCTGAGCATTCTATATTGGCCCTTCTTGCCCTTTCTGCCAAGAGGGACCTTCTTCTTACTATCCAAATACACACAGCTGATGCCTGAGTTTTCCGTTCCAGCTGTGGCTGAAGCCTCTGGGCAGCTGGCACCATGGATCTGTATCTCGACCAATGGTGTGAGCTGGGCCCTCTCTGGAGAAGAAACCTGGGTCCCCTGAGATATGTGATCAGTACAGGGACCCCGCTAGCAGGCGAGGGGACCCCAAGGCAGGTACTGGACGTGGAGGCCACAGGGGCATAGACTACAAAGGAGACAGAACTGAACCTCACATCACCCTGTTTGGCCCCGGAGGATGGCTGGTTAGCCAGAGACGGGTAAGATTCCTCAGGGAAGGAACAGTCGCAGAGGGGCCAACAGGAGAGAACTAAAAGGTCAACAGAGATGGGGCACAGACCCTCATCCAGAAACCTTGCAGGGGTTTGAATTCTCACCCCTCCTGAGGGAGGTCTCCTACCCCCATGGCTGCTTCGCCTCCCATGCACAACTCATACCGGGACCCAGGTGGCAGACAGAGACTCGGCCAGCAATAGCTGCTCTACATCTAAATTCAGTCTATTACCAGGAATGCTCAGGACCTACTCAAAATTGCAAATATTCCTCTCCACTAGTATTTACAGGGTAAACTAAGATTTCTGCTTGAGTATTAAAATTGACAGTAAAATAGTAATCAAGTTTTCAGATTAATTTAAATTGGCCAAGTGAAATAAGTGAATACTCAAGAAAATTATAGTGTACTGGACAAAAAGCTTTTCCTAAAACATTAACTAAAAAATCTATTAGTAGTTCATCTCACTGTAAAATTGCCTAACATCCAAAGAACCTAAAGCAGTCATATTTGTGTGCAAAAATTAAATTTTAAAATTACCAAGACTGCAATATAAAATTTCCAAAAGTCCCCATTAATCAAAAAAGGGGAGGGGACAGTGGGTAATATCATGTAAGGAAAAAAATATCGAGTAAGTAAAATACATCTAGAAAATTCTTACTCCAGTAAATTCCATTTGTAAAACCAATTGCAGGACACCCATGAAAAACACACATGGTGTCAAAATAAGCCAAAGGAAAATCATTTAGGCAAAAATTAAAAAGAATCCCAAGTCTATTTTGCAGAGAGGATCCCTTTGTTAACTTTTGGTCGAGAATGTGTTTGTGTGTTTTCAGAGAACAACTCCAAGACCATGTGGGTTCCTGCGACTGTGAGGAACTGATGGATCTGTTCCAGTCACGAGGATGGTCCAGAGATGGGGGATACTGATGACACCTTGCCATGCTAACAGTCGGCAGCTGTGCATGTCTGCAGGCAGCCCAGGACCAAACCAGAGAGGATGGATCTTGCATTGCCACGATGTGTCCACCATCTGGATACCATTGCTGACATGTACACATAAAGAATTATTTGACACTGAAACTGGGACTCAGAACAGTTGGACATTGAAACTGAGACTGAAACATTTTTTGTTCTTATACATTTATTTCTAGTATGCAGAGGCAAGACATTTTTGAAGAAAAGAAACAGGGGAGAGTGATTGATATAGAGGCAGGGTGGCCTTGAACAGGCTGTCAAGCTACAGGGGAAGGCTTGGGTGGATGGGAGGCGGATGCGGGGGGAGATCAACTGAAGGACTTGTATGCATGCATATGAGCATAACCAATGAATGAAAGACACTGGGGCGGGGAGGGGGGAAGGTGGGGATATGTGCTGGGGGGTAGGGGAGGCTGGGGGGAGGATAAGGGGGAGGGAGAAAAGAAAACATGTACTACTATTAATTATAAGTTATACTGCAAAAAAATCAATAAAAATATATTGAAAAAAAATAAGAACAGAAACTACCTTGAGGCCACATTCATCTCTACCCCATGTCTCAGCTTCCTGTTCTAGATTATTTCCTCCACAGATTGGCCTATGCCCAGATTTTACTCCTCTCCTCCGACGTTTTCCTCAGTCCTCTTAAAATTCCTTGCATGCTCATCAAACATATCTGATCAAGGTCCCTGACCTCCATTTTGCCCAAAACACTGGGAAATGGTTATTGTCATTTTACTGACGCTTGGATTGTGAGTTGACCAGCTGATCACTTCTTCACTGTGTTAGTTTTCTATAGCTTCTGTAGCAAACCACCAAAAGTTTTGTGACTTAGAACAACTCGAGTTTATTATTTGACAGCTCTGTAGGTAAGGAGGTGGAGGAGGGTCTTGCGAGGCAAGGATTCTGGAAGAGCTGCACTCCTTCCTGGAAGCTCTAGGAGAAAAGGTTTCCTTGCCTTTTTCAGCATCTAAGGCTCCTAGAGGCTGCTCACCTTCCTTGGTTCATGGCCTCCTTCCTCCACCACCAAGAGCTGCAACACTGAATTTCTCTGACCAGTCTTCCGTAGTCTGGCTCCCTCTGGCCTCAGCCAAGAAAGACCCTTTGCTTTTAAGACCTACCTAGGTAATAAGGAGGATCCTGCATCTCAAGGTCCATGGTCTTAGTTATACCTGCGATGTCTCTGCCAGATTGGGTGCCCTTCCCAGGGTCCAAGGATTAGAATGTGAATATCTTTCAGAGGCCATCATCCTGCCTACTGCATTCATTCTTAAATTTTTTTCTTCACTTAGCTTCTAGAACTCTGCCCTTTCCTTGTTTTCCTCCTTTTCTGAACTTAGTTTTAGCCTCTTCACTGCATCTTTCTTCTCATCTTAACTTGTAGATGCCACTGGGACCAGAGCTCAGTCCTCAGACCCCTACACTTACTCTAAAAATCTCATTCAGGCCATTGGCCTTGCATGTGTCCCAGCTTCTTGTCTCCTCCTGAGCTCCAGGTTCAAAGATCAGTAAAATACCTGCCTATCATTTTCTCTTTCCTAGCTAAATGGCACTTCCATGTCCAAGCTGAGCTCTAAATTTTATCCAAATATCTTCTTCCTCATCTTCTTTACATCAGGAGAAACACTGCCTTTAACTCAGGCCCAGAGCCTGGGAGTCATTCTTGAGATGGTTCATTTTCTCACGCTCCACTTTCTATTTAGCAGGAAGTACTGTTTACTATTCCTTCAAAATAAGTCTGGAGTCCACCTCTTTGTCATCACTGACACCATCAGCATGCTGGTCCAAGCCACCTCATCCCACCTGGGCTACTGAGCAACTTTCTAAGTAAGAGCCTGCTTCCACTGGCATCCCCCCTCTCACCCCCACCACCAAGTCTCCACACAGCACCCAGAGGGAAACTTTCAAATGGAGTCAAAGCATCCCCTTCCCCTGCTTTAAGCCCCCTCCACTGGCAACAGCTTCCCATCCCTTCTCATAAAATGCAATATCTTTGCCATTTCTTCCTGACCCCTGATATCAATCCAATTTCTTTCACCGGTGACCTCATTTCTGCCACCCCAACCCTACTGGCTGCCTTGCTGTTCTGCAAAACACACTGAGTATGTTATTGACACTAGGTCTCCACACTGGCTGATCCTTTACTTAAAAGTCTCTGCCTAGATATCCATTCTGGCCTCTGGTCAAACATCACTTCCTCTGAGAGGTCATTTTGCATTATTTTCTTTGTGTCATATACATTTATTTGTTTATTATCTCTCTTCCCCACTAGAACATAATCTCTAGGAGGGCAGGGACTCTGTTGTCTTGTTCATTCTGTATCAGCAGCATCTACAATATAAATTGGCATGTATATAGTAGGCATCCAACATGCCAGTTACCTGAATGAATGAGTGAATGAATGAAGAATGAAAAGGGAGGCGGGATTCAGCCTGGGGCAGGGAGCTCCCTGTCAAGAAGAACATGCAGGACTCAGAGATGGGAGGCAAGGCCTCTGAGGGAGACAGTCTCCATGGCAACAGTAGCCGGGAGACCCAGTGGCTGCTCTTGGGAAAAGGCCAGAGGAGGCAGGCGAGTTGACAGCTTCTGTGGGGACTATAGGGGAAGCAGAAAGTCAGTGCCCAGGCTGGCATCCAGCTCAGACATTGTGACTCCTTCATGGCTTCTACATCTTGGCTCTGGCCTTGGCAGACCCAGCAGATGGGCTCCCAGCAGGGACCTGGGTCTCACCCGGCACAGACTCTGCTAGTGTAGGACAATTGCCCAGTCACCTGCTCTCTAGCTGACAGAGGCGCCCAGAACCATGTAATCCTGGATCAGAAAGCTCAAAGGGACCCCACCAGGTAGAAAGCAGCCCAGCAGCAGGGCTGTGAGGGGGCAATAACCATGCTGCCTTAAGTGGTAATGAGAATAGTGCAATTGGAGCGGCCAGCCTGCCTCACTGTGTGCAGGAGTGCCACTTAGCTTACCCCACCTACTCCTCACAGCAACTCTCCAAGAAAGAGGCTGTCTGTCATCATTTAAGATGATGACAAAGTCCAAAGTCCAAAGTCACGCAGTGCAGAAGCATTGGACTGGAGACTCAATAGCCCCTTGTCATTCTGTTCCTCTCTGGGTAATCAGCATGGGCCCCATCTGCACCTTCTCCTTAAGGTGCCTCCGTGGGAACCTTTCTCTCCCATGCAGCCACAGTACTGTGTATCTTGTCCTCTGTGTGCCATTGATTCCAGACCATTTTATTTTAGAAATAAATGCACATACAGGTGGGCTGTGATGAATAGTGACAGCTCTAATGTGCTCTGCATGCATAGACCCTTTCAGTTCTCACAAGCACCCTCTGGGGTAGGAAATGCTATTGTACCCATTTTTCAGATGAGGATACTGAGCTACCCCAGGTGAGTGAGTGGGGTGGAAACCGAAGCCATCCGACTCCAACTCTTAGTCCCTGGTCTGTACCAAGTGATAAGCTGTGAGAGAGGAACAGACATGGTGCTATGGGATTGCAGAGAAGAGAGTAACATGTTTGGGTGGATTCTCATGGGACAAAGAGGATATAAAGACTTCGCCAAGTAGAGGAGACAAGCACAGTCAGACAGAGGAATGAAAGTCCAGACAAAAGCACAGAGGCTCTAAGGTACAGAGTGAGTTTATGTACACGATGGTTCCTAAATTCCTTGAGGGCAAGAAGAGTCTTATTTACTTCTCCATAAATACTAATTGAATTTTTAAAAAATTAAAGATTTCATCTGGCATGGCTCTCAGGCTTTGGGGTAAGACAGGAAGAAAGGTGCAGTTCTTATATGCCTCGAAGCACCAGGCCCTTTCATGTGTGCATGTCAGGCAACCTTCAGACAGTCCTGTGTGGTAGCATCATTGCCACTTCTCTGACAAGGAGACTAAGGTTCTGTCAGACCTCAGAGCCCATTTCCTCCACTCTTCACAGGCCTCTAGAGCCATTTCCAACTTTTGAGGTAACAACTGTGAAACGTGGGAAGGAGCATCTGTGACATAGTTTCCTCTCTGCCCTGTACATTTCCTCTTCCCTCTTCACCTTGTCCCTCATCACCCAGGCACTGCTCTCCTGGAACCGAGTGTTCCATTGCTTTTCTGAGTCATGTGGGTGATAGGACTTTCAAGGGAATAAACATTCTTAAAACACACACACACACACACACACACACACACACACACACACTAAAATTTACTTTATTATTCCTTTTTCTATTATAGACCACTCCATGCTCATTATTGACAGAAGATTCAGAAAAGCCATGTGCCCACTGTGTGACTAGGGGCAAGCTTCAAAGGCAATGAGCCTCAGTCTCTAAAAAACATCAAAGGGGAATCAAAATTATGCGTTCTGAGTGCACAAAGACTTTTATGTATAGATCTGCTCATCACAGCATTGTCCATGCTCTTGAAAAAATAGAAAATAACTCTGGGTCCATCAATAGGGGATCAGTTAAATAAATTCGGTATATTCACATAGGGCCACTAAAAAGTATAAAGCCAATCTATAGTCATTGAGTTAGAAACTTCTTGGCTCACCATGGAGTGACAAAAGCAGTATTATAGTAGATGTAATGGGATGTTTTCTGCTTGCCTCTCCTACTTGCTGTTTTTCCCCACCCTGCTCTCTGCCCTGTGGTATTGGCCTCCATGGACTTCTGTCAATGGACTTCTATGCCTTCTAACTCTGGCTGGGTTGGCCAGTGGGAGGTACCAGCAGTTGAGGGTTGTGGCAGTGTGAGGTCAAGGTATTTATTCCTCTGGCTCCATCCCTGTTGGTATTCTGGGGCTGGCTGTGTCTCTATCGAAGGATCCAGCTCCTGAGGGGCAATCTTCTCTGTATAGCTCTGGTTTGCAGTAACCACTTCTTCCCCTTGACCTTCAGACCTAGGGGTGATAATGGCTCTCCCCTGTTGCTAGCTGTGGTATAAACCACTATTCCTTGCTGGTGTTCCTAACCTCTGGCCAGATCAATGCAAATAGTCTCTTTATTAAACTCTCCTCAATTACTCACTTGAATGTTACATCTATTTCTATCAAGAGCTCAGCTAACACACTGATATAACCCCATTTAGGTAAAATTATATCCACCTGCAACCCAATTAGGGAGGTTTGGAAGAATGTCCATGAAAACATAGTTGCCTCAGTGTGGTGGGAATTGGATGAAATTCTTTCCTCTCTATGCTTTCTGAAATTTTAACACTCTTCTACCACAAGTAGGCATTTAGCTTTGATTCTAGAAAACCAAGCAACTTGGAAAGGGCTTTGTACACCTGGAGCTGTTCACTCTTAAGGTCCTAGTGAGTGAGCCCACTCATGTGAGGATTTCTCGGATATTTACATTGTGCTGCGATTTCCTCAAGTGAGAAGGACTCTAATGTAAATGGACCAGCCCAGTATCCCTGGCTTTCTCACTAGGGAGCATCTCAGAACAACTTCAGTCAACTCAGTTAAGTTCAGAGGCTCTTCTCTGCCTCTCATACCCTCATGTCAGTCAGCAAGCCACCAGCTCTCCCTCAACCCCCACTGGGTACAAGGGCAGAAAGAGCCAGATGAAACCCAGGCTAATAAACTCACAACAAAACTGCCCTCTGGTCTCATGGGTCAGCATATCTCGGCCAGAATGAACGAGAGGACTTCCAAAGGAATGCCTCCTTTTTTCATAGAACTTGGCAATGAATTAATCATTGTTTATCGGGGCTGCATGATCCTGGGCCCCAGTAATGGTGCTAAGACATAAATCACAGCTGTTTAGGGGTGGGGTTGGGGGGGGGTGTCCCAGGATGGCAGAAAAGAGCTGTTCCAGCATGGGGGGCAAATCCTTGTTTTCAAGCAGCTAGAAGTGCACTCAGGGCTATTTATAATCTGCTGCCGAGCTAAGGCATTTTTGCAGCTGGGCCTGGGAGATAATCAGCCCTGTTTTCTTCTCAAGCCAGGTCTACAACACAGAGCCCTCTCCTCAGTAGCCCACCCCACCCCATCTGCCTCGAGGCTACGGAACCCAGGCCTCTTTTGCTGGGCTTCAGCTTCCAAAAAAGCAAAGGCTACATTTAAAAGCAGAAAGGCCAAAATACCTCGGCTCAGAGATGAAGGCAAGGATTGTGACCCGCTGGCAGATTAATTTGTCTAGGGCAGGCCTGTAGAACGTCCATGAACTTGGCACAAAGGGCCTTTCAGAGCCTTGGGGAAAGGGACACATGCCACAGGCTCCGTTTCCTTCTCCCAGAAGTTGCTCCAGATAGAAAAACAGAGTCCCAGGGAGGGTAAATTCCAAAGTACTCCCTGTGTATGTTTTGGCAGGAGAGTGAGTGTCCAGTCAAAACTTCTGGGACAGGGCTCAAAAGGCCAGCTCCCTAATCCTGTCTCTGCCATTACTGTCTGAGGACCCATGTCTTTGGACCTAGGTTTCCTCATCTATATAATAGGCTCAGTGTTTTTTCACACTTCTCAAACTCATTTAATAAGTTCTATTATGAAAATAACTTTGCGTAGAAGCAGAGTTTATAAAACAGATACAAGTAGGGAAACTGGTTGAAGTGAAGCGGGGAAGTGAGGTAGAGATGGAAGCTCATTCATTTGGCCTCTTTCTCAGCCTGACCTGATGGATGATGGCTGTCCAGGAGCTGGAGGTTCCATGATAGTTTGCTCATTGCTGGCTTTGAAATCATTCATTTATCCATTCATCTTCCACAAATATTTGCTGAATTCCTACCAGGTATTGGGCTGGATTTGGTGTTGAAGGTAAAAAGAAAAATAAGGTCTGGCCAGTGTTGCTCAGTGGTTGAGCATCAACCTATGAGTCAGGAGGTTACAGTTCAATTCCTGGTCAGGGCACCTGTCCAGATTGAGGGCTCGATCCCTAGTAGGAGGTGTGCAGGAGGCAGTCGATCAATGATTCTCTATCGCCATTGATGTTTCTATCTCTCTCTCCCTGTTTCTACCTTCCTCTCTGAAATCAATAAAAAATATTTTAAAAAAAGACAAACAAGAACTTCATTGTCCTTCCTTGTGGAGTTTGTAATCTATTTGGGGAGATAGATGTTGATTAAATATGCACATTATTTAATATATTAAGCAAGTACTTTAATATATTGATTAAATTCATGTATTTTAAAATTATATATAAATAGGTAAAATAAATATATATTTGGGTTGAGTAGAGTCCTCTACCCAAAATTCATGTCCTTCCCAGAACTTCAGAATGTGATCTAATTTGGAAATTGAGTCTTGGCAGATGGAATTAGTTAAGATAAAATCATACTCAAGTAGGTTGTGCCCTAAATCAAATATGATTGGTGTCCTTACAAGAAGAGGGAAGAGCACAGAGACAGAGTCACGTGTGAGAGAATGCCCTTTGATGACTTAGCAGAGATGCAGCTGTGAGCCAGGGAGCACCAAGGACTGTCAGCAAACCACCAGAAACTAGGAAGAAGCAAGGAAAAGGTTCTCTTCTAGAACTATTGGAGGAAGCAAACCCTGCTGACACCTTGATTTTGGACTTCCAGCCTCCAGAACTGTGAGAATAAATTTTTTTTTGTTTTAAGCTACTCAGGTTATGGTACTTCTTACAGCAGCTCTAAGAAACAGGTAAAAATACAGTTCATTCTTATTGTTTGTGGAAATTATGTTTTATAAAGTTACCATAAGCATTGTGTTGGTGAATATGGCACCATTGCTCCTAGGGAAAATACAGGGTTAGGTTCCTATGAGGCTCCAGTCATGCATTTTCATCAACCAATCCATACATGACCTTATTTTATGTGTACTTCTATTTAAATACACCTTTTTAAATATATATATATAATGTGATTCATTAATGTTGCACTCATGGCCAACTGCAGTACAACTCATGCCTGAATGAATCTCTTCTACAGGACACCTCCCAGCCTTCTTGAGCCTGGGAACACAAGGTAGCATTTTAGCACTACCCTGCGGGCCATTCCAAGCAGCAAAACCACCAACCAAAAGCCCAAAAATGAAAACATGGCACAAAATTGACCATGAAAAGAACACTTGTATGAAGCTTGAGAGCTGAACAAGAAGCAGAGTGTCATCTTGTTGGACCTCAGTTGGGAACATTGGACGTTGAGTGACTCAAATTTTTCACCTTTTGTGCATGTCCACAGATGACCTCAAAAGCACTGCAATTTGGGAGTTATAGATAAATTTAGGGTATAGGCAAACTCACAGAATCTATAAATAGTGAGGGTTGACTACACACACACACAAATAGTAAGAAAGACTGTGAAGGAAAAGAACAGTTTGAAAGAGGGGATACTTACCTTAGCTACCGTAGCCAGGGAGCCATCTAAGTGGTGGCATTTCAAGCCAAGGCTTGAAGGACAGAGAGGAGCCAGGGACAGAGGGAAAAGGTTAGCCAGCAAAAGAGGCAGCTTGCAGGAATTCCCGAAGCAGGGAGAGCTCAAAGCATTTGACTGAGGTGGGAGTTCATGAGCAAGATGATGAATGGTACAGGTGAGGGCTTTATTTAAAGTACAGTCAGAAGCTATTGGAGCATTTTGAACAGATGAATGAAAAGTACAAGGCAGAAAGCTCAAGCTCTCTTTCTCAGCCCCATAGGTTTGCTAGAGCAAGATCTGGTAGCCTCAGTTGGCTACTGAGAAATAGAGAATCAAATTCTTCCCTGGATTTACTCATGGATATAAATAAATGCCAAGCAAGGCGTCATACCTCAGTTTATTCTGCACACAGTGCTATTTAACTTTTTAAATCAGGTCTACTAAGAATATAAAGGCTCAAACCAAGGGAGTAGCACTCCTATGTGACCATTTCAGCTTCCACAGCAGGAAAGGGGGAGAGCTATTTTTAACAGGAGACTTCTTGGTGCCCCTAAGCTAAGCTGGAGTGGCTGCCCTGCCCCCGGCATTCTGCATTCAGAAGCCTTGCCTATCAGTTTTCATCACGGACCAGGCGTGGGAGGAGGTGCCCCATGCTGTCAGGAATGCCTGACCAGAAACTGCTCTGGGGTGTGTCCCGGAGCTGCCTCCCTTCATTTGACCCCAAGACTGATGGCTTCCTGGTCTGGTGAAATCTTCTAGTAGCAGGGAGGAGCCTGAGCTCTGAGTGAGACAAAACTTCACAGGTTGCTAGAACAAACTGCTTAACCTCTTCATGTCTCAGATCAGAACCCCTGGCCCCCGTGGTGACCACCACCAAATCTGACAGGAAGAAACACCTAGCTGGTTGGCTGATTGTGCACTGGAAGGAGAATCAACGAGGCAGGCATTGTCTTTCCTTCCTCGAGGAGCAAGTCCTGTTGATCACGGAGACAGCCTGAGGAAGCTGTTCCTTGGCATGTGATGAATAAGGAAGCCCTCTGCCAACTCATCATCTTTTTTTCCTCTTCTCCATGGCTCACCCACATTCCCTTCTGAAGGACACGCTGAGGAGTTATAAGGAGCCAAAAGGAAGAATGACAAATAAGTGATTTTCCTGGTCTGGTATTTGGAGGACTAATTCAGTTCGGAGGTTAGAGGTGTAGAGGTTATTGGGCGAACACCTTGATATTTTAATATGAAAACTGGCTGCCTGCCCAGAGAGTCTGCCTTTGTTCCTCAGTTTACCTGAACACCAGCCTTTTCAGTCAGCAGAAGGTTGTAGTCAGTCCTGGCCCAGAACTGTGAGCCTTGGCCTGGTTCTGACACTTCCAGGGGGACTCTGGGCAGGTCCCTCAACCTCTTGCGCGTTCCCTGTCTGCAAAGGGTGTGCACAGACACCTGAGGCAGCCGCCTCCATGTCCGTGGGGCAGGCATTTTATCACATTCTTTTGTGCTTAAGGACTCCAGAATTAGATCCCCAAATATGCCTAAGAAACATTCACTCCACAGGAGTTCAAACCAAGTAATGAAATCCATCACAAACAACCAGGCAGCCTGTCCTGAAGCCACCTCTTCCTGGGAGGTCCAGAGCCTCCCTCCCCTCACCCTGAATTTGACTTCCCTGCCCGCCCCACAGGGCAATGCCCACTGGTCAGCAGATGCAGTGTTTGCATGGAGATGGATGATTATACCCTTCAGCATGAGAAACTGGCCCAGGAGAGGACCCGCTGTATGAAGCAGGACTGGATATCTTGCCTCTGTCCTCGGAAGGAGGTCTCTGGCTAAAAGGATCTGAAAGGCTGCTCCAAGGCTTCCAAACTCAGCTGAGGTCAGCAGGAATGGACAAACCACCTCTTGGGTGCAGGCTCAGGGCTGGCGCTGCAATGCAAACAAGGAAGAGAGTTTCTGCCCCAGATTCCAGTCTGGGGAGGGAGAGGGGCCGGAGGAAGTTACCCCCTTCCCCTGGTGACAAGTGTTGTGATGGGGTAAATAAAAATGCTAAGAGGTGACAGACACACAGCTCTGCTCTCTGCAAAATGTGTTGATAACTCTTTGATCCATCACTTCTCAGCTTTTTTTTTTTAAGTTTAGCAAGCATTTTCACACAGAAGAGCTCATTTGTTCCTCACACACGAGGTGATTTCCCCCCTTGAAACTAAAGTCCCAGGGCAGACACACAGCAGTTACTACTCAGAGTCATGAACAATGCTTCCCTCGATGAAGGACTTTCTCTGGGCCAGGCCTGTGCTGAGCCTTGACAAGTGAGACCTCTCCTCTGCCAACTCTTTAAAACACCCATTAGCATGTTTTCTTTTATTTTTATTTTTATTTTTTTATCTTTATTGTTCAGTTTATTAATTGCATTGTTCCCTTTTTTCCCCCCTATAGCTCCCCTCCACCTGGTACCCATCCCACCCTCCGCCCTCACCCCCCCAATGTCCTCCCCCATAGTTGCATGATTTTTGTCCAGTCTCTTGCTGCACTTCCCACACCCTTTTTCTCCCCAAGAATTGTCAGTCCATTCCCTCTCTATGTCCGTGATTCTGTTACATTCACCAGTTTATCTTGTTCATCAGCTTATTAATTCACTTGATTTTTAGATTCATTTGTTGATAGATGTGTATTTGTTGCTCATAATTTACACTTTTATCTTTTTCTTCTTCCTCTTCTTAAAGAATATCTTTCAGCATTTCATATAATATTGGTTTGGTGGTGATGAACTCCTTTAGCTTTTTCTTATCTGTGAAGCACTTTATCTGACCTTCAATTCTGAATGATAGCTTTGCTGGATAGAGTAATCTTGGTTGTAGTTTCTTGCTATTCATCACTTTGAATATTTCTTGCCACTCCCGTCTGGCCTGCATCATTTCTGTTGAGAAATCCGCTGACAATCGTATGGGTGCTCCCTTATAGGTAACTAACTGTTTTTCTCTTGCTGTTTTTAATATTCTCTCTTTGTCTTTTGCTCTTGGCATTTTAATTATGATGTGCCTTGGTATGGTCCTCTTAGGGTTCCTATATATTGGGGTTCGGTGCACTTCTTGGACTCCTAAGTCAGTTTCTTTCACCAGGTGTGGGAAGTTTTCGGTCACTATTTCTTCAAATAGGTTTTCATTGTCTTGGCCTCTCGCTTTTTCTGGCACCCCTATAATTCAGATGTTGGCATGCTTGAGGTTGTCCCAGAGGCCCCTTACACTATCTTCAACTTTTTTGGATTCTTTTGGTTTCTTGCTTTTTCAGCTGAGTGGACTTTACCTCTTTGTATTTCAAATCTTTAACTTGGTTCTTGGGGTGCTCTAGAGTACTTTTAGGTCTTTGTATAATATTTTTTATTTCAGTCAGTGTATGCTTAATTTCTGGTTGGTCCTTTTTCATATCCTTGAGAGTCTCCTTCATATCCTTGTAGGTCTCATTCATTTCCTTGTAGGACTCATTCATTTCCACATTGGTCTTGTTCATTTCTTTGCAGGTCTCGTTCATATCCTTGAGGGTCTCGTTCATGTCCTTGTAGGTCTTGCTTATTTCCTTATAGGTCTCGACCTTTTCTAGGAGCCTCTTGAAAAGCCCTATAACCATGGTTTTGAATTCCATGGCCAGTCATTTTTTTTCCTCCATTTCTTTCACACCTGATTTCTTTCCATGCCTCTGCATGGTGGCTGCTTCCCTGAGTTGGTCAATTAGCTTTGTGTGGTAGACGTCCTACAAGGGACAGTAGCTCAGCCTCCCCAGTTACCTGAGGTGGATATGGGTTGCACAGTCTTGCTGAAGTTAAGCTCAGGTTAATCATTGTTAGCACTTGGAGGGGTTGACCTCCAGGCCAATTGTCTGTGATGTTCAGCTGTGCTCGGTTTGGATGGGCGGAGTCTCCGGGCCAAGCAGACAGCATCAGCTCTGCCCTATGTAGCCCCAGGAACTCTGTGCCAGTGGCAATGGCCGCCAGCACCTCTGAGAGAGAGCTGCTGCCGAGCTCCACTGGCTTCTGGAGAATTCAGCCTCTCCCCAAATGAGTCTGCACACCCAACGTCTCACCCAGGGTCGAAAAACAATGCAGTCTGACGGTTTCCCGAATGAAAGAGCAAGTCACGAGTGCTCTCTGCGCAGTCAGGCAGCTGCGCTGTTCCCAAGTTCATGCGCACTCCGCACAAGCTCGCCCTCTCCACAAGCCGGCAGACCCCTGCAGCACCCGAGCTTTGGCGTGCCCTCCCACTGTCCAGTTTTTACCCCATATGATAGTGGGTTCCCTGGACTTCGCCCAGAGTTGGAGAATCAGTCCAGTGGGATGTCATTGTCTCCCCCGTTTGAGAAAACTGGCCAGTTTTCAGCCGCCCACCCTATCCGCTGGTGCGCTCGCTCCAAACCTCTCTCCGCGCATATCTTCAACGCTGTCCTCAGCCGCTCCTCTGAGCCACAGTGTCTTATCTTCACCTTTATTTGTGGAATTTTCCCTCAGCCAGCTTTCTGGTGATTCTGGATGGTGTTTGTTCTTTCATTAAGTTGTAGTTTTAAACTTGCTGTGTATGGTGGCAAGATAGGTGTTTTACCTATGCCGCCATCTTGGTTCTCCTCGACTTCAGCATGATTCCTTTAAAAAAAATTGCAGTAACATATACATATATGGAAGTCACCATTTTCACCATTTTGAAGGGTATGCACAGGTCAGTGGCATTTACACTGTCCTGCTACCCTCCCTGTGTCCACCCACAGAACTTTTGATTGTAGTGCTGTGAACAGTTTGGATTTGTGTCGTCAGACTTTCTGGGTCCAAATCCTAGGATACTTGCTGACACGCCGTGTAGCCCTGAGCTGAGGGCTTGTTCCCGCTCCTGCCTTTGGTTTTCTTATTCCTGAGATAATGACAGAGCTTGAGTCACAAGACTGCGGGGAGGATTAGGCGAGGCAGCGTGCCTGGCAGAGTTGGGCTCTCAGTAAAGCAGGCGGGAAGTATTCTGATGAGGATCAGAGTGAGTATCGACTTCCTGACTTTGAGATGAAAGACCACAAATAGCAAGAAAGGCCATGGTGATGCTGGAGGTTACTCATCTGTGAATCTTGGGGTCCCTCTGACAACAGACCGACATTAAAGGTTGTGGTGGGGATTAAATGAGGTAATAAATGCAAAGTGCCTGACATAGAGTGAGTGCTTAATAAGTGGCTGTTGGTGGTAGAATTACTCCAATTTTAAAGGTTTACAACTCTGTTCCTTCTCATATGTTCTTGGGGAGAATGTAAATTGGTACAACTTCCATGACAGGGAATTTGGCAATAACTATTAAAATGACCCAGCAAGCCCATTCCTCATTACAGAGGACAGTGGGGCAGTGATGACTGTCGAGGTTTTTCGTTGCAGCATCGGTTGTAAATGTCCAACAGTTTAAGGTTGATTAAAAGAGTTATGAATTGGAAAACTACTCAGCCATAAAAAGCACAGAGGAAGCTCTTTCAGTTCTGAACTGGAAAGATCTCCAAGATATATTCATTGAGAAAAACAAGGACCAGAACATTATCACCATACAAGCTTATCATATTTACAAAAAAGGAGTGGAGGTATCCTATCTAATAAAAGAGTAATATGCAAATTGACCATACCTCCGCTACATCCACCAGCCACGCCCCACCAGCCAAACAGGAGTGAATACGCACATAAACCCAACCAAGATGGCTGTGGCCAGAGAGCAGGAGGGAGGCTTTGGTTTCCCCGGCAATGGAGGAAGCCAAGTTTTCCGCCTGCCCTTGCCAACTCAAGCCTCCAGTCAATGCTACAAAGTTTTAATGATAGAATTTAAATAAAAATGATGGCAGCCACAGAGCTGGAAAGCGCAGGAGGCTTGAGTTGCACCCAGAGATGGAGGAAGCCAACAGAAATGACTGCTGCCATGAAGCAAGCAGAAGTCTCGGCTCTGCTCCAGGCTACAAAGTTTCAATTGTAAAAGATAAATAAATCCCAGATACCAGGGTTTCCACTTGAGTTGCTGGGGGACGTAGCCAGCCTGCAAACCATCACAGGCCCCTCCCTCAGGCCTCCCCATGCCCCAAGGGAACCCCCACTTTGATCCAGGACATGCTTCAGGGCAAACCACCTCCCCCCACCCTCATGTACCAGGCCACTATTCTATCTAATAAAAGAGTAATATGCAGATTGACTATCACTCCAACACACAAAAGGGCTGCCCCCATGTGGTCAAAGATCCTGCCCCCATGTGGACACAAGATGGCCAGCAGAGGAGGGAAGTTGGGGGTGACCTGGCCTGCAGGGAAGGGCAGTTGGGGGACCCAGGCCTACAGGGGAGGGAAGTTAGGGGCAAACAGGCTGGCAGGGGAGCAATTAGGCATCAATCGGGCTGGAAGGGGAGTGGTTAGGAGGTGATTAGGCTGGCAAACAGAAGCGATTAGGGGCAATCAGGAGAGCGAGCAGTTGGGAGCCAGCAGTCCTGGATTGTGAGAGGGATGTCCGACTGCCCGTTTAGGCCCGATCCTGGTAGGATCCTGGTAGGATCGGGCCTAAATGGGCAGTCGGACATCCTCAAGGGGTCCCAGATTGGAGAGGGTGCAGGCTGGGCTGAGGGACATTTCCCCCTCAGTCCCCCCCTCCCCCACACGAATTTCATGTACCAGGCCTCTAGTATAATCACATGAGCATGTGCATTTTTAAAATCTCTGGAGGGATATACAACAGGCATTGAGTCCCTGAGAGCTAATGAAGGGAGGGAGAATTCCTTTTTTAATTTTTATTGATTTCGGAGAGGAAGAAAGGGGAGAGAGAGATAGAAACATCAATGATGAGAGAGAATCATTGTTTGGCTGCCTCCTGGGTGCCCCACACTGGGGATCAAGCCGACAGCCCTGGCATGTGCCCTGACCAGGAATTGAACCATGACCACCTGGTTCACAGGTCTATGCTTAACCACTGAGCCACACCAGCCTGGCAAGAGACAGAATTTTAACTGTACATTTATAACAGCTTTTGTAACCTCTAGAATGTATTACTTATTTAATTTAAAAAATTAACTAGAGTAAAATTTTATTAAGAAAAGAAGAAAGAGCTAGGCCCTGGTGGCTCGCTGAACTATGAACCAGGCAGTCACAGTTCACTTCCTGGTCAGGGCACATGCGCGGGGTTGCAGGCAGGGTGGGCTCCATCCCTAGTGAGGGGTGGGGGAGGGGATGTGCAGGAGGCAGCCAATCAATTATTCTCTGTCATTATTGATGTTTCTGTATCTCTCTCCCTCTCCCTTCTTCTCTGAAATAAATAAAAATATTTTTTTAAAAAGAAGAAAGAAAGGCAGAAAGGCAGGAAGACAGGCAGGAAGGAGGCAGGGGAGGAGGGAGGGGAAGAGGGAGGGAAGAAGGAAGGGAGGAGGCAGGCAGGAGTGTGTTAGCAGACCTGGGCAGGGTAGGAGGGATCAGACAGGGCTGAGGAGAGCAGGTCTGTGCGGGCTGGGAAGAGGGACGTACTGCGTATCACTGTGCCCTGGATCTGGCTGAGCCTGATGGTGATAAAAAAGGGGATGCTGACTTACCAGCATCTGACGCTGCAAGTCTGGCGGCCATGACAGGCCATCTTTGGACAGGGGCGTGGCAGCAGCGTGGAGCTTGGCTCGGCCTTATTTTCAGCAGCTGCTCCCACACTGTGGCCCCCTTCCTGGGCCCCGCCCCACTCCCAGAACGGAGGACACGTGTTTAGCCTGTTGGTACTCCCTCTCTCCTGAGAAAAGAACATAAACATAAAGGAAGGGCCTAGTGCACTTTCCCTCCTTTGTACTGTCTGATTTCTTAGAGTAATTTACATGCAAATGTAAGAGCCAGGGGTATGAGAATCTTCTGGAAACAGAAAGTCTTCACCACATAAAAGGCAGCGGTGGTGACATTCAAACCCTGACCTGTACCTTTCTGCTTTCTTGGAAAATAATTTAGAGCTGTGACTGGCATCTCAGCCCAGGAGTTATATTTTCTTGTCATTGATAGTATGAATGTAGACGAATACACAGTTATATATACATGTATATTTCTGATTGTTTTCTCAACATTTGACCACACAAGTCTCTTTGCCTATGCTTTGGCACCTATTACTATTTTAATATTACTAATATATATGTTACATATGTAATATGCAATATAATACAAAATAATATTCATAATATTCATATTCAATTTTGTATAAAATTCATCAATGTATCATGGAAAATAATAATAAATGTAATAGTAACTTAGTTTGTTTTCACATCCTTTATCTCATTTGATCAGATATTTACTGAGCACCCATTGTGTCCAAGATGCCATGACAGATCTTGGCACTTATTTTTTATTTTATTTTTGCATTTTAATTTCTTTATTGATTAAGGTATTACATATTTGTCCTCATTCCCCCATTACCCCCCCCCCCCACTCATGCCCTCACCCCTGTTGTCTGTGTCCATTAGTTAGGCTTATATTCATGCATACAAGTCCTCTGGTTGATCTCTCTCCCTTACCCTCTCCCTCCCTCACCTTCCCTCTGAGGTTTAACAGTCTGATCAATGCTTCCCTGTCTCTGGATCTGTTTTTGTTCATCAGTTTATGTTGTTCATTATTTCCCATAGATGAGTGAGATCATGCGATATTTATCTTTCTCTGACTGGCTTATTTCACTTAGCATAATGCTCTCCAGTTCCATCCATGTTGTTGCAAATGGTAGGAATTCCTTTTTTAGTGCAGCATAGTATTCCATTGTGTAGATGTACCAGTTTTTTAATCCACTCATCTGCTGATGGGCACTTAGGCTGTTTCCAAATCTTACTATGGTGAATTGTGCTGCAATGAACATAGGGGTGCACATATCCTTTCTGATTGGTGTTTCTAGTTTCTTGAGATATATTCCTAGAAGTGGTATTACTGGGTCCAATGGGAGTTCCAGTTTTAGTTTTTTGAGGAAACTCCATACTGTTCTCCACAGAGGCTGCACCCGTCTGCATTTCTACCAGCATTGCATGAGGGTTCCTTTTCTCTGCATCCTCACCAACATTTGTTGTTTATTGATTTGTTGATGAAAGCCATTCTGACAGGTGTGGGATGGTACCTCATTGTCATTTTGATTTGCATCTCTCAGATAATTAGTGATTTTGAGCATGTTTTCATATGTCTCTTGGCCTTCCTTCTGTCTTCTTTCAAAAAGTTCCTATTTACCGTAGGTCCGTACCCATTTCTTGGATTGTTTATCTTCCCTTTGTTAAGCTGTAAGAGTTCCCTGTAAATGTTGGAGATTAAACCCTTATCAGTGGTAACATTGGCAAATATGTTCTCCCATGTCTTTCCTGTTGTTTTGTTGATGGTTTCTTTTGCTGTGCAAAAGTTTTTTATTTTGATGTAGTCCCATTTGTTTATTTTCTCTTTATTTTCCATTGCCCTACGAGCAGTATCAGTGAAGAAGTTCCTTTGGCATATGTCTGAGATTTTGCTGCCTGTGGATTCCTCTAGTATTTTTATGGTTTCCCGTCTTATGTTTAAGTCTTGGCACTTTCTAACAATTGGATTGAGAGACATAGAGGGAGGGCGAGGGGGGGAGAGAGAAACATCAATGTGAAAGAGAAACATCAACTAGTTGCCTCCATTTGCACTCCAGCCAGGGATGGAACCCACAACTTGGGTAGGTGCCCTGACTGGGAATCAAACCTGCAACACTTCAGTGTATATGATGACACTCTAATGAGCTAAGCCATATGAGCCAAGGCCGGCCTTGGCATTTCAGAGACAAAAACTACACCCCAATGGTGTATATAAAGTCTAGACTAGTCACAGACCAACGCACAAATGAACATGGAATTATAGAGCTGCTAGTATATAGGAATATGTTGTGGGAGCCCTGAGAAGGGGCACCCAACCCAACTGAGTGATGGAGGGAAGACCAGAAAATACTTTCAGGCAAAATGTGGCCGAGTTTAGACTTTAAAGGTGAACAGGACACAACTGGGCAATATCAGGGACCTGGGTGACCATTAGCAGTAACAACCCCCACAAGTTTTCATTCCCTGAGGGAGGAGGTAGAGAAAGAGTAAGGCATGGTAGGGGAAGAGACAGATGGAAACAAAGTTTTTGAGATAGAAACCCATTTTATTTATTTACTTATTTTTTGTTAATCCTCAACTGAGGATATTTTTTCATTGATTTTGAGAGAGAGTGAAAAGGAGAGGGAGAGACAGAGAAACATGGGTGTGAGAGAGACACATCCATTGGTTGCCTTCCGCATGGGTCCCTGACCAGAACCAGGGATCAAGCCTGAAACTGAGGTACATGCCCTTGACCAGAATTGAACCCAGGACCCTTCAGTCTGAGGGCTGATGCTCTATCCACTGCGCCAAACTAGCAAGGGTGAGAGACCATTTTATAGCAGAGAAAACTGAGGTTCACAGAGATGGACCACTTTTCAGTTCCCAGGTCAAGTAGTCCTTACCCTACTCTTTCCTCTTAAGGGGAAAGTAAACCAACTAGGACATTAAACTTGGCAGTTGCAAACAATGGCCTGTTATTATGTCTTGAATTTTGATTCCATGTGGACCAAGATAGGAGAACCATTGAGTCAGCTGTCTTAAAGGGACCGTGGGTATCTAGCATATTTCTCCTTTGAGCTGCCGCCAAATGGGAGAAATTCGACTTAATCTTAGGTGGCTGTGCTTAATGTCATGTTACACATTCTTCAGGAAATCTGTGAATTCAAGATGTATTCTTTAGTGCTGGGCCTTTGTCGGTTTGGCTTCCTTCCCTGGAGAATAGTCTGTCTGGTTCTCTTGCCCCAGACACACCAGGCTGATCCCTGACACATCTGGCTCAGCACCACCCACAAGTCAGAACAAGGCCTTGAAAACCACCTCTGACTTTGCAGCATGCTGTCCCACACCCTGGGAGGTGGGCTGTGTCTGGGCTTGTAAGAGCCTGGGAACTGTGAAAGCCTGAAAGCCTGCCAGAGCCTGCTCAGCTCAAACTCTGCTGGAGGTGGGCACAAGCTTCACATTGGCCCCTGGCTGGCAGTGGCTCCAGGAACCTGCAGAGGGGAAGCCCAGTGGGGCATGCCGGCAGTGGGCGAGGGGCAGGAAAGGGAAATTTGTCTCTGCTCCCTGGGGGAATGTGAGCAGCTCCTGGAAGGTAAGAGTGCTAAGGAAAGACATGGTGCCCTGATAGTGTTCAGAAGCCAAGGGAAAGGGCATTAAACATGTCCCAGTGCAGCTTCTACCTTTGTGACCAACGGCAAATTATGTTTAGCATAGGGGCCAGGACATGTTAAGAATTATTTATGGTGTCTAAGCCCAACGTGCCCTTCTGACCCATGAACATGAGTTTGAATGCCTCTGTGTCTGCTCTAGGCATTTCATTCCCTTCCAGAAACCCAGTCCCACTGGCTCCTTTGCCTCCTAAAGCCCCATTAGGTAAAATCTTAAGACCTCAGGCTCCATCCTTCCTCCTGTCCCAGTTGCTTCCTCACCTTGGCGTTGCTGCCAGAATCATGATAGAACAGTAGTCAAGAGTTATGGAGCCAGGCAGTCAGCTCTAGCACAGAGTGTGTGACCTTGGCAATGTGTTTAGTCTTTCCGTGCCTCAGTTTCCTCATCTGTCTAATGGAGACAACAATCGCCCTACCTCTTGGAGCTGTTGTGAGGTGTTTGTGAAATGATGCATGCAAAGTGCTTGGAGAACAGTGCTCAGGGTGTGTTTGCCAGTGTGCTCATTGACATAAAAGTCCTCCTGGGTCAGATCCCATCTTTGTTTTCTGCCCTGATTCTGGGGTTTATAATTTCCTGATGAGCCTCTGCTATTTTCATCCTCCAGCTCCAGGTTGGGCTCCCACCCTTGTCTCTGGAGCAAAAGGTCACTTCCTGTTGCTGCCCCAGATGGTCAGCACTACAACAATCACCAGCACGTGAACAGCACTTTCTGGTTTTCTATCATCAGCACATGGCTGATTTGATCTGTGCCCCCCCTTTTAAAATGAGGATACCTCAGCCCAGAAGGATTAAGTAACTTGCCCGAGTTTCCCAGCTCCTAAGCAGTGGAGCCTGGATTGGCATCTAAAAGGGAGAAAACAGGTCAAAGAAAGATTTTGGGAGCTACACAGGCTGCCTTGAGGAAGGGGGAACAGACTTAGCCAAGAGATGGGGCTAAGACCAGGGGCCCTTGGTTGGCTGAGTCCTTCTGGCTCAGGCAATGAGGAGTGTGTTGTTTGTGGAGAATTTGAAAATGACAAAAAACACACGAAAAGTTGATATGCTTTCATTAGCATTGCACAGTAGAAATTCTAAATATCTTAAGTGGTATAATATTTGCTCCTGCTGGGCCAGACAGCTCCTACGGCCCTTTCATGTACTCTACTGCCCAAGAGGAGAAATTATAGGGAGTTAAGTTTCAACTTTGGTACAGAAAGATCTTTCCAACAGGCCATAATGGAAAGTGTACCTTGGGTTGATGAATAATCCATCACTGGCACTGTACAAATACAGGCTGGAAAACCACTCTTCAGGGAGACAATTCTGGAGGCTATGGAATTCAACCTTAAATGACCTTAAAGACACCATCTAGTTTCACAGGTCTCTTCAAGCAATGACAAGTGAAGGATTGAAACAACCCTGTTCAAGTTAGAAAAGGGTCTTTGAACCTTGGCCAGCTAGCTCAGCTGGTTAGAATATTGTCCTGATATACCCAAGTTGGGTTCAATCCCTGGTCAGGGCCTACATACAAGAATCAACCAATAAATGCATAAATAAATGGAAAAACAAATTCACCTCTCTCTCTCTCTCTCTCTCTCTCTCTCTCTCTCTCTCTCTCTCTCTCAAATCAGTCAACAAAGCCATGGTGGCAGAGGTAGTTAGGGGTGATCAGGCCAGGAGGGGCAGACAGTTGGGGGAGAGAAGGCAGGGGGGAGGGAAGGGAGCAAGCAGGCTGGTGGGGTGGGGATGGAGAGGGGGGCAGTTAGTGGAGGGGCAAGTCCTAATGTGCTCATGAACATTGGAAATCAAACCAACTGAGGGTCTGGAAAACAGATGAAGTCTGGTTACTAAAGGTCAGAATCATACAAAGTCTAAGAACCAGGGCATGAACTAAGGGAGGTCCAGAACCCAAAAGGTCATGGAAAGAAAACCCAAGGACTAGCTCAAAGTGAGCAATGATCCCATCACACTTCCTTAATCCTTCTACATAGGTGCAACACCTCATTGACTTATAAAAATTAAATTAATTAATATGCGTACAGCACAGTACCTAGCACAATTTAAGTGCTACATAGATGTTAGCAAGTACTATCTTTTTTTTTTT
The DNA here is from genome assembly GCA_027563665.1 of Antrozous pallidus. NCBI lineage: Eukaryota > Metazoa > Chordata > Mammalia > Chiroptera > Vespertilionidae > Antrozous > Antrozous pallidus. The sequence goes on from CM050510.1 coordinate 48,938,633, forward strand.
TTACATTATTAACCAGGGACTGTTTCTTTTCTTTTTTTTTAATTTTTTTCTTTATTGTTCAGTTTATTAATTACATTGTTTCCCCTTTTTTATCCCCCTATATCTCCCCTCCACCCTGTACCTATCCCACCCTCCACCCTCACCTCCCCTCCCCAATGTCCTCTCCCATTGTTGCAAGATTTTTGTCCAATCTCTTGCTGTACTTCCCACAACCTTTTCTCCCCAAGAATTGTCAGTCCATTCCCTCTCTATGCCCATGTTTCTGTTATATTCACCAGTTTATCTTGTTCATCAGCCTATCAATTCACTTGATTTTTATGTTCATTTGTTGATAGATGTGTATTTGTTGTTCATAATTTATATTTTTACCTTTTTCTTTTTTTTTTTACTGTTGGAATTATTTTATTACATAATCGAACCCCTACAGTTATATCACAGAAACATGCTACATGGTTCCAAGTTCAGAAATTGGCTGTGAACGTCACTGCTGACACTTTGTTTCTTTTTTTTTTATTGTTCAGTTGATTACATTGTTTCCCCTTTTTTTATCCCCCTATATCTTCCCTCCACCCTGTACCTATCCCACCCTCCGCCCTCACCTCCCCCTCCCCAATGTCCTCTCCCATTGTTGCAAGATTTTTGTCCAATCTCTTGCTGTACTTCCAACAACACTTTTCTCCCCAAGAATTGTCAGTCCATTCCCTCTCTATGTCCATGTTTCTGTTATAGTCACCAGTTTATCTTGTTCATCAGCCTATCAGTTCACTTGATTTTTATGTTCATTTGTTGATAGATGTGTATTTGTTGTTCATAACTTATATTTTTACCTTTTTCTTCTTCCTCTTCTTAAAGAATATCTTTCAGCATTTCATATAATACTGGTTTGGTGGTGATGAACTCCTTTAGCTTTTTCTTATCTGCGAAGCACTTTATCTGATTCTCAATTCTGAATGATAGCTTTGCTGGATAGAGTAATCTTGGCTGTAGATTCTTGCTCTTTATTATTTTGAATATTTCTTGCCACTCGCGTCTGGCCTGCATCGTTTCTGTTGAGAAATCCGCTGACAATCGTATGGGTGCTCCCCTGTAGGTAACCAACTGTTTTTCTCTTGCTGCTTTTAATATTCTCTCTTTATCTTTTGCTCTTGGCATTTTAATTATGATATGTCTTGGTGTGGTCCTCTTTAGATTCCTATATTTTGGGGTTCTGTGTACTTCTTGGGCTTTTAAGTCAGTTTCTTTCACCAGGTGGGGAAAGTTTTCAGTCACTATTTCTTCAAGTAGGTTTTCATTAACTTGCTCTCTCTCTTTTTCTGGCACCCCAATAATTCAGATGTTGGCTTGCTTGAGGTTGTCCCAGAGGCCCCTTATGCTATCTTCAATTATCTGAATTCTTTTTGTTTCTTGCTTTTCCAGCTGAGTGGATTTTGGTTCTTTGTATTTCAAATCTTTGACTTGGTTCTTGTGGCCCTCTGGACTGCTTTTAGGACTTTGTGTAATATTTTTTATTTCAGTCTGTGTATGCTTGATTTCTAGTTGGTCCTTTTTTTTATCCGTGAGGGTCTGGTTCGTATCCTCAGAGGTCTTGTTCATTTTCCTGAGGGTCTCATTCATTTCCTTGTAAGTATCATTCATCTTCTTGTAATTCTCATTCATTTGCTGGTTGGTCTTATTTATTTCCTGGTAATTCTCATTAAGTTGATCGGCCTTTTGCAGGAGCCTCTTGAAAAGCCTTATAACTGTGGTTTTGAACTCTATGTCTTGTCGTCTTTTCTCCTCCATTTCTTTCACACCTGATTTCTTTCCATGTCTCTGCATGGTGGCTGCTTTATGTGGTGGCTATCCTCAAAGGGACAGTGGCTCAGTCTCCCCAGTTACCTGAGGTGGGTACTCTTACTGCAATCCTTTATGGGTTGTATTCAGTGTTTTTGAATTTAAACCCAGCTTTTTGTTGTTAGCCCTAGGAGGGTTTGACCTCCAGGCCAATTGTCTGTGAAGCTCAGCTGTGCTCAGGTTGGATGGGCGGAGTCTCCGGGCCAAGCAGACAGCGTTAGCTCCGCCCTATGCAGCCCCAGGGGCTCTGTGCCTAGGGCAATGGCTGCCAGCACCTCTGAGAGAGAGCCGCTGTGGAGCTCCACTGGATGCCGGGGAATTCAGACTGTCCCCAAATGACTTTGCATGCACAATGCCTCACCCAGGGTCATAAAACAAAGCAGACTGACGGTTTTCCGAATGAGAGGCAAGTCGCGGTGCGCTCTCTGTGCCGTCATGCAGCCGAGCTGTTCGCACAAGCTGCCGTCTCCACAAGCCAGCAGACCCGGCAGCACCCGAGCTTCGGCGTGCCCTCCCACTGTCCAGTTTTCACCCTGTGTGATAGTGGGTTCTCTGGACTTCGCCCAGAGCTGGAGAATCAGTCCAGTGGGACGCCTTTGTCTCCCCGTTCGAGAAAACTGGCCGGTTTTCAGCCGCCCGCCCTCTCCGCGGCGCGCACTCCAAACCTCTCTCCTTGCGAATCTTTCAACGCTGTTCGCTGCCGCACCTCCGAGTCACAGTGTCTTATCTTCACTTTTATTTGTGGAGTTTTCACTCGGCAAGCGTTCTGGTGATTCTGGAAGGTGTTTGTTCTTTCGTTAAGTTGTAGTATTAAAATTGCTGAAAATTGGCCGGTTTCCAGCTGCCCGCCCTCTCCGCTATCTTCAATTATCTGAATTCTTTTTGTTTCTTGCTTTTCCAGCTGAGTGGATTTTGGTTCTTTGTATTTCAAATCTTTGACTTGGTTCTTGTGGCCCTCTGGACTGCTTTTAGGACTTTGTGTAATATTTTTTATTTCAGTCTGTGTATGCTTGATTTCTAGTTGGTCCTTTTTTTTTATCCGTGAGGGTCTGGTTCGTATCCTCAGAGGTCTTGTTCATTTCCTTGAGGGTCTCATTCATTTCCTTGAGGTTCTCATTCATTTCCTTGTAATTCTCATTCATTTCCTGGTTGGTCTTATTTATTTCCTGGTAATTCTCATTAAGTTGATCGGCCTTTTGTAGGAGCCTCTTGAAAAGCCTTATAACCATGGTTTTGAACTCTATGTCTTGTCGTCTTTTCTCCTCCATTTCTTTCACACCTGATTTCTTTCCATATCTCTGCATGGTGGCTGCTTTATGTGGTAGATATCCTCAAAGGGACAGTGGCTCAGCCTCCCCAGTTACCTGAGGTGGGTACTCTTACTGCAATCCTTTATGGGTTGTATTCAGTATTTTTGAATTTAAACCCAGCTTGTTGTTGTTAGCCCTAGGAGGGTTTGACCTCCAGGCCAATTGGCTGTGAAGGGAGACTGTGTTCAGGTTGGATGGGCGGAGTCTCTGAGCTGCGCAGGCAGCGTCAGCGTCAGCTGCGTCCTATGCGTTGCTCGCGCGCGCGGGTCTCTGTTGGATGGAGATGGCTGCAGACACCTCCAAGAGAAAGCCGCTAGTCTCTTCCCCTTGCCAGACAACTCTGCCTTTCCCCAAATGTGCCTGCACACCAAAAGTCTAGCCCAAGGTTGTAAAATAGATGGTTTCCGGAACCAGGAGACAAGTTTCCAGGGAGCAAGTCGCGGGTTTGCGCCATCCTTGCGACTAGGAGCCTCTGCTGCGCCCCGCTTCCAGGGTGCGTCCCCCGGACCTCGGACCTCGCCTCACACTGGGGAATCTGTGCAGTGGGACGTCTCCACGTACCCCAGATCTCGGACCTCGCCTGGCGCTGGGGAGTCCGTGTAGTGGGACGTCTCCGCACTCCCCGTAGGAGAAATCCAGCTGGGGATGCTGCTCCAGCCCCAGCCCCCGCGCGCGAACAGGACGGCTCCTGTTCCATCTGAAAGGCTGCGCTCCCACCGCTCCTGAGTCTCAGCGTCCCACCTTTACTCTTATTAGTGGAGTTTTCATTCAGCCAGCTTTCTGGCGATTCTGGGTGCTGTCTGTTCTGCTGTTATGTTGTAGTTCTTAAATCGTTGCGTGGGGCAGAACAATAGGTGTTTACCTATGCCACCATCTTGGTGTCTCCCAGCAAGTACTATCTTTTTAAAAAATGTTTTAAAATTGATTTTAGAGAAAGGAAGGAAGAGGGAGAGAGAGACAGAGACATCAGTGACGAGAGAGAATCATTGATCAACCACCTCCTGCACTTCCCTTACTGGGGATTGAGCCCACACCTGGGCATATGCCCTGATTGTGACCTTCTGGTTCATGGGTTGATGCTCAACCACTGAGCCATATTGGCTGGGCAGCAATTACTATCTTTTGTTAAAAAGCCTATCCTAGTGAGCTGTAAGTCTCTTTCTACTCTAAGCATTTGCCTGGACAATGTTATTTATGCCATCCAGATCCCATTCCAACTCCTTAAAGCTATTACTTGGTCTCTTGAAGTTTAAATTATTATTTTCAATATAATGCCTCAGTGTCATTAGAATATATTTAATATTACATATTATTTACTTGTTCCTTTTTTATTCATTAAAATATACACTGAGTGGCCAGATTATTATGATCTCTGAATGCATAATAATCTGGCCACTCAGTGTATATCCTTCCTATATAATAAAAGGCTAATATGCAAATTGTCCCCTTGACCAGGAGTTTGACCAGTAGGCAGGCCAGCCCATGTCCTCATGTTCTCATCCCCTGGCCAGGTTGGCCAGACCCCACCCATGCACACATTCATTAACTGGGCCTATACACACACACACACACACACACACACACACACACACACACACACACTGAGTAGCCAGATTATTATGCATTCAGAGATCCTAATAATCTGGCCATCAGTATATACTGAGCACCTACTTAGAAATTGAGGTATGAGGGATAGACTGAATGATAAGTAACAATAAAGACCCTTGTCTTTACATATCTGACAGTCTGATTGGGATAAGGCTATAGGAGATAGTGTGGGACAGACCTAAGTTAATAATAATCACAAAGATGCAGCTGAAATCACAGGTGTTGGTGCTATCAAGAAAGGAAGACAGGGCTGTTAGCCTGTGAAATTAGGCAGCACCTTGATTTGGGGTAGGGTTTCCCTGAGTAAATGATGCTTGAGCCAGGATCTAAAATGCATCTTAACAAAGAAGTTAGGAAAGTTCCAAGCATAGCATCATTGTGCTCAAATATTCTAACATCCATCTATCATCGACAAAGTGCTGACCTTGTGTCAGGCACTCTGATAATAACTCTATGTTCATTATTTCATCTAGACATCACATCACCCTTTGTGATTAAATTATTGTTTAGTCTGTTTTACAGATGAGGAAAGTAGGACTCAAATGGCATGAACTGATGCAAACTCATCCATCTGTCCTATAAGCAGGATTTAAATTCACCTACACCTCCAGGGCCTGGGCTCTCAACTCTGAGGGCTGAACTGTCTTATTAGTATTTGTATGTAAAGCCTAGAACAGTGCCTGACAAGTAGTAGGTGTCAATAAATGCTGTTGTATAAACTCTAACCTGAGTAAAATTGTACTGAGGGGAAAGAAAGTTTCCAATGTATGGGGAGATTGGCGACTGAACTGTGTATTGGCAGAGGGGTAGGGAGGGAAGGGTTTCAGGAAGAAGGCACTCCATAGGCAAAGCTTGCAGGTAAGAATGCACATGGCCTAAGTGGAGATGCTGCTTGAAAAAAATACTCTTCTTTGATAGTGTGTTCTTTGGTCACTAGAAGTATTCAAGTACAGATGGGATTAACACTTTGAACAACCCTGAAAATATATAGGTTTAAGTGATCTTTCACACATCTTCCATTCTGGGGGTGATTTCATACAAAATATTCTTGCAAACATTTTGCAAGCACAAACATCTTGCAAAGCACCACAATTTTATCATTTCCCAAAGCCTACCTGCATGGGGACTTCAGTAGACTGAGGGTGAATGGAGTGAACTGGCAGCCACTGAAAGAAGCAAGACAGCATGATAGACATCAGAGAAAACAGATACCTCATGGTTATCAGATGGCTTTCAAACCACAGCCTTAGACAAAAAAAGATGGGGGTGAGCCCCTATGGCGGTGCAGAGATACAACAGCTGAGAGGTGGCACTGTTTCTCGTTATTAAGCACTTCATTTCTGAAAAAATGTTTTTTTGCCGGAACACTGCTTTTATTTCATAAAATAGGGCTTTGGCTCAAACTGGAATCCAAGGGGTTGAGGAATAAAAGATTATTTTCCCTTCTTGCCAAGAGATTATCCTTTGGAGCTTGCAGGGTGGATACTGGCAAGCACTGTGATTTCATTTTGTTTTGCTCATGCAGGTTAAGTGAGTGTTGCCAGAGAGCCAGTTCCCAGGCCTTCTGTGGCCTGCAGAGTCTGAAGATGTGTGGTTTTAGGAATGAATGCCTAAAGCCCAATTTCCTCTTTCAGGGTTCAAAAGGTGAAAATGAATATCCCAGTACATTTGCAAATTCCAGGTCTTCAAAACATAGAACCCTAATCTTTGCACATGTGGACAATATATGATCCTATTCTCACAATATTGCATGGGGAGGCACTATCTTTTTAGGAGGAACTTTTATTGTCCTCATTTTATTGGTGAGTGAACTGTGGGCTAACTGTGGCCTAGGTCATAAAGCTGGAAAGTGGTAAGGCTGTAGTTCCCTTTCCCTTATTAAGAACTGAACTTAGATAATATTTATACCACTTTTTGATTGTATGACTGTGAGAAGCATTTAATCTTTCTCAGATTCTTCCTTTAGAAAAAGCCTTCAACTTAGTTTCTTAGGATCCTGTGGTTCCCATGGTCTTCCTTTCAGGTATTTCACTGTGGTTTCTCCTCTTTTTTTTGCCAGCCTTCTTTCTTTTCTCATTAGATGTTGCCAAATAGCCCATTCTCCTTCCCTTTTTCTCTATATTCTCCTCTCCTTGGCAGTCATGGTGAATGTGGCATGGGAAAGAGAGTTCCATACTGGATTCTTAAACTTTCATTTGAAAATATGACACACCCCTTGTGCTTACACATCATTGGACAGAGCAAATCATAAATCCATATCTAATTTCAAGCTAGATGTGCTCTTGAATGGGAGGGGGACCAGCTGAGGAGGACATCTAATGTGTCCTCCAGAGTTCTCTTGTATAAATCCAAATCCTCGCCTCTCCTGTTCTGAACATTTACAGGTATGTATTTCTTACCCATGAGAAATCTAACAACTGATCATTGCTTCCTCTTTTTGCTTTGGTTGCTAGGAAGTTAAAAGCCATAACTTCTGTCCACCTTTAGCAATTTGACAGGACTTTACAGCACATCCTTGTGTTTTTCTTTTGTCTAATTTCTCATTTAAAAAAATCCTGATGTGAGTAGCCTGGAGAGAGAACTAAGATGGCGGCAAAGGTAAACACCTATCTTGCCGTCATGCTCAACAATTTTAATACTACAACTTAACGAAAGAACAAACACCTTCCAGAATCACCAGAAAGCTGGCCGAGTGAAAACTCCACAAATAAAAGTGAAGATAAGACACTGTGACTCGGAGAGGCAGCGGCGAACAGCGTTGAAAGATTCGCAAGGAGAGAGGTTTGGAGTGCGCGCCGCGGAGAGGGCGGGCAGCTGAAAATCGGCCAGTTTTCTCGAACAGGGAGACAAAGGCGTCCCACTGGACTGATTCTCCAGCTCTGGGCGAAGTCCAGAGAACCCACTATCACACGGGGTGAAAACTGGACAGTGGGAGGGCACGCCGAAGCTCGGGTGCTGCTAGGTCTCCCGGCTTGTGGAAAAGGCAGCTTGCGCAAACAGCTCAGCTGCATGACAGCGCAGAGAGCGCACCGGGACTTGCCTCTCATTCGGAAAACAGTCAGACTGCTTTGTTTTACGACCCTGGGTGAGACATTGCGCATGCAGACTCATTTTGGGAAATTCTGAATTCCCCAGCAACCGGCAGCCGGTGGAGCTCTGAAGCGGCTCTCTCTCAGAGAGGCTGGCAGCCATTGCCCCCGGCACAGAGTCCCTGGGGCCGCATAGGGCGGAGCTAATGCTGTCTGCTTGGCCCAGAGACTCCGCCCACCCAACCTGAGCACAGCTGAGCCTCACAGACAATTGGCCTGGAGGTCAACCCTCCAAGTGCTAACAACGATTAACTGAGCTTAACTTCAGCAAGACTGTGCAGCCCATATCCACCTCAGGTAACCGGGGAGGCTGAGCTACTATCCCTAGTAGGAAGTCTACCACACAAAGCTAATTGACCAACTCAGGGAAGCAGCCACCATGCAGAGACATGGAAAGAAATCAGATGTGAAAGAAATGGAGGAAAAAAAACGACTGGACATGGAATTCAGAACCACGGTTATAGGGTTTTTTAAGAGGCTCCAACAAAAGATCGAGGCCTATAAGGAAATAAGCAAGACCACAAAGGAAATGAATGAGTCCTACAAGAAAATGAACAACACCCTCAAGGATATAAACGAGAGCTGCAAAGAAATAATCAAGACCAACGTGGAAATGATCAAGACCAACGTGGAAATGAATGAGTCCTACAAGGAAATGAAAGAAACCCTCAAGGATATAAAGCAGACTCTCAAGGATATGAAAAAGGACCAACCAGAAATTAAGCATACACTGACTGAAACAAAAAATATTATACAAAGACCTGAAAGTGCCCTGGAGCACCCCAAGAACCAAGTTAAAGATTTGAAATACAAAGAGGTAAAATCCACTCAGCTGAAAAAGCAAGAAACCAAAAGAATACGAAAAATTGAAGATAGTGTAAGGGGCCTCTGGGACAACCTCAAGCATACCAACATCCAAATTATAGGGGTGCCAGAAAAAGCGAGAGGCCAAGACAATGAAAACCTATTTGAAGAAATAGTGACTGAAAACTTCCCACACCTGGTGAAAGAAATTGACTTAGGAGTCCAAGAAGTGCACCGAACCCCAATATATAGGAACCCTAAGAGGACCACACCGAGGCACATCATAATTAAAATGCCAAGAGCAAAAGACAAAGAGAGAATATTAAAAGCAGCAAGAGAGAAACAGTTGCTTACCTATAAGGGAGCACCCATACGACTGTCAGCGGATTTCTCAACAGAAACGATGCAGGCCAGACGGGAGTGGCAAGAAATATTCAAAGTGATGAACAGCAAGAATCTACAACCAAGATTACTCTATCCAGCAAAGCTATCATTCAGAATTGAAGGTCAGATGAAGTGCTTCGCAGATAAGAAAAAGCTAAAGGAGTTCATCACCACCAAACCAACATTATATGAAATGCTGAAAGATATTCTTTAAGAAGAGGAAGAAGAAAAAGGTAAAGATGAAAATTATGAACAACAAATACACATCTATCAACAAATGAACATAAAAATCAAGTGAATTGATAGGCTGTTGAACAGGATAGACTGGTGAATATAACAGAGACATGGACATAGAGAGGGAATGGACTGACAATTCTTGGGGAGAAAAGGGTTGTGGGAAATGCAGCAAGAGACTGGACAAAAATCTAGCAACAATGGGAGAGGACAGTGGGGAGGGGGAGGTGAGGGTGGAGGGTGGGATAGGTACAGGGTGGAGGGGAGCTATAGGAGGATAAAAAGAGGAAACAATGTAATTAATAAACTGAAAAATAAAGATATAAAAAAAATCCTGATGTGTATATTTGTGTGTCACTCAAGTCATGTTTTAATGAGTCAGGATATTTAAAAAGTGTAGGCATATGCAGATATTACACATCCATATAATATTTCTCATAAGAAATACAAATGGTAATTTATCACTAATCACTGGGTATGTCCTCCACTGGGATGTCCTACAGTTACCTCAAATGCAACATGTTCTAAACAAAATGTATCTTTCCCCCAGTGTTCTCCTTGCCTAAAATCCTCTTTCCACTAGTAGCTTAACCACATGCGGAAGATTGCAAAAAAAGCTAACAATCTTCCACCCTTTCCTGTTTCTTCATCCTGTATGTTTATTTTTCACAACTTCTTAACATCCAGTCAAATGAGTCACTCCACGTTCTCCAGATATACTAAGTGTTTTTCCATTACCACATCTTTACTCATCCTATTTCTTTGTCTCCATCAGCAACTCTCTAGTTGTAGGAATCCTTCTCATTCTTTAAAACTCATCTCAGCTCTCATTCTTTTATAATATCTGGCCTCATCAGCCACCGAATAAGAATATCCTTTCCTTCCAATCTCACTTACTGCATTTGACTTCATTGACTTCACATTATCCATTTCTCATATACTTATTTTACTTCCTAACATTTAGGAAGCTTCTTGGGGACAAACGCAATTTCTTAACTTTGCTTTTTATTTGTAGCACCCAACTCTTTCTGGCATAGTTGTGAATTGTCTTTAGCAAACTTGATTACCTATCAAAATGGAATATGTGTATGCCTGGTCCCTACCTGTCCTTCACCCATCACATCTTCAAGATCCTCCCCCAATGTATCTCAAACCTATTCTCTCTTCAACACTTTTTACTACCTAGGTTCAGACCCCATGCTTACCAGTGCATCTTCTGAAATCTATTGATCCATCTTTTATGTTGTCAAATTTTTTTCTCTCTGTTCCCTTCACCCCCTTGCTGTGACCTCGTGCTGCCCTGAGGACGAACAACCCCAAAGGTAATGTGAAGAGGTGACAACACTCACTGCCCCTTCTGGTTGCAGTCCTGCCAGACCCATGTGGTTTTCCATTATTTCCTGAAGATTCTAGCTCCTGGCTTGTCATTCTCCCCATCTCCTAACATAATGTTTGGTAATTTCAAGGTCCACGTAGATAATTCTTCCAATGCTTTGGCCTCTCATTTTCTTGATCTCCTTCTCCACCAAAGATCTTACATCTCAGCTACCCATAGCCATGGTCATATCCTAGACCTTATCATTATCAGTATCTGCAACTCTGTCTATAATCTTATTTGTTCTTATCTCTGATCAATACCTCTTATCTTTCCAGCTCACTCTCTCTCTTTGGTATCCAATGCTAAAAGTTCTTCAGCTCCATCAGGATAGGGAATGGTCCAATAAGCCATGGTCTGCTAAAAAAGGACAACCGTTACAAGGATTGATAACTTGGGCTCTTGCTCTAGTCGTGCCTTCACCCTGTTAGCTTAACTCTGTGGCTTTGGGAAAAATTTGCTAATCTTTAGATTTCTATTAAACACTTATGACAATGGCCCCAATCTCATAGGATTATTTGAGGATTATATGAGACTAGAGGCCCAGTGCACCAAATTTGTGCATGATGGGGGGTGTCCCTCAGCCCAGTCTGCACCCTCTCCAAACCAGGACTCCTGGCTCCTAACTGCTCGCCTTCCTGCTTTTCTGATTGCCCCTAATCACTTCTGCCAGCCAGCCTGATCACCCCCTAACCACTCCTCTGCCAGCATGATTGATGTCTAACTGCTCCCCTGCCAGCCTGTTTGCTCCCAACTTCCTTCTTCTGTCCGCCTGGTCACCCCCAACTGCCCTCCCCTGCTGGTCTGATCACCCACAACTGTCCTTTCTTGAAAGCCTAGTCCCTCCCAACTGCCCTCCCCTGCTGGCCATCTTGTGGTGGCTATCTTGTGTCCACATGAGGGCAGGATCTTTGACCACATGGGGGCAGCCCTCTTGTGTGTTGGAGTGATGGTCAATCTGCATATTACTCTTTCATTAGATAGGCTAGAAGCCTGGTACATGGGTGGGGGCCAGCTGGTTTGCCCTGAAGGGTGTGCCGGATCAGAGTGGGGGTTCCCTTGGGGCATGGGGTGCCCTGGGCGAGGGGCCTGTGATTGTTTGCAGGCCAGCCATGCCCCCTAGTGACCCAAGAGGAGGCCCTGGTATCTGGTATTTATTTATCTTATACAATTGAAATTTTGCAGCCTGGAGCAGAGCCAAGCCTTCTGCTTCCTCTGTGATGGCAGCCATTTCTGTTGGGATTTATTTATCTTCTATCATTGAAACTTTGTAGCCTTAAGCAGAGGCCTGGGCCAGCCAGGTGTGCAGAAAGCCTGGCTTCCTCCATTGCTGGGGAAACCCAAGCCTCCCTCCTGCTCTCTCTATGGCCGCAGCCATCTTGGTTGGGGGTTAATTTGCATGCTCACTCCTGATTGGCTATTGGGTGTGGCTCTTAGGCGTGGCTAGTGGATGTGGCAGGGTGGTGGTTAATTTGCATATTACTCTTTTAATTAGATAGGATATGTAAAATGACTAGCACAGTGCCAAACAGATATAGAACTCTCAATGAAAAAGAATGTTTATTATCTACACTAATAAAAGAGAAACATGCAAATTAACCATCACTTCACTACACCCACAAAGCCACACCCACCAGCCAATCAGGAGTGAGTATGCAAATTAACCCAACCAAGATGGCAGCCGGCTATGGAACTGAAGAAAGCAGAAGGCTTGGGTTGCCCCAGCAATGGAGGAAGCCAAACTTCCTGTCCTGGCTGGCCCTGGCCTCCACTCAAGGCTACAAAGTTTCAATTATAGAAGATAAATAAATCCTAGATACTTGCTTCTAGTCAGCCCTGTCCTCTGCTCAAGGAGGTGCTGAAAAGAAGAAGAAGAAGGAGAAGAAAGGAGAAGGAGGAGGAGGAGGAGGAGGAGGAGGAGGAGGAGGAGGAGGAGGAGGAAAGGAGAGGCTGGGAACTTGGGTCACCAGGGGGTGATCAGGCCAGGATGGGATGGCAGGGGTCATTGGGGGTAAGCAGATAGCAGAGGGGCCAGTTGGGGGTGAGCAGGCCATCAGTGGGGGTCAGTTGGAGATTATCAGGATAGAGGTGGGGGGGGCAGTTTGGAGTGAGCAGGCCAGCAGGGGAGAAGTTAGGGTGAGCAGGCCAGCAGGCAGAGTGGTTAGGGGCAATCAGGCAGGCAGGTGAGAGGCTGGAGCCAGCAGTCCTGGATTGTGAGAAGGATGTCCGACTCCCAGTTTAGGCCCAATCCCTGTAAACCAACAGTAGGACATCCTTTGAGGGGTCCCAGATTGGAGAAGGTGCAGGCCAGGCTGAGGAACACCCCTCCTTACCCTGTGCATAAATTTTGTGCATTGGGCCATTAGTATGTAATAAATGTGTGTGTGCCTGGTCCTTACCTGTAATTGTTGCTCAGCCTAGCAGTGGTTTTTTTTTTACAGTAATAGCATGCCATATTAAGAAACAGATCTTTTTCTGGTGCTGGAAGGGGCTCTCAACCCAACTCCACAGAGGACACTGGCCAGTAGGAGCCCTCCATCCCCTGAGAGTGAATAGTGATTGATTTGGGGATGCACACAGGATGAAGCTAGGCTACTAGGACTCTCCTCAGGAAATTTTTGTGGGAACAATTGAGATAGAGGGGTCCTCCACTGGATGTGGGGTTGGTAGGACTTAAGTATGCAGCAAGAAGAGCTGATCTGAGAGCAGTTAACATAAAGGAACATAGAGAGAAGGGAATGAGGAAAGCTGAAATGGTTGTCCTTGTATTCAGCCATGCTTAAAGTTTGCTTCTGCATTCTCAGTTACATGAGCCAATAGAACCCTCCATAGTGCTTAAACCAGTTTGAGTTGGCCTTTTATCTCCCTCAGAGTTCTGACTGCTCCATTATATTACAATAAGATACTAGTCTGCCATTAAACAAGGTGACATAAAGCAACATTGAGACACAGAAAGGTGCTTATTTTATATTTTTATTGAGTAAAATAACTTAAGAGAATAAAAATATACTACTAATAATAATATTCTATTTTATAAAAATACTAGAGGCCCAGTGCATGAAATTCATGCACAGAGCATGGGCATGTCCCTCAGCCCAGCTTGTACCCTCTCCTATTTGGGACCCCTCAAGGGATGTCTGACTGGGTCTAAACAGGCAGTAGGACATCCCTCTCACAATCCAGGACTGCTGGCTCCCAATTGCTCGCCTGCCTGCCTTCCTGATTGCCCCTAACCGCTCCTGCTTGCCAGCATGATCATCTCCTAACCACACCCCTGCCAACCTGATTGATGTCTAACTGCTCCCCTGCCAGCCTGTTTGCCCTAACTTCTCTCCTCTGTCCATCTGGTCACCCCTAACTGCCTTCCCTGCAGGCTTGATTGCCCCTAACTGCCCTCCCTTGCAGGCTTGGTCCCTCCCAACTGAACTCTCCTGCTGACCATCTTGTGGTGGCCATCTTGTGTCCACATGGGGACAGGATCTTTGACCACCTGGGGGCAGCCATCTTGTGTGTTGGAGTGATGGTCAATCTGCATATTATTCTTTTATTAGATAGGATAGAGGTCTGGTACATGGGTGGGGGCCAGCTGGTTTGCCCTGAAGGGTGTCCTGGATTAGGTTGGGGTTTCCCTTGGGGTGTGTGGTGGCCTGGGAGTGGGGCCTGTGGTGGTTTGAAAGCCAGCCACACACCCAGTGACCCAAATGAAAGCCCTGGTATCTGGGATTTATTTATCTTCTACAATTAAAACGTTGTAGCCTGGAGTGGAGGCAAGCCTTCTGCTCCCTCCAAGGCAGCAGCCATTTTGTTGGGATTTATTTATCTTCTATTATTGAAACTTTGTAGCCTTAAGTGGAGGCCTGGGCCGGCCAGCGTGTGTGGAAAGCTTGGCTTCCTCCATTTCCGGGGAAACCCAAGCCTCCCTCCCACTCTCAGTGGCGACAGCCATCTTGGTTGGGATTAATTTGCATACTCACTCCTGATTGGCCAGTGGGTATACTTAGTGGGCATGGCTTGTGTGTGTAGTGGAGTGATTGTTAATTTGTATATTACTTTTTTATTAGATAGTATATAGAAAGAAGTCTGGAAGGCTATATGACAACAGATTAGCAAAAGATATGTCTATTAAAAGTTACTTATGTTACACAGCTTAACTCTGAATTTCTATGGGTGATGGGACTGAAGTAATTTGTATTTCTATGTTTTGGCTATATTATCTAATTTCTTACAATGCATGTAGATTATTTGTTCAATTTTTAAAAGGAGGTTCCCCAAATGAGAAAAAGCAGCTCTTTCTTGCCACACCCATGATCAGAGCATTAAATACTAAGGGCCCCTCTGGACATCCTTCAAGGTGAGTGAGGCTGGGTTAACCTGTTCTGTGGGTTTGTGGCTCCTGGGTGTGCCGGGCTTCACAAAGGTTGAACGAGTTAGAATCACAGAATCATCACTTACAAGTTTAAACAGTTTCAGGCCTGTGGAGAATTTCAGAATTAATCAACTGTGCCCTCTTGGGAGATGGGCAGGCAAACTGATATGCATACAGAGTTTTCAAAAGGGATTAATCATGGCTTTGGAAATTGCCCATGTGATGGGAGGGGCTATGGGGATATTTACATGTGCTGTTATTATCCAGCAGGCACACAGCACCCTGTTCATTGCTAAGTGTTTTACATCATGAGTTTCCTAGCAGAGAAAGGTAGGATGGTCCACATTTTGAGGGTGGAGAAGCAATGGATCCAGAAATCTTAAGTGACTCATTGAGGGGTAGACAGCAGGAAGTGAGCTGAGATTTAGGGTTCGTGTATGTGCCCTGTCTGGATGCCAATCCTTTTCTATTAGGGCTGCCGCAGACATGTGTAGCAGGCTGTCTCAGACAGAACAGGCTTCCCTCCCTCCCCTTCTATAGGTGTATTTTAAAAATTCATATAAAATTTTTCTCTGGGTTTTTCCTTTTAGAAATGCCCAAGGTTCTCTCCTGTAGGCTTTTATCCATGCCCTAACTCAAGAAGCCAGATTCATTATTGTGCATCTGCAATAGTCCCTTGGCTTCAAATTGGGGCTATTGCTTGGAAAAGTCACTACATTGTGAACATGCCCTCCACTGAGGTTTAGCTCATCTCCATCCTAGGCGTCAATGTCAATCCCACCTCAGCCCACTGCTGCCCACCCTTCCTATCTCTTTGTGCACGCTGTACTCCAGCCCCTTGAATCACATGCTGTGTTCCCATTTGCTACATGTACCTTCTGTGGTTCCATGGCTGGAACACCTTCTAGCACTTTCTCCTGTTCATCCTGTACTGGAGTATACCAGTCACAGAGTGCTCACTTGGTGTCAGTTTGCTGTTTAAGACTATGAATGTTAACTCATTTAATCCTCACCAGAGCCTAATGATGTAGGTACCATTACTATGCTCCAGTTTTACAGATGAAGAAACAAAGGCACAGAAACTTGTTCAAGATTCCAGAGCTGGCAAGAGGCAAAATCTGGATCCAGGCAGCTGGCTCCAGGACCCACTCTCTTAACCACTCTGCTTGGCTTCTCTTCTACACATCCTTTTACTCTGACCTGTGAAATCACTCCTGATATGTATTTTGGGAATTGCCCTCCTGCTCTGTGTACCCAGAGCCCTTTGCTGATCCATTTAGGATTCCTGTTGTCTTTGAGTGAGGCTTTTATTAGGCTTCGTCCCCTACAGCGGGGAGCTTTGTACAGACTTGGATTTGATGCTTCCATAGCATTCTCACTTCCAGATTCTTTCCTAGTGTTTTAAACACTTGTGGTGCAAAGCATTTGTGGGCTAAAATGAACTGAAATTTAATTAATTATAAGGTTCCATAATGAATAAACTCTTAAAGACAGTCTTGGTAAGATGCTCCATAAGAGATTAAACTTAAGCCTCCAAATGTAGGTACTTCTCCATTCAAGGGCTGGTTGTTTGAGGATTTTTCAACCTCCTGCTTTTCCTTCCATTTCTTCTGAACGTTTAGACATTTCATAATTTGAGAAAATCACCAGGAGTAGATAGAGGATGAGGAAAAGCATGTTAAGGTCACAGCAGTTCTGTTTCTTACCAGTTCAGTGACTTTAGGAAAGTCACTTGAGCTTCTGAAATCTGTTTCCTCAGCCATACTTAGTGACCCGGTACTGCATGAAAAGCAGCTGATCCAGGGCTTGGTTGATAGTAAAAGCTGCATAATTTTATTTTTCCTTCAGTCTTCAGTTCCTTCTTAAATAAACAGAAATGGGGGGGGGGGTGGAATCTGAAGCTGTGCAATGTCCCAAAAGAAACAATTGCATAAATTTGCCCTGACCGGTTTGGCTCAGTGGATAGAGCATCAGCCTGTGGAAAGGTTTCAGATTTGAATCTAGTCAAGGGCACATGCCTGGATTTTGGGCTCGATCCTCAGTAGGGGATGTGCAGGAGGCAGCCAATCAATGATTCTCTCTCATCATTGATGTTTCTCTCTCTCTCTTTCTCTCTCCCTTTCTCTCTGAAGTCAATAAAAATATTTAGAAAAAACCAATTGCATAAATTCAACTAAACCCGTATTTATCATTTGATGCAATTTTATGAACTACCTACTATGTGCCAAGCACTGAGCTAGCTTTGGAGTTACAAAGCCACCTAAGACACAGTGTGTCCTCAAGGAGCTCCCAGTCTGGTGAGGGGAACAGATCTGTAAGTAAATAACTTAAAATCAGAGCCAATTCCAAGGATTTGCTTTTCTATTAGAGAATTTATAGGACTGTGGAAGAGGGATGGCTTAAAGAAAAGCTTTGTGGGGAGGCAAAATCTAAGCTGGGCCTTAAAGAGGAATATGTCAGTCAGAGTTCTTAGCTGCAAGCAACAGAAAGCTTCTCTAGCCAGCTTAACCAAAAAAAAGAGCAAGGTATGAGAAGGAGATCAGGAGATCATGGAATTTTCAGGAGGCTGATATGACCAAATTGATAGAATCAAGGGAGCCATAGATGAAAAATACAAACCCCACATGGAAAAATGGGTTGGTTTGGCCTTGTTGCTACTGAGAATGTCTTATTACCTATCAAAGTCCCAGGATAGAATGTATGACAAACTGAGCAAAGTCACATGTTCAGCCACTGTCCAAGTCAGGGTGAGGAATAGAAGGCTAGTAGGTTTGGCTTCTTTAGCAAGAGTTGGTCATTCCTTTCCAACTCCAAAAAACACACCACTAAGTTATTGTACTACCAGCAAAAATTAATTTATTCTGAAATAGCAAAAATTGAAATTTGGGATATTCAAGTTATGATAAAACCATAGGCAAGTTTGGAGAAAGAGAACTTTTTTTTTAATAGAGGAAATGAGGAAATTAGGAGGGATTAATACAAAGAGTCCATTAAAAGAAACTGAAAGTTTGAAGTGTAGTGGCTTTTCATTGACTGAGTTGTGACAGTCTCTCATTGGCTGAGCTGTTGCCAGGTCAAGAGAAAATCTTCCATTCTCCTGCTGTGGTAGTAAAGTAGAAAACATCTTCTGTAGGAGATACCAGGTACCTCTCTTCTTCTTCTTCTTTTTTTTAAATATATTTTTATTGATTTTTCACAGAGAGGAGAGGGATAGAAAGTCAGAAACATCAATTAGCTGTCTCTTGCACATTGGGGATGTGCCCACAGCCAAGGTACATGCCCTTGACCGGAATTGAACCTGGGACCTTTCAGTCCACAGGCCAACGATTTATCCACTGAGCCAAACCGGTTTGGCAGTACCTCTCTTCTTATTTGGGGTAACTGATCTTGAGTAGTAGAGTGTAAGAGCTCCCCCTACTTGACTCCAATTGGAGTTGAGGTTTCCTTCATTCATTTTCACACCATCTAGACCACAGACGTGGAGAATTCCCTTAGGATCAGCATTCTAATAGAAAGGTAGTGATGTTGGGTACTGGATAGCAAGAAGAACCCAAAGTTCCTCTACGGTAAGTAGAATTTCAACAGTAGGTGGCAAGGAAGAAAAGTCATGCCAGGAACAGAACAGAATAAGCAAAAGTAAGGGAGGTAAAACGTTCAGGATGTGGAGGGGGTGGAAGACAGCTTAGTGCCATCAGCCTGCGGGGAAATGCAGAAAGTTATATTGAAAGACAAAGGCAAAAGGGGGAAAGTCAATATATTTGAATTCTTGAACTAAGGTAAGTAATTTGTGTTTTTACATCCCTGACAAAGTTTATATAAAGTTATAAAAAAAATGGCAGCTAGTTTGAGATTGAATTGACATGGCCTAGAGCTTGTCATCTCCTATGGACACCAGTCCTTAGGCTAGGCCCTCCTTAACCTTCCGTGACACCATAATACCCTTACATGATATTATTCCACAATGTCATTATAATATTTGATATTTGACAACAGCATATTATACAATTATCCCAAATAAACTTACAAACTAATTCTTTGAGTGTTGGGCAGCAATTTAAAAAAAGGATAGGAAAGGAATTAATCCCTTTCAGAAGGAATTAAGGCACTGGGAAGGCATCCGAGCATTCTATATTCTTGCCCTTTTGCCAAGAGGAACCCTCTTCTTACTATTCAAATACACACAGCTGATGCCTGAGCTTTCAGTTCAAGCTGTGGCTGAAGCCTCTGGGCAGCTGGCACCATGGATCTGTCTCTCGACCAATGGTGTGAGCTGGGCTCTCTCTGGAGAAGAAACCTGGGTCCCCCGAGATATGTGATCAGTACCGGGACCCCGCCAGCAGGCGAGGGGACCCCAAGGCAGGTGCTGGACGTGGAGGCCACAGGGGGGCATAGACTACAAAGGAGACAGAACTGAACCTCACATCACACTGTTTGGCCCCGGAGGATGGCTGGTTAGCCAGAGATGGGTAAGATTCCTCAGGGAAGGAACAACCTAAGACAGGCACAGTCGCAGAGGGGCCAACAGGAGAGAACTAAAAGGTCAACAGATGTGGGGCACAGACCCTCACCCACAAACCTTGCAGGGGCTTGAATTCTCACCCCTCCCGAGGGAGGTATCCTACCCCCACAGCTGCTTCGCCTCCCACGTACAGCTCAGATTGGGACCCAGGTGGCAGACAGAGACTTGGCCAGCAATAGCTGCTCTGTATCTAAATTCAATTTATTACCCGGAATGCTGAGGACCTACTAAAAAATGCAAATATTCCTTTCCATTAATATTTACAGGGTAAACTAAGATTTCTTCTGGAGTATTAAAATTGACAGTAAAATAGTAATCAAGTTTTCAGATTAATTTATTTTTATTTTTTATTTTTTAAATATATTTTATTGATTTTTTCACAGAGAGGAAGAGAGAGGGATAGAAAGTCAGAAACATCGATGAGAGAGAAACATCGATCAGCTGCCTCTTGCACACCCCCTGCTGGGGATGTGCCTGCAGCCATGGTGCATGCCCTTGACCGGAATCGAACCTGGGACCTTTCAGTCCGCAGGCCGGAGCTCTATCCACTGAGCCAAACCGGCTTCGGCTCAGATTAATTTAAATTGGCCAAGTGAAATAAGTGAATACTCAAGAAAATTTAAGTGTACTGGACAAAAAGCTTTTCCTAAAACATTAACTAAAATATCTATTAGTAGTTCATCTCACTGTAAAATTGCCTAACATCCAAAGAACCTAAAGCAGTCATATTTGTGAGCAAAAATTAAAATTTAAAATTACCAAGATTGTAAGATAAAATTTCCAAAAGCCCCCATTAATCAAAAAAGGAGGGGGGATAGTGGGGTAAGGAAAAATATCCTGTAAGGAAAATACATCTAGAAAATTCTTACTCCAGTAAAGTAAATTCCATTTGTAAAACCAACTGCAGGACACCCATGAAAAAACACACATGGTGTCAAAATAAGCCAAAGGAAAATCATTTAAGCAAAAATAAAAAGAATTCCAAGTCTATTTTGCAGAGAGGATCCCTTTGTTAACTTTTGGTCGAGAATGTGTTTGTGTGTTTTCAGAGAACAACTCCAAGACCATGTGGGTTCCTGCGACTGTGAGGAACTGATGGGTGTGTTCCAGCCACGAGGACGGTCCAGAGATGGGGGACACTGACAACACCTTGCCATGCTAGCAGTAGGCAGCTGTGCATGTCTACAGGCAGCCCAGGACCATACCAGAGAGGATGGATCTTGCATTGCCACAATGTGTCCACCATCTGGATACCATTGTTGACATGTACACATGAAGAACTATTTAACATTGAAACTGGGACTCAGAACAGTTGGACATTGAAACTGACACTCAAACATTTTTTGTTCTTATACGTTTGTTTCTAGTATGCAGAGGCAAGATATTTTTGAAGAAAAGAAACAGGAGAGAGTGATTGATATAGAGGCAGGGTGGCCTTGAACAGGCTGTCAAGCTACAGGGGGAAGGCTGGGGTGGATGGGAGGCGGATGCTGGGGGAGATCAACCGAAGGACTTGTATACACGCATATGAGCATAAGCAATGAATGAAAGACACTGGGGCAGGGAGGGGGGCAGGTGGGGACATGTGCTGGGGGGTAAGGAAGGCTGGGGGGAGGATATTGGGGGGAAAAAGGAAAACAATATGTACATAAGTTATACTGTAAAAATTTAAAAATTTTAAAAAAAAGAAAGACAAAGGCAAATAAGCGGAGCCCAAATCACAGGTCTTATAAATGCCACAATTAAAAGTCTAGACTTTATGTTGTAGCCAAGAGCAGTCACAGAGCTCTTTCAAGAAAGTCACATAGTTTCAAGGGAGAGAAGAGAAGGCTGAGGCTGTGTTTTTAACCTGTTTTCTCCACATGCTTGCATGGGTGCTGGCCACCCTGTCACATCACTGAAAACTAAGGGAGCACTTTAAAGAAAAAGAGGAAGCACAGCCAGTGGAAGGCAGAAAGTTCTCCCTTTTAGATCAGATTCAAGAGCATAGCTGGAATCTGATGGCCCAGCAGGAACTGAACTAATGAGATCGGGTTCACAGAGAAAAGCTTTTAAGTTGTTTTGTTTGCCACTGGATTTGCTCTCCCCAATTAGTCAAATTCAAGGCAACCAGGCAACTGTCCAGGTCTCCCTGCAAATCTGGGATAGTATTTTCCCTACACAATATCCATTTTCATTTTCTGTGGTAACAGTCTTTCAATTAAAAAAAAATTTTTTTTAAGGCCTCCACACACACTGATCAGTCCAAGAATTTTTAGAAGAAGTTGGCTACCCTGGGGGAGGTATGTGGTGAGAAAAGATCACTTTCCAATGCTACTCAAATCATTGAATTTGGGAGATCTCCCCCTTAATTTTTATTCAGGTCAGAAGTTTCAAAATGGCGGCTCACGAATCATTGTTGACTATGGGATTCTGTTTGGCCTGCAAAATACTGCCATTAAAAATAAAAATCACTAATGCATGGGACCAGCTGTGACCTGGTGCAACGCCACCACAGGGTCCTAGCCCCGTGGCCCACCCCAAGGTGGAGCACGGGGTCCTTGAGGCTCCTCTATGTTGAGCTTCCCAGCAGG
This sequence comes from Antrozous pallidus, assembly GCA_027563665.1. Classification (NCBI taxonomy): domain Eukaryota; kingdom Metazoa; phylum Chordata; class Mammalia; order Chiroptera; family Vespertilionidae; genus Antrozous; species Antrozous pallidus. Next base: position 48,960,728 of record CM050510.1, read on the forward strand.
AGCAGAAGCAGGAGCAGGAAGCGCCTGCTGGCACCCAACAGAGACAGTGTCAGCTGCAGAAAAAGAGAAAGCACTGAAATGGCGGATACTACTAGAAACTTCATAAATGTTTTCATTCCATTGAAGAAAACATTATTTTAACAGTAAATGGCCCAGCCTTTGGACTGGGAGTATCCCCTCATATTGCCTCTCTGTGATTGGTTTGGGCCAATGAAAAGGCTTGGACTCAAACACCCTTTGACAGAATGCAGATGACTGTGCCACCGTCATGTTTCCCAAGATTAAGGTAGGAGCATCTGCATGTGAAACACAGACAGATGGCTGGGATCTGGCAGCGAAAGGAGGCCTGTTCTCCCGGGGTGTCCTGGCCTGGGACCTTCACCCCAGAAGTCATGGGTCGCAAGCAGCTTGCCTTGTGTAATTCAGTTGTGCCAGAGGACTCCAAAGTACCCCTGCCCTGTACTGGGGTTCCACCCAAGGAATGGACTCTCTGTTGAAATATTTGAGAGGAAGATGGATGAGTTTTGATTGCCAGACTGCCTGCTGGTGACCCTGGAACTGTAGAGCAGGTGTGGCTCTAAGGTGCTCTAATTCAACCCAAAGCCTGAAACAAATTCACTCCAAGGTCACGCTGGATGCAGGACTTGAAACATCCAAGCTATTTATTATCAAGGAGTTCTTAAGTACTGTAACTTTAAAATAAATAACTGCAAAGCTCCTTTGTCCAAAAGTTATTATTTTATACTTAATATATACACAAGTATGAAAGTACAATGGCAAGCTCTAGACTACTCTTTGAAGTTCTAGTTTTTTGTTTATCTTTTGGCTTGTACTGTATACAAAAGGAAAGTATGTTTTGCTGGTTTGGGGTGGCAGAAAAGTCTAGAATAATGTTTGGTTTCCTTATTTTTTCATTCTAGAACAGACTCTAAAGAGGCACCAGACAGCCTTGTCTCCACTGCACCAAATAAAAATACTGAAAGATCAGAGATGTGCATTTGTTTCCAAGAAGGTACAAAGACGTCATATGAAAAGTCTAAATCAAAAGTAAGACATCTTTTCAGATATTTCTGATGAAAACTCCACTGATGAACATTGCCCCAAACCAAAGTATGCTTAGGATTTGTGCTGAAAAAAACCAATTGCCTTTTCCTCCCCTTTTTAATATGTTTGTGTCTTACCCAGTTAACATGAAGAAACCAGTCTCTAGAAGAAAGCTGGTTTTGCAGAAATAGTGAATGACTGGATAGCGTAAGTATAAATATCTAAGTTATGTTAGCCTTAGTGGGATTTAAATAGTGTCTCTGACCCATTTGAAAAACTGACTGCAATGTTGCTGGGTGAGAAATACTACTTCATATTATACAATTTTGGTTTTCTATTTGCAGATAAGATTGATGGATTACACCAAAAATATGTTTATGTTTATAAAGTATAATTTTTAGGTTCACTTAGGATATATTTTACTTAGTAAGTTAAATTTCTGTTGGCACACTGTTAAATGCAGAAACTCTTTTAAAATATATATATTTTGTTAATTTTTTATAGAGAGGAAGAGAGAGCCAGAAACATCGATGAGAGAGAAACATCAATCAGCTGCCTCCTGCAAACCCCCCACTGGGGATGTGCCCACAACCAAGGTACATGCCCTTGACCGGAATTGAGCCCAGGATCCTTGAGTCCGCAGGCCAATGCTCTATCCACTGAGCCAAACCGGTTAGGGCCAGAAACTCGTTTTTTTTGTTGTTGTTTGTTTTTTAAATAACTATCTTATATTCAACATGTAATGTTCTTGGTATCTGCTTTCATGTCTATTCAATATTCCAAGTGCAGTGCAGCGCCCAGAGTGCCCTGCGTAAACAGAGATGTGCTCTGCTCTCTGAAGTGGGGGCTGGCTCCTGAATACAGGTGCCTATTATTAGTCAGGCTTCAGAGCTTGCAGTCATATGGAATGTATGGAAAGTGAAATAAAGTCAAAACCTTACTTCTGTACAGTTTTGAAGTTTATACTTAGAACCGACTGCTGCAGGGAGAGTTCTGCAGGGGGTAAATCTGCCTTTACCTGGGATTGGTTGGTGCAATCTTTTTGCATCTATGAGACCTACTTTTTCTTTTTCTTTTTTTTTTAAATATATATTTTATTGATATTTTACAGAGAGGATGGGAAAGGGATAGAAAGAAAGAAACATCGATGAGAGAGAAACATTGATCAGTTGCCTCCTGCACACCTCCCACTGGGGATGTGCCCACAACCAAGTCATATGCCTCCGACCAGAATCGAACCCGGGACCCTTCAGTCCACAGGCCAACGCTCTATCCACTGAGACAAACCGGTTTTGGCTTACTCTTTTGTTTAGTATAAAATGTATGTAAACTATATATTCTGTAAAGTTTTTATAAAACATTCAGCTGTCAAAACTGGTTAAATAAGACTATTTTTTAAATTAAAAATCATTAATATTTAAAAGTCAGGAGATTTTATCTATATTTCTGAAGGTCTGTCTACACTGGATTATTCTGCTCTGGCAATTCTAGGCTGGACTTGAGCAGCTGCCCCTTTTAGACAGGTGTGAGCACCATGATTGGCCACAGCTGCTCCATTCACTGGTCACAAGCCTGGCACCTGTAGCATATGATGCACTGGAAATATCTCAAATTCTCCAGATTTGGCTGAACACCTGCTTGTGGGTTTGACTTGCTATTGTTGATAAAATAATTGTCTGGTGGTATGAATAGACAAGTTTGAAATCTCTGGGATTTCATCCTGTCACACACACATAAATAATTAAGCCCTGATTGGGTTGGAAGCAAAAGTTCAGGACATCCAAAGAAAAAGAACAGGAGAATAATGCCCCTGTCCTCCTTGCCCTTACTCCATACCAAAAGAGTAGAGTGCTTGAGTTTGAAAGCCAGTTTCTCCAGTCATTGTCAACATGCTCTTAGTCACGTTCACTGTGTGATGCTTGCTTCCCCATCTGTATAAAGCACTCCATTCCCCTCTTCTGTAAAATGTAATGAAATTCTCCTCTCATAGGGCTGCTGTGAGGATTAAAAGAGTTAAAACTTTAGAACAGTGCCTTGCACACAGCAAACTCTATATTAATGTACCCATTATACATGATATTTTAAAAATATATTTACATGTAAATTACATATGAGACCATATTTACAGATATATCATTTATCCTGGAAAAGTATATGTTCCACATATATTTGTTGGAAGCACATTTCTGTAAAGCAAAATTATGATGACTTGGACCCTATGTCCATAGTCCATGAAATATTTGGAATGTTTTTCCCTGGGGTAGGATTACCTAATGACCATGGGTCTCCTTGGGAAAGGATAAGGGACATCATTGCCATATGTGTTTGCCATAGTGTTACAGGACCTCCCTCTTGAGAACTTAACCATCTCCTTCAGGCAATGTTCTCTGCGTTTGAAAATGGCCTCAGGCCTGGAAACTGAGCAAGGAATCAATTTTTTATTGGAGCAGCTGCCTGTAGCCTCCTGATTACTACTCTTAATTTCTTTTGTTTGTAGATAGAGCAATATCGTCCTTTGTTGCTCATACAAACAGAGGAAAAGAATTAAAGCCAGAAGTGGAGATTCCCTCTTTGCAATTGAGGAAAACTCAATTATTGGCTTAGATTTTCTATTTGAATTTTCATCATTGATTCAATTAGATCCATTTAAAGTTGTTTTCTATCATTTACTTGAAGCTGGAAAACTCAGACTTGTGGACTAGGGGGTCAGTCTCCTATGGTTTTCACAATTTGCTTCAGGTGGGTTGGAGGATTGGCCAGAAGCATCTCTGTTCCCCCTTTGTTATGTGCTCATCACTAGTAATCTTGGCCACCATCCTGAGGAGGTGAGCTCACTGAACAGTGGGGGTGTGGGAGAGTTAGGTGTTGTGCGCAGTAACCGCTTTGGAGAATATTTTGGATTGAGGTAGTGGGGTCAGGAAAACACCCACAGGCTAAGGCTCTCTCATGAGTGTCTGGCAGCATCTCAAACCCTCCGGGTGGTCAGAATGCTGGAAAGCCTCAGCTAGAAAAGCAGGAGGCGATGGGATAGTGTAATGCTGGGCTCTGCTGAGGTTTGCTTTGGGTTGAGTCATCTCAGTGTCTACAACAAGCAACTATGGCCAAGTTCATCAGCTAATTGCTCGGTCCTCATCTGCATTTCATGAGCATGGACAGAAGCTTTGCTTCTCACCAGAGATTTGTGCTATAATCAATCAACAAGTTATTGTCCCTTTCTTCAAGCTATTGATTTATTTGGTTCTATCCTTCCTTCTTATGGCCCTAAATTTACATATCATATACATTATGTATCTATATCTTTATATCATGTATTACATACTTCAATATATTGATCATACAACATCAGATCATATATTTTATACATTAGAATACAAAAATATATTAAACTAGAGGCCCAGTGCACAAAAATTCGTGCACTGGATGGATCCCTCAGCCTTGTCTGTGCCCTCTAGTAGTCCGGGAAGCCATTGTGGGAGTGAGGCTAAGCCGTGAGTTGGACATCCTTAGCACTGCAGCAGAGATGAGGAGAGGTTCCTGCCACTGCCACTGAGCTGGCCAGCCATGAGCTGGCATCTGGCTGAGCAGTGCTCCCCCTGTGGAAACAGACTGATCACCAAGGGGCAGCTCTTGCTCTAAGCATCTGCCCCCTGGTGGTCAGTGTGCATCACGTCATAGTGACTGGTCATTCCCAGTCGTTCTGCCCTTAGGGTTAATTTGCCCTTTTATTACATAAGCTATAAATAGTATATTATAAATAAATATATATCTATATTTAATGTACCTTCATTAAACCCTTATCATATGTTCGAGTTACTAGTCTATTTTTTTCCCATTGGACTGAACTCTTTCCAATTACAATTGGATTATATTAATCAGAAATTAGTACCTTTTGAGTGTCTGGTCCTCAGAACTCAATGTTTGTTGAATGATTGAAACTAGTACAATATCTGCTCATAGAATATGTTAAGCAAATGCTTGAATAAATGAACAAATTAATAGATGAGTATAGGCTTGAGCCCAAAGTGGATCAGTCCCTCATGAACATTTGCAAGGCCTGAGCAAGAGAAAGAGACCCATTTACTAGATGTCTAAATAATTAAAGTTACAAAACAAATTAACATACTGCTAAATACAATGTTGTCTCCTCCTACCTCAATAATACATCTTTATAACAAAAATGTCAAGAGATAAATGAAGTTATATTTTTGTGTAACTAAAAGTTGGAAAAATATCAAAGATGTCCAAGTCTAATAAATATCACAAATGTTTAGGTATTTTGTTGAGAGAAATGTTGGGATAAATAATAAAAGAAAGGCATATATAATGTATGAATTATTATATAACTAATCTATACCATTTATTTTTTTCACCTTTATTTTAGCAAAAGCACTGTTAAGTTTTTTGCTGTTATAATTGAGCCTTCCACAAAGTTTGTGTTCTATTGATAGTAATGCCGGATTGTATGACCTTTCTTCAATAACAACTGTGTATAGCTCTCTTTATGCAGGAATTAATTTCAACTTGAGAACAAATATACAAGCTCATAGGGACAAGAGTATTAAGTGCAGCAGTCTATTCTAGTTAGGGGTAGAATGACTAAAAGAGAAACAAATGAGGCCATCACTGTGTGAATGGTCAAGTAAATTGTGGCATAGCTACACTGTGATATGCAGACACTTAAAGGAATAGGTAGGTGCCATTAACAATTGACATGGAGGGATTTTCTTAGGATATTTCTGAGAAAAGCCATATGTAAAAAAATGTGTATAATACAACTCAATCCTGTAAAATAGACAATAACAAAAACCTGTGTGTGTGTATTTTTTACATATTTATATATGATTTATCTGCAAATGGAGAAAAGTATAGCAGGAATCACAATTATTCTTAACCTAGATTCTCTGTGTATATCCTATCTAATAAAAGAGTAATATGCAAATTGACCATATCTTCTCTATACCCACAAAGCTATGCCCACCAGCCACGCCCACCAGCCAATCAGGAGCTGGGGTGGAGCCAGCCAGCAAGCATGAGGCCTGGGCTAGGGGAGGGTGGGGCTGAGGTGGCCAGGGCTGCAGGGAGTGGGCTGAGGCAGCCAGGGCCGTGGGGGGGGGGGGGGGGGCAGGGTCGAGGAGGCTAGCATGCGCTGGCCAGGGAGAAGGCCTGGGCTGGGGGGCAGGGCTGAGGCCCATGTTAGCCAGGTATGAGCTCCTGGGGCGAAGGCCTGGGGGGCATGGCTGGGATGGAGCCAGCCATCAGCCCCATTGCAGGGTGATAGCTGGGTGCCCAAGGCCTAAAGCCTCGGCCAGAGGCTTTAGGCCTTGGGCAGGCTGGGGGTGAGTGGTCAATAGGACATCCCCTGAAGGCTCCCAGGATGTGTGAGGGGGCAGGCTGGGCTGAGGGATCACCCACCCCCAGTGCATGAATTTCGTGCACCGGGCCCCTGGGCTCTCATAAAACACATATAGAATATTTAGTAACGGAGATCAAATCAAACATGGAGAATTCATTTCCCTATTATACTTACGTCACCACACACAATCATAAGTGTGAGCATGTGTGTGCACACTCACACACACACATATATATATATACTAGGGGCCTGGTGCATGAAATTCAACCCAACCCAACCTGCCCCCTCTCACATACTGGGAGCCCTCAGGGGATGTCCAACTGATGGCTCACCCCCAGCCTTGGGCACCCAGCCATCACCCTGCTCAACTCAGCCCCAGCTGCCTTCGACCACCCGGCCCCAAGGGCTAGGCACTAGCCGCCACTTCCACTCACAGCTCCCGGGGGCCGGGCGCTCCCTGCCACCACCATCACCGCTGCTGCTGCCACCGCTTCTCCGCACATTGCTCAAGGGCTGGGTGCTCACCACCACCACTGTTTCATCTCCACTCCTGGGGCCAGGTGCTGGTGCCACTTGGCCCCGTCCCTGCTCCTGATTGGCTGGTAGCATAGCTAATCAGGAGCGAATGTACAGTCAAATTTGCATGTTTCTCTTTTATTATATAGGAAAGGCAATTGGGGGAATGTTTATATTCATATTTACTCATATGTATTATCAGTGATAATAGACATATATAATTGTCCCCCCCAAAAAATACTGTGTTCTTCTATGTCATTCACAGGGAACAAACTAAACATCCTGTCTATAGGTGTCTATGCTTTTAGATGGATGATGAAAGAGAAAGATATGGAAAGACATGTACCAGGCTTTTAACATGAGCTCCCTTGGGGGGCTGAAGCAGAACAAAGAGACATCTCTTTTTTATTTTACTAGTTAATGTAAACTTTAATATATTGTATTTATAATTTGAGAAATAACAAATCAGGACTTTCCTAAAAAATAGAAGTCCTTGGAGACCAGCTTTCCTAAAATACAAGGCCAAAGTGGCAAGATCATAGGACTTTAACATGCATCAGAATCACTGTAGTGAGGCATTTGCACTGTGGTCAAACCTTGAAGGCAGAGAATTCTGAACCCAACCATCAACATCTGTAAGAGGCTCAGGTTATGGGAAGACTTGAGTTCAAATTCTTGCTCTAGGACTTAAGAGCTGGGGAGTTTGGGCAAGTCATTTTATTTTCCCATGGCTTAGCTCTTTCACCTGTTAAATGAGCATAATAATACTTACTTCACAGCGGGGATAGATGAAGAAATGAAAGGAAATGCAAGCCAGTGCCTGACACCAATTCAAATACCAATTTCTGTAGGCCTGTGAAATCTGTGTGGAAAATTCTGCTGTGAGTTGGAATGTTTCCTGATTCTTAGCTGTAGGGTATGGAGGGGCTAGCTGGAGTAAGCAGCCTCTGTTTAGTGAGCTGTGGCCCTGGTTTGTTAGGTATGACTCTGTTAAAGGTTTTGCAGGCTTCTCAGGCACTGTTCCCTAGATGTCCTCCCTTGGGGAAAGGCCTCTTTATTGAGGGACAGTTCCTGCCATCCAACCTGGGAATTGCTGGTATGGAATAACCCCGACTCTAAGCCTGTCTTCCTCAGTGTGTCTAATTCATTCCACTAGATCACTGGACAGGTGTTGTACCCAGAAACTTCACAGTAAGTCTGGGTGCAACCCATAAACACAGCTTCGACTCTTCATGGCACACACTTGCAGTGACCATGATTTCAAAATTAGATTGTTATGGGTTTGTCCTTGGCTATGTGATGACAGGGTAAATAATGATTGAAATGTGAGTGCTCTTATTTATTTCCCACCTCTGACTTGGACTATGTAGATTCTCATCCTCCTCTACCCTCCTTGTGTTGCTAGAGCAGTTAACAAATTAGAGACCTTTGCTTTGCTGTATAACATGGTAACCCAATCCCAGAGTGAAATCCCATCATACTCTCAAGTCCCTCCCACCCTCCAAAGGAAGGGACTGTGCCTCATAGAAAGAATCTTGGGGACCATGTGAGAATTCTGCCTACCACAATATCTAAAAATCTAGGGGATATGGCAATGTTATGAGGAAACTTTGATTCCCAGTTTTTGTGTCTTCCTGCTCCATCTGAGGGCTGTACTGAAAGTAGCTCTCTAGATGCCCCTAGAAGAAAACATATTTCCCACTCTTTCTGTAGCCTTTCCTTCATTTCCCCTCAGGTTGTCTAGTGGCCCAGGGTAGCAAATAAACTTCAGCTTCCTCACCAACCCTGCTGTTTAGTGTTACCTGTTGAGGATTGTTGGATTGCATTTAGGGTTTCTCAGAGAATGAAGCCCCAGTGCCCTAAGCACTGATTATAAGAGATTAACTTCTCTCTTGTGCAGCCACGGTGGGACTAGTTAAGCAACATTCTTATGAGAATTGAGAAAATGGCCGTTTCTGTCTCTGATTCAGATGAGGAACACTAGTTGAGATTAGGCAGTCTGATTAGCTGCTGCTATTAGCTATGGGTGCTGGTCAGGGAATGATACCATGGGTGCTGTGAATTTGTCAACCAAGTCCCTGCCTTCAGGATTTGGTGCATTGCCCTTGCAGACCAGCCCATCTTGAATTTCTCCCAACTAGGCAGTTTCAAGGCCTCTACTGTTGTGCACACAGAGCATGAAAAAGAAGGAATTCTAATAGCTGGGGAACTGTTTCTCCCCTTACACTCACTTTCTACTCCACTGTACTTTTTACTCCTCTCCTTCTTCCTAGTATTAGTAAAATGAGTCACATCCCAGAATTAAGCTGAAGGCACTGGTCATGTTTGGGCAAATCGTGATTGTCCATTGAAAGCCTTGCTTTGCCTTTAAGGAGTCCTTAATACTTAATAAGAAACAACAGGCCCAAAATGGAGTAACTCATGCTAAGCCCACCAAGACTTAATAGCCAACCCAACTAGTTTCAGCTCATCCCAGGAGTGAAATTTTAAACCAAGAAGACATCAATCTTAGTTAATGTGAGCCCTACTGCCTTTTCTCAAACAAAGGCGACCCCACCTGAAGAAAAAAAAATTATTCTTCTTTGCTAATAACTATTTTTCTAATAACTTTCTTGTCCCACCCGTTTCTGCTTCTAAAAACCTTTTATTTTATACAACTTCTCTGAGTACCTCTCTTAATAGATGGAATGCTGCCCAACTCATAAATTGTTCAATATAGTCAATTAGATTTTTAAATGTACTTGGTTGACTTTTCTTTAACAATACATTGTTAGTAATGATAATGCCTTGACAATTTTAACCAGATAAAATCAACGGAAATCATTACTTCCTCCTTCTTTCACCTAAAACCTGAAAATGCACTTTCAACAATAGCAGCTAAGCTAATTCACACTGCCCTCACTTGTAAATGCCTGGGGTGTTTGTGTTGTCTACTAAACTGTGAGTTGACAGAAAGAGACCACATCTTTTCTTTATTTAACTGCTACTTCCTGCATATGGCTCATTCATAGTAGCCTCTCAGTAAATTCTTGGTGGAATGAACGAATTAATGAGTACGTTTACTACACGACTTCTCTGTACTCAGGACCAAATAGCCTTTTTTTTCTGTCTGTTTTTTAATAAAGTCCAAAAATGCAGCCTCTCTCTTGCCTTCATCTTTATGAGACAGCCCGGTTTGATGGCAAGGGAAACAAGCCAAGGGAAGAAAACCAGGATCTGAAAGGAAACAGATAATGCTGGTGATTGTTCTTACCAGCTTGTAACATGCAGGATATACATATAAGTTAGAGAAGAGAAAATTCAAAACAGACAAGGGAAGCAGGTTGGAGATTTTGAAGAACAGCATGTTGGGAATCTACTTACTCAGAAGCAATTAGTCTATGACCCTTGGCATATTATGTGTCACTTTGCTGTTATTGTTTGAATGAAGTGAAATTTCATAAATCTGGAAGTCCCACCCCTTCCTGTCTATTTCATTGGAGCAGAAATTATTTTTCAAGGTGCGAGGTTTGGGTTAAGGATGAGTGCTTTTCCCTTCATTCTGCTCACATTAACAGAAGGTGAGTGATCTTTCTTCTCCATGATCCCCCCTCAACCCCTATAATCCCATCTTTTTTGCTGAACTTTAATTTTCAAGGCATTCATGGAACATAAAACCCACGATTATAGTTCTTCACTAGACATACCTTGGACAACTTAAATTTATCTTGTGTGTGTGTGTGTGTGTTTTTTTTTTTTTTTTTTTTTTTTTTGAGGTGGGGGGAATGTAGTTGCTTTCATCTAAAAACAAAAGTAGTTAACAGATGGCTACTTTGAGCTCAGGAGAATGACTTCTCTTGCCCATGGCAACTTGTAACTCAAAGCCCTTGTAGTGCCCGGTGAACTAAATGATTGCTACTCTAAATGACAGAGATGGGTCCACAAACTGTGCTTCAAACACTGCAGGGGTTCAGAAGCCAGTGCTTTGCAGTAGAAACTTTGTGGCTGATAGTGAGCCTGGTTAAACTCTAGACCAGACAGATAGGGTATACAATGGGGAACAGAACGGTAAAAATCATGTGCTTGGCTTCCACTGAGCTAGCAACCTTGGCAAAATGCTGGAAGAGGACCCAGAGAAGTTCTCAAGATAACCAGCCCCCTGGGTTCTACCTCCAAGTGCCCCAGCTGGCCACCTATTACCTTCAGCTTGAAATAAGCAAATATGCAACTGCCTCCTGTCCCTAAAGAACTCCAGGATTCAGCCTGTCCATCAGTTTTTTTTACCTTGTAGTGTGTGCATAGTGGCTATTTCCTAAAGCAGGGTCCTTGCCTATATGCATTGCCTTCCTTGTAGGACAAAGATTTGTCTCACAGGTATATTCAAATTCATTAGCTACCTACTCAGGCTCCAAGTCTCCAATGGATTCCTGGAAAAACGGGAAGAGGGGCTCAGGAAAGCTTCCTCAACTGCTTCTGGTGCCAAATAATGGTTTTCTAGAAGGGAGGCCACATGAACACTGAAATGCCTTTGGGACCAGGTAGGAAATAAATAAGAGAATTAAGTGAGGGAGATTATGACCAATGCAAAATCCATTCTGTGTTTAGAGGCATTTAACTTCAGTTGTTTGTTTTCTTACACTGTTGACCTGCCAAATCAAACACAGCTGTGGGCTGACTTTGGTTTCTAAGCCAAGAGTTTGCCACACCCTGCCCAGGTGGTCTTCTCGACTGGTTGGATGTGCCTTGTTTCCTCACATGGTCCTGGGAGGTCAGATAAGCGCTGGGTCTAACCCTCACCGCAGGCTAGCACTACCCACTTGGGGACTTGGGACAATTCTCTTTTTTGAACTGCAGTCTCCTCATTTGTAAAATGGAGATAATGCCCTCCTTGCAAACTCAATGTTTGAGGATTGTATTGAGAGCATTTGCCACTGCACCTGGCATCATTTAGAAGAGGCAGTAAAGTCACAAGCCATGTGCACGCATCAGGTCTCCAATACCAAGCAGCTGTGGGTATGGCTAACCTCGGAGCCTCAGCTTGCACAGACAGCTGTCTGACTCCTCACCTCCTGGTCCATTCCTGGGATCTCGCATTCTGATCCCCAGTTTTCTTTCCTCCTGGACCCGCGTTCATTCCTAGTCCCCAATTATATTTTTTATTGATTTTTTACAGAGCCGAAGGGAGAGGGATAGAAAGTCAGAAACATCAATGAGAGAGAGACATAGATCAGCTGCCTCTTGCACGCCCCCTACTGGGGATGTGCCTGCAGCCAAGGTACATGCCCTTGACCGGAATCGAACCCGGACCCTTCAGTCCGCAGTCGGACGCTCTATCCACTGAGCCAAACCGGTCTCCCTGGTCCCCAACTATAAATTCAGCTCTTCTGATTGGAATCCGGGGCTCCTTCCTGGAGGAAGGTTTACATCTATCCTCCTGATCTAGAGCCTGAGCATCCCTTCAAGAAATATCTGGATTAGAATTAGCTTTGCTGCTTTAAGTCTAGATTCTGAGGTGTCAGGTTATACCACCTATCAGTAGAGGAGAAGATAGTGAGGTTGGAAACTGATTGAAAATGTGACACAGAGGGGCTCTGCTCCCAGTCCTTCTTGGGGTTCCAGCAATGGTCAAATTCTCTATGGTTTCAGAATCTTCATAGGTGCTCTTTCCTTTCTCAGAGAAGCTGTGAGGAGCAAGTGTTTGTGTCCCCCAACCACCAATTCATATCTTGAAGCCCCAACTCACAAAGTGATAATATTTGGAGGTGGGGCCTTTGGGAGGTAATCAGGTTTAGATGAGGTAATGAGAATGGGACTCACATGATGGGATTGATGCCCTAATGAGAAGAGTTAAAGACCAGAGCCCTCTCTCTCTCTGCCATGTGAAGGCACAACAATATACTGCCATCTCAAACCAGCACCTTCATCCTGAATTCCAGCCTCCAGAACTGTGAGAAATGTTTGTTGTGTAAGCCACCCAGTCTATGGTACTTGATTACTATAGTAGCCTGAAATGACTAAGACAGAACTTTCCTTGACTAACAATGATATATTTGAGCTCCCCCCTCAATTCTAGTCTCTCAGGAAAAATTCTATGTATGTTCTTTCTTGTTATTGATTATAATTTGTACTTATACAAATTATGTACTTGAGTGATGATTTGTTTAATGTTTTCTTCTCCTATATTTATTAGGAGAGATACATATCCAAATGACATAACTTAAATTTCCCTTTCATATAAAACTTGGACTTGCTATGGTACCTCTGTTCCAGAAAGGGTCACTTGTTTTGCCACCCCTAAGTGGCACCTTCACTTATGTGCTCTGAAATAGCAAATCACAATATCCTCTTGCCTGCCTGTGGAAGCAGAAGAAGGGGAAAGGGGGCTGGAGCCAAAAGTTGCATATGCCACTTCCACTCAAATACCATTGGTAAGAATCTGGTTACAGAACCACATGCAACTACAAAGTAGGCTAGGAAATGCAGTCTTTATTCTGGGCATCTGTTTACCCAGCTAAAAAGACATTCTATTGCTATAGCAATAGAGCAAGTGGATGCTGGAGGACAGGCAGCAGACCCTACTACCACCCACTCTGACTACAGGAAACCTGACTGCAGGGACCAACTTTCTAACTGTCAAGACCTTGGATTTAGCATCAAGTCTAGTGCTTGGTTTAGGTGAGAGATGGGTTAGATAGCAGAGTGGAAATTTACCATAGTGGGCAGGCTTGGGGTGCAGGGCTTGCCGATGAGGATAAGCATTAGGTGTCTATGGGGAAGGGCGATGCACCCAAATGTGTTTTCTCTTGTATTATTTACTTTTTCTTTAACTACCCAACTAAATTCTAAGCTATTTAAGTAGAAATTCAGGAAAAATATAAATACAGGTTCAAATCTTGTTTCTACCATTTAACCAGCTGTAGGAACTTTAGCCTCAGAAAAATTGAGGATTAAAACACCATGTAAATGTAATTGCTTAGCACTCTGCCTGGTGTATCTATTGAGAAGCCAATAAATCAGTTGTGGCGTTTATACCACTGTAGCCAGCCCACCTAGTACCCATTCTAGAACCTAGCGCAAGGAGTGCAGTCACTATTTGTTGGTGGATAGCTATGTGAATAGGACAATCTCTATGCTCTGAAAAGACCTTCACATTTTCTAGGGAGAAATTGGTGTCTGCTGGGCCTCTACCTGACTTCCTGTTCAGAGTGGTGCCTTCTCCATGGGCCCAATTGCTCCTCTTTCCCAGGCAACAGCCTCTTCTTCCTGGATAGGACAGGCTGAGTTCTGTGGCAATGGCCGGTGGCTGGTTTTCAGAGGCTCAGCACACACACCCAGTTCAAATGTCACCTCTTCTGTGAAGCCTCCCATTCTTCCATCACTTCCTTTCCAGGAAGGCCTGGTGGGGTGAGTCATTTCCTCTGTAGTCTTATTGCTTCCCCATTTCAGGGGGAGATCTCAGGCTGGTTCCATTTAGTATCACCTAAGCACAAGCCTACGAAGCTTTTCCTTCCGCCCCTTAACTACTCAAAGCCTCAGGCCATTAAAAAAAAAAAAAAAGGTTGTCTATGCAATGTGAGTCAGAATGTGACTGAGCAAAGTTTAGGGGGCACACATGGAACCACTTTTTCTGGCTGCTGATGAGAAGTTCAAATGCCAAGGACAAACAGTATCTTCCCCAGCACCGAGAATCTGGGCAGCTCAGAGGTTGAGAAAGAAAACAGGCTGCAAGTAAATGCCAACCAAGTAGCAAACCCTATTTCTGGCATTGAACAATGATTGCTGGACTGGAAACAAGGTGATTCTAAGAATACTGACTCTACCTAGTTCCTCTAAGTTGGGACCTTTTATATCTCTGGCCTCACAAGCCTCATTTCCAGCTCCCCTTCAGGAGAAGGGAGCCTCGCTTCTCATCTTGGAGTTGGGGGGAGGGAGTACTTTACCATGCTTCCCTTTGTAATTTCTACACTTTTAGTCTCCTCAAGTTCAGGCTTTTGACTAAACACTCAAAACCTTTTCCTCTAATTCCTCTGTATCATTCCTTTGGTGAGACATAGATGCAATACCATCTGGTTATCTGGGGGTGGGGTGGGTCACAAGGCAGCAAAAGGCATGAATGGACGGTTGAAGGAAAGTAGCCATTAAAATTTCAGAGATCTTCCACCACATACAGTCTTGCAAGTGAAGCCTTTATTCTCATCTCCGTCGTTAGCGCCTTGCCCACTGGAACTGTGTATTACTGTTTTTGCATTCAAGTCCTTTATGGGGTAACTTTTTTGGTAAATAATTATAAATGAATGGCCATAAATGTGTATGGGCATTCATTTGGAAAATGATCCATACAATTGTGAGCACTTAACAGATTTGTCTCCATTACTTTTAACCCTCAAAACAATTTCAGTGTGAAAGGACAGGCATTGTTTTTTATTTTATGGAGACTCGAAAATAGGAAGACTTATCTAGAGTCTCTTTGCTGCTAAAAGCAAAGCTGAGAATGAGACAAGGTCTGCTGGCTTCCGTAAGGAGGAAGCGAGGAAAGGGACAGGGTAAGGGTGTGTGCCATCACTGGAAGTCTGGGGCCCCATGCTCAGCTGTCCTTTGAAGGCCTTATTTCAGGGACTTGCATATTGAATCCTGCAGTTGGAGAATAATCTGGAAAAGGATGCTAATGCTGGGTAATGCATCACTTGGTCACAGGAGATAGCAGCTTTCACCACTTTAACATAAAGCAGTAGTTCTCCAACTTGTGGATCCCCTTTGCATTCTTTAAATTATTGAGGACCGAAAAGAGCTTTTGTTTATATGGGTTATGGCTATTGACCTTTGCAATGATCAAAATTAAAACGGAGTGTTTTTTAATGTTTATTAATATAAAAATATTTATGTAAATATTTTACATTTTTACATCTTCACAATGAAAAAAGTTTGTTCATTTTTGTTTTCACTCTCTCCAATAAGCAGCAGTATCGGTCCATCCCCACATGGGAAACAGGTCCCAAGTGAAAGGGCAGCACCCACTTTGGAAGTGGAAGGTAGGGACTTGGGGGGTTATTCAAGCTCAAACCCCTCCACTTGCTGGGAGCTGTATTTGGAGAGCCCACACCCCAATTCTGGGGAAGTGGCATTTCACCTTCTTGGCAACAAGCTCCTGGGAGCAACACAGAGGACAAGGGGCAGGGGGAGAGGAGGAAGGCTGGGACCCCTGACCCCCTGGGAGAAGTTCAAGATTAGGGGAGGTTTATCCTTGCTCCTAGGAGATGTTGGAACCTTCCTTTGGGGAGGGAGTGACTTAAGATTGAGGAAATATTCTGACAAGAGCTGTAAATTAGAGGGGACTAGTGCTGGTTGGGGATCAGCTGTCCAGTAAATTGTCTGGCTTAATGGGTGGCAGCTGGATTCTCTAATCTGGCTCTGCATTCAGTCTCCCCTAACATAATATTTTTAAGTTGAAGTCCATGTCCAATGTCCAGCCTCTCATAGTTAGGTAATGGAGAAAGGCACAAATATTTTAATAGCCTCTTCAGATAATTTTAAGTATTCTTTTTTGATATTCCACAAAACTTGACAAGTGGAAGTTTCAAGATTAATTGCAATATTAAATTTGGAAACATATTAATGAAATGTTTTTACTCTGTCAATTCAAACCAATTGATGGATCTTATACTTTGAATGGACCTTTGATCCATGCTGACTTGTACCACCCTGCATTGATCACTTGCAGATTACTAGTTTGCTGAGTTATGCTGCTTTTCTAAGTGTAAACACCCCCCAAAAAATCACTTATTAATATGACCACTTTCTAATATCATTGGAAAATCTTTTTTAAGTATTGGAAAGCTGTCAAACTCATAATGGCAAGTGAGTTTTTCTCAAAATTCTAATTTTCACTTGAGAGCTCAAATTTTATCATTAGCAACAAATATTGTCCATTGTTTTCTTTAAGTGACAGGTTCATTTTGTTCATTTGTTGGGAGAATGTCTGCCAGATATCCCAGTCTAAGTAACTACAGTGTATTAGTCATTCTCTTGTGCTCCATGGGGCGGTGGGGCGGGGGGGGGGGGCGGATTTGAGGAGAAGATAGGTTAGCTTGCAACACAAATACTTGCAGCAGAACTTTTCCTCAAGAAAACCATCTTATTTTGAAACAGCAGAAAGGCTTTTTGTGGTCCCATTTAATCACACGTTAGTGTGAAATTGGGTATTTTACCACCTGTGAATACTTGGGGCTGAAGAACTCAATGACAGCCAATACATGTTGGTGCCACTGCCTTAATTCATACCACCAGCAGTTTTATCCACCTTTGCTTTAGCACCATTAAAATGTTAACACAATAAAAAGGCAATTGTTGTCTTCGGATTATTAAGGAAATAACTCCGACCTCTGAAGACCTTCTGAAAGTTCTTGGGGACCCCTGGGGGTCGATGGACTATCCTTTGAGACCCACTCATCTCAAGCAATAACTAGTGGTAAAAATTCAAGTTAGCTGGCAGAGGAGAATAGTCATTACTCTGGACAGCAGGAGGTTTGTGTTTAGACCCAGCCCTCTCTGGGCCTCAGTAGTATCTTCTGTACACAGGGATAGACAATTCTTTGCAGGTCTCTGAGTTTTCTCAGAGAAGGGAAGTTTGGGCCTCTGGTCATATTGCAAGAAGACCATCTGCTAGACCTATGTAACTCCAGCTGGAAAGGGATGGAGCTCCGACCCCATGATGTGGGAGAGTAGAAGTACCACTTCCAGAGGGTAGAAGGTGCCTCTTCCTGCACCTACTCTTGAATCTCAAGTGGGGCCTCAGTCCTATACAGCAACCATACATTTCTTCAGTCAGGTTACTCTTCAACTTTCCAAGACAACCACAAATGAAAACCTCTGGGCTCTAGGGCAAAGAAAAGAGGTATTTGGTTTGGTGTCAAACCAAAACCACAATCCATAAAAGAAAAAACTGATAAATTGGATCTCACACAAATTAAATCCTTTGTTCTATGAAAGATCTTGTTAGAATGAAAATACAAGCTGCACAGGAAGTGAAAATATTTGCAAGTCACATAACAAAGGACTTGTGTCTAGAATATATAAAGAACTCTCAAAAGTCGAACAACAAAAAACTGTTAGAATAAAAAAAAATAGAAAATGAGCAAAAGATACAAACATTTTACTGAGGAGGATGTATAGATGGTAAATGAGAATGTGACAAATGTTCAACATCATTACCACAAGGAAATGCAATTAAAACTACAATGAGTTATCTTGGTTGTGATATTGTACTGGAGTTTAGCAAGATGTTACAATTGGGGAAAAATGGAAAAGGGTACACAGGATCTTTTTATCTGATTTATTACAACTGCATTTGAATCCTCAAGTATCTTGGGGGAGGGGCATACTTTAAAAATAGAAGCTCTCGCACAGCCCTGCTCCAAACCCCCAAGATTTTCCCATCATGCTTAGAATAAATCTAAACTACTGATCATGTTTGACAAGTTCTCCAGGGTCTCACCCATCCCTCCAATTTCATCTCCTACCACTCTTTTCCTCACACTTCTAGAACACTGGCTTACTTGTGATTCCTTGAGTATCCAGGCCAGTTCCAACCTTGGGCCTTTGCATTTGATGATTCCTCTGCTGGGAATTTTCTTTCCCCAGATCTTTGCATGATTTTTCCTCATCACTTGGTCTTGATCAAATATTATAGAAAGGCCCTTTTTTATCATCTAGCCAAAATAGCACCCACACTCTCACTCTTGCTCCTATCACTTTACCGTGGCGCCTACAAGATTCTCAGGGTTCAGCTCAGCATCAAGTAGTGACATCCCTGATTCAGTCTCTTCTGTGCCTCTTTCAACTGTCATGATAACCCAAGCCTAACTCTCCATTTGCTCATTTGTGTCTCATTTGTCTCCCTAACTAGACTATAAGCTCCTTGTGGGTAGGTCCTTACCTTGTTCACAACTGCATCTCCACATGCATGGCACATGGCAGGAGCTCGATAAATCTTGTTGAATGGATGAATGAGTGAGTGAAAATGGCAAGTTGACATAAGTAAATGCTTGCTTTGGCACACATTGCTCTGTATTAAGCTCTCCTTACATTCCTACCAAAGCAAATCTGCCTGGGCATAGGAGAATAATTCCATAAATAGACACACCTAGGCTTGAGTCCCACCTCTGACACTCTACTGGCCATGTGAATTTGAACAGATCACAGTACCTTTTTGAATCTCTATTTTAGCATCTGAAATAAGAATTGCCCCAAGGAGCCTGGGGATAATAAGATATAAATATCTCTCCCTCAAACCAGCTTCTCCTGATTCCCATATCTCAGCACCATGGTCCCCCATCCACTTGCCCCTCCAGGAACCTGGATGAGTCAGTTTGTGCCTTTCTCCTTCACTGTCCCCACACCCAGGCAGTTGCCAAGTTTTATCTAGTCTACTCATAAATCTCTCCCACATATCTCTCCCACCTCTCTTCACTATTCATCATCACCTCTTGCCTAAACCATTGCAATATCTGCCCTAATTGTCATTTCCCATTCATCATCCACATTGCAAACAGAAAATGTTTTCTACTAAGCAAATCTGGTATATCAGCACTTTACCTAAAACCTTACATTGCTCCTCGTTGCTTTTCAGATGAAGAGTAAATTCCTTACATTGGCACTGACCTGGCCCCTGCCCCTGTTCATCTCTTAATCCCAATTGTTCATCCCTCCCCAACACATTCTGTAAGCTCGGCCATATGTGAAACAGGCCGTTCCCAGTCACCTCTCCATGACTGCGCTGCTGTTCCATCTGCCTGGATGGCCTTCTGTGCTGCCTGCCACTTACAAGATTCTCAGGATTCAGCTCAGCATCAAGCAGTGACATCCCTGACTCAGTCTCTTCTGTGCCTCTTTCAACTGTCATGATAACTAACCCATGCCTAACTTCATCACAGCCCAGGGCTTAGCACATAGTAGGAACTTAATGTTTCTTCAAGGATTGATTTGTGTTAGGCATTATTAATATGAATGTTAAATTTGCAAATCCTTATACAAGCTGTATGAGCTGTTAGGAGATATGTTTTCCCCTTTCTTTAGCACTAATTTAAGATAGCATTTGTAATCTATAGACACTCTGGTTTGACCCTGCCCAGGGGCAAAAAAAGTGGCTAAGGTAACCCTGAAATGACCCATCTTTGGAGTCCTTCCAGCTCAGTGTGTGATTTTGGCTAAAGAATGAAGTCTGGATTCAAACAGACATGGGTTTGAATCGCAGTTCTGCCACCTGGTAGCTGAATGACCTTGAGCCTTTACCTCAATGGGAAAAAGAGTGGGACTTCCACAAAGGATTGTCATGAGGAGTCAAAGAAATAATGCAGAAAAGGACACAGAATGGTGGGTGCTTGGCACATAGTAAGCATCCAGTCAGTATTAGTATAACTCCATCTAGTGGTCCCGGCATATGAAGGCAAAAAGTAAGTAAGTAAGTAAGTAAGTAAGTAAGTAAATAAATAAATAGATAAATAAATAAATAAAATTAAGGGTAAGGGGCAAGAGACACCAGCGACTCAGTGAGCATAGATGAGGAGCAAGAGACATGTGATCTTGGCCAGGACTCTAGCCCCTGCAATGCAAAGCAAATGAAGCGATATAGAAAGACAGAAAGGAAAGTGGGCAGGAAGTAGTTCATGGGGTGGACTTCAGTGTTTAGAAACAATTACTAGAGCAGCCAAGGACTTGAGACCTGTGTGAATATTCCCCGGCTGTAGATATAGCTGAATGCACCAAGGTATTGTCTAGTTAGAGAAAGTAGAGGCCTAGGCTCCCCTGCCAACCTGTGGCAATCCTACCTGAAGGTCATTTCCCTGCCTACTTCCAACCATCATGTTACAAGCACCTAGTTGATATTGAGTACTGGCTAAAGGCTGAGCCCCAGGTGGAAGTCCAAAACACAAGTCCTGAATGGTCAGCCTTCTGTGCTGCAAAGAACACTGGCTTTGGAATTTGAGCGGCCTGGGCTACGCTCTGGCTGAGCCTAGTACCATTTGTGTGACATTGGCTGCATCATTTAACTTTATTGACACTCAATTTCCACTGAACAATGTTCATAAACTACTTCAAAGTAGTTGAAGGTATTGAGATAAAGACAAGTGTCTAGTAACTAACAAGACAATCTGAGTTGCAATTCTCTCCCTTTTATCCAACTTGCTCAGTTTTTTATTTATTCTTAGTACTTAAGGCCTAATATTCTATAGAATTTACTTGAGATCAGGCACTTTGTCTAGTGTCTTGTTTGCCATTGAAATCTCCACACCCTAAATTCTACTCATTTCATCTCTTCCACCAGGATGTGAACTTTGTAGAAAGAACTGTACCAGTTACCTATTCCTGCCTAGCAAACCCCAAGACTTAATGGCCTAAAACAGCAAGAGGCATGACATCTAAGGATCAGGAGCCTGGGAGAGGCCCAGCAGGGTGTTCAGGGTCTCAGGGTTGCTGAGGCTATAAGCATTGGGAAGCTTGACAGAGCCTGGAAGATCCACTTCCAAAGCAGCCCACTCTCATGGCTGACAGGTGCTGCCAAGCTGGTTCCTCTACCCATGCACATTTGTCTGGGCCGCATTGCCTATCTTCCTGACATGGCGGCTGGCTTCCCCTAAGAAAACTGGAAATTCCTTTATGATTGAGTCTTATGCTACAGAGCATCAGAGTCACCTGTCATCATTTCTATCACATTCTGTCAGTCCTACAGGATAGTCCTGACTCAGGTGGGAGGAAACCAAGCAAAGGCATGAGTATCAGGGGCTGAGGCTCATTGGGAGCCATCTTGGAGGTTGGCTACCACAGGACAGTTTATTTATTAATATAACACCTTTGCCTGGCACGTGAGCAGCTTTCAGAAAGCATTGGTTGAATCCATGAAAGGATACCTATGTTACTGTTCAGGGCATAGTAAGGAACTCAGCCCTGCCTTCAAGGAGCTGTCGTTCTAGTGGAAGAGACACACAGACCTTTATAATTGTGTTCTGGAGCAGAAGACAGTCTGACAACTCTGTGGAGGCATATTCCTGGTCAGTCTGCTGGGGGAGCAGATCAGGGAAGAGTTCCCACAGTGGCTGACATGGTGGGCTGAGTATTGAAGGGAAAGGGGAAGTAGCCACAGGATGAATAAAGAAATGAAAGTCCAAGTGTTAAAGAGAAATCACAGGTCCAAAATGGCATCACTTGTGCTAAAGTCCATGATCTAGAACCCAGATTTAGTACCTGACCTAATTACAGTGTTCTAGAAATTATATATAATTCCTAGAAGTCTGATACATCTGGTATAAAATGTTGTCTGTTGTCACAATTGAGGCTCAAACTAAAAGGACTGAACCTGAGGATCAGGGAAATACCCGAGCTGACTGGGATGCAAAGGTGATGGCAGCATACGCTATAGTGATTGTGGCACATAGGAATGAAGTCCATTCTGCTTCTCCAAAAATGTCATCCCCCCTATTGCCACATTTTTGCCCTCCCAATGTCCTTGTAACATGGCAACAGCCTGCTTCTAAATAAAAATTAGGATGCATAAGCCATCTTAATTTTTATGAGTAGTTGGGGCTCTGGGAAACCCAAGACGGCCACTTGGTTCTCACAAGCTCCCTTGGCAATCCTTTTTGGTTTTTGTATTCCTTCACCCACCATAGTGCACAAAAACTGTTTTTGTCCCCAGTGACCTCAGAACCCTTTGAGTACATGCCACTGGACTTCATTCAGTTGTCACTAGTATGGATTATCAAAATGTCCCTCTTGTATATATGTGTTCCAGACGGGTTGCCACCTTCTCCTGCCACAAGGCTAATGCCCTCACAGTGGTAAAGACACTGTTAGAAATTGTGTTTTCATTCTGCCAGAATTCATCACAAATAGACAAATGTCTATATCGCCTTCTGCTACTCTCTTGTCCTATGCTAGCATGACCAGCTACTTTAAGTCTTCAATGTCTTGTGCTTGAGCCTATCATTGACAAGTTAAGAAAGATTTCCAAAACACCAATTCGAGGAATCCTGTTGGTGACAGTACAGAAACTGCTAACTGGATGCTCTAGAAGTGTCACCAGAGAATGACAGCCTCAAACCCCGATGAAAGGGACCTCATCAAATTCTCCTGATCACTGACACAGCTTCAAAACTACGAGCATTGAGCTTTGGATGCACACCTTATGGCTGAAGAAGACTCCACCTGACATCTGATTCTGTACAAATGCCAGAGACCCTCAAATCAAACTGACTATAAAGAGAAATAGCTGACATCAGGTAGACTGCCGTTGCTCAAGACACCCCATCAAGACTTGCTACTTTATCTAAATATAAAAACACTTCTTTCCTTCCTCAAATTTCCAAGGCCATTACTAAATGGATAACCA